>OX459212.1:9297626-10591138 GCA_949775195.1 Diarsia dahlii
ACGTTAGCAAAGAAATGGCATATTTTGTTAACGGAAGAATAGGGATTGTCACATAAATTTAGAAGCTCTTCAGGTATAGTTCGAGTTTTAGATGTGTTTGTAATATTCTTAATGGTTTTCCACAACTCTCTAGGATTGTTTTTCGTTCTCTCCAGTTCACTTTTTTCATATGAAATTTTCAACTTGCGAAGTAAGGAGTTACAAAAGTTTCTATAACGAGTGTAGGTTAGCTTAAGTATTAGATTATCGGGTGCTTTTTTGGACTTATTATGAAGTTTATCACGGTTTCTCATACATTTTAGAAGACCTGGCGTTATCCACGGTTTTATAGTTCGTTTGCGTCTCGGGATTTTAATTTGTACTGAGTTATTTGATATTAAAGATGTTATTAGAGTGATGAATTTGTTCATGGATAGATTTGGATCGTTAGTTACATAAATATCTGAAAAGTCCGTGTTTAGTAGATTCTGCACAATAGCTTCATGATTTATACGGGTGGTAGTGTGTCGTAACTTTCGAACAAGTTTAGGGTGAGCAATAGATAAAAGAGTGGGTCTATGATCGGTAATGTGGGAGTCCAGCACGAGTGTGGTAACAGGTAAGTTGGTTTTTAGGAATGTGTGATCTAGGCACTTGTCTAGCCGGGTAGGGAATAGGTGGGTAGGGAGAAGTCCGTGAGAAGCATTAAGCAATAAATATTCCAAGCTTCGCTGGTTTCTATTATCTTGACTTATATCGATATTAAAATCCCCAACAAGAGCGACATTTGTAAAGGAGGATATTTCACTGTGGACGTGATTAAGACTTGCTAGAAATTTATCATAATTTTCTTTCGAATTGTATGATGGCGATCGATAGACTGCCACCACTGCCAGCTTATTATCCAATTGACATACCAGGCAATTTCCACACTCAAATTCCGGTTCCCACACTGTACTTTTTAAGCTCTCTTTTATATAAAAAACTACGCCATCATTTTGATTAGAATTCGTTTTTGTACTGTATGATTGAAAACCATCAAGTTTAGGTAAATTAAATGTTTTACTGAGCCAACTTTCGGTCAATATTATGATGTCATGATTTATACCAGTTTGGCTCAGTAATACTTGAAGTGAATCGAAGTTTTTATTTATACTGCGAATATTTATGTGTAAAAGATTTATATTGTTTGTGTCAAAAAGTTTAACATGTTTTTGGCAATTATCAGGGCTGCAGATAGCCGCATCTCCTACGCAGAGTTGGTCAAGGTCGTTGTTTATATTAATGATGTTAGCCATTGATCTATGTTGTTGGTTACACAGAAATATTGTTTGATATAAGGTGACTGAAAGTGTTTGAGAAAGTTATGTGCTATTAAGTAGTAAGAGCTTTGCTTTTTTGTGTGAATGGGAATTTTGTGCGTGTGTGTAGAGTGATTAAAGAGATTGTTTTTGTGCAGAGTGTTATTGGAGTACATAAGTTTGTGATTGAATTTATTGTAACATGAGAGGTTGTGTAACAAATAATTAGTTCTTATACAAAAAGAGTAAAAAAGATTTTTTTTAGGGCAATTAAACACCAATAAAGTGGCATGCAATAATGATAACTTATACAAATAAAAAGATGTTGCGTAATTAGGTACGGTTAGTCACAGGATATTACTGTTGGGTACCTGGAGGCATTTTTCGGAGTTTATTAACTGTTGTTTGTCGCCTTCAGCTTTGCGTAAGAAAATATTACCATTAGCGGTCCAGCAGTATTGGTAAGAGTTTTGTTTAGCGAATTCTCGAGCCTGATAGAATAGTTTCTTGGAACTGGCGGAAAGTTGTTCTTCAACGTATATAGGTTTTCGTTCTCCCGTCATTCCAAGAAGTTTCGTATTTAGCTTATTTTCTTTCCCTTTTCCTCTGTTATACGACCGGACAGCTGTTATAAGAGCTTGCTTCTTTTTGACTGTGGTGAATTCAGCTAATACGGGGCGCGGAGTGTTTGAGGTGGCTGTCTTTCCCGGTAGTCGGTATATGTCGCGGAAATCAGATTCCGCTATGCTTAACCCAACAAGTTCGCCGATATTGCATACCGTTTTGGTTAGACTATCTGTATTTTCCAAACTTTCCAGCGGAATATTGCGAAGTTCAATGCCCGACCCACGAGTCATTCGCTGAAGATCTGAAATCTTTTGTTCCAGACTTTGAATATAAGTATGTTGTTCCTGGCGTTCCCTTCTCAAATCTTCCACTTCTTTCTTCATATCTTCAAATTTCTGGTTCATGAAGGTAATAGACTTGATCATTTCTTCATTTGATTTCCGAATTTCGGTATTAGAAGACTGAATCTTGACATTTTGGGCCTTAATTTCACCAATATCGGAAGCCAATTTGGACATAATAGAAGTCTGCTCCGCCAAAAATTTAGACATTTTACTATCTTGTTCCGCTTTCCAGGCAGCTTGATTTTCCTGTAGACATAACGAGGTCAACCGTGTCCCGCTTTGAGGCGAGTTATTCCCACGTGGACGTTTGCTCCTACTCATGTTTACATAATCATCACAATCACTTTGGAGAACTTCTCACTACGCTTGCCAAAAAGAGGAGGAAGAATTAAATTAACGTTTTATCTTACGTTTTAAGAAAATAATAAAGCTTCGTGTTTGCTTATATAATAAAAATTACTTAAACTTAACTTACTTTTTTTATTAATGACCTTTTGATGAAATAATCGGAAAAATGGAAAACTGAAAACTAAAAATTTTATTGCAGTCGGGGGTAAAGAAATGTTCCACCGAACTGTCCCCCGACTGCAATAAAAATTTTAGTTTTCAGTTTTCCATTTACGGATACAATTACGGGACCTTGTTCTCATTTTATCACTGAAATCGTTCGACTTATTTTTGACTTTTTAGTTCACTTTTTAACATGGCAGGCGTGTTTTTTAATTTTTTAAATTAGTTGTTTTTTATTTAATACCTTTTAGTGAAAGCGGTATTTTGACGCATAGACAATATGACATCATTTTATTGCTTTACTAGCTGAACCCGCGCATGCGTTGCAATGCTTTTTTCCTACTACCCTACCCACTACTCTACCTGCCTACCTACTACCCTACCTACCTACTACCCTACCTACTACCCTACCTACTACCCTACCTACTACCCTACCTACTACCCTACCTACTACCCTACCTACTACCCTACCTACTACCCTACCTACTACCCTACCTACTACCCTACCTACTACCCTACCTACTACCCTACCTACTACCCTACCTACTACCCTACCTACTACCCTACCTATACCCTACCTACTACCCTACCTACTACCCTACCTACTACCCTACCTAATACCCTACCTACTACCCTACCTACTACCCTACCTACTACCCTACCTACTACCCTACCTACTACCCTACCTACTACCCTACCTACTACCCTACCTACCTACTACCCTACCTACTACCCTACCTACCTACTACCCTACCTACCTACTACCCTACCCTACCTACCTACTACCCTACCTACCTACTACCCTACCCTACCTACCTACTACCCTACCCTACCCTACCTACCTACTACCCTACCTACCGACTACCCTACCTACCTACTACCCTACCTACCTACTACCCTACCTACCTACTACCCTACCCTACCCTACCTACCTACTACCCTACCCTACCCTACCTACCTACTACCCTACCTACTTACTACCCTACCTACTTACTACCCTACCTACCTACTACCCTGCCTACCTACCAACCACTTTCTCACCGTTAAAACCTTCTCTAGACTTCCACAAATAATTCAAGACCAAAATTAGCCAAATCGATCCAGGCGTTGTTGAGTTATGCGCTTACCAACACATTTTGCGATTCATTTTTATATTATAGATTTTTCAGGAAAGCAATGTCGCGGTAAAGATAATGCAAAACTAAATCGTTTCAATCGGATCGTGGTTCGGTCATGTGGAGAGGATGAGTGAAAGTCGATTAACAAAAGATATTTACAAGGCAGATGTAAATGGCAACGCCGGGACGCCCTAGAAAGACATACACTGATCTTATTGGTGCCGTTCTTCAGAAAGGACAGGTGCGTAGTACCTACTCGTAACCGGCGAGCGTGTATGGACAGATGTGTGAATGAGGACGAGGCAAAAGGAATATGTAAGGATCGTAGCGGGTGGCGTTCTGTAGTTTCTGCCTACCCCCATGGGAAAAGGGCGTGAGTATGTATGTAAATCGTTTATTTTTCGTGGATACTAACTTTGAGATCTTAGGTGGTTTAGTTCTTGGAGAGACTGTTTATCAAGGGATTAGTTATCGTGGATCTGAATCGTAACCTTGCTAACTGTGTCACGCGTCTAGATTTACTATGCTTCTGTTCAATGTTACCGTTTGCAGCTTGTGCACTATCACGGGCCAACATAATCATTGATTGGTAGCTTGCGTCGTTTGATTTTATTAAAATGTTTTATGAAGTGCTACCCAACGAGACTTATCTAGGGGGGATAAAGGGATAAAGCGTTGGTCAATTTTCCGTGGATGAACGATTTGAAACAGAAATGAGAATAGAAGTAGATGAACGTTTTAGGCAAGACAGATCGGAGAAAGAACAGAATGGATGCGCGAGCGTAGCGAGCGCGAAAATTATTGTATGCTTTTTATTGGTTTTAGGGTTGGGGGGTGGGTGAGAGGTAAAGATATTACCATCAGGAGGGAAGACGATAAAGGACTGTTTTACTTGGTTTTGAGAAGAGAATCGTTTACTCTTGTCATGGTTGACATCAATCCTCCACCTTCGGAACCAAGCGCCTAAAAATGATTGGTGTTTACTTTGTTAGTGTCGACTAATGGGTTTAATTTTCACGGAAAGCACGTCAAACCGTAACATTTACACATCACAACCAGGGTGGCTGTGATCTTTGACAGTCGTCACACGGATTCAGTGGCTCGCAAGTCTGACAGCAAGTCTTACCAAGGGGTATCATTATTACCCGGTGCTAACTGGGTTGTCCAATGTGCAGATCAAAAAGGCAGCGGTTCCATGTAAAATAGCGATTTCAGCTGCATCTAGTTAGACTGGAAGCCGACTCCAACATAGTTGGGGGACTTATATAGGGGGTAAAGCGTTGGATAACCATGCCTGGATAGAGCTCAAAAGTAGTAAAATTTCAACATTTTGAGCTCCACGAAGCTCAATATTATGTTTGTCGACGAACTCAGTTTATTAAAAAAGCAAAATTAAAAATTTTGAAAAAACCCACGACTGTTAAAAATTTATTGAAAAAAGGATAAAATAACATAAAACACTTAAACACCCACCTTAAAAAACCCAAGAATGTCCGTCGGGGCTGTCGGGGGCTGCCATTAAATGAACTAGTTTTGCAATGTTCAGCTCCCGAGTGTTTTATGTTATTTTATCCTTTTTTCAATAAATTTTTAACAGTCGTGGGTTTTTTCAAAATTTTTAATTTTGCTTTTTATTTTAAACTTTTTACTTTTATTTTTATTTTTTTATCTAAGAGCATGCACCAATCAAACCTAAACCCATAACTGAAAACTGAATCAAAATCGGACTTGTAGTTTTGGAGAAAAATGGCAACTTTGATTTGCACAAAAAATGTTTTCTGCAGCGCCCCCTGGTGAGTTGTCACCGTAACACCTATCTAAGAACATGCACCAATCAAACCCGATCCCATAACTGAAAACTGCATCAAAATCGGACTAGTAATTTTGGAGAAAAATGGCAACATGTATTTGCACAAACACACAAACAAACAACCTCTCACCCCAAACGCATATACCGTCTCCGTTCCGTCGTGGGTAAAAAAGTTATTCTATTAGAGTCAAGAGGGACTTGAGTGTTTTTGTTCAGGCCCTCAGAATTGAGAATAGAAGCATATAGATAAGTCTGTGAAATGATTACGAATGGCGAAAGCACGAAATGGGTGGATGCGCGAGCGAAGCGAGCGCGAATTTTTTTTGTATTGTTTTATATTATTATAATAGGGGGGGGGGGGGGGTGAAAAACCTATGAATGCATACATTATTATTTCCTTAAATGAATATTCTTACCATGTTTCAAGTAAATTGATTGACTTTTCATACAAACTTTAAAACCATTCAGCTGCCGTCGTGGACGGATTTGGGAGTTGTAAACTAGTCAGTTTTATTTCTGTCATTACAAGGAATCTATTGATATATATCTTATTCATGTCGAATCCAGGGTTTAAAATGTTAACATATCATTTGTTGAGTAGTATTACTAGTACACAATAGATATTGAATACTACTGTGGTATATTTTTGTAATCTACTTATCAAGTTCTAGTCGATGATTATATTTTTCTTTAAAATTTCATTAAAAACAAATTAAAAGTTCGTTTTATTTCTAAAACATGGCCAGATTGGCCACCCTATTATGTTTCTTGATTTTTTCTATAGCCTATGTCACCTGGGATAACGCAAAAAATGTAATGATACCACATCAAAATCGGTTCAGGCGCTTAGAAGTTATGGTGGAATAAATAAACTCACAAACAAACATACATACATACATGAACGCTAAAAACACTCTTTTTTTTGGGGCAGTCGTGTAAAAAACAGTATACAATATTTTTTTAAATCTAACTTACACAGAATCTAAAAAACAGAATCATATTTTTTTTTTAGTCAGGAAACATCTCTATTCTGTACTCTGAGACTGATTTCACTGACTGCAATAGTGAAATCGTCGGAAGTCAATATTATTAATTTTTATTCTAAAAAATATATTAAAAAAACCAAGACAAGACGGAAGTGCTATGAGTAGGTTTCTTTAGATTTTATAAAAAAAGGTAAAAAACTAAAACCCGACTACGACAAAAAAAACGACTCTGAAAAAGTATGAAACAAGATTTTCAGGATAGAACAAAAAGAAAAGCCGTAGTCACACGGTATTAAAGTGTTTAGGTTGGTACCTATAACGTGTGACTACGGCTTTTCTTTTTGTTCTATCCTGAAAATCTTGTATCATACTTTTTCAGAGTCGTTTTTTTTGTCGTAGTCGGGTTTTAGTTTTTTACTTTTTTTTATTTTAACTATTTTGGTGTTAAATATTTTTTTTTACTCTTGACTTTTTGTCCGCTAGAGGGCGTGATTTTAAATTTGAGCAATATTTTGGAAATGTACAAGTGAGGCCCTTTGAAATGATACCAAACACGGCGTATTTATCTCCATTTTTGTTTTTTAAGCCTCACTTTTTGTCCGCTAGAGGGCGCCAAATAGCTTTTTGTGACACGTTATGTTCAGCGGAAAATTAAGACGGTTCTAACGATACCTCATATGTCGAGTACCGATAAGTAGATTAGAACACAGAACATATATACTCTAGCGAGAAGAATGTCAACTAGGAACAAATAAAATGGCACGATTTTGAGCGCCTCCTGGTGGGTGCCCCCGGAAACTCGCGAAAGCGGATAATTTAAAATCCGATTTCTTGTTCGACCGCTCTCCACTAGATGGCGCTGCGCCGATGACGCGTATTTCTGAATCGCGCGCCTTATTAATAAAAATAGTTAAACCTGGGTTTAACTTACGCTTGGTTTATCTCGCATGCCGTCACTTTCTTTTGAATATTTTTGAAGTGAGACGGCATGCGAGATAAACCAAGCGTAAGTTAAACCAGGTTTAACTATTTTTATAATTAGCCCACAAAAGCAGAACTGGGAAACTGTGACCAATGTTAATTGGTGTGCAATTTCACTGATCACAATTTTCCAGCTCCGCTTTTGTGGTCAAACAGTACTTATCAGGTGATTAAGAAACAATTCTTGGTTGTAGAAAACTTTGAATTTTGACAAAACTTACAAGTTAGTGGTTTATTTATAAAAGTCAAAGCTTCTTACTAGTATTTTTTATAATAAAAACAGTGGTTTGTCTTTTATATCAGAATTACTTTATTTAACACAATAAATGTTTCAATAAACATCATTATGAATACTATAATAATAAGATTATCAAACAAGTTTAAGTAAGACTAACCACACGAGAAAGAAAAAAGACCAAAGACATCAGTATTTTCCTCTCCGCAGATCCACCGTGTTGCTGTTTAGAGTGTCGAATAGCATGTCCATTCTGGATATAATATCCGCTGTAACAGCCGCGTCAGCAGTTAATTGACCTGTAATAGAACATAATATTTCATTTTATTATGATGCTAGGTTAAGGATTTTACTTAATTTCTTACTCCTGTCCTTTTTTTTTTCTAGCCTATACTGTCCCACGGCTGGGCAAAAGCTTCCCCCATAGCCTTCCACTCATCCCTCAAGAAGAATTTTTTATACAATGCGTAAGAAGCTCCACTTCTGTTGGGTATCCCACAATACCTAGGTTGGGTATCCCACAATACCTAGTGCCGTTTTTACTTTAAATTTGTTTCTCACTGTTTATCTTACCTTCACATCTGGTGAAGCTAAACGTCTCTATTTTTTCTTGGATGGGAAGTCCACAAAAATGCTGTTTCCTTAAAATGCAGATGACATAGCATCCTGTGTTCAGTGTGCAGTTTCATCTGAAAGTCCTTGTTTATCCATGATTTGACTGGACAGCAATACTTTGCTCACAACTGAAAGAAACAGAATAGGTAAATTAATTATATTATATTACCTGCTTAGTTAGGCAATAGTTTTATGTAATTACGGATCACCAATCACAAATCTGGATTAAGGGACTTATTTAACAAGTATCTAAAATTCTAAATGGAGCATGCGTGAATCTATAGATCTAGCCAATAATATAGGAGCACTTACCGGAGAATATTTGTCGAACCAGGTTTTGGGAACCTAAATAATGTGATTTCGGGGTCATCGACAGGCGAAGAACCACACATAGAACATATTTAATTTAACTTTTATTCTCCTTCATGTTTGAAAACAAAAAAGGGTCACTGTCTCGTACACAACACTCAGGTGTTTCCGCACACAACCGACGGAGGAACCTAGGTAGACTTTACTCTACGTCGTTAATGGCGAGGATAACACTTTAACGTTGCAAATTGCAAAAAGAGAAGTTAGAAAAGAAGTGAATTTACAAGAAAAAACATCAACATGCGCCATGTTTTTCTTGTGATGGGGCTGCCAGGTACTTTTAACCAAAACTTACCAACTTAATTTTTAGAAATCAAATAATTTTGAAAATAAATTGCATATCTATTTAATTCTGCATTAATTACATTTATATTTATTCAATTTTAATAATATTAATATTGAATAAATTAGCCGAAATATTATACTGGCCATGATAGTTCAACCAAAAATGTCGCTAAAACTACCATATGGTAGCTTTTAAACATAGAGGCATCTTTTCATTTTTTTTTAAATTAATTTATTCATGACCATGGATACATGTCCTTCAGTCGTAATCATTTTACATTCTACTCTTAGCATAAGTATTTAAAACAATAACAAGTTCATCAAGTGTTTACCGCTCATACGAGCCAAGTACATACATCTGAGAGGCGATGAAATTATTTAATTAACAACAACAATATATCAAAAAATTAAATACTAAAAACAATTAAATTTTTTCTATAGTACTCAATATATATCTAAATAATGAATTAAAATAAACCGTTTTGGAAAGTAATTCCTGAACGTGGCGGGGAGTTTTGGGCCGCGTTCCGTATTACAAAATAATCGCTCACAGCGCTCACGTCTATATTTTGCGTTCCAAATTAGATATCACGATTATGACAGGTAGGAGCTGTCATCAATTCGGAACGCTCGTAAACGCGTTTAAAGTGCTCACTCGTCACGTGATAACAAAAACATAACCTGCATGAGAGAAATTCGTCGCCCGTTAGGCTCGTCTTGTATATTTACTTGAATACTCATGGTTATGAGACTCCAAAGAGATTTCAAAGAACTAATTGAATGTATTTGTGCGACTCCAGCCAGTGAACCTCAGCTGTGAACACACACACACACCCAGACACACTCACACACGCATCAGACATCTGTCATTTTTTACTTTGATTTTGACAGCGCTCACGGTGATATTAATTTGGGGCATGGTCGGTGTAATCGCAAGATGGCGCATGTCATGACGTCATCTATGACGATTCAAGGCACATCGATATCGCGCTCACAGTAATTCGGTACGGGTTTATGGACGCTCAAATCGATTACAGCGTAATTCGGAACGCACCCTTGTTCTGCTATGTCACTAACTTCACTGACAAGTAACAGTCTTTGCATGGCAAACGATTCACAATCAAATCTAACGTGTTTTATATCCGCATTTTCTTCAGAACAATAGGTACATTTGCTTTCACTGATGATTCTCATCCTGCAGAGATGAGCTGGGACTAAACAATGGCCAAATCGCAAGCGATTAATGACGGTTATGAACTTTCTGCTGGAGTATTTGAATTTATTGTACCACGGCATTGTTGGTAAGTCTTGCTGTAATTCTGAATACCATTTTCCAGTTCCTTTTGTTTCTCTTGTTGCGTCCCAATAATCCTTCCATATCGTCTTAAATAATGTTTTAAATTGTTCATAATAATCTGTGAAAGGGACCTTGAAAGATTCTGTAATATCCTCGTCGTGATCCTGACGAGTTGCCAGATCTACAACCTCATTACCAACTATGCCACTGTGAGATGGAACCCACAAAAATTCTACATGTTTTCCCAACTTTTGTAGAGTGTACTTAATTCTATGTACAATATAATTTTGTTTATAACTAAAGTTACAATTACTTAAACTAGTTAAAACACTTTTAGAATCACTTACAACTAATACATTATTTACACTATTTACATCTTTGCTTACACCATGTTCATTAATATTTACAATAGTATTTACATATGTTAGAGCAGCTAGTATAGCCCAACCTTCTGCAGTGAATATGCTACAACTATTTGGCATTTTAAAACATTTGGTTATTTTCTTTTGTGGGTCATAATATGCTGCTTTAACATAATCAGCAGTTTTAGATCCATCAGTGTAAATTATATAGAAATGTGATTTATCATTCAAAAATTCTAAAAAATCATATTTATTTTTGACAGTATTTATAAAACACTTGATATCAAAGTAAGCTAATAAAGTTTTGTAAGGGAATTCATATACTGGCCACTTCTTTTTGATGTACATGTCTCTTGTCTGGTTCTTTACTTTAACTAGAATGGTTGAAATTTCAGGCAGTGAACCAGAAATAAAAGTATTTGCTGAGATGGAGGATGTGACAGCTGACTGTGTGACCTCTAGAGGAAATTCAATTTTATCAAGAACTGTACTATTATTGCAAGATAACTCTTTGAGGCAGAATCTCTCAGCCAGCTGTAAACGTCGCAAAGATAAGGGAGGTATAACATTTTCAATTTCCATAGAATTTATAGGGGTGGTGCGCATTGCTCCACTAATTATTCTTAAGCCCATATTTTGTATCACATCCAGTTTTCTTAACAATGTGGTACTTGCATTCATATAGGCTAAGCAACTATAGTCAAAATGACTTCTGACTATGCTTTTGTATAACATGCTAAGTGTTTTTGGGTCAGAACCCCAAAATGTTCCTGCTAAGCTCCTAAGGACATTGATGCTCTTCATGGCATTTTGACAGATATGGTCAATGTGCTTATCAAATTTTAGTTTATCATCTATTATAACACCTAAAAATTTGTGATGATTAACAATAGGAATAACATTGTGGTTATATACAATATTTACAGTGGACTGTGCTAATGAATCCTTACTAAATAATAATACCGAACTTTTCTCAGAACTTATATCTAGTTTTAAAGTATTACTGTAATAATATTGTAATTGAGCCAATGCAGTATTAATATTGTTAACAGCCATATTCAAGTTTTGATTTACTGTGTATAAAAGCAAGTCATCAGCAAATTGTAATATTTTGACTTGAGAAGTATCTACATATTTAAGAATCTGGGATGTATACAAGTTATACAACAGGGGTGAAAGTGTTGCTCCTTGCATTGTGCCTTTACTAACTAATCTAGGGCCATGGAGCTTATTATTGAATCTAACATACAAAGTTCGCTGGTACAAAAAATTAAAAATCCAATTTAATGTTTTACTTGGTAAGCCCAATTCATGCAAAACACGCACTAGACATTCAATATTAACATTATCAAAAGCACCTTTGACATCCAAAAAAACACATATTACATTAGAATGACTAAGTTTAGCCTTTTTTAGGTCTGATATAAATGAAACAAAGCTTTCAGAGCAACTTCTGCCTTTTCTGAATCCATATTGTATATCTGGTAACTTGTCTTGAGTTTCAGCAAAGTAATCTAAACGTATCTTAAGCATGTTTTCGAAAAGTTTACCCAAACAAGATGATAATGATATAGGTCTGTATGATGATGGACTACTTACAGCTTTATTGGGCTTTAATATTGGAATGACACATTGAGTTTTCCATGACTCTGGTATAAGTAGTGTCTCCCAAAGTTTATTATAAACATTTAATAAAATTTGTAAGGCATTAGGGTGTAACTTTTTTATTAACATGTATGGTATGTTATCCAGACCTGGGGTTGTATCTTTCCTACTTTTAAGAGCTATGTGCAATTCATTTATTGTTAATGGACTATTAAGAAAGCAGTTGGTTTCAGATTCAACAGATTCTTTTAAAATATCATTTATATTATTTTCATTCATTATTGATGAGTCTGATAAATTTTCTAAGAATTCAGGCACCCAATCATCATTTAAATATTTGTTAGAAGAAGAACCTATCCTTTTAAACTTTTTAATATAACCCCATATTCTTGCAACAGGTGTCATTCTATTAAAACTACTACATAACTCATGCCATGAATTGATACTCTCCTCTTTTAATATTCTTTTCTTTTGAGCATCAAGCTTTTTGTAATGTATGAAGTTGGGGATGCTTGGTGATGTTCTATATTCTAACAGAGCTTCCTTAGATTTTTGAACTGCCTCATTACATGTTTGGTTCCACCAAGGAGCTGGTTTTCTTAAAATTTGCATAGTTTGGTTAGGTTTTCGTTTTGGGACTGTATTTATTCTTATATCATTTAAAATATTTACAAAATTATCATACAGATGAAGAGGTTCAATATTATCAATATCTAAATGAGAGAAACCGGTTTCTGATAATTCATAATATTTAGACCAATCTGCTTTACTATAAATGTATTTTTCTTCCACAGGCCGGACTTCATATGTTGATGGCTTTACATTTAAAACTACCTGGGTTGGGTAGTGATAACTGCCCATAGGATCGTCATGGACCTGCCATTCACAAAGAGGAGCTAATGCGGAACTTACCAGAGCTAGATCAATAGCTGATGCATTCCTGTTTGGGTACTGAACAGTGGTTGCTCTACCATCATTTAAAACGCATACATCAAATTCATCAATAAGGTTATATAAACTGTTACCCCTATTATTGTTTGCATGACATCCAAACAATATATGGTGTGCATTAAAATCACCCATGATAAGACATGGCTTGGGAATTTCAAGAAGCACCTTTCTCATTTTGTTAGTATCAAATCTGTTGCTATTGGGAGGACAATAAACACATAGGATATGCAATCTACCCATGGATGTTTCTATGGAAATACATATATTTTGGATTGACTCATAAAAAGTTGTATCTATAACATTATAAGCTAAATTTTGTTTTATCAAAATACCTACTCCATTGTGTTTATTTACTGAATTTTTATATATAAAGTTGTATGATGTAAAACGAGGAATTACACTACTATTTTTTAGCCAAGTCTCATTTAGCAGGCATATATCTATTTTTTGTTCAAAAAGAAATTTGTTTAATAAGGCCTTCTTACTCTGTAAGCTTTGTACATTGAATTGTGCTATATTTAAAAATGTATCCATCAATTAATAATTAAATTTGCTAACAATATTTCTTTTATTCTTTTATTTGTTATTGGAGCATTATCCTTATTATTACCAAGACCAATTAGTGATTTTACAATGGCGTTTATAATTATTTCATTATTTACAATTTCTTCAGCAAATGACTTTGAGTTCTCACCCAAAGTCCTTTCATTTGGTTTTTTGAGAGCTGGGAAAACATTTGTATCTGACATAGTTGGAGGAGGTGTACTCACCACACTGGCGTAAGACTGATTCCGATTGAGAAACTTCTTCTTCTTTTCTTCCATTTTTTGCTTCTTAATGGGGCAATCCCTTGAAATTGCTAGGTGGTTGCCACTGCAGTTTATGCAAATAATTTCTTCAACATCACACTCTTTGTATGAATGTCGACCGGCGCAAGAAGAGCACATTTGCTCACCACGGCAAGCTCTTGCAGAGTGGTTATATTTAAGGCACTTGTAGCACTGTAGCAATGGTGGTATATATATATGTACTGGGTATCTAAACATGTGAATGTATGCATACTGTGGCAATGCCGTTGCGGCAAATGTAACTGCTATTGTACCTAATGGTGTAAGTTTTCCGTCAACTTTCTTCATGAATCTTTTAATAGATGTGACTTCTACGTCACTTTGAATGTTTTTATAAACTTCCTCATTTGACATAGTTTTCGGTACATAGCGGATGATGCCTGTAGTTTCCGTCATGTATGCAGGAACGAAGGCTTTTAATTTATTTTTTCCCAAGAAATGGTCCATTTTGAGAAAACTATTCGCAGGTGCAGGTTTTTTAAAAGTTATTCCAACTTTGTAGGCATTGACTCGATGTACACCTATGATGCCTTTAACATTTTCGGTGAATAATTTCGTAAGTCCGATTGGGTTTTTGTTGCCTAATTTTTCATTTTCTATTGATTCCACAAAGACTACACAATCGCCACTGTGGCATTCGGGAAATTGTCTCTTGTAATTCGGTTTCATAAATATTTTGTAGGCTGTAGACTGTGCCGAATCCATGAGAGCCAATTTTCGTTTTTTTGGCTCTATATCGATGGGGGCATCGCCCCCATCGCTTTCCGTTCCCATTTTACTATATACACTGGGAATATAATAAACTATCTAAGCAAATATACACAAAAATACAAATTAATACGTAGGAGAAAATTTTAAACACCCGCGCAATTTGATTTCCCGCCAGAGAATCGCATCTTTTCATTTTTACTAATGTTGCCATCCTGAAAGACGTCATTTTTAGAGCCCGAAATTTTTAGGACTGGCGACACAGTTTTAGCCCCCGTAGGTATTCCAAGTTTTACCCAATGAGTCGACCCCGCCTGAGATTAGAAGCTATGAGGGAACAGATGAAGATACACACATACATACATACATACATACATACAAACATACATACATACATACATACATAGCCAGTCAAAATCATAACCCTCCTTTGGCTTTGCCGTAGTCGGGTAAAAATCCAACCTGCATAATAAGAAGCTCTCTGGAACTTGATTGTCAGTGTCTATGAAAATGAATAAAACAATTTTGTCTATGACGCGTGACGTTTATATTAATTATCTGTTGCGAGCGTTATGTATTGAGAGAATTTTCCTGACTTTTTACTGTTTCTTGAAGTTATTCGTTTTCCTGCTACGACAAAAGAAAGTTAAAACATCCCATTGTTAGCGGAATCTTTGATATTAACTTACAATGGTCGACTACAGCAAGTGGAAGGACATAGAAGTAAGTACTTATTGCAAACCACTCAAAATTATCTTCACCGTTGTATAAACTCTTAAGCTAACCTGGATTGTCAACCCATTTTAGATATCCGATGATGAAGACGAGACCCACCCTAACATCGACACGCCGTCGCTATTTCGCTGGCGGCACCAAGCGCGAGTCGAGCGCATGGAAGAGCGGCGCAAAGAGAGGGATGAATTCGTCCAAAAAAAGACCGAAAACTTTAGAATGATCAATGAAACTAGGAAAAAACTCAATGAAGCTAGCCCTGACAGTCCCGATCTTGATTCTTTGAAGAAAGCTTTAGCCGATCTAGAAAAAGAAGAGAAACAATTGAAGCAAAAGGATGATGATCTCAAGAAGAAAGAGAAACAAACTCCTTGGAATGTGGACACGATTAGTGAGCCGGGTTTCACCAAAACGGTCATTAACACCAAGCCCGTTAGACCTAAAGATGAGAACTTGACTGAGGAGGAGAAAGAAGCTAAAATGAAAAAGTTTATCAAAGAAAATGAAAAGCTTCTGAAGCAGTTTGGTATGCTGCGGCGTTACGAGGACTCGCGAGCGTGCCTACAGGAGCACAGTCAACTTGTGTGTGAGGAGACGGCCAACTATCTTGTCATCTGGTGCATCAACTTAGAAATGGAAGAGGTGAGAAATACGCTGCATTTGTGTACTGTAATGTTGTTATCAATTTGCTTGTAGTAATCTATGTTATAAATCATTGTTATTGTTTGCTGTATTAGTTTTGTCGCTACTTTATGATTTTCATTTCCTTTTTATGTTATTTTCAGAAACATGATTTAATGGCTCATGTAGCTCATCAGACTATCTGCATGCAGTACATATTGGAGCTGTCAAAACAACTGGATGTGGACCCCAGGGCTTGTGTCAGCTCATTCTTCTCAAAGTAAATAACTTTATAGTTACATTATTATATCTTGGTATTCTTGGGTCTGGGTATTTGTGTATGTGAGTTTAAATGTTTGTGAACGCACCCACGATACAGGAGAAATTCCTAGTGTGGTGAAATGTTTTAAAAAAAATATATATATATATAAATGTTTAAGGAGATTTTCCTAATTATTTCTATGTTTTACAGGATCCAAGTTGCAGAGAAAACATACAAAGACTCATTTGATGATGAATTGGAGCAGTTTAAGGCAAGAATCAAGAAGCGAGCTGCAGAGAAAATCACTGAGGCTATCAGAGAACAGGAAGAAGAGGAACGGATCGCCAGGCTCGGACCTGGTGGGCTGGACCCTGTTGAGGTTTATGAGGAGTTACCTGATGTAAGTAGATAGAGTTTATGATATGCTGTAGTGTTGATTAAACATGTATTCTGACACATGGTCAGATACTAAAGTGACATAGACTAACTACTAACTTGGTTTTGCAATGTCATTATTACAGGAACTGAAGAAATGCTTTGATGCCCAAGATGTGCCATTGCTACAAGCAACAATTGCTAAAATGCCAGAGCAAGAAGCAATCTACTTCATGAAGAGATGTGTGGATGCTGGACTTTGGGTTCCCGGGAAGAACGATGATGAACCAACTATGAAGGAGAACACTGCAGGCTCCGCACTACCTGCTGGTGATGCTACCATCCCTACCGCCTCAGCAAGCACTGATGATCTTGACTGAGACACAATCAAAGCGTGCTAGTATTTAGGCATAAGTCTGCTAAAGATCATTGAAATGCTAGAAACAGAATTTTGGCATTTTCCAATATGACACATGGACATAAGTTAGATTAAGTTTATGTTATATAGTATTAATTTTGTATCTTCAAATTATAAGTGAGTTCTGATAAAAGAGAATGCATAATACTTGTTTTGGATATCTCAAGGAATGAAATGTTTTGTTAAGTGCCGCCATTAATATGAATAACACATTGTCACAGCAATAATTGTAAAACTCATAAGCAGTGTACAATATTTTACTAACAGTAATTTTACCCATATGAGAATTTACAATATGAAATGATTTATATACCTCTAGAAATGTTTTATTTATTAATCCCTAGAATAAAGAGCAATAGTCCTGCTAATGCTTTCACTTGTGTTTTTCGGTTGACAGAAGGAAATACTCTTAACAGTTATCTGATAGTACTACTGTTTGTTATCTATGGCGACAGTTCGTGGGCAATACCAGCACCTGCACTGTATTACATAAATATCAGAATCTCTCTGTGATTGATGCCATAAGCGGCGCAACTACCTACGTGATAATCAGCACTATCTTGAAGCTGTTTATGACGAAAACTGAGTTCCACAGAAATCAGATAAGTTTATCATTATTATGAAAGACGAACTCACTGCTTTAGCCACAGGGTAAAGCCTGTGTC
Source organism: Diarsia dahlii (assembly GCA_949775195.1). Taxonomy (NCBI): domain Eukaryota; kingdom Metazoa; phylum Arthropoda; class Insecta; order Lepidoptera; family Noctuidae; genus Diarsia; species Diarsia dahlii. Next base: position 9,315,571 of record OX459212.1, read on the forward strand.
CCTCTGGGCCTGCGTCTCTACACTAATAACAACGCTAGCTTTATTTCAACAGCTTAAGATTATAATATTGAAAATCTATTATATGAGCTATTAAACAAAGTTTACGATTTTGCGACTTAGCGACATTCGTAGCGTTGTCACTAGTGTAGAGACTGTAGCCCCAGGGGCACTAAATAACGATAAAAATCTGTCGCTAAGTCGTGAAATCGTAAACTTTCTATAATAGATTTTCAACCTTATGCTTTTGGAATAAAGCTGGAAATCTATTAATGCTTTGCGACAGATTTTTATCGTTATTTAGTGTAGAGACTGCAGGCCCTGGATAGTTACTTTCATATTTTGATTGGGTGTGAATCATTGAGACCCACTCATTTTTCCATGCTAGATTTCTGACCATCAGAACCTTCATTTACTAGAGCGGGAGTGCTATCGCAAGGGGCGCAGCATCGACGATGTGCTCGGCTGCATGCTCTGATAGGAACATGGAGAAAAAATGCGATCCCGTGCACATTTATGTGGCGCAACCGTTATACTTGTCCTCCTCCCTCTCACTACTCACACCTAAAGTGCTCATTCACACACTAATCCGTCAAAGACGAATCGTCTTTTTTCACGAATCGTTATTTTGATTTTTATGGGGCGGCTATACATTTTAATTGCTCGTGTTCACTCGCACTACTACTGAATCGTGAAAAATGACGGATCGGAATGACGTTTCGTCTTTTTTCAAAAACCTTCAGTTTTAATTCAATTCGGATATTTTGATGAATCGTGAAAAAACTCGATTCCATGCAATGTGAACGTTCATGCGTCTTTTTTGACGAATCGTCGTTGACGGACCCAATGTGAATGAGCCCTTAGTGAGCATCTTCCTGCAGGGTCTTAACTTCAGTGGTAAGTAGGGCTCAACAGAACAGTGTGGGTGGAGTTTTGTCGCAAACTATGCTCCTCTGTATGATACTATCAAAACGCATCATTTGAGAGATCATACAGCTTTTTTGCTTGCATAACCTTCGTCTCGCGATAGGTAGTATTTTCGCTATCGCCTTGGTTGCTAAGTGCAAGCGAACAATGGGTTTCTTCAAATAAAAGGAGTGTAATCTTTTTTAAACTTGTACTTTTTATATAACAAAACTACAATAGGTGTATGAGAGAGGACGCGGCGAGGGCGCTACGTGAGCACATGCGGTGGCAGTTGCGGCCTCCCCTCCAGCTTGCTGTAGTCCAAGTGGAATTCTTTCGCCACCTAAAAACATATAACATCATGTAACATACCATACAAAAATAAACATGAATCTATTCAAATCAGGGGGTCTAAAATGGTCACTTTAGCAGATTATAATATGGAATAAAAAGCGTAAATGGACCTTTCATTTTGGAAACAGGATCATTTTATGAAAATAATATGAAATTGCTCAAAACAAAATTATCAAAACACTATTTAGATATAACTATTTAACTCCTACTGAAAAAATCTACAAAGAAACACAACTTATGAATCTTCTTCAGATGTATAAGTACAACACATGCATACTCGTAAGAAAAATTCTAACTAAAGATACATTCTCAGATAATATTTACAAAAAGGGCACAAACTTATAAAATTTTAACAAGACAAGCTAATGACATTTGCTTAACCCAACCTAGGACTAAATATGGAAAGAGAAATATTATGTATGAGGGGGCGAACTTATATAACAAACTACCTAAAGACATAAAAGAAATCAAATCGCCATGCGTATTCAAGAAAACTTTAAAAAAATATATACTAAAAGACCTTTCCTCGCAAGTTTAGGTATAAATGCTAAAAGAAAAAGAAAAAAAAGAAAAAAAAAAACTAATTAATCTAAGTTTAAAAAAAAAAGAAAAAAAAAAACATGAAAACCAATATAATCAAGATTATGTAATGATAGTCTACATATCCAAAAATAAATAAATATGTATATTTACAAATGCTTTACTTTAAAAACATTTGTAAGAATCGCTTAATGTTCTGCACTGTGTTGTAGGCGTTAGTAAACACGCAAGAACTACTAAATTGCACCCTACCCTCATTGCCCAAAACTTTTCTGTTGCGTCTTGTTGATGTGTGTAACCTACCTTCTGATTTGTTATTTTTGTACTTGTTATGCTAAGTCGAAATATTATTGTAATGGTAGTTTTAAGATACATATTTGTTTTTGGTTTTTATCTACGCTAACTGGCAGATAACATTGTAAACTTATATTTATGTTTTTCTCTGTAAGTGAATTTGTAATTCTTTAGAGAAAATAAATATCTTTAACCGTAAATGCGATAAAATTCGTAAAATGGTCACAGACGCAGTTACTAGAAAAGTTTATTTTACGCTTTTTAACGCAGTTCATATTAGAATCTGACGCAATTCATATTAGAATCTGACGCGATTCATGTTAGAATCTGCCGCAATTCATGTTAGAATCTGACGCAATTCATATTAGAATCTGCTAGTGGCCATTTTAGACCCCCAGGTTGACTAACAGCACTTTTTGTACATCGTAAGTGGAAAGATAGTTCCACAATTGGCTGTCTTTCATGCAAGAAGAAGTACAGCCAGGAGCACTAATATGTATACACAGGAATATTCGCGAGTGATTTTCTCGCGGACTAACTAATTCAAATTGTATTTTATTTAAGTTCTATTACCATACTACCTAAATAGTATGATCTAAGTAAACTTGTGGAAGCAATAAATGTATTGAGTATGTATTGAGTATTGAGTATCATAACTATATAAAATATTACAATCAAGAGATTAGGGACAAATTACTTTTAACATTATTACGCCACGGACGGTGGGATATAGTAAACAACAAGATTTTTTTTTTTTAAACTTGCCTGATTCAGAAGGCAGTACTTCTCGATACGGCCCGTATTGTGAGGAGGTTCCTGTCTCTGGAACCCTAACCACCGGTAGCTTGGACCCTGCTCCCGACACCGGTGGACTACTATTTTTTTATATTTTTAAATGTTTTTTGATATCTTTTTTTAACAAATATTTAAAAATGTAAATTAGTATGTAAGGAAAATAAATAAAGAGAATAATAATAATAACACTTAACTAACACTTAACTTTGTTACAGTTGTTTAAGGATATTACTACGAAATAGAGCAAATTCAATAAATATGGTGTTGAGTGATATTTTAATGAATTAATTAATGATTTCTCGATGTTGGTTTGCGACTTGTGGGCGAATTTGTGACTTGGCGTGGGGGGGGGGGGACCGCAGGTGCGTTTACGCTCTGGCGTTCGAAAGGTAAAAGGTCGCTACGTGTATACATATTACTGCTTGTGACTGGACAGCAGACTGCATGCAAGAAAATAGTAAAAAAGTGATATAAATGACTATTATGGGATGAAGATGGTCCCATTCTATTATGCGTCAAGCAAAATGCCTAAGGCTCTCTTCGTGATTTCTTATGATAACAAATATCATGCCACATGCATATAGTATAAATCTAAATAAACGCCAATAGTACCTTACGCCAGTTGTGCGCATCAAAGAAGTAATAGGTGCCGCGCTCGTACGTTGAGGTCTTCTCCACCATAGGCATGCCGGGCGCTTGAGAGATCCACACCTTTTCCTCCATGTGATACCGCCATTCTCGATTATAGCTGGAAAAAAAACGTTTAGAATTATGCGTTAGGTCGAAATGCGTTCATCATCAGCCTATAATGTTCCCACGGGGACTCAGGCCTCCTCTCTAGGAGACCACCTATAAACCACCACGCGGGCCCAGTACGGGTTGGCGAAATGAGTTACCAAACATTAATTTTGGGTACATATTCTGTGGAGATCTATTGTAGAAACGTGATCTGAGTATATTTGTTTTTTTTTCTCCTTCACTAGTTGCGATCTCGAATTTAACCTACCCTTATACCTCGCATTTGTCGATTATTCTAAGGCATTTGACAGTTTATCGCACAACGCCATATTTGAATCTCTGCAAAACCAGAACATTGAACCTCTATACATTAAATTATTACAGAAAATTTATCAAAGTAGCACAGCAGCCATAAAAATAAACACTACAGGACCATCATTCCCTATCCAAAAAGGGGTAAAACAGGGCGACCCACTTTCTCCAAAACTCTTCACTGCCACCCTTGAAGAAGTTTTTAGAAAACTTAATAGCAAGTGGAGCGACAAGGGCATCAACGTGGGCGAAACAAGATTAACTAATCTCCGCTTCGCCGACGATATTGTCCTTTTCTCCTCCACGGCAGCCGAGTTAGGCCTAATGCTCGACCAACTGAGCAGTGCCAGCCTCGAGGTCGGACTCGCGATGAATATGACAAAAACCAAGGTGATGACGAACAGCACCAAGCGCAATATAGGAATTGGGGGTGCGAGGATTGAATATGTCCATGAGTACATTTACCTCGGCCAAATAGTCTCCTTCCAGGCAAGACAAGACAAAGAAGTTGCCCGACGCACCGAGAACGCCTGGAAGAGCTATTGGTCGATGAAACAAATAATGAAAGGAGCTCTCCCTCTCTCCCTAAAGAGTAAACTCATGGACATGTGCATTCTTCCTACCCTCACCTATGGAGCGCAGACATGGTCATTAACCAAGCGTCAAAAGTCCGCACTCGGGGTCTGTCAGCGAGCAATGGAGCGTAGTATCCTTGGAGTCAAGCTTACTGACCAAATAAGAAATTCGATACTGCGTTCCAAAACACAAATTGCCGACATAGGTCACACGGCTGCCAAGCTTAAATGGAACTGGGCTGGCCACATCTGCCGCATGCCGGAGGAGCTATGGGCTAAAATAACCACACAATGGGTCCCAAACAGCAGTAAACGGCAACGCGGCAGGCCCAGAAGAAGATGGCGAGACGAACTCGACTCTTTTCGCAGGGATTGGCAATCAACAGCATTGGATAGGGATAAGTGGAAAGAGGGAAGGGAGGCCTTTGCCCTGCAGTGGGACACAAATGGCTAGTAATAATAGTTGCGATTGATTGTTGCAGATATTTCTTGCAATATTTCACAACTCTGATTTGCATTGGATTACCTAACACATATGGTTTTAGTCTAGCTTGCCATAATTAGCTCATTGAGAAAAGAACTTGTCACAGGTGAGTGTAGTACACGTAAAACCCATGTAAACATAGTTTATGAAGCTTGTCGCGTAGCGAGCTACTTCTCTTGAGCCGGCGACGCTGTCACCCGTCACCGGTATGGAGCATAGGGCAGGCCAGACGGATGGGCATCACTCCACCTGTCGATCATTGTTGAACAAACAGTCAAAAAGTGGACAGCTGTGTTTTGTGCCTATTTTTATTTTGATACAACTTTAAATAAGTTTTATGCTTTTGGCAGACATATTTTTTAAACATATGACGGTCTTTTATAATATTTTCTTGGACTATCTACTACAGAGTTTTGTGCGTTCCGATTTTATCGCACTTTAGTAGACAGATAAACCTAACTAATTGATCAACTCAACCTGTTGCTATATCTATATGATATATTGTTACAACTAAGTAAAAACAATGAGATTGACTCACAGTTCCGCTGCAGCTGCGATTTGCAGCACGTCACCCACGAAACAGTAGAACAAATAAAATAAGAGGTCTTCCTTATATCGACTCAGTCGTAGAGGCGCTAGTTTTTCTCTAATTGAACCATTGATTAGATATTCGGGAGGCACATGATAGTCCATATCCTGTGGTCTGAAACAAATTAAAAATACGTTAGTTCTTTTGTTAACATTTTCTCGAAATCTACATTGGTTTGCCACCTGGGAAGTTTCCAATGATAAGTCATCATAATTGTTTAGATAAATTACCTGGTTGTGCGGCCAGTTTATAGTCATAAATAAACATTGCCTGAAGGACACTGATTTAAAGATAAAACTATATTGATTACCTGCACGGCGTATCCGCCCAAGGGCCGGCAAAAGTGAGATAAAGGTTGTCTGGTGAATTTAGGTTCAGTCCGAGCGCAGTGAGATCCTGCCCTAACGCCAGCGACACTAAACTTGGATCCGATTCCGCCGCACGAATAAACGTCAACAGTCCCACAATACCAAACTGGTTTGGTATCATCGTATCTGGTATATTCGTTACTTTACCTAAAACATTACATATTAGATTAACACACTGTCAGAACAAAAATACTATTTCTAATGGTATATTATCTGGACTATATATTAAAACCGCTAAAACAACAAATGCATGCATTTTAATATATTTCCAGCTCTTATTTAGTATACACACCGTAGAATTCCGTATGTGCTCCTTGACTGATAACTTTAGGGACAAAAAAATTACATGTCAGGTGCAAATTATTCAGTTTAATTTACTACTAAATTAAAATACCACAGACATAGACCTTTAAAATATGGCATGCATTAATTATAATAAACACAAAATAAATAAACACGTTTGTGTTATTAATTAGAAATGCAGCACAATATTTCATTCATTTGCAGGACATGTTAAAAAAATGCATTTCACGTACATTATTGTTTCTTTTAGACAACAAGTCTAAAAACGTTTATATTTTTAGTGGATAAATCTCATTAAGAAGTTAAATAGGATTGTTATTTAGTATGTATTGTTGTGTTGGTATTTACCATCGGGTGAGGTCTGTATGCCTTTCCGAGGCTTGTCGTTGGTGTGGTTGCTGAAGTCGGGCGGCGGGGGCAACGGGCCGGGCGGCGGCAAGGGTGCCGCGCCGCCCGCGCTCGACGTGCCGGGTAGCGCCGGGAAGTCCTCCGATGACATTGTGAACTCTGACTGCTCTGATGTAGGCTGCTTCACCATACCCACTGTCACAAGTTGCCAATCAATTAAATTGAAGTGTCTGTATGTCATTTCAAAATAACAGCTTTATTTATACTGAATGTATATTACAGTATAATAATATGGTCTGGCTAATCTCCAAAACGGCTGGAACGATTTTGACGGGACTTTTACTCGCAAATAGCTGATGTTATAAAGAGTAACAAAGGCTAGGTTTACTTCAGAAAAGAATATAAGTAGGTATTATAATATAGATAGGTGTGGAAGTTCTTTTTTTAATTTTTTTTCGTTACGCAACGAAGGTTGCTACTCGCGACTTCGCGAGCAATAACTGTTAAAGTGATGGTTAAATTACTTTGATATCTAAGAAAAATGATAATACTTTAGATCTAGATTGAAAATAATTTGTTTTCTCAAAGTTCCCGTTTTTAAGTAATATTTTAGATAAGTTTTGTCCTGATAAAGGTAAGGTAACGAACCGTAAGGTTTAGAGCCGGGTGGTGGCGGCGCGGCCGCCGGAGCCTGGTCGCCAGCCCCCCGCGCCGTGAGCGACGGAAACTCGCTGAGGTCCAGCAGCGGAGGCGTGGACGTGTCGCCACCCTCGCCGAACACCGAGTGGTAGTTGCTACTGGTGTTGAACCGAGACAGGTTGCCCATACTCGACTGAAGACAACAGTTACACACAATCACTCAAACATGAAACTATGTCGAAACATTTCTGAATGTAGATCGTGAAATTACTTCTTTCCAACATCATTTTAAACAGAAAACACTACTTCACATCTTAAGTTCCAGATTTTTTTGATTCTTAGTTCACATGAAATGTTAAATAAAAAAATAAACAGTTGAAACTCGATTGCAACTCTATTTGAATACAAATATTGACACAAATCTTGGTAGGTTTATTTGATAACCAAAGTAGCCACCATTGACGTTTGAATAATATTTTTCTGGTTTTTTTTCTTAGCAAATAAAAGTAGTTTTGCGCATCACACACATGTATATAATTTTGCACATTCTAAATAATATTTAAATAACTCACAAATTATTTTAACAATGCCACTAAGTACAAAATATTCTAATCTAGTTTCTCAGTGATAATTTTATTCAACAGGTAGGTACCGTAAGGTAAGCAGTTTTTTCTCTCCCCTACCCACATTAAGAACTATGATAGTATTGAATAGAAAATGAGATTCTCACCATGGAATTTGAGTTAGGCTGCGATAACGCGTTTGGTATGGGTACCCTGCGGTCGGCAAATGCCCGCTGACCGAATAGTGTTGATCGCGATGCCATAGAGGGTGGAGCGCCCCCAGGCATGGCGGTGGAGTTCCGACCGGGCGACAATGCGCCTCCAAACGTGGGCGTCACATGGCCCGACACGCCGCCCACAAGACCTGAGCTCACGCGACCGCCCACACCGCCACTTGCTAGGCTTCTAGGTGCTTGTTGGAAATTCAAGTTTGCCATAACCTGCAAATATTAATTAACCGTCTTCATATAAAATCTTAGCACCAAACTTCTCACTACATCAATTTTAACAATACAGTTTACGCTTTACTGAATATTCTTTATCTAGGCCACTTGCATATTCTAGCCAGTGACTAACTCGGAAAACAGCTATCAATAAAATGGTGATTTTACTAGGCCATTAAGTGCTATTATCTGTTGAAGCTACTTAGGGTAGTAATTACTGTGTGACAATTTATACTTCTGAGTAACAAAGCATAATCCTAAAATAGCATTATAATTATAGGAAAAAATAGCAATTGTTTAGCAAGTGCTGCTCATACCAATTAGACATCTAAAAGCAGTTGTTTTTCTTGAGACGGCTGTCTCTTGGGTATATTGCTGCATTTACTATGCAGATAAGATGGGGATTGTGTTTGTAATACCATTCTCTCTACATTGGTAGACTTTTACTGCACTGATGTTCACTTTGTTTGAAGGGTGATTGTTGATGTCAAATACCTCATTATTAAAAGTCGCAATAATAAAGAAAGTCTCAAGTTATAAATACATTTATATGAATACTAACATTTCATACAAAGAACTAAAGAAAGTCTGTTTGAAAAGTCTTCCAACTTGATATATTTTGGATACCCACTTTCCAATATCTTGCCTGGACATGAGTGTATTGCATTCAGCTGTGTAAAGCATTTACTTGAGCTAAGTAAAAAAAATGGAAAATGTTTTAATTTTTTTAGCCATTTGTTTAACAGATTTTATGGGACAAAGTATAAAAGAAGAATGGGTATTTTTGTATAGACCCCGTCCCTTTCCTTGTAACACTTTCTCCTATATATCAAATGAAAGAGCGTTAAAAATACATCATTTTATTGTATGACAGTAAATGTGTGAATAATGGGGGAAAAAAGTTATTCACCGATAAAGAAAGAAAATATTTTTTTTTTTTTTCGTAGAACCTGCTTGAGTGTGGTGTCTATTGATAGGTCTTTTAAAGTGACACTGAGGTTACTAAAACCATTTCTTCTCAAAGTCAATCGTTTGAAAGATAGACACTTCCAAAGTGCAAAAATGTGCCCCCACCCCCTCTAACTTTTAAAATAAGGGAGTGAAAAATCTAATAAAAATATATGCTCTAGATCGCAATAAAAACTTACAACTAAAATTAGTTTGAACGAGATATAGTTAGCAGTTTTTGAGATAGAGAACATTCAAAAAACCGAAAATATAACTTTGTCATTCATACAAACACTATGAAAAACAAACTTATCACAAAGTGTGTATATCTGTTGCCGCTTTAACAAAAAATAATACAAATTAAAGGGCAGACCCTACGACGATGGTACGGATTTTTTTTTTAAAACCCAGAGTTTAGTCAGACTTGTATGACTAAAAACCACCCATGTTCCTTCTTAGCCCTTTATGTCGAGGCCGCTCTATCTCTTTCGAACAACCCGCAGCCCCGACGGGCGTCGACCCTTGCGGGCCCCTATTGCTGACATCTCTTTGAGGCGCGCGTGGAACACGAACTCGACGTCGACACGCCTGTCGTCCTCCTAAGACGGACGGCGCGGCGGCGAGCTAGCCCATTACTCACCGTCCTCAGGTCCGCGTCTATGGTTGTTGGAAGCCATCACGTGGCCCCCGACGCCCGGAGCGTCTCCCGCGGCGGCTGCGACGAGAGGTTCTCTTCCTCTCACGTTCTACCACCTCCTTCGCTAGTATCACTGCTTCGCAGAAGTAGGCGACGGCTTCCCATTCCCTCTCGCCCCGGACCATGGCTTGCACCAGAGCTTGGACGCGAGAGGTCACCGCCGCCAATCGCCGATCACGGCGGGGCTCCGCCCAAGCGGGGCAGACCTCCACGTTGTGCTCCACCGTATCCTCCGGCTGATCCTCGCAATAGTAGCATTCAGGTGTTTCCACCCGCCTGATTCGGTGCAGGTACCTCCCGAAACAACCGTGTCCGCTGAAGAGGGCGCCCGTGGTGCCTCTTCAGCCACTCCTCAATGAGCGGACTTACCGCCGCTATCGTGGCGTGCCCTATGGTACGGAACCTTTCATGTACGAGTCCGACTAGGCAAAGTTTTAATCCAATTCATTTTTTTCCAATTATTCACAAGGTTACTGTGTGAATAATTGGGGAAAAAAGTTATTCACCGATTAAGAATGCGGCCTCTCAGCAACACGGATCCGTCGATTCTGATTTCTTAGTCAGTCATTCTTGGACTTTAATTTAGACATACTTCTATGGTGTATATGTCGCAGGTTTTTCATAAAATTAGGAAACCAAAAGATGAAAAACCGGAAAAAACCAAAAGAAAACCGATCAAAAACCGGAAGATGACACATTTTAAACTCAATTTCATCATAAACCTGTAACAATCCAGATTTTTGATCAAAAACCTAATTTTATGAAAAACCTGCGACATATACACCATAGAAGTATGTCTAAATTAAAGTCCAAGAATGACTGACTAAGAAATCAGAATCGACGGATCCGTGTTGCTGAGAGGCCGCATTTTATCGTGGCACATATAAAAAAAAAAACTTATATTTTGTTCAATCCTAACACAGAGTGTAGTTAGCTTGGGACAGTTTTCAGCAATAGACAGTGATTCAAGAGGAAGGTTTATATGTAGCACATTGCACCCGTGCGTAGCCGGAGCGGGTCGTTAACTAGTAAAAAAATAAAGAATAAATTCAATTCTTAATCGGTGAATAACTTTTTTCCCCAATTATTCACACAGTAACCTTGTGAATAATTGGAAAAAAATGAATTGGATTAAAACTTTGCCTAGTCGGACTCGTACATGAAAGGTTCCGTACCATAGGGCACGCCACGATAGCGGCGGTAAGTCCGCTCATTGAGGAGTGGCTGAAGAGGCACCACGGGCGCCCTCTTCAGCGGACACGGTTGTTTCGGGAGGTACCTGCACCGAATCAGGCGGGTGGAAACACCTGAATGCTACTATTGCGAGGATCAGCCGGAGGATACGGTGGAGCACAACGTGGAGGTCTGCCCCGCTTGGGCGGAGCCCCGCCGTGATCGGCGATTGGCGGCGGTGACCTCTCGCGTCCAAGCTCTGGTGCAAGCCATGGTCCGGGGCGAGAGGGAATGGGAAGCCGTCGCCTACTTCTGCGAAGCAGTGATACTAGCGAAGGAGGTGGTAGAACGTGAGAGGAAGAGAACCTCTCGTCGCAGCCGCCGCGGGAGACGCTCCGGGCGTCGGGGGCCACGTGATGGCTTCCAACAACCATAGACGCGGACCTGAGGACGGTGAGTAAATGGGCTAGCTCGCCGCCGCGCCGTCCGTCTTAGGAGGACGACAGGCGTGTCGACGTCGAGTTCGTGTTCCACGCGCGCCTCAAAGAGATGTCAGCAATAGGGGCCCGCAAGGGTCGACGCCCGTCGGGGCTGCGGGTTGTTCGAAAGAGATAGAGCGGCCTCGACATAAAGGGCTAAGAAGGAACATGGGTGGTTTTTAGTCATACAAGTCTGACTAAACTCTGGGTTTTAAAAAAAAAAATCCGTACCATCGTCGTAGGGTCTGCCCTTTAATTTGTATTATTTGTTGTTAAAGCGGCAACAGATATACACACTTTGTGATAAGTTTGTTTTTCATAGTGTTTGTATGAATGACAAAGTTATATTTTCGGTTTTTTGAATGTTCTCTATCTCAAAAACTGCTAACTATATCTCGTTCAAACTAATTTTAGTTGTAAGTTTTTATTGCGATCTAGAGCATATATTTTTATTAGATTTTTCACTCCCTTATTTTAAAAGTTAGAGGGGTTGGGGGACACCTTTTAGCACTTTGGAAGTGTCTATCTTTCAAACAATTGACTTTGAGAAAAAATGGTTTTAGAAACCTCAGTTTCATTTTAAAATACCTATCAATACTCAAGGAAGTTCGATGAAAAAAAAAATATTTTTTTTTCTATCTTTATCGGTGAATAACTTTTTTCTCCCATTATTTACACATTTACTGTCATACAATAAAATGATGTACTTTTAACGCTCTTTCATTTGATATATAGTGGAAAGTGTTACAAGGGTAGGGACGTTTTGCCCCTTCTTCTTTGGTACTTATGTCAAAACAACTCACAGTGAACTGTTGTACACACAATGAAAATATTAGCCACATAAACAGAACCTTTGTTTGATTTATGTAAAAACCAATGCAAATATGTAGACATCAGGGGTTTTCAGTAAAATACACAGTACCTTACGGTAAAACTGAGTTGACTGAACAAGTATCAGTTCAAACATAGAGGTGTTTAAGAAACGAGACCATGAATTTCATACATACGCATTGAGGTGTTCAATGCAAAGATAGGAATACGAGATAACGTTGGCTACTAACAACAAATGGAGTAGGTATTTTACATTTTCAATATTCTATGGTTTGGTTATTCGTTGGTTATTCGTCCCCTGTCAAACAATGGCGACCCCTGTTTTTGGTACACTCGATTCTCCAAAAATTACAAAAAAAATTACCTAATGTGTCGACGTCAGTCCTTGTTCCACTATTTTATTACCAGTTTAAATGGTTCATAATCGAGTATTATCTGCTGGAACAAATAAATTCACTCCAATGAAATAAACAAAAGTTTGTTGACTGTCCAATTTAGACGACGATTTTATTGCATTCAAAATTTTTAAGACGGACTAAAAGATGCCCAAAACCGTCTATGCATGAAACACTGCTATAAAACGCTGAAAACTTTACACATCTTTACGTCACTTATAAATATTTTAACAATTTCACTCAGTTTTGTCGAACGCCACATTACCCTAAACAACTGGCGGCCATATTGTTGAAAGCGGACGGAAAACTAACAATTTTCGCTCTAGTAACTTATTTATTATCTGTACAAGCCACGGTGAAAAGGGGAAATCAAGGCAACTTTTCAATTTTTGTTTTTAATTTTAATACAATTTATAAATTTCAAATTAGCTGTAATTTAAAAAATCAAACAAACTAAATAAATAGTTTTTAGTTTGACTCATGTGGCCAACACTCAATTTAATTACCACATGTAAAAAAGAGTAAAACTAAACCACATAATTTAAACGATGAATTAATTTCATCATCGTTCCTTGCAATAGATCTTAATTTAAATGCCAGTAACAATAAATGCCTGTATGTTTAAAAACACGTTTATCGTGTTAAAATGTGATCAATTTAAAAATAATCATTAATATGTCTAAAATAAAAACAATAATGATTGTACAAGGAGTGAGGACCAAATGCTCATGTTTTGTGTATTTAAATCGTTACAGGTTCTACGCTAAAGCGATCCTTATCTGCTTAGACTATTTTATAATTTAAAGAAAGTACTTAAGTAATGGAGCAGCGGTGCCGGCCCCGACTTACGAACAGTAGGTCGTGGGTTCGAACCCAGACAAGCACATTACTTTGTGTAATTTATTTCATCATCGCTGCTCTCATCACGGTGAAGGAAAACATCGTGAGGAAACTGTCTTAGAGGAAAAATGTCTTAGAACTAAAAAATTCTAAGACAAGTGACATAGCTACCAATCCGCATTGGGCCCGCGTGGTAGATTATAGCCCATTCCCTCTCAAAAAAGAGGGGAGGCCTGTGTCCAAACATGAATAGGAACATTAATAGGCTGTTGATGATGATGATGACTTATATAATACACTAAAAAGTGTCTAAAAGGGTATTGTCGCCATGTGGCCCATATTGGAAGAGGCTGATGCTCAAACAGCATTTTATAGAGATCAGTTTGGTGACCATCATTCACGTGAGCTCTGAGTATTTGATTCTGATTAGAGTCTCTCTTATCAGAATCCAATACGACAAAAATCGCCTAAACTGTCTATGGTATGGAGTAAAATTTTAGATTACTTGGCAACATCGGGATCATATGATTGTTCAATGAAGAAGCACGTCTGATAGGCGTCGACTTACTTCTTCGAGCCAGTTTTTCATTTTCTGGCTCTTTATCGGTTGTTTTTTCGTGTTAGTGGTGCTAAATATTAAGCTTCAGCCATGGCGCTTAGCGATTCAGATGTCCAAAAGCAGGTATGTATATGATATTTAGGAGCAGCGTAAATCTGTCGACATGGATTTTGTCAGAATAATTGATCGAAAATGAGGCACTGCTGACTCTGTTCCAAATTATCTCTGAAGTTGGAATGGACTTAAAATCCATCTTACTCTTCTATTATGGTTTCTTTGAATGAAAAATGGCATTATTTTTTAATAGATCAAGCATATGATGGCCTTCATCGAACAAGAGGCCAATGAAAAAGCCGAGGAAATCGATGCAAAGGCCGAGGAGGAGTTCAACATTGAGAAGGGCCGTCTGGTGCAGCAGCAGCGGCTGAAGATCATGGAGTACTACGAGAAGAAGGAGAAGCAGGTTGAACTCCAGAAGAAGATGTAGGTTCCCCTTTGTACACTTCAACCTAAGTATCATAGCACTTTCTTTACCCTGATATTAAATAGAACTTTTCAAATGTTCAGTAATATCATTCTGCTTAGTGTGATCAATTTGATTATACACTAGCTATAACTACATCTAACAACAATATGTCCTGCAAGTATCCAGCAAGTGCTCCATTGCATTTAACCCATAATGCTTTCCTTGCTGTACTTGTTTTTTTAGCACTCTGTTCTAAGTAATTGATCATGGCCTTGAACAACAGCTTCCTTGATTATTGAGACTTACCTAGAAATATTATTTAAATTATAGAAAAGAAGAAGAAATATTAAGTTCTGATACATAGCATTAGCTTTCATTTTGAACTGTATCAGGACTTAAAATCAATATAACATTGAATCTGTTTGGTCTAATGATTTTGCACAGCCAAGACTAATCTTGCAAGGAGTAAAATTCATTTGTTGTACAAATCATATCATGCCACTAAATTTTGTAAAATTCATACCATCCAATACCATT
The DNA here is from genome assembly GCA_949775195.1 of Diarsia dahlii. Classification (NCBI taxonomy): domain Eukaryota; kingdom Metazoa; phylum Arthropoda; class Insecta; order Lepidoptera; family Noctuidae; genus Diarsia; species Diarsia dahlii. The sequence goes on from OX459212.1 coordinate 9,330,744, forward strand.
TCTTGGTCATGTGATCAGTTACATATTATTTCATGAATGAAGTGTTAATTATTTTAACATACAAATTAAAGAATTCACTATCACTATACCGCACTACACTATCCAATTTTTTGCACACATCTTCTAGGATTTGCTTCTTTTCATTTGAATTTTTGTTGTAGTGAAAAGATTGTCACATGACCATAGTACCATAAACAATTATAGTACAGTGCGATCAAATTATCTTGGCAGCTCCGTACTTCGTGCAGGTCATTTTGTTACAATGAATGTATAAAAGTGTTATGATATTTTTCTCAAACATGCTTGGAAATTTGAGCATTATTTTGACAACCTTCTTCGAGATAAATCGAAATTGCTGTACTGGCCAGATACATGCGACCAGCGGCCGGCAAAAGTTGTATGAAAATCCATATCTGTCGTGTTTAGCGGCCAAATAAATTACATACTAAACTCATATCTGTCGTGTTATTTAAAAATGGAACGATCTTTTACTCTCAACCATAGCAACCAAGGAGGTGACTTATTAAAGGTTTTATTTAAATTTCGAATTGGCTGAACTCTTCAACGCGTGAAAAATTATTGTTGTTTATGTGATTTTGAAAAGTAAATTGTATTTCCTCGCATTATTTGAGAAAAGTACTATACAAGCCTTGGCCACAACTAGGCATTGATGGACTTACGTATGTGTGCCTCGGCTTCGCCTCGGCCCACATTTACACGTTCGTCCATCAATGCCTCTGTTGCTGGCCGCTGCAGTAATGTACTATATTTTATTTGTATTTCTCACTGTTTAAATTAGATATTTTCTGATCGTTTAAGTATTGGTTTATCTGGCAATAACAGTTTTATTCCCAAGTTTACATGCGTAAAATTTCGCAAAGCCTATGTTCAGAGCTGCCAAGATAATTTGATCGCACTGTAGCAATCATGTTACAGTTTTAAATTCTGAACAATAATTATCACAGTTTAAAAATTCTTTTTCTATGAATGTTATATATTTAATTGTAGAATGATTTATGTATTTCGCGTGTTATTTTCTTCAAGTCTCACATGTAGTATTGAACAGAATAGAGTGATAACAATGATTACATAGAAGTTATCTTACTTGATAAGGATTAAAAGTTCACTCTTTTGCGGAATAGCCATAACTAAAGCGGTTCTCTTGTTCTCTCTCAATGACAATATCTATGCCACCCCCCCATTTCAGAAAAATCCCTTTCGTTTCCTTTTACGTTATCCACCTATGAGCACCATTTCTTATGTAGGAGGAAGGTTCATTGAACCCTATGACATAAACTTTATAGATTCGCAAATAAGTAGGTCAAATCTGTGACTTTTTATAAGATGGAGTGATCTGAGACTACATAAATATTTATTACTACTTACTTACACATATTATAACAACTATGTTATCCTCCTTTTTTTTACTTTTTCCTTTAATCCTGTATCTATGCAATCATTGATTTTATGTAAATAAAAATGAAGAATGAATACAAAAGGAAACACATAGATGTTGTCTACTGAAGAACAGCACTGTACATTTTCAATATTGTTCAACAGCCAATCCTCCAACATGCTGAACCAGGCCCGTCTGCAGGTGCTCAAAGTACGTGAAGACCACGTACGCAAAGTTCTGGACGAGGCCCGCGCGCTCCTGGCTGATATACCTAAGAACGCATGTTTGTACGGTGAACTGCTGACCACCCTCACTGTGCAGGCCCTCTTCCAGGTTTGTACTGCTCTTTATTGTTATGATCAAACACATTCAGTATTATTTAGCTTCATATTGTTCATGGAGTCGACTAGATCAGCTTCTACTAGTGTGCAGGATAATTTAAATACATAATGAGAGACAGTAACGCAACTCTGGCAGGACATGTATTGTACTTAGATGTATATTTATTCGTAATTACATAACTTAAAGGTATTCAGTCACAAAGTCTGTAAGTGTTTTTATATAGTTAACTCTTACCCCTATATTTTTATATCCATTAAAAATTATACATAATGCAAACACCATAAACTGTACATTTCAGCTGATGGAGCCCCATGTCACGCTCCGTATACGTAGGGCAGACAAGAAAATGGTGGAGTCTGTCCTCCAAACAGCACAGGAAGACTACAAGAAGAAGATCAAGCAGGACACCGTCCTGAAGATCGACACTGAAAACTTCCTGCCTGAAAACACCTGCGGTGGAATCGAACTGATCGCCCTGAGGGGACGCATCAAGGTATGAAAACTTTCATTTTACTTTTATTCAGTCGTATAATCGTATTTTAAATGAAATCACAGGCGTGTGTTAACGACACGTGAACGTAATGAAATATAGTCCAGCCATGTACTTACTTACCCTATCTTCATGTCTGCATCGTCCATACCGCGAAGAACCGCGCTTCACCATCATGTGTAAAAATATTATTATTTTTAAAATGTCTATCAGATTTTTTATTTAATCTCGCACTGATGAAGTCAAACTTATATGTGAATAGTGTTATCGTGGAACGGTCACGCTTGATGAGTTATATTGTTTAGTTACACCTAGGAGTGTGGGAGTAATCGTGTTGTTCGTTCATGTTTATCGTAATAAGACAGTGTCAAAGTAACGTGTGTTTGTGCAGATCTGCAACACCCTGGAGTCTCGCCTGGAGCTAATAGCCCAGCAACTGCTGCCGGAGATCCGTACCGCCCTCTTCGGCCCCAACCCTAACCGTAGATTCACCGACTAAACATTTAGAGGTGACCTATATTCACACTTGTTGCTACTAACAATTTATTTAACGTTCATAATTTGTAGAACTAAAATAATATTATAATAAGTGTTTTCCTTTGCCTAATTAATTATATCGCAATAATGCGTACAATTTTATCGCTGTTTAGTATGTAATCTGATGAGAGTTCCCGCTAAGTCGCCAGAAATGTACAAGTAACAATGTGTGATCATGTGAGTTGCTGATTTCTGGGAATGAACCAGCAGATAGCTTGTTATCTATACTGTGCATTAGTTTCGCCTGCTTAATAATGTCAACATCTACTTACTGAGCATAAAATATTTTATTATAACAATTCATTCATATAGCATAATAATGTTATATATATTTTAGAGGACGTAGTTTATAGGATTTGGAGATGGTTTAATTAAGATGTTACCATTTATTAGGTCATGCAAATAACCATTATATAAAGTTGATACTGGACTTTGCAGCAACTATAATAGTCCTGCAGTATTACTATAGCACAAGAACACGCAATGGTAGATCGGCGTTATTTCTATGTGAAACAAGTACTTGTATTTTAATAATAATCTTCCTTCTATGTATTATGATCGTTGTTGTTGAATGTTTTGGATAAATATTGTTTGTCTGTACCATTCGTGTTATCAGTAAGGAATCATTGAGGGCTGTAAGGTTGTCGTGTGACGGCAGCATCCCACGCTATGTTCACTCAAATCGACGTAAAGATTTGACTGTGCACAGGGTGGAGTGACACTTGAACCTTGCAGCACACCAACATATTCCTACTTGTGTTTATCCTGGCAATCTAACATTCTGGCTTGCTTTTGACAGTGGCTACACAGAGCACCATAGCTCTTGTTACCTACTATATATTACTCCCATACAGCACTGTTAAAATCCTTATGTAAATATATAGATGTGTTGAAAATAGTCTTTCATTTTAAAATAATACCTTTATACTTACCTTTGTTAGGTATATACATAATTATGTACAATCAATCAATACACCACATGGAGTAATCAGTATTTATTTCATGTCACATGTAGATGATTCAATAAACTACACAATAATATCAATATTTATCAGTAAACAGGTAATACAATATAATAGGAGCAATAATAATGGCATAAAAATGTAATATTTCAGAATAAATACCATTCTAATGGCTGTTACTGTTTATTAAATGTAACCACTTTAATGTTAAAAATAACTAGCTGATCTTATACATAACGAGTATTCTTAGACATTCAATTAGTACCACATTTAGTTGATTTAACATACTAGTACCTAGTACTTAAATAAATGAGGCATGGAGTTCACTAAGGGGCCGTCTCCATGAAAGCGAGAGAATCGCGTCGATAATATCGTCGTGCCAATTGGCTATTTCACTATCTGTTAAAAATTCACGAAAATATTATGTTATTTCAAAGAACTAACAAAAATAACACAATGTGCGAAAAAAGTAATAAAATCGATCAAAAAATGGAGTAGCTACATGCTTTAGAAGTTTTTGGTGGGGGCATTTTCTATCCTTGTCGCGCGAAACGGCCATTTGTAATACGTAACTATTAATATCTGTGCTATGGCGGTATGAAATATGACGTCATATTTTTTGTAGCGCTGTCTTTGTCTAGCATGTCATTTTGGCTGAAATGATGAATAAGATGATGAAGCCATTATCGATTTTATAACTTTTTTCACACATCGTGTTATTTCTTTGAAATAATATAACATTTTTTTAGCCAATTACATGTTTTACGCTCTTGCTCGGCCCCTTAAACCCATTAAAGACTTAACAAAATCACAAGAGCTATTTTTTTTGCAAACCTTACAATTAATCACAACTATTTAATGGAGTTTAGAAGTTAGTTTAGAGGCCATACCCTGTAGTTTACAACACATTGAAGAAGTTAACGACTATGTAATCTTGAATAGTTCAACAAACAGATAGGCCGGCGGAGTCTTATTGGTAACACTAACTTCTGTAGTGCAGTCTTCTTTCTAAATTCCCCTTTGTCTATATTGCATAGAGTTTAAGGAGCTCCTCATCCAATTGCCATAGACAATTGATTAATTAATTACTACATACCTAAGTTGAGCTTAGTAAATTCTTCTCAATACCTATCATAAGCTAAGTCACAGCAACGATTCAAAATTCTAACTACTTGAGGACGAACAACACTAACAGAGGCCTCTAGTGCGAGTCAAGGGCGGATCCAGCTTTGGTGCCAGGGGGGGGTCACAAAGAGTCGTGGTCAAGTCACAAGAAGTTATAATTTAATTTTAATAATCATGGATTTTTCATTTTATTAATTTATGTACGTAGGTACTTAAAAATACCTATATTTAAATAACAAAATCAATTTTTGTTTTACGTCTTGTCCCGAAACGCGTTACCACTTCATGTACCTACTTCAATGGGTAGGTACGTTTTTTTAGTGTGGAGAAGTGCCAGTCCGGTTATATGTTCTTCAACCATTGAAGCTCTTAACCACGATTTGATTCTTTGAAGTGCTGTAACCCTTATCCAGGGGGATAAAGCGTTGAACAATTTTCGGTGGACGACTTAGAATCAGAAATGAGAATTGTGGTAGATGAGCGTCTCAAGCGAGACAGTATGGTGTAAGAGCAGGAGGGAGGCGCGAGCGGGGCGAGCGTGAATTTTTTTAAAGATTTTGGGTGGTGGCAAAGATATTGTCATTGGAAGGAAAGAGTATAATAAATACTGTTTTACTTGATTCGAGAAGAGAACCGCTTACTCATATCTTGGTAGACATCAATCCTCCACTTCCTGAACCAAGCGCCTAAGACAGAGGTTCGGAAGATGTGTCTGACTCGACAATGATAAACGATTAAGTATTCTTACGAAAAAAAATATTGGTGTGTACTTTGTTTATACTGGCTACTGAGTTTTTGTGGTCTATTAAAAGTGTACCATTCTGACCCAACCTTGTCTAAGGGAAAGGGATAAATCGATTAACACTACGATACGTAAAGATTTACTTAACTATAAAACGTAAAATATGTTAGTACAGTGCGATCAAATTATCTTGGCAGCTCCGAACTTCGTGCAGGTCATTTTGTTACAACGAATGTATAAAAGTGTTATGATATTTATTTTATTTGTATTTCTCACTGTTTAAATTAGATATTTTCTGATCGTTTAAGTATTGGTTTATCTGGCAATAACAGTTTTATTCCCAAGTTTACATGCGTAAAATTTCGCAAAGCCTGTTCAGAGCTGCCAAGATAATTTGATCGCACTGTATGTACTCAGTTTTTTCATTGCCTCGGAAACAGCCAGAGAGCCCGAAAGTCTGACAACCAGTCATACTAAGGGATATCTCGTTGTACCCAGTACTAACTGGATTGTCCAGTGTGCACTGTGTGCAGGCCAAGAAAGGCAGTCGTTCCATGTAAAATTCCAGTTTTTACCTGCATCCAGTTAGACTGGAAGCCGACTACAACATACTCGAAGTTGGGATAAGGTATGTGGATCAATTAACGTGGATTTTTCACACCAGCCTATAACACTAGGGATAATGCAAACAATCTAAGGATATTAACTATCAAAATCGGTTCAGGCGTTTAGAAGGGTGAATTATAGAAACTCACAAATAAATATACATGAACCTTAGAACACTCTATGTTTTGGGCTGTTGTGTAAAATATATAATAAAAACATTACATTTAACAATTTTAATTAGTGGTCCACCAAGGTCCTGGACCCAGCCCAGGGGGGGTCATGACCCCCCTGACCCCCCCCCCCCTGGATCCGCGCTTGGTGCGAGTTCAATAATACAGTAGGTACCTACAACTTTTGAATTTAGATGGCGTTGTTTACGCGAAATTTTTAGTTATGAAAGTGCAAAGGACAAAACTGCAACTTTACTAGGTCACTGCAGAATTCACTCGCACTTTACAAGCAGCCTACCTTTTGAACGCCACCGGCTCGGCCTGCCAAGCCACAGAATTGTAAGAGATTCAAGTTATAACTTAGATGACAACTTTATTTTGTAATTTCGTAAAACGTATTTTTTGTGATTTTTTGCCGGCTTTTACCGTCCTTTGGCACTTTTGATTGTTTTCCGGTTGTCTATACAAGCTGACATGACTGCAGTGGCCTTCAAAAGGATTTAAAATATAATCCTAAAGCGGTTTACACGACAAGATGTGAGACATCAGGCGTGTAGGCCGGCAGGTATCTTGGCACACGCGGCTCGTCGCGGCGACGAGCGCCCCTGTCCACTGCCAGACTGATAGTACCAGCTTCCTTCACCCCGTTGGACTTGGCTCTGCGCTGCGACGGCATGATTGCAGCTCGCAGAGTCTTGCGTTTCTGAAAAGTGTCTATGGTCACTCAACTGTCCCTGTACACCACAGAGGAGTAAACAAGTGGAGTGATATTTTGGAAAAATGAACGCACAAACTCGACATCTTCCTCAAAATCTGTTAACTTTCAAAAATGAGTAACGACGAAAGGCATGAAGTTGCATGCAACGCTCAGAATACTACAGCAGTGAGCTAGATCCTACAGTGGTCCTAATTGATGCATGATATCTCTCCATTTGTTTAGCAATCTGTGATGTACAGTCACAAATTAAACATGAATAACACAATGACATCTACTTACAACAGCAATAGAGCTATTACCGTGTCCAGCGAGTTGGTGTACAAGCTCCACAAAGCAGCGGGGACTTATTGTGATCAAAATTAACAATGTACATGAACATGAAAAGTGTTTATTTTGAATATAAGTTAAATATTGGTCGTTAACAATATTTATCTACGTCGGGGATGGCGAACCTGAAGAAGCAGGCTAATACTAAATTGAGTACCTATTCCACTAATATTCCTAAAAATATACCTCTATAATTATGTGGTTATTTAATTGAGTACCTATGAAAATTGAGATTGAGTAAAAATATTTGAGTAGCAATGGTTCGCAATCCCTGAGCTACATACAAGTGCATATCAGTCGTCAGTGGGGCCACGGGTCACGGGCCACGGTCTATATTTTACTCTCAAACCGCTGTTTGACGTTATCGAAGGGGTCCGCATCGATGCAGGCTTCCGCCTTGTTTCTGTTTACCTCGACAGCTCCGCGCCACCGGTCAGCGGCGTGGCGAGCGATCTCCATCCTCTTCTGCTTCTTGATCTGGTGTCGTTTGTACACCACTTCGATCACTATGAGTACTATACCGCCTATTATACCCGCTAACACAAGTATAAACACTCCTGCCATGTTTTTCAACCCTAAGGTGTTCGGTGTCTTTTCATTCTCTTCGCAGTTTAGCATGTTGTTTCGGAGGATCCATAGGTTGTCCAGAGATTCCATTATGCCGCCTGAAAGTTACATGGAATATAAATTTCATATTTCATTAAATTGTTCGCCTACAGACTCTTCTAATAAAGATAAATAGGTACATACTTTCATGGAAGTCCAATATAGCGAGAGTGACAAGGTCTGCCCAAGGAGAGCCCTTCTGTAATCCAACGCCATAGCCCGAACGACCAAACAGTTCTCCAGCGGTCACTAGCTCACAGTCCTGAGCAGCCTCAAATTCCAAGCGAGATGAGTCCCAAATGAACGCCATTAGTTTACTGCAATCATGGAGCGGAATAAGAAAACATACAAAATAAAATAAGTTAAAAACGTATAAAAAAAGGCTACATCAATCTCCTAAACTACTTGACCAATTTTGAATTGTTTTTTCCATGGTCTAAATTGAGCTACTAAAAAAAAGTTGCCATGGATATTCTATATTGTCTATGTCTACGTAACTGCAACTACAAAAACAAAGTATAATGTGAACCCACCCGTGCTTAACATCTTCGATAGCTTGCTCAGCATTATCATAATTATTCGCTTCCATCGTGCGGTACATGTTCGACAATTCGACTTGTCGTCTAAAATACATATCAACAGCGGATCCCTTAACCGTGGCGCATGTCAAATTCTCCATGGTATTGCGAAGCTAAAGATAATAAAAAATAAAGCATTAGCTACTGTCTAAACTAGTTATGCTTCTACGTTAGCCCGAAAATATTAATCAGTGAAGTTGTAGGTACCTCCCCCTCAAACTGCACCATCGAACAGTCCTAGGGAAATATTGCTACAATCAATTAATCTTGGTATGTGGTCTGATTGATGGATTAGGTACTTGGTATAATAAGTGATTAATAGTCAAGAAGTTTTTCCCCTGGTAACGCTGCCGTCACCATTTTTGACGACATCCAAATATCCCGAAACCTCACTGCGTCTAACTAAACTAATAATTTTGATATTGATACATCGCTTTCTAGGAATAAAATAAAATATACGTACTCTTGCATCGTTGATTCCGGTGAGCTTGGTCTTTGGGCGTTCGAGCACGAGGAAGGCAGCCAGGTTGGCAGTATATGACGCAACGATGATCATTGCGAATCCTGCCCACACCATGCCCAACACCCGTGCAGAGAAACTGCGGGGAGTGCCTGAAACAATACAATCATACCAAGATCTTAGGTTTACCAACCGGGTCGCAATTTAACGCGAGAAGTGCCATTAGAAGTGGTAATAAGTTGATCTCACCTTCACCAATACCGCTGTTCAGAAGCACTCCCCAAGCGAACCAGATAGCACTTGAGAGATTCAGAGCATCTTCTTCCGTCCCATCAATATTGGCCAGCTTGAATCGTCCAAAGGGAGAGAATCTATCTAAGAGGTACAGTACTAGCGCCACCACGTGCACTGATACCATCACTAAGATCCAGAGGGTGTTGGAAAATGGTTGCAAGAAAGATACCAGCGTTGATGATCGTGATGGCTGAAAGTTAGATTGAAATTATTAGAATTGGGTAAATTTTTATTTGACCAACATATTAATTATTGCTTGGGAATTTCCAATTTTGTCCAATTTTAACACGTTTTAGAAATCATACACCAGTTGTGTATAGTTTTCTCGGTCCTCGGATATCGAATTACCTATTTACCCAAAACTAAGCATGATCGTAGGTACCTATAACATTTTTTATTTTTAAAAAAGGAACTAAACGCGCTGAATGCCGAACTCTTTGGTAGAATGTGTGCGTTGCATTGCAGCTACAGAAGAAATAAAAAAAAGGCATTGGCCCTTCGATCAATAATAGTACCTACTAGATTAAGCATCAGGAACAAAACTGAGTCGCTCAAGTGGCCACGTTTGCACACACGTAAACATCTACATAACATCTTAGAAAAAAGTTCAATATTATTAACAACTTCAGATGATTATAAACCTTAACACTTAAACATAACGTTTAATTATCATTGTAAAGTATATTTATTTAAGCCCTTTCATCGGAGAAAGATTAGAAGAAAAACATTTTAAATGTCGCTCCAAAATAAAAAGTCATCAGTACAAAAATATTCATTCTAAAATGAAACTTAAACTCTAAGCAATACGGTTAAAAGCATTTTGTGTACAATGTCGTGCTTATTCTATTGCGGAACTAGCGTTCCCTGTTCAAGAACATGATACAATAGTTGGTGCGTTGTAGCAAACATTGGCCAAACAATTATAATATTCGCTGATTTAATTATATTTACAGTTTATAAATGTTTAAATATTATGAAAAAGCACGTAATGATATTAAATTACCGAAAAAAAGATATTCCTTCCAAAACTTTGGTGTTACGGTTGTTATTTACGCAGTTCTTGAACGCATACTGCGGTATTTTGACGTCTTAATGTTGGCTATGATTGGACCATACTAATTTGAAATAAGACCACAAATACGTTTGTGGTCTTATATTTCGGGCCGTTTTTGAAGCGCTTATCGGGAATCTAGTACATTATTGATCGAAGCATTGGCCCGAAATTTTTGGAATTGTATTATTAAATTGAATTAAATTTTTAATAAAATAAACTCATATTGAACATGGTTATTTTATTTTCTCGCAATCGTAGTGAAAAGTACAGTGTAACACACGGCGCTAAAATCCCATTATAACTCGGTTCCTATTTACTAGGTACCTCGCTAAAGCTCGGTAGTAAAACTACCTCGTATATAATGGGTCATTTTAGGCCCTTGTATTACAATGTACTATTTTTTGGAAAGTTGTATGGGTAGGAAAGTGGTTGTTATGGGACAGTACCTACCAATTGGATTCCGACCTCTTTTCATCGGTTCAACAAACAAAACGAGCTAACAACACTGGCCATTACTTGTCGAAAAAAACACTATTGATGCCATAATTTGATTTTATTTTTAATTAATTTTTTCTTCGCTTAAAAAAAGGCCTTTGCACGCCTTTGCATAATTTTTTGACATAGCCTTGCCAGTACCAACCTAACTCTAACTACATTTAACATACAACAAAACCTTTTTGAAAATTCTCTGAATAATATTCAAACAATCACATTAATTACGCCCCTCTCAAAATGATCCATGACCGACCCATAGTCACACTAAACTACCAATACACAACAATAGGACAATAGGCTAGTATCCATAATTTACATCATTTTTATTTTCATTATTTCCATAATTTTTGTACTCCACGACGCGCGCTCGCTTCGCTCTCATATTAAATAACACTAATATCTTCTGTCCCCGAAGTGCCGGGCCTCCGCCGGCCTCCTTCGTCGGCCTACGGCCCGGTGCCCATGCCGCCCATAAAGAATACTGTCGCGAGACGGTGATTCATCCACTTAGCGGACGACTAGCAACAGCCTATAATTTTGGTTATTTATCCGGCTAATCGGACGACTAATTAATTTTATTCATCCGTAGTCACACTGGTGTGACTACGGATCAGGTTCAATTATCCGTAGTCACACTGGTTTAGTGTGACTATGGGTCGGTCACTAAATGATCATGTAACACAAGTTCGACTTTCTTCCTGGGTTCGATTTCCGGGTCCGGAAAAGTGTCACTGGGATTTCCAATTAGGAATTTCTTATCTAGTAACAGCCAGGAGTTGGGAAGTATGCGGTATGATACCCCCGTATCTCGAGCATCACGCTGTTGGTCCTGCGGACTCCTGCGTCTATCCATCCCATCGAACTATGGGAATAAAGGAACAAAGATTGTACAAGTATCTGTGCACTATAATTTCTCCTTCGCCGATGGCTAATCTAATCTCCTTACCGAAAACAGTCGTAAAGACTATTCTAATCATAAAGTACACACTAAAGAAATATTTTCTCATACCTTTTTCTCCAAGATTGTAATACCTTGATATTTGAAAGGCTTGCTAAATTCAATGAACTCAGCCCGTTCAGGATTAATAGTCAAAGGAGCCACTATCATGTCAGCACGTTCATATACCAATTCTCCTGAAAATTCACAAACGTATTTTAATTTAATTTAACTGATAAATCTAATTGCCTCGTCGGTGAACTGGTCACACGTGCTGTTGCGAAATATGAGAACCTGGGTTCGATTTGTGTTGGGGTGATGGGTGGGGCAAAATTGTTTGGGATTTTCTATCAGAAAATTATCAGTAACAGACAGAAGTCTCTCCCCAGGGGGGCTTAACCTCTTGAAAACTCTTCGGAGATTATCTTACAGTACCTAATTCTCTATCTCTTTGATTTAATTATGGCATTGATTGCCCTAAGGAATTATAAAGGGTGTAAAAGTACACTAATTAAAGAGAAGTTAGGGGTCAAAGTTCCAAAATTTTCACGTACAAGTTTTCGATTATATTTTATCTTTACCTAAATTACCCCCGTAGCCCCGTACTATTTAATGCATCCATCAGCACAATGTTTTTAGTGCGTTACATTGAGTTCTACAGTAAACGTGAATTTTCACTACAAAAAAAAAATTCTCTGCAATACATTTTGCGTAGAGTTAATTAGTTTGATGTATTCTCTACATCAATGTCTAGTAACTGTATGTATGCTTGGTTGACGGCTTCGTGAAGGATTCGTACATAGGAATGTAATTGAATGTATGTAGTTGGGTACCTTAAATTACTAAACCCACCTATAAGTCCTGTCCATTCCTTCTTGGCTCCCGGTTGAGAGAAGTTGCGTATGATATAGTTTCCGAATTGACCATCAGGTGACAGAGCCAGGGAATAAGTGAAGTTGATTGCCTTTGACAGATGTTTTAGGAGATCCATGCAGAAACCTTTGCAGCAGTAAAGTTGGTCTGAAACATAGAATAATAAGCAAATATTTAAATCGCCACAAGTAGTTCAAGAAACCACATGTTCAACTAACATTTTAATGAGTCTAGTAAGTTGTATTCTAAATTTCGAATAGAACGCGGGCGGGTGCACTTATCAATTACTACAGTTGCATTTTCAATAATCTCTATCATTACCTTATTTTTTTTATTATTATTAGCATAAATATGCGTAATATTGATAGAGTATGGTATATTACTACTACTATTGTACCTGTATCCTCAGTAGCATTGAAATGAGGACAAGGAATCTCTTCAGGAGTGCAGTCACCGCCATCGTCAATACGACGAGTGTAAACAAAAGGCTTCTCCTCAATCGTCAATACCTGAAGTTATAAAAATATATTTATCTCTTTCTATCTTATAGCTATGCTGTCTCTGTTTATCATACTATTGATTAATATCACCTTGAGATGAGTCGGTATCATGAATCCTTCCGGTTTCGAAGTACTACGGCCCATCCATATTATCTCTGTCTCTTTTAGTTCCAGTCTCATCTTTTGATTTTCCTAAAAAATATAAAATGACACACAGACATTTGTGTTAGGTTCCCCTCCTCATTTGCAACTGGTGGGGTGGTGATATTATCAGTCAATTGTGTGCGGTTGATCGTTTCGTCAAAATGCTCGCTGATAGGTACACGGGACATGACTACATAGTATAAAACTTTTTTACAAAAAATAAAACCGACTTCGACAAAAAAACACTCAAAAGTGAAAAATAAACTTGAGAAGAAAAATCAGTTTCTGAAGTCGGTGACTTTTGTTTCTTTGATTTCATTTTTTTGTCACTGACTTCATAAACTGATTTTTCTTCTCAAGTTTATTTTTCACTTTTGAGTGTTTTTTTGTCGAAGTCGGTTTTATTTTTTGTATTAAAGTTTTTATTTTTCACTTTTTAGTGGTTCACATGTGCTTACCCCTTCACAACGTACCGGCGTGATGTTATGTTATGAACTGGTGTAAACAATAGACAGACAATATGAGATTTCAGCAATCCCAGTCCATTTGCTATCATTTACTGAGGAGTTCCGTTGCCTATCTCCGAAGTTCTTAATCAGATCTTCACAAAATAGTTTTTATAACCTTTGTAGTGAGTACAGGCGTGATATTATGTTGTGTGATGGCGTAAACAATGCCTAAATATGTGTAAGCTCAGGACGGCCTTCATCAGAATTATTCAACTTGCAGCGTGGGTATGTGGGTAGTCCAAGTAGGGTCATTTGAATTAAAACCGTTCTCTTGATAACTTAAACGATTTTACTTGAAATAATAATTAAATTACGTAACAATAATCACTTAGGCTCTAATTAACACTCAATCACTTCAAAAAAGAACTTTGAATAAGAGGATGGATAGCGATTCGTCGAAAACGTGGTGCGCTTGCGACCGCTCTGTACGATCTGCCGTACCAAGATGGCCGCCCCGCTACCATCGACTCGACGCTCCGCTAGAGTGACAGTGACAAGCTGTCACTCTTGACATTGGCATCTTAATGTGCGCCGACACGGCCAGACTGACATACGACCGTCCTCGGGCGTTATTGTATTCCTTGCTTAATCACCAAAACGTCCGCTCGTCCATCCTGCTGCAGGACTTCACATGGGTTTACGATTGTACCATCAAACACAGAGTCAATCACAACTAGACATTGAAATGAACAAGTGCATCCCTTCAACCAGCCCGTAATGGATCTGGCCCGGACGACACTGTCCCCATCGACTTGCCAACCAACAGCAACACATCTGGACCGGACGAGCGCATCCCTTCAACCAACCCTCTATTGGGTGTGGCCCGGACGACACTGTCCCTTCAACCAGGATAGACTAAGGACATCACTTCTGGATCGGACGAGTGCATCCCTTCAACCAACCCCACTGGGTATGGCCCGGACGACACTCTCCGACCAGGATAGACTAAGGACAACACTTCTGGATCGGACGAGTGCATCCCTTCAACCAACCCCACTGGGTATGGCCCGGACGACACTCTCCGACCAGGATAGACTAAGGACAACATTTCTGGATCGGACGAGTGCATCCCTTCAACCAACCCCACTGGGTATGGCCCGGACGACACTCTCCTTTCGGCCGGACAATTCCGGATTGAATAATGCTTACAATAACCAACAGAAAAATGCAAGACATAAAACCTACCTATGATTGGATCAGAAATAAGCCTCTCAGGAACTACGTGAAAAGTCAAATTAACTGGAAGTTTATCAATGACCACATCGCTTTGAATTTTTGAGTGGTACATTGAATATCTTCACCGCCTATGCCACTCAGGTAAACGAGGTTTTTACGCACAGTACCCGCAAGTTTGTCACAAAAGCTTTCCTTTATGAGAGAACACTCGGCTCCACTAACATAGTAAAATGGACACGACTCACCAGATTGTCGCCATTGCCCACAAACACCAGCTACTTGACAGTTGTCAACGCGCCATCTCGGTGACGGTGCCGCTTCCGCTACTATGGGCCGCATGGCCCACAGAGGACGCGCCGCATGGCCCGCAGGAGACGCGCCGCATGGCCCGCAGAAGACGCGCCGCATGGCTCGCGGAGGACGCGCCGCATGGCCTGCAGAGGACGCGCCGCATGGCCCGCAGAGGACGCGCCGCATGGCCTGCAGAGGACGCGCCGCATGGCCCGCAGAGGACGCGCCGCATGGCCTGCAGAGGACGCGCCGCATGGCCCGCAGAGGACGCGCCGCCCATGCCGGAATTGCCACGATGACAATTAGATGCGTTAGGCCCACTTTCACCATAACGGAATCAAATCACTTGTTTTGTTTGGTTACCCGTCGAAAGGGTACCCGTCGAAATCATTTGTCCCTTACTGGTGGCAATCTCATGACACACACACACGACATTTGCATGTTCACACACACACACACACACATCCGCACATTCCGTGGTTTGAAACGATTCAAATCAAGTCAAAGTTTGGTAGATTTGTTGTTTCAATCAACTTTCACTTCAAACTTGCACTATCACTTGTACTTGCACTTGCACCTGCACCTGCACTTGCACTTGCACGTGGATCAGAATCTGACTGCTCTGGGTTGACTTCTGGCAAAGCGATCTTAGATGATGAGTCTGGTGTTCTGATAGCCTCGATCAACTGCATTATATTCCGCTGCTGGATCTCGAACATTGTGCGCAGTGAGATTCAGAGCCCACTTCTGATGTAAGCTCAGGACGGCCTTCATCAGAATTATTCAACTTGCAGCGTGGGTATGTGGGTAGTCCAAGTAGGGTCATTTGAATTAAAACCGTTCTCTTGATAACTTAAACGATTTTACTTGAAATAATAATTAAATTACGTAACAATAATCACTTAGGCTCTAATTAACACTCAATCACTTCAAAAAAGAACTTTGAATAAGAGGATGGATAGCGATTCGTCGAAAACGTGGTGCGCTTGCGACCGCTCTGTACGATCTGCCGTACCAAGATGGCCGCCCCGCTACCATCGACTCGACGCTCCGCTAGAGTGACAGTGACAAGCTGTCACTCTTGACATTGGCATCTTAATGTGCGCCGACATATGCTATAGCAACAATCGCGGTTAATCTGCTGTTATTTATTGAAGAGTTCCCCCGATTTCTACAAGATCCCATCATCAGATATTGAAATGGTGATAATGGGACCACACGGGAAGCACCAGCTTTCAAATGAAAAAAGAATTATGAAAATTAGTTCACCCAGTCGCAAGTTATGAGCGAACAAACATAAAAAAAAAAAAAAAAAAATACAGTCGAATTGATAACCTCCTCCTTTTTTGAAGTCGGTTAAAAATAAAGTCGCTTTCTCTGTCCCTATGTCCCTTTGTATGCTTATATCTTTAAAACTACGCAACGGATTTTGATGCGGTTTTTTTAATAGATAGAGTGATTCAAGAGGAAGGTTTTAGTATCATTTTTGCACCCGTGCAAAGCCGGGGCGGGTCGCTAGTAAAGCATAACTGACGAAACGTGGATGTATGAAAACGCCTACACACAAGCTGCCCGAAACTGTAATTTTTTTCCAATCAACCTTGAATCTAACAGTTTTGCGATAAAGTTGAAAGTTTATTAAGAATTTGACAAATTATAACAGCTTAATGTGTTGGCTTGGCGTTAGGTAGAGGTGTACCTAAGGGTACCTATAGCTCTTAGGTACACTTTCCTTTAACTTTCGAGAAAATACGGGCGTGGAAACATATGGTAAATCTGCTGACATCTTACCATATGATAAAAATATTTGCCAACAGCAACATGTTCTCCCTGGGCCCTCACATTGACCATATCGTACTCCGCATGCACTCGATCTCCATGGTCATCGAAGGCCACATGGCCAGTCGCCCCGTTCTCTAACCGTTGCTTCCTGATGTAATCAAATAGCAGACGACCAGTAGTCCAGATAGACCCTGAGTTGTCGCAATCTGATGGAGGAGCATTAATCTCTTCTGAAGTGTTCATGTCTCGAATGGCTGATGCCAGGACGTAACTGGAAATGGGAGACGCATTAGTATAGGCTCGGCAGCAACAGAAATAAAGCAATCTATGCTTAAACCCAATTTTATACTAAACGAGTTGAAAAAGCTGTTTTATATTTGCATCATACGTAAATTGTATACAATGTGAGTAGAAGTTTTTTTTAAGATCATTATAAACTTACATAGAATCCTGAATGTGCGCATGTTCGTTTGTAGCATTGACAAGTCGTAGTCCCAGTAAACCCTCGGGTGCGTTGGCAGCATCCAAGGCTTGCTCCGTCACCATCCACACGTAGCCCACGGTCGTCATGTTGAGGAACGTTGCATCGCGGAATATTATCTCTGCGTCCGTTTTGCTAAGGAACACATCATAATTATAAATTCATTTAATATTCAGAAACATCTTTTGATTAGAGCGAGAAAGTCACTGCAATAAAATCACTGTTCCACTTGCAGTTTACAATTCTGTAACTGTAAAAGAGGTGTATCAGGGTGACGACGAGGGTGTATAATGTCGTAACGAGTGTGGTAGCAGTATTGGAGTCGTATTGGAGGCGAAAATGGTGGTGTGTATTTGCATTGAAGGCTGGGTTGTATACAGACGAAAAAGAGGGTGTATAGGAAAGGAGATTTGTGTTTGAGTAAAATTAACCTGTAACATACCCGGCATACATAAGGAACACCCTCGCCTGAGCACCTTTGACATCCATGAGCCGTTCGCTGAAGGAATCTAGTCCTGGTTCGAATTCTATCACCTGCTCCACCACCACTTTACGGTCCACGTCCTCATCCACGCTTTGGGAAGTCGTCTGGAACCTGTGGATGAAATATAAAGTAGTCGGTGTATAAAGTATCTGGATATTTAAATACATGTATAGAAGGCTAAAATAGGTCCAATGCATTTGAATCTATTTTGGCTTTAGGGATCGGACCGACTCTAAAGAATATGATTCTGTTTAGTCCGTCATTTAGATTATCGAAAAATATTGGATGTGTTTTACGTTATAACAAATCAATAAAAATTGGCGAAGATAAAGCGCGTCAAAGATCATGGAGTGGGGCTTGAAACGTCGCTTGAAGTGCTTGAAGGATATGATATATGATATGATATAAGGATATGACGTCACACGAGTTTTCGAAGCTCTGTATCGTCTTCATTTTTTGTTTACGTGAAAAAAGAAAAATATAATTATGTGGTCAATATTTTTTGGAAATCTATCTGACGGACTAATTAGTTTTTTTTTGTCCGATCCCCTATTCCAAGAATTTTTTGACTACTAAATAACATGGAAACGAGTTAATCCAAATCTTTTACAGAATAGGCTTCGAGTGATTTTCACAGTTTTACTAATAGGTACATACAAGACTTCCAGAATACGTTTGTCAACTTACCGTCCCAGAATAGCCCGACCATCCGTATCAGAACTATGAATGAATATGACCTTCATGTAATTGAAGTGTTTCAACACATCGACCCACACATCAGCTTGGTGGGAATATGGGGGGACTGTCCGAAGGAATGATACGTGAATGTTCTTGTCGGAGAAGGCGGAGTCCCTCGAAGATATCCCGATGACTGGGATGTGGTAGAAGCCACTCGTGTAAGATACAGCAGCTGGGGAGAGGTCGCCAGTCAGTGGGTGGGACACCACGATCGCGTACACCTAGAAAGTGATCTACCATTAGTATTGATTCTTTTAAGGTGCAGTCAAACCAACCGGACCGAACTCCAGAAGTCTAGACACCGGACTTTGACCGGTAATGTACAGTGATACCGGAATCTGGCAAAATCCAGTGTCTGTATCAAGTCCACAGTCCAGGTCAGTCAATTGTCTGCACCTTTACCGATAGAATGATTGATTTAATTACTTACTCGATGAGCGATCAAGTCCTTGCAAACATTCAGCGCTGTTTTTATAGGATTCGGATCCATGAGCATTGAATAGTCGTGGTATGTGACTCCACGAGGCACATATTGATCTTTGAAGTTTAGATTCTGTAAACAAGTTATCGAATAAATACTTAATGTAGGTGAATAGGTATGTTGACTTCTGATAAAAACTGACTGTTGTTGGATAATTGTTTGATATGCATATATCAAAGGAAATGTAAATTGCCGTTAACTGCGATAAATTAAAACGTTTGTAATGGGCACACGTTAGTTTTTACGCTTTGTAGGCTTGAAGTCTGTCGACACTGGTGTAGGTTTCCCATTAGGGATATTTGCGCGTTGTTGCATTAGTTCGACTCGCCGCTGAAACTTGATAATCCAACAGCACACTCCTATACATCATAATTATGAACCTATTTCCCTCGTTATGGTTTAAGTATTCCGAACTGTCCCCATCAGTCGGTTCTCATTGCAATGATCTTGGTTGCGTCTGATTCAGTACCGTCGCAGTGGTCCTACCACTGATGGCAGATAAAATATAAAAAATAAAATATGTTTATTACGTATCATTTTAGCTCAAATTGCTTAAATGCCTGTAGTTGAAGGGTCCGCTCTTCCCTTACAAAATGTTGATACAAATAAGCAACTAACAGAAAGAGAAAAAATGTGTATGTATGTGAGTGGTGTGTGTGCATGTGAGTGGGTGTGTGTGCATGTGAGTGGGTGTGTGTGCATGTGAGTGGGTGTGTGTGCATGTGAGTGGGTGTGTGCATTCGTGTGTGTATGTGTGACAAAGGCAGATTTTGAGTGTTCGAATACATAACTCTAAATTAATTTATTATTAGGTCACACGTTTCAGAAGTAACTCTGTGTCGTCATAATTTAAATTCTGTAGCCATATTAACTTCTTTTTACATTCAAATTTTGTTTTGTCATAAATATAATAATATATTAATTTAAAAAAAAACTAAAACCCGACTACGACAAAAAAAACGACGCTGAAAAAGTATGAAACAAGATTTTCAGGATAGAACAAAAAGAAAAGCCGTAGTCACACGGTATTAAAGTGTTTAGGTTGGTACCTTTATCGTGTGACTACGGCTTTTCTTTTTGTTCTATCCTGAAAATCTTGTTTCATACTTTTTCAGCGTCGTTTTTTTTGTCGTAGTCGGGTTTTAGTTTTTTACTTTTTTTATTTAAACAATTTTGGTGTTAATTTTTTTTTCTCTTGACTTTTTGTCCGCTAGAGGGCGTGATTTTAAATTTGAGCAATATTTTGGAAATGTACAAGTGAGGCCCTTTCAAATGATACCAAACACGGCGTATTTATCTCCATTTTTATTTTTTAAGCCTTACTTTTTGTCCGCTAGAGGGCGCCGAATCGCTTTTTGTGACACGTCACGTAGCCTATATTCAGCGGAAAATTAAGACGGTTCTAACGATACCTCGTATGTCGAGTTCCGATAAGTAGATTAGAAGCTATGAGGGAACAGATGAAGATACACACATACATACGTACAAACATACATACATACATACATAGCCAGTCAAAATCATAACCCTCCTTTGGCTTTGCCGTAGTCGGGTAAATAGGCTGAGCGTTTTTTATATTGTCTGCTGGCAAATTCAGTTTTAGTTGCGGGAACGTTGACAATACAGTATTTCTTTCGCTTAGTTAGTACTAGTGACCCGCCCGGCTTCGCACGGGTGCAAAAGAGATATTAAAACCTTCCTCTTGAATCACTCTATCTATTAAAAAAAGCCGCATCAAAATTTCGACTTTGTTAAACATAGTATGTAGTGATAGTGATAGTGATTTTAGGATCATAGACTAACTCTACAGTTTAAAAGTGAAGATTTTGAAAAACCTAGATAAGGATTAATTTATTTATTTTTCTGTGCTCTTTGTTTCACACTCTGAAGATCTTGTAATAATTTAGATACTAGTAGCTGATATAATTTAAGGTAGTTTTCTTTTAATATTTTCCTTTTGTACACACGGCTACACATCAAGCTATACAAAACCAGTATAATCTGATCGTTCATTGTGCGAAAAGATCTAGTAAAGTGAGGCCAAGATTAACTGGTTTTGTATAGCTTGATGTGTAGCCGTGTGTACGTACAAATTCGTTTTGCATGCTGAGTTTACCTTTATGTGATTGTGCACTATTGTTTATATGTTTTTACTTGTTTTTTATGCTTGTAACCAGTGTAACAGTTGTTGGTAAACCAAATAAATAAAATAAAATAAAAATAAATAAACTCTTTGTGCGTTTTGATGATGATATGAAGGATGTACAATTTTCTCACATATAGCAAATTACATAATTTGTAAAGCTTTTCAGTGGAGAATATTCTTTCAGAAAACTAGATTTCGTTCAGTGGCGTAGCGTGCCTTGGCGGGGCCCCGTATAAAAACTTGTTTGGGGGCCCTTAGAAAGGGTAAAAAATTGTGTCAAAAAAAATTGCATACAATGAAAAGAAATATTTATTCATCATACTTATCTATCTGTCACTTTATCCAAATTTTTTACAAACAATTCAAATTAAATATACACTCTCCATGCATTTTTCAGCAAACTGAATTATCAAATCAGTTATAGCTGATGATGACTTTAGAACGCAAGCTTTACGCGGGAAAAAAATAAATTGCTTTTTTTTCTTTTGTCATTTATGAAATAAAAAAAAAGGAACGGGCCCCCGTGGCCCGGGGCCCTGTATAATTGATACGGCGGTAGCTACGCCCCTGATTTCGTTGCTCCACCCCACGCAATTATGCAACATATCAAAACTGACTGGACCAACGACACATTTTCATTCAAAAGATTTCTTTGCTTATCCTTATTTTTATTTAAGTTTATACTCCTTGGTACAACATATCTCAGCTCTATAAAAATTCAAATAAGCTTTCGTACTCTACCCATGACTAGTTCTAGTTGAGGATACCAAGAAAGACGCTGGTCAATTATCACTCCCAGATACTTATTTTGTGTAACTTGTTGGATACCTAATGGCTAATAGGACAATAAATTGCAGTGAGTTCCATCTGTAGTGATGTCGCAAGAGTGAATTTTCAAATTAAATTCCTTATCTAGTTGAACCAACAAATGTAGTTGGTTTTATTGGTTACCGTGGTTCAGTCAGGGTGAGCAGATTATTTTTTTGCCAAGTTCACAAGTTGCCACAAGAGCAAGCCCTTCTTCAGCACTATTTAGATTACATTTCAATTAGTGGAAAGTAATGGCATTGAAACTTGTTACCGTCGATATAATGGTGCACTTTGATGACATAGAGCATAATAAATAGTGAGTCATTAATTGACATGCCAGATGGTACCTAATACTACCTCCCTATGTGCACTTTTACAGATAGGTAGTAGATATACCCATGAAAATTACAGGAGTAAATCAACGTAGTAGGTAACTCCAAAATTCCATATTTTTCATGCTGATCATCCTTTTCCCAACTACGATAGGGTCTGCTTCTAGTCTAACTGGATGCAGTTGAACCTGAAGGTTGATCGGAGCAGCTGTTATCATCTAGCTCTCCTAGCTCCTGATACTAATTTGATACTAAGCTTGTTTCGTTTACGATTTCTTGCAACAGTTTCCACCGAATTTATAAACATTCAGGCTTACCACCACAAACAGGAAGAGGCATACATCCTGTATAGCTGAATCTCTTTTTCACACAGCTTGTTTAATTAAAAGGTATTCTGGTATGGTCCATGGCTTCCTCAATTTACTAGAGCACTTACCGATATAGTATCCTTGTAGAAAGCAACAGACTCGTTGCTGGAGAGCACCCCGCCAACGTTGTAGTAGGTGGGGTTGGAGAACCGGCGCCGGTCGATGTCAGCCGCTACCAGCTGACCGGCGCAGCACAGCAGCGCCACCAGGACGTGGAGCGACCACATCCTGGAACCTGCGGGATCCAAGACAGTTAGGTCGTTTCTCTGGGACTTCGTCGAGCTTCATTGTCTCTGCGCTCTTCTGGTGGTCGCCATGAAACGCCCCCCGCGTTTCATGCACGTTCTTCTCCAACTAGGTACGCTTTGAATTTGAAATGGGCAACTAGAGTAGGTAGGTAACTACTGTAGTTGCCCATTCCCATTTTCACAGTTATTTATACCCTGTAACTGCGACTGTATTTTCATTTCGGGCTCGAACTCGCGACCTGCTACTGCTAGGTAATTCGGGATTACTACTTAATGCAAATTACGGAAACAACTTCCTTGTCTCATTAGTTTTCTAAACCAACTATGTTTAACCATGCCAACCATGTTTTAGTAAGTGAATAATCAGAAAACAACGCTCCTGAGAAGGTAGAATTTAAAAAAACTGGGAAGTACAGCTTTTCAATGCACGCGCGTCGTCCTAGTTGTAAATTTTCTGTACAAACCTTCACAACTGTTTGACTTAATGCGCCGGGTCCTGGTCGATCAAGTCATGTAATATCTGTCTCTATCAGCTGGTGTAGGTACCTATTTTAATTAACATACCCTATCAACTTGTGCGCTGTTAGGTTAATATGTGCAACAGGCAAAAGTAGAACGCAACCGGAGCGGAATCCCCTACCAGCGTACTGCGTCAGTATTCCCAAGTTCATAATTATGACCCTAATCTATTTGAGTCGTGAATAAGTCGTGGTAAGTCGAGCTCGTTCCATCGTCGACCTCATTTCTGTTCTCAGGAGAAGAGTAAACCCAATATAAGAAAAAAAACTAATTCTTCTTCTTCTTCTTCTTATCATGTGGGCAGTAAGGTCTAACGACCCCACACACCCTAGTGTCAGAATTTCTAAACCGCCGCAAGTGCCTCTGACATGGTTTGACGACCGCCATTTGGCGGCCGGAACCACCGGCTTATACGTGCCTTCCGAAGCACGGAACCATCTTTTTATCAGACAATCAGGTGATTCAAGCCTGCAACACAATATAATATACTGTGCCTGCATGTCCTTCCTAACCAAACTGGAAACAACTTCACAAAGTATGCTTCCCGTGGGAATCGAACCCACGACCACCGGGTCACAAGGCAAACGCCTAAACCACTCGACCACGGAGGCAGTTAAAAACTAATTTGAACCTGTCTTTCTGTTCACCCGATGACCCTAAGTACATGTATTTGTACATATAACATACGTAACTACATGACGGCACGGTTGGCTGGCGGCAGTGGCTGAGCGATTGGACTGCTGCGCTGCGTGTCGCGGGTTCGATCCCCGCACGGAACAAATATATTTGCATGGCCTACAAAACTATAAATTAATAATGTATGGAAATGGTTTCGGGTCTGGGTGTTTGTTAATGTGAGTTTAAATGTTTATAAACGCACCCACGATACAGGAGAACTTCCTAGTGTGGGACAACGTTTTTATTAATTCTAATAAAACATACGGTCTATTACCTACTAATGCCTAGCTCTCTACCTACTCAATCATACTAGAACTAGACTAATGCATGTTTAGTGAAGCGCAATGAGTCGCGAATTAAAAGCAGCTTCAAAGCTCATTGGAGTGAACAGAAACGTATCCCCGCAATAGCGTATGTAATCTGTGGTATTAAAGTAATGCCCCAGATTGCGTTTTTTTTCGTTCCGATGTTCACTTATCTAGCCTAGAGTTTAAATGTTCTGTGTCTAGCGGTCAGCAGCGCGCATGCGTGAGGAATGGCCGCAGCCTGGCTCTTCTGACTACGCAGTTGATGAGATGACGACAAAGAAATGGACGGCATTGACGGCACGGTTAGCGCAGTGGCTCAAGCAATGGACTGCCGCGCTGCGTGTCGCGGGTTCGATCCCCGCACGGAACAAATACTTGTAAGATCTACAGATAGTTGTTCCGGGTCTGGGTATTTGTGTATGTGAGTTTAAAAGTTTGCTTGTCGTCGCCCCTGAGTAACGCTTCACCCACTCAACCTTCGTTACGCTAAAAAAAAAATGGGCACGGTGCGCCCGATACCGTGCCTACCCGTGCTAAGCGCCCGATCCGCACAATGAGATGCCGAATGTATATACTTTATATCAAACATTATTAATCGGACGGCACACTAAAAGATTTAACACAAATATAGGTTAATTAGGTACATCTACACATACAAAAACTTTTGTTCTATTTTTTGAGGTGCCCTTCCGATCCGAATAAAATAGCAATGACGAAATTATAATAGACATGAGCTTAATTAGTAAGTACGTAACTCTAAATCGCCTAATTTAAATCATATTCCCACTTGTATGACTAAATAAGCGAGACTAGTCATTACGTAACAGCTCAACTTTAGATTGTGCATGAATATTTAAGACACACCCCTTTTCGCGCATCAAATTCGAAATTACATATCCTAAGGACGCTAACATACTGGTAAATTAATCTTACCTTATTGTCCTCTTCTTTAAGCTTAAATTCAGCTCATTTTCGGCATTAAAAGAGTTAAATACACCGGTACAAAATTATTTATTTCCGCAGAACAAGGGATGCTGCAAACGCGCGATCTTTGGAGCTTTATCCCCCAGTCGTGCCAAATTGTAGAGCGCAGGCGTAGGCACCAAATCAATACATGGACGAACATTCTAGAATACTAGTACCTAAGTACAGAGAGTACTGAGGATTCGAAAGAGTGGTAAAAATTACTCTTCGGGATCCTACTGCATGTGCAAATAAAGCTTCTATAATTCTTTACGTTCATTGTTCATCACGACTCACTCAATGTCATTTTCCCTTCCTTGTGTCATTTTTGTAGCAAATTTTCTATAGGAAGGGTTCAAGAGGTACCTTTCTAAGTGCTTTGTTAACGATTCAGAGAAATCATTATCTTTTCAGTTATTTTACCTTGTATCACAACATCACACCTATACTCGTAATACCAGAAAAGATAGGCAGAGCTGTATTACCTACATTAATACATACACATTTCACCAGTTACAAAATAAATCATCATCATCATCAGCCATAAGACGTCCACTGCTGGACAAAGGCCTCCCCCATAGAACACCATAACGGTCGTCGCTCCACCTGGTGGGAGACATGTGGGAGACCTACCAACGCTGCGTCTTCCGGTTCGTGGTCGCCACTTGAGAACCTTTCTTCCCCATCGGTTGTCGGTTCTTGAAATAAATTACAATCATCGTACAAGAATATGTTTTATTTAATATCGTAACTGAGTAAACATGAATGTCACAACCATAGAGGTAGGTATATAACATTCGTCCTTTCCAACGAAGCTACGACATCTCCTCGACAAGACGTCGTGGCTTCGTGGTGGTGCGCCCACTGCGCCTTGCTGGTGCTCCCTGCAAGACAGCCGTGGCCAGCGGAAGACCAGGTGTCTCAGCGCTGACTTGTCGTGGAGTGCCCGCTTGATTCTGTGTGCCTGATGAACTTGGAACGATGTGCTCCATCACATTTGGATTTATATCAGGCGAGTCTTGAGTAGTCTGGCAGGAGGACCAAATTGATGGTTGGGTTAGTTGAGGCGTTGGGTGAGGTGACTCTGGCTGATTGCTAAATGTGAATGATGGTGAACGAACGCTGTCTGATAGGTGTGGAAAAAGTTAGTGAATGAGGCGTAGGTGTGGATCGAGGCAAAGGGCGAGAATGAGATGTGGACGGAGGTGTTAGTGGGTGTCCAACAGGTGTTGATGAAGGTAGAGAAGGAAGATCAGTAACAGCTGGACTGATTGAGTCTGCTATGCGGAAACGCACATGATCTGCATGATATCTCCTCTCTACACCGTCTGAAGTTTTCACAGCGTAAGAATATCTGTGCGTACGCTTTGATATTGTAGCAGGTAGCCATCGCGATCCGTCTCGGGCGCGAACAAAAACACTGTCACCTGCTTTAAAAAATGGGATTCGATTCTCAGACTCAATGTTTGCCTGTATCTGCTTGTGTTGCAGAGTTCTTTTAGGGTTAGGCCGCGCGTTATCCAGAGCACAATGCAACCGACGCCCAAACAAAATTTCACCTGGGCTCTTTCCGGTGGCACTATGAGGTGTTATACGGTAGGAAAATAGGAAGTTTTCTAGCCTCCTTCTCAGGGTCATGCCATCGCTCGCACTTGAAGACATTCTAGTTTTGAAAGTACGAACCAGGCGTTCTGCCAAGCCATTAGTCCTCGGGTGATATGGAGATGACTTAATATGTAGAATACCCTTGTCTCTGCAATAATTTTGGAATTCCCGGGAGGTAAACTGTGTCCCGTTATCAGACACCAAAAATTGTGGCAAACCAAACGTTGTGAATATAGAGTCTAATTCTTGACACAGTTTGTTTGTAGTTATTTGGTTCATGGGCTTGATCTCAATCCATTTTGAGAGTGCATCTGCTAGAACAAACCAGTATTTTCCTTCAAAAGGTCCCGCAAAATCGACATGAAGTCTTTCCCATGGGTTGTCAGGAACGGACCAGGAGTACACAGGCAATTCAGAGTTATTTGGCCGGTTTTCTTGGCATTTACAATATTTGATGTACTCTTCAATATCATCGTCGATCGATGGCCACCATACGTAAAAACGTGCGAGTGCTTTCATTGCACAGGTTCCTGGGTGTCCTGTGTGCAGGTATTTCAATGTAGTCTTCCTGAGCGTATTCGGAACGACTATTCGACCCTGCCACATCATAATCTTATTTTCGATGGACAATTCGTTGCGTTTCCGAGCATAAGGTTTTAAGATATCTGAATATGAATTTTCCCGCCAACCTGTCTTAATGTTCTCCGAAATTTGTTTGAAAATAGGATCATTCCTTGACGCATCCCTTATTATTTCTTCTGTCAACGCTAAATCAGAAAAACTGTTATGATTTAGCTGAGCTATTATTCTGTGTACTGTCAATTCTGCACGGGACGGTTTCTCATCAGGATTGGGCATCCTGGAAAGATAATCAGCTATAAAATTAAGTTGTCCTTTTGTGAAGACGATGTCGTAGTCATAGCTACCAATGATCAAAGCCCAACGTATTAAGCGATTATTAACAATCTTCGGTAAATTGCGCTGTGGGCCTAAAACGTGAATCAAGGGTTTATGATCAGTGACGAGTGTGAATTTTGTGCCACGTAAGTATTGGTCAAACTTTTGGATGCCGAAAAATATGGCTAATGCTTCTCGATCAATAACTGAATATTTAGATTCCGCTGATCTCAGCTTTCTTGACGCAAAAACGATAGGTTGAATATTTTGATCATTCGCTTTATGAAATAATACGGCACCCACGCCCTTTTCCGAGGCGTCACACGCTAAAAACAACGGACGCTTCTCGTCAAAAGCAACAAGTGGTTTTGATTCACAAATCAGCATTTTAGTATTTTCAAACGCTGTGTTTTCTTTATCTGTCCATCGCCACTTTTGGCGCGTGCCAGTTAGTGCATGCAGGTCCGCACAGAAACTGTGCAGATGAGGTATGAATCTTTCGTAGAAATTTACGAGGCCAAGAAATGACCGTAGTTCTTGAGCGTTAGTAGGCGGTGTCGCTTTTGTTATTGCTTCAATCTTCGATTTAGTTGGTCGTATTCCTTCCTTGCTGATTGTGTGACCCAGGTACTCGATATCTGTTTGGAAGAATGAGCATTTTGTTAAGTTGACTTTTAAGCCAGTTCGTTGTAATTTGTCAAACACAGTAGACAGTGTTTCGAGATGTTCAGCGTCATCCTTCCCTGTTAAGGCGATGTCATCGAAATAAATCGCTACGTTTGGTATACCACCGAGTAGTTCATCAAAGTAGTGTTGAAAAACCGGCCAAGTGCGAGTCGGACTCGCGCACCGAGGGTTCCGTACAAACCTGCAAGGTTTACAAAGTTCGTTTAAAAAAAAAATATTATGTGATGTAACTAAAAATTTATGGTTTTCGTAATTTTTCCTTTATATATGCTATAAGACGTTGCTTCGTACCAAATTTCAAGATTCTGAGTTCACGGGAAGCACCCTGTAGGTTTTGATTCCCTTGCAAGTGTCGAAAATTTGCGGCATAAACGGCTGTATCTTTTGATTGCGTTGGCTTAGAAGTTTGATTTTTTCACAGCTTCAAGGGACAGTAGACCTGAGTAATTGATATAAATTTCAGCTTCATACCTCCACGCGTTCCTGAGAAAAAGGGTCTTGACAGACGGACGGACGGACAGACGGACAACAAAGTGATCCTATAAGGGTTCCGTTTTTTCCTTTTGAGGTACGGAACCCTAAAAATCGAGGGTGCTGTTGA
The DNA here is from genome assembly GCA_949775195.1 of Diarsia dahlii. Lineage (NCBI taxonomy): Eukaryota > Metazoa > Arthropoda > Insecta > Lepidoptera > Noctuidae > Diarsia > Diarsia dahlii. The sequence continues at coordinate 9,360,204 of OX459212.1, forward strand.
TATTCCAAAAGGCATCCTATTGTATTGGTAATATCCTTTGTGAGTAGATATTGTCAGGTACTTTTTCGACTCTGGAGAGATCTCGAATTGTAAGTACGCATCTTTTAAGTCGATTTTCGAAAACTTAACTCCGTTTGCAAGGTTTTGACGTAACTGGTCAAATAGCGGGACTGGATGAGCGTGTGTTACCATGGCAGGGTTAATAGTGCTACGAAAATCACCGCAAATTCTGATTTGGCCATTTGTTTTGACCACGTTGACTGTGGGTGTTGCCCATTCCAAGGGCGTCATATTTGGATCAACTTTGGTAACTATTCCCTCGTCCACTAAACGCTGAAGTTCTCTTTCTATGTTTTTGCACAAAGCGAACTTAACGGGTCGGGCAGGAACGTGTTTCGGTACGGTACCATGTCTAATATGGATGTTAACTGCGTAATTTTTAACTTTTCCTAGTTTGTTGTCAAAAAGAGGCGAGAAAGTGTCTAATACCTGTTTAAGTGTTCTGGTATCTCGTTGAGTAGGTTTAATCGAATAGACGGGTTCTGGAAAAGTCATGTCGTACATCTCGCTCCACTGGAGACCAAAAAGCATGGGGTTGGCGTCTTCCATAACTACAACTTGTAAAATTTTCTGTCTTCCAAGTATTTCAACTGTTACGTCCGTAAGTCCTTTTGGTTTGAGTTTGAGGTTCCCATAGGCACGTAGTTTCGGTGCCTTTGTTAAAGGGGGTGCTCCAATACGTTTCCAAAACTCTGTGCTAATGATGGAGTATACCGATCCCGGGTCCCAGTCCAACGTACATTTGACACCATTGAGTGTGACGTCAATGCGCTTGCTGTCCTTGTTCCTTTTGCGTTCAATCTTGCAGACATCTTCACTATCGTATGAGCATGTAGAAGATTCTGATAAACACTCGTCGCTGTCAGTGTTCCTAATTTTATGTAATTTGTTTTCGTTTTTGATTGCTCGTTTCTTCCCTGACTTGGTGTTCGTTAAATATGCTCTTCCAGTCTTGATACAGGAATCTTCAAAATGTCCTAGTGTTTGACATTCCTTGCAAATATAGTCTTTTTGTCATTCCTTGCATATGATAGACATAAGGTGGGCACCAACGACCATACAGCCACTAGACGCCTAATAACAGGCGACCAATGTCTGTCAACACATTAGGGCTATAAATCTTATAGTTGTCGTCACTCACAAAGTTCGCATTAGTCGGCATTAGTTTCGACCACTCCTGTGAGCCGTAAACACTTCCGCACTACACCTTTGAAAATTCGAGAAAATATACATAATATGGCCCCGTGTACAGTACATTGGTGTGATAAAGAAAGCCGGACTTCAAGTTTCCTGAAAGACGGTATCACATTTCATCGGTAAGTTAATAGTTCCATAATCTAAATAAGATTAATTTTCTGACATTATTTTTCGGAGTTCATCTTATACTGGTCATACTTGTATGCAGTGCACATTCTTGGAGCGCGCGTTGATGTCTTTTATGATTGCATCTCTTTCTTTTGAGAGTATTTTTTTTGCCATCTCTTTTCCTCGATTTTAAGTAAAAATAATTAGTGATGTTCCAAATCGCATGACCACCCCTGTTATCGATAAAGCAAAAAAACCTATAACTATTTAAGTAAAAAATATATTGTTAATAATTAAAAATTACAACAGGATACAGCTAATAAATTGTGAAACTTTAACGATTAATATTAGATACCCACACGATCCAGATTTAAAAAATAAATGGGCAATTGCAACCAAGCGATTTTTGAATGTACTTACATGATTCAATCATATTCAGAATAAAGAGGGTACTTAAATGCAAGCTATGTATGTTAAATGTAAATACATATTTTATTAAATACAATTAAAAATATCGATAGTTTCTTGTTTGATTTAAACCTGTCTCATCCCTAGTGAAATGCAATGACCTTGAAAGGGCCAATCAGAATGCAGTACCCCGTTCCCCCGCACCTCAGCGAGTTGACAGAATTTGTTTCGTGCGTTAGATTGAGTATTAGGCGTCTAGTGGCTGTATGGTCGTTGGTGGGCACCTTATGTCTATCATATGCACCGCATCGACGGCATTGATCTGGACCAATCCTGCGTAAAGACGTACTCTGTTTGTTGTGATGCGCCATGTTGGTTTTTGCTCTGACTTTGTTTGTGGCAGCAGGTAAAACGACGTGAATGTCACCTTCAGCAAGCTCTCTAGACTGAGTTACTGCAAAGAATTTGGCAAATGTAACTTCCACAGTCTTTCCATCGTAATGTTCTTGTAAATCGGGCCATTTCTGTTTCAGATCCACTTCTAGCTGCGGGTGGTTTATGCCGGTCGCAAATCGATCACGCAGCAGACGTTCGAACAAGTCGTCCTTGTAGCCACAGTTGGTGGCGAGTTTTTTGAGCCTGTTAGCGTAGTGTTCCATAGTCTCATTGCAGTCTCTTACGCAATTCCAAAACTCAGTCAAAGCTTTGAATTTCGTTGTCTTAGGTCGATGTAAGTCGAGTAGTTTAGACTTTACGTCTTTGTATAGACTTTTTTCAAAAACGGGTATGAGTGCTACTTTCAGATCGTGAAAGACTTCTGGAGTTAAGCAAGAGAATAATAGTTCTTTTCTGATGTCGTCTTCGCTTACGTCCCAGATATCGCATTTTTTTTCAAAAAAATCTAAAAAATATTCTACCGACATAGTAGAAGGGTTAAAGGTATCGCACTTGAAATTTTTAATAATTGTGAGTTTATTACAGTTGTTGTTGGTGTTCGCCGAGCTGGTAGACTCCGTACCAGGTGTTGCTGGTGTGGGGGCCGCCGCTGTCGGTTGCTGTTGTTGTAACACGAGTTGCTACAAAACGTCTGTTATTTGCTGTTGTTGTTCCCGTTGAATTTGTATAAATTCTTTAAATTGTTCCGCGTCCATTTTATCACTTAATCCTCGTCGCCAATGAAATAAATTACAATCATCGTACAAGAATATGTTTTATTTAATATCGTAACTGAGTAAACATGAATGTCACAACCATAGAGGTAGGTATATAACAGTTCTACGAGCGATAAGGCCTGCCCATTGCCATTTCAACTTGCATATCCTGAGAGCTATGTCGGTGACCCTGGTTCTTCGGCGAATTTCCTCATGTCGGATTTTATCGCACAAAGAAACTCCGAGCATATACCTCTCCCCGTGGCTTGTTGCGTGACTCTGCACTTCAGAGAAGATGTTCAGAGTCACAAAATAAATAGCAATGTATTTTCCAAATGACTGTACCATGTGTCAAAGACGTCCTACTTATTGGTGCAAATTGCAAACATGCGCTAGATTTATTAGTCCATTGAAAATATACATTTGGAGTTGCATCAAAAATTGTGTCCTCTAGCAATAGAGGGCGCAATTTTATTTTTTGCATATCAAGGGGGGGTCAAGTTTGTGGGGTTGCAACCCTTGTTCCACGGCCGACATCTTGGAAAAAAGGGTGATTCAATAGTAGATTGTACACCAAGTGCATAAAACGCATCATTCTGCGCGAAACGTTTATCCATCCGATGCGAGCTTGCGAGCGAGGATGGATATAAAGTTGAGAGTAAAATGGGTTTTCGTACCACTTGCTCAAAAAAGTGACATTCTATACTATTATTGATCGAAGCATTCTATGCCACAAAAAGCGAACATAACAAAAGTCATTCTCATCTGTTAAAAACAGGGAAAGAAAGTTGTACTGAATTTCATTCATCCCCTACGGAGAGAATGTACTTACCGAAATTTATACTGAACTACATCTGTGTTTACACCATTGAGTTTGTATATAAAGCAAAAGCATTATAAGTACATCTTTTTGAAAAAAGAATACGCATTTATTATGCAGTTATGATTATTATATAAAATTACGAAAACCGACGAGGCCGCATGAGCTTCATGCCTTTGCTTTTAAACGCAAGTTCCTCAGATGCAAGAACAGAGAAATACTCAAATCAACTCATCACCTGATGCCGCCGATTACCTGTACCGACATAAAGACGAATTTTAGAGCGAGAGAAGTGAAAAAATTATTTTCACTTCTCTCGCTCTAAAATTCGTCTTTATGTCGTGCGTAGGCGACATAAAGTCGCGTTTTATGCTCTAGAGCATAAAGTAAAATCTTCGTCGAAGACCAAGGTAATCGGCACAGGTAATCGGCCCAACAGCCACAGGTACAACTTCAACTTCATAGAATAACCTCTAATTTAATTCGTTTCGCTAGTATTCTAAGAACAAGGGATTACTGTTTTTCATTACGAATACAAGGAAAGTTGATGGAAATAGGCTTCCCCCAATTACCTAAATCGCTTGATGGCAATAGGCTTGCTCTTAATTAGGTTGGTTGATGGCAATAGGCTTGCTCCTAATTACATCATTTGATGGGAATAGGCTTATTCTTAATTACATTGATTGATGGCAATTAATAGGCTTGCTCTCAATTACCTAAATCAGTGGATGGCAATAGGCTTGTCCCTAATTACATCAGTTGATGGCAATAGGCTTGCTCCTAATTACATTAGTTAATAGGCTTGGTCCCAATTACATCATCATTTCAGCCCAATTACATCAGTTGATGGCAATAGGCTTGCTCCTAATTACATTGGTTGATGGCAATAGGCTTGCTCAAAATGATTTTATAACTGAGCAGTAACGACATAAGTCAGGTGTTATGTAAAGTTTCCTACTGAAAAAAAAACTTAATTGGCGGGAATCATAATTATTTTTACAATATTTACAAGTTGCTACTGCATTTCCTCGCAATCGAAGTGAAAAGTAGAGTGTAAAACTCGTCCATAAAACCCATTTTACTCTCTACTTTATATCCATCCTCCCATCCTCGCTCGCAAGCTCGCATCGGATGGATAAACGTCTCGCGCAAAATGGTGTGTTTTATGCACTTGGTGTACAATCTACTATTATGGTTATTCTGTGTCACAAACAAAAAGGTGACTTTCTTTGATGCAAATCTACAACTTTTATCTTTTAGTCGTAGAACCAAAAATAAAAACGTTATGAGCGAAAAACCACGAAAAAAGAAAAAAAAACTATTGGTTGATATTACTTTTTTTCTATCATTTAAAAAAAATACATTTGATCATTTTTATAGATGGTATTTTGAAATGAATAATGAATACGATTAATATTTATTTGTTTCGCTCTCTCTGTCTATTGTAAAATTAAAGGATCTCGATTATTTCTTACTAGCTGATGCCCGCGGCTTCACCCGCGTGGATGTCGTTCTCAAATTATATACTAAAACCTTCCTCTTGAATCACTCTATCTTTTAAAAAAAACCGCATCAAAATCCGTTGCGTAGTTTTAAAGATTTAAGCATACAAACAAACAAACAGACAAAAATAGCGACTTTGTTTTATACTATGTAAGGATAAGGATGCGGTACTTTTCTAAAGTTTATCAGAAGTCAGTGTCACATGCTTTATTATCGCAATGGAGATAACTATTCCGTCCAAAATGTGACACTGTAACTTATCGTGTTTTAGGAAGATAAAAGAAAAAAAGAAGTGTTTTTTAAACTCAATAACGTATATTTTTTTGTATCCAATACTTATTCTTAAACTTAGAAGTAGAAGCAGAAGCAACAAAATCTTAAAATTATAAACGCGTCTTTATTTTCATAGTCTTACAGTTTAACAAATCTAAAATAACAATTTCCTTGGTACTGATTTTATTTAACAGTCGCCTATTAGGTCTATTATTTGTGGTGTTTAAGCCCATCCCCAGGCAGCAGGCACCCAGGTTGATGAGGCCCATGGCTTGGCTGGCCACTCCGGGGTCTGGGGGCGCAGGGCGGCGGCGGCTGCCGTGGCAGCGTGCTGGGCAGCCCCAGCAGCTCCAGCCGCGCCGGAGCTTTGGATCACGGACAGCTTTAAAGCTTCTAAGTCTGGAAAGAAAAGATTCGTTGTGAGTTTGACGACAAATTCTGAGTTCCTCAAAATTAGCGTATTCATAAGGTCATTTGTCTGTTCTGTGTGCTCACAGCAAATAGGTAATGCTAATATCGTTGATCGCCTTTACGCTAGGTTTCTGCACGATGCTCCCGGCCATCAAATGATGTCCCCAAACATTAACAAATTGGGACAGGCTGTTACCGGAAGGCAGTCTTGTTGTTGACAGAAGACGTGGCGCAAACTGTAAGAGGCGTATATTCAGCAGTAGACCGTGATAAGCTAATTTCATTGACTCACCAGCGTTCTGCAGCCTAGCGGCCTGGTTGCTCGCGGCGCGCTGTATTGCTTTAGCAGCCGCCGCCTCTCGGGCCGCGGCGATCTTCTGCGCGGCGGCAGCACGGGCCTTCGCCCCCGCCAGCTGTGCCTGTGATTGTACTGCAGCCTGCGCGGCCTCCAGGGCGTGTGCACGGGCGTTCCTTGCTGCCTCCTCACTGGAATCAGATTCAGAAAATTGAAGCATCCTTATGTTTTGGACGAAATAATCACTACTAAGCAATATAGTCTGTCAAAATCATGAACGATTGTTCTCTCTTTCCACAGTTAGGTCACGATACGAACTAAGTTTTACGCGACGTGATTACTTCATGTCTCAATGACGTGCCGACTAACCAACAAAGTTCTGGACTAACAAGATTACTGACTATTTGCTGACCCTCAGTTACTTTTTAACAGAACCATAACGAACCTCTTATGAGCTGCGCGAGCGGCGGCAGCTTCCTTGGCGCTGGCAACACTTTGTTGTTCGAGTGCTGCATGCTTGGCCGCAGCGACCTCGTGCTGGGCCGCCATAACTGCCGTAGCCGCTGCCTTCGCAGCCGCCACTGCACCTGCTACGTCGGAGCTGGAGTCTGATGACCATGTTCCTGGAAAATGGGGGCGGTTTAATTCAAATTGAATTGCCTGTTGTGAGGCGATATTTTGCTGTCTGGGTGCTTTTTATTATTTGCCAAGATAGAGGTTATTGCAACAAGTACCATGGGCATTCTGTGAAAAATGTTATGATATTTAAAAGAAGCAGCATTATAGTCGAGGAGAGCCCTCTGGCTAGAGAGAGGAGGAACTATTTATATTGGGATATTCTGATCCTCATTCAGATCCTCCTGATTTCATTACTATTTAAGTCGCGAGTAAACAGGCTTCTTCTGGGTAAGCTCGTTCCATCGTCGACATCATCTCTGCCCTTAGGGCAAGATTGAAGTCAAGAGCAAGCCCATATTTAAAAAAAAAATTAACCCATGATTTTGTATTTGAATTTTTCATTTATGTGGACCAGGTAAGAAACGAATTATTCGAAAAATATTACCATGTCCTCCTGCTGGCACCCAGGTCGCCATGGGCCACGGAGCTGGCTCTACACTAATGACGCTCCTCTTGTCTTGATTGCTGGCTGCGGCCGCGACCAGGCAGATCGACAACACCTGTGGATAGTGATGATGTATGAACATGCCTTAAGACAGGGGTAAGGTAGGGTGGGGTTGAGAAATTATTAAATCAGGACTGAATACCTGTGGACTAGACTACTGTACTACTATTTTACCTGGCTACTTTTGACTGAGATCACGAGTTTAATATTAAGCCATTTATTTTTTTAAACAACAAAAATATTTTTTTAAATAAACGAATGTAAAACTTAGCTGCTATTTAATAGTTTTTATAGAAAAAATAAGTTATAGAATAAGGTTCTTTAAAACTCGTTTAACTCTTTTCATCCAGACAATATTTAAATTAAAACAGTAGAGCCTTTTTTCCAATATAATAAACTTACCAAAGTAATAAAACCCATTGTATTGATATATTGTTGTTTACTTCACGTCTTCACAAGATGTGATACACAACTGACGGTCATGGATCATTTTATATTGTCGAATCCGGAAAAGACTGTACCGTATAGAAAGGGATAATGAACGATAGGTAGGTATCAAAACTAACTGTCTAAATGGGAGCAGAACCTATCACTTAATCGCTATTCTTTCACTTTCTGAGTAGGTACCTATATATAGAATCTATCTACTGACGTATTAAGGATTGATCTAATTTACTCTGCGTGTAGTAATCATTACATCATTACTGCCTCTTTGGTCTAGTGGTTGCAAGTGCGAGTTCTGAGCATGTGGTTCTGGGTTCGATTCCCCGGTCGGGTAAAGTGTTATTGGGTGTTTTCATGAGGAATTTCTCAGAAGCAGTTACGGAATCTGGATATGTGTTATGTTAAGGTACAAGTTGGTAGCCGACTGCACGCAGCAGCAGCAGCAGACGACGTGTCGCGGCGACACGACTGGTTTCTACGTATTTCTATGAAATTCCCTCTGTAGTTAGCGACATGAAGCTAGCGACGCGTCGTCGAGCGGCAGACGCACGTGTGGTCCGACCGCAGATCAGTACACTCTTTGATCAGTAGTGCCACTGACGCCGGAGCAACGACATGTCGAGCGTGTTTAGAGTTATTGACTAATAGTTATTTGCAGTCGGGTTCGAAATCATGACTGCAGATGCTGCAGCGACATGTCGCGACGACGTACCCTATATAATATTGTAGTCTTTGCGACGACGTGTCGTGACGACATGAAGCGACGACATGACGTCTGCTGCTGCTGCGTGCAGTCGGCTACCAACTTGTACCTTAATGTGGCAATCGAGCCTACATTGCCTTTACCTTTTACATGGACCTTACCTTACCGTCTGAATACATGATTGGCGAAATGTGGATTTAATATTAGGTTCACTTCTGCCTGCACCCGGTGGCGGCGGTCTTAATGTGGTGTACAGTCACGTGCAATAATATGTATACACTTGGCAAAGTTCAACGCGTATTTCTCGTGAAATATCGATTGCAACTTTGCGACATATCGCAATCTTCTTTACGATATAAGGGTTCCAAGCTATCCCGTCGGGCTGCGGGCCCTGTTGAGGCTGCGGGTCGTTCGAAAGAGATACCGCGGCCTCGGCACAAAGGGCTCAGATGGAACATGGGTGGTTTTTAGTCAGTAGAAGTCTTACACTCCCTACCGCTCAGTCTGCCCTGAGCGGTAGGAGTCATTTCATGATTTCCCACACCCAAAAAAAAAAAGGTTTCAAAAATATTATTTTCGTTACCTAGCTAAGTAACATGAAAATGAAGTCAATACAGAAGGCTTAAATTGCTTCTAAACGTTGATAAGTAATTCCCGGAAGTAAAACAACCAGCCAAGTGCGAGTCGGACTCGCGCACCGAAGGTTCCGTACAAAGTAGTAGTAAGTCTAAAAAAATAAAAAAAATAAGATGTAGGTAGCTAAAAAATTATGCTTTTCGCATTTTTTTCTTTATCTGTGTTAGACGTTGCTTCGTACATATTTAAAGATTCTGAGTTCACAGGAAGTACCTACCCTGTAAGTTTTGATTCCCTTGCGAGTGTTTAAAATTTGTGTTCATAAACGGCTGTATCTTTTGATTGCCTTGGCTTAGACGTTTGATTTTATCACAGCTTTATGGGACAGTAGACCTGAGTACCTATATGATATGAATTTTAGCTTGAAACCTCCATGCGTTCCTGACAAAAAGGTTCTTGACAGATAGACGGATCACAATTATAGATGATCGTATTAGTTTTGAGGTAGTTACTCTAAAAAAAAATTTAGTTTGAATAAACTCGAAGGGCAATATTTTCAATAAAACAAAAAATGTTGACTTTTTGTTAGTTTTCTTGACTAATGATGAAAATGATAGTGGTGGCCAAATTAGGGTGAGCTCCCGACGGAAAAAAAAAGCACGCTACGACAGAGAGAGAGAGATACAGCTGACGTTGAGGTCGTTTCCAAGCTCCACGAGTTACGACTCAATGATTTCGTTTGTAGCAGAACAGATAAAAGATAATTTAAAAAAAAGCCAAATCATGAGTTTCCTTGACTTCTGGGGCGGCGAAACTTATTGGCCCGGGGCGTCACATTTCAAAATACGCCCCTGGTTGCGAAGTTTAAACGATCGACCACACGATCGGTTTGGTAAATGCACTCAGAGTCGCAGACTTCATTCAGCCCAAAGATTGATTGTGCAAACTAGATATTATTCAGGCCATTCCAGGCAAACTTTCATCTAACTAAACATGAAAAATGTGTGCTCTTCCCGCGGTTTCACCCGCGTAGATCCCGTTCCCGTGGGAATACAGGAATAAAAAGTAGCCTATGACACTCAGTCAAAATCGGTTCAGTAGATCCCGAGATTACCCCTTACAATTTAACAAATATACAAACACACAAACTTTACTTCTTTATAATATTCCCAACTAGCAAAGTAATCCTATAAAGAAAGATTATAAGTCGGTCACTACTAATAACGTTCTTATAAAGACATTGCGGTAGACTATTTAACTTATAATAGCATTTGCCAAGCCTTACCATATTTAAGTGCATTCGTTTTTATATCTCGGTCTTATAGTTCGCTACAAGACTGACCTATAAAACATCTATAGGACACTTTTACTAGTAATAGCATTTCACAAAGGCAGATATTCTCAAGAGCATTTGCTTTTATAACTCAGTCTTATAGTTAGCTACAAGATTTTCTTTTAGGACACTTTTAGGAGTAAGTCTCCTATAATTGTTTACAGTAAAACTAAATAATCCAAAATAACAATTGGATCCTATAGTTGCATTTTCTGAGTAAACAAGATCTAATAATATAATTAGCTGAGATCACTATAAGTTTGCGCCGTTATAGTTTTGCTCAAGACTCTTTTAAATCTAATAGTACTTAATAAGAGCGTTATTGGATCAAAAAAGCTTATAAGCTACTAGATCAATAACTTTATAAGTAAACATCAGCCATTTTGTTAAGATTCAGCTGTTCCCCTTCATCTTGAGAAAATAAGTTTAACATGAATTTAAGCGATTGGAAACGATTGAAAAGGAGTGGTGGTTACAGGAGAAAAGTGAGAAATAGCTATTGGATAACACAAAATGTGTATGAGTCCAAGGCCATCTCATATTTCTCAGTAAAATCCCTGAATATTTGGTCAAAAACACAGTCGACATCAAAAAATACAACCATCTTGTTAACAAAATCCTAAAAAAAGTAAATTTTGCATTAGTAGGGCATATTTCAAGGGAACCCTAATTTGTTTTTAAATGGAGGCGAGTTATCTGGACTAAAACTGCTACAAGTACTAATTTACCTATAATGATACTATAAAGTACTTAATGAAGAGCAATTTCAAAACATGGCGTCAATTCATAAGAATTGATGAATTATTTTATTTACAACAATATACTAATGTGCTATTTTTCGGAGGGGATTGTGAAATTAACTAAATTGCGGTACACATTTACAGTAAAATTGACTTCCCCACGAGTTCATACACTATATTTACAATGTATTAATTATTAGTAATTAATGTTCTACAATAATACAAAATAATATTAATAGAAACCTATGTTTTTAATAATTATTTACTACAAAACAATCGGAACCACCAGCTGAAGGAACAACAAAGATAACTTGTATTAAAATATTCTTATAACTAATAACTAAGTACATTACTAGTGCATTATAAACAAGATTGCTTTAGTAAGATACTTATGTCAGACACTAACAAGAGCGTTTGGGCTTGTAATTGTGTAGTCTCATATCATTATAGAAGCTATTGCGCTTCGTCAAGTATATAAGATAGTTATAGAAACTATTGCGCTTCGTAAAGTATATTATAAGATAGTTATAGAAATAAACGCTCCTATAACTGCGCCCAAATCCAGCTTTGTAGTATGATACAAGTTTCTTATAAGTAAAAATTAAAGTAGTCTTGAGATCGTTATAAGTACTGATTTTGCTAGTTGGGATTAGTATAGATTAGTATAGATTTACAAAAATTAACTTCTGCTCTCAGAATATGCAAGCTGAAGTGGCAATGGGCAGGCCACATCGCTCAAAGAACCGACAAGTGACAACCGATGGGGAAGGAAGGTTCTCGAGTGCCGACCACGAACCGGAAGACACAGTGTTGGTAGGCCTGCCACCAGGTGGACCGGCGACACCGTGAGAGTCGCGGGCAACCGGTGAATGCAAACGGCAGGCTGCCGTTCTTTTTGTTGTTCTATGGGGGAGGCTTTTGTCCAGCAGTGAACGTTTTATGGCTGATGATGATGATGATGAACTTCTTCAAATGAACTGCCTACTATTCGGTTACTGTATGGCTCCAATATTTTTTTTAAATATGTGTTTTTTTTTACCGGACAATGTCTCAAAACTTTTCTTGCTCACTCAGAATGAAAATCATATCTTTCGCTCCAAGTGAAATGTGTTAGGTACCCTTTTCTTTTTAGTGAGGGCTCACTAAACGATTTAAATCTTTGTCATAGTCCCGTTAAGGAACAAAATATAGGTAAGCAAGTCCTTGTAATCTTCGTGAGTCAGATATGATGACATGTGTATTCAATTAATATTATTACAATGAAAGTTGCCGAATAAAGCCGAAAAAAAAATAAAACCGACTTCGACAAAAATAAAACACAAAAAAGTGAAAAATAAAAATCAGCTTCTGAAGTCGGTGACTTTTGTTTGTTTGATTTCATGTTTTTGCCACCGACTTCAGAAGCTGATTTTAATTTTTCACTTTTTTGTGTTTTATTTTTGTCGAAGTCGGTTTTATTTTTTGTAAAAAAGTTTTTATTTTTCACTTTTTAGTGGTTCACATGTGCTTACCCCTTCACAACGTACCGGCGTGATGTTAGACATACATGAGATTTCAGCAATCCCAGTCCATTTGCAATCATTTATTGAGGAGTTCCGTTGCCTATCTCCGAAGTTCTTCATCAGATCTTCACCAAATACTTTTTATAACCTTTGTAGTGAATACAGGCGTGATATTATGTTGTGTGATGGCGTAGACAATGCTTAGATATGCTATAGCAACAATCGCGGTTAATCTGCTGTTGTTTATTGAAGAGTTCCCCCGATATCTACAAGACCCCATCATCAGATATTGAAATGGTGACAATGGGACCACACGGGAAGCACCAGCTTTCAAGTGAAAAACGAATCATGAAAATCAGTTCACCCAGTCGCAAGTTATGAGCTAACAAACATAAAAAAAAAAAAAAATACAGTCGAATTGATAACCTCCTCCTTTTTTTGAAGTCGGTTAAAAAGCCTGAATGATCGACGTTATTTACAGTTACATTTTATTTAATAACTACAGCATTAAACTTTTTTTCAATAAACTACGTATTTCATGCATTTTCTCTAATTAATTACGGTTGGCAATTCAGCACAATAATGTCAAAAACACTTGAAAAAAAAGATTGTGTGTTTATGTTGCCAGAAAGTCAAAAATTACTTCAAATGCTGCAGAACTTTTGAATAAAATTGTGTGCATCTTTTTTTTTGTGTGTAGGGAAATTATCAAATAACCCCTCCCGCTCTGGGCAGAGCGGAAGGGAGTGTCAGACTTCTGCTGACTAAAAACCATCCATGTTCCTTCTTAGCCCTTGTACCAAGGACGCGGTATCTCTTTCGAACAACCCGCAGCCCCGACGGGAATTGTATGCATCTAACATCTAAGGTGACTTTTCTAAATACTTACTTAAGCTTCCTTGTATCTATATAAATAAAAAGAGAAGTCCTGACTGACTGACTGACTGACTGACTGACTGACTCATCAACGCCCAGCCCAAACCCTTGGACCTAGAAATCTGAAATTTTGCACAGAGGTTCCCTTTATAATGTAGACAAGGAATAAGGAAGGATTTTTCGGAATTCAACTCCTAAGGGAGTTAAATAGGGGATGAAAGTTTGTATGGAAAATCGACATTTTCACGCGGGCGAAGCCGCTGGCAAAAGCTAGTACTGAATATACAAGGAAAAGCAAGTAAGTTTCTTCATAATTTGTAGGGGATCGGACAAAAAAAAACTAATTAGTCCGTCAGATAGATTTTCAAAAAATATTGGACACGTATTTTTTCTTTTTTCACCTAAACAAAAAATGAAGACGATACAGTGCTTCGAAAACTCGTGTGACGTCATATGATAGTACATTTTGTACCTACAACTGACGTTTCAAGCCCCACTCCATGATCTTTGACGCGTTTTATCTTCGTCATTTTTTATTGATTCGTTAAAACAAAAAACACGTATTCAATATTTTTCGATAATCTAACTTACGGACTAAACAGAATCATATTATGTTGACCCAGTCCGATCCCCTAAATACGCTGCTACTTTTGTTTGTTGTTTTTCACTTCGCAAATGCTACTTATTAATAAATACCAAAAAATAATTTTATGTAATCAATATTTAACAAACAAATAACATTTAATTAGGTACGTTGTTTAAAATAATTATTCAACAGGGGTAACAAAATCTCACCACAAGGTGGCAGTCGTGTAGTCCGGGGGTACCGCACGATCTCCAGCGAGACGAATAGCCTCCTTGCCGGATCCGGCTAAAACATATCCAGATCCCAGGGCAGCAAAAATTGCTGCCCTGGGATCTGGATATGTTTTAGCCCCCTGCCTCGGAAAGGTAACTAATTTTCTTATTATATAACAAACAAACAAGGTTAGTAGGACACAGTGGAGCACACCGTGGAGGTCTTCTCCGCTTTGGTGAGTACCGCAGTGTCCTTGTAGTGGTAAGTGGCGGCGGTAACCTCTGGCGTCCGGCCTTCGTTCAATTCATGGTCCGTCCGTAGTGAGAAGCAGTGGAAGTGGGAAGCCGTCACCTCCTTCTGCAAAGCAGTCATGTTAAAGAAGGAGTTGGCGGAACGTGAGAGGAAGATATCCTCTCGTCCCAGCCGCTACGGGAGAGCCCCGGGTGTCTGGGGCCACGTGATGTCTTCCGGCCACCGTAGGCCAAGGCCTGTGGACGGCGAGTAATGGGCTAGCACCACCAGCTCTACCAAGAGTGTGAGGAGCCATTTGTTGATTTCCCATCTACAAAAAACGAAAAAGGGGTTATAAAGTCTGTACGTAATAACCCGTTTATCTACTGATACATTGTACTACGCATAGCTTGGCAAGACCAGCTCAAGCTCACCGTGTTCCCAAAAAGATTTGCGGTCGACTATGTTTTGAAACCACAGAAAAACATAACCTTATTTCTGACGCAGTCGGGCGGGTAATATCAATACAAAAAAATAATGGCAAAGCACGTTTTTAAGACTGGCAACATTCAGTTATCGATCAATCAAAATACAAACTTCAAATTCAAACCAAATTGCATCTGTTCACTGTCTGCTTCACAGACGTCAAAAAAGCACTGGCTTTCAGACACAAGACTTTTTTTTAATTGCGATTTTTTTTGTTATTTTAATAATAAGCTCATAATTTGTGCCATTGGATAGTTCAAGGACTAAGTATTTACTCTAAACTAACTAGTTATATTAGGTGAGTAACATTTTGTTTGATGCGATTACGTAAAATGCCGATGGAATGGATCCAAATTGTATGAAGACGAGACTATCTAAACAAAACGAGTGGATTATAATAAACTTTTTATAGTGTACGATATACTATTCGCTTAACTAAATAAGTGATATCAGATTTTAGATCCTATTATGTATTTTATGGTGTGCAAAGTTATTGATTTTTTATTGGCGAACATTGCTACTTACAGTTATTATGAAGAATAATAGTAAATGACGTTGTGAAAACACCGAAACTCACTCAATGATAGACTTATCGTCAACCTAATCATAATATCTAAACTCTAAGCTTACCTTACCTTACTTACCTTAGAATCCAGGGTTTATAATCCAGGTAATCCATTAACACTGGGCACAAGATACCTAATTATGATAAAAATAGCTTCATATAATACCTACAATTAGTTAACATAGAGTATGGTCGGTGGGTCGTCTTAGGAACGGAGTTGTGTAGTTGATAATGAACCCCGAACGAAAGAGGTCTGTATTTTGGGTAAAGTTATGTTAACAAGTTCACTATAAGTTCAAGAATTACACTTTCAAGCCTCTACCTCACCTTGGGCTCTGTTATAATTTTTAAATAGAACATTATAATAGTACTTAATATTTTTTTCTATACAAGTCTAATCTAAGACTACAGAGTGTCAGCTTCTTTTTCTAACTGGTAGGTACTACATTTTTTTTAAATATTTGAACAAACTCAATGATCAAAGGGTCTGATGATTAAGAATAGGAGTAGGTACATAGATTTAGGGTCAATGAGCCTAGATGTATGTTAATATGGGCATGTTCCTGCGACTTTTAAAATGTTTTAAGATTTACTATTATCAAGACTACTATTAATCTTGTTGGAGCATGCAGCCAGAATCCTGCTTTTGTTTTCTCCATACTGACATAATTATTGCCCAGTAGTAGATCTAATAGTATTTTGATACATCACGCGGCAAAGAGGGTCTTTCATCTGCTTATCATATGTGAACATATCGCATGTTGCAAGTATCAAAAAGCAATCTACATATACCATTCCTTACTAATGATTGATGATGGAGGATGATTTGAAAGACTATTCTCAATAAACGTTAGACAACTGTCATCTATAAAAATATGTGCTCTAAACTATATTTTTTAGCTTTTTTTTTTCAGTCAGCTTTCAAAATGGGAAAAGGTGACAAGGCGCCACCACCTGCACCAAGTGCAATCACACCTCAAGTGTAAGTACATACTATTTTCCTAGATCCTGGTTAAAGTTCATTAAGGAATTTTAACCATCGCCATTCTCCATTCTCCTAGAGGTGGCCAATGTGGACACATTGTCCAAGAAACAATGGATGGACTGTGAGAAGTATGATATGGCAACAAAGAAATTGTCCGATAAGATGATGGAGTAACAGAAGTATGGAAAAAGATCACAAGACATCCTGTGCCGAGACCAAAATAAGGCGGCAATGATGCTGTATTTTTGTGTTTAAGTAATTAAGTCGTTGTTGAGTGTTGTACATGTCATATACCTGAGATTACACACAACATTGTCCATGATCATACAAAGTGTTCTTATGAGCAAATTGATTTTTTAATGAGTTGGCATTTCTTAAGAACCTTTTGTGCCAACATATAGAGTTTATTTTGCTTCGGTATGCAAATTTTAAACACAGCTCCTAAAGCAGCGGCCTTCAATACAATCTCTTCTGACTGAACACATCTTAATAGTCTATAATATTAAGTCCACTTTATTTAAAAACATACAATCCTTGAAAATGGTCTGCTGTTAGACATAATGGCTTAAAAGCCTACATAATAAATAACTGATATTTAGGCAAAAATGCAATATCAATTTTCATGCTCATTTATGGGAAATATTTGCAGCTTTACATGTTATAAGTACTTCATAGTACCTCATTGATCAAATAATCTCAGCATAAAATCCTGAGTTTCGCTCCCACATTGAGCAAAATGTTATTACGTTTTTCACCAAGAATTTCTCAGTAGCAATTCAGAGGTTTAGTGAAGGTTGCGGGGACCCGTTGGATGCAGTGGCGACACCTGGGGGAGGCCTATGTCTAGCAGTGGATGTCTTTTGGCTAAAATGATGATGATGAATTCAGGGTTAGTTGGCTTGGGGCTTCACAAATGTGGTGGATACCTCTTTTACCATAACTTATACCACTCTTTACATGGCCTGTCTTGTATTGCTAGTTACCTATCTTTCTTGTATAATAAGTTAAGTAGTTTTGGCATAAAAAAATATAACAGATGGACATACAGAGTTCACATTTGTATTTATAATATTAGTACCAGCAAAGTATTTCTTACAACTTTTCATGTTGGATAATACCTACATTTATTTTATAATGTGTGTAGTAAAAGTATTTAAATTGATTCTAAGGATGCAATGTTTTCTACACGGTATTATTTAATAAAAACTCATATCAGATAAACCAACTAGGGGCAAGAGGATGATGATGATGAAGTCATATCAGAAAAATAATCAGATTTCAAGTGATATCTAGATAAACATGACATTTCGGCAACTCTCGTTTATCTTTTAAGATCTGAAAATTCTAAAAATATGCCTCCATTTTTCATACTAATCTGCTTGTCGCTCGGCAGCCATTATCCAAGTGCAATACAAATGTTTCTGACAGGCTAAAATATCAACTTCAAACTGTCGAGCACTTGAGCCTTTTCCTTGTGTGTCCAGTCAAAAAGGCATTATTGATTGAGGCATACTTGATGATACTTGACTCTGTCACTGCTGGACAAAGATCTACCTCCATTCTTTGCATCGCTCCACTTCTTACGTAGTCGTCAGGGTCATCCTATATTACCGCATCACACCTGTGAGCGGTGTCCGCGTGGCTCAAACTATGTTTGAAATTTTTGCCATCGGTTTGCTAAGAATGAAGACATCCAATTGGTCAAATCTTCTCCTGCGTGGTCTGCCGCAGACCCGGGTGCAATAAAAAACCCACAAAAAACCGTGCCTAACTGACTTACTAGCCGGTCCGGGGATTCTCAATTTTTAATGGAGAAATCAGAATTTTCTACCCTGTTCGTCATACCTTTAGCAGCTCAGGTGGGACCGGATGCTGGTCTGCGAGCGGGCACGTCCTTATAGACGTGTTCCAATCCGACAGCTGTGCAGGCTGTTTATTGCTCACCTGATAGGAGTGTAAATCAATCGTCGGTCCACTGGCCACTGGCCACTGCCTGCTCTCGTTGCCGCTCGGCACCCGCTTTGATTAGGACGCGGGCAGCGGCCCACTCGTGATTGCTAGACTTGCTCGATTCATCATCTGCCTAGTCTTTCTCAACTTAGTTGAGGTTGGCTTCCAGTCTAAGCGGATGCAACTGAATACCAGTATTTAACAAGAAGCTGCTGCCTTGGTATGGGTAATTGGATACTTCTTGGTAAGACTAGTTGTCAGACTTTTGAGCACTGACTACCTGTAACAACTGTCAAAAATGTACTGTAATGACAGCCTGGACCTACTGGCAGTTTGTACGGGTTAACGTGATTTTCGAGGCACAGAGAAAACTCAGTATGTAACAGGTCATCACCCATCCACGACCCAACCCAGGCAAGCACGGTTTAACCTGAAGATCTATCCGAGCGGCTGCTATTATTATTTATCCAAGAGCTGCTCCTAGCCTTACTAGATCTAATGATGCAAATAAAAAAGGCTTCAACCGCTTATTTAAAAGGTCATTTTGTATTTCAGTTTAATACCAAAGATTATAAATGGCGGAATTGCTGGTATCGTGGGAGTCTCCGTCGTGTTTCCGCTGGATTTAGTGAAAACACGACTACAGAACCAAACCGTTGGCCCAAAAGGCGAGAAACAATATAAAAATATGTAAGTATAACCATTACCTTCTATTTATCTTCGGGGACGCCGGCAGACACCAGACGGGCGATCAGTCCTTTCGTTGTGGATTATTTCGCCCAGTTCCCCATTTTGGTGGATCCCCTTCATGGGTTACTGGTGGTCGGCATCGCGAATCTTCCTGTTGCCTTGCAGAAGCTCACCAGTTGTTCGGTAGAGATTTCTGCGAGCTTCTCTTCATTAATCTCATCTGTTCCTAGGATTTCCCATCTGAGTGGCCCATACATTGTGCATTCCGCCACAAGGTGGAAACTTGTTTCTTCTGCTTCTCCACATGCTGGGCATATGGGATCTTCCTTTACTTTCATAATCGTCAGGTGTCTATTGAGTCCACAGTGTCCTGTTGCGATCCCTACTACTAGTCTTATGTTTCCCCTGCTCATTTTGAGTAGCTTGTGGGATTTCTTTTCATCATATGACTTTAAGAAGATTTTCGATTGTCGACAACCTTCTGTTGCATTCCATCTTTTATTTGACTCTCTTGTAGTTATTCTATGGATGATTCCTTTTGTTATATTATGTGGGATCGGTAACCTGGGCTCTGGTCCCACAAAGGTTTCATCTGCTCCTTTTCTGGCTAATTCATCTGCTATCTCATTCCCTTCGTGTCCTTGATGACCAGGGACCCATGCAACTGTTACTTCTGCTTTTTCCGCTAGTTGGTTGAGTGCTTCCTTACACCAGCGCAGATGTGACTTCCACTTTGTTCAGTGCTTTGAGTGCTGCTTGACTATCACTGTATATAACTATTTTGGAAAGATCACCTGTTCAACCATTACCTTACAAAGACTCTTCGAATTCGACCGTATTTCTTTTTCGTAGTTCGAAATTCCCTGAAAACCATCTAACATTCAAAGTAATAATTAATTCTGACTAGACTGCCTCGTTGGTTTAGATTTTAAAATAATCTGCTTATTATTCAACGATTTACTTGAACACAAATGATTTTTGCGATTTTGTTGTGATGATGTAGTTCATAATGATGAGTAAAATGACCTAACGAGGTTTGTGGTAAAAAAAAACTAAGCTTGCATATAAAATAGTGGGTGTAAAAATCCTTGCACGAAACTGAAAGGATCTCCCCGTCATAAATTATTTTTGTTCTGATCTACGACATATTTATTTATCACTGAAACTAAATTATAATAAAAAAAATAGTACCATTGCTGCCTTATTGTACAGTCAGCATTTGAGAATTATACTCGGTTTCAAATCAGATTTCTTTATAAAACTTGTAATTAAAGACTAAGAAATATTTTAAACAATAATCTTCTGAAACATTAAAAATAATATCTGGAGTCCTGTACATCAAATAGTTAAAATCCTGAAATGTTAAGCTACTTCTGTTGCTGACTGTACCATTACCATTTTATATTTCAGGATAGATTGCTTCAAAAAGACATATGCAGCAGAGGGTTACTTTGGCATGTACCGCGGCTCTGGTGTCAACATCCTACTCATTACGCCAGAAAAAGCCATCAAACTAGCTTGTAATGATATATTCCGAATGTATCTGGCTCTACCTGACGGGTACGTGACTTTTTTCCTATTAATATAGTCAAGGTATTTACAAGGCAAATGTGAGTGGCAGCGCCAGGAGGGGACGCCTTAGAAAGACATACACTGACCTTATTTGCGAGGTTCTTCAGAAAAGAAGGTGCGTGCTCGCAACCGGCGTGCGTGTATCACCAGATGTATGAACGTGGACGAGGCTGATCTAAATTATACTATATAAAGCTAAATTACCACTCACTCACTCACTGACTCACTGATTGACAGAATTGTTCTCCCAGATGGTGGATGGGGAGGTGGGTATATTTTGACAGATTCGTAAACAACTAACTCTCGTGAGTATGGGAAAAGTCCCAAACCCCCCCTTTTCCCCCACCTTCTCCCCCCTCCCTATCGTATCTCGGAAACAAAGAGACTTTACGTGTTTTTTTTTAGGGATTCGTATAGAGGGGGCTCGGTAAAGTAAAAATCATTTTTCAAAAAGGCCCCCCTTCTCCCCCTTCTCCCCCCCTTTAGGCGGATCTCGGAAATAAAGAAATTTTACGTGTTTTTTTTTAGGGATTCGTATAGAGTAGGCTCGGGGAAGTAAAACCATTTTTCAAATTTGACCCCCTTGCCCCCCTTCACCCCCCCTTTAGGCGGATCTCGGAAATAAAGAAACATTACGTGTGTTTTTTTAGGGATTCGTATAGAGGAGGCTCGGGGAAGTAAAAACCATTTTTCAAATTTGACCCCCTTGCCCCCCTTCACCCACTTTTTAGGCGGATCTTAGAAATAAAGAGACATAACGTGTGTTTTTTTAGGGATTCGTATAGAGAAGGCCCGGCGAAGTAAAAACCATTTTTCAAATTTAACCCCCTTGCCCCCCTTCACTCCCCCTTTAGGCGGATCTCGGAAATAAAGAAACATTACGTGTGTTTTTTTAGGGATTCGTATAGAGGAGGCTCGGGGAAGTAAAAACCATTTTTCAAATTTGACCCCCTTGCCCCCCTTCACTCCCCCTTTAGGCGGATCTCGGAAATAAAGAAACATTACGTGTGTTTTTTTAGGGATTCGTATAGAGGAGGCTCGGGGAAGTATAAACCATTTTTCATATTTGACCCCCTTGCCCCCTTCACCCCCCCCTTTAGGCGGATCTCGGAAGTTAAGAGACTTGGAACGATTTTTTTTTCAGATTCATTTATAGGGGCATTGCGTTAGTCGAAATCATTTTTCGAAACTTCCCTCCTGTCCCCCCTTCACCCCCCCCTCTTCACCTTTTTTTACGACTGAAAAAAAAAATAATTGTTACATAAAACTATTGAGGGGCGTTGAAATTTGTATACATTCCCCTCCCCTCCCCAACCTCCCCTAAATTTAAAAGCGATGTACCTTCATAACGGTTAGAGATAGCCATTAGGTGTTTGAACAAATATTACAGTAGGCGTCGAAACCTGTCCGGTGGGGGTACAGCGGTAAAGCGAAGGGGGGAGCGGGCGAGCGAAGCGAGCCGGCGACCCCCGTAGCGTAGGGATAATATCATGATAGCTTTCCGGTGGTAGGTAGGTCCTGAGTGGAGCGAACCTGCGAGACCGAGTGGAGCGAAGGGGGCAGGTGGCGAGCGAAGCGAGCCGGCGACCTCCTTAGCGTAACGAAGGTTGAGTGGGTGAAGCATTACTCAGGGGCGACGACAAGCAAATTTTAGGGTAATGTTTTTTTAGTGGTAGCAGGAGGTAGTAGGTAGGTAGGTGATAGGTGATAGGTAGGTAGTAGGTGGTAGGTAGTAGGTAGGTGTAGGTAGGTGGTAGGTAGGTAGTAGGTAGGTGTAGGTAGGTAATAGGTAGGTGTAGGTAGGTAGTAAGTAGGTGTAGGTAGGTAGTAGGTAGGTAGTAGGTAGGTAGTAGGTAGGTGTAGGTAGGTAGTAGGTAGGTGTAGGTAGGTGTAGGTAGTTAGTAGGAAGGTGTAGGTAGGTGGTAGGTAGTAGGTAGGTGTAGGTAGGTAGTAGGTAGGTGTAGGTTGGTAGTAGGTAGGTGTATATAGGTAGGTATATCATCTGATAACGCATTGCCCCTTTCAATGAATCTTCATTGAAAGGGGCAATGCGTTAGTCGAAATCATTTTTCAAAGCGCCCCCTCTCCCCCGCTTCACGCCCCGCGAGCTGCGCGCAGCTCGCGCAGCCACGCAAATACTAGTTATACTATATAAAGCTTAATTACCACTGACTCACTGACTCACTCACTGACATAATTGTTCTCCCAGATGGTGGATGGGGAGGTGGGTATATTTTGACAGATTCGTAAACAAGCAACTCTCGTGAGTATGGGAAAAGTGCCAAACCCCCCCTTTTCCCCCCCTTCTTCCCCCTCCCCATCGTATCTCGGAAACAAAGAGACCCGTATTTTTGTTTTTTTACAGATTCGTATAGAGGAGGCTTGGTATAATAAAAACCATTTTTCAAAGTGGCCCCTCTTTTCCCCCTTCTCCCCCCTTTTAGGCGGATCTCGAAAGTTAAGAGACTTGGAACGATTTTTTTTCCAGATTCATATAGAGGAGACTCGGGGAAGTAAAAACCATTTTTTAAATTTGACTCCCTTGCCCCCCTTCACCCCCCTTTAGGCGGATCTCGGAAGTTAAAAGACTTGGAACGATTTTTTTTTCAGATTCATTTATAGGGGCATTGCGTTAGTCGAAATCATTTTTCGAAACTCCCCCCCTCTCCCCCATTCAATCCCCCCCCCCTCTTCACCTCTTTTTTTACTACTGAAAAAATTTTTAATTCTTTCCTAAAACTATTTGAGGGGCGTTGAAATTTGTATACCCTCCCCTCCCCAACCTTCCCTAAAATTAAAAGGGCTGTAACTTCATAACGGTTAGAGATAGCCATTAGGTGTTTGAACAAATATTAGAGGAGGCGTCGAAACCTGTCCGGTGGTGGTACAGCGGTAAAGCGAAGCGTAGCGTAGGGATAATGTCATGATAGCTTTCCGGTGGTAGGTAGGTCCTGAGTGGAGCGAACCTGCGAGACCGAGTGGAGCGAAGGGGGGAGGTGGCGAGCGAAGCGAGCCGGCGACCTCCTTAGCGTAACGAAGGTTGAGTGGGTGAAGCGTAACTCAGGGGCGACGACAAGCAAACTTTAGGGTAATGTTTTTTTAGTGGTAGTAGGAGGTAGTAGTTAGGTAGTAGGTAGGTGGTAGGTAGTAGGTATGTGTAGGTAGGTGTAGATAGGTGTAGGTAGGTAGTAGGTAGGTGTAGGTAGGTAGTAGGTAGGTGTAGGTAGGTAGTAGGTAGGTGTAAGTAGGTAGGTGTAGGTAGGTAGTAGGTAGGTGTAGGTAGGTAGTAGGTAGGTGTAGGTATGTGTAGGTAGGTGTAGGTAGGTGTAGGTAGGTGTAGGTAGGTGTAGGTAGGTGTAGGTAGGTGTAGGTAGGTGTAGGTAGGTGTAGGTAGGTGTAGGTAGGTGTATGTAGGTAGTAGGTAGGTGTAGGTAGGTAGTAGGTAGGTGTAGGTAGGTAGTACCGCGAGCTGCATTGGAACATTTTTTTTTTCAGATTCATTGAGAGGTGC
Organism: Diarsia dahlii; assembly: GCA_949775195.1. Classification (NCBI taxonomy): domain Eukaryota; kingdom Metazoa; phylum Arthropoda; class Insecta; order Lepidoptera; family Noctuidae; genus Diarsia; species Diarsia dahlii. The sequence goes on from OX459212.1 coordinate 9,384,516, forward strand.
AATGCGTTAGTCGAAATCATTTTTCAAAGCTCCCCCTCTCCCCCTCTTCACGCCCCGCGAGCTGCGCGCAGCTCGCGCAGCCACGCAAATACTAGTTATACTATATAAAGCTCGATTACCACTGACTGACTCACTGATTGACAGAATTGTTCTCCCAGATGGTGGATGGGGAGGTGGGTATATTTTGACAGATTCGTAAACAAGCAACTCTCGTGAGTATGGGAAAATTGCCAAACCCCCCCTTTTCCCCCCCCTTCTCCCCCCTCCCTATCGTATCTCGGAAACAAAGAGACTTTACTTGTTTTTTTTTAGGGATTCGTATAGAGGAGGCTCGGGGAAGTAAAAACCATTTTTCAATGTTGACCCCCTTGCCCCCCTTCACCCCCCCTTTAGGCGGATCTCGGAAATAAAGAGATTTTACGTGTTTTTTTTTAGGGATTCGTATAGAGGAGGCTTGGGGAAGTAAAAACCATTTTTCAATGTTGACCCCCTTGCCCCCCTTCACCCCCCCTTTAGGCGGATCTCGGAAGCAAAGAGACTTGGAACGAATTTTTTTTCAGATTCATATAGAGGAGCATTTCGTTAGTCGAAATCATTTTTAGAAACTCCCCCCACTCCCCCCCTTCAACCCCCCCCCCCCTCTTCACCTCTTTTTTTACTCCTGAAAAAATTTTTGCTTCTTACCTAAATCTATTGAGGGGCGTTGAAATTTGTATACCCTCCCCACCCCTAAAACCACCCTTCCCCAACCTCCCCTTAATTTAAAAGGGCTGTAACTTCATAACGGTTAGAGATAGTCATTAGGTGTTTGAACAAATATTATAGTAGGCGTCGAAACCTGTCCGGTGGTGGTACAGCGGTAAAGCGTAGGGATAATGTCATGATAGCTTTCCGGTGGTAGGTAGGTCCTGAGTGGAGCGAACCTGCGAGACCGAGTGGAGTGAAGGGGGGAGGTGGCGAGCGAAGCGAGCCGGCGACCTCCTTAGCGTAACGAAGGTTGAGTGGGTGAAGCGTAACTCAGGGGCGACGACAAGCAAACTTTAGAGTTATATTTTTTTAGTGGTAGTAGGAGGTAGTAGGTAGGTAGTAGGTATGTGTAGGTAGGTAGTAGGTAGGTGTAGGTAGGTAGTAGGTAGGTGTAGGTAGGTAGCAGGTAGGTGTAGGTAGGTAGTAGGTAGGTGATAGGTAGTAGGTAGGTAGTAGGTAGGTGTAGGTAGGTAGTAGGTAGGTAGTAGGTAGGTAGTAGGTAGGTAGTAGGTAGGTAGTAGGTAGGTGTAGGTAGGTGTAGGTAGGTAGTAGGTAGGTGTGGGTAGGTAGTAGGTAGGTGTAGGTAGGTAGTACCGCGAGCTGCATTGGAACATTTTTTTTTTAGATTCATTGAGAGGTGCAATGCGTTAGTTGAAATCATTTTTCAAACCTCCCCCTCTCCCCCCACCTTCACGCCCCGCGAGCTGCGCGCAGCTCGCGCAGCCACGCAAATACTAGTTATACTATATAAAGCTAAATTACCACTGACTCACTGACTGATTGACAGAATTGTTCTCCCAGATGGTGGATGGGGAGGTGGGTATATTTTGACAGATTCGTAAGCAACTAACTTTCGTGAGTATGGGAAAAGTCCCAAACCCCCCCTTTTCCCCCCTCTTCTCCCCCCTCCCTATCGTATCTCGGAAACAAAGAGACTTTACGTGTTTTTTTTTTGGGATTCGTATAGAGGGGGCTTGTTAAAGTAAAAATCATTTTTCAAAGTGGCCCCCTTTTTCCCCCTTTTCCCCCCTTTTAGGCGGATCTCGAAAGTTAAGAGACTTGGAACGATTTTTTTTTCAGATTCATATAGAGGAGGCTCGGGGAAGTAAAAACCATTTTTAAATTTGACCCCCTTGCCCCCCTTCACCCCCCCTTTAGGCGGATCTCGGAAGTTAAGAGACTTGGAACGAATTTTTTTTCAGATTCATATAGAGGGGCATTGCGTTAGTCGAAATCATTTTTTGAAACTCCCCCCTCTCCCCCCCTTCACCCCCCCTCTTCCCCTCTTTTTTTACTCCTGAAAAAATTTTTGATTCTTACCTAAATCTATTTGAGGGGCGTTGAAATTTGTATACCCTCCCCTCCCCAACCTCCCCTAAAATTAAAAGGGCTGTAACTTCATAACGGTTAGAGATAGCCATTAGGTGTTTGAACAAATATTATAGTAGGCGTCGAAACCTGTCCGGTGGTGGTACAGCGGTAAAGCGAAGGGGGGAGCGGGCGAGCGAAGCGAGCCGGCGACCCCCGTAGCGTAGGGATAATGTCATGATAGCTTTCCGGTGGTAGGTAGGTCCTGAGTGGAGCGAACCTGCGAGACCGAGTGGAGCGAAGGGGGGAGGTGGCGAGCGAAGCGAGCCGGCGACCTCCTTAGCGTAACGAAGGTTGAGTGGATGAAGCGTAACTCAGGGGCGACGACAAGCAAACTTTAGAGTAATGTTTTTTTAGTGGTAGTAGGAGGTAGTAGGTATGTGTAGGTAGGTAGTAGGTAGGTGTAGGTAGGTAGTAGGTAGGTGTAGGTTGGTAGCAGGTAGGTGTAGGTAGGTAGTAGGTAGGTGTAGGTTAGTAGGTGTAGGTAGGTAGTAGGTAGGTGTAGGTAGGTGTAGGTAGGTGTAGGTAGGTGTAGGTAGGTGTAGGTAGGTGTAGGTAGGTGTAGGTAGGTGTAGGTAGGTGTAGGTAGGTGTAGGTAGGTGTAGGTAGGTGTAGGTAGGTGTAGGTAGGTGTAGGTAGGTGTAGGTAGGTGTAGGTAGGTGTAGGTAGGTGTAGGTAGGTGTAGGTAGGTGTAGGTAGGTGTAGGTAGGTGTAGGTAGGTGTAGGTAGGTGTAGGTAGGTAGTACCGCGAGCTGCATTGGAACATTTTTTATTTCAGATTCATTGAGAGGTGCAATGCGTTAGTCGAAATCATTTTTCAAAGCTCCCCCTCTCCCCCTCTTCACGCCCCGCGAGCTGCGCGCAGCTCGCGCAGCCACGCAAATACTAGTTATACTATATAAAGCTTAATTACCACTGACTCACTGACTCACTCACTGACAGAATTGTTCTCCCAGATGGTGGATGGGGAGGTGGGTATATTTTGACAGATTCGTAAACAAGTAACTCTCGTGAGTATGGGAAAAGTGCCAAACCCCCCTTTTTCCCCCCCCTTCTTCCCCCTCTCTATTGTATCTCGGAAACTAGGAGACCCGTATTTTTTTTTTCTTACGGATTCGTATAGAGGAGGCCCGGGGAAGAAAAAACCATTTTTCAAATTTGACCCCCTTTTCCCCCTTCTCCCCCGTTTTAGGCGGATCTCAAAAGTTAAGAGACTTGGAACGATTTTTTTTTCAGATTCATATAGAGGAGGCTTGGGGAAGTAAAAACCATTTTTTAAATTTGACCCCCTTGCCCCCCTTCACCCCCCCTTTAGGCGGATCTCGGAAGTTAAGAGACTTGGAACGAATTTTTTTTCAGATTCATATAGAGGGGCATTGCGTTATTCGAAATAATTTTTAGAAACTCCCCCCTCTCCCCCCCTTCACACCCCCCCCTCTTCATCTCTTTTTTTACTCCTGAAAAAATTTTTGAATCTTACCTAAATCTATTTGAGGGGCGTTGAAATTTGTATACCCTCCCCTCCCCAACCTCCCCTAAAATTAAAAGAACTGTAACTTCATAACGGTTAGAAATAGCCATTAGGTGTTTGAACAAATATTATAGTAGGCGTCAAAACCTGTCCGGTGGTGGTACAGCGGTAAAGCGAAGGGGGGAGCGGGCGAGCGAAGCGAGCCGGCGACCCCCGTAGCGTAGAGATAAAGTCATGATAGCTTTCCGGTGGTAGGTAGGGTCCTGAGTGGAGCGAAGGAGGGAGGTGGCGAGCGGAGCGAGCCGGCGACCTCCTTATCGTAACGAAGGTTGAGTGGGTGAAGCGTAACTCAGGGGCGACGACAAGCAAACTTTAGGGTAATGTTTTTTTAGTAGTAGTAGGAGGTAGTAGGTAGGTAGTAGGTAGGTAGTAGGTAGGTGGTAGGTATGTGTAGGTAGGTGTAGGTAGGTGTAGGTAGGTGTAGGTAGGTGTAGGTAGGTGTAGGTAGGTGTAGGTAGGTGTAGGTAGGTGTAGGTAGGTGTAGGGGTAGGTAGTAGGTAGGTGTAGGTAGGTGTAGGTAGGTAGTAGGTAGGTGTAGGTAGGTAGTAGGTAGGTGTAGGTAGGTAGTAGGTAGGTGTAGGTAGGTAGTAGGTAAGTGTAGGTAGGTAGTAGGTAGGAGTAGGTAGGTGTAGGTAGGTGTAGGTAGGTGTAGGTAGGTGTAGGTAGGTAGTAGGTAGGTGTAGGTAGGTGTAGGTAGGTGTAGGTAGGTGTAGGTAGGTAGTACCGCGAGCTGCATTGAAACATTTTTTTTTCAGATTCATTGAGAGGTGCAATGCGTTAGTCGAAATCATTTTTCAAAGCTCCCCCTCTCCCCCACTTCACGCCCCGCGAGCTGCGCGCAGCTCGCGCAGCCACGCAAATACTAGTTATTATACTATATAAAGCTTAATTACCACTGACTCACTGACAGAATTGTTCTCCCAGATGGTGGATGGGGAGGTGGGTATATTTTGACAGATTCGTAAACAACTAACTCTCGTGAGTATGGGAAAAGTCCCAAACCCCCCCTTTTCCCCCCCCTTCTCCCCCCTCCCTATCGTATCTCGGAAACAAAGAGACTTTACGTGTTTTTTTTTAGGGATTCGTATAGAGGGGGCTCGGTAAAGTAAAAATCATTTTTCAAAGTGGCCCCCCTTTTCCCCCTTCTCCCCTCCCTTTAGGCAGATCTCGGAAAAAAAGAAATTTTACGTGTTTTTTTTTAGGGATTCGTATAGAGTAGGCTCGGGGAAGTAAAAACCATTTTTCAAATTTGACCCCCTTGCCCCCCCTTCACCCTCCCCTTTAGGCGGATCTCGAAAATAAAGAGATTTTACGTGTTTTTTTTTAGGGATTCGTATAGAGTAGGCTCGGGGAAGTAAAAACCATTTTTCAAATTTGACCCCCTTGCCCCCCCTTCACCCCCCCCTTTAGGCGGATCTCGAAAATAAAGAGAATTTACGTGATTTTTTTTAGGGATTCGTATAGAGGAGGCTTGGGGAAGTAAAAACCATTTTTCAAATTTGACCCCCTTGCCCCCCCTTCACCCCCCCCTTTAGGCGGATCTCGAAAATAAAGAGAATTTACGTGATTTTTTTTAGGGATTCGTATAGAGGAGGCTTGGGGAAGTAAAAACCATTTTTAAAATTTGACCCCCTTGCCCCCCTTCACCCCCCCCTTTAGGCGGATCTCGGAAATAAAGAGACATTACGTGTGTTTTTTTAGGGATTTGTATAGAGGAGGCTCGGGGAAGTAAAAACCATTTTTCAAATTTGACCCCCTTGCCCCCCTTCACCCCCCTTTAGGTGGATCTCGGAAATAAAGGGATTTTACGTGTTTTTTTTTAGGGATTTGTATAGAGGAGGCTTGGGGAAGTAAAAACCATTATTCAAATTTGACCCCCTTGCCCCCTCTTCACCCCCCCTTTCGGATCTCGGTAGTTAAGAGACTTGGAACATTTTTTTTTTCAGATTCATATAGAGGGGCATTGCGTTAGTCGAAATCATTTTTAGAAACTCCCCCCTCTCCCCCCTTCACCCCCCCCCTCTTCATTTCTTTTTTTACTCCTGAAAAATTTTCTGATTCTTACCTAAATCTATTTGAGGGGCGTTGAAATTTGTATACCCTCCCCTCCCCAACCTCCCCTAAAATTAAAAGGACTGTTACTTCATAACGGTTAGAGATAGCCATTAGGTGTTTGAACAAATATTATAGTAGGCGTCGAAACCTGTCCGGTGGTGGTACAGCGGTAAAGCGAAGGGGGGAGCGGGCGAGCGAAGCGAGCCGGCGACCCCCGTAGCGTAGGGATAAAGTCATGATAGCTTTCCGGTGGTAGGTAGGTCCTGAGTGGAGCGAACCTGCCAGACCGAGTGGAGCGAAGGGGGGAGGTGGCGAGCGGAGCGAGCCGGCGACCTCCTTAGCGTAACGAAGGTTGAGTGGGTGAAGCGTAACTCAGGGGCGACGACAAGCAAACTTTAGGGTAATGTTTTTTTAGTGGTAGTAGGTAGGTAGTAGGTAGGTGGTAGGTAGTAGGTATGTGTAGGTAGGTGTAGGTAGGTGTAGGTGTAGGTAGGTAGTAGGTAGGTGTAGGTAGGTAGTAGGTAGGTGTAGGTAGGTAGTAGGTAGGTGTAGGTAGGTAGTAGGTAGGTGTAGGTAGGTAGTAGATAGGTGTAGGTAGGTGTAGGTAGGTAGTAGGTAGGTGTAGGTAGGTAGTAGGTAGGTGTAGGTAGGTAGTACCGCGAGCTGCATTGGAACATTTTTTTTTTCAGATTCATTGAGAGGTGCAATGCGTTAGTCGAAATCATTTTTCAAAGCTCCCCCCCTCCCCCGCTTCACGACCCGCGAGCTGCGCGCAGCTCGCGCAGCCACGCAAATACTAGTTATATTATATAAAGCTAAATTACCACTGACTGACTCACTGACAGAATTGTTCTCCCAGATGGTGGATGGGGAGGTGGGTATATTTTGACAGATTCGGAAACAAGTAACTCTCGTGAGTATGGGAAAAGTCCCAAACCCCCCCTTTCCCCCCCCCTTCTCCCCCCTCCCTATCGTATTTCGGAAACAAAGAGACTTTACGTGTTTTTTTTTAGAGATTCGTATAGAGGAGGTTTGGTAAAGTAAAAATCATTTTTCAAAGTGGACCCCCTTGCCCCCCTTTTCCCCCCTTTTCCCCCCTTTTCCCCCCTTTTAGGCGAATCTCGGAAATAAATAGACTACGTGTTTTTTATTAGGGATTCGTATAGAGGAGGCTCGGTAAAGTAAAAATCATTTTTAAAAATGGCCCCCTTGCCCCCCTTCTCCCCCCTTTTAGGCGGATCTCGAAAGTTAAGAGACTTGGAACGATTTTTTTTTCAGATTCATGTAGAGGGGCATTGCGTTAGTCGAAATCATTTTTAGAAACTCCCCCCCTCTCCCCCCCCCCCTCTTCCCCTCTTTTTTTACTCCTGAAATTTTTTTTGATTCTTACCTAAATCTATTTGAGGGGCGTTGAAATTTGTATACCCTCCCCTCCCCAACCTCCCCTAAAATTAAAAGGGCTGTAACTTCATAACGGTTAGAGATAGCCATTAGGTGTTTGAACAAATATTATAGTAGGCGTCGAAACCTGTCCGGTGGTGGTACAGCGGTAAAGCGAAGGGGGGAGCGGGCGAGCGAAGCGAGCCGGCGACCCCCGTAGCGTAGGGATAATGTCATGATAGCTTTCCGGTGGTAGGTAGGTCCTGAGTGGAGCGAACCTGCGAGACCGAGTGGAGCGAAGGGGGGAGGTGGCGAGCGAAGCGAGCCGGCGACCTCCTTAGCGTAACGAAGGTTGAGTGGGTGAAGCGTAACTCAGGGGCGACGACAAGCAAACTTTAGGGTAATGTTTTTTTAGTGGTAGTAGGAGGTAGTAGGTAGGTAGTAGGTAGGTAGTAGGTATGTGTAGGTAGGTGTAGGTAGGTGTGGGTAGGTGTAGGTAGGTGTAGGTAGGTGTAGGTAGGTGTAGGTAGGTGTAGGTAGGTGTAGTTAGGTAGTAGGTAGGTGTAGGTAGGTAGTAGGTAGGTGTAGGTAGGTAGTAGGTAGGTGTAGGTTGGTAGTAGGTAGGTTTAGGTAGGTAGTAGGTAGGTGTAGGTAGGTAGGTAGGTGTAGGTAGGTAGTAGGTAGGTGTAGGTAGGTAGTAGGTTGGTGTAGGTAGGTAGTAGGTAGGTGTAGGTAGGTAGGAGGTAGGTGTAGGTAGGTAGTAGGTAGGTGTAGGTAGATGTAGGTAGGTAGTAGGTAGGTGTAGGTAGGTGTAGGTAGGTGTAGGTAGGTAGTACCGCGAGCTGCATTGGAACATTTTTTTTTTTTCAGATTCATTGAGAGGTGCAATGCGTTAGTCGAAATCATTTTTCAAAGCTCCCCCTCTCCCTCCCTTCACGCCCCGCGAGCTGCGCGCAGCTCGCGCAGCCACGCAAATACTAGTTAATATTATAAAGAGGAAAAATTTGATTTTTGTTTGTTACGAATTTACGATAGGTAATCTAAACTATATCTACACTATCTACACTAATATTATAAAGAGGAAAGATTTGTACCTATTTTTGTATGTTTGTAATGAATAGGCTCAAAAAGTACTGGGCCGATTTCAAAAATTCTTTCACCCTTGGAAAGCTACATTCACCCTGAGTAACATAGGCTACTTTTTATCCCTGTATTCCCACGGGAACGGGATCTACGCGGGTGAAACCGCGGGACGTCCGCTAGTAATATTATAAAGAGGCAAAAATGATTTTTTGTTTCTTACGATTTAACTCAAAAACTGCTCGGCCGACTTCAAAAATTCTTCAAACATTAGAAAGCTACACCTTTACCGAGTAACATAGGCTATATTATATTTTTGGAATACACGCGGACGAAGTCGCGGGAGAAGTGCTTGCCATCGATAAAACTCTTCGAGCTTAATAACAGTAATTAAACAGTCAACAGTGCTGGCATCTCGTTTTAGCCTTTTTTTTTTTGGATGGTGGGAAATGACTCCTTCCGCTCTGGGCAGAGCGGTAGGAATTGTCAGACTTCTACTGACTAAAAACCACCCATGTTTCTTCTTAGCCCTTTGTGTCGAGGCCGCGGTATATCTTTCGAAAAACCCCCAGCCCCGACGGGATCTCGTAAGAGCCTCGCTTTCAGTATAAACCTCACCACATAACTAATACCATTTGTATATTATTGTAGAAGCATACCTGTTCCACGTCAGATGCTCGCCGGCGGAGCGGCTGGGGCGTGCCAAATCGTCATCACCACGCCTATGGAGCTTTTGAAGATCGCTATGCAGGATTCTGGACGGCAAGCTGCCGAAGCTAAAGCCGGTTAGTAGCAGTCTGTCCTGATAAAACCATTCCCAAGTTAGCCAAATTCACATTTCAAACATCGTTTTTTTTTTAATTTTTTTAGCGGGTAAAGAATTCAAGAGGATCGGCGCTTGGCAACTGACCCAGAGTCTAATGAAAGAAAAGGGTATTTTAGGACTATACAAGGGCATCGGAGCAACTGCATGCCGTGACATTTCCTTCAGTGTTGTCTACTTCCCGATGTTCGCCGTACTCAGCAAACTGGGAAAGAAACCAGATCAGCCCACACCACCTTTCTGGTAAAACTAATTAAATTATTATTTACTCATTTCTGCCTGCGACTTTGTTTGCATGACAAAATGTGAGATTAGGGATGGGGGTTGAGGGGGTGAAGCCGAATCTCACGACATCTCACCAAGGGGGGAAAATCACCAAAATTAAGTGATATAATTAACTAAGATATAAATTGTTAACTCACAGGTGGTCGTTCATGTCGGGTTGCTTAGCGGGCTCGATCGCGGCCTTGTCTGTCAACCCGTTGGACGTGGTGAAGACGCGCATGCAGACGCTGCAGGTCGGCGGAGATCGGCAGTACAGCTCCGTCCTTGATTGTATCACGTAAGTAAACAACATAACATCACGACTGTAATCCCCGAAAGGTTACGCAGAGGTGTACCTTTTTGAGCAGAAGGAGTGTCTGAATTCGACTGACTAAAAACCACCCATGTTCCTTCTTAGCCCTATGTGTCCGGGGCCGCGGTATCTTTTTCGAACAACCCGTCGCAAGCAGAGGTGCTAATAGTAAACCCGCCAGTTATGTTTTAAGTCCTATGTAGTAGGGGGCTAGCCTATTGCCATCAACCTGGGACAAATCCAGACTGCTACTGAAAATTCCTGATGGAAACACCCAATAACATTTTTCCCATCGCACCCAAGACCTCAGCAGTCGCGCTTGATACCACTAGAATAACGAGGCAGTTAGTAAACAACATGTACTTTAATTTATGGTCTAACTTCCATATTGATATCGTCGGGAATCGCACCTCAAGCTAAGAGGGTGTGGCCTGAAAGACGCAAATAACTGTCAAATTATCAACTGTCTGCCCTTTTTCCAACGTTACGTGGAGCAACTGCCTCCCGTCGGGGCCGCGGATTATCGAAAGAGATAACGCGGCCTCGGCACAAGGGCGAAGAAGGAACATGGGTGGTTTTTAGTCAGTAGAAGTCTGACACTCCCTTCCGTTCTGCCCAAGAGCGGGGGGAGGGGGGTTATTTGATGATTTTCCACCCACCATAAAAAAAAGCAACTGCCTGTCTGGCCTCTGCAATCCAGTAACGTACCTATAACGACTGTCGAGGGTCTACTAATGACAACCGGGACGGTTTAGCGAAGTTTCCGAAGCACGGAGGAAACTCCGTATGTAGCGACTGGTTTCCATCGACAGACATGTATGTCCTCGTGGTCATACTGGTATGACAAAATTGTATGACCATCAGGACAGCCATCATTTGTACCTCTTGGTCAGTCGTTATACCTAGTTACAGTCTATTATACCTAGTGTCGTATTATCCAGAAACTGGATAATGGATTTCAGATAGGCAGCCACTCCATGTAAAATACTAGTACTCTGCAGATTAGACTGGAATCCGACCCTAACATAGTTATGAATTTAGGAAATGGCTAGGATTTTTTTTTATATTTTTTATTTTATATAATATTTTTTCCCACTCTTCAGCTATTCTTTCCTGATTAATTTCGTTGTGGGATTCAAGAAAGTTAAATTGTTTTTCTATAACTTCGTCGAGCTTCATAGTCTCGGCGCTCTTCTGGTTGTCGCCACCTCTGACAGCCAGATCAACAGTGGTGTAGAAATAGTGTGTCGGGTTAAACAACTAGACTTATTTTTATATGATAACATACTTGAATGTTCCCGACAGGAAAATAATGAAGCACGAGGGTCTCACTGCGTTCTTCAAAGGCGGCGCTTGTCGTATGATGGTGATTGCGCCACTGTTCGGTATCGCGCAGACCGTATACTACGTGGGCATTGCGGAGTACCTCCTCGGATACAAGCGAGCCACCATCGTCTGAATTATCACGAAACCACGCTTCTTTGCTTATTGGGTCATCCATTTGTTCTCTATGCGGATGACACGTTACACCATTTCTATTAGTCTCATTTCAGAGTTGAATGCATTTTTGAACAATTAAATTATTATTTAAGTTATAGAAAAATATTGAAATACTTGCAGGATCATTGATATTTCATTGTTATACTCAATAAACACAGTGACTGTCTGTTGTCAGTAACATGAGCATTATACATTTTTTCATAAGTGCTATACATTATTTCAATTTGATAATCTGGTTTTCTTCTTATTTTATTTGTATTAAGACTTTAAATGTTTTACTTTATGTATATACTTTAGATATGAAACTTCCTTGTAATCATGACAATTTCATGAATGTGATGACAGAACAATAGGATATCAGTCAATTATGTCTATATCATAATGTGATATTCAACTGATCAACTTGAAACTTGTTAGAGGTTATTCATTTAGACATTCAAGAAGTCTAGTACTACAAACGGCATCCATTAAATTTTGAACTTTATAACTAGGCGCCGAGATTAATTAATGCTTTGTGCGCGAGACGACAGAGTAACTGATACTAGTATCAATGAGTGATTTCTGTACGAAATAGATCCAATATAATAATAATAATGATTTACAATTGCGTTATATTCGTGGCAGAGAATATGGGATGTGTATCCCACGTCTATACTGCAATTATTATTGTAGCAATGAACTAATATACAGCGTGTATCAGGAAAGTGTGCTCATATTTGAGGGTCTGTTACAGACTACTACTCTCTACGAGACCAACATTGAAATCAATAATTTGTTGATCACAATTTAACATTTTAAGCGCCACATTTTTAAAAATGAACACACTTTCTGATACACTGTAAAAGATTCTAGCATAAATATTATTAGCTATAAATATACCATCGCAGGATTACGTGATACAATCATAGGCTTGTAAAGCAAAGTTTAGCTCAACAATTAAATTTATTTTTGTTTCACTTAAAGTGAATTATTTATTTATAACGTTAGTGATAAATTTGTTATTTTTTATTGTTGCAAAGTTTTCGTTGTTTTACTATTTATTATAATTATGTGAACCAAGTACGAGTTGAAAAGTCTTGTAAGTAAATTTTCATTTCTCCTTCCTATAAATGCTATTGCGGTGCTTACAGAAATAAATAGCGGTATATTGTACCATCACGCTTAATAATTAAGGAACTTCATTCGGTGCCTTTAGTTTAAGATGAAAAAAAAGCTTCCATCCATGACGATCAACTCTCTGACAACTCCTGTCTCACGCCAAAGTTATTTTTCTTTTAATTTGAAATGCACTTATTAATATAGTACTAACACTTTTTTACTCTGACAATCTTTCCAATGAACATCTTCCATTTTTTGTAAAATAATATAATTTTATGTGTGTATAAAGGTCGTCGAGAATATGTCTGTAGCACGAATATAGATATAGCTAAATAACGCAAGTGCACCTACTTCGCGTACCAATTCGTGTGCAGCTTAGGCCCCTAGTGCACGGCGTATTATAAACGCAGACGACGGTCACATGAAGCGCGTTACGCGCTTCAAACGAGATTTGAACGCAACCTTATAACCTAAGCACACGGGGCGATCGTGAAACGCGCGTGTACTGCGCGTATACGCGCAGATACAGCGATCCCAAGCCGTTCCGTTGCACGCGCTTCAAAAGACTCACACACGCGTTCTATCGCGTTTGAATGTATAAAAACGCAAAAATCGGCGCATCTACGGCGCAGGCGACGTGCTAGGGGCTTTAAGTGTGTTATACTTAACTTACACTCTTACAATTCAAGAACATTCTATTTTGTATAGTACCTATCTACAGTGCTTATGTCGTCATAGTAGGTTAAAAAAAATTGCACGCTTGATTTTCATACCGGTCGTGATACTTGCGTTATCTGGGTATATATTATATCTGTGGTTTGTAGTTTTACACTAGCCAACTTTGAATCGCAAGCTGTAGAGAAACCGCCATTTTATTCCACTGTAGGTAATTATAACTGAACTATGCATTTAGTATGGTAATGTTAGGATTGTTGGAACATTTCGTTTTATTTGGTTGGTGGCTTTGCAGCTCTAAGTTTTATTTTTTTAAAGAAATGATAAGATATATTTTATTTTTTATTATTGTCTAAATCCAGGTATAGTGAATCCAATAGCAGTTTCAGAGTGTTACTTTGAGCTTATGTTCAAATATAACGTACTTCTTCTTAATTTTTAAACATGACAATACCTACCTCGTCCGTCTACCATCACTTTAAAATAACCAATTGGATTGAGACCTACAACTTATATAAATTTTGCAGCTGTTTAAAATGATGTCTAATGAAAACATTTATTATGGTCGGATTTTCGGAATGTTTTAACAAATTTTTAGTGTGTTTAAAATCTTTTTTTTTAATCATTTACCCCAAAGTATGAATTTGTTATTTTGCTTTTAATTAATTGCTTTTATATCATGTGAGATTGGAAAATAACTAGTCAACTAGCAAAATGTCAAACATCTTTATGTACTTATCTTCCAAAGTAGAAACAATTACTAAGAGACAATAATAAAATCAATTACACTTCCATAAATATATACTATTAATATTATAATATACTAGTACCTACATTGAAATAAAATCTAATTCAGTCAAATTAGACTGATCTGAGGAGCAGCGAATTACTAAGAAACGAGTCGCGGACAGTTATTAATATCCAACCTATGTTTTTCTGAAGTAGGCCTTTACTTCGAGCTATCTGGCTGGTAAATACTCCGCAGGGATTTGTAATTTTATTAAATTATATAATTTTTATTATAAATCTATAACATAACATTAATTTGGGCAAGCAATATTAAATGATAACAGCAATTATTTCACTCGAAGTAAAACGTCTGAACACAAATTAATGAACCGAAAGTGAAAAATGAAGTCAAACAAAAAAAATGTAAAATGAGCTGTATTTTAGTTAAAAATACAGAAAAAATGAGGTGTTATAAAACTTATAAACGTAATGAAAATAGTTTTTAGAAACTAAATAGTGTATCAACATAATTTTTTAATGATGTCATGTATATTGTATTTATTTATTAAATTGAGCCCATACATGTAAATTGTGTAGGTAATAATATTATGTCCATCATATATTCTTTAGTATTTGCTTAGATAGGTGTCTACTATAAATCGATTGTTTGCAATTGAAAGACATATTCTTGTTTTTAAGCATTATTTGTTTTAATATTACAATAATTATAATGATCAAATGCACAGTTCCTTGCTACTGGCTGTGTTGCCGTTAAAAGAGAATGGGCGAAAATGTATGAAAACTGGTACACCCCTCCAATAGCAATGAGATATACGTCGTTAGATAGGTCTTCTTAACCGAAACAATATTTACTATTACAGTTTTGTTGGAATGTTTGTCTGTTTTGAGTTATAGCTCAAAAACAAAAGTAAAAATGGATACCTATTAACTTTAAAATATCTTAGTGTGTAAGCTAAAATTACATTAATGTCGTTGAATATAACGTTATTCGTAACTATTTTATCATAACAAAACATAACATCACGCCTGTAATTCCCGAAGGGTTAGGCTGAGGCAGAGGTGCCTAATAGTACACCCACTTTTCGTCAGTTATGTTTAAGTCCCATGTAATAGGGGGCGAGCCTATTGCCATCAACCAGGCACAAATCCAGACTCCATGGCTGCTACCAAGAAATTCTTGAGGAAAACCCTAATAACACTTAGCCCGACCCGGGAAAATGTATGGAAGCTGGTACACCCCCCAATAGCAATGTCATATACGTCGTTGGATAGATTTTTTTAAATGGAACAATATTTACTTTGACAGTAATGTCGAAATGTTTGTCCATTCTGAGTTATAGGTTAAAAACAAAAGTTAAAATTGATATTATTAATATTGTGATATCTTGGTGTGTAAGGGAAAATAACACTAACGTCGTTGTATAATAATAAAATGTAATTCGCAAATAACATAACATACCATCACGCCTGTAATGCCTAAAGGGTTAGACTGAGGTGTAACTAATAATACACCCATGTTTTCGGCAGTTATGTTTCCCATGTAATTAAATAGAGGGTGAACCTATTGCCATGAACTAGGCATAAATACAAATTCCCTGACTAATACTGAGAAATTCTTGAGAGCAAATCCAATAGGTAACAATTTACCCGACCCGGGAATCGAACGCATGTTCAGCAGTCGCGCTTGCAACCACTAGACCAACGAGACATTCATCATCATCATTTCAGCCAAAAGACGTCCACTGCTGGACATAGGCCTCCCCCAGGGGTCGCCACATTGACCTATCCCGTGCGTCTCTCATCCAGCGGGTTCCTGCAACCTTGACCAGGTCATCGGTTCACCTAGTGGGAGGCCTTCCAACGCAACGTCTTCCGGTTCGCGGTCGCCATTCTAGAACTTTTCGGCCCCATCTTCCATCCGTTCAGTGAGCAATGTGCCCTGCCCATTGCGACTTAAGTCTGGCGATTCTTCGGGCTACGTCGGTAACCTTGGTTTTCAAGCGGATGTCCTCATTTCTGATTCGATCACGCAAGGAAACTCCGAGCATAGCCCTCTCCATTGCCCTTTGGGTGACTTTGAGCTTTCTGATGAGGCCCATTGTGAGCGACCACGTTTCGGTCCCGTATGTAATCACTGGCAACACACACTGGTCATAGACTTTCGTCTTAAGACACTGGGGTAAGTTGGACGAGAAGATACCGCGCAACTTCCCGAACGCTGCCCAGCCGAGTCGGATTCGACGATTGACCTCTTTCTCGAAGTTAGATCTACCCAACTGGACCGTTTGTCCCAGGTAGACATAATCGTCCACAACTTCGAGCGTAGTCTCCGATCTTGATAGGAGTGGGTGTTACATGAACATTCAACATAACTTTGGTTTTGTCCATGTTCATTTTAAGACCCACTATTTCGGAAGCTCTACTGAGGTCATCAAGCATTGACGAGACATTCAAAAATTACCAATTAAAATGTACGTAAACAGATAAGTACTTTGTGTCGGAATACTAAAAACTTGTTTTAACTTTGGTTTTTGAGCTATAACTCAGAATGGACAAACATTTCGACATTACTGTCAAAGTAAACATTGTTTCATTTAAAAAGACCTATCTAACGACGTATATGACATTGCTATTGGGGGGTGTACCAGCTTCCATACATTTTCCCGGGTCGGGCTAAGTGTTATTAGGGTTTTCCTCAAGAATTTATTGGTAGCAGCCATGGAGTCTGGATTTGTGCCTGGTTGATGGCAATAGGCTCGCCCCCTATTACATGGGACTTAAACATAACTGACGAAAAGTGGGTGTACTATTAGGCACCTACACCTCTGCCTCAGCCTAACCCTTCGGGAATTACAGGCGTGATGTTATGTTTTGTTATGATAAAATAGTTACGCATAACGTTATATTCAACGACATTAATGTAATTTTAGCTTACACACTAAGATATTATAACGTTAATAGGTATCCATTTTTACTTTTGTTTTTGAGCTATAACTCAAAACGGACAAACATTTCAACAAAACTGTAATAGTAAATATTGTTTCGGTTAAAAAGACCTATCCAACGACGTATATCTCATTGCTATTGGAGGGGTGTACCAATAAGCCCATTCACCTTTGTTAAACTTGAATGTACTGTACTGTAATTGATTTTGTTTAATTGGAGTCTGATTGGAGATACTGTGCAAGTTAATTTGAGTAGTTAGGTTGATAAATGTAGGCCGGTGTTTGAAGACAATAATAAATAAATGTAGTAGTATGTGCTGAGTGTTATATGATATTGATGCTGTCAATTCTAATATTAAATGGTAAATTTTATAGTTGCCAATTATTGTCAAAATCAATTGCAAATTTAAAAAATGTGAAGAAAGTGTAATGAGCTTTGAATCAAATTAATTTCCCGCATAGTCATACTAGTGAGTTATTTAATGGAAATAAAATAATCGAATAATTTAAATTACTAATGTATTGTTAAAAATATTAAAGTTGAAACAGTAAAAAAATAGAATTCAATCGTTTGATTAATTTATCCTTTTCCAAATCACTTTACACACAACACAAAAACAATGCCATTTGCGACACAGGCAAAGTTATAGTTATATGTATATTTGAGGAGATAGAGGAACAGGGTGTAAAGCTCCTCATCCCCCATTGAAAGGGGAGGATCCTCCGACCGGACGGGTGTTGTGTCCGGCGGGCTAACTGACCGACATATGTAAGTCGGGAACTCCTATAAAGGCTTATGTCTCGGATAATGTTGATAGCGCGATGTAGGATTTCTGTCGATCGTTAGTACGCAGGTGTTGCGTTAGATGTCGCTAGTCGCCACATCACTCCCCTCCGAGACCGGAGGCGAAAGCAGGTTGAGTCTTGGCGCTTGTCAGCCAGTGGATGGTTCCAGTGAGTCGGAACCGGATGCCGCATAGTTCACGGTGAGTCGGAACTGTCTGCGGTGATGCCCCAGTGAGTCGGGGTGATGCTGCATATTAGCTCCAGTGAGTCGGAGTGATGCAGTGCTGCGTTGTGGCTGGCTGCTGCGTCGACCAGGAGAGAAGTGCGTCTCTGCTTGCTGACCGGCCGAAGTGCAGTGTGCTGTGCCAAAGTCGCTGATGAGGCTGGGGGTGATGTCCAGGAATGCGCTTCCGCTGCATGCTGGTGGACAGGATACCCCATGAAGCCGTGGCTGCTGGCTGACGGTATGACTCGCTGCTTGAAGGCGAAGGGGAAGTGATGACGATGAAGTGCTTGGACGAAGGCTGCGCTGACGTTCATGCTCGGGGTCACCAGTTTGGGGGGATAGAGGAACAGGGTGTAGGTAAAGCTCCTCATCCCCCGTAGAAAAGGGAGGATCCTCCGACCGGACGGGTGTTGTGTCCGGCGGGCTAACTGCCCTACATATGTAAGTCGGGAACTCCTATAAAGGCCTATGTCGCGGATAATGTTGATAGCGCGATGTAGGATTTCTGTCGATCGTTGTTAGTACGCAGGTGTTGCGTTAGATGTCGCTAGTCGCCACATATATAGTATAGTACCTACATAGGTATTATTTTTTAAACATTGCCCGCACTAGAAATTCTCCTGTATCGTCGTTGCGTTTACAAATATTTAAACAAACATACACAAATCAAACATCCAGACCCGAAACAACTATCTGTAGGCTATACAAATAATTTGTTCGGTGCGGGGATCAAACCCGCGACACGCTGTGCAGCAGTCCAATCGCTCAGCCACTGCGCCAACCGTGCCGTCGATAAACAAGCTTCCATTTAGCTGATGATCTCAAAGCGTCTATTTATTTTGAACATTCTTTTTTTTTCAGTGCGGGGCAGTTGTCCAACTTTAAAAATATTTGGACCGCAGCACCTTTTGAGAGTTCCGTGGTCCAATTCAATTAAAAATATCTTATCAACCCTAAAAACCTCAACTGCATCTTTATGTGTGTATGGTACACACGGCTACACATCAAGCTATACAAAACCAGTTAATCTTGGCCTCACTTTACTAGATCTTTTCGCACAATGAACGACCAGATTATACTGGTTTTGTATAGCTTGATGTGTAGCCGTGTGTACGTACTGGTTTACGGTTATATTGAACTTCTTTGTTTTGTTTGTTTTCAATACACAGACTACGGCGTAGCGCGTACTACGGCGTAGCTAAAAGTGCGATAAGCAGTAACTTAGTGTATTTCAGCCTTAAGTGTGTGGTGACTAGCGACATCTATCGCAACACCTGCGTACTAACAACGATCGACAGAAATTCCTACATCGCGCTATCAACATTATCCGCACCCTTATCTATTATCATTACCTATTATCATAACCCTATATAGGAGTTCCCGACTTACATATTATTATGTCGGGCAGTTAACCCACCGGACACAATACCCGTCCGGTCGGAGGATCCTCCCTTTTCAATGGGGGATGAGGAGCTTTACACCCTGTTCCTCATACCCCCCCCCCCCCCTAAACTGGTGACCCCGAGCATGAACGTCAGCGCAGCCTTCGTGCAAGCTACTACGGCGTAGCGAGTATTACGGCGTAGTGTGTACTACGGCGTAGCGATATTAACTACGATTTTATTAGAAAACAAATAAAATCGAATCTACCGATGATAGGAAGCACCTCCGTTTTTAAGATTTTGTTTTCTACTGTTATTTTTACACTCCAAAATCGCACAATATATTAATACAAAAATTAAATTGGCGGGAGACTAGCGACTCGAAGCGATGTCAAAACACGACTAAGTCAAAAATCTGAGAGTTTTGCGGGACACCGCAAAGGAATGACAGCCGTGCCACGCCTATTTTGCACTTCTACCTGTTCTTTCTGTTCTGTGATCTGGACAATCGAATGGTTGTGAATAGCTATGCAGTTAGATTGTTTGCGAATAGCCTCTGCTGCAACGAATATCTTTTGTTCTAAATTAAAGGTGTCGCAGGGTAAATAGTTTTATAATAATAAAAGTTAATTACGTCACCGTTTAGCCCGTGATTCTATACAGAGAATTAAAAGCTTGACGAGAATAAACTTCTAGAGTTTTTGAATCTGTGGGCCAAAACAACGAATGGCACCACAGGACAGATGGCAACACTGAAACTCAAATGTCAAAATTGAGAACAGCGACGCCGTGTCTTGGCTTGTTGTTTTTTTTTTACAGTTTGAGAGTTTCTGTACTAAATATAGCTAAAAAACGCATTGAAGTCATAGCATATCTGCGACAAACAACTTAAATAATTAAAACAGCATGGCAACCATTGGCCCGAAGAAGGATGGAGGGCCTAACGCCGACTATTTTCAGTCACCGGAATCATTAGCACAATTTGACCAAATTCGCATTTGGCTCCAAAAGAATTGCAAGAAAGTAAGTGGAATTGCATCAATATTAATAGAATATCACGGTTTAACAGTTACTATAGTGTGAACTTTGATAGGAACAACTTGAAATAAGGTTGTATTCTAAACTACACACTGAACATAAATTATTTCGTTATTTTACACTCTAGTTGAAAACAACTTTATAATTTGAGATAATTATGAAATCGTTCAAGCCAATTTCGTTAAATTGGCTTGAACGATTTCTTATTTGAATGTTGTATAGTAACTTAATATTTTTTTGGTTTGTATAGTTTTTTTTTTTAAATTGGGACAAGCCCGCCACACTATTCCCAAACCACTGTAACTCCTGTTAGCCAGAATCAACAGTGGTGACCACAGAAAAAGCGCCGAGACAATGAAGCTCGACGAAGTCCCAAAGAAATGATCTAACTGTCGGTGTTAAGTTCTTACATATTTACTATTCTACATTTATTGTTATTATTTCAGCATGTGCAGACAGATCCACCTACTAAAGAAGGCTTGGCTCAACTAGTAGTCCAGCTCATCCAGTATCAAGAGAACAAATTGGGAAAGAATGCTTCAGATCCTCCCTTTTTGAGGCTTCCGGTAAGTCCTCTGATAAATTTATTTCTTATTGCACAATGTATTTTTTGTGCCCATTCTATTTATCTTCGGGGACGCTGGCAGACGCCAGGCGGGCGATCAGTCCTTTCGTTGTGGATTATTTCGCCCAGTTCCCCATTTTTGTGCCCATAATCAACAGCCCTCCCATGTCATTATTTAGGCTGGCTTTCAGTCCAATTATCAGGGATACAGTTGAAAATAAATGAATATATATTCAATTACTTTGATGGCATGGTTGGTACAGTGACTGTGTTTGACTGCTGCACTATGTGTCAGAGGTTTGAGAGGTTTGGTCAGAAGAGAAGTATTTGAATGGGCCACAGTTAGTAGAATCATGAGAGAGGAATTTGTCATGATTCTACTAACTGTGCGCCAGTTTTTAATAAAACACTTTATTAACAACTAGCAACCCGACCCGGCTTCGCATGGAAGCAATTATTTTACACATAAACCTTCCTCTTGAATCACTCTATCTATTAAAAAAAACCCAAATCAAAATCCGTTGCGTAGTTTTAAAGATCTAAGCATACATAGGGACAGACAGTGGCAAGCAACTTTATTTTATACTATACTAGCTGATGCCCGCGGCTTCACCCGCGTGGATGTCGTTCAAATTATATACTAAAACCTTCCTCTTGAATCACTCTATCTATTAAAAAAAACCGCATCAAAATCCGTTGCGTAGTTTTAAAGATTTAAGCATACAGACAAACAAACAGACAAAAATAGCGACTTTGTTTTATACTATGTAAGGATAGTGATGACAAACATTATAAAACTTTTCTTTTGCCAACTTTACCAACCTAACTATTTTTACAAAACCAGTTTTCTAAGATTAATATCTGAATTTTCAAACTCTGTTTACTTGTAATAACTGTTCAGTATATCCCATCCTCCAATACCTATTGAGGATGGGACATACTTGTAGTAAACTACTTATCTGTTTAACAAGTGTAAATGCCATTATTTATCATTTATAGTCTATGCCACGACAAGCTAAAATATTTGTAAACAAAGAACATCTACTAAGTCACTATGTAACTGCGCGGAGTGTAGCTAAACCTGGGAAACACAATCTGTGCAATTTCAATCAATAGCTTGTATATAATGGGGAAACGAAATGTACAATAAAGTGGAAATAAGAAGATTTTAGTAATATTTGAAACAGAAAATTTGGCTACATTTTCTCAAATCACCCACTCTGTCTGATTAGTATGTAGTGACCAACATCATGTAGCGGACAACACCACATAGCAGACAACTCTGTTGTTTGCCTCATTCAAGACATTGGTCCAATTAGTTGTACCCGACGGGTAAGCAAGAAGGTGTGGCATATCCTGTGTTGAGGCTCCACACTAGCATTGTGTCCTAGATGGGTTGGTTTTTGAACTTTTGAATTTTGACAATAGGGGATCGGACTGGGTCAAAATCATATGATTCTGATTAGTCCGTAAGTTAGATTATCGAAAAATATTGAATACGTGTTTTTTGTTTTATCAAATCAATAAAAAATGACGAAGATAAAACGCGTCAAAGATCTTGGAGTGGGGCTTGAAACGTCACTTGTGTCGTTAAAATGTACTATCATATGACGTCACACGAGTCTTCGAAGCACTGTATCGTCTTCATTTTAAGTTTTTTTTTTTTTTTTTTTTTTTTTTTTTTTTTTTCCTCTGTCTTATCTGCAATCGGCTTTAAGCCATAATCAGATTTTCTCTGGGATTCATTTTGGATTCGGTGCTATTCCATTAAACAGCACCGTAAGAGTTGCTAGATACTATGTTAGTTTCTCTGGTCTATGTCTAGTATTTGCCATCTTTTTAGGCGAGTTACATCTCCATGTCGGGTTAACAGGTTCTTGGCCAGTTCATTCGTGTGCCTGTTGAGCCTCTCCTTGTATCTCTTGCTAATGTGACAAGCCTCTTCCTTTATGGTCGGCATCTCCAAAAAATCGTGTATTTCAGTGTTTCTCACGAACCAGTGTGCACTTGAGATTGTTCTTAAAGCAATGTTTTGGAATCTTTGGAGAATTTCGATATTGGAGTTGCTAGCACAGCCCCAGAGTTCTATCCCGTAGGTCCAGATTGGCTTTATGATAGCCTTGTATACAAGTAGTTTGTTACCGAAGGACAGCCGGGAGTGACGCCCTAGTAACCAAGATAGACCTCTAAATTGTATGGTGGCTTCTGTTTTCTTGGCTTTTATGTGATTAGCCCAGGTAAGTCTTCTATCCAGGTGTAGACCGAGATATTTCACGCTATTATTGCTTGGTAACGATTTGTTTTCCATAAGCACAGGTGGACAGTCGCCTTTCCGGAGTGTGAACGTTATTTGAGTCGATTTAGTTACACTAGGTTTTATTCGCCACTTCTTAAGCCATAAGTCAACTTTATTGAGCTGTTCCTGTAGTATCAGCGATGCGTTGTTCGGATTTGTATCACTTGCAAGGCATGCGGTGTCATCTGCGTAAGTCGCTGTTACCACGTTTTCTGTCTCAGGCAAGTCTGCCGTATATATTGAGTAAAGGACCGGGCCAAGCACCGATCCTTGTGGAACCGAGGCGGTGATGTAGTACAGCTGTGATAGCTCTTCTTCGTATTTTACTTGGAATCTTCTTTGATCCAAGTAAGATTTCAAGATCATGTAGAACGAGTTTGGTAGGAGAGTTTTTAGCTTGTACAGCAGTCCTTTATGCCAGATTCTATCGAATGCTTGTTGGATGTCGATGAATACTGCAGAACAATACTCCTTTTTCTCTAGCGACTGTCTGATTTTGTGAACCACACGATGCACTTGCTCTACAGTAGAGTGTTTTTCCCGGAATCCAAACTGGTGATCCGGTATAATCTTGTTTTCATCCAGGATTGGTTTTAGTCTTATCAATAGAATCTTCTCAAATACCTTCGATAGAATAGGGAGAAGACTTATGGGCCTGTATGAGCTAGGTTCTGTAGGTGGTTTCCCTGGTTTTGCAATCATACAGATTTGGGATATTTTCCACAGCTTTGGATAGTACTGAATTCTAAAAATGGCATTAAAGAGCACTGTCAAAAATACGATTGCTTTTCTAGGCAGTCTCTTAAGGACTTCACCCGTTATTAGGTCGAAGCCAGGAGCTTTTTTGTTTTCCAAGTAACGAATTATGCGTGCTAGTTCCTTTGGAGTAACAAGTTTTAGCGGTGGTGACAACTGCTGATCACTATTGATCATTCGATCAACTTCCTCTTCAAATTCTGTCATAGATGACTGATTTGGAGTGAAAACCTTGCTTAAGTGTTTAGCGAAGAGCTCAGCTTTTTCGCTCCCACTTCTAGCCCACGGATCATCAGAAGAGATCCTTAGAGGTGGAACATGGCTAAATGGTCTTTTAAAGTTCTTAGTTATTTTCCACAATGAGTAGTTATCCTTCCTATGAGCTGAGAGCGTAGAAAGTTTATCTTGAAATGATGTATTCTGATTTTCTTTGATTAGCTCTTTTAGTTCTCTAGAGATTCTATTGTATTCTGTCCTGTCTAAATCGGACCTTGTCATGTGTAATTGCCTTCGTTGTCTCCGTTTTTCTGTCAGTTTGTTGCGTATTTCCAGCGGTATATTGTTTTTATGGGTGGAGGACCTTAGTGTCGGGGTAGCACGCCACGCAGCAACTTGTATGAGGTTTGTGATATAAAACGTTGCTTCATCTATATCTTCTTCAGTCTTAAGTTTGACGTTTAAGTTGACTTCATCTTTCAGATATTCAGTGAATGCATCCCAGTCGGTTTTGTGATTATACAATGCTGGCCTCTGTGATCGGTGTATTGCAGACAGGCTGAATGTTGCTATAATAGGGGTGTGGTCAGAAACGCTATCAAGCGATGATTCCACATCAAAGTATATATCCGACAGTCCTTTTACAACGAAGAAATCTACTAGATCGGGTATCTTATTGACATCACTTGGCCAGTAAGTTGGTTCCCCTGATGATAATGTCATAAGTTTGTGTTTGTCAATACATTTTTTCAATTCTCGTCCTTTAGTAGTGGTCAATCTTGATCCCCAGTGGGTGTGTTTACAGTTCCAGTCTCCACCACTTATGAACCTGTTTCCCAAGCTCTGGAAGTAGCAGTCAAACATTTGTTGTTTCGGATTATGCTTTGGTGGGCAGTAGATAGCGCTTACATTAATGGGGCCCATACATTCGTCTATAGTGATGGTAGTAGCCTGCATCCAGTCCTCTTGGAACTGGCTGTGGAGGTGGTGTTTGATGTTACTTTTTACGATAACTGCAGACCCTCCGTGTGATGTGGTATCAGGATGATTGGTACAATATACGCAGTAGTTGTCCATTTTGAAACTCTTACGATCGTTAAGATGGGTCTCTGCTATCAGAGCAATATCGATTTTGTTATCTTTAAGCAGTATTTCTAGTTCTTGTTTATTTGGCGTTAGGCCATTAATATTCCAGGTAGCAATACGTAACGACATCATTGCGGAAGCCTACTGATGAGTGTCATGATGAGGTTCATCATTGTGCCAAACTGTGATATGAGTTGGTCGATCCTTTCGGTCTGTCTTCGTAAAAGTGCTTCTAAGCTATATTTATTTTCCTGTTCTAGTTCTATTTTTGTCAAATGTGTTCTCTGTGACTCTAGGTCAACGTGATTTTTTATATTTATTCTCTGTGCCTCTGTATGGTAAACTTTGTCTTTCTGTGTTCTCTGTGGTTTCGTGTGGTCAGTGCTATTTCTCGGGTATGGTTTCTGTGTCTCTGTAAGGTCTACTACAGCTATATTAGATCCTTTGACAACTTCACTGTAGAGTTCCATACTTTCCATTATGCTTGACTGCCTAGTTTTTGGTTGGGTAATCCTGAGGCTACATACAGGCTCGACTGTTTTCGTGTCTATGACAGTTTGACTCTCATCAGTTGTGTGTCTTTTCAGTACTTTCTGAGTGGGTCTTGTTTTCGGACGTTGGGGGGGTTGGTTGGTGTAGGCCTTAGTGGGGCGTGTTCCTTTCTTTGCCAGGGAACACGCTTCTAAAAAATGCTAAGTATGCCAGTAGCGTACGCCTAGGTGTGCGGAGCTAGGCTATCAGGCGCGCATCGACAAGTCCTTCATACACGTCCCCGCCATCTCTAAACTGCCGACGCGGTTTAGTGATGGACCCACATACTATCATCTTTGTGGGTCGTCCCCTCCGGGCAATGCTGCGGTCTACAACGAGCCCCGCACATATCACCTACCTCGTGATCGCAGCAGCTGAGTATGAAGGACGAAGGCGAGTCTTCGGCGCCATAACCGAATTACCTGGCAAAGAAAAGGGAAGACAACCCAAAAGGGAAAAATTACACTTAAAATGGAAAAAGCAAGACTTCAAGATAATCTACCCCAGGAGGGTACCGGCGCTGCCGGAGAATCCCTCCCTGAGCATAGCTCGGGCTGCCCCACGTATTCTGGGGGGGGCAAAGGATTGCTACCCAGTGAAACTTTACCGGAAAAACCAAAGAAAACATTGACTCAACAATTATTCCATCCAGGCCTATTTCATCGCCAACGATCAGCATCACTTAGCGAAATGACACAGAAAAAACATATTGACAACCCACAATTAAAAGAAGACGAACAAAGCAAACTGTACAACCATAACGCCCCATGGCAACGAGTGCCAAATCAAAAAAGAAACCGCTCTCCTGATGAAAAAGATGCAAGAGCGAATCAAGCTAAAAGAACACAGAGACGTGAGACAATTATAAACGAACACAGGGGAATAAATAATCCTGAACAGATTACTTCCCCAGCAGTAGGAACAAGTAACAGCTTTGCATTGTTAGATGTGGAAGTAGGAGATGCTCCAGCCAAAAGAACACCAAAACCACCACCGATAATACTGTATGGCGTTGACGACCTTGCGAAACTCACCCAACTCATCGAAGAAGTCGTGAAAAAGGATGACTACTCTTACAAAATAGTATCCAAAAACCAACTCATCATCTCTTCCAATACGGTCGACAAATATAAAACCCTCATAGAGCATATAAGAAGCAAAGGACTTATAGGTCACACTTTTACACGCAAGGATCAAAAATGCACAAGGATTGTTATTAAACACCTTCACTTCAGTACACCAAAAGATGCTATTAAAGAAGCTATAGAAAAAACTGGAAATACGGTACAAGGGGAAATAGTCACTGCTCGGAAACAAGGAACCAAAGAACCCCTAAATACATTCTTTGTCAATATAGTCCCGCATGATAACAACAGACTTGTCAAGGAAATAAAGTTTATATACAACCAGAAAGTCACCATAGAAGACCCAATAAGGAAAACAACTGTAGTACAATGTCAAAGGTGCCAGCAATATGGACACAGCAAAAATAACTGCATGAGGCCGTACAGATGCGTGAAATGTGCCGGGGCACACAAAACCACCATGTGCCCAATTGATGAAAACACCCCAGCCGTATGTGCGCTGTGCTCAGGAAGTCATCCTGCTAGCTACAAAGGATGTCAGGTCATTTTAAGTTTACGTGAAAAAAGAAAAAATACGTGTCCAATAATTTTTGGAAATCTATCTGACGGACTAATTAGTTTTTTTTTGTCCGATCCCCTATTTAATTAAGTATGAAACCTTTTTCGTCCATATTATATTATTTACTTTGATATTCATAATATCGATAAACTTCTAGGCAAATAACTTTACCCAAAATGGCGTCGTTCTGCGCAGGTTCTCTGCTTGATTTGTATGAGACGTCTAAAAAACGACTACTGCGCAGGTTCAAGTTATATGCCGCGTGGTATGGTATACCAGCAGCATTCTGTGGTAGTCATCTGGCTAACTTTTACAGTTGAAAAAATAGGATCCTGTGAAACACAAAGCAACAGACCTCTAGTAATTGGTATCAATAGTAATCTAATCTAATTTAAAAATAAGTAAACAAACAAAGTAATATGATAATTTATTATTATTATAATTTAACTCCTTATAAGTCGAGTATTTAGACACAATTAAAAAGCCATTATGTCTCGCGTGGATCTACGTTCCGGCAGAAGAAGGGTTAATTGATTTTAAATAACAACAACATTAGTATAACATTAATAATTGGCTGCATTAGCAAACACAAATTGGTTTTCAGGGAGTCCCTTAGCCCCGGTTCCCTCTATCGCGAATAAGGAGCCTGCTTCAGGTTGTGTGTTAAGTTCTGCTTGTGTCAGGCCCACCTTGCTGGTTGTCACAAATAGGGTGGACAGGTCGTGACCACCCCACATCACTGATGTCACTTTAGCAGCTGGTAGCCTGTGTTGTTCTAACAGTTTGCCGGCCCTAGAATCAATCTTGATGACCTAGAACAAAATAAATTAAGAGTTTAGCTTAGCTAGTTACAGAAAAAATTAAAAGGAATCATCTGTTTTGGTATGGCCATGTGATGAGGAAAGACGAATCGCATGTGTATAAAAGAGTGATGTGTATAAATGTTGATGGATGGAGAGGGAAAGGAAGACCAAGGGCCAAGGACCAAGGACCGAGCAATAAATGAATTGTCGGAGGAATGATATGAAAGATAAAGGAGTAAATGTAAATAATAGCGTGGCGGATGGCAGAGGATAATGAGAGAAAAAGAGTTTTGCGCTGTCCCCAAGTTACATGGGGCAATAGGGTCACAGGTTTTTTTATACGTAGGTACATATTTATAAGGGAAGAGTACATTGCATTGCAACGCATGTTGGGTATAGCTAGTTGTTACTGTAATTATTACCTTCCAACCATTGAAGCAGGCAACCCATAAATTCCCCTCTGTGTCTATTGTCATTCCATCAGGAAACCCGGTAACATTGTTGGCTTGGAAACTAAACAGTATCCTTCTGTTGCCTGGAATTTGATAAAATTAAATTAGTCATAGCTGTAAAATATAAATTAAATATAAGTACAGATAGTTTACCGTTAACAGTCGTTTAGTGTCAAATTCGGAACAGTTTTGGGAAGTATGAGAGCAGGGTGTAAAGTTCCTCATCCCCCATAGAAAAGGAAGGATGGATGTCTGGTGGGCTAACTGCCCAAGATAATTATGTAAGTCGGGATATTCTATATCTGCTAATGTCGCGGATAACTTTGATAGCGCGATGTAGGGTTTGTCAATTAGTTCGCATGTGTTGCGATCATAGGTTGCGATAGATTTCGCTGTCGCCACACAGTTATCTTTGGTGGGACACACACCACTCCGTTCCGCGCAGGAATTGAACCTGTGTCCTTTCGTGGCTTGCTAGTCGTCTAACTTTAAACGACGCGCGACTTCGACGGCCGAATTCAGAACCTCTAGGTCTAGAATGTTCGTTTCGATTTACTACTCGCTAGAGCCTAGGGCAGGGATGGCGAACCTTTATGGATCAACGTGCCATTTTTTCTAAAGAAATGTTTATTGAGACCTTACACGTGCCGTCAAATAATATTGCTTAGTCTTTATTGGCAGATAATTTAACTAAATATTTTCTACTAAAAGCTCTTTCTTTGCTACCAAACGGTTTCTAATCGAATGATATGTTATGTTACATCTCTGAAAATAATGACTCGTAGGCATAGTTGAAAATATGGTTAAAAATTCGGTGGCGTGCTTAAAATATTCTGCAACGTACCATCAATGGCACGCGTTCCATTGGTTCGCCATCCCTGGCCTAGGGGCTAGGCTCTAGAGTCTAGCCACTAAGTAAGCTACCTATCAGTGCATTCGAACCCAAAGAAAATCGTGATGGTCCGTCTTCCAAAACTCCCAGAAAAATTACTTTCGCTTAAACGTATGAACTTACGAATACATCCGTCTTCGAGATCAAAGTCGAACACATCAATGTTCCTGGTCGGAGTGTCGATGTAGAACATGAACTTCCTGTCGGCAGTCCACGCGATTCCGTTGGAGATCGACACGGGCCGCACCTTCTCCATAGGGTCTAGATAGTTGTGTTCATCCATCATGTATAACGTAGCTTGATCTTTGTCGACGTTGCCATCTACTTCTTGGCCCATTGTACCTGATGTAAACAAGATATTTATAATCGGTAAACTTTTCATCGCTAAATAAAAATAAAGAAATTTATTTTTGAAGTAAACCGGTTTTTTCATTATAGAGGTGTCAATAGATGGAATATATCGCGCGTCATCACATCATATTATCATATGAAAAACATCAATTATCATTTTATCTGTGTATCATCGTATTCGGCTCGTATTCGGTGTACTATTTTGCAACTTTAGACACAACAGCTTTTTAACACGAACCCTATAACACAATATAAATATGGACAGTACGGAAACTGCCTACAAACGCTCGAAACCGCACACTCACACAAACATGCGCATCGACAGGGCCAGCTAGGGAACACCGCAGTGCTCTCAGTTGTGCGTGCCGCGCCGAGACGAGTGGTTAGTTTACGTAAAAGTTTTTTTTGAAATATCCTCCAATCTTTTTTAAAATGCCGGGAACGTATACGGGTGTTTGAACTCGGCTTCATCAAAACCGGAGATATTGTATTTTAAACTTCCTACTAATTTTGAAAGGTATGAATGATTTTTGTTATCGAATTATGGGCGTTCAAAGTTTCTGTAAA
Source organism: Diarsia dahlii (assembly GCA_949775195.1). Lineage (NCBI taxonomy): Eukaryota > Metazoa > Arthropoda > Insecta > Lepidoptera > Noctuidae > Diarsia > Diarsia dahlii. The sequence continues at coordinate 9,414,636 of OX459212.1, forward strand.
AAAAAAATTGAAATTGAAATATCTCGAAAACGGAGCGTCCTAGACAAAAAAGGACCAAAATTTTGACCCCCCCTCTGCCACCCCCGTGATATTTAAGAGAGAATCACATAACACCAAATTTTTTTTTTTTTTTACACTGGTCCAACTTTACTTAATAATAACATTAAATAACATTTTATTATCTAAAACTGTGTAGTATGATATGAAGGAAAGTTCATTGATAATAATAATTTAAAACAATATAATAATATATGAAAGAAAGTCCGAAAGTCGTGGCCCACGAACATGAGTGCATGCACCAATGTCCACCAGTGTGTAATTGTAACCAACTTGAAGTAGTAAAGGAACATTTTTATCTAGGTCTTAAAATTGATAACAAATTTAATTGGGGTCCCCATGTTGATTATGTTTGTAACAAACTCAGGTCAATATTGGCAAAACTAAGCATTTAAGGCATAAATTACCATACAGAACCAAAAGACTAATGTATTTGGCCCTAGCAGATTCAATTATCGGATATGGTATAGCTAGCTATGGCAGAACATATAAAACATACTTACAAAAAATATATGACATACAAATCAGGATGTTAAAAATTATAGTTCCATATAAAATAAAGCTTAAATTTAAAGACAACTATCAACGATTATTTGAATATTGTAATAGTACATTACTGCAGAATCCAGTAAGTAAGCCTTCCTGGCCAAGTATGAGTTAACCGGACCGAACCGCAGGTGAGGTCTGGTTATATACGAGGCCAGGATGGCTTTCTTACTGGTTGAGGTTTGTATAATGCTTTTCTCAAAAATTCAATTAAAAACAAAAAAAAAAAATTTTAAAAATTCAATTCAACAACAAATTCGTTTAATTAATATTGAAGGTTACATTCATATGTGAAAAACACAATAGCACTTTTTGGCCGACCCGGGAATCGAACCCAGGACCTCACGCTCTGCAGTCGAGCTTGCGACCACTAGACCAACGAGGCAGTTTAGGAAACAACTTTAGAAAAAACTTTTTAATAAACTGAAATTACTAAATACAATCATAAAATCCCACACTATACTTCTACAACATTACTAAGTACAAAACGCAACGTATATAATGGCTGTATAAGGTTCCAAAAATATATGTATCTCATAAAATGTCATACCAAAAAGAGAGATAGATATATATTTGGAACCTCCCTTCTATAACCATGTTATAATGGCTAAACTATAATCTGTGTCTGGTACTATGTTTTTTTTTCTAAACAGATCTAAAGAGGATGACCTAGTGTCCAGTAAGTAAATTACATACTTACTTACTGGACAGTAGGAGATTCCAAGTTTAAAATCTCGCTTCTTACTGGACAGTTGTGAATAAGTCTCCGGTAAAGTTCACTTTCTGGATACTTTTTAGAGATGTTATGGCAACATTACATACCATTTTTGAGAAAAATAATAAATGTCTTTGACAAAGTAAAACTAGCTATAATATCGCAATATGCCAACGAAATTGATATAATAAGTAAAAAAATAAGACCTAACAACTTAAGATGTTTAGAATACCTACCATTATATAATCTGCCAAAATGTAACAATGAATATGGAAGAAGGACCTGGAGGTACTTGTTACCTAACATGTTGAATAAACTCCCTAAGCAATTAACTAATAAATTAAAATCAAAGAAAACCTTGCAAATAAAACGAATAATTAAATATTACCTCACAGTGGATCAATACAAAGTTCCTCCAGATCTCTCACAAATAAACAAATAGGTAATGTACTTAATTTTATGTAAAAATATATTTTAATGTAAACAAGCGAGACGCCTCACTCGCACATAATCTTTCAGATTTAAGATTAAGCGATGTGTGTTTTTTCAAAATTTATGAAGTGTTTTTGGAAATAAAAAGTTTTAAATTTTTTTTTTTTTTATATATGGTTTAAGACATTTATTTCTCAAAAACAGAATACAATTATTCACTTGGATGAGAAACACTGGTTACATTTAAATAAACGTTCATTGGAACGAGTATCGGAACGGTACCTATTACAATATTGTTAATAATTAACTTATCACTATGTTAGTAAAATAAAGTAAAATTAACAATACTAAAAAAGAACGATATTCGAAGGTAGATTTTTTAATATTTTTTCTTGATCTAGGGTAATCTGCAAAAATGTTGAGGCTATGAGTCCATAATACGTGTCGAAACACACTTTCTATCATAGTTGCTATTGAAAGCGTTATTACTGTTTATTGTTTTGATTTTTTTTTTTTGTTTTGACTAATATTCGTTCTTAATATTAATAATATGTTAATTATTTATAGCAGAATTGCACATCACTAGTTGTAGTAAGCTAGTTATTTCAATTCGATTCATTGATCACAACAGAATAAAAATATTTAAGAAAAAAAAACAATATCATCAACATTAAAAGGGACAACCCTATGGCTTCAATGGAGCGTAGGTAGTTATCACATCAACTAGGCTTAGTTTCGGTACTGTCCATATTTATACTGTGCCTATAATCTCTCTTGAAGTATTTCTGTGTCTGAACACCGTTGCAATTACAGAAGTAGCATAATTGATAAGGGCAGTAATCCACCACGTAATGGCCTAAGAGTGTTGGAGTAAAGCACATACCAAACCAAAGTCTCCCTTTAGCGTCGACTTTACCATCATTGCACCTGTTGTTCGGCAGGCCCAAGTCCACCACACTCAATAGCCTGAGGGCACTGTCGCCGTCCGGTGCGTTCCATGACAGGAAGTATAGCTCTGTCCTCACTGCTATTAGGACCAGCTTGGGGTAGTCCTTTACCGTTACCACTAACGACACTGGTCCGTACCCTAGAACATAAAGTTAGAAAATGTTTTTCAAATTCTAAGTGTTTTAATGTCACTATTATGTCTGTTCTACGATCAATCGTACATGATTCAACTCATTTCGTTTCGCCTTCGTTCCTATTTATATAATCATTTACGATATATTATAAACGTTATGCCATGTTAGGTAAATAGGTACTGCCTTTTGGTGCCTAATCATTTTAAATGACATCAATACTAGGATCAGTCATGGATTAACTCCAGTCGAGTATTTTCCCAGTAAAGCTACCACATTAAAAGAAAATGTAATTAAGGCAAAACATTTTTTTTCTTTTTTGTTATTTTGTCAGTATGAGTGTTCTGATAAGACTTCAGCCAGTTTTAGTTTTTTAGATTAGAATTAAGAAAAAGGAACTAGCTCCCTAGTTTTCAACTTATTGCGAGGTTCAGAATAAGCTTGTGTACATCATCATCATTATCCTGCCCTTTATCCCAATTTATTTGGGGTCGACACAGAATGACTTCTTCTTCCATACCTACAATTTCCTATTTATTATAACATCTATTTTTATTTTATCGCATCAGTCACACTTTTTGGCCATATAATCCCTAACACAGTCCATCCATCGTTAATGTACTCTACCAATTACTACCATTATACATACCAATTGTTTTTGACGTGATGTTGGTAGTCTCAGCATCAAATCTGTACACTTGCTGCTCATGTATGTCGACCCAATAAAGTGCATTCTCTGTTGTTGACCAATGGGGGCCCTCAAAGTGTGTACCGCCTCTCTGCACCTGTTTTATACAAATCTATTTTATTCAGAGTTTTAAGTTACATGGTATATTCGGGTACTATTACCTATTACTAACTAGCTTTTGCCAGCGGCTTCGCCCGCGTGAAAATGACGATTTTCCATACAAACTTTCATCCCCTATTTAAATCCCTTAGTGGTTGAATTTCGAAAAATCCTTCCTTATTCCTTGTCTACATTATAAAGGGAACCTCTGTGCAAAATTTCAGCTTTCTAGGTCCAAGGGTTTGGGCTGGGCGTTGATGAGTCAGTCAGTCAATCAGTCAGTCAGTCAGTCAGGACTTCTCTTTTTATTTATATAGATTGTGCTTGAGAGATACACGAACAAAATTAAATTTGCAAACTGCGTTATAAAAGGCATGGCAATAACGTTTCTTGAATTCCTGGGAAGATATTAGGCAGACGGTCGGTGTATCCTCTTTTCGCCAGTTATGCTAAAGTCCTAATTAATAGGGGGCGGGATTATTACTTTAACCAGATATGAGACCAAGTAAAGTACAATAAATAGGAAATATTCTGATATTGTTAGCGCACTTGATCTCATTTTAAACGAAATCAGCTTCCACTGCTGGGACAGGGGCCTCTTCTTTGTAAGGAGTAACCCATTATGAAGGCCCAGTGCGGGTTTGTAGATGGAATACCATCCTCTTTTATAGCCGCACAGACGGGTAAATAAATAAAAAAGTTCAAGTTAAAATGTTCGAATTTAAAAATAGTTTCATGATAAATATAAATAATCGCACCTAACAAGTTTCTAAGCGCCTAAAACTCGTCAGTGCTGCATACTAAAATAAATACTTAATTAAAAATTCGACTTACATTTTTAATCAGCGGAGTATTCTCTCTGTATGCAAAACATTTCACTACTAAAACTGTTAGGATTAACTCCCTAAATAACACGATCATTTTCGCCGTATTCAAATCTATAATAATTAACACTACACTATGAACGTTCACCTTTCGCGGCGTCTCACGCGACAGTCACCCAGCGCTGGTAAGCTAAGTGCTTGTAAGGTCACTGGTGATCATGAGCAAGTGAACGTACGTATTGCTATAGGTACACAACCTGTATACTAAATATTATCTACAATATGCGCATATGCTGCCATAATTATGATTGTGTCCGTTGTCATTAAGTCGTTCTAGGTATATTTTATCACTAAATAGAAATAATTCAACAATAGAATTCTTGAGCCTAAAGATAGGTATATATAATTATACTGCTTTATCCATTAGTAATTTTTGCAGCTTTTAAAACAAGAAATGTTATTATAAGTCTAGGAAATAGCTTTACGAAAAGAGTTTTACTGGTAGATCTTAAGATCTGCGAAAGTGCAATGTTGTGTTTTGCAGCTCTTTTAAGCAGTATCATCACCATTCTCTTGCCCTTATCCCAATTCAATTGTGGTCAGCGCAGCATCTCTTCTTCCAAACTACTCTATTACTCGTCATCTTATAAGACACCTCCTTTCTTGCTTCTTTGGTCTTCCTCTACTCTTATACCCATCCACATTCATACTCACATTCGAATTCTTCACGATAAAATGTTAGAATTCAATAGTTCCCAAGAATGGCCACGTGATCATTCAGTAACATCCACGTCTTAAGGTTGCACAAGCCAGTCATTCTTCCATACAAACGTAGTATGGTGATTACTCCTCTGGTTGACGGTGTAGGTTCAAAATTAAAAATTGTATCAACTGGTCTTGTCATTATCTAGACCTCTATGGAAGCAGAATTGGAAAAAAAATATTGGTTTGGAAGTTATGAGCGTCGAAACTTTCATATTTTAGCACTAATTTTAACCATCTTTGGGCGTAAATAAGTTACGTATATAGTACGAAAATGAAAAAAGTGAAACCATACAGGCATAGATTAGGTATTAAAGAATTCAAATAATTTTATTTTGAACAGATACATTCAATGGATTTTTCATGGTATCCATAATACCAAAGGTCTGCATAGAAACAATCTGCGCGCCCGTTTTAGTTGTGTCTCTTTCGCTCTATGCATTTCGCTCGTGATGTCGGATGAAATAGCATGCATTTTAGCCCCGCCCACCAACTAGTTCGTGCCGTTGGCTTGTTTACCCTTAAGTATAATGTTCACTTCATTTCGCATTGTTGTTAATTAGGTTAGGAAGGCCGCGATTCCGATGTCCTGTCACGGCTCAAAACACACGATTCCGCGGAAGTGTGACCTCAGACAAGGCCTTAACCATTATGTGGCATCTTAGGAAATCTCCTTTTTTGTTTATTTTCGAACTGTTAAAACCTGTGCCAATTTTGTAAATCGTTTTTATTTGGTTGTCACAAAAAACAGTAACTGAGTCTTTTACAATATAAGGTAATTCATCATCATCTGTCTAGCCTTTTCCCAACTATGTTGGGGTCGGCTTCCAGTCTAACCGGAGGCAGCTGAATACCAATATTTCAGATGAAGCGACCGCCTATCTGACCTCTACAGTTTTCTGTCACCTACAATTAATGTTAGGGAAATAGGTATGATACAAGCAATTTGCATTCATGAACATAATTATTATGTTCCTGTAGCCTTTCCATGACCGAGAACTAATATCAAACAGACATCCGACATGTAACACATCCTGCCGTGTAAACTGTCTCGCCTAATCGACATTACTTCCGTACTTACAATTATCTTGCCCTTAGTACCACTTTGTTTCCCGTTATTCTTACTTTCTATGATTGCAACACGAGTATTGCAAACAGCCAGTGACGGAACATTGTAATAGCTGTTGGTCACGGAGCAAGCCATGAAGGGACATTTTTAGTCTAAGATTTCTTTATAAATGAATTATCAGATAAAATCACGATGAATACATGTAGCAAGTAAGCACAGTCTTGTTACCAACCACTAACAACTTATTGACTGATATAGATTTTATGATTTTTTAGAAATATAAATTTAATAAAGGTTTATATTTTTAATTGATTATTTTACTTGGATAAGGAAAATCAATCTGAAAACAGTGAAAGAAAACATCGCGAGGGAACCGGCATGTCTTAGAACCAGAAAATTCGAAGACATGTGATATCATGGCAACCAACCCGTACTGGACTCGCGTGGTGGATTATAGCCATTCCTCTACTAGAGAGTAGGCCCTAGTCCCTGCAGTGGGAACATTGTAGGCTGATGATGATGAAGGAAAATATTAACAGCCAACCAAAACAAGAACGGAAGTGCATAAAGTATTGGAATGGTTTACTAATAATGTTTTTAACATTTTGATTTGTGATACATGTGTGTCCATAATTGTAACTGTAGTATAATTTTGCAATGCCAAATGGCCCATTGTCTTACAATCGCCACTTGTTGCCCAACATGGTCTACAATGAAGTATTATAACAAATATAATAGCTTTGCCCTTGAACTTGACGTGAGAGTTATATTGTTATTTTTATAGATTTGGGCAGATATCTACCCGAGCGTTAGTAAAATCTTTTATTTCATTTTTTGACGGAGACAGTAAAGGGCTAATAACAGCTATATTTAATTTTCTGCTTAGTCTTGCGTTCCTTTGGGTCCGCGCAAAATGTTAATCTGTCCCATTCAAAATCTAGAAGTAAGAAAGTTCTAGATTTTAATAAAATTACAAGTTTGGCTTCCTATTCATGCCATTCCTCATTACAGCAAATATATATTGGAATGCCTCCTTGGTTGTTGGTAATCGCAAGCGTGACTGCTAAGGATGAGGTCGTGGGTTTGATTCCCAGGTTGGGCGAAGTGTTATTGGGTTTTTCCACCAGGAATCTCTGATTTATTTATTTTTATTGGATTTTCTGAATTAAATGTAATTTACATTTGTGTTCACAGATGAAAGCGTTCATGGACATGAAGCCAGGCGGTTCCCTGTGCACGATGCTCGCCACCATGTTCCGTTTCAAGGCGGAGCAGCGGTGGCGCAAGTTCGACTTCCAGGTCGGTAAGGTATGCACTGCCCCGCACGCCGCCTCGCTCACCGCCCGCAGCCCCGCCGTCCCGCCGCCCGCAGACCTTACCCCGCACCACGCGGCTCTATAACAATGCATCACTTGCCATGTGACGACATGCGTCTGAATACAACCTTTGCTACTCTATTTCTATGACCAAAGATCGGTATGGATAACAGTTTTGTGCCTATGGTCCAAAAATCAGACAAAATCAAGGAGACTCTTCAGAAAAACCCATCATGAAGAGTACCTATACTAGGTTTTAAGAACAAGCCAAGTTTTTAATGGATAGTGTATACTTGCCTTAACTTTCAAGGACTAGTACTTCTTCGTCTTAGCGTGTCGATGGAAATCCAAATTGTGTCGGTCCAAAATTGAGCTACTAGTTTAACGCATTCGGTAGGGTCAAACAACAGGACACGCAGGACACGATATTAAGTGCCTTTTCGTTTGTGGAACAGCACCACATTGAGACTCCAAGGCAGAGTCCATGTTAGCAGAACCTCATCAGAAGATGAATCTCAGGTCTTCCTGTCCTCTAGTCTCCCAAAATATTATGTAGTTCTTTAATGAAACTGTTAAATTAGAGCAAGTATAACAATATTGATTTTACGCATTCTGATCTCTGTTCATAACAATAGGTTATCTCTCTATTACACAACTGGCGAAATATGGGTGTTCTATACATCGCTGCCTGCCCCTTCGAGTAATACAGGCGTGATGTTACTAGTCCTGTGCCAACGTGCAGAATACCTTTATTTTAATGACACATTTGTCTTCTTAAAACATAAAGATCTATTTTCAAGTACCAAATACGAACACAATCGTGACTAGACTATAGAGGTTAAATTAGCAGATGTAAAAATAAATTGTCTATTGATTTATAAGTTTTTTCTGCCTATTCCATCACATATCAGACGCGTGTTGTCACTGGATCAAATGCACGAAATGAAATGAGGGTATTATATTAACATGAAGGTATAATGTAGAAATTTTAGAAAAACAACAAACAAAATTTTCTTTTTACTTTCAAAATTTTATGTATTTTTTTCTTTATTTAAAGAATTATTTCATTTTTCAAGTCAGTACATATTAATAGTACTTCTGTTATGTGAAAGCAACTTTAAATGCACAATTTATCAACTAGTTCTTTTAGTGATGTGTTGTTATTGATCACATTTTTCCTAGATCACACACACGGGATCTTTAGAGTAACACTTGATGACTCCGTTTGCTTAAGGTAGCAGTCCCCGATACTTTCCATTCTATAGGGTGTACACGGACCCTTCACGAAGCCGTCAACCAAGCATTGTGTACGTCAAACTAAGTAACCCTACGCATTTTTTTATTAATTTAATTATAAAGGGAGGGGAGGCCCTTTGCCCAGGAGTGGGAAAGAGTAGCCTAGAAAAAAAAATTAGTTATTCAATTTAATAATTATTAATTGTAACTTTTTTGGGGGTGAAGAATCACTTTCTACGGTAAAAATCAATATGGCATACTTAAAACATTGTGCTGATTGATATTTGGAATAATAAACGGGTTATGGAGGTAATTAAAGTAAAGTTCTAACAAAAAAAAACTTTAAAAAAAATTCAGAACTTTGACCTCCACTACCTTCGTAACTAAAAGGTTTCCCAAGTTGACCCAAAACAAAAAAAATACGTAATGACATAGGTTTTTCGGCTTCTTTATGGGTTTCGTTACACCCTCTATGTACCATTTCATGCAAGGGTCATTATGTTTGCAGTACTTGTTCTGGGATTGTTGATCTGTGTGTAAATAATGGGCACTTCCAAATAACACGTATACTTGTGTGTGTTTGTGTGATTAATAACCTTTAACACTTTGTTATGTCACTAATACAATTTGGGATGTTTATCACCTTTACTGTCTGTAATTGCATGTTCAATTTTATTTTCATCTACGAATCTTGGTATTAGTTCTTAAGGAATATTGATTTTTCAGAGACATTTTTTGTTCATATTAAAATTTATCTTTACTTGTTTTTTCTTCTCAACCAAATGATTTCCAAAAAAAAAATATATTGCTTGTTATCAGACTTTTGAAGATGAATGTAAAAGACCCAGCTCAAAGCCGAAATCTAAGAGTTTAAGAAAATAATATGACGGTAAAAAATTGCTGGCACAGTCACAATATCTACAGCTAAAATATTTAGTTGTCGCTTGAAAAATCCGACAGAGGAGCTTCGTGGCTTAATAAGAACTGCCACTCAGGTCGATCTTTAGGTAAAGCTGTGCTCGCCTAGGTCGGTCTGTGGATGGGTGACCGCCCGACATACCGAGTTTCCTCCGTGCCTCGGAAAGCACGTTAAGCTGTTGGTCCCGGCTGCCATAAATAAATCTTTGGCAGTCGTTACAGGTAGTCAGTGACCTGAAATTCTGACATCCAGTCTTATTGTATTACCTAGTATTAACTGGGTTGTGGAGGTCAGATAGGCAGTCGCTCCATGTAAAATACTGGTATTCAGCTGCATCCGGTTAGACTGGAAGCCGACCCCAATATAGTTGGGAAAAGGCTAGGCAGATGATGATGCTTGAAAAATCCGACAGCTAAATATGTTGGATGAAAATCTAATTGCTATCGATTGAGAATCGAGGTGTCAGTGTAAGTGGCGTGAGATTGAAGAGGTTTATGTCCAGCAGTGGATTATTGTAGGCTGATGATGATAAAAAATACAAAACGGAACACTTCTGGTCTTGCGTTGGGTTTTTACAGCTTCTTTACAAATACTATACTTTTTCTACACTTTCACTCTTCTAAATCCATCATCTAACACTAAACTTGTCTCTGTCCCCTGCCCCCCACTCCTACATTTTCAGAACCCCTCCCGCAAGGACCTGAACGTGCAGATGATGATGGAGATCGAGTCGGGGCTGCTGAGCGCTGACATCATCCGCGCGCCCTGCGTGTTTATACGGCCCGAGGTTGATAAGGCGACCGCCAACAAAGTGAAGGATATTGTCGTTAATCATCAGGGAGAGATTTGCGGTATGTTTGTATTATATTGTGTAATAGTTTTGTATAAAACTAGTGAAGTCCACGTGGACCACGGTTTTTCGATTTTAGATTTTGTTGTGACTTATTCAAATTCGATGGGAAGCGCCCAAAGTACAAATGTGAGACTATACATAAACAGGATTTTGTTTTCTCCAAATTCGAGCTCTTGATGCCATTAAACTGTTTTTTGAAATGTCAAATTCAAACCCTGTATACTGCAGAGACAATATACAAAGTCATGTATAAAATTTATATTGAAAACATAGGTATAGTGTAGGTAGAACACCGCTTAGGAAACCTAATAAATAAAAAAAAACACGTGACAAATTCTAACCCGCAATGGACAAGCGTGGTGGCTTAAATTCGAATTCCAGCTGTGTCCCAATCCCAACAGATGGAACATTATAATTATGCTGATTATGTTATGCTAATTTTTATAGAAGACGAAGAGGAAGCGACGCACATCGTGTACCCTACAGTAGATCCCCTGGAGGAGGAGTACGCGCGGCCGGTGTTCAGGCGGTCCAACCACGTGCTGGTGCACTGGTACTACCTGCCCGACAGCCACGACACCTGGGCGCAGACTGAGCTGCCGGTACGTTTGCTTATCATATTTATTTATTGACCCCCAACTAGTTGGACTAAGGGTCTTAAAAAGATGGCTTGGTCAGTCTGATGGTGGAATAATGTTGTAGCGTCGCTAGCGAGAGACCTTTGTCCTGCAGTAGACGTAGAGGCAAAGTTGATTAATTGATTAGTTTAATGGTTCGTTTATTCGTTTCCATCAAGCCATATAATTATACTGATACGGTTCTATGACATCAAAAAAGTGCACGAGGTTTTTTCCGCTTGGTGCAAACGGACCCAAATTAGGTATTAATAAGTATGCCCGCCCATTGTATGTTTTGTAGTGTATATTATGTATTTTTGTGGTGTACAATAAAGTATATATAAATATAATAATACCGAATTTGGGTACCTCAGACATAATCAAGAGGTAGTCGATTGAAATATAACAAAATAGCTAGTGATAAAGATATTGGGGGTAGTCTTGTGCAACTTTTGAAGTTCAAAAAGTATCTTATTCTTATAAGTCCACAAAATCAATGATTTTTGACTGGCTCCTGAAAAATGTGATGTTTTTAGGTGGACGTGCCCGAGACCGTGAACTGGGAGTGTAGCCGCGCGGAGCCGTGGCGCGTGTCGGCGTCGTGGGTGCTCGACCTGCCGCAGTACAACGAGTGGATGAACGAGGAGGACTACGAACTCGATGCCAACGGCAAGAAGAAGGTAACACATTACTTATAGCTTTTGATTTGTGTTCTCTAGTCAGTGGCGTGCCTAGGGGCCAACAATATGGCAAGTCCATAAGGAAGGCAGACTGTTCAGAAACCCTAACATCATAAGCTAAGAAGGGCAAGCATGGAATGGATGGGCTTGTATGGAAGTACCGCCACTACCACTAGTGGTAGTACGAATGGCGTAACCAAGATTATGTGGCTTTTGTCCATCGAGTTTCTTGCCCATTCCTCTCCATAGATATCTACGGTTCGGAATGGGCAACTACAATACTTTCACAAGTTGTTATGCCTTGTGACTGTACTGTAAGAACTTCCTATTGCCATTAACACGATATTTTATTCTTCTAGGTCCACAAACTGCGTCTTTCGGTGGACGATCTGATCCCGGGCGGGGAGCCCTCAAGCAAGTCCAAGAAGGGAAGTAAAAGGAAGCGATCGCCCTCTCCACCGCCACAGAAGCATGGCAAGAGAAAGAGGTATGGTATGAATACAAGTAGCTAGGGGTATAGCTCCCAGCACATAACTTGGCAAGGTTTCGAAATTCAAATTCACTTTGTGCCACAAAAAGTGGTCACTTTTATTGCTTGTCATTATTCTATGGTTATTGGCATAATTTATTTTTAATAATGAATTTAAAGACACAAAGTCTTCACCTTAGCCTTTGTGACATTTATTAGGTGTTATAAATAAAAATATGCATAAAACAAAATTTAAAACAACAAAAACTAAATTTAAAACAACTAACAAAAACTAAATTTAAAACAACGACAACTCAAATTCGTAACAAAAAGAAATAACAAAAACAACACAACTTTCGTGCACCGCAAGTGTAATCGGGAGCGAACAGCGAACGGAACGTATGCATTTGAATGCACCAATGGCACGCGCGGGTGACGCTACCTCATACCACAGTATAAATATGGACAGTACCGAAACTAAGCCTAGTTGATGCGATAACTACCTACGCTCCATTGAAGCCATATGGTTGTCCCTTTGAATGTAGATGATATTGTTTTTTTTTATTAAATATTTTTATTCTGTTGTGATCAATGAATCGAATTGAAATAAACAGCTTACTACTAAGCTTTTTAAATTGTATATTTAAATAGGTTATCTTACGGCGTCGGTTAATCTCAACAAAAGACGTTTAATACGAGTATTAAAACACTACAACTTGTAGAACTATAGATCTTTAACTTTGTCATTACGGTGTAACCTTTTACAAGTTTTGGCGGGAGCGAGCTGTGGTTGGACGATAACGTTTCGTGCGCTCGCCCGCGTAGCGCAGGGGGCGCGCGGGCATGGCTTATGGGCGGCTGCGATTTGCGAACAGTAACGCGTTTCAGCCCGATAATGCGTGTACTTGAAATTAAAAAAAAATATTTATAACTTTAAAAAATATGATCGTTGTTACAAATTATTTACAGAAAAATACTTTCTAAAAATACACCCATGACGAAAAAGTCAATAATTTTTAGCCGCCATCTTGTATTTACATTTTGACAGCACTATCGGCTTCAACACCTTCGAAAACCATGAAAACGACACGGCGGTCCATGACGAAAAAGTCAATAATTTTCAGCCGCCATCTTGGATTTACATTTTGACAGCACTATCAGCTTCAACACCCTCGAAAACCATGAAAACGACACCCATGACGAAAAGTCAATAATTTTCAGCCGCCATCTTGGATTTACATTTTGGCAGCACTATCGGCTTCAACACCCCCAAAAACCATGAAAACGGTACCCATCACCCATGACGAAAAAGTTAATAATTTTTAGCTGCCATCTTGTATTTACATTTTGACAGCACTATCGGCTTCAACACCCCCAAAAACCATGAAAACGGTACCCATCACCCATGACGAAAAAGTCAATAATTTTTAGCCGCCATCTTGTATTTACATTTTGACAGCACTATCGGCTTCAACACCTTCGAAAACCATGAAAACGACACGGCGGTCCATGACGAAAAAGTCAATAATTTTTAGCCGCCATCTTGTATTTACATTTTGACAGCACTATCGGCTTAAACACCCCCAAAAACCATGAAAACGGTACCCATCACCCATGACGAAAAAGTTAATAATTTTTAGCTGCCATCTTGTATTTACATTTTGACAGCACTATCAGCTTCAACACCCTCGAAAACCATGAAAACGACACCCATGACGAAAATGTCAATAATTTTCAGCCGCCATCTTGGATTTACATTTTGACAGCACTATCAGCTTCAACACCCTCGAAAACCATGAAAACGACACCCATGACGAAAAGTCAATAATTTTCAGCCGCCATCTTGGATTTACATTTTGGCAGCACTATCGGCTTCAACACCCTAAAAAACCATGAAAACGACACCCATGACCAAAAAGTTGATAATTTATTGCAGCCGCCATCTTGGATTTACATTTTGACACCTCTCGGAAAACCACAAAAACGACACCCGTAACAAAACAATTCATAATTTATAATTATTATTGAAGCCGCCATCTTGGATTTACTTTTTGTTACCACTAACAGCTTTAAATACTCTCAAAACATAAACAACGATTTACAAATAAGTTCACGAATTCATTATGATCGATCACAAGGACTTATTGGTATAATTCGATAACAATAAATTATTCTTACGAGTACCTTTCAAAATTAGTAGGAAGTTTAAAATACGATATCTCCGGTTTTGATGAAGCCGAGTTCAAACACCCATATACCGCGCAATACGTTCCCGGCTTTTTAAAAAATATTGGAGGATATTTCAAAAAAAACTTTTACGTAAACTAACCACTCGTCTCGGCGCGGCAACTGAGAGCACTGCGGTGTTCGCTAGCTGGCCCTGTCGATGCGCATGTTTGTGTGAGTGTGCGGTTTCGAGCGTTTGTAGGCAGTTTCCGTACTGTCCATATTTATATTGTGCTCACACCCCGCGCCCCGCGCCACCGCCAAAGATACCTAAAAATGACTTCTGCGCAACTAACGACTCTTGCCAAGTTACGTGCCGGGGACTATAGGGTCCGAGGTGATAGGTCGGATATGTCATTATGTACGAACGAGTGTCACTTTTCACCCTTATGTCCTATGTAATAAGGGTGAAAAGGGGTCGAGTGCCGTCAGAAACCTGAAACTCGTGACATGACAACCAGTATCACCATAGAGTAATTGCGCTTACTGATGATTCACCATTTATCTCAGATTTTTTCTTCTGCGTCTCTTTTTGGACAGTCTTCTCCTCCCTTAACTAGCCGTGGTTTAATTACTAGGCAATCAGCAAATTGGTAGTAAGACTGACTAACGGGTGATTAGGGTATTTTAACACACACACTACATTTTGTATTTATTTGTGCCGAACGCTATCACATCAATAAGATTTCCTTTTGGTCAACAGTCGTACCACTAAGCGCCGAGAAAACGACGTGGACGAAGAGGAGGACAACGCGTCTCGAGACAACACTGACGTTGCACCCACACCAGAGGCCGAGCGACCTGCTGAACGTAAGTATACATACATAACATCACGCCTGTAATACCCTAGGGTTAGGCAGACGTGTAATAGTACACCAATCGGTGTAATCCTTACATAGTATAAAACAAAGTCGCTATTTTTGTCTGTTTGTTTGTCTGTATGCTTAAATCTTTAAAACTACGCAACGGATTTTGATGCGGTTTTTTTAATAGATAGAGTGATTCAAGAGGAAGGTTTTAGTATATAATTTGAACGACATCCACGCGGGTGAAGCCGCGGGCATCAGCTAGTAGTATATAAATGCTTGATTACAGCAATCTGTTATTGCATACTATTGTCTTGCCCTTGCTTTCGATCGGTGACAACAATATAATATAGTGTAGATCCAGATGTATTACCGAGTTTGTTTCAATACTTCTCTCAAGCTACAACAATAGGCAGTGGTAAAGGAGGGCATTTTGGGGGACTTACAATGCTCTTATGCATTTTTTGTTTATGTTCAAAAAGTGGTGATTCTCAACCCAATAAAAGCTATATCAAGTTTATTGATATTATTCTACACATAAACCTTCTGGAAAAAAATCACCTAACGTTAATGATAATTGCATCAAAATACATTTTGTATAAATTTTAATATAGTTTGTGTTTACTAAGAGTTCATAAAGACAAACGTTTATTTACGCTCGTTTCCACCGGCAATGAAATTATATAATTATGCTGATAAAACACGTTGCAGCGACTCCAAGCGCTTCAGCGGCTGCGAGTGAGCCTCCAGCGCCGAGCGACGCGCCCGCCACGCCCGCGCCGCCCCTGGACGCGCACGACGACTCGCAGGGCAAGCACAGCGACTCCAACACGCAGGTACACTACCATGACTGTAGTTTCATATAAGCTAGCTTAGCTTTATTGAGGTCTACAAGAATATATAGTAAAATAACTAAGTTACATTGTATATTCTTTGGCTCAAATTAACTCTTACCCGTATACGGTTTACAAGGGACACCAACGCGAATAGAAGTTTTTGTTCAAATTAACCATGAATAATTTTCTATGTAGAAAGGTGTATGTTCGATAGAATACGTGCTAACCGTTTTGGCGTGTCCTTTCTTCTTTGTATAAAAGTAAGTTAGCAGAATTGACTATTCCAGCTGCTCAAGTAGACTAACCTAAACCAATCCCACAGGAGATGCTAACGAAGGAGGAGTTAGAAGACAACGTGACAGACCAGACGCATCACATCGTGGTGCCGTCGTACTCGGCGTGGTTCGACTACAACTCTATACACACCATCGAGAAACGAGCGCTGCCCGAGTTCTTTAACGGGAAGAACAAGTCCAAGACGCCAGAGATATATCTCGCTTACAGGTTTGTTTGAAATTTTGATTTTGGGGGAGAGCAGTGGTAGTCGCATGTATCTGTTACTTTGTATTTATCTTTGTGTTGATGTGGTATTTATTAAAGGATTTTTTTTAATACGGACCACCGTCCAATGTGAATGATGTGTGTGTAAATATCTGACCTAGAACTAAAATTCGTAGATACGTTATATCCGAAAACCCGATTACAGCATTTACAGCCCATTCGCTCATATTGATAAGCCAGTGCCTTAGCATAGAACGTAGACTGTAAACTGATTGTGATGGTTGTTGTACGAGGTACGAACCTATTGATTGCACTATGTGCTTCTGCATACAACTTCCGACTTTATCATCTACGTCATCTTCCTGCCTTTGTCTTATTCTATTTACTTCCAGTCCCCACTGTCAGAAGTCAGCATCATTTACACATAATTCCTCACACGAACCTTCCATCTTGTCTTCAGCCTTCTTCTCCTCTTTCCATTAACTTCCGATTGTATACAAAATTCAATCGTCTTCTTCTTTCCAGGAACTTCATGATCGACACATACCGTCTGAACCCGACGGAGTACCTCACCAGTACAGCGTGTCGCCGTAACTTGGCGGGAGACGTGTGCGCTATCATGCGTGTGCACGGCTTCCTCGAGCAGTGGGGACTTGTCAACTATCAGGTGACGACGATACTTTATTTTTACGGGGATTACCATTATGACTAGTCTGTCAGTCAGGCAGCAACTTAACAGCTTTTGCTTCGAAATTAAAGATCACTGTGATTTTAAAGGAGGTCGTGGCTAAATAATAAGAGCTTGCCAAGACCGGTCTGTGGATAGGTTGCCATCCAATACACACCGAGGTTCCTCCGTGCCTCGGCGACCACGATAAGCCAGTCCCGGCTGTTATTTGAATATCTTTGACAGTCTTTACAGTCAGTGGCTTGTCTTAAAAAGCTGACGACTAATCTTACCAAGGGTACTATTTTTGAATTTTCTATGTATTGTAACTGTTTTTTATTTATGTATTCCAGTTGGAGGCAGAATCTCGGCCGACTGCAATGGGTCCGCCACCCACGTCGCACTTCCACGTGCTTTCCGACACACCGTCCGGTCTGCAGCCGCTCGTCTCAAGGCCCACACAGCCAAGGCCGGGTAGGAAACAGCATATTATTATTATTGTCTAAACACTAAGGTGCAATTTTGAACTACGGAGTAGTTTGCTATAATTGGAACTAACGCGGGTAGCGTCTTATTTTGCTCTACTATTTTTATAGACAAATTTTAAGTATTTTTTCCACCACTCGTAGGCCGCAAATACGGAGAGGTGGGGCGTGCAGCGTACAGCGGGGAGTTGAATGGAATTCCATTCAACTCCCCGCTGCACGCTCTATAAAACGCGTCTCCGAATTTGCGGCCTGACAGTCACATTCCCGCAGCGGGTTTGTCTATAACTCGTGTCGTGAATACTTGTACAGTTCGCAGCTCGTCAAAGCATAACCTATACCTCCTGAAATAACATTTTGTTACCAGCACCCCCAATGTTTTCACGCAAGCCCTACGATTATTCTGCATATACGAGAAACTGTTACCATAGTCTCACCAATAGTTAATATTATTGTGTTATGTTCAATTCAGCGGAGAACGTACCGAAGGTGGAACCAGGTTTACCCAACGGTGCAGAGGCAGGCGCAGGCGCGGCGCCGCCCGTGCCGCCAATCAAACCCGAGCCCGCACTCGACCTCGCCGCCGCCTCCGGACTCAAGCTCGACCAGGTTAGATCTTCACCAAAATTAAGGCATTAACTTAGGTATGATGAGATGAACGGGGCTAAGAATGAAAAGAAGTCTTCTACTGCCTGTAATATTCCCGAAGAATAAGAAACTTTTACCGTTCTTCGGGGGAAGCAACTACCTATTCCCAGGGTACTACAGTCCAGCAGCTGCTGTGGCAACTATCAGGTACACTAGGATGTTTTCTGACACATCATCTTTGATTTTCCCAGGTTTTTCATTTCATGGCAACTATTTCGTCGGGTAATCTCACCACCGTACGACCAAAATTTCGATTGCCAGTCCTTGGACGCCACTTGGTCACAGTTTTACCGAAACCGGGCTAAACTGTGACCAACTGGCGTGAAAAAATTGTAAATGAATTCGACAACTCGAATATCTGTAGTGAATAATCGTTATAAGTTTTTAAACTGACATGGTCACTGACACTCTTTTATATCATAAACGGGATAAAAAAAAAAAACCAAATACAAAAACTTTAACCGGGAGGACGGGTCTCAACTGTCGAGAGCCTGGAATCCAGTAGTTCAACTGTGCAAAAACCAAAAAGTTCGCGAGTGGACACAGTGAGTTTTGTGTGTCGGGAACAGAATCGTGTAGTGAGTGACAATGGTAGTGGTGCCGAACGCAAAAAACGAACTAGAGAGAGGGTAGACCGATTTGTCTGCTCATAAACATCCACCCGCAATGACTTCAGTTTATCCGTGATCATGGTGATTGTAACAGCGCCGAAATATTGGGAACTCAAAACAATAATCAAACATGGTACAGTGCGATCAAATTATCTTGGCAGCTCTGAACATAGGCTTTGCGAAATTTTACGCATGTAAACTTGGGAATAAAACTGTGATTGCCAGATAAACCAATACTTAAACGATCAGAAAATATCTAATTTAAACACTGAGAAATACAAATAAAATAAATATCATAACACTGTTATACATTCGTTGTAACAAAATGACCTGCACGAAGTTCGGAGCTGCCAAGATAATTTGATCGCACTGTAAATATCCCGTTTATGATATGAATCGTTGTTGTTTCCAGTACCGCAGCGGGCCCCGCGCTCGCGGCTGGACGGAGCAGGAGACGCTGCTGCTGCTGGAGGCGCTGGAGCTGCACCGCGACGACTGGAACCGCGTGGCGGCGCACGTGGGCACGCGCACGCAGGACGAGTGCATCCTGCACTTCCTCAGGCTGCCCATCGAGGAGCCCTATCTGCACGACGCGCAAGCTGGTACGTGATACATAACGTTGCTCAATTACGCGATATTGATCTTGAGTTGCGGTCACCAGCCCAATATGAAATAGTACAGAATTATAGGCGCCACGTGTGATTCTAAGAAACTATGTCTATGAAATAGTAGATTGTACACCAAGTGCATAAAACGCACCATTTTGCGCGAGACGTTTATCCATCCGATGCGAGCTTGCGAGCGAGGATGGATATAAAGTAGAGAGTAAAATGGGTTTTATGGACGAGTTTTACACTCTACTTTTCACTTCGATTGCGAGGAAATGCAACAGCAACTTGTAAATATTGTAAAAATAATTATGGTTCCCGCCAAGTAACTTTTTTTTTATCAGTAGGAAACTTGACATAACACCTGACTTATGTCGTTACTCATACTGCTCAGTTATAAACATTCAAACATTTTGAGCAAGCCTATTGCCATCAACCAATGTAATTAGGAACAAGCCTATTGCCATCAACTTATGTAATTTGGACCAAGCCTATTGCCATCAACCAAAGTAATTAGGAGCAAGCCTATTGCCATCAACTGATGTAATTAGGGACAAGCCTATTGCCATCAACAGATGTAATTAGGAAAAGCCTATTGCCATCAACCAATCTTATTAGGAGCAAGCCTATTGCCATTCACTGATTTAGGTAATTGAGAGCAAGCCTATTGCCATCAATCAATGTAATTAAGAGTAAGCCTATTCCCATCAAATGATGTAATTAGGAGCAAGCCTATTGCCATCAACCAACCTAATTAAGAGCAAGCCTATTGCCATCAACCAACCTAATTAAGAGCAAGCCTATTGCCATCAAGCGATTTAGGTAATTGGGGGAAGCCTATTCCCATCAACTTTCCTTGTATTCGTAATGAAAAGCAGTAATCCCTTGTTCTTAGAATACTAGCGAAACGAATTAAATTAGAGAGGTTATTCTATGAAGTTGTTCCTGTGGCTGTTGGGCCGATTACCTGTGCCGATTACCTTGGTCTTCGACGAAGATTTTACTTTATGCTCTAGAGCATAAAACGCGACTTTATGTCGCCTACGCACGACGTAAAGACGAATTTTAGAGCGAGAGAAGTGAAAAACATATTACTGTACTATCATACTTCCGGTTTAGTCTGTCAAATCTTTATTCCTAATACAACAGGACTGCTGTTGATTAGTCTGTTCCTGTCACCGGTAGATTTTTTTTTATTTTTTTTTTATTTTTCAATGTTATGACTAGTGGTGGTTTTTTTTTTTTTTTTTTTTTTTTTTTTCTTTTTTTATGAAATCTTGCTTTCAGTTTGAGAGACTATTTATTAATTTATTCCAAAAAGGTAAATAACTTATGAACTATAAAACTAAGCCCCACAAAACCGTTACAATGGCTTGACTGTGGGGTCGATGAGTATGTAGATATATATACTTAAATTAACTTAATCTAAATATTATTCAAAACTTACACTTTTTTATAACTATCTAAATAGACGGGTCTATTTATCAAACGTTGTTCCCATACCTTATTTTTTTACTTTGTTTTGTCACAGGTGGAGTGCTAGGCCCACTAGCGTACCAACCAGTCCCGTTCAGCAAGACAGGCAACCCGGTAATGTCCACGGTCGCGTTCCTAGCGTCTGTGGTGGATCCGCGCATCGCGTCCAAAGCCACGAGGGCAGCTATGGAAGAGTTTGCTGCCATCAAGGTAGGGAGGAAAATCATACTATATTTACTGATAACCTTAAAAATTTCAAGTCTGTGCCGCAACCGATTTGGCCCCTTGATTTTGTGAAGGGTCTTTCGTTTAAATAAGTCAATAAACATGGCCTATGTGTTGCATTTCGTGAATGCATCTTTTTTCGACATTTGAGACGAAAGCTTGGCACAAGCAAAGAGATGTCTATACCAGCAGTGGGTGAAGGCGGGCTGTGGATGATGAATTGCGTTTAGATATTTGTTTTTTTTTTGCCTCTCTTTCACCTAGTGAAGAAGAACAGACCTAATAAAAGACAAAATAATAAAATAAAATCGACCTAACAAACGTTTTGAAACCCACATTATCCTCTCTCCTGGTCAAATCTAGCACGTCTCCGCAACACTAAGGACAAAATGAAAAACGCCACTGTACATTAAGGTGGATGTTCCAGGGTAGCCCGCGAAATTCAAAAATTCTTAAGTTTTTAGCGATTTGCAGGCCAGTGCTAGGTTGTATGTTAGTGAAAATATGATTCGCGGCTGTAAGACGTATGCAGTTACAGAATTACAATCATCAAAACCATATGTAAATACGTCTTACAGCCGCGAATCATATTTTCACTAACATACAACCTAGCACTGGCCTGCAAATCGCTAAAAACTTAAGAATTTTTGAATTTCGCGGGCTACCCTGGAACATCAGCCTTAAGTTTTTAAATTATATAA
The DNA here is from genome assembly GCA_949775195.1 of Diarsia dahlii. NCBI lineage: Eukaryota > Metazoa > Arthropoda > Insecta > Lepidoptera > Noctuidae > Diarsia > Diarsia dahlii. The sequence goes on from OX459212.1 coordinate 9,436,787, forward strand.
AAATTAGAAAATAAGTAAATAAAATTCAGATTCCTCAACACTCCACTTGTGTGGAACTCGTCGCCTGCTTTGGTGCCTTTGCTGTCGGTTAGATGAGTAAATAGTAATTGTGTGCACAGGACGAGGTGCCGTGCGCCATGATGGAGGCGCACGTGAAGGCGGCGGGCGCGCACGGGCCGGGCGCCGCGCTGGCCGCCACGGGCATCGCCGGCACCGCGCCTGACCTGTCGCCCAATGGTACACAGCATTCTATTATTATTCATTTATGTGTCATTTGAAGCAAATTACCTTCGATTAATAATAGTACTAGATTAAGCATCAGGAACAAAACTAAGTCGCTCAAGTGGCCACGTTTGCACACACGTAAACATCTACATAACATCTTAGAAAAAAGTTCAATATTATTAACAACTTCAGATGATTATAAACCTTAACACTTAAACATAACGTTTAATTATAATTGTAAAGTATATTTATTTAAGCCCTTTCATCGGAGAAAGATTAGAAGCAAAACATTTTAAATGTCGCTCCAAAATAAAAAGTCATCAGTACAAAAATATTCATTCTAAAATAATAATAATAACGTTTATTCAACAAAAGAAAGAATACAGTTGAGTACAAAAACGGTGAGCCACAAACTAAGCATAGCTTGTATCTTGTGAAACTTAAACTCTAAGCAATACGGTTAAAAGCATTTTGTGTACAATGTCGTGCTTATTCTATTGCGGAACTAGCGTTCCCTGTTCAAGAACATGATACAATAGTTGGTGCGTTGTAGCAAACATTGGCCAAACAATTATTAATATTCGCTGATTTAATTATATTTACAGTTTAATTATGTTTAAATATTATGAAAAAGCACATAATGATATTAAATTACCGAAAAAAAGATATTCCTTCCAAAACCTTGGTGTTACGGTGGTTATTTACGCAGTTTTTGAACGCATACTGCGGCATTTTGACGTCTTACTGTTTGCTATGATTGGACCATACTAATTTGAAATAACACCACAAATACTTTTGTGGTCTTAAGTTTCGGGCCGTTTTTAAAGCGCTCATCGGGAATCTAGTACATTATTGATCGAAGCAAATTACACATTTATTAATATCACTACTGCAAACAAAACGGTGAAGGAAAACATCGTGAGGAAACAAAATGGTCCTAAAGCCAAAAATTCGAAGACATGTGACATCTAGCAACTCGCACTGTACCCACGTGGTGGATTATGACCTATTTCCTCTCAAGTCTCATGGAGAGGAGGCCTGTTTTGCAGCAGTAAAAACATTATAGACTGATTATACCATTATACTTAAGCACAGTTCCTGAAAGTCCAGTTTTACGCCAGTAAGATTGTATATTTTATCACTTTGTCAAGCCTAATCTGGAAATTGTCGAACCTACAGTTGTATAAGATTTTTTGACGTATTCAAAATCGCCATTTTGTTATTTTATGAATCAACTAGCTGATGCCCGCGGCTTCGCCCGCGTGGATACTGTAAAAACAATCCTTTATGCAGATTATATATCATTCTAAAATTTCAGCTCGACCGGTGCAGAACTTTTTGAGTTTTTGAAGCGTACACAAACCAACATAACATTTTTATATATATAAATTCTTCATAATTCTTCTATTTTGTTCTTCTTTTTTCTTAATTCTTCTTTCTTTTTTCTTTTATTTTTCCTCCTATAAGCTTCATGCGATCGTCAAGACACCCTTGTAGCACATTTTAAGCATTCGTCTACTTTGTGACGCTTACTAATAACTGTCACTTGCCCTATCACCTACCCTGCAAATAACTGCAGTCTAATAAATACTCACAACTTTAATAAATGTCCAGCCGAACCCAAGAAGGAGTCAAGCACATCAGACATCAAGGCTGAACCCATGGAGGTGGAGGAAGGCGAGCCCAAGGTAAAGGAAGAGCCGTCAGACACACCCGCCCCTGCTATCGCGCCCGCACCTGAAGCTGATAAGGAACCTAAGGAGGAACCCGCTGCTCAACCTGGTAAGTTATAAACACTATTATTCATCACTAATAGGCCTTTATCCATGGACATTATTCTTCTTAGCGTGTCGATGACAATTCAAATTGAGTCAGCCCAAAATTTGGCAACGAGTTTGGCACTGTAGCCTCCATCAGTTCCTGTGATGTGCAAGTAACAGGACACGATATCAAGTGCCCCATAGTTAGGACAGGGATTAGATAGGACATTTAATTTATCAGATAAGATAGGTGTTTTAATTCATTAATAATATCATTTTAATTAATTTTTTCTTCTAATATATTCCTTGCCCACTAATGGACAAAACATCACAACACTTTTTTTGTTCACCTTTGAAAAAGTCTCCTAAATCACTTTCCAGTCTTACCGTTGGGTAATCTTCTCAAGCATTCTCCAATCCACATTATTTTCTGCTATTATTTTGACAGTTGTTTTAATATCTCCCACATCGATTGACTAGGCTTGGCTGAACTCAGAGGACTATGGTTATTTATTTCTAACATCTTATTTCCAAATACAGAAAAAACAGAAGCCCCAACGACAATAGACGCGAAACTCCAATCGGCAGCCGCTGCGTCGCTAGCCGCCGCCGCTGTCAAAGCGAAGCACCTCGCCGGCGTCGAGGAGAGGAAGATCAAGTCTCTGGTCGCACTGCTGGTGGAGACGCAGATGAAGAAGCTAGAGATCAAGCTCCGACACTTTGAGGAGTTGGAGGCCACTATGGAGAGGGAACGAGAAGGTAAATAAGTTTACATCTATAGGATATATATCACACCACTGCGAGTGTAGACGCTGATGCAAAAGCTGGACACAGCTGAAGATTAAGCTGAGACTTTAAAAAGTAGACTTGAATGAATGGGTACTTAAGAGTTTGAACTTGTGTTTAGACCAGCGGTTTTGCGGTGCCCTGGTATAGCAGATGATCGTAGGCACCGGCGACCATTTACCGTCCGTTGGGTTGCCCGCATATTTGCTACTTTAGGGCATAAAAAAGACAAATCAAATAATGATGAGGATTTAGACAGGTTCTAACAGTCAGCAAGCTTTAGACCGCCTTTATTTTGTCGCTTTTTGATTATACTGGCGTGCGGCTGCCCAAAACCCGAATAAATCTTTATCTAAAAGAAAATCTCACGATACTACATAGCAAATGCAGGTTTATGTGTCAGCATTTTTTTTAAACAGTTGAGAAATTGTGAACTTTAATTGTGTTCGTGTGTCCTAGGACTGGAATACCAGCGTCAGCAATTAATTCAGGAGCGACAACAGTTCCACCTCGAACAACTGAAGGCCGCAGAGTTCCGCGCGAGGCATCAAGCGCATCAGAGGTAAGTGAAATTGAACCGTAATGTTTATGCACTCTGCCATGCGAGAGTGTATACTCTCAGTGTGCCTTGCTTGCTCTCCGTTCCGTGTTGGTTTTTGTCTCGCGGCTCGAAAGTGTCGAAAGTCTGACAATCAGTCTTGCCAAGGGGTATTGTATTACCCTGTATTAACTGAGCTGTGGAGGTTAGACAGTCAGTCCATGTAATATACTGGTATAGTTGTGTTCAAACTTATTATCAGGTAATGACGATGCGTCCTCTGCCCCCCCCCCCCCCCCCCCAGCTTTACGTTAAATATTCCGGGTCGCCATAAAGTTTGAACACACCCGGTTCGACTGGAAGCCAACTAGACAGATGATAAGATTCTCGGAAGCTCTTCATGAAAGCGACTTCATTCATGTCGAGATTTGAGGACGTAGAAATTGACCTTGCTCGTATTGTACGTCAGTTTTATCATATTTGTTGCACAACAAAGCCGCTTGTGCACTGTTTGGGGTATAGTGTTTACAAATAAATGCGTTTGCGCGACCGTTTTATTTGTAAGACTATTGTTGGTGTGGTTGTTAAGAACAATGTTAGGTTTAGCTTCACAGTAATTAGCGTTTATATTTTTATTTTATTTTCATTTCATAAAAATTGATCATTCAAATTTTATTTCAAATTATGAAGTTTTTGTATCATAATGCGAATTACTATCGACCATTTACTCGCACAAGAAACGTTTGAAATAAGTGGGTCAGTAAGAGAGATATAAATACAAGGTGTCTCAAAAGTAAGTTCACATTTGCTTATCTTATTACGCGAAAGCAACTATTCTGAGGGGCGCGGGGGGTATGTCAGTCGGTAGTCTGGCTCTTGGGAATTTAGTCGCTATGGAGCGTTTCTCTGGTGCGAACCGTGCGTTGTGCGTACGTGAGTTTTACAAAAACGGTAATTCGGCGACTGTAGCGCGTAGAAAATTCTGCAGTATTCGACATATTCGTCACTTAAATGATGCGCCTAGCACTCGTCTCATTGCAAAATGGGTTGAGAAGTTTGAAGAGACTGGGTCAACTCTGGAGAAACCAAAATCTGGGCGACCAAGAACATCAAGAACAGCCGAAAACGTGGACAGTGTTACTCAGTCTATTCGAGATGATCCAAACCTCTCGATTCGGAAGCGTGCTGTTGCTTTAAATGTGCACAGATCTTCATTATGCCGCATTTTACACAAAGATTTAAAGCTGCACCCGTACAAAATTCAGTTAGTGCAAGAACTGAAGCCTCAAGATGCTGGTCAGAGGCTTGCCTTTGTAAATCAGATGATTGAGCGCTTTCCAACGTTCACCAACATCTTGTTTTCCGATGAAGCCCATTTTCACCTGAATGGGCATGTAAACAAGCAAAATTGTCGTTACTGGAGTGCAACCAACCCAAAACAAAAACATCAGAAACCGCTACATTCACCCAAAGGCACCGTATGGGCAGCGATGTCGGCGCGAGGAATTATCGGCCCTTACTTTTTTGAAGATGGAAGGGGACGCACACTCACAGTGAATTCAGAGCGTTATGTGGAGATGTTAGACGAGTTTTTCGTACCCCAACTGCAAAACTTTCCTGGTTACAAGCAAAGAACATGGTTTCAGCAGGATGGAGCAACTTCACACACGTCCAACAGATCTCTGCCTCGAGTTCGAGAAATTTTTCCGAACAAATTAATCTCCAGGCGAGGTGACATAAATTGGCCTCCACGGAGTCCCGATTTAACGCCTATGGATTTTTTCCTGTGGGGTTATGTCAAATCAAAAGTTTACGCTAATAAACCGACTTCCCTGGCACAATTAAAAGAAAATATCCGTCATGAAATGGCAGCCATCACGGAGACTACCTGCCGAGCTGTCATAGGCAATTTTAGTGCCCGACTAAATGAATGCCGAGAGCGCAACGGTTTACATTTGGACGATGTTATTTTTAAAAAATAAATTCCCAAACAGTGTACTTCAATATAAAATAAACATTTTTTCAATAAAGCTAAGACTTTTCTTTTAAAAAAAGATTTAAATGTGAACTTTCTTTTGAGACACCTTGTATTATAATTTGATCCTTGACTGTTCACGTCGCCGAGCACTCACTAGAATTCTACTCGCTTCTTGGTGATATTCTACAGCAGCCATAAAATCAAAAGTGTGTAAGCGGTATAAAACTCAAAATGTTTAGACACTTATCTTTTTGATTTTATAAGTTTTTAAGAGCTGTTGTACTGAGTTGCTAATAGGGGATCGGACTGGGTCAAAATAACATGATTCTGTTTAGTCCGTAAGTTAGATTATCGAAAAATATTGAATACGTGTTTTTTGTTTTATCAAATCAATAAAAAATTACGAAGATAAAACACGTCAAAGATCTTGGAGTGGGGCTTGAAACGTCACTTGTGTCGTCAAAATGTACTATCATATGACGTCACACGAGTTTTCGAAGCACTGTATCGTCTTCATTTTAAGTTTACGTGAAAAAAGAAAAAATACGTGTCCAATAATTTTTGGAAATCTATCTGACGGACTAATTAGTTTTTTTTTGTCCGATCCCCTATTGTCTCAGTAGGCTAAGCTCGGACGAACTTCATCATAGGACTATGATGACGGTTTAGTTAACATTGTGTATGTTTATACAGGATCCAGGCGGAGACCGGTGGAGTGGCGGGTGTGGCGGCGCCCGGCGCTGCCGGAGTGCCGCCCGCAGCGGGCGCGGCGCCGGCCGACGCACCGCCCGAGCCCACGCCGCCGCCGCACGCCTAGCTGCCGCGACACTAGCTCTTACACTCTACCACTTAGAGCTGCAGATATACAGTACTAGGATGTTGATATGGCACACGGACTCTTAGAAAAAGTGTAGCTTTGGTCCCTTTGCCTTATCGATTGACATCGTACTGCAATGTAGTTTAAGCAAATACTATTTATAAGTTTAGACTTTCAAATTATTATTACTATGAAATAAGATTCTTGTGAACGAGTGATCTGTGCGAACGAAGAACGCGGTGTAAGATTGATTCGATTGAGCATTCTTAATCAGTGTAAGTGTACGTCAGTTGGGGTCGCAGCTAAGCGATGTTTTCAAATAAAAGGTATCGAGTCGAATGGTATTGTTTCACTCTGCGCTGTCATTTTGTACCGCGATAACGACCCTGCTTGCACTTTTATTTGTCCACAAAATACCCTTTATTCGTGTCGTTTTATTTCCCAAACATGTTTTGGAAACATTTGACGCACAGTTGTACAGAAAACAATCCATCGTGCAGTACTGCACGGAAGTAATTTTATTTTTAATTTAAATTTTAAGATTTAAATAAATATAATGCTTTTGATAATTTCTTTGGTTTCTATAATTTATTATTCGTTTGCATCGGACACCCAGGAAAAAGAAACATATTATAGAATTTCTTTGGTAAGTACTTGTGACGTCTGTTCATATTTTTTTTTAAATATTAGTTTAAACTCAGCTCTTACAAAAAATTTCCGTAAGCTTTCATTTATAAATTAAATTTAAAAACAGCTTTTTTTATGCACGAAAGTTACTAAAAAATTAGTTACATTTTGGAAAAACTAAACTGATATTCTAATTTAACACGCGTTACAATTTTTTTGAATCCTAAGGGCCTTATCATACTAGCGGTTTGGAAGCGCCTGCGGGGTGGAGCGGACGCCCTACGAATGCGTCGCGAACACGCCGCGGCTGCGCAGCGAAGACTTCGCGGACGCGTGGCTAATTCGTTACGTTTTCGTCGCATGTGTGTAGCAAATTATCGCTGTACAATACACTACACACTACAATACACATACACTGTTCGCGGCGATCCCGTTGCGCGTCCGCAACGAATTCGCTGCGCATACGCGGCATGTTCGTTGCGCGTCCGCAACGAATTCGCTGCGCATACGCGGCATGTTCGTTGCGCGTCCGCAACGAATTCGCTGCGCATACGCGGCATGTTCGTTGCGCGTCCGCAACGAATTCGCTGCGCATACGCGGCATGTTCGTTGTGTGTCCGTAACGAATTCGTTGCGCGCCCGCTCCGCTGTGAAGACGTTCGCAATCCGCTAGTATGATAAGGCCCGAAGATGCATTCCATTCAATTTATTTGAATATAAACAAAGTTGATATTGCTCATTCAAGGCCAAGCATCAATATATAGTATAGTGGTGTAGCATGATACATAGATTGTTTCAGTAGGGATTTATGATCAATAAAAAAATCAACTGGCTTTTAATTACTTTTATTATTTAAGATTACAATTCTTAGCATCGTGTCACAAGTATCACGACGGCCCGGATTGACGTCAATTATAGTTAATAAACTTTTAAAAATGTATAACAAAAGTTAACTACATTTACAGCACGCTTGTTTCGATTCATAAAGTAATAATCCATACTAATTAATCGTTAAACGCGAAACTAACGCTTCGCCCGTGTGTTACCTACGTTTCACACCTAAACCACTTACGAAATGGCACTTTCAGTAGCCTCTATTAGCTCTTGTGATATGGAAACAATTATTATAGTTAGCCTTTAGTGTCCCACTGCCCGGCAAACGCCTCCCTCCATCTCCATTCCAGCCATTGGTCACGATTCTTGTGCTATTTCTTTCCAATTTTCAAGGAAAACATACATTTTGTCCCGCCATCTACTTCGGTCCTTTTTTTTTTCTTTTTATAACGAAAGTTAGTTTCAATACACTTCCGCGACTACTAGCTCTTATCACACTACGATTAGGTTCAACATGCAATATACCTTAGTACTACATTTAATTCAACATACTTTATTCTGCAGTCCAGGGAAGGTTTTAACGGTGAGAAAGTAGTAGGTAGGCAGGTAGGATAACGGTATTGCAACGCATATAAGTACCTAGTAGGTACAGCTAGTGCTAAATAAATTAATAAGTATACAACCATTAGGTATCGTCGCACGACAATCCAGGTACTCCCGCACTATTCACCCACGGGGAGAGTCCGGTGTGGGACCCCGAGCTGCAGAGCCTGTACTTTGTGGACGCCAAGGAGCAGAACGTGCATCGACTAGACTACGTGTCTGGAAAGATTTTTACTAAGCATATAAGTAATTTTTTATTATATTCAATCAATTCTTTCAACATATTATTTTAACATCACGCCAATAATCCCCTAGAGTTAGGCAGAGGTGTATCGAATAGTAGGTACACCCAACTTTCGCCAGTTATGTTCAAGTCTGTAATAGGGGGCGAGTACAGAGTAATTGCCATCAACCGGGCACAAATTCAGACTCCGTGACTGAGAATATTCTGATGGGAAAAAAATCCAACAACACTGCCCGAACTGGGAATCGAATCCAGAACCTGCACAGCAGTCGCGCTTGTGACGTCTATCTATCTCTGTTATAAATAATGTCTACTTTTATGATAGCACCACCAGTCAAGGAAAGCATGTAGAAAATTTATTTTACCAGAAACTACCTATATCCACATCTATGTGATATCTATCAAGTGCTAAGTAGGGTCCGGACACAAGTGAGCCTAAGCAAGGAAAACCTGTTCAGGTTTAGATTCATAGATGACTCTGCCCTGGAGTGTAAATGAGGCATTGCCTCACAAACTATGGAGCACTTGACATCGTGTCCTGCCTGTCCTGTTACGATTACTTGCACATCACAGGAGCTGATGGAGGCTACTGAAAGTTGGAAATGACATTGGGAACTTTCTGCCCCGTTTTTCGAAAAGTAGCGGACACAAACAAAACCTATCACAGATGATAGATACTGTTATCCACTTTATTGCCGTGCATTTCATTTTTCTGTTACATATGGGAATATTCAGAAAATAAGGTTTCAACACTTTGATACTTTTACTTGTACACTTCACATTACCTACACCGTTTTTTTTTTGGGTCTGTGAAATCATCAAATGACTTCTCCCGCTCTGGCCAGGCCAGGCGATATGGAGTGTCAGACTTCTACTGACTAAAAACCACCCATGTTCTTTCTTAGCCCTTGCGCCGAGGCCAAGCCCGACGGGCGTCGGCCCTTGCGGGCCCAAAGCTAAAAAATAGCTATGATAATGTGCACTACGGCAGATTATCTATTAAGCCGGCGAACATCGCGCGTTTACTGAACGGCGCTGCTCAAGCTAGTTATTCTGCGATGCAAAATAACATAAAATGTAAAAAAAAAAACAAATCATTTAAGACAAAAATATTTCCAACTTAGACTCGTCCTACCTCAGAATTCCCATATGTCACAACATAGCGCTTTAAGTAAACATACCTACAGGTCTAAAACTTTCAAATAAATTCCGTTTCATCTCTGTCCGCCGTGGGGATTTTTCCCATAGTAAAGTTCCCAATGTCCTTTTGGGCCGACTCAATTTAAATTGTCACTGAAACGCTAAGAAGAAGAAGTAGGGTCTCAAACAAAATTAACCGATCACTACTGGGCTGGATAAATAGCAAGCTCTTACAGATTTTTGTTCAACAGTATTCTGAACATATAATCATTATTCATGCTCATTCCAGATTACGGCGAAGTGAATGTAGTGTCCCTGGTCGCGGGTACCCATCGCCTGCTGATCGCGGTCCGCTCCTCCCTGTACCTGCTCGACTGGAACACCGCGGGAGACAACGCAATGCGTCTGCTAACCACCGTGGACGTCGGTCTACCGGACAACGTCATCAATGATGGGAAACCTGACGCTGAAGGACGATTTTGGACAGGTTAGACCTATACTTTTTTGGAGCTCGGCAGAGCGGTAGGAAGTGTCAACTTCTACTGTCTAAACCTCACATGTTCCTTATTAGTCCTTTGTGTCGAAGCCGCGGTATCTCTTTCGAACAACCCGTAGACGTAGGTACATATACTCTCTCGCTCTGAGCAGAACGGAAGGGAGTCATTCTTCTACTGACTAAAAATCACCCATGTTCCTTCTTAGCCCTTTGTGTCGAGGCCGCGGAATCTCTTTCATAAATGTATCTACTTCATTATATAAATAAATATAACATAGTAAAGTGTCAAATTCTCGAAATCTAATACAGAGAGCATCTCGAAAAGAAATACAGAGAGCTTTGTACATTCGAACTTATGCTTCTGATATATATAGACAAAAATTCGCTGAGCAGTCAGTTACTTTTAATCCCCTCCCCTTCCTCTAAACTTATAATTTGTGTCCCCAACAGGTACAAAAGGCCTTCAAACAGGAGACGACGTGGTCCCCGACAAAGGCACATTCTACAGCGTTGAACAGGAAAGCTTCACGCAGCCGCGTGTACAACTGCGTCCGGTGTCCATCTCCAACGGCATCGCGTGGTCGCGCAACAACTCGGTCATGTACTACATCGACTCGGCCACGCAGAAGATTGAAGCGTTCGACTTTGATGTGCAGAGGGGAGACTTGAGTATGTAATCTATTATCTGCTATTATTTTAATTATAAAAGAGACTATGACCCCTGAGTTTGGTTCGGATGTTTCTTCTCAGAGCAGTCAGGTACGAAACACCGGCCCCATCTAGCTTTAAAAAAAAGTGACTTGTGAAAGTGTGTTATTTACATGGAGCCTATCTGAGGTCAAGTAACCAATGATTGTGTGGTGTTTTTTCTGGTGGTTAAATCTACTGTTTTCTGACTTCCCTTAACCTAATCTAACCTAAACAACTATAAATAATAGCTGGGAACAACGGTCTAACGAAGGCATGGAGATTATTCCCGGAATGACCTTGGCAAGCAATGCCATGACCCTATTACAAACCCTCCGCTGTCCGTCCGTCTGTCTGTCAGCGGATTGTATCTCCTGGATCTGTAAAAGGAGGACACTTGATTTTTTTACAGAATGTGTAATTCCGTTGCGACTATAACAACAAATAATATTACAAGATAAAGGAGGCTCCCCTACTACAATGGTACGAAAACCTTCATGCGCGAATCCAATTCGCGCTGGGCCAGATTTTTTTTTCAAAACATTTAGTTCAGACAATTCCACAAATATTTCTTAGCGCACTTCTGATATAATATAATTCAAGCCTAAAAGCAACAATATAACTTTATATCAACAGCTGGTCGTCGGACGGTGGTAGACGTAGCAAAGTTGGGTTACGAGGAGGCGATACCAGACGGCATGACCATAGACAGCCGCGGAGACTTGTGGGTAGCGCTCATGTTCGGTGGCACTGTAAGTATCGCTTTTATTATATACTAGCTTTTGCCAGCGGCTTCGCCCGCGTGAAAATGACGATTTTCCATACAAACTTTCATCCCCTATCTATCTCCCTTAGGGGTTGAATTTCGAAAAATCCTTCCTTATTCCTTGTCTACATTATAAAGGGAGCCTCTGTGCAAAATTTCAGCTTTCTAGGTCCAACGGTTTGGGTTGGGCGTTGATGAGTCAGTCAGTCAGTCAGTCAGGTTCTTTTTATTTATATAGATAGATAGATATTTGACGATATTACAAGCTGCGAGAGATATCTGGATGAGGGACTGTCTTGTCAGGAAGTATGGCAAGTGAGATTTAGACTGAAAGAAGAGAGATCAAGAGAAGAGAGAAAGATTCCGACCTGAAATGATCATGATAACATAACAGAACGACTGTAATCACTGAAAAGGTGTAAAATGAAGGTTAAATGTCCAAAAAGTGTAGTCTAGTAGTTTGTCTGGAGTTATCTCTACATATGCATCGGACTGCTATTACTCGCAATGCTCATTTGGAAAACCCCAATCCCACACTTAGGCCCGGTTACCACCAAAGTGAAAAGAGCGAAGACGAGAGATGTACGGAAATCGACCAATCACATTATTTAAAAACATCTCATCATCATCATCCCTTCCTGTGATTGGTCGAATTTGGCACATCTCCACTCCGTTCTGCTCAGTCCTTAGGAACCGCGCTTACGCCAACTAATACGAGGCGTTCCAACTCATTTTAATATATTTCCACAGATATTACACATAGACCCCGAAACACGACAAGTAGTGTTCGCTTACAAGCTCCCCGCCTCTCGAGTGACGTCAGTATGCTGGGGCGGGCCCAACCTCGACGAGTTGTTCGTGACGTCATCACGTGTCAACGTTGACACCGCTGCCGAGCCGCTAGGGGGCGCTGTCTTCACCATACGAGGCACCGGCAGTCGGGGAGTTGACCCGCATATGTTTAGATTCGAAAACGCAGATTATTACTGATCAAATTGTAGCTATTACGTATTTATTGAAGTTTAATAAACCAGCTTTTAGTTATGATTTTATTTTATTTAATATTGATTCTTTCTCATTTGTGATTTTAATTTACATAATATCGGGCTTATAGCTGCTCTCAGAGAAAACTGACTATCCACATAATATGTGATATGTGGATACAGTCAGTTTTCTCTGAGAGCAGCTATAAGCCCGATATTATGTATGATTAATGTGACGATGGTGTAGAATATGCGCCAACTCATATCCTGCCCATCCTGCACAACCACGAGAAGCAAATGTTAGAGCTGACGTAATATACTGGTTAAACATTCATTTGAGTTGAGAAGAACAATTAATGTGACCAGATAAAAAAGAGCTATTTTGAGATTAAGTACAGTCAGCATCAGAAGTAGCTGAACATTTCGGAATTTTAATTCTTTTATGTACAGGACTCTAGCTATTATTTTTAATGTTTCAGAAGATTATTCGTTTAAATAGTCCTTATACTCCAATAACATTTAGTAACGAGTAAAATCTAACAAGTTTTTATTAAAAAAACAGCTTCGAAACTTTGAGTAATGTTAATAAACTTCTGATGCTGACTGTACCTACTAAACAACTATGTATCTGCTAAACTGCAAATGACTGGGTCGATTGAAATTAAAACTTTATGATTAAACTTACTGAACCAATACCAGTAAGTCGTAACAGATGACGTAAGCAATCAAAATTAGATTTTTACACACCTGCCTTTTAACGCTAATTAACACTAATGGTATCCTGCATGCTTTTAAAGTAAATTATATAACTAAAAGCGGAACCGTAAAGGAAAAATTGGTGAAACACTCAGATTTCCACCAAATAGTGAATATCAAACATGTTTATTTCACTGTGGTGTTTTGCTGCTATTTATAATTTATTTTGTATCACACCGGCTGCTTTATATGATGTAAGTGTTTCGTTAATTACTATAGGTCTAGTAAGTGGCTAATTACCCCGCCCACCTCAATGCAACAAACCCACCTTTTCGGAATGTAGGACAGATAAGCATTGGGCCATTTAGGTACCAACATACAGTGTGTTCGTATCTCTATACCACCGTCATAGATCAGCTAGCATAAGACCAGAAACCTATTTTATTTTTTTATTTGTTATAATAAACATAAAAAAAACATTGCCTCCAGGTACACCACTTATTATCAGACAACTTCAAAACATTCCAATACACAAACCACACGTTCACCCACGGGGAGAGCCCAGTGTGGGACCACGCCAATGGTGTTCTGTACTGGGTGGACGCTCTGAACCAGGACGTACATGCGCTGAACTTTGCCACCATGAAACATAAAGTAAAACATATCAGTAAGTATCTGACGGTAGGTTAGTTTTTGGATACAGAGCTTGTTGGGTACCATGATTGTAAAGGACCAGCATAGCTATTCACAAACAATCGAATCGAAGAATCGAATATGTCGTATATCTATCTCGCTCGCTCTCATAATGCCAAAAAAGATAGATATTCGACATGCCCCAGTCAGCCGGACAGCCTAGATACAAAAGGTCCCAGCTAGCCGGACAGACTAGGTGCAAAAGGTCCCAGCTAGCCGGACAGACTAGACGCAAAAGGTCCCAGCTAGCCGGACAGACTAGACGCAAAAGGTCCCAGCTAGCCGGACAGACTAGATACAAAAGGTCCCAGCTGGCCGGACAGACTAGATACAAAAGGTCCCAGCCGGCCGGACAAACTAGATGCAAAATTTCCCAGCTAGCCGGACAGACTAGATACGAAAGGTCCCAGCCGGCCGGACTGACTAGATGCAAAAGGCGCAACTTAGGGTGTCGTTAGGTAGCTTGGTAGAGAACTATGTCTAGCAGTGGACTGCGATACGCTGATTTGATTGAATGGCTAGCGTTCGTGGCCAATCTAAATGGAGATTAGCCAAGTAACAAGTAACTCAGGAGGAATGAGTAACGTCTAAATAAAATGAGACCATCTTGCAGATTATGGTGAAGTGAACATAGTCATGCCAGTGCACAACAGCAGCCGTCTTCTGGTGGGCGTCAGGAATGAGCTACATCTGATGGACTGGACGAAGCCCGCGGACTCCGCACTGAGGTTCGTGGCGGCTTTCGACCAGGGACTCCCCGATAACATACTTAACGAAGGGAAAGCGGACGCCTTGGGCCGGTTTTGGGGAGGTAAGTAGGTTAAATCCTATAATTTTCTCAGGTCAGGCTTGACACATTTTCATAAGTGTCTCTTAGTTCACACGTTCACACAAAAGAAACGACTGTCTCATCTCATTATCATTCTCTTGCCCTTATCCCAATTTATTTGGGGTCGACGCAGCATGTCATCTTCCATAATTCTCTATTACTCATCATCTCAGCATGTTTAAAAACCGGAACCAAGTGGGGGAATGTAAAAGTTACACAGAGCAATACAGGGCGATTAGTGCTACCTCTTTTTCGCAACCTTACAATGCTAGCTTCAATATAATATACCCTGTTGTTTTGGCAACTGCTTCATGTTTTAAAAATACCCATATTTCCGTCCATGCCAGGCACTAAAGGTCGTCAGAAGGGCAACGAAGTAGTGCACGACGAGGGAACCCTATACAGCCTGGAGTCGCCCCACTTTGTGCCGCTAGTGCAACTGAAGCCGGTGTCAATCTCCAACGGACTCGCGTGGTCTCTGAACAACACCATACTGTATTACATCGATTCGCTGTCGAGGAAGATTGAAGCGTTCGACTATGATTTAGAGAGGGGACGCATAAGTATGTTTTTTTTCATAATTATACCCGTGCTTTGAAGCGGAGAGTGCTTCTCCCGTTTTCCCGCTACTATGGCTATGAAGCCTTATTCGGTTCCACCAAAACGGAGGCGAGTGGATCGGAAAGGAGACGTGTAGTATAGGACGACCAATCACAGGAGAGGTGAGAAAGTTCGCGAAGGGTCTCTTCACTACTCCACTCGTCTTCGTTTTGTCGGAAACCAAGAACATGGTTTTGTTCATCTAAAATGTTAACATACATTTGCCATTTTTAAAGGCAAACGCCGCACAATACTGGATATAGATGAATACTGGGATAACGACGTTATAGCGGATGGAATGACTATTGACGCCGACGGATTTATCTGGTTCGCTCTCATGTTCCACGGCTGCGTAAGTATAATAATTGGGAACACCCAAATACTCCGAAATATTTTATTCCGAATTTCAATATTCCGATGTTCAAAAGTCCGAAAGTCATAATACCTAAAATTTATATTCTCTATTATTCAAAATCGAAAAAGAAATATAAAGTTTTTCGTATTATTGTAGTGTACCCATAATAATTAAGTAGGACTTTTGCAAAATTTTTTACATACTTCAGCTTTACGTTACAAACCAAAGGAGTTATAAAAAGTTAGATGACTTCGTCTAGAGCTACAATTTAATAAGATGATGAAACGGTGACTTCTCCCTATTCTATGACGGCATTGTCACAAACTGGCAACAGCACTATCGAATGTTTTTCTTTTTAGGGTTCCGTAGTCAACTAGGAACCCTTATAGTTTCGCCATGTCTGTCTGTCCGTCCGTCCGTCCGTCCTCGCTTAATCTCTGTGACCGTTAGCACTAGAAAGCTGAAATTTGGTACCAATATGTGTATCAATCACGCCGACAAAGTGATAAAATAAAAATTGTGATATATTGTTGGAAAGGTATTTAAAAATGAATAGGGGTTTATTAAAATCATTTTTTGATAATGTCAATAATTTCGGAAATAATCGCTCCAAAAGTAAAAAACAATGTGTGTCCCCCCCCCTCTAACTTTTGAACCATAAGTTTAGAAAATATGAAAAAAATCTGAAAAGTAGAACTTTATAAGGACTTTCTAGGAAAATCATTTTGAACTTGGATGGAAACAGCAGTTAACCAATATAATTTGGTCCCTGAATCGTATGAGCGCCTATACAATCCAGAGGTCAAGTTTCATTGGCCCGTAGAAGAAATTGTATAAATCATAGCATACCGTTTTGGTACGAAACCCTTCATGTGCGAGTCCGACTCGCACTTGGCCAGTTTTTCAATCAAAAAAATAATTATTACTACGGAACCCTACACTGAGCGTGGCCCGACACGCTCTTGGCCGGTTTTTTTTCTATTTTCAAATGTTATATGGCATCTCTGTCAACAGCATAATTCGCTACAATAAGATCGCTATAAGCTAACGACTGTAAGCTGCACAGATTTCAATCGTTTAACCCTCCATTCCCTGCACAGATTGCCCGCATCGACCCCGACGCACGACAGATAGTGGAACGCTACAAGCTACCAGTTACCATGACCACCTCCTTGACGTGGGGTGGTCCAGGGTTGGACGACCTGATAGTCACCTCATCACGAAGGAACATGAACGCTTACCAACTGAAGAAGGAACCACTGGCTGGCGCAATATTTGTGCTGCACAATATGGGAACCAAAGGAGTTCCGACGAATAAGTTTGTTTTTAGGAATGCTGATGAATATTAGTTTTATAGATTATTAGTTTATCAAAGCTGAAAATTAAAATTGGTTCAGGGACAATGAGTCGGTGTTGGATAAGCAACCTTCGTCTCGATACTGAACGTTGAAAATTCAAAAACAAGTTCAGTGTTTCTTATGTGTTGTTGTCTCGTGATAAAACATTGAGCTCCATTTTAGTGACAAACGTCTCAATTCTTGTGTTAAGGTTGAACAAGCCAGTCATTCTTCCATACAAACTTATGAAGGTGATTGCTCCTCTGTTTGACGGTGTAGGTTCAAAATTAAAAATTGTATCAACTGGTCTTATCATTATCTAGGTCTGTATGGAAGCAGAATTGGAAAAAAAATATTGATTTGGAAGTTATGAACGTCAAAACTTTCATATTTTAGCACTAATTTTAACTCATCTTTGGGCGTAAATAAGTAACGTATATAGTATGAAAAAGAAAAAAGTGAAACCATACGGACATAGATTAGTTATTAAAAAATTTAAATAATTTGATTTTGAACAGATACATTCAATAGATTTTTCATGAAACCAAATATACCAAAGGTCTGCATAGAAACAATCGCGCGCCCGTTTTAGTTGTGTCTCTTTCGCTCTATGCATTTCGCTCGTGATGTCGGGTGAAATAGCATGCATTTTAGCCCCGCCCACCAACTAGTTCGTGCCGTTGGCTTGTTTACCCTTAAGTAAAACATACGCCTAATAGATCTTTATTTGTTTACTATTATGATGTTGAATAACAACTATTGTGCTTTGTTTAATAAAATAAAGAATAAGTTTTAATAGAAGAACCTACAAACTGTACACCCGCGCTTTTTTAAGAACGATTATTTAAAATAAAACATACATAATAATTATTAATTAAATAATTTATTAGAGCACATGAATACAACCAGAGTAATGTAACAAGAGACTGTATAACATTTTAGACTCTATCAATAAATAACACCTAAACAACATAACGCCACAAGACAACAGCGAGGAGTGACTAGAACTGTGACACATCACATACCAACAACGTGGGAACATTACTGCCTTTATAATTTATTTAACAAGATTCATTTTATTTTTAAAATAGTCGAATTTCAAAACGTTTAATTTAGCGAAGATTTTAATAATTCGATTGATTCGATTAAATAGTAAAATTTTAAATCATCGAAAAATTTTGAGATTCCCACCAAAAATTATGTAAAGATGCGATTTTGTACAACGCTACTTATTTTCTAACAAATAGATCAAATTGCATGTGTTACAATAACTTTGTTTAGGCACATTTTTTTCTCATATTATACAAATAATATTGTAATTAATGAACGATAAAAAGCTCTATTAAACTGACTTAATATTTTAACTTATGTATAACTATAACCCATACGCACATATACTTATATACACACTTATGTATGTATAATTTGAAATTGCTTAAACTCCCCCTCATAGAGGTATCAAAAGTTGTAATTAGTAGTAAGTTAGTTAACAGATGTAGAAGAACAAAACTACTTGTTTGCATTCTCAATAAAAAAATAAACTGGTTGGTTTTCCCTCCCTTTCCCTTTATACAATCGTTTATTACAATATGCGTCTACAAAACTACATTTGTGTAATATACTTGTTATGAACTTATTTTCTGGCTAAAATATATATGTAGGTATGTCTATTAGTTATATATCTCTTCTTAAAAAAGAGCTAACGACAGATAAACAATTCCTCTGCTAAATTCCGTAAATATAACTCCCCATAGAGTAATTGACATTAACTCAATCAACCTCTATTCACTATACAAGATGTAGAACAACTCTATATTCTCTATGAACGGATTCGCACAACACACTCATACATGCATACTCATGTAAACTATCAACTATCCGATATAAGAGCACTGGCAGTGGTGTGGCTGTCCAAATACTTTGAAATACTAATTGTGTTACATTCTTTTTTCAATTTAAAAGAGGCTCTTTATTACCGTTTAAAAAAGAGACTGCTCATATTATTCATTTCATATAAGTGTTGCCACATCAGTGTAATTTAAGACTGTTTTTTTTTTTATTTGGCGACACCAAAATATAGAGCCCAATTTTTATTATGTGTTGGATTTTCAGTAATCCAGTGAACACACTTCTAACACGATAACTTTATTATTATACCTACTTTATATCGATATTGATGTTTTCCATATTTGTGCCTATATAATATAACCCTCTACACTTCGCATATATCGCTAGGATAAGGATACCTACATCGGTATCCAAGTAATATAAGTATTTTATATTTGGCTAGCTAACATTAAACAATAATAGTGTCTAATGTTTAAATTCTAGTATTTTGATAATATTCCTTCACATAAATTCCTCATACTTATTATTTAAGTAGATAATTAATAACCATAAAACAATAACATATTATTATGAGCAAACCTTAGGACGTCGTTGCTTTCTCATAATCTATAAGTGCGAATAATAACGAATAACATTGCTAAATTATTTTAAGTATAACAATCAACAAATAATTAACTTAGTTTCACTCAGAGCCCATTACTAAACGTGTTTATTTTAAAATATTGCGTATTAAAATAATCATTACATCTAACAGTTATTTTTAATAAGCCTAAAGATAAGATAACAAATCCGTTTACTTTTATATATTTATTTAGCTTTATATAATATTTAAACTTTTCTTTAAATCCCATATCCATTTTCACCGTTTTGATTAAAACCCGGTAATAATCCTACTCTAATCACAAGGAAAATATTTTAAATACACATAGATAATAATTTGAGAAAATATCACAAATATATACATATAACGAAACTATTCCCAATAAATATCCCGCGTCGAGAGAGCTGTAAATAATCACTAACAATAATATCACCGTAAACTTAATTGTTGAATGGAACTAGACTTGTTTCACTCTTTCAGTTCCAAGCCACAACCCACCTTTGAGTTGTCGCTAAACCGGCTAAACGTATAGCTATACTTGGCAGTTTCGGGCAGGGGAAGTGTTCATTGGTCTTTTTGACGGGCACTGGGTCTGGATGGTGGATTAAAGTGCTATCTCATAGGGTAGTCCTGTATGCCAACAATAGAATCGTTATAGTATGATTATGTGCAGGTGGCCATCTATTTCAGCAATGACACGTCTTGATAATCTCAACATGAATAATGTATCCAAAATCTGGTAAAAATATTTTGATATAAAAGTGTCTTCACGGGGTTTTTATCCATAGAGATCTACGCTTCCGAATGGGCAACTACAGTACTTTCAAAAACCGTGAAAACCATGGAATCGCGGCGAGCGAGTTTGAAAAGATATATGTGCAACGACGATATCGCCGCTCGTGGAGGTGTCCCCATAATCGGATTTATAAAATGAAAAGTTCATTTTCACTGGTGCAGACCGTCAACAAGTCTAAATCCATATCAACATACAATACACACTAATAAGTATAATCTACCTTAACACTTCAACTGGTCGGCACTGCCATCGTCGTCTCTTTCCGAGGCTGTCACATCCAATTCCTTCACATCATTTGTCTATACCCTGGGCGCGACGAGACCACTCATCATGTCGAAGGTATTGCCGTCAGGAGCCACAGTGACGTCACCGTTGGCTGTGCTAACGACCAGCCAGCCTGCTTCGTCCAGTCCTTTTATTGTGCCGTCCACTGGGGTGACATCGTCCTTGCTTTTCACGCGTATAGATTCGCCCCTGGAAATGGAAAGATATAGTTGGCATTTTAATTAAGCGTAATTACAGATCTGAGGTTCAGGGATTGATTTTTAGACACCTATTTAGTTTTTTTCTGTCTAGTCATAACCTTTACACAGTTCTTACGTCTTAATCTACCTTTGTAGTCATCCACATTCATACTAAAACTTTCCAAATGACATTGTTTCGAGCCTTGGATGGGTGGATCATCAATTAGTCCACCATCGACGGCCCATGACGGACAAGCCAGCGCGGTTTAACCTCAAAGATCGATCTTTACTGCTGTTATTATTTAGCCAAACAGTGCAGAGAGCTAATTTGTGTAATCTGTGTTTTATACCTAATAATAAAGTAGTGATACTCACGTATGCAACCAATACTGGTAATACTGCTCGAAGAAGGCGTCGATACCGCCCTCAGTGCTCATGTAGTCGAGTATGCGCTCGAGTTGCGAGCAGTAGCGCGCGAGGAAGCATTCGATAGACATCAGCGCTAGAGATGTGCCGTGTGTCTTGTTGTGTTCCTTTATAATGTCGTTAAGGCTTATTGTCGGCACGCTGTTCGATATATTTACGCCTGTACCTGAGAATTAATTATAATGTTAGATGGTTTTTTAACTACTGAAAATAATTATGACTGGGAGGAATGCCTCGTTCGTCTAGTGGCCGCAATCCACCGAATCGACATCGATTCTTAGGTCGAGCAAGGTTTTCTTTCAGGGGTAACAGCCACGAAGTCTGAATTTGTGCCCGGTTGATGTCAATAGGCACGCCCCTATTACATGGGACTTAAACACATTACTGGCGAAATGTAGGTGGACTATTAGGCTCAACTCCGTCTAACGGAAAAAAATTATGTTATATAAAAAGAAAATATGTTTGAATTTCAGGAGATTCTGAGTTAGACGATTTATTTCAAGTTTTAATAAAAAGGAATGTGAACGTTACCTATATTAACATAGCATTGATCGCCGATACAGTTGGCAGTGGTGATGGTGCCTCCAATCTTCACCTCGCGCCCGAAGTATATGTCGTTGGGCCACTTTATCCTGTTGAGTAAACGATCATATTAGAAAAGGAGGTTGAGGGATTTTGGGGTAACCAATACCAGATGGTTTCCTTCGAAGGAATATTCATTTAATTTGATCCATGTTCACATGACATTGATTAAATATCAACGTCTACCTGATAATTCCGTGGCGCACCAATGTTGGATTTGGACACTCGTAAAAAAAAACAACAAAAGAATCGAAAATGAAAAATTAATTCTTCAGTAGTTCAATAACTACCGTACTCAGAGACGTAATGATTACTTAAGCCATCACTTACTAAGGTTTTGACAGTTTAGTGAACGTTTTGTCTGTCAAATCTTTACTAATAATTATATTAGTAAAGATTTGACAGACAAAACGTTACATTAAATTTCTTTGAGTACCGCAGTAAGAATTCATCATTGGATTATTTTTTATTGCATGTATGCTTCACTTAAAATTAACATCGAGAGAAAGGTCGACATCTGTCACTTGAACTTAAGCCCGCATGGAGGCCCGAGTCCCTGCAGTGGGAACATTATAGGCTGATGATAATGATGAAGCGCAGTTTTACCTAATATCCAAATGTTCATAGGCGGGTTGTGATCGTATAGCCCGCACCGCAGCCAGTGCTGCAGCATGCTGCACCAGCGGTAGACACGGCGATATCTTCAGCCACACCTACAACATAATATCACTGGTTTACTATCTGGACAGCAGGACGAGGCAACGACTGTTGGCTAGGTTAATTTATGGTAGAGGAATAGAGACAAAACACTGTAACAAAAACTGTGTCGTTGGTGGTGTGTGTTTATGTACGTGGTGATGTGTGTGTATGTGGTAGTGTGTGTGTGTGTGCGTATGTGGTAGTGTGTGTGCGTATGTGGTAGTGTGTGTGTGTGTGTGTATGTGGTAGATGTGTGTGTGTGTGTGTGCGTATGTGGTAGTGTGTGTGTGTGTGTGTGCGTATGTGGTAGTGTGTGTGTGTGCGTATGTGGTAGTGTGTGTGTGGTGGATAGCTAACTTGTGATGTTGTTGTGTGTTGTGCAGTAGTTACCTGCAGCGACATGGCGGCCTGTCCGGGCGGCGTGATCCACACGTTCCCGCCGCGGCCCCGGCCGGCCGCCTGGCGCCGCGCTACTGAGCCCACGCCGTGCGCCAGCGGAGCGCTCGTCACGTGCATCGTGCTCGCCATCACGTCGGAGTACACCACTAGGCGTCCCAGACTTGTCGAACTAAGGTTCTACAAAAAAAAGTGAAATTTAAAAGAAATTGTACAGGGCGTTGTTGAATGAATTATTAGACAATCTGCACAGACGTTGGATAAAGTGAAGATAGTTAAATTTAAAAGAAATAATGACTGGAAAGGTATCTTTACACACGTGGTATCTTCTTCTTTAACGCATGCCAGACATCAGAGTTTATTTATGCGGCCTATGGGCCTCTAACTTGGCTTTACATGTCGTCACGAAATATCACTCAGGCATGCTGGTTTACTGACGATGTCTTCCTTCACCGAATCAAGTGATAATTTTACAATATGCACATGAGTTCTTAAAATCCCTGTGCGCGTCTTGGTTTCGAACTCGACCCCTATAACTTGGGAGTTCGACGGTCCCATGATTAAGTAAAATACACATCGCAAAATATCCTACAAAACTGGAGAAATATTTCGACACTAAAGTAAAAGTCATAAAAGCTACAATTCCCACTCACATCAAAATAATCTAACGTGGAGAAGTTCTCGGGGCACTCGTAGACGTGCACCGGCAGGAAGGCAGGGCCGGGCGGCTGCAGCGGCAGCTCGCCGCGCAGGCACCACTGCAGGCGCACGTCGCCCAGCGCCTGCACGCGCGCGCCGCCCACCAGCGGACACGCCTCCACCAGGCGCAGCTTGTGCTACACCCAGCAATCAGTTATCAACGTGACTTAGGGCTCCCACACATAAACACGATACGACGTCGCGTCGTACAACGATGCGTCGTTTCACGATACGACGTCGCGTCGTGGAAATCTACGACACGACGTCGTAACATGTCGATGCACGATACGACGTCGTGTCGTTAGAAACTCACGATGCAATCCTGCGCAGTTGTCTTGTCACTTTAATGAACAAATTAACATTTATTTGAGTTCTAATTTCAAAAACATTTAATTATTCTTTTCAGAATGCGTCTACAGCGGTCCATTTTTCGAAATGAACTAAAACACCACCCCTCTTCGACGGCATCGTGTCGTGTATCGTGCCTGGCACATTACGTTACGATGTAGTGTTTTTTTACGATGCTCATCGTAAATTTCCACGACGCGACGTCGCACAGTGTTATAATTGCCTTGAAAAACGGACATCCCCTTTTTATTAACTTATCCGATAGAACAGGTTATTTCAAAAGTGAGAGTAAAATACCCGTGTGACAATTTCACACAAAACACGAGTAAAAAAATAAATTGTTTTTCTTTAACTTTTTTCAAATTAATTTATAACAAAAAAAATATGTATTATTCTACACTTTTCTTTATTATGTGTAATAAAACAATATTAAAGATATTTAAAAAAAAATACATACGAGTCCTAACAAGTACAGATATGAAGAAAAATGCTTTTTTTGTGTTTCCAGATTTAGATTTTTCAAGGTTGTATTTTTGCTTAGTTGGATTCCATATTAATGGTACACTATATTTAGACCCCAACCAATCTTTAGAAAAAAAACCACATCCAAATCTCGCGTTATCTAGGAGTTATACACTTCTAAAGTTTTTTCTGATAATTCTGATTTTAGGGTCATTACTTCACAAAAAAAAATATTTTTGTTTGTTGATTTAATTTTATGTGTGATTTAATTTTATCATAGAATAATGTACGTACGAGTATACATATCTACACCCACAATCATAAATTTTATAAATAATATTCTTATTGTAGTAAGTTAAATATTTATACTAATATTTTTTCATGCTATTGCATGTGAAGCCAAGTTCGGAGATGAACAGGGTGAAGCACACCTTGCACAAACTATACCTCGCAACTTCACGAACGCTGCCCAGCCGAGTCGGATTCGACGATTGACCTCTTTCTCGAAGTTAGATCTACCTAACTGGACCGTTTGTCCCAGGTAGACATAATCGTCCACAACTTTGAGCGTAGAGTCTCCGATCTTGTTATGAGTGGGTGTTACATGAACATCCAACATAACCTTGGTTTTGTCCATGTTCATTTTAAGACCCACTCTTTCGGAAGCTAATCTGGTAGTAGGAACCTAATGTTTCTTAATATTATAAATGTGAAAGTTTGTGGGGATGAATAACTGTATAAATGAGTGTGGCTCTTTCTTGCTTAATTGTCTGTTTCCGTAGGTAAAAATTCAGTACTATCATTATTCCAGCCTTCTATTATAAGATTTTGTACTAAGTTATCTTCGAGATAACTTAGTATCAAGATTAAGATATTTCCGAAAAGATAGGGCCGGCGAACCTATTGCCATCAACCGGACACAAATTCAGACTCCGTGGCTACTACTGAGAAATTCCTGATAGAAAACTCAACAACACTTGCCCGACCCGGGAATCGAACCCGGAACCTTATGCTCAGCAGTTGCGCTTGCGACCACTAGACTGGCCAGGGAGTTAAGTTATTTGAGTTACCATTTATTAGGAATACTAGCATTTCAAATATAGATAAAATAATATTTATTTTTACTCATAAGATTTTACATTATTAAACTTTCATAACAATATATATGTATTTATATACAAAATAGAAGCCCATCAGTAAATAATTACGTAATAAGTATATTATTACATAATTATTAAAAAAAAAAGTAAACTTGAAAATATAAGAGTTGTGCCAACCCTAACGCCTACATTTCAGAGACCTGTAAATTCTAGATAACATAAGATTTGGATATGATATTTTAAGTCGGTACTTCTTAGAGCCAAAGCAATAGATTCTCTCAAAATTGAATCCAAATATCAGAAAACAAGCCCTTAAAAAAATAAAATCGAAAAAATGTAAAACTCGATGTTACTCACCACTAGTTAACGATAAAAATTGAGGATTTGCTTGATAATTTACCTTGTTTAAAGTATCAAGTAATTGCAGTCAAAGACACAACAAAAACGGACTGGATTTAAAGATATTGCGATTTCTATGGTTTTTTAAAGAAACCATAGAAAAATGATTAAAAAAATATATCTCTAGATTGGGACAAAATTGGCGCACGGGTATTTTACTCTCACTTTTGAAATAACCTGTTCTATCGGATAAGTTAATAAAAAGGGGATGTCCGTTTTTCGAGGCAATTATAACACTGTGCGTCGTATCGTGAAACGACGCCGCATCGTTGAACGACGCGACGTCGTATCGTGTTTATGTGTGGGAACCCTTAAGTAGATAGGGAACTTAGGTAGACAACACGCTCGGAATCTTCTGTCAGTGAGGATTTACTTTATCATCTAAAGAGAAGCAACAACGACGTTGCTTCTCTATATACGTTTTTTAGTGCACATGTAAGTGTACAATTATGGATTGCTAGGGTTTGAATTTGATACGTAAACCCCGGCCGTCGCAAAAAAAATCACTTCAAATTATCTTGCATTATGCTGAACAATTGCCTTTTTGGCGTGTGTAACAGACAGATGTGTTGCTAGAGATTTTTTTCTACCACTTCGCTTCCCATCTAAAACACTAGGAAGTGTCGAAGGGTGGGCGTTTTGAGGGACTGTCTTTTGTTAAGTTTAACTTTCGAAAAGTGCTGATTATCAGCCTAATTTGAATAAATGACTTTGATTTTGTTTCTAAACTGGATAGTCTACAACAAGGCTATTGATGGCAAACAGTCAATCTCCGAGGGAAACTGACTCTGCATAACTCGCAATCTGGCAACTCAGAATTTTGCGATTTGCCATTATTTTAGTGTAAATGGCAATTGCATTTTTTATGCAGGGTACGTAACAGAAAAAATGTGTATTGTGTAAGAATTTGATATTTCAAGAAACAATTTTAGTTATTTAGTTTTGTTTTCTAAAGTGTTATAATTCCAAAAGAAATAAATTGAATATTTCTTATAAGACAGAAAATTCCGAGCAACACAACATGCAACATCGATAGAAAAATCAAAGGTCAAAATATTCACATTTAAATTGATGACGGTTAGCTTAATTTGGGTTTGTTCATTAAGCACGGTTGAAATGTATGTAACTCGGTGACCGAAGCGATGATTTTATTTAAAATTCATGTCGATTCTAATGTTATGATTTATTTACTTCTATCGAATGTTGAAAATGTATGCCTAGCTGTGAAATAAGAGGTGATTAATAATAATAAATATTTACATAAAAATAGTGACAAAAAGAAAAACGTTTGAAGCGATTTGCGTGCACATTAGAATAACACCAAACACATCGTGATCATTATAAATTAATGATAAATTAATGCATAAAATAAAAGCTTAATTTAATTGTAATAATACATTAGTTTTAAGAGTGAGCTTTACAACATCAGAAGAGGGATAGTTTTCCAAGGCCACTAAGATGTTGTATTTCAATATTTTAAAATGTAGCAGCAGTTAAAGGGCTTCTAAAATGTTGCATGTTTGTTTCCCTAGCATGCTCACTCTTAAAACCGTGCGTGGTAGCGTTGTAAATAGCAAGAAGTGCGCTGAAGCTGTGCGTCTCACCGGGCATCACACGGTCAGGTGGCCGGGGCCGGCCGCACGCTTCGGCCACGCCGCCTACCGGGAACACCGTGTCACTATCGTATACACAGGGTGACTGTGATGGACTCATGACAAGACAAGCATTCTGTATTCTACGCACACGCTGCTCTTTTTGCGAACCCTATGATAACCCTAGAGCGATTTGAAATGATCCGGATCAACGCCGAAAGTAGAAAATGGAACGCTCACGCTTTGGTCGGCATTTGAAGCCTTCGATTGTGATTATTCGGATGTTCGGATATAGAGTTAGAGTTCTAGATCTGTATCTAGAACTCTCTCTTGAGAGCATAAATACTTTGTAATTTGTATTAACAAGTACTCTACAACGAACAAGTATCGTGATATTGTTCACAATAAAACCTGCATTAATTTCAGTTGATTGAGGCCTATTGATATCATGAATGCGGCCTTGAAATGCACTCTCGCAGTGCTAACCAATTATTCCTGTGTCTAGAATACACAATGCAGTATGACTGAATGGTCTACCATATCCGTAATGTCCCCAAATGAGGGTGTTTCTACGAAGCTTGACACGTGACAGAATCCAAGGGATCGTTCAAACCTAGTAACAATACATTACGTCTAATGTATGCAAGTATGCACATCACAAATTATGTTTATCTACTCTTACTTCCAAGTAGTTGTTTGGGGCCGACATTTATATTTTGATAAGCTATGGTTTGACGTTCAGAGTTACTGGCAGTGTATTTTTCATGTCTGATTTGGTAAACAAATGAAAATCAGGCCATAAAGTATATAGTTCAAGGACACAAGCCTCCTTTCTGAGAGATGGGAAACCTTCAGTTGATGAATATTCCGTGTCTTCGATTTTTGGTTCTAAGGTTATTTTCCTTCAGCGTTTTGATAGCAGTGGTAATGAAATGATTACACCAAATAAACTGCCTGCCTGAGTTCATAACAAGTGGACCAACCTGGCTCTAACAACATGAAATCAAGTGTTTTCATGAAAATATACCCATAGTTTTAACGTCTTATTTTTATCTGAGTACATTTTATTTGTTTACCAAACAAAGTTAGTAACGAAAAACACACTTTGTTTTATTGTTTAGCCAATCATAAGGTTTCTAATCTATATTTGAACTGCCCATCGGGACGGAAGATTACGCGTTACCAATGCCCACGTGTCTTTGAACAATTGAGTTGGTAAATAATTTGTTTTCCTAACACATTAGTGTATCAAAATATAAATATCAATAATCAGCAATTGCTACATTAATGGTGATGCGAAATAAACATATACAGTGGTATAAATAGTATGGTAGATGATGGTCTTACCACATGGTTTCCTAAGAAGAATCCTCTGGTGTAGTCTATCTGGGTTATTTCTTTGGGCTCCTTGACGTGAAGTCCGAGGATGTCGCCCAGGATTTTGTGTATGATTCCTAGACGAGCGTCGTTGCTCTTCATGCCTTCGTCTCCTAAGTAGTCACTGGGGTCTGCTTCTAAATGGATCTAGAAAAACAATACAATATTTTTATGATCCTTCTATTCTATTGCTATTACAGGCAAGTTCTGGAGACGCCAAAAGACGTCCATTGCCGTCCGGCATTGATTCAGTCAAATTTTCGGCTTAGTATAACCCAGTTACTGGGTTGTGAAGGTCAGATAGGCAATCGCTTCAAGTAATATATTGGTACCAAGCTTCATCCGGATTACCTGGTTCAGACCCCATTCCCAACATAGTTTGGGAAAAAGGCTAGGGACAAATGATGACAATATCTTTGGACTCAAACCTGTGAGAAGATAGCAATGCCTCTGTTCGTGAGGTCGGTAGCTTGCAGCAGCGAGGGCGTGCGCCAGGTCTCCTCAGAAGCCAACACCTGGATGTCCAGCTCGTGGCCCGGGTGTCCCGTGTATTTGGACGGTCTATACATAATGAACTGGTGTAGAACTGTTCTGATAGAGAAAGGGCGGTGGAGAGCCTTTCGTATGGAAAATTGGAGGAATACAATCATAATAGTTCAGAGTCATTGGTTTCTGTACAAAAACTAATGTTGCGTTTCCGATGAGGGAGCGCTTACGACTGTGGAACTTCTTCAACTTTATGTTGCAAGAAATATCCAGCACATCAATATTCTGAGACCTTTGCCCAGTAGTGGGGCAATAACATATTACATAGCTGTTTAGTTATCAATAAATAAAAAATGTATTCTTCCTTTTTCTATACGCAAGACTCTCTAGTATCAAACTATTTAGACAACTTGCGACGCAGCTAGTGTATTTATAATTAATTGTCGTTTGCAGTTCTAAGTCACAGAGTAATTACCGTACAGAGACTTAACTTCCTACATTCGGTGTCATAAGGACCAACAAACACATGGAAACACAGACACTCTCCACGTTGTCTTGAACATACAAGCACCGTATTATTTTTATTATTTAAACATTGAAATAACTGAAAAACTTATTATTATCTGGATATCGTCATACTCAACAACTTTGGGGACAAATCCTGAAACCGCGACAACATAAATGTATGGAGAAACAGATTTTCAGAAATTATTCAGTCAATGAGTACTTCTGTAACCGTGATCACACTTTTTGTGTGCGCTGGATGGAATACCTCCTAATTAATAGGGAATAAAACAATGTTTATAAAATATAAAACTACACGACTTGTGTAAGGGGAAGGATCTTGCAATAAAATTTCCGACTGGAAAACTTGTACAAATTTCCAGTTATTTCAAATATTATACCTTGCCAATAGGGGATCGGACATAAAAAAACTAATTAGTCCGTCAGATAGATTTCCAAAAATTATTGGACACGTATTTTTTCTTTTTTCACTTAAACAAAAAATGAAGACGATACAGTGCTTCGAAAACTCGTGTGACGTCATATTATTATGATAGTACATTTTGTACTCACAAGTGACGTTTCAAGCCCCACTCCATGATCTTTGACGCGTTTTATCTTCGTCATTTTTTATTGATTTGATATAACAAAAAATACGTATTCAATATTTTTCGATAATCTAACTTACGGACTAAACAGAATCATATTATTTTGACCCAGTCCGATCCCCTATTATATATAACTTAAGATTTTTTCGTGGAAAAAGGGTGCGTGTTCCATGGTATCGGATACCAGAATTTACATATCTGAGCATCAATCTATGTCTAAAAGCAAATTCTCTAGGTAACTAAAACAATGTGTTGCGTGAACCGCCCAGAGACAATCCACTGTTATTTGGTTACAAATGAGGCTAGGAGTATGAACATTTGTTCCCTTGCCTGAAGGTAACTAACAACATGTTTCACTACGTCATAAGTTGTGATCAATAGGTACAGTGGATATTTATTGTAATGTAAATGGCATTCCTTGCAATGTGTTGTGTCTAAGCTACAATAAAGTATTTTATAGCCATAGTCCTTGTTCAGCCGCTTTATCAATAGTTTACTTAGCTCAAATTGTATAATGCAGTCATTTAAGGTTGTATAAAAGTAATGTATGAAACGTAAAGTTATGTATATTTTAGAAAGACAACACTATCTACACACACACATGCATATTTTATTAATCACAAACTCAAATTAAGCCAAGTTTAAATAAATACTTTTTTTTTTATAAATTTTCTGTCGCATGTACTCATCATTCGTGAAAATAGCACTTCTTTCAAATCAAAAACTAAAATCTTAAGGCGTAATAATGTGTCATAACATGAGGGCTGAAAAGTAAGGGACTTCTAAGTCAATAGTATGATTTGCGTACCGATACATATTATTTTCCTGACTTGCTCTGTAAATTGATCAAAATATTATTTATAAGCACAATATTTATTTGAAAACACAGAATAGTAAGCAAATGGAAAGACAATAAGTACTCGTTTCACGAAACTACGAAACCCGATTGGCCTTAATTGGAATAAATTGTATGGGTATTCATACTCCATTTGCTCACTACTCAGTGTTTGAAAGAAACACATATCACACACAGAATGACATCAATAAAATAAACAAAAGATGGTCTTACTGTCTATCGCTTTCAGTGGAGAACTGTTTCTTGGCAGGAGAGGCTTGGTAGCAGAATATGTGATGCTTCATCTTCACTGACTTCCATTTGTCGTAAGTGAATTGTACTACTTCATTCTCACGAACCTGGAGAAACAAGTGGCCATGGTTATCTCAAAAATATCTCTTACGTAAGCACTAAGATACTTCATGTCTTCTGGCAGGTCTGCTAGAAGGCATGAAATATCAGTAATTAAGTTTACTTTACTGTTCCTGACAGGGTTCCAAAATGATCATGTCATACAGTGCAATCAAATTATCTTGGCAGCTCTGAACATAGGCTTTGCGGAATTTTACGCATGTAAACTTGGGAATAAAACTGTTATTGCCAGATAAACCAATACTTAAACGATCAGAAAATATCTAATTTAAACAGTGAGAAATACAAATAAAATAAATATCATAACACTTTTAAACATTCGTTGTAACAAAATGACCTGCACGAAGTTCGGAGCTGCCAAGATAATTTGATCGCACTGTACTTAAATTGACAATGTAGAATGCAATAAAATATATTGAGTAACATCGGAACACGTACCTCAGCAGTCTTATAATACGGCAGCACGGTATGCAATAGATCTGAGCAGAGCGCAAGCAGCCTGCCGCCCGCTAGTAAGTGTGCCAGCAGCAGCGGCGCGGCGCGGCCCACACAACCCGCCACAGCCACGAGCGCGGCGCGGCCCCGCCACGCGCCGCCCTCCAGTGCCTCGCGAGACACCACGTATAACGTATACCTGGTATTTAAAGCAATGTAATCTTGGTCCAGGGTACACCAACCAGTAACAATTTCTTCTTGGACTTAAGAGTTTATTCATAAAATAATATGCTAATTTAAGTTGAGAGACGGAAACGACATAATTTTAGTAATTACTCAACTTTAAGCAGCATTTATGAATAAACCGTAATCTCATTTTCTGATTAATTGGTTAGGTAGTAAATTATAGACTTATATGATCGTCACTACATTAGATAGATGAGGACTGTCTTTTGCCCCAAGCACAATCAAACTTTTTGAATTTGACTGTAGGAATGCATATTTTTTTAAGGGAAGTATTATCATTCCATTTACTAAATACTCTTTGAATTGATTTTCTATGCCAGTAGTGCTTTTGAACATGCCTAGTGCGATTTTGACAATGGATTTGAAATGTTTCATTACTGTGATGGAACAAGTTAAATGCCAATAAATATTTAAAAAACTGAAGAAGTATGAAACAGAATAGACGTGAACCTAGGTTAAATAAATTGCAGTGTATTTGATATGATCCAAGCTTGTGTTAATTGTATTAAAGCTTAGCATATCCTTAGAACACACAAGACACTCACACTCACCTATCGCAATCCAGTACTTTCCTAAGGGATGCCTCCAAATTATCTCTAGCTACTACACTATCAGAATATATCAACACATTTGGTGACTTCGTATTCACTAATGGACGGGAACTTTTCACAGATTTCGGCGTACTCTGCGTGGATGTAGAACTGCTTGCCGCTTCCTCCTTAACCACTGGGTAACATTCTATCTGGGACTGCGGCCTCTTTGGTCCAGTCGTACTTACTATCCTTTTATGAGTAGTTACAGACTTTATTTGACTAGATATGTTTAATAGAGAAGTTGAGAGTTGGCCTGTGCCTTTCTTCAAATCAAGTTTTAAACTAGATTTCTTTGGTGTGATATTGTGTTGTATTTCTACTGTTACATTTTCAACAACCACTTCTTTGTCTTCAGGCATTGTCGGCACTTCAGCCTTTGCTATAGATTCTGTTATTATATTGCTTTCTTCAGGGTTGTCTGTGTCTTCTGTTAATGATTTACCAGTGTTGACACTGACATCAGCTAAAGTGACAGTTTTCCTAGGAGGTGGTACTTCAAGCACTATGTCTCCATGGCTACCATTCATCTGTATAGTATTTTTGGTGTCAGACTTGATATCTACAACTTTGGACAGTTTTCTGAGGAGGGCAGCGTGTACTGGCCATTGGAATTCATTTGCTGGCTGTTGGAGACTGTACTGGATGTCACTGCGGAGACTTCTCATAGAGAGGTCTGAAGCCTTGTTGGGTTCTCCTGATAGTAGGACAGCTGAAATTTGAAGAAATATGTATTTAAAAGACTGATGAACTAAAATACTCCACATTCGCATGACCACCCTGCAAGACATTTTACAACAGTGGGTGTGACTTACTCTGTATCCTGACCACTGGCAGATTGTGATCTATGACAAACTCCCCACCAATGAAGTTGAACCCAATGACACTAAGATGTTCTATATTAGTCTTCACTATGATTGCTAGGTGAGAGCCTGCCTTCCACGCCACAGGCTGGCCCATTGACTCTAACTGGAATCAAATTAGAAGAGATGATATGACATGTTAGACCAGCTGTAAGAAAGGAAGATAGGATAGCCTTCTCCTGTTTGGGTCAAAATTATTAGAAAATATCATGTTGTGTTATAAGAAAGGATTGAATATTCTGATGTATATTTACCTAAAGTACAATTTTTCCACCGAAGGGTACAAAAGTGCGGAAGCGGTTTCTTATAATATATTTTCCCTGATTTTGGGTGATTTCATGAAAATGTATTTATTAGTGTGTATAAAATGTAGTATCCCTCAGAATAATACATATTTCTATTCTGTTTAAAATCGGGCAATTAATTTTTTGGGAATATGAAAATAAATACTTCAACTTTAAAATTTAATACTAAATTAAAAGCTGCTAGAATAAAATAGAAAATACACTGCGAGTTGGGGGCACACAAATGAATTATTGTTCGACCCATAAGCTGGGGGCTTGGCATTGAAAGTGTTAAAACTAGTTTTTAAGGAGATTTCAATAAATAAATAACTAATAGGTCCTTACAGTAATGATATCTTGTCCTGAGTTATCATGAGGTTCCATCTCGCACTCAAACAGCACATCTACATCTAAGTCAGTGATAGGAGACTGGTCAGTGAAGCCGAGAGGCATCCTGTTACCACACGATACCCAGTCATTGATCTCTATCATCTGCATCGGCTTCATGCTGCAGATCCGAGTGGCGTTCGTGTAGTCCAGTAAGTCACATAGATATGCATTTTTTGGGTTCGTACACAGCTTAGAACTAAGTGTAGGAGTTTCTGTAAATTAAAATAATTATTTATGAGTAGGATAGGGTGTTAATTAGGTGCTTACATTTTTATTAGTACTTCAAATTATGTAAATGAGGTTATTAAGCCGGTGGATAAATTAAAAGCAGTTGAATTTATTAAGGTAATGATCTGTAACCTTAAATCTTGCTTTTTACAGCCAAGGGAACAAAAAGAGTGACATAACTGTTTTGTTATTATATTGGGACACTTACCAGCTGCATTTTCAGGAACTTTGCAGAATGCGACACTCGTGTTACCGCTCAAAAACTCGAGTAGACGAGCTCTGAACGAGCGAATGCGCCAGGTCTTTATAAAGGTCATAGCAATATAAATTGGTGTGAAAAGCATGGTCACAACGAGCACAACACCGTTACACAACCCTAACACAGCAGCATTTTACAGCGACGCACTAACGGACAATTGCAGTCATTCAAAACTTGAAATAAATTGGGTTATCGATTCTAAAGTCCATCGATGAAGCAAAAAGTGTTAGTAAATAAAACCGTATATAATACACAGTAAAGTAATAATACCTAAAGCATTGAATGGTTTTACACCTACGCAGTACACTTATCAGCTACACTTTATTAATATTCCTATTAAATTAATTCAGAAATTCGATAATTCATTTTCAGTCGCTAGGAGTCAAGTGCGTTCCGATTTCCTTAAGCGTGCCACAGGAATCAAGGAAGCAATTTTTGATTAATGTGTATTGCGCACATTGAACCATTTCTAACTAAATTGTTTAGTTGAAATTAACTCAAAATTTGATCATTATTACAGTTTAGATTAATTGTTTGAATGTTTGCATTTAAATAATATTAATATTTCTAGTTTATTAATAATGTTTTTGACGTGTAAAGAAACGTTTTCTCGGCTGTCAAAATATCTGCGTTCATGAATTATATTGCGTTCAAATCACACTTCAAGTAATTTAATACTCTTTTAGATTTTTGATTTGACATGGGATTTTGACTTGCAAAACGAGCTTAGGTGATTGCTTCTGCTGTGTTTCTTTATTTGTTTTCTTTCTCTAGGAGAATTTTACTGCTTATCCTCTTCGGACGCATTCAATTTAATTTACCTTTTAACTTTATTACGCTCCTGCTTCACACGGCGTCATATAACGGGTTTGAAACTAGGTATCCTAAACTTCAAGGTAGAAACAACCATACACATTCACAAAATTTAATTGAAATCAGTTTGGTGAATTCGGAGATTAGCTTGATGTGTCGCCGTGTGTATGACTATGAAGTACCCTACTACGAACATAGAACATAAGATAACCTGATCTATGCGATTAATAACACAGATTGCACGTTTTCCGATTTACGACCACTGACCACCAAGTTCGTGCCTGAAGTCTGTGTCCGGTGACTAGCCTCAACCCATCGGCTTTTGGTGCACTCGACCACTTTCCCGTACCAGCCTATCCTACCCTACTGTGAAACTGGCTTAATCTAAGACTACTCGGCGAATAAAACGCCAAGCGATAAGTTTTGTAACAAACAGATCAATATCGACCGTTGTTTGTGGCGGCAGCTACAATAGTCGTCTAATGCACAGTGCCACTTAAACATTAGCAGATCTACTTACAAAATAGAACTGCGACTCATTAGGCTAAGCATCTTAATTCTATTAGTAAGTAGCCACTAAGTACTGAAGTACATTACCGCCCAGCTCGTGGGCCAAGGGGTCACCTAAATATTGTTAAGATTGTTATATTTATAGGTGATCTTTCCACTCTTAACGACTTTACGTAGGTACCATAGGTACACATTATGTGTTTGAAGTAAATAAGCGTGATGGTCAGATTACTTGCTCTCAATATTTCTTTCATGTTTCGGCGAGCAGCAGTCAAGGCTAAACGATAACCCTTCTCATTTCTTTGGAATATGGATATGGTATCAGAAGTATAAGAGGAGCTTTCAGTACAGCCAAAGTTATACCGGTTAAGTCTACCGTCTTCCCATAACGGTCTTTTTCAAATCAAGCATATTATAATTTTTATCCTCAAAACCCTTTTTTTTTTGTGGGTGGGAAATCATCAAATGACTCCTCTCGCTCTGAGCAGAGCGGTAGGGAGTTTCAGACTTCTACTGACTAAAAACCACCCATGTTCCTTCTTAGCCCTTTGTGTCGAGGCCGTGGTATCTTTCGAACAGCAGCCCATCAGGTACTAGTCTGACGAGAACCTGTCAGTATCATTCAATATCTGGCCGAACCTTTTTCCAAACTATGTTAAAATTTGCTACCTGTCTTATGAAGCCGCTGATTATGCTGGAAACCAGTGATTTATGGATTGCCTACCTATCTGACCTCCACAACCTAGCTAGTTACTGCCTGGTAGGGAGCACTTGGGTGGACTTGACTTTCGGGCCACTGACCTGTATTGAGTGTCAAAGATCTACAAAATTATGAAAAATGACAGCGGCGCCCTCCACGTCGCTCGTCATTCATTCAATAAACAGCAGACAGCTTATTCATCTGAATAAGAACCGCTATTAATAAAACTTAACTATGCTTAAATTAATCAGTACCTATCTCATCATCATTATCATCAACCTATAATTTTCCCACTGCTGGGACACAGACCTAGCTCCTCTCTATGAGAGGGAGTGGGCTATAATCATGTGTGGGTGAGGTTACAAGTCTTCGAATTTTTGGTTCTAGGACATGCCGATTTCCACTCAATGTTTTTCTTCACCGATTTCGAGTGCAGTGTTGATGAAATAAATTACACAAAGTAATGCGCCTGCCTGGGTTCGAACCCACGAATTACTGCTCGTAAGTCGAGGCCGGCAGCCGCCACTGGGCCACCGCTGCTCTAAGTATCTATCACTCAGTTATTTTCGTATGTAAACTAATTAAGTAATTATGCATCCCTCATTTAAGACCATTATTAATGTATTATCGTCATTACGTCGTGAGTGCGGTCGTGCGGATTTTGTAAACATCAAACCATTGCTTTATTTACTTAGACTTATTACACATAGCTCACATTCCGATAAATTTTAGTTTATGGTAAAATAAGATCACGCCTGTAGTTCCCGAAGGGTTATGCAGAGGTGTGGATAGTGTGGGCAACCTACCTAATAGTTAAGTCGTCCACATACCGCCAGTTATTATGTTTAAGTGCTATGTTATAGGGGCGAGCTTATTGAAATCAAGCGGGCAGAAATTGTCCGTGGCTGCTTCTGAGAAATTATTTATGAATAAACCCAATAACACTCTGGAAATCGAACCCAGCAAGCCATTCGAATCGAGGTAAAAAATCATTCGAATCTTATATTTGACACACTAACTTACATTTTTGATCTCCACCTGAAAAGAAGTAGATAGGTAGATTACGGTAGATATTGTACATAGCTGTTACTTTTAATTCAACCTTCAACTCCAAACAGTCAGTAATAATGTAGGTAATGATGACTTACCTACCGGTCGAATACATAATCTCATCCTTTTTTCTAAGTCGGTTGAAACATAGGCACGTGTCAGGACACAGGAGAGATGGGTTACATTATGGTCACGTGGCAGACGGACATGCTTTCTCCACGTTATGATGCACACGACGCAATCATACTCTTTATACTTAGGTTATCA
Source organism: Diarsia dahlii (assembly GCA_949775195.1). Taxonomy (NCBI): domain Eukaryota; kingdom Metazoa; phylum Arthropoda; class Insecta; order Lepidoptera; family Noctuidae; genus Diarsia; species Diarsia dahlii. The sequence goes on from OX459212.1 coordinate 9,475,010, forward strand.
TCTCACCTCTTTGCAACAATGTTGTAGGAGCGTTTCAATTTCAAGGTTTCTAATATTATGCAATGTGCTAAGTAGGTACTCTAGCACATTGCAGGAGGAACATGGGGAAGAACATAGACGCTGCCACTCGGGTCGATCTTTAAGTTAAGCCGCGCTTGCCTAGGTTGGTCTGTGGATCCGTACCTCGAAAAGCACGTTAAGCTATTGGTCCCAGCTGCCATTTAATAGATCTTTGCCAGTCGTTACAGGTACCTACCTAAGTAGTCAGTGATCTGAAAGTCTGACAACCAGTCTTACCAAAGGGTATCGTATTACCTAGTATTAACTAGGTTGTGGAAGTCAGATAGGCAGTGGCTCCATGTAGTGTAGTCAAATTAGGCCATTTTTTAATAAAGATTGGATTAAATTCTCCGGAGAGGCAAAAACGTTTGTGATGGATTTGTATGAGTTAAAGATCGAGTATAAAAAACAAATTGCTTTTACCACCCCTACGGAAGGGGGTGAAAACTATTAATTAGTCATAACTAACCAGAGAACACACATGTACTCAGCGTAATTTTTTATACGCTTTATTACACCTCAGTCTACATTATTACATTTTATTTATTTTAATAAGACCAACGCAGAAACAGAAAAAAAAAAATAAAAAAAAAATGTGTTTTTTGGTCATTGCGGCTGTGGGGAAAATTGTGTAGTTTTGTAAACTGAGGAAACGGTTAGACATTTTGACCTATATACATTATTGATTTTGCACCCTAGTGTGACATATGGAAATTAGTTTTTCACGCATGTCTGCCGCTGTACTTCGGGGGAAATTTTGATTGTTTTGAAAATCATCACAATCATATTAATTTGGTCTCCTTTAAAGCACCCTTTAAAAAATTGGCATTTTTGTATGGAACATACATTTTTTTAGTATTGTAGTAATTACCACTGAATAAATACGCCATGGAAGCGACAAGCGCGCGACACGGAATAATAAACTAACAAGAAGAGATAAGCGTCGTCATCACTTAGGCGCGTTGTTTGATGTATTTTACGAGGAAGGAGTACTTTCTAATTGTGAATGCTCTGTTAGTAAGTAATAGTGTACGCACCTAAAGATTATATTTTTAATGCTAAAGCAGCTTGTGTTTAAACGAAAACTTTTTTACAAAAAATAAAACCGACTTCGACAAAAATAAAACACAAAAAAGTGAATAATAAAAAATCAGCTTCAGAAGTCGGTGGCAAAAACATGAAATCAAACAAACAAAAGTCACTGACTTCAGAAGCAGATTTTTTATTTTTCACTTTTTTGTGTTTTATTTTTGTCGAAGTCGGTTTTATTTTTTGTAAAAAAGTTTTTAGTGGTTCACATGTGCTTACCCCTTCACAACGTACCGGCGTGATGTTATGTTATGAACTGGTGTAAACAATAGACAGTCATGAGATTTCAGCAATCCCAGTCCATTTGCTATCATTAATTGAGGAGTTCCGTTGCCTATCTCCGAAGTTCTTCATCAGATCTTCACCAAATAGTTTTTATAACCTTTGTAGTGACTACAGGCGTGATATTATGTTGTGTGATGGCGTAAACAATGCTTAGATATGCTATAGCAACAATCGCGGTTAATCTGCTGTTATTTATTGAAGAGTTCCCCCGATTTCTACAAGATCCCATCATCAGATATTGAAATGGTGACAATGGGACCACACGGAAAGCACCAGCTTTCAAATGAAAAAAGAATCATGAAAATCAGTTTACCCAGTCGCAAGTTATGAGCTAACAAACATTAAAAAAAAAAAACAGTCGAATTGACAACCTCCTCCTTTTTTTGAAGTCGGTTAAAAAATAAAATGACAGTGTCCTCCAAGCATGTCCTTTATTTATTAACCGACTAAGATCCACTCTTTCAGGAGCTCCACTGAGGTCATCGAGCGTTGAGATTCTCCATGGTCTCAGCCATGACCACTATATCGTTGGCAAACCGAAGATGAGTGAACCACTCGCCATTGATGTTGATGCCCATTCCTCTCCAATCCAGAACCTTGAAGGCATCCTCCAGTGCAGCGGTGAACAGTTTCGAAGATACTTGACGTCTCCCTCTCACCGCGCTGCAGAAGGATAGGTTTTGAGGTCTAGTCCTAAAGTCTGACTGACATGGTGGCGTTTTTGTACAAACACTTCAACACCTCGATGTACCAGTAGTCGATTTGGCATCGTTGGAGTGACTGTAGTACCGCCCAGGTCTCGATCGAATTGAAGGCTTTCTCGTAGACCACAAACGCTTAACAGAGAGGCAGGTTATACTCTTCGGTCTACGGTACTAAAGCCTTGTCGGAATCCGGCTGGTTTGGGAGGCTGGAAATCGTCAAATCTGCGTGCGAGACGATTCGTCATGACTTGAAAATAACTTGTACACATGGCTTAGAAGTGAGATGGGCCTATAGTTCTTCAGCCGCGTACTGTCATCCTTTTTGAAGAGCACCCCTGCACCATGCTTGTGGCGTTTGCCCCTTGAGTATGTCGCATTGCTTGTTGGTATACATGATGTAGTCTATCTCATTTTTAGTCGCACCATCAGGGCTCTACCAGGTCCACTTCCTGTGCCCACGTTTTTTGAAGAAGGAGTTCATCAGAGGCCTTCCTTCTCCATAAAACTGACCAGTTGGTGACCCCGGTGGTTGATCCGATGTCCAACCACAAATTGCCCCACTTGCAGATCATCCTCGCTTCGTTTGCCTAGCTTCTACAACGCTACGACAGCGGTGAAGTAAGTTCTGAAACCATGCATGGCTTTAGAAATATACTCATTCATGGTTTCTACTTTATCGTCGAGGTGTAGACCTGTATGACCTTCAGCGAAAATCGTGCAGATATTCTGAGTATAAGGTACGCAACCCTGTTCGACACACTCTCGATTTTCACCATGTGGTTCACGAGGGACTTGCTGACGATACACCCAAAACCACCCTGGGACGGTCGGTCACCCTCTCGGAAGTAGAGCAGGTTGCCGGATTTCAGAATTATCGTGTCCTCCCCTTCGGATTTCAGAAAATCCTACAACAATCCCATCCTAGCACGAAACTCACTTTGGTTCAGTCCCTTGTGCTTCCCATTATTGACTATGCTGATGTTTATTATTCTGATTTATCCCAAGAACTTCTAAATAAATTGGATCGACTTCTCAATAATTGTATTCGTTTTGTTTTTGGCCTTCGTAAATACGATCATATTTCTTCCTTCCGTTCTCAGCTTAAATGGCTGCCTATCCGACTCAGGAGGTCCCTCAGATCTCTCTGCATGCTCTTCTCAATTATGAACGATCCACGTGCTCCTGATTATTTAAAAACTTATTTCAAAGTGTTGGGCAGTTGTCATAGTCGTAGCCTTCGAGCTTCCAAAAATCTCATTCTCCAAATTCCACCTCATCGCACCTGTTTCTTGTCAAATTCTTACGCTGTGTCAACTATAAAACTCTGGAATGCTTTACCCCTTGGCATTAAAAAAGCTGAAAGCAAATTTACTTTTAAAAGGAAAGTACGTAGCCACTATTTAAGTCAAACCAAATAGCTCTCAATTAATAAAAATCGAGTCATAGTATTGCCTATTGTTAAGTTTTTCGTTTTCTATTTTGGTATTTGTAAAATATTCATTAGTTTATTCTATTTTTATATTTATGTATTTATGTACTTTCGTTTTTCGTTTTTTTTTTAAAGTTGATGTTGTTTTTTACATATTTTGTACCCTACCACAATTTTGTCTTACTTAACCCTAAGGTTGACTGAGTGTACGACTTTGCGCCGACGGACATTACGCCGACAGACTGAACGCCGACAAGACTTTACTTCGACGGGACTCTTCGCCGATAGGACACTTTGCCGACAGGACTCTTCGCCGACAGTCAAATAAATTAAAAATAATAATTAATTAGTTATTCATACACCTCACACTGTTTTGGTGAAAAGTAATTATACACCAAAGGGGTATCTACATATATCTAAACTTACCACAATTAGTTATTAATAAAATTTCAAAATAATGGGACTTGTGGTTAACACCTAATATTAAACGATGTTCCGTACATAACAAGAATGGTGCAAACTTAGAGGAAACTTATATTCATGTCTTCTAATGATTCCACAAAAAATTACAACTACACGAATTCCGTCCAACCTTTTTGCTAATTCGACTACACTAATGTAAAATATTGGTATTCAGCTGCATCCGGTTAGACTGGAAGCCGACCCCACAACATAGTTGGGAAAAGGGGTGCGCCAAAGTTCACCTAAAATTTCAACTCCGATAATTGGAAATCCGAAAATGTTCTTCCTAACATTTTTCATCCTAACAATCGCAATTCCTAACTTCTCTGTCTCTAATGTTTTAATTCCGAAGCATTCAACTTCATAATGTCTGTAGCAATAAACATCTATTACACTATTATTTGTTTTCCTATATTTTCTCAACATAACTATCTTTTACACTATTATTCAAAATCATATCTTTTTTTTTGTTTATATTACTTTTTATTCTAATAATCAGTATTATAAAAGGTCCCATTAAAATAGGTGGACAAAATTTTAGAAATCATTCAGACCGCTAAAATAAGGACAATAGCAAAAAAAATATAAGAATAAGAAATAAAATACCTACTTTTATAGGATGAGTTTGTTCTAGAGTGCCGGCAATTTATTATTTTAAGTCAAAATAAAATCACTTTATATATATTGTTCTTTTTTGTTTAGATGTCTTTAGTTAGGCTTACTAAACGCTGTGTTATTTGTCCACCTATTTTAATGGGACCTTATATACTATGCAAAGATATCTAGGTTAAGATATATAGGTTAGGTTAGGTTAGAACTGTGACCAACTACGCGCGAGCCGAGCGAGCGAAGCGAGCGGTGCCGCGGCAGCGGCCGGCGAGCGCTACCTCGAAATTGGTCACGAAATTTTTCTAAGTATTTTTTCATAGTGCCCCCAAGACGACACTCTGACCTGAATTTCATTCATTTATTTTATTTCAAGACAAAAATCAGTGAAACGACCTTTAATCATTCTAAACAGTTGTATGAGTGAAAATATTATGGTAATTATGTTTAGGAATAAAAGCGTTAGGATAAAAAACAGTAGGAGTTTAAATATATTTACACTAATGATATTATGAATTCCAATTTTCGGAAACATGAGTGTTATGAACATCGTCGGTAGGACTACAAATAGTATGAATGAAAACTTTAGGATGAAAAATTTTAGGAAGAGTGATCATTCGGATTACAAATCGTTAGGAAGAACAATTTCGGATAAAGAACTTTAGGTGAGCCAATATGGACCCTGGGAAAAGGCTAGGCAGATGATGTGCTAGCTAGGTAGGTTAACCCAAAAAAGTCACACAGTTCGACTATTTAATAAATTGTAAAGGTTGCTGAAAAAAATCAGTACCTAGGTAACTAGGCACCTACCTCATCATCTTCCTGGCCCATTTTACCTAGTTGGGGTCGGTCGGCGCAACTCATTTTCTCTTTGGGTTTCCATCCATTTAAATAAATATCCATCGTTTTATTAGTCACATGCGTTTTATCCTTCATTACATCATAGTCCAAGATCCCAGGGCCGCCAGACGTCACGTATTTTCTGACGAAGGAAATGTGGGCTATTGAGTAGTGTTAGTATGAACTAAGAACACAGTTGAACACACTACTACCAGCTAGCTTGCTTGGACGGCCAATTTTCAGGAATCAGGTCATCAAGGTACACAAAAAATTACTTACTTCACGTATTTTCTACAAGCTGATTTTTACGTAAATTTTAGGCAATATCCTTAAAAATAAGTCGCAAATACTCCCAGACACTTTCCGTCGGCCGTATTGCTTATCAGACGCTTTAAAGAATACTAAACGCCTTATTATTTAATACTTAAAGCTAATTGAACGGGATATTGCCATGCTATATTGGGCAGGCGCTCCAAAATGCATCCGAGCGTTGAAAAAGCAACGTTTTCAACAAAATTCTGAAGACACAGGCAATGGACAGAATGACAGATCCTGTTGAATGCCCACCGAATGAGTCCAGTGGAGGTCTGTATGTCAGCCACACGAGCGATGCCATGCGATCTCAGGTAAACAGCCACAATACGTTTAAGTCTAAACTTTTTGGGAACTTTAAAGCAAAACGGCCGCTAGGAAGTGTCTGCAAGTATTGGCATATTGCCTACAACATACGTAAAAATCAGCTTGTAGAAAATACGTGAAGTAAGTAATTTTTTTGTGTATACCTTTCTTTATTTCTTATTTTATCCGTTACTAGCCGTTGCCCGCGACTTCGTTCGCGAGGAAATTTTGACGTGTATAAGTATGTGTGGGACTGCCTCTGGATGTACCTACTAGATGCCAAAGCGAATGACAAATGCCAATCGAAGCGATTATATTCCCTTAAACTGGCCCTGTCATAAAATCTGTTTCCACACATACAAATAGGTACATAATAATATGTCTTAACTATATTCTATCTCTCTATACTATACTTGCGGGAGCCCTTATTTCTATACTAATATTATAAAGAAGTAAAGTTTGTATTTGTTAAATTGTAAGGGGTAATCTCGGGATCTACTGAACCGATTTTAAAAATTCTTTATCCATTAGAAAGCTACATTCATCCCGGGTGACATAGGCTTTTTATCTCTGTATTCCCACGGGAACGGGAACTACGCGGGTGGAAACGCGTGACGTTGAGTATATAAATGAAATCCTTGGCGTTTTGGAGCCGAAAATTGTTATACTTGCGGGAGCTCTTAGAGGAGCTCGTGGCTTAATAAGAACTGCCACTCAGGTCGATCTTTAGGTAAAGCTGTGCTTGCCTAGGTCGGTCTGTGGATGGGTGACCGCCCGACATACCGAGTTTCCTCCGTCCCTCGGAAAGCACGTTAAGGTGTTGGTCCCGGCTGCCATATATATATAGATCTTTGGCAGTTGTTACAGGTAGTCAGTGACCTGAAATTCTGACATTCAGTCTTACCAAAGGGTATCGTATTACCCAGTATTAACTGGGTTGTGGGGGTCAGATAGGCAGTCGCTCCATGTAAAATACTGGTATTCAGCTGCATCCGGTTAGACTGGAAGCCGACCCCAATATAGTTGGGAAAAGGCTAGGCAGATGATGACTTGCGGGAGCCCTTTTTTTTTTTTTTTTTGGTGGGTGTATAATCATCGAATGACCCGTCCCGCTCTTGGGCAGAGCCAAGGGGAGTGTCAGACTTCTACTGACTAAAAACCGAACCCATGTTCCTTCTTTGCCCTTGCGCCGAGGCCACGTAATCTAGTACAAAAATCCGCGGCCCTTGGTCCAGATCGTCACAAAAAAAATTGTTAGTTAATACTAATACTTGCTAAATTTCAGGCCGGTAGTACAAAAATCAAACTTACATACAAACTCGCGAGAGCCTTTAGAGCTCCCTAATCCGACCCTAATGCAAAATCTGTTCTTAGAAAACCTCTACTCACCATAAACTCCGTCCCTGAAAAAAATCAAGATTGTTGCACAAAAAATGAAAGACTTTCAAACAAACTTGCGAGGGCTCATAAACCAACCTAATCAGGCCCTGTCGCAAAACTAATTCATAGAAGATGTCAATACTGACTATAAACTACGTCTCTGCCAAAAATCAAGTTTGTAGCACAAAAAATGAAAGACTTTCATACAAACTTGCGAGGGCTCATAGACCACCCCAATCCGGCCCTGTCGCAAAATTAATTCATAACAGACGCTTACTGACAATAAACTACGTCTCTGCCAAAAATCAAGATTGTAGCACGAAAAATTTTTTTATAATAAAAATTTTTTTATTATTCACGTTCACACAAACTCCGTTCACTTTTATCCTCTTTTAATCTTGAAATTTTACCTCTTTCTGCGACACATAACTTCCCGAATTGTACGCCTTCTCTTCTTGACTTAATGATCGTTTCTTCTTCTCCCAATGTTGCTGAGTTTGGGCAGCTTACTGCAACCTTCTCTTATCATGACCTCATTTACCTTTCGTATCGTATCCGACCCCCGAAACGTAAGCCTCGTTTCTGTTTTCTCCGGAGTTTTAATAGCGTAGACCTGGAGGCTTTAAAACGGGATGCTGGTGATATTGATTGGACTAACGTTATCGAAACCACCAGTATTGATGAAAAGGTTAACAGCTTCAATGCCTCAGTATTAGATCTCTATAATAAACATGCCCCTATTCGGCGTATTAAAATTAAGCATAATCCTGCGCCGTGGATGACAACTGATATTAAAAGTGCCATTGCCCGTAAAGATAAGGCGAAGAGCAGGTATAGGCGTAGACCTACGGAAAATAATCTCATTCACTTTAAAGCTCTGCGTAACCGCTGCAATCGTCTTTGTCGAGATGCCAGAAGACGTTACTTCCACGATTCTCTCGTTGGTCGTGGCTCTTCTGATGTCTGGAAATTTTTAAAGTCTGTCGGTATCGGCAAATCTCCCACGAATACCTGTAAAGATGTCGACTTGTGCGCTCTTAACAGGCACTTTTCTTTGCCACCTGTTTCTCTGGACCCTAGCAGTAAAGCTTCAACTTTGTCTGAGCTTTCTAACCTGCCGCTGCCGCATTGTGCACTTTTCAATTTTAGTCCTGTCTCTGAAGACGATGTCAAAAAGTCCCTTCTCTCTATCTCTTCCTCTGCTGCGGGCCATGACAAGTTGTGTTCGAGAATGATAATTCCCATTATTTCTGAGCTGCTGCCCATCCTCACTCATATTGTTAATTTTTCCCTCTTCTCTGGTGTATTTCCGTCGGCTTGGAAACAGGCACACATAATACCACTTCCCAAAGTCAGCAGTCCTACTTCCTTATCTCACTTTAGACCCATCTCCATTCTTCCTTTCCTCTCCAAAGTTCTCGAACACATTGTTCATGGCCAAATTTCAAAATATCTATCGTCTAATGCTCTTATTTCCCCATTCCAATCTGGCTTTCGTACTGGCCACAGTACTGTTACTGCGCTCCTGAAGGTTACTGACGATATCCGCTGGGCTATGGACAACAAATCTCTGACTGTTTTAGTTTTACTTGACTTTAGTTGTGCGTTCAACTCAGTGGATTTCGACATCCTTCTTGGGATCCTTCAATGTTTTAACTTCTCTGCCTCTACGTTAGCCTGGTTTAACTCGTATCTTCGTGGTCGCTCTCAGTGTGTCCGCCAAGATGAGACCTTCTCTGATTGGTGTGATCTTACTGCTGGTGTCCCTCAGGGTGGTGTTCTCTCTCCTCTTCTTTTCTCTATATTTATTAACACTGTTACCAAAATAATCACCTCCAGTTTTCACCTCTACGCTGACGATTTGCAGCTGTATCGGCATTTCTTATTGGCTGATGCGGAATCGACTATCATTGCCATGAATCATGACCTGGAAAGCATTTATCAATGGGCAAAGTCGTTCGGATTACAGATTAACCCTGCTAAGTCACAGGCCATGATCATAGGCAGCCGATATTATCGCAATACACTTGACTTGTCATCTTTGCCTCCATTATCTCTGGGTGGTTCGACCATTGCTTATGCTGAAACAGCCAAGGACCTTGGTGTCTTAATCGACAGTAATCTCTCTTGGAGAGCTCAAGTGAATGAGGTTAGTCGGAAGGTGCACTTTTCTTTCCACTCACTTAAATCTCTACAGAGCTTCTTACCGTTTAAAACGAAGATTTACTTAGCTCAAACTCTGATCCAGCCGATCATTGATTACGCTGATGCCTGCTATTTGGATGCCACCGAGGAGCTCTTAAACAAACTTGAGCGCCTGCAAAACCTTTGTATCCGTTTTGTGTTTGGTCTGAGGAAATATGACCATGTCTCTCACTTCCGCAAAGAACTCAAGTGGCTCCCTATCCGTCTTCGCCGGAACACTCGGATATTATGTCTTCTCTACAACATCCTTTATAACCCTGCATATCCCAGCTACCTTCGCGATCGTTTTTCCTTTACCCGTCCCTCTGATACTCTGTGTAGATCCCACCTTAGGCATCATCTTAATTTCCCTTCCCATAAAACTGAATTCTTTTCCTACTCCTTCTCTGTTCACGCTGTACGTTTGTGGAACTCACTTCCGCCTAAAATTTTAGACTCTAAATCTTTATTTACTTTCAAAAAACAAGTCAGAGAGCATTACCTCTCCTCTATTCTGTAATATTCTGTATATTATGTGTATGTTTATTATAGGTATATATTCGGATACTAGTATTTATTTTTATATGTGTATATATTAGTATGTATGTTTATTTTATATGGATAAACTTTTGTTCCTAATTTTAATTAAAATCTTGTTATTCTTATTTACACACTGTGTCTACATTTCTAATCAAACTTTCCTCTCGCAGGTCTGCTGGAAGAAATTTCTTTTGAAATAAGCAGTACCTTTGTGCTCTTCTATTTGCTATGTTTTTATCCTTTTTTTTTGTATTTTGTGTGTGCATAAATAAATAAATAAATAAAAATAAATAAATAAAAATGAAGGACTGTCATACAAACTTGTGAGGGCCCTTAGACCACCCTAATCCGGCCCTGTCGCAAAATTATTTCATAGCAGACGTCGACGACTGACTATAAACTACGTCTCTGCCAAAAATCTAGATTGTAGCACAAAAAATGAAGGACTTTCATACAAACTTGCGAGGGCTCATAGTCCACCCCAATCCAGCCCTGTCGCAAAATTAATTCATAACAGACGTCGACTGACTGTCTGCTATACAGATGGATCAAGGAAAGAATCAACTAAGCTATCCGGCTCTGGGATACACATACCAAGACTGGAAATAAACAGATCATTCTCACTAGGAACAGGCACTAGTGTGTTCCAGGCAGAAATACATGCCATTATGGAATGTACCAGAATAATTGGAAACGCCCCTACAGGTGATCTTTCCAAAATAGTTATATACAGTGATAGTTAAGCAGCACTCAAAGCACTGAACAAAGTGGAAGTCACATCTGTACTGGTTAAGAGTGTAAGGAAGCACTCAACCAACTAGCGGAAAAAGCAGAAGTAACAGTCGCATGGGTCCCTGGTCATCAAGGACACGAAGGGAATGAGATAGCAGATGAATTAGCCAGAAAAGGAGCAGATGAAACCTCTGTGGGACCAGAGCCCAGGTTACCGATCCCACATAATATAACAAAAGGAATCATCCATAGAATAACTACAAGAGAGTCAAATAAAAGATGGAATGCAACAGAAGGTTGTCGACAATCGAAAATCTTCTTATAGTCATATGATGAAAAGAAATCCCACAAGGTACTAAAAATGAGCAGGGGAAACATAAGACTAGTAGTAGTAGGGATCGCAACAGGACACTGTGGACTCAATAGACACCTGACGATAATGAAAGTAAAGGAAGATCCCATATGCCCAGCATGTGGAGAAGCAGAAGAAACAAGTTTCCACCTTGTGGCGGAATGCACAATGTATGAGCTACTCAGATGGGAAATCCTAGGAACAGATGAGATTAATGAAGAGAAGCTTGCAGAAATCTCTACCGAACAACTGGTGAGCTTCTGCAAGGCAACAGGAAGATTCGCGATGCCGACCACCAGTAACCCATGAAGGGGATCCACCAAAATGGGGAACTGGGCGAAATAATCCACAACGAAAGGACTGATCGCCCGTCTGGTGTCTGCCGGCGTCCCCGAAGATAAATAGAATAGAAATAGACGTCGACTGACTATAAACTACGTCTCTGCCAAAAATCTAGATTATAGCGCAAAAAATGAAGGACTTTCATACAAACTTGCGAGGGCCCTTAGACCACCCTAATCCGGCCCTGTCGCAAAATCCGTTCTTAGCGGACATCTACTAACCATAAACTACCTCCCTGCCAAAAATCATCTTTGTACGTCCAGCGGTTTTTGAGATTTCGTGATGAGTCAGTGAGTGAGTGACCTTTCGCTTGTAGAGATATAGATAGACTAGCAGTTGCCCGCGACTTCGTTCGCGAGGAAATTTTGACGTGTATGTAAGTGTGGGACTGCCTCTGGATGTACTATGCCAAAGCGAATGACAATTAATGCCAATCGAAGCGATTATATTCCCATAAACTGGCCCTGTCATAAAATCTGTTCCCACACATACTATACATTCTCATCTCGACACTACATGCAATCGTTTTTCATCCATCTTTTTCAGTAGGTACGTAAGTACCTGCCTATACTTAAGCTACTTCTTCTAAATCCACTGATTCTGGTGCAATAGATGCAATACCGACAGAAGGAATTGTTCTTCCAGTGTATGTCTGCGTGCTATGGCTTTCAAGCTGTATATGGGGATTGGGGACAAAGATTCCTAGTAAAGACCTCATCTTATTTTATTTCGCCACCTTCCTGTCTCCGTTATTCAAATGGTCAAAGTTAGGAAAACGAACTTCTCGAGCGGGGCGGTTTTGTGTTTCAATAATGAGTAATTGAATCATTTCATGTTGTGATAGGAAATCACGTAGCATCATAGAGCTGATAAATTAATGATTATTTTCTTTCCGTCATCTTAGCTAATTGATTAACTGGCTAGAAGCAGTTTGACTTGTGATGTTGATACATGCATGACCTACAGGCTGCCGTGATGTTGGAATTGATTTATGCTGAAATAGGAATGTCAGATTGTTTAAGTAGGTATCTTCCCATTTAGTTTAGTCATTAGTTAATCGTGGTTCAGTCAGTAAAACAACAGATTCCCCGACATAGGCGAGGCTTCCAACTCCCGCTCGGGCGGAGCCGAAGCGAGTGTCAGACTTGTACCTACTGACTAAAACCCACCCATGTACCTTCTTTGCCCTTTGTGTTCCAAGGCCGCGGTTACAGGCGTGATGTTACGTGTTAGGTATCCATTAAATTGTCTGAGCTAAGCCAAAACAACATAAACAGGCAAAACTTCTCGAAGATAATCTATAGTGGCCTTTCATTTATTTAGTGCCTTTCACTTTATCTGAAACTGAAAAACTAGGTAACGTAGATATACACATACTTAGTTTCTATGACTGTTCCCGTTTGCTCAAGTAGATATTCCCTATTTAAAACCTAGCTGATTTCATAAAATTAGAAAGAGGTAAATAGAAAGGTCGCAAACCCGAGTACAAAAGCTAACATTTTCCAGAGGCGGGTATTATGTAAACAAGCAATAACAACATACGTGACTGCCCAACACAACTCAGTAATCACTATCACGTTAAGTGAAATGCAACTCAGAATAATAGAAATTAAAAGGGGACTGATTACCGGCTTGTTTACAAGTGCCCCGTCGAATGATAAAAGTGCGGCTGATATTTACATTGGCGTAGTCGAGGTTTGAACAGCGCGAAGAGTGCACGGCACCGCGAGACCAACGATAACTGTGCGATCGGTAACTTCAAAATGGAGTTAAATTTCATAACAACTTTAATAAAACATGATGTGAATCATAATGTGAAACAGTGCTTCAAATCAAAAAAGCCTTTCAGTAAGTACCACCTTTTTTTTTCGCTGGATCTTTTCAGACTATATTTCAACTATTCATTTTATATCAAAGTGCTTATGTATCGACACGGTACCTTTTCATTTACTCATTTCATAAATAAGTGTAACTCTTTCTCTGGAGTAGGTAAACTTTCAGAACCGACAGCCCTTTTGCAGCTGTGCCAGTTGAAATGGTTTTGGATTTCAGATTCCGTTTTCCCAAATACATAGGTACCTACTCTTTTTTCTTAGCCTATATTGTCCCACTGCTGTGCAAAGGCCTCCCCTATGGCCTTCCTTCCACTCTGTGCGATTTTCTCCGGCCTAACTTAGAAGCATTTGGTACCAATTGGTCCCAAATGCTTTTAAGTTGTCATACAAATATATCGAGCCTTATTTACCGTACTTACCATAAATGTAGAGAGTAATAAACACTTAAATATTACAAATAATCAATAGTCTCAATATTGATTACCCCGAATTATTAATGTTTACATCCAAATTGATGTCAATAGCCCATCTGAGAGCGCGAAACGGTTGTTATTGATGCTATAATATTAGCAAAACATAATTAAATGCATAAATAAGTTCATTGAACCGCCAGATTTTGTAGTTTGTATCGTCTATTTGTTTTAGTTATCGGTTTGTTTCGTTATAAGTAATGATCTAGTTTGGAAGTATACGTGACCACGGTCATGTGTGTCCTAAACAGGGTCCCACTTCATAGACCGCATAGACGGCCTTATTTAGACCTCAATGTAAACAATGTAAAGAACTGAGCTCAGCCGAACGCAAAGAGTAGGGTTTTATTAGGGTTTTTGTTTGGGTAGGGACGAAGGGCCATACCTTCATGTATGGAGTTAGTAGTAGAATTAGTTATCACAGCCAACTGTTATTTGGATTGCTACAGAGTCGAACGTTTCCATTGCGAATTATGACAATTATAATTAAGTACCTAGTTACAGGGGCACACAGCTTTTCATGGGCCCACCATATAGTTTGTCCTACATCTTCTTGAACAGTTGCAACTCTTAGCCTTTCTAGACTAAGCGAAGAGAGTAGAAATCTCAGCTATTGTGTCCCAATGCATATGCATACAGCATTCATATTATTCACTCATCATGTGTTCAGAATATGTAGGGTAAATGCAAAGATGTCCAAACTATACGGCCCCTTGTCAACTAATACGACCTTACGTTATTCTAAGGAATTTTCATTAGCGTCTACTTTAGTCTCTAGCACAAGTCCAATTACCATAATTACCTGATCAGAATCAATAGATATGAAATTTGGTGCCTAAGCTACGTTTTTCGACCATCATCTATCTCCGCAGTTATTCCAATTTATTTGGGGTCGGCGCAGCATGTCTTGTTTTTCCATATCTACTTCTCTATTACTCGTCATCTCAGCAGTCACCTCCTTTTCTCCTTTATTTCCATAAGTTTGTCGCCCAAGGCCCATTACCAAGAAATAGCGATCTTTTTGTTTTAATTTCATACCACCAGCAACTGCATCAGCATCTTGAGAATGAGACAAGATCTTGTTTTGAATGTAATAATTACCTACATAGTTGTTTTATTTAATTTCCAAAACTAGCTATACCGATTGTTTGTTAGCCAAACACAAAGGCAAAAGTTCATTAGTGAAAGATGAGCAATTGAACTGATAACAATGCAGAGAACTTACAATGCTATTGACTGTCGATATCCAATAGGTGTGTTATGTTACGTCCGATGCGATCATAATATTTGTGCTTTCTCTTGCAGTAAGCAGAAAAGAAGAAGTCATGGCGATAAAAAGCAAATTCCCCACCAAAATACCTGTAAGTATTTTTTATAAATTATAGTATTCCTTAGCATCCATTGTGTAGAACGTAATTACTCAGCCGATCAACAACAAGGGCAAGTTGGCCTGTCCCTAGAAAGAACTTCCGGGTCACACTCTCCGGTCTCCACCTCAAAGACCGGTCGCCTTTTGGAGGTTTCCATCCCGACAACAAAAAAGGGACAGGCCCACTGTCTAAAGAATAAGGACATGCGACCAGCCGCGGTCAGTTGCAGAATGACAAGTAGTTGCTTTATACCGCTGCTTTAGCCTAGCTTGAAAAAGGATCATCAGTCATAACATTTTTTCTGATCTGGGTATTGACCCCTGGACACAACCGCAACAGTTACTGTCATGGTCAGCTTGAGTAAGCATTACCATGCATTCGTAGCAGCTACTACCATAGCTGCTTTGAACATTAAACCAACAATACAAAAACAGATTATTATTCATGAAGAGAAGAAGAGACCCCGAAGAGTTCCCTGAAGAGTTAATAAAATCTTAATCAGTCTGTCTGTCTAATCAGTTGCCCTAGAAAAATGTTACTACTGAATAGTGAAGGGTTAACGATACTGTGCTAATGGGTTAACTGTTTTATCATGAAATAATTTCGGTGTTTGTTTGCAGTTAATAGTCGAGAGATATCACAAAGAAAGAAATCTACCAATGTTGGACAAATCGAAGTTCTTAGTTCCTGAAGATATCACTATGTCGCAGTTTCTAGTAATTATTCGGAATAGGATAAAAATAAAACCAAACCAAGTAAGTATAATAATAGTAAATATCACGTTTGTTATTGTCAAAAACCTGGACTCATTAGGGTTTAGGTACTTACCGGCTTTTGAATAGTCAACACAAATATTAACTAACTGCTATCATTAACATCTTAGGTTAATTGGTAAATAGACCGCAAGTACACAGACCAAAATAACAGCCAATCAAATCACACGAGCGGGTTCGCGGGTTTCATAGCCGATAAAATTCTGATAATTTGGAAAGCAATTGAATGGCCATCAACCATTTGAAAACTTCAAAATCCTTGACAGGGTTTCTGATTGGGTTACCCCGTTTATGCAATCACTTTTCAGCTTAAGAGGGTTAACCCGTTCACAAAGTATGATTGGGTTGAAGGACTAGAAGGTGTACACGTCATATCGTAAGGAATTTTCAATTCCTTCGCAGACACCCTATTGTAAATGCTCCTTTGACAGAATGTTTACAAAATGGCTAAAACTGGTAGAACATGCTTCCATAGCAATATAACACTTATCGAGTTCTCGACCAGTGAAATCAATTATACCTAAGTCTAGAGTCTATGATCCAGTCTAGCTTACATCAAGTTCAATCTGGTTGAATCTTGGCAATCGTTGGGTAAAAGTATTATTTACGCAATCCCGTAATCAATCAATTAACTAGGGAGATAAATAATTAATTATTTGTTTATGTTACATAGTACTAAGAACGTTTTCCAATGACCCAAGTAATCTGCAGAGGCAGCATAGCACGAGATAATTATCTGTATGATTTAAAGGTTTCTTTAGACAACGTAGAATGTACAAAGTGCAATTCCTCAGAATAGAAAAGTGATTCAAAGTACAACCGCAGTAATAGCTGTCTTCACTGAGCGTATAATTATGTGACAGCCTATCTAACACTATTTCGCGTTGACTTATGATCTTTACGAAGTGTCGTCGCATATGCGCATCGTTTACGCTGTGTACACGTTCGATAAATGACATACGCCAGGTGAAGTCACGCCCGCGGGAGCGCCACGCCACGCGCTTCCGGCCACCGTAGACGCGGGCCTGTGGACAGTGAGTGGATGTGGACGGTGAGTGAATGGGCTAGCTCGCCGTCCGGCCGTCTTATGACGGCAACAGACCGTGTCGACGGCGCGTTCGTGTTCCACGCGCGCCTCAAAGAGATGTCAGCAAGGAGGGGCCCGCAAGGGCCGACGTCCCGGGGCTGCGGATTATCGAAAGAGATGACGTGGCCTCGGCACAAGGGCGAAGAAGGAACATGGGTGGTTTTTAGTCAGTAGAAGTCTGACACTCCCTTCCGCTCTGCCCAAGAGGGTTATTTGATGATTTTCCACCCACCAAAAAAAAAAAGAAGTCACGCATTGGTCTAACGTAGACACTTAGTAGGATAAGTCCATAGGTATAGGGTTACCCGTACAAGGCATAGGGTTACCCGTATTAGCATACCCATTCACTTTGGTTTGGTAAATAAACAGTCTACTGACTTTATTGCATTGTTTCAGGCCTTATATTTGATAATAAACAACAAATCGATGCTGAGCATGAGCTTGACGATGGCTCAGGCTTACGACAACTATGGCGATGAAGATGGTTTCCTCTACATCACGTATGCGTCACAAGAAGTTTTCGGTTATAAAGACGGTGAGCATTTTTGAACCATATTTTAAATTAAAGTTATTTCAGCGTTTACAATTATTATCCTCGAAGGTCTTTGAACCTTTCGTGCCCTAAATTAATTTATAGGTAGTAACAACGGATAGCAGTGTTATCGTTGAAAGTAATTTCTGACAGCGTATCTATTCGATAATCTGCCCCACTGTGTCTTATCATAATTATTCAATATCGTTTGCCCAGAGTGCCTGTTTGTAAAGTGCAGTATTAGTAAGATTTAGATACCCCCAAAATTTTGACTTTCCTTCAAAGCGCTAACGTTAACACGAGGTTCTGCTGTAGACAGGGTGTCGTTTTAGTCGTTGTAGTAATCCAGAATTAGATTTTGCGGGCCTACTAAAGGCACCTACAGGAATTGCCTCCTCAAATGTAAAAAAAAAAAAATTGTCCAATTGCCCCGAGTTTACGTGCCAAACAACAAAGCCGTTCTTTTTCTTATCAAGCTTGCATCACACGCCTAATTTAAAAACAAGAGGCCACAGTAGAACTTTTGGCGTTCGCATTTAGACGTTGTATTGTTTTCGCGACACTGCAGAAATTCATATAGCTCTCGCAGTTACAATTTGACATCCTTTTCAACTAATATATTTTTGTTACAGATATGAACATCAAACAATCAAATCAAGAGGTTCAAGCAATCAGACATAGATTTCCAAACAAAGTGCCGGTAATTATAAAATTTAAATTGTATTTCTATCACCTTGTTTTTGTTTGTATGGCCATTTTATTTACTAAATATATTTTATTTTGTTCAGTTATACGTAGAGCGGTATTCGAGAGAGCGAGAAGTGCCAGCGTTGGGCAGAAACAAGTTCCTAGTGCCACAAGAACTCACCATGTCCCAGTTCCTTTACATCATAAGGACGAAGATGAAATTGAGAGATTCACAGGTAACTATTGCTATTGCCTACATAAGTACTTTGGAGGTTGCTAGGTGTACCTCTCTATAAAGATCTAAGGACTTTCCAACATTCGAAAGGTGCTTGTTTTTCAAGTTACTCACAAGGTACCTCACCGCACTAGATCCAATTCAATCCCAGTCTTACAATTATCCTCAAGTCGTTTGAATAATATTAAACTCATAATTATTTTCTTTGGGGTTCCTAAATTCATGTTTTGTGATTTTTGCACAACGATGGTACAAAACTGCTGACGCAAATTAGTTTTAAAATATTTCCAAATATTTTTAAAGTATGGAAGAAAAGACATGCTGCGCCGACCCCAAATGAATTGGGATAAGGGCAATAGAATGATGATGATGATTTCCAAGTCGCCTCATAGACATAATCTCTACGACACGCGACAAAACCCGTATCTAACAAAATATTCTGCTTTGGTTGTCCTCGCAGGCACTATACTTGCTAGTGAACGACAAAGTCCTCGTGAGCCACAGTATGACGATGGCACAGGCGTACGATCAGTTCCGCGCACACGACGGCTACCTACACATCACATATGCAGCGCAGCAGGTGTTCGGATGAACCATGTAAGACACATTTTGATACTGATATGTTGGCCACTGTGCCGCCTAGATCTTTGACAGAAGTAGGGCTCAAGTGGCGAATGTTCGCAGTTTTGGGACCGTTAATTGGCCTAGAAATGATAATAATCAATTATCTGAAACTGGTAGATGAACTTAAACTCCAATTTAGAATAGGGTGATGATATTTAAGTAAAATCTGATCTTTGGTAAATAAGGTTCTTATAAGATAAGACAAAAATGCTGTTTTTTGGAAAACTTAAACACTGTTTTTACATCAATAATGATGAGTCAATTTAGAGATAATTTTGGCTTATCTAATTACACCTATTACCTAAGTAATAAGTATTAATCCTCATTCACTAGCTTATTAATTATCCGAAAAGTTATTTTGAACAACAGCATGTGGAGCTTTAAAATTTTGAACTATATTTAAGCAATTAAATGTTTTTGTTAATTAAAGAAGAATTGTAGACACAATATTGTTATCTTTTTTAATTTATATTATCAGTTTAATTGTTTTTAAACTCGATACTATAATAAAATAATCATTCGAAGCCTAAAAATAAAACAAAGAAAATATATTATTATGCGTAACGTATCATAATATTGTTTAACCCCGTCCGAACGAGTTCAATAAAATAGGGTTCAACGTTTATTAAAGTTAAATGTTCGCAGTCAAGGGTAACCAAGATAATAAATGAATATGTCATCTCATCTTACGTCCATTGATCATTAAAATATAGAGAGACCTATAAATAACGCAATAACAAGGATTTTGCGTTGATAACGATTATATTGTAGGCGTGGATCGCGACCCCAATATTCCTTGTTTTTGAACAAACCGGAGCTCACTGGACGTTTCGAGAAAATAGTTACGGAATGTTTTCGGCATACATACAGCTGCTATTTTTCATAATTTTGTGAACAGCATTTTTGTACCCTACGAATGATGTTCTATAAAAAATGTGTTCCGCCGACATGCCATTTGGATATTATAAATTTTCGTGGATTTAATTTTAGTTGTGTCATTATTTTTTGTAGGTAGACTAAAAAAGTAGGTACAATCCTATTCTTCTTATACTGATGTTCTATCCATGTACCAATATTATAAAATAGTAGGTACTTCATAGAGCCCCCATGTTTCATTTTCGAAATAGGCGATTTTATTTTTGGTTTCTTTGAAGTAAAAATACTACAGTCCGAGTGTAAAGCTAGGTATAGTTCATTTTTAGCCTTCGATATAAGTCCTTAATAGGACCAAACAGATAAGGTGTGGAATAATTTGTTCCAGATAATACTTTATCAATAACAGCATTGATTTACGAAGGTAGTTAAATTGCAACAAAGTAGCTGTACTTAACTTGTAGAAAAACAAGATCAGATTTATTAGACGTCTGTACGTAATAAAATATTGATAAAAAATACTTATTGCTATTAAATGTTATGTCTTCATATGAAGTCAGTGTTGTCTACAACATTTTAATGTTTATTGTGTAATTATTGTGTTGAACAAAGTCTGTATAGACGTTAATGAACCCTCGTTTACTACTCATTAATAAATTACTTAAATATTTAAGCACAGAAGAGTTAATTATTATATTAGTTAAAGTTTCAGTATTGTTTTTTGATGAGTTCGAAAGCTATAACATTTCATCAACCTTCCTGCCTATTTCTAACGTTTACGATTAAGATTATCTAATGTGTAAAGACGCTAACAAATCAAGTTAATACAATCTGTCTTTGTTTAATAAAATTTTCAACTTTATCACTAAAGCATTAGGTTCAAGGTTGATTGGGATTTGTCTGTTCGTTAAAATATTATTTTAATACAGTTTACACTGTAATCAGTTAGTGTACTAACTACTTAAAACTATACTGGTATATTTAAACCTAAGTGTCCGCTTCCTCATTTCAGTTGACTTTAAAGTTTAAACAGATAAGTACATTCTATGAAATTAGATAATAAAATAAACCTAGTTCTATAAACAATTGATAAATAAACTATAAACAAGATGTTATTCAGAAACAGTTAGGTATTGATTTTGTAGATATAAAACGATAAGAAGTGAAACCCTTAATGTGTTTGCACTTGAAGATCAACTAGTATTACTATCATTGATAAACTTTGAGCTGGATCAGCTCAATAGTTATTAGACGTCATTTTATAACATATCGTTTAAATGTTGAATGTAAAATGTTTATAAAGCCAATAGTTCCATATTTGACGCGCGTGCGTTAAATGGGTAAACACATTCGTGAAGGGTTACACGTTTTATAAAGTGTTACCCTCAACAGTTACGTTGGTTAACCCGATTTTGCTACCGATTACGTTAATGATTTATTAAATGTAGTATTATTATACCCGAAATGTTTAGAAATGTGTAGAGCACTAGTCACAAATAAAAGTAAAAACTTTTTTACAAAAAATAAAACCGACTTCGACAAAAAAAACACTCAAAAGTGAAAAATAAACTTGAGAAGAAAAATCAGTTTCTGAAGTCGGTGACTTTTGTTTCTTTGATTTCATTTTTTTGTCACCGACTTCAGAAACTGATTTTTCTTCTCAAGTTTATTTTTCACTTTTGAGTGTTTTTTTTGTCGAAGTCGGTTTTATTTTTTGTAAAAAAGTTTTTATTTTTCACTTTTTAGTGTTTCACATGTGCTTACCCCTTCACAACGTACCGGCGTGATGTTATGTTAGGAACTGGTGTAAACAATAGACAGACAATATGAGATTTCAGCAATCCCAGTCCATTTGCTATCATTTATTGAGGAGTTCCGTTGCCTATCTCCGAAGTTCTTCATCCTTTGTAGTGAGTACAGGCGTGATATTATGTTGTGTGATGGCGTAAACAGTGCTTAGATATGCTATAACAACAATCGCGGTTAATCTGCTGTTATTTATTGAAGAGTTCCCCCGATTTCTACAAGATCCCATCATCAGATATTGAAATGGTGACAATGGGACCACACGGGAAGCACCAGCTTTCAAATGAAAAAAGAATCATGAAAATCAGTTCACCCAGTCGCAAGTTATGAGCGAACAAACATAAAAAAAAAAAAAAAAAAAAAAAAAGATACAGTCGAATTGATAACCTCCTCCTTTTTTTGGAAGTCGGTTAAAAAGATAGGGCTTGAATCGAACTCACAATCATTTGATGCACCGTTCATTGCCGCCATATTAGGCCAATCACACCGCATGATTCATAAAATACACAATTACTTTTTTACAATCAATAACGATAATTAAGTGGGTCTGTAGTTTAAAAATATCTTTCTTTCCGTCTGGCTGTTATCATATCAGTGCCATGGATACTATGGCAATGAAAGCAATATGGGCAACGGAGGCTGTCCGATAATATTATCGGACTGCAAAAAAATACATGTTATTGTTACCTATATTGAGTTACTTTTTATTAGAGCTTATGTAAGTTCACTATGTATCTGTTAGGGTGAATGGTCGGTTATCAACTCCACTGTTGCTAAGAGCAACGATAACTTTATCTGTGCTATTAGTCAAATATCTATTCATTTATTTTATTTGTTTGTTTGTAATCTCTAGGAAATAGTCTAGTTATTAGAACTTGTTAGTCCTTATGAGCAACCAGTAGCAAAAAAATTTTTTAGCAAATTTTGACTTCTAGAAACTTGTTTGTAAATCAGTTTTTTGTTGCTCCTATAAAATAAGGACTGGGAAGGCCTTTGCCCAACAGTGGGCCAGAATAGGCTAACTAACTAAAGGAAAATAATTTTGGTTTTTTTTTAATTATTTCTATAGTTTAATGAACCATGATATAGATTCAACTTATTATTTTTAAACGTCCGCTGTCTGACATGGGACTCCTAGTGAATTATAATAATAATAATTAATCGGCGGCATGGTTACGAAATAACTTATTGACGGGTTGCTAAATATCTATAATATTTGGATATCGCAGCAAATAATGGTCACAATTCAACATCAATGTAAAATAGATACAATTGCAAGTCTAAAATTAAATAATAATCTAGCAACATCCGGTTACATACAAATTCTTGGTGATTGTTTTGTTCTAAACATGCTGCTAATTAACCTATAGAAAATGGTCTGACCTATACAGAAGTGTTATTAACTGATTACTTAGTTAGATATTAATTATTTGACTAGCTTATATCCTGGCTGTTGTTCGCAATTTGGGTTAAAATGAAAAAGTCTTCTTAATGGGTTGGAAAGTTAATGAAGGTCTTAATAGTCAAAACAAAGTCATTTTTTAATGATGTCACCTCATTTAGGTAGGTACTCAATTAATAGGTGTACAAACAGGCTTACTTGTACCATATTCTGAAGTAAATAACATTTAGGGCTTTAGGGTATCATTTTAATTGAAATCTATTAACGACATAAATGACTTTATGGCACTTATTAATGAGTACTATGTCCATTATGCATTTTTGCTGTTTTCATCTATGCGGATGATGATGCCAATTACCCGACTGCGGCGAAGCCCAAAAGGAGGGTTATGTGTTTGACGTGTATGTATGTATGTATTGATATATGTATGTATGTCCGTTTCTTTGTTCCCTCATAACTCCTAAACGGATGAAGGGATTTGAATGAAATATACGTCGTTAGATTCGTCTTGATGGCGCGAGTGATATAGGCTACATTAAAATTAAAAAACAAAAAAGAAATGCGGATTTTGGGGGCCAAATCGCGGAGTTAAAAAAAAAAAATTCTTCCAATACCATCGAGTAGGGTATCAAAATAAAGGGTTTTAAAAGGAGATTACAAAAATATATAACACTTATATGTTTAAAAGAAATTCAAAGAGACAAATCCTATAAACAAGCACAAAAGTAAGAATTTTACTCGATCAACGGAAGAACAAACACAAAAGAACTAAAAAGTTGGAAATAAAAAAAGTAGTTAAAAAACTAAAAACCCGACTGAAAAAACTTAAAAGCAAAAAACAAGCACATTTTAAATTAAACAAAACTTGGAAGCAGGCGGGGTTCATTAGAATATTAAATGAAAAAAAAATAGAACTAAAAAAATAGAACCCCGCCTGCTTCCAAGTTTTGTTTAATTTAAAATGTGCTTGTTTTTTGCTTTTAAGTTTTTTCAGTCGGGTTTTTTAGTTTTTTAACTACTTTTTTTTACTTCTAGTTTCAATGTAAAATTGCTATTTGACAAGGATTTGTGGGAGATATTTACAACTAAAAAGCTTCAGTAAGTAGGTACCTATATAAATGAAAGCCCTTATTTTTTGGCTGCATCTAAATCTACTTAATTTATGGATTTAATTGACAGCTCCACAAAATGAAACAAGCGTGCTGCACATCACATGATGTCGTTTTTGTACTAAAATAATTTAAAATACAAAACTTGTCAACAAAAAAAAAACCCTTTGTGCTAAAACAATACCTACACCCACTCTTTACTAATGCACGCAGGAACACAAACCTGTATTATTCCACACCACATAGCTTGGGAGACAGAACATTATTAATAATGTCATCATAATAAGGTTATCTAGGGTCACGATGCACAAACATCCACTGGAAGAGGCGAGGACTGTATTTCTCTTTTGTCGATAAGGATCGATTTATGTGTCCCTTTCGTTATTGTTTGTCGAGTGGTGTCAGCCCCCCAGGGCTTGTTGGCAGGGAAATATACTGGGCAATGAGATATCGTGTTGTGTTGCTAATAGTTTGTATTATTAATAGTTATCTAATGACATGCTAGCTATTGTTTTGTTACATTAGTATTCTACTATTGATGTATGATTGTTGTTTTCGTGGCACGCCTCTAATTGCCGAATGGTTAAGCTGAGCTGTACAGTCGGTTCTAGCAATTAGCTGATCCATCTCAACATTAATTTTTTTAGAATACGAATCTCTGGAATTGTATAATTCTTACATATTTTATTTACTTTGCTCGCATGAAAAATATGTTTGAAAAAAAATATCGTAATGATGATATTCTCGGAGCTGGTCTGTGTGAACGGACTTCCTTATCCTTCCTTACATAGTATAAAACAAAGTCGCTATTTTTGTCTGTTTGTTTGTCTGTATGCTTAAATCTTTAAAACTACGCAACGGATTTTGATGCGGTTTTTTTTTAATAGATAGAGTGATTCAAGAGGAAGGTTTTAGTATATAATTTGAACGAAATCCACGCGGGTGAAGCCGCGGGCATCAGCTAGTTCCTTTATAAAATATTGTATGGTGTCCTATGTGAATAGGGGGTCTTACCCATTGCAGCTAAAGTGCATATTACTGAATACTATTACCGCCACACGACCACTATAATTATAATGCAATATTTCTAATGAACAATTCCTATTGTTTCAGGTACATACAAGAAATTGGTGTAAACTAATGTTCCTGGTGTCTTCTAATTTAAAGACTGATAGTATTCTATTTTCCCTATTGTGATAGTTCTAGTGTAAAGTTTTATTTCTAACATATATTCACATAATTCTGTATGGCGTGGAATGTTCGGACCAGCTGCAAGAGATCGTATGAAAGTTTTGAATCGAAACTCAACTTTAATTACTCTAAAATGCTGTTAAAATCATTTCAAAAATGAAATTTGTGCAATACAATGTGGTTACTATATCTTATGATCTCGAAAATATATCCAACTGTAAATTATTATAATTTTAAGTCGTACGTATTGTGTGTTTTTTGTGTATTGTAAGTAGAGGACACGTAAAATGTCGTATTATCTATGTAGCTACAAAGATCTGAATAAAACTATGTAAAATTATTTCTGTTGATGTATCCATATATTTTACAGCCTAATATATTTTATTAATAATGTGTGGTTTTATTTTGCTGACTCTACGTTTCACTAGCTAATTAATAAAAGTACAGTAAGTGTTCACTAACAACGGGCGACATCATAGCAGCGTGCAGTTGCATTTTCATCGTTTGGCTTGGTGCCGAGAGTTCAAATTGCAGTACAAACAAGAGCTCATCAAAAACCACCCATGTTCCTTCTTAAATGTGTCTGTACCTGGCGATTGACCATGCCCTGCGTTTAAACGAATACATTGAATAATTAGATCTATACTTGTTCTATCGAAATATGCATAATACTTAATTTGTTCCGTTTTAGTTTTTACAAAAAAAAATACTTCTTCTTTAACAGTTAGCCAGCGATGTACTTTTAATTTACGCACTTTAAAAAAACAAAACCTAGTTAAGCGATTAAGTTAAAAAAGACAATACAAAGAAGGAAAGCTAGCGATGTACTTCTAAGTAAATTAATTTCTTTCGCATAAAATGTGACAGTTTTGTCCCCATTACAATTTAAATTAGATAAGTAAATAAAAAAAAAAAATAATTAAATGCAAACAAAATTTTTTTTTTTGAAAAAACCAATAAAATTTTAGAAAAAGTAGTAAATATGAATAAAATAGTTGATTGGGTGAGGGCGGGCGGCGAATGGCGCGTGCCGTTTCGCACGTGACAAATGACAATGACCAATGAGAGCTAAGAAATTGGTGACAAGATCCGACGCGTTTGTTGTGGTAAGTACATCATTTGTTTCTTGTTAAATCAATCGCTGAAGATTACTTATCGTATAGATAGATCTTTGAAATGTCGTTGTGACTTGTGAATGTGATACAGTGATCATTGTGTGAAAATAATTGTTTATGGGAAAACTTTATATTAGTTAGACTATTATAAGAGTACTTTAATCCTAGCTCAGCTTTCAAAACTCCGCATCCGCATTCGCATCTGCGGATGTGAAAAAATCGGCATCCGCAACATCCCTGGTATAGATGCTACTTTGTAAACTACTAATCGCGGTACATAACAAGATAAAATTGTATTTAATCGGGCTGACCTAGGTCACGGTTAGATGTCTAGAGGAAAGTTACTAATTTATAACTATCACAACAAAAAATATGGGTTTTTCCATACGAGCGATTTCTTAAGGATTTTTGGATTTAGTATGTTTTTATATAATTTACGATATTAAATGTACTTATGCCATGTCCAGTCAGCCTTGATACCATGTTTTTGTCCAACCAGTTCTACTAAATTAAGGCCCAGGCTCCACTAAAGCCAAGATGAGAGGAGAAGGAATGTTTTGTATAGTAAATCACCAATATAATTTCGATAAACTGTCCCGTAAGTGACAGTATACGTTGTCTTCTTCTTAGCGTGTTGATGACAATATTTAAATTGAGTCAGTCCAAATTTTGGCTCCTGTGATGTGCAAATAACAGGACAGGCAGAACACGATATCAAGTATCCCATCGTCCGTGGTCATTGTGTGACATCGTCGTGTCCCATCATCCATAAGTTTAGTTATAAGTAATCCGTGAAACCTTAAAACAGTGTTTGAAAATACTTATGACGGTTCCATTAGTTCAGTTTCGCTAGATTCTGGTTGTTGAAAACCATCATATATTTTGCAAATATTTTTACAAACACTGAGCTATTCTCATAAATCCTGCCATGTGTTGAACGCAAAATAACACTTGCCAATAAAACCACAATCTAATTAAAAGGGCTTTATTACAGCCATACTTAGAGCCTAAATATATAATGATATAATTCTTACGTGCTATTAATTTAATAACGTCACTCAGTAGGCGAGATGTTCTGGGCAGCCGCCACCAGTGTGTCGTGGATATCCTTCGCGTAGGTGATCTGGAGACGTACCGTGTTCAGGTATTGTGGGTAGCTTAAGTTTGTGTCCTGGAATTAGAAATAAATTACAGTAGATATCGTGTGAATAGACATAAGCTTGTGGAACCGCGTATTAGGGGGCGAGCCTATTGCCATCAACCGGGCTGCTATTGATAAAATCCTGATAAAAAAAACTCAATATCGCTTTGCCCGACCTGGCATTCGAATCTAAAACCTCATGATCAGTAGTCGCTCTTGCGCCGACTCAATTAACGAGGCGAAAAGATGTATAATAATCTCTGCAGATGGGGGGTTCATAGAAGACTCAGACCTCAAGTGCGTATGCGGCATCTCCTCACAGACAATTTAGCCCATCTTCCATCTTGTACCGCATGCTATCAACAGTCAGCGGGGTTCGCGTGGCTAAGTTTTAGGTTATAGGTATGTATACCACATCTGAACTTTTTGCTATAGATACACTTTTTTGGTGGGTGGAACATCATCAAATGACTCCTCCAACTGAGTGTCAGACTTCTACTGACTTAAAAACACCCATTTTTCTTCTTAGCCCTTTGTATTCCGGGGCAGCCGTATCTCTTTCGAACAACCCGCAGCGCGCTATAGATACGCTAAAAGAAGATGATTCCGACTTACCGTTGTGATCGGTCCAGTGTCGAGCCTCGAAGGCATGATGGTCATCGGGAGGTAGTGTCCGGCCGACGTCGCTTGTTGGATGCAGGTTATGGCCGTGCGCTGGGGAATGGGTGGAATTAAAGTTACTTTAAGTCGTAAATAAATTGGAAAGGTTTAGTTGAAATTACGGAGTTATGGCGCAACATACATAAAAAAGTAATAATAATATACAGTCTAATTAAAAACCTCCTTTTTTGAAGTTTGTCAAACGACGCTGTTAATTTACCCCTCCATATTTTTAACCGGCTTCCAAAAGGAGCAGGTTTTCAATTCGTCTGATTTTTTATATTTTTTTATGTATTTTCAATTTAACGTTTTGTTTGATTTAGTTTTTTTTGCCAACTACTTTTTCACTGTTTTGTGTTTTTGGAGACAGTATTCTTTTTTGCAAAATAATTAAATAAGTACAATTGAAAGCATAATGTAACACCGATTTTGACAAATAAAATCCAACTTTACGCTAAAGAATGTTATGTAACACCCACGTCAAGAACAATTCGATTCCTCATTACTGTTTACATTCAATACTAAACTGAAAACAATACTGACCTAGGTTAAATCAACACCCTCCTACTAAAGATACCACCCTGATACTAAACTATAGATACATCCCAATATATAGATTTAAGACGATTAGTTTACATTTAGAATGTAAACATCATGGACACAGAGTGATAAATACTTTGTAAACAGCATATTTATCACTCTGTAATATTATCGTATGTATTAGGTACGTATAGTATCTGTATATCGTATAATTGCTGTCACTCTTGATGAAAACCAAACGAAAGAACAGGCTGGCTTCCGAAGTAAGTTTTCGACAATCTATATAAATAAAAAGAGAAGTCCTGACTGACTGACTGACTGATTGACTGACTGACTCATCAACGCCCAGCCCAATCCCTTGGACCTAGAAAGCTGAAATTTTGCACAGAGGTTCTCTTTATAATATAGACAAGGAATAAGGAAGGATTGTTCGAAATTCATCCCCTAAGGGAGTTAAATAGGGGATGAAAGTTTCTATGGAAAATCGTCATTTTCACGCGGGCGAAGCCGCTGGCAAAAGCTAGTATACCATATTCACGTACCTACTAAGACAAGTGCTTCAAAAGTACAATGAATACAAGAAAACCTACTACCTAGGGTTCGTGGATTGCAATAAAGCCTTTGATTCCCTGGATCACGATAGCATCTGGAGAGCACTAGAAAGTCAGGGTGTTGAGGACAAATACATTCGAATACTAAAGAACATTTTTTTTTTTTTTCACTTAAAGAGTACGGCCCAAGTCAAACTAGAAAAAACAGGGGAAGAATTTGCTTTCGAAAGAGGTGTCAGGCAGGGCGACCCCATTTCGCCGAAGCTATTCTCTGCGGTTCTGGAAATGATTTTTAGAAACCTGGGTTGGGAAACAAATGGATTGAACATCAACGGAGACAAACTCAACCATCTACGTTTTGCGGATGACATCATCCTGTTTTCTGAGAACCCACATAATTTGGAAGACATGCTACACCAAACCTAACCAAAAGAGACATAAAAGTAAATGGTGGACAAATAGAGTATGTCACTGAGTACATTTATTTGGGTCAACTAATATCTACAGAAGACACAATGAAAAAAGAAATAGATAGAAGAATAGCAAGCTGTTGGAAACGGTTTTGGTCTCTGAGCGAGGTTATGAAGGTCAAAGACATGCATGTCAAAGAAAAAAGGAAAATATATAACACCTGTATCCTTTCATGTCTGTCGTATGGATGTCAAACATGGGCACTGACTGAGCAACAACTTAAAAAAATTAAGCATGTCAAAATGGAATTGAAAGAAGCGTAATCGGAGTCAAAAGAAGAGACAAAGTGAAATTACAAAATATAAAGAGAATAACTAGAAGTATATAATAAATGCCTAAAACGGAGATGGACAGGACACATGCTAAGGGAAGGAATACAGAAGTGGACGAGACTAGTAACAGAATGGTACCCGCGAGATTGTAAAAGAAATAAAGGTAGACAACCTAAACGTTGGGGAGACGACATGAAAAAGATAGCCTGTCCAGAATGGACACGTACTGCAAAAGACAGAACAAAATGGAAAGCTTTAGAGGAGGCCTTTGTCGAAGGACAAACTGTAAAAGAAAAACCGGTTTCCGAAACAATTACTTAATTATTTTATTTAGTTTGTAAAACTTAACGTTAGTCAAGTAGTTTCTTTAAATTTTATGTACTAAGCATGCAAGTTACAGCAATAAAGGCTTATTTTATTTATTACTAGCTGACCCGTGCCCACTTCGTTGGGCATAATTAGTCGAAAGTGTGCTAATTACGTTTCGAAAAATTCAATTTCGGGGACGTCCGCTGCGTAAGGAGCCGACCACGTAATCTGTGACTGTACCTACCTCTCAGATGTAAAAGACCACGCCCCCTTCTCCCGAAGCGAGCACGAACGCGAACCGAATTAAACCCGAAACCATCGCGCGCCGTCCGCTGCTTTGGTTTTTTCTCCGATTCACTTTGCAAAACGGACTACCACGTAAAAGCCTTTTTATTTTTCGGTTTTTTATATAACCTATGACACTCAGCAATAATGTGGCTATCTATTGGTGAAAGATTTTTTTAAATCGGTACAATAGATCCCGAGATTACAATTTAACAAATATACAAACACACAAACTTTACTTCTTTATAATATTAGTATAGAAGTATAGATAGTATAGATTATCGTATGATCCATCACATTGAAATCCTAAGGTTGTTTATGAATTGTATTGAAGTTGTTGATTACTAACCAAAGAGATTTAAAAGAAATATTTGAATGTCTTTGCTATTATGACAATAATAGGCAACGAAGTTTTACTTGGTCACTGAGAGATTAAGATTAAGACTAATCAACGGGTACAATGGTACCCGTTGTATTAGTAATATTTTAAAAAGCTGAGTTTCAACATAACATCATTTAATATCACGCCTGTAATCTCCGAGGGGTTAGGCAGAGGTGTCCCCATTAGTGCATCAACATTTCGCAATCCCATGTAATAGGGGGCGAGCCTATTGCTGGGTGAAAACCAGAGCCCCGCGTGGCTGCTACTGAGAAATTACTGATGGAAAACCCAATTTAACACTTTGTGTTGGGAATCAAACTCAGAACCTGATGCACAGCTGTCGCGCTTGCTACTAATAGACTATCAAGGGAGGCAACAGCAGGCGATCGATGCAGCAAGCAGTACACACGACAACCGCGGCGAGGAAATTTGTTTCAATCTTGGTGTAAAATAACCATAATAATAATATATACTATATGAATCGTATGAATGATATTAAAAGACAAGTGGAGAGGACAGAATGGAAAAAATAACCTATTGCGGCAACACCAAGCATCATGGGATAAGGGTAGGAAGATGTACGATAGAATAGAATAGAATAGAATATGTATTTATTCGCTAATGGACAGCAGCAACACAAAAGAGCAGCATACATAGGTACATCTTCGTGCTGCAAATAAGCTAAGCCCCAACTGGTCCAAGCTAGCTACATAAATACAGGGCCCCGAGTCTGCTATTCAATAGTGTCAGAATGGTCGATCATTGATCTCATAATGGTTGATTTACGACAAGCCAAAAAGTACCTTAAGTCGACAGTGGCGTGCGCTCTATTAAGGCTCTTAGGCTTAGCCTACCTTACCAACTGAGTATTTCTTATAACTAATTAACCATGTAATAAAATAACACCATGTACAAAATAATAATAAAAAAGTTCAAACTCCTGTTAAAATACTTAGAGCAATTTTTCGCGTACGAATCTTATATTTACAGGCTTGCTTAGGCTAGCATTCGAGTAGCCTAAAACCCATTCATAATTTTACGCACACAGCGTCACATCGGTGAATGATCGGTGCATATTTTCGTGTATATGAACCGCACACATGCATGTCAACTCCTGCCAGTGGAGCTGGCCTGTGATTGGCTGCAACAACACAAGGCTACGATTGGATGCGTCATGCGTGCCATCTTCAGCCCGCGAACTCCGGCGCGAAGTTCAAATTTGTTTTTTTTTAACGTTTTTTGCAATTTGCAGGCCAGTGCTAGCTTGAATACTGACTACATACGTCTTACAGCCGCGAATCATATTTTATTAATCAACATACAACCTAGCACAGGCCTGCAAATTGCAAAAATGTAAGGAAATTAAGAAATTTGAATTTCGCGCGTTTGCGGTCTTCGCTCTTCCGTCCACAGATAGAGTGCAGCACTGACAACACATTTCATTGATTGATTTCGTACCTATAATCCTGCAAAATTTGGTTGACCGCTGTTGTGAACAAACTCGATTTGAAAATGATGCAATTTTATTTGGTAGTAGTATTTTTCTATCGGCAAATTAGAAATTATATTTTACGTCTATGGAAGCCATTATAGTTTCATTGTTGTGACAAGCAATTTATAGCGCGATTTGTTTTGAAACCGAAAACGTACAGATAGTGTCAGTTATTAGATACCATTATTAACAGTAGTGTAAATATTAGCTTTGTTGTGTATTATTTGTTTATTCCCATAACAAATAATAACAATGGTAGGTGAAGTTTGTGCTAATAATGTGTGTTTGCTAGATGTTAAAGGTAATAAGTTTTCTCAATTATCGTATAAGTAATGATAAGGTGCAAGTTGTATATAAAGGTAGATGTGTGAAGGCCGCTTCGGATATTATCTTGCAAGTGACGTGTTTTGTACTTTTCTAACTAAGTATCACCCACTCACTTGGATGAGTTTTTTGAGGTGGCCGAATCTTTCTTCTGTTTGCATCGATAAAAAATCATGAGTTGAACCTTGAATAATGTGGTGAGTTTTTGAATTGTATTTAGGTATAACTTTTACAGGCTTATTTTCAAATGTTATAAATGTGACAATTTTTTTTTTATGTCAATATTTCGTGGCCTACCCACCGTGGCGGACCACTGCACGCCACTGTAAGTCGACAGGCATAAGGTACTTTTTGGCTTGTCATCAATCAACCATTATGAGATCAATGATCGACCATTCTGACACTATTGAATAGCAGACTCGGGGCCCAGATCAAGGAACAACATGTGGCTTATTAGAAGTAGAGAGAGGTGTCTTACTCCGCCTCAGCGGGTAATTACATGGTCGTGCGATCGGGATTTGGTGAGGAGGCGTGCTAGGCTTGGCAGACTGATATATTTTCGGGGGTTTGTGTCAATGGACTCCAGGATCACCTGGATATACACCTCGTATCTCCAGGTGAACCATAAGGATTTAGTCGGTAGGAATCGAAGAGGATCTCCGGACAGAAAATTGCAGGCTATCTTTGTAATAGGCAGTCGAAGTTCTACCCAACACGCAAATTGCATGGAAAAACACAGAAATCTATTTTAATTTGTCTCCTGCGACTAAAATAATTTTTTTTGCTCTAAATTATGGTCTTTTTATTTATCCATTCAGAGTCACCTCACAAATGCGATTTATAGAAGCACCAACTTTTTATTGAACTTTTTTTATTAAACTTTTAAATTGTGGTACATGTGTTATAATATTATAGATGTAGTAGTTTTTAATACCTACGGCCCTGTGTGCATATCATATGATGGTGTTGACGTTCGAAAGGGAGTCACGCAAAGACATCACTGATGATAAGGTTTTATTGATAATAGTGATTAGAGACCGTTGCCGGGTCAAGAAGTTAATTGTTGCACTTAGATACACAATATCTACTTCAACAAACTTACAATGTTGCAAGCTCCTGCCTATTGCCAGATGTTGCATATATTCTAGATTTTGAATCCTTGGGAGCAAGGAAAACAAATACTGACCACAAACCGGATACATCAAAGTTCCCACTTTTGAGTTTTTCGCTAATATTTTTAAAACGGTGCGTCGTAGAAAAAGTGTCTCCTACGTAACAAAAGCTTATAAAATTTACTACAACTTTTATCCTAAACACTTTATCGAAATTTTAATAAGTTTTCGAGTATCACGCTCCGAAATAGTGAAAATGAATGATTTTCAGCGTGACGAGCATTACCTGCTGTTGAAACTATAAATTAGATATTTTATTGATAGCATAAGCAAGGAGATTGTATGCAAATAATCGTTCCCAGGTTGATTATTATTATGCGCACGAGAAAATCGTTTTGTATCGCACTGAAACGCTATTTTATGGCAAAGAATAGTTTTTTCATGCTCCTAGTAGGATGTAATGTATGTAGGTACCAGGTACCTACTCTCTTTCAATAAACAGTAATAGTACCTAATAATCAACGCCTATAGACAAGTAGGTAACCGGTCAATTTTTTATGTGGTCATTGTACGTACCTACTCATTGTCGATCTTTACCTTCAAATATCTCGATAACGTGACACTTTGGGGTACCGTGTTTCTCGACATTTTTTGTTCGTCTGTATGTACTCATATCAATTATTTAAAAAAAAAGTTTTTTTTTCTTTTTGTCAGCTTAGGCGAGTCCCTCTAGATAATCGTCAGATTAGCATGATCACATGCAGCATGTTTAGGACATAAAAAATAACCATATACATATATCTTAATCTGACGCGCTTGAGTATTTCAAAATGGAGATTTTTTTTTGCAAATTAGAATAATAACCGCGAGTTTGCCTCTCATCAAAATCATCAGATTATTGAATGAGAGCTTTTTTTAGGGTGGTGACCCAAAAAAAATTAATAAAAAAAAAAAAATTTTTTTTTTTATTCATTTTCAATCTTCGATCAATAATAGTACTAGATTAAGCATCAGGAACAAAACTAAGTCGCTCAAGTGGCCACGTTTGCACACACGTAAACATCTACATAACATCTTAGAAAAAAGTTCAATATTATTAACAACTTCAGATGATTATAAACCTTAACACTTAAACATAACGTTTAATTATCGTTGTAAAGTATATTTATTTAAGCCCTTTCATCGGAGAAAGACTAGAAGCAAAACATTTTAAATGTCGCTCCAAAGTAAAAAGTCATCAGTACAAAAATATTCATTATATAATGAAACTTAAACTCTAAGCAATACGGTTAAAAGCATTTTGTGTACAATGTCGTGCTTATTCTATTGCGGAACTAGCGTTCCCTGTTCAAGAACATGATACAATAGTTGGTGCGTTGTAGCAAACATTGGCCAAACAATTATAATATTCGATGATTTAATTATATTTACAGTTTAATTATGTTTAAATATTATGAAAAAGCACATAATGATAATATTGATGATATAAATTACCGAAAAAAAGATATTCCTTCCAAAACCTTGGTGTTACGGTGGTTATTTACGCAGTTTTTGAACGCATGCTGCGGTATTTTGACGTCTTAATGTTGGCTATGATTGGACCTTACTAATTTGAAATAAGACCACAAATACGTTTGTGGTCTTATATTTCGGGCCGTTTTTGAAGCGCTTATCGGGAATCTAGTACATTATTGATCGAAGTTTTCAACCCTCACGTACGACACCCCAATCGTGCAAACGATCAGATTAACATACGTACAATATAAAAAATACGTAGGACATTGATGCTATCAATATCTGCCGCGCTCGTGTATGTCCATGAACAGTTTTTTTTTACATATTTAAAAATCTATACCAGCTCCCCCCACCTATGAAAAGGTATAATTATATAATATTTTTTTCTTCTTATCATCTAAGCTTTGCAACCCAATAGGTCTCTATAGCCCTAGAGTAAATCCCCATTTAGCATCGTGGCCTCCTCTACTATATCGCCTCCAGATGAAAGAAAAAAAAAAGATGAAAACTAAGTAAGAAGGATAAAATAAGCAAGCACATCTCGATTTATCACACAAGATTGTCGACATGTGGGATGTGGACTCTGCTATCATTGTACCAAAAGTCTTTACGGCTAATGGACTAATAGCAAAGAGCCTGGACCAACACCTTAGAAAGCTCTGCCATTGTGATGCTTAGTCAAGGGCTTGATTCAGAAAGTAGTACTTGTGGACAAGGTATGCATACTGAGGAGGTTCCCCTCTCTGGACCCCTGACCACCCTTGGACCTTCATGACCTTGGGCCATCAGTTTTTTAATACATATTTTTAAAGGTTTTGTACTTATATGTACTTTTGTTTCAAAATTCTTTTGGACTACTGCGCTGGGTGTCGCGGGTTCGATCCCCGCACGGAACATATATTTGTATGACCTACAGATAGTTGTTTCGGGTCTGGGTGTGTTTGTGTATGTGAGTTTAAATGTTTGTGAACGCACCCACGATACAGGAGAAATTCCTAGTGTGGGGCAACGTTTATTAAAAAAAAAAATATATTTAAAAATTTGAATTTGGGGGGTGAAGTTGCTCGCGTGGGGGGTGAAGTTGCTCGCGTCCGTAGGATTTACCATCTTCTCCTAGCAAGACCCACCCTACACGGGCCCCCCGGGTGGTGCTAAATGAGCAACAACGCCGAGCAACAGGCGGCGGTTGAGTAACCTGTCTCCAGGCTCTCACTAGCCTAGAGGGATTAAATCCCCTCTGAAAGCGTGGACATGATGCCTTGGGAAAGCATCATGGTTACACTCCCAACCCCCTTTTATGAAAATGTCGAATAAAGAGAATATGATATCGTGCGATCCGGCTGAACCCCGGCGCTCACAGGTACCCGGGCCTGTGGGTGTGAAATTGACTACCGAAGACCTCACAGGGGTAGGCGACCAGGCCCCTGCGCTGGTAAATACTACTGGCAGCAAAACAAAAGTATTTGTGCAACAAGCATTTCACCCTAGCTTGTTTATAGCAAGACCGAGATCCAGTTCAGTGGGAAGCAGCACCATGGCTCCAGCTCCCCCTGAAGATAATACAAACAAAGGAGCAACAGTCAGCTTTGTAACTGACAAAAATCAACCACCACCTCCTCCATGGCAAAGAGTGCCTGTCGAAAGGAATAAAAAGAGAAAAATTTCTACTAGCCCAACTGTAGGAATAACGAAAACCTCAAACCGCTTCACAGGGTTACCAATAGATATCACAGATGAGATCCCTCTGAAACCCAGCAAACCACCACCTATTGTGTTATATGGAGTTGAAGACCTCAATAAATTAACTGAGCTCTTAGAGACAGCAGTAGAAAAGAACCAGTTTACCTACAAAATTGTCGGTAAAAATCAGCTCCGAATAATTAGTACGGACACAGAGGTCTACAAAACTTTAATTAGCCTTGTTAGGAGTAATGGACTAATTGGCCATACCTTTAACAGGAAAGATAATAGAACGTGTAGAATAGTTATCAAAAATCTACACCCATCTACACCCCTAAACATCATCAAAGAAGAAATAGAGGCTACAGGAAATATAGTAACGGGTGAGATAATAAATGCAAGATTTGGCCCTGAAAAGAAGCCCACCTCAACCTTCTTCGTCAACCTAGAGGCAGGTCCTAACAACAAAGCAATTAAAGAGTTAAAATATATCTATCACCAGTCTGTCCTGATAGAAGACCCGAAAAAAAGGAAGACAATAGTCCAATGTCATAGGTGCCAACAGTACGGACACACTAAAAACTACTGTATGCGGCCATACAGATGTGTTAAATGTGGACTGTCGCACAAGACATCAGAATGCCAGAAGCAAGACCGTAAAGACCCGGCAACATGTGCATTGTGTAATGGCCCACACCCAGCCAATTACAAAGGATGCCAAGTGTATACTGAAATCTTAACTAGAAGGAGAACAAATCTCACAGACAACAAATCACGCCTAAACACACCTCGTAATAATCATTCAGATAAAGAGCCTAAACACAACAAACTCAGAGACGAAAGATCCTACGCTGAAACCCTACAAGGACAGAGACGAGACAGCACACCAATAGAAAAAAATAATCCAAAAATTGAAATCACAACACGAGACCAGACCATAGAACAATTATTGTTAAAGCAAAATGAAAAATTCGAAATCATCCTACAACAAATGGGTACTCTGATGAGCCTCATAGCCAAACTTGTTGACAAGTTATCAAAATGACCACACTACGCGTTGCAACTTGGAACGTAAATGGGCTTGCCCCAAATAAAGACGAAGTGGAATTACTAATGGTGACGCAAAATCTGGACATCTTACTTATATCCGAAGCACACTGCTCTGCCAAAACATCTGTAAAGTTTGACAATTACCAATGTTACGCCACACACCATCCTGACGGAACAGGCCACGCTGGTACTGCTGTGGTCATAAAGAAAACCATCAAACATCACCAGATGCCAGATTACAAAACTGAACATATTCAGGCGACGTCAATCGCCGTCGAAGACAAATCAGGATACTTCACCATGACTGCAGTTTATTGCCCACCCAAGCATAAAATCACAGAAGCTATGTTTTCCCACTTTTTGTATTCTTGGATATTCAGCAAGCTTTTGACAGAGTGTGGCATGAAGGCCTCCTCTGCAAAATTAAAAATTACCTCCCACACAGCTATCATCAAATTCTGGCTTCATATCTAACTGAACGACTGTTCCGACGACGACTAACGACTGTTAAATAAAACAACTAAGTGGCTGCAGGACTGGCGAATCAAAGCAAATGCTACAAAATCTGTCCACGTAACCTTCTCTCTTCGAAAAGGCAACTGCCCCACTGTCCAACTGGAAAATACCACCCTACCACACCAGAGCAGTGTCCGATATCTTGGACTACATCTCGATCGGCGCCTGACATGGAACCAACATGTAAAAAAAAAGAGAGATGAACTTAACATTCGCTTCAAGCACCTACTTTGGCTCCTGGGTCGTAACAGCAAATTGTCGATGGATAATAAGTTACTTATCTATAAAGTAATTTTGAAACCGGTATGGATGTACGGCGTCCAACTCTGGGGTAGCGCCAGCAATTCAAACATCTCGTGCTTGCAGAGAATGCAAAACATAATACTGCGAACAATTAGCAACGTACCATGGTACATCACAAACCAAGAAATTCATGACCATCTGAATATGCCCACTATAAAGGACGAAATCCAAAACGTCACCTTAAAATACCGGGAGAAGCTAGTGAAACACCCCAATACACTGGCAACACAGCTTACGATACGTGGTTACGTAAAGCGCCTCAAGCGGAAGGACATCATATAGAATGAATAATGTACTATGAGGAGACGTCCTCACTGGGGGACGCACTCTAACCGACATAACGCACTCACCAAATTTGCTTATAGTGCCAAGCACTGATTGCAGATAAAGAAGATAACAAAAAAAAAAAAATTTGAATAATCAAAGAATATCAATAGACAAATTAAGGAGAAATAAACTAAATATAAAAAAACCCTTATAATAAATATTAAGTAGTACTAAATATTACACTATAGTTCATTCTGTTTACAAATAGCTACCAAAACTATTTTTTTTTTGTTTTTTAGTTTCTTTTTGAGCACATGCATGTTGCATACGAAGACGAACGAGCAAATATTTGGTTTATGTAGTGCCTAACATTTGTTTTGTCATTTTGTCTGATCTGAGCGAAGCTGCGCTTATTAGCTAGTATAATAATTTATTGGCCTTACCAGATGCAATTCCATTTGATCGCTAATAGAGAAAAACTCTTCAAGGTTCTTGTCAAATCTGGGCACTGGGTTGTCAATACCCTTCCTGCAAAATACACAAGAGAGCAATTAACAGAGGTATGTATTGTTTGAAAATTAAAATATTAATCCAAATTAACTTTAAGAAGCTGAAGTGGATATGAGGATATAATACCATCATTATCTCCTGCTCTTATCTTAATTTATTAGGGATCAGTGCATCATCATCATCATCCAGAGCCCGACTTCACCCACTGCTGGGTATAGGCCTCTCTTTTCTGGTGCCAATCGCCACGTTCTTGTAAATTGTGATAGGCATACAATACCTGTGTTACGGGTCACCTGCCCCAAATAGAATGGGATAAGGGCAGGAAGATGATGATGATGCAGCATGTCGTCTTCTTCCATCCGTTCTTCCTTCTGTATTACTCGACATCACAGCAGTCATACTTCACACAGTTCATTCATCATTTATTTGGTCTTCTTCGTCTTAAAACTATCTGAGTATACAATACCAAATGGAGTAAATCAATGTTTTGATTCAAAGGCCACACTACTGAGCAAGACTAATAGACTACTGTGAATATGCTCAGATGTTTAACAATAGTGTTTAACTTTAAAATAGTCAATTTCAATTGATTTATTGGAACGGGTGAATTTCTTGATAGGTATAGTGCTTTGGCCTGGGTTATTTAGGTATGCAGTGACTGAGATATTTGGTTGAAGTGTCTCATTTTCTTATCTCTCATTGTTGCCGCTGAAAATCGCCGCGGTAGATGACCGACAGGTAAAGGTTATTGCGTTTGGGTCTAGTGTAGGGTTTTTAGCTGCTGTAGTACCTAATACACATCTAAAGTATGTCTATATGTATGATACTTACTGAGAGTTCGAATCAATATTATGATTTTGATGTAAAATCTGGGCTGCAGACTTCAGAGTCATCTGAAAAGTATAACAACAATAATTGATATCAGGTGTTACTTTGAGACATCAAATTGTGCAAAGTCACTACATTTACTTACTGGTATAGACTCTCGGAGGGAGCCCATGAGAGTCTTAACTCTAGATATATTATCCATTTTGTCCTGCTGTGGTTGTTGTGGCAATGCAGGTTGCATTTGTTGTGGCGATTGTTGTTGCATTATTGGGCCTGGTACAGGCATTTGCATTCCTACATTTGGTGTCGCGCCAACAGCATGCATAGGCACTTGCATGTTCATTTGATTATGATTCATACTTAAGGTATAGTTATGTATTTAAAAGCGATTTTATTTTTGTTTACTAGCTGCCGCTGAAGATGCTTTTCTTCTTCTTGGACTGCAAAACGTCACTTTTTCATGTCAAAAATGACGTTTTGTTTTTTTTTAACCACAGATTGTTGTAAAGAATGAACATTTTCCCACAAAGAAATTCCTAGACTTTTATTTAGGTGTCCGAGCCTTCGCTTGACCCACTACGTTATTGTGAGATAACCTCTTGGATTTTACGTGTGGCAACACTGGTTTACCATTGGGCACCCTACTATACCAAGTGCGTGACGTCACTTCCTAGCCACTCGGTCGATCGCAGCGGCGGGGCAGGCGCTTGCGCTTCTTCAGTACGTCTTGGATTTTTGACGTGTTAACACCTGTGACTAGAAGTGAACAACAAAATAGTTATATAAAGTGCGAATCTACACAAACTTATTAAGGTAAGCTCCCAATATGAACGTATTTCTGTTCTTAACAGGAAAGCCCTGTTTCTTAATGTTTGATTGCGCTTTATGCATGGGAAAGCCCCATGCTTGCTTTTCGATTGCGTGGGAAAGCCCCATGCTCGCTTTATGCTTTCTAAAACAGAAGCGCATACAACCTTATCGCGATTTACTAGGAAAGCCCTCGTTTTCATCGCAATATACATACATTGTCGTCTGGTTGTTAATTTCACATGGGCAGCCGACATGTCGCCTGTGCCAACAGACGACGTCGGCTGTCCAGACGACATGGGCAGCCGACATGTCGCCTGTGCCAACAGACGACGTCGGCTGTCCAGACGGCTGACAACATCGCCTGCGCATGTTTGTCGTCTACATTCCGCTTATGCTTTTCGTTTGTCTGCAGATGACAACGACTATGAGAGAGCTGATAGATTGGCAGCCCCCGCCAGCGGATGAAACTCATTTTCACGCGCTCATACATACGTTAGAAGCTCTTTATCCTGATGGTTGGAAGGATTGGGTGGTCAAGAGCGTTACACCAAAAGACCTCTTCGGCGAAGCTCTTACTCCCGACACTGAGGCGCGTCTACGTTTTGCCGTGCCAACGCTCCGCCTTGCCAGAGTCTTCCGTTGTGAAAAATCATTCAGTGAACGCCGATACAAAACTGTAAAAAGAAAACTTTTAGAGTGGCCAATTGGCTTAGCCCTTATTTACCAACCTCTATCCATAATGGTGAAAGTCCACCCCGACGGGCCACAAAATAAGTTTGAAGCTATG
Source organism: Diarsia dahlii (assembly GCA_949775195.1). NCBI lineage: Eukaryota > Metazoa > Arthropoda > Insecta > Lepidoptera > Noctuidae > Diarsia > Diarsia dahlii. The sequence goes on from OX459212.1 coordinate 9,517,547, forward strand.
CTCCCAGGGCTGAAGAAACACTTGATATCACGCAAAGAGGCATCTGATATTCTGAAATCGGAAGCGAACAAGGAAAACACAACATCCGTCGCCTCGAGCACTTCTGCTGCCTCCAAACGACAGCAAACGTCGGACCCTGTGCAGCACCGAAAGAGACAAAGACTCGCAGATTATAGTCATTCTGCTGAGTCCCTGTCAGAGTATATGCGGCAACAAAACGAGATCTTGGGTAGGCTGTGTGAAATCACTTATGGCCTAACCCGTCAGACGCCAGAACATTCATCAGCACCTAAAGAGTCTACAAGCCGTAGTCTGGCAAGCTCCGAAGACGACTCTGAAGCTCGTGAAAGGGGTTCAAACATTGAAGACTCCTGGACTGCACCACCCCTGGCGGAGGACGAAGAGCCAAAAGATCATGATGAACCCCTGCTCGATTTCGCACCTGAAACTAAGGAAAGTGAAGCGAAAGTTAGCAAAGCATCCGCCAAAATGGTCGAAACAGGTATGAAATGCCAAAAATTAGACACCGACGGTTGGCACAACATCCGTTACGCAGAGGTGCAAAAGATGTTTCAGGCATCGCCTGTGTTCACATCACTTAAAGTTAATGGGCACTTAGCAACAGTAACTCCTCCATGGCAATTAGTGTCTACCCTGGAAAAAACTGACCTGTGTCTGGGAGCAATAACCCACGGCTTATTACAGCAGCGAATAGCATTTGAGGAAACTTATGCAAGTGCCCCACCTGATGTGAAAACTTATCTTAGTAAGAATTTTCTAAACAAAGAAAAATCGCCGTTTAGAAAAATATCAGACTCTCTGCTGCAATATACGTGTGGGAAAAGAGCCGAAACCATCGAACAAAGACGAGCTTTATACAAACCTCAAAATAAAACAATCAGTGAACTGCTGCACGCTATTCCACCATCGAGTACTTACCTTTTCGCTGAATCCCAGCTGTCTGATTTAATAAAAGACCAAGGAGGAGTATCGAAGGTGTTTCCCGGAAAATACAAAAGACCAAATGGGCCTGTGAACTCTAAGCCTAAAGGTAGACAAGGATTCAAGCAAAGATCGACATTTCGGAAACAAAACCGCCGAATTCCAGAAAAGTCAACACGTAGCTTTAACCAGCAGCAGCGGCAACCTGCAAAAAATAAAGGAGGATATGAGGGGAAAAGGCAATAATTTTCAGGCAGGACAGGTTAGTCATAAACTCACGGAATGGGAGGCACTCGGTGCTCCACGTTGTATCTTATCAATTATATCTGGATATAGAATTCCATTTGTACGACGTCCCCCGAATTTTAGGTTGGATAAAGACACTTGCGCCCGATATGAAACCAAATCTTCGACAGACTTGTCTGAAGAAATCGGTAAATTAAAACAAATTGGTGCATTACGCACATGTCAAAGTAAATCAGGTTTCTTATCATTTATGTTCTTACGAAGGAAAGCAGACGGATCTAATAGACCGATCTTTGACCTCAGAAATCTAAACCTTTATTTACGTGCACCTAAATTTAGACTCATAAACCAACATAAAATTCCGGGATGTCTTAATATTGGCGATTATATGACTAAAATTGACCTATCCCAGGCATATTTCCATATTCCAATTGCAAGATCTCATCAAAGATATTTAGCATTAGTATACGCTGGTGTTACATATGAGATGACTTGTCTGCCTTTTGGTTTATCAACAGCTCCCTGTACATTCGCTAATGTTACTAACTGGCTTGCTAACTATTTCAGAAAGAAATCAATTCGGATGATAGTTTACCTAGACGACTTTCTCCTAATGCATACGGATCCAGATGTTCTACAGACTCAAACCTACTTCGTTGTAAATCAGCTCACAAAACTAGGTTGGTGCATAAATCCAGAAAAATCTGTATTACGACCAACCAACAACGTGGAATATTTAGGACTAACCTGGGACACATATCACAACACCAAAAGTCTTACAGACGACAAGATCATGAAAAACCTAAGCATAATAGAAGATACACTTCAAAAAGGACATTGGACTTGGCAATCTGCGAAAGTCTTATTAGGCAATATCAACTTCGCTTCTTGCGTCGTGCCGTATGGGCGTCTTCACAGCCGAAGAATTCAGATAGAAGCGAACAAGCTTACAAAGAAAGACCGCTACAAACGCCATTGCTTACCGGAATCTGTGAAAGAGGCACTGGAGTGGTGGAGAACAAATATCACGCGACAGTCGCCGATACATCACGAAGACCCGACTACCTTTGTAAGCACGGACGCAGCAGCTCTCGGCTGGGGAGCTTCAGTAAACGGAAAAAAAAAAAACTTGAGTGGGCTCTGGAATCAAAAGCAACTCAAATGGCACAGCAATCAAAAAGAGCTGTGGACCATCCTGGAAGTATTAAAAATAAAAGGCTGGCAAATTCGCGGACAAACAGTTATGGTACAGACGGACAACAAAACAGTCGTATCGTACATAACGAAGGAAGGAGGAACCAAATCTGTGAGACTCCTACAAGCTACATTCCAAATTTTCCAGCTTGCGGAGAGATGGCGAATACACCTCATAGCTCGTTACCTGCCGGGTCGATACAACCTCATCGCCGACAGTCTTTCAAGGGACAATGACGCGCCAGAATGGACGTTATCAGAAGACATTCTGAAAGTGATATTCAGGAAATTTGGCACACCAACAATAGATCTATTCGCAAGCAAACGATCTGCCGTAGTAACGAGCTATGTCAGCGAAAATGCGGAAGATCAACATTGTATGTTCGTGGATGCTTTCAGCCGACCGTGGAACTTCAGTCTCGGTTGGATCTTCCCTCCACCAGCCCTAGTGCCTCGCGTCCTGCGCCACCTCGGAAAGAGCAAAGGAGTCTACCTATTTGTAGTACCCAAATGGGAGAAGACCTTCTGGAAAGCCGAGCTGAGGCAACGAGCTTTATGCCCTCCAGTGATGATCTGGAACGTCAGGAAACACCTGATAGACCTAACTACGGGCCGGGTACCAGTGGCAGTAAACCGTCTGTGTTTGCAGGTCTGGAAAATTCAGGCTGGTCCAATATAGTTTCTTCCTGGCCTGAAAAGGACAAAAAGCTTTTAGAATCGTCCTGGCGTAAGTCAACTCTGAAGACATACAAACCCGCGTGGGAAAGATGGCGACAATGGTCTAAGGAACATTGTGACACTAACAATCCAGAGGCCAGTGATCTTGCAAAATTCATTTGTCATCTACACTCACATGTTAAACTCGCCCCCAGTACCATAGCGGTTCACAAATCAGTGGTCGCAATGTTTGCAAATCCTACAAGAACAAATGAGCTCAGTAATCATCAACTAGTTCGGCAAGCCCTAAAAGCTATCACCCTCAGTAAGCCTCCTTCCAGAAAACCCAATACTTGGGAAGTTACTGACCTTATTAATTACCTTCGTAGTTACACTATTGACAATAGTAGTTTGTTCCAAGTGTCGCGGCACGTAGCTGTTCTTCTTCTTCTCGCCACTGGAAGGAGAATCCATGACCTTACTCTCCTCGACATCAGCTCAGAAGGCCTTGAGAAAGTAGACAATAACTTAATCCTATGGCCCAGGTTCGGTTCGAAGACTGACTGTGCAACCTTTCGTCAGTCTGGCTGGAAACTATCTCCTAATGAAGATCAAAAACTTGACTTAGTACACTAGATTTGTATCCTGATATCCGTGTCAGAATCTCGTAGATCAAGTCGAGATAACCTGTGCAGCCTTTTCATAACGACACGAAGTAAAGTCGGTCCTGCCTCTCGCACAGTCATCGCAGGATGGATCCGAACAGTTTTAAAGGATGCCCATATTTACGATTCACCCGGCAGTTTTCGATCTGCAGTAAATAGTGCAAACTGGAGAAACTACAACCTAGATCTGGACGAAGTAATAAAACGAGGCAACTGGAAAAGTAGAGATACTTTCCTAAAGCACTACTTTAAAGAAACCGAAGGTCGTCAAAGTAGGCAAAACGTTGATGATAATATTATTGCTAATTGCTTTTCTCCATTGTAATTTATAATTAAAGTGATCTCTTAATCGTTCCTAAATTTTTGTTATATGACTAAGTAGAATCTAAATACTATTAATTAGTTATAAGAGTATCCTTACCGTTGTTATGAAGAAGTTTCATTACAAATTTTGTTAATTTTGTTTACCGAGTTATACCTAAGTTGAAACATTGAGTTATTTTCGTTATTTGAAAGGAAACCTTTTCTTTTTGTTCACTCCAAATAATTAAACATTCCGAACATTAAAGACTTGTGTCTTTGCGTTTCATTGGAATGTCTGTCACATCATTAGGCTCCCCCTGTACAATCGCAGCGCCAGCAGAAAATAAACACTTCTCACAATAACGTAGTGGGTCAAGCGAAGGCTCGGACACCTAAATAGCAACGTTTTCCCCCCGTAGGGTAGAAAACGTATATTTAGGTTCCAGCCGAAGCTTGACCCACTAGGAATTAACATTCTTGCTGGCTTGTGAGTACTGAAGAAGCGCAAGCGCCTGCCCCGCCGCTGCGATCGACCGAGTGGCTAGGAAGTGACGTCACGCACTTGGTATAGTAGGGTGCCCAATGGTAAACCAGTGTTGCCACACGTAAAATCCAAGAGGTTATCTCACAATAACGTAGTGGGTCAAGCTTCGGCTGGAACCTAAATATACGTTTTCTACCCTACGGGGGGAAAACGTTGCTATTCTCGATACTAGATTAGATTAGAGGATTAGATTAGATTTTTTATTCTGGATTAGAGGTGACCTGCAGAAAGCTGGTTGATTGATTGATCTAGTCTCTGGAAGAATGATTGATTGATTGACTATGACTGGCAATACTGACATTGACAGATTCACCACGGAGGGAAAACTTTGTTTTTGAAAAGTGTTGGTTACAGAATTGCTAATAACTTTTGTAGTTTTGTAATTCGTCAATAAGTTTCATATGTTTTCAGCATTACTAAGTAAAATACAACCATATGAAAGCTTTCAAGATATCAAACGCAACGGAGTTATGGCTGGTACGGGGCGGTTCCATAGTCTAAGGGGCGTACAGAGAAAAATGTATTTCATCCAATCGTTTTTTACAAGAATAAATTGGTGTAAGATAAAAATGTTACAAATTTTATTTCCAGAGAGAAACAAGTTTTCCTGCAGTGGCGTCCTTCAGCCAAAGTTTAGATAATATGCTGGGAACTGATGGCTTCCAACTTGGTAGTATCACTGAACTATTGGGCTTGCCTGGCTCTGGGAAAACACAACTTTGGTATGTATTTACAGTTTATGAAGCACACTCTTTCTGTTCTGATAGTCTGCATAAGGTAGAACTCAGAAATAATAAATAAACTGTATAATAAGAATACCACAACATCTCTCCGGTTTACAACAAACCAGATGCAAAAGTGTAGGTACACTATTATTCAGCAGACTGCAATATTTATTTTTATTTATATTCAATATTTTGCCCAAGTGAAATAATATTACATTAACCCTAACTTTGCCATCTAGGTACTTCATAAAAAGTTTTTGTTCTCAGCTTACAGTTGTGTGCATCTGTACAAATACCTAAAGAGCTGGGTGGACTCAATGCAGAGGCTCTATACATTGACACCAATACTAACTTCACCATTGCTAGGTTTAGAGGTAATTTTATTTATTGTGTATTTGACCCAATAATAGGGTCCGATAAGTAGTAGCTATAAGTAAAATACTATTCAGCTGCATCTGTTAAGATTGGAAGTTGATGCAGATATGAATGTTGGGAAACATGGTAAATGGTGTAGAGTATCAAACTAGCTGGCTTGTGTCCTGGTTGTGAAATCCATCATTGCAACCTGAAACCCTAAGTCCACTCCGAAACTGTAAAGTTTTCCCAATCAACCCTAAACCTAATAACCTAATGCTTTAGCAATAAAGTCGAAAATCTATTAAAGACATTGGGCAGATTGTATTAGCTTGATGTGCTTGTATCTGTAAATTGTGCATTCATAGAACTGGCTCCCATAACTGGCTTCTAGTCAGATTACAGCAACACGTAATGCTGGTAAAAATAGGTTGTATTTTGAAAAGGCTATTTAGCTTTGCATACTAAATTTATTGCTATCTCTGTTATTAGAAAAATAAGTATGTTTTTATTCATTTTAGAGATCCTAAGTGCAAGTTTACAGAGATGTCAAAGTCTCCTGGATGAGCCACTACAAATAAGTGAAGATGAAGCATTGAATAAACTTCACTATGTGAATGCATTTGGTTTGGAGAAGTTCTGTGCATTCATGTATCAACTGCCTAAGTTTATTGGACAAAATCCTAATGTAAGATATTTATGTAATTATCTTTTTTTATTAGACATCATCATGCATTATTGGTACAGTAGTCGCTGGCACAACTGCTGAGCACGGGGTCCTGTGTTTCATTTCCAACTTAGACAAAGATATTGGGTTTTTCCATCAGAAATTGCTCAATAGCAACCAGCAGCTTTGCTCCATCAGTGGGACACCCAAATACTCAAACATCACTCAATTTTAAGTTGCACTTACATCTCGTGCTGTCTTTGTTACTTTAACGCAGAGTGACAGAGATAGCAGGAGTTTTGAGGGTTACTTATAATTGAGTGACGTTTGAGTATTTGGGCGTAAGTGGTTCACATTTTTCTATTCAAAGTTAAATCCTTAGCATCTATTGGACATAATAAATCAATCTTTGAGACATCAAATTGTGCAAAGTCACTACATTTACTTACTGGTATAGACTCTCGGAGGGAGCCCATGAGAGTCTTAACTCTAGATATATTATCCATTTTGTCCTGCTGTGGTTGTTGTGGCAATGCAGGTTGCATTTGTTGTGGCGATTGTTGTTGCATTATTGGGCCTGGTACAGGCATTTGCATTCCTACATTTGGTGTCGCGCCAACAGCATGCATAGGCACTTGCATGTTCATTTGATTATGATTCATACTTAAGGTATAGTTATGTATTTAAAAGCGATTTTATTTTTGTTTACTAGCTGCCGCTGAAGATGCTTTTCTTCTTCTTGGACTGCAAAACGTCACTTTTTCATGTCAAAAATGACGTTTTGTTTTTTTTAACCACAGATTGTTGTAAAGAATGAACATTTTCCCACAAAGAAATTCCTAGACTTTTATTCTCGATACTAGATTAGATTAGAGGATTAGATTAGATTTTTTATTCTGGATTAGAGGTGACCTGCAGAAAGCTGGTTGATTGATTGATCTAGTCTCTGGAAGAATGATTGATTGATTGACTATGACTGGCAATACTGACATTGACAGATTCACCACGGAGGGAAAACTTTGTTTTTGAAAAGTGTTGGTTACAGAATTGCTAATAACTTTTGTAGTTTTGTAATTCGTCAATAAGTTTCATATGTTTTCAGCATTACTAAGTAAAATACAACCATATGAAAGCTTTCAAGATATCAAACGCAACGGAGTTATGGCTGGTACGGGGCGGTTCCATAGTCTAAGGGGCGTACAGAGAAAAATGTATTTCATCCAATCGTTTTTTACAAGAATAAATTGGTGTAAGATAAAAATGTTACAAATTTTATTTCCAGAGAGAAACAAGTTTTCCTGCAGTGGCGTCCTTCAGCCAAAGTTTAGATAATATGCTGGGAACTGATGGCTTCCAACTTGGTAGTATCACTGAACTATTGGGCTTGCCTGGCTCTGGGAAAACACAACTTTGGTATGTATTTACAGTTTATGAAGCACACTCTTTCTGTTCTGATAGTCTGCATAAGGTAGAACTCAGAAATAATAAATAAACTGTATAATAAGAATACCACAACATCTCTCCGGTTTACAACAAACCAGATGCAAAAGTGTAGGTACACTATTATTCAGCAGACTGCAATATTTATTTTTATTTATATTCAATATTTTGCCCAAGTGAAATAATATTACATTAACCCTAACTTTGCCATCTAGGTACTTCATAAAAAGTTTTTGTTCTCAGCTTACAGTTGTGTGCATCTGTACAAATACCTAAAGAGCTGGGTGGACTCAATGCAGAGGCTCTATACATTGACACCAATACTAACTTCACCATTGCTAGGTTTAGAGGTAATTTTATTTATTGTGTATTTGACCCAATAATAGGGTCCGATAAGTAGTAGCTATAAGTAAAATACTATTCAGCTGCATCTGTTAAGATTGGAAGTTGATGCAGATATGAATGTTGGGAAACATGGTAAATGGTGTAGAGTATCAAACTAGCTGGCTTGTGTCCTGGTTGTGAAATCCATCATTGCAACCTGAAACCCTAAGTCCACTCCGAAACTGTAAAGTTTTCCCAATCAACCCTAAACCTAATAACCTAATGCTTTAGCAATAAAGTCGAAAATCTATTAAAGACATTGGGCAGATTGTATTAGCTTGATGTGCTTGTATCTGTAAATTGTGCATTCATAGAACTGGCTCCCATAACTGGCTTCTAGTCAGATTACAGCAACACGTAATGCTGGTAAAAATAGGTTGTATTTTGAAAAGGCTATTTAGCTTTGCATACTAAATTTATTGCTATCTCTGTTATTAGAAAAATAAGTATGTTTTTATTCATTTTAGAGATCCTAAGTGCAAGTTTACAGAGATGTCAAAGTCTCCTGGATGAGCCACTACAAATAAGTGAAGATGAAGCATTGAATAAACTTCACTATGTGAATGCATTTGGTTTGGAGAAGTTCTGTGCATTCATGTATCAACTGCCTAAGTTTATTGGACAAAATCCTAATGTAAGATATTTATGTAATTATCTTTTTTTATTAGACATCATCATGCATTATTGGTACAGTAGTCGCTGGCACAACTGCTGAGCACGGGGTCCTGTGTTTCATTTCCAACTTAGACAAAGATATTGGGTTTTTCCATCAGAAATTGCTCAATAGCAACCAGCAGCTTTGCTCCATCAGTGGGACACCCAAATACTCAAACATCACTCAATTTTAAGTTGCACTTACATCTCGTGCTGTCTTTGTTACTTTAACGCAGAGTGACAGAGATAGCAGGAGTTTTGAGGGTTACTTATAATTGAGTGACGTTTGAGTATTTGGGCGTAAGTGGTTCACATTTTTCTATTCAAAGTTAAATCCTTAGCATCTATTGGACATAATAAATCAATGTAGTTTTGATTTTTATGTCCCACTGCTGGGCAAAGGCCTCCCATTTCTCCTTCAAAACCTCTATCCTGTAGAATATCTGGCCATGTTCAAAACTTAAAAATATTTAAACTTTTTCAGGTGAAACTAATAGCAATAGACTCAATAACATATCCGTTCAAAGAAGGGATCTCACCCAGGCAGAGAACTGGATTACTGTTCAGGCAAATGGCAGAGCTACAGAAAATAGCTGTGCAACACCAAATTGCTGTAAGAAAAACATTTTAATTTTTAATCAGAAGCTCATTAATTAAATAATACGATTGGTTCCCTTTACGTCAAGTCTGAGTCTATTGTTCTTGCAAAATGTTGTTATTTGACGCTAATTGCTATTAGGATCTGGCAGCTCCTTTGACTGAGGGACCCAGTAATCAGTAAGTATATTAATCTGATTTTTGTAAGGTGAAGTAGGTATGTAGCCTTAGGTATTTTCGCCAAAGTAGGTATAAATTGTGAGGTATGTGACGTAAGTAACGAAATTTTCAATCAAAATTTCATTGACACGTAACATCCACCAAGTGTTGTGAATTTCTCAGTAACGTGCATAGTCTGAATTTTTGCCCGAGTGCTGGCAAAAGCCTCGCCATACATGGTTCTTAAAACATAACTGGCGAAATGTGGGTGTACTAGGTACACCACTGCCTAACCCTTCGAGAAGTATAGTGCCTTATCATAATATTCCAGGTGGTACTATCCAACGAGATGAGCACCCGCGTAGGTCTCTCAGGCGGCGCCGTGGTAGGCTCGCTGGGCGACGCGTGGGCACATCGATGTAATGCAAGAGTTCTGCTGAGCACCCCACAAGTAGCACAGGATCATAAACAGAGACTAGCGTTGCTGATGAAGAGTAATGTCGCACCGACTGCTGTGGCGAGGTTTCAGGTGAGATTCAAAAAAGGAGGAGGTTATATGTTTTTAAATGTTTTCTCACACTTAAAAATTCTCCTGTATTATTGTGGGTGCGTAAACACCCAGACAAACTTACCTGTAAGCCATACAAATATTTTTCCCGTGCGGGGATCGAACCCGCTATACGCAGCGCTGCAGTCAATCGCTCAGCCACTGCGCCAACAGTGTCGTCGAATTATGTAATTGTTTTTCCGGCGTGCGTGTATGTCTTTGATTGATGCGTGGACGAATCACTGTAACGTACGAGTTCTGCTGAGCACCCCACATGTAGCGCAGGATCATAAACAGAGACTAACGCTGTTGATGAAGAGTAATGTCGCACCTAATTCTTTGGCGAGGTTTCAGGTGAGATGTTATTGTGCTTGTATGACCTGAAGGTCCAAAATTGCCTCTTTAGCAGATCATAATAGGATCATAATATGAATTGCGTTAAAATTCGTAAAATGGCCACAGACGCAGTTACCATTATGAAAGGTCCATTTTACGAATTCTAACGCAATTCATATTATGATCTGCTAATGTTTAGCCATTTTATAGTCCCCCAGATGTATGAATGTGGACAGAATTTAATAATGTTCTATTACTGGAAAAATGTGCAGAATTAACAAAGAAAAGAACATTTTTTAAATTTTATTATTGCATTATTCATATTTTAGAGTAAACACAGATGCAATTTTTATTCACTGGCCTTGACCATACGAGACTCTTGAGTATGAACGTTATCTGAATTATAAATATTGTAAAGATTATGCCATCACTTCACGCGTGCCATGTGAAGATTTAAAAAGTTATTTTTGTAACACCGGTACAAGCGTCGGAAAAATTATAAATAGGTGCATTCCACAATAATGAAATCATGGGCCAGACGCCCTTTTATTAAAATAACAACATTTTCAATGAATAGAACACGCAACATTTATCTCTAATTCAAATGCAAATCATTTTTTTTGCCTACCCTATATTGTGTCCCACTACTGCAAAGGCCTTTCCTTTCATCCTACAAACCCTGTTTTGTACAATATTTGGTCATGCTTGCCCCGGGAACATGACCAGATCGTCACACTACCTTCGCCGCGGTCAACCTAGGCGGAGTGATGACTTGCTCATCTCTCCGTGTGCATAAAAATCAATATTAAATACCTGGATGACCACTTTTGAATAACATTAATGAGTGATAAAAGATTACTCTTTTAGTACATCAACTTTTACCATTTCCTTGTATTTGAGCTGGAAATCAGTGGCAGCACAAAAAACTCCCCAGCATATATTTTATGGAGAAAAAGCCATTATAGGATTGACCCAAATCCCAAATATGAAAGCTCAAATCAATATTTGATGTAGTCAGATCATTGATGAACATTTTGGACCTGCGCCAACGTAAACAGGGCTTTCCTAGTAATGGCTCACTCACAACTTGACAACCTGCCAAGATTTCAACGTACCTACTCGTATAAAAACTATGTCGAAAATATTCTATCAATGACAATAAAAACAATGAACTCTACTCACCACAAGATCACGTCTGTAATCCCAAAAGGGGTAGGCAGATTACCTAATAGATATAACACCCACATTTTGCCAGTTATGTTAAGTCCCATGTGAGAGCCTATTGCCCTCTACCGGGCACAAGACTCCGATGAACTCTACTCAGGGGTTTCAGTAATCCTAAGGAGAAAATTATGTTTTCAGATCACAGCAGAAGGAATAAGGGACGTCGAATAAAACACGCAAAAACATACATAGTAGTTTAATTAATAATTAATGTAAATATGTGTATATTGTAAACAAAACTACAGCACCAATAAATATCTCATTTTTCACAAAAATATTCAAGCTTTAATTTCTAGAACATCTCAACAGTTATACAATGTAAAGGCAGTAGTTATGTTAACGGAACTTATCAAGAAGGATCTCATCGCGTATTGCGTAGTATTATGCGTTTGCGTTCTTACGTTACGACACTACTGTGAGTAACACGCGTTTGTAGTCGCCTTTCGTATCGTCCTGCAAATTATTACATTGTACTTTGTAACGTTAGCTCAGTTTATTCAAAATAGCATGCCAAGCCAAAACAGTTACTTGTATAAAAATAATAATTCTAATTAATTAAAAAAATATAATAATCATTCATTAATTCTGCAGGATTAAGCACAAAGTGTGACTAGCGTATATCCGAAGTCACCCCCTAGGTCATCCTGTAAAGAATACCGAAATAAATCTACCGCTTGCACAGTTAGCGAGAAATATTTAAGAAACTGGCCCATTACTTATGATTTTATTCACACGTATTTATTCGAAATTGTATCACAAAAAAATCTTACGAAGATAAATCTTAAAATTATCAGATAAATGTCTTTAAAATGCAACATGGTGATTGTACTCGGTCGATTATGCTGACACGCGTATCATATGATTAGATTATAACTTCACACTGCAGCATTGCCAGTTGCCACACATTACAAGGCGCTCGTAATACTGAGTGTTATATGTTAGCATTGATGAGCTAGTAACACATTGTCGACAGGAGATCACCGATCGGACCTCCTAAGTCCTCCTGAAAATTAATGTAACACTACTTGTAAAACTAGTCAAAGATACACGAGCAGGCTACGTGTACCGCTCCCCATGCACGCACACGACACGAAGCGGTTAGCTACAGTGCAGGATATTACATGAACGTGAGTAAGGCTAATAGGAAGCAAAATATACAGATCTTTTTAAATAAAATTTACACCCGGCGGATAACCTAAAGATAATGGCACACTGAAGACTCGACTGACCGTGATGTAATTACAGCCCTCCAGTTGAAATGCTTTGAGCAACGGACGGCAAAGTCGTCAGTGTGCCCGCACCCTATCAGATCACTTAGTTTCCTAACAAATTGACACAGACAAACTTAAATTAACGAACTAGGTGGTTATCGCATTGCAGTCTGGAGGGAGACACGTTTCAATCTATTCAACTAGAGTCAACAGAGCCTTCTTGTAATCTCCGGAAGTGTCGTCCTGTAATCAAAATGGGCCACTATTCTAAACGGCTATCATACTCAGACATATTTAGTGTTTTATCACTTTTTTATGAACACATTGTTAGCAAAATACACGTAAACACAAATTGAACAAAACTCGCAGAACAAAAAACTAAAATAAAAATGTGTTGTAATAATATCTCCTTTCAATAAATACTATAAATAGATCTGTATAGTCTGGTTAAAATGGTATTTCAGTTAATAGATGGACATCATACTACATGGTATCGACTAGGTACTGGATGATTTCCAATGGCTCTCTACGACACACAGTCTAGGTACATACACCCCACATCACATGCGCGTTGAGAAGTTTTAGTTATTTAAGCTTAGACGTGTCGAACTTTACAAATCATAAAGTATGGGTCAGTTTCTCACGGTATCGAGTACCACAAAAATTCATGCTGTTAGTAATAAGACAAATAGTTGGTGGTATATAAATTTCTATGGACAAGTTATGTGAGTGAAGGTTAAAATTTTGATCAATGGGGAAGTGCGATTGATTTATGGTTGAAGATATAATTTGAATGAAAGGTTAATATTAATATGGATTGTCTATACACTTGGTTAAACATAAAATGTTATATATGGGTAATATATGTAGGTATATAAAAAATAAGCCACTAAATCATCAACAACAAAAAATAAATAAAAGAAATCAAAATAAAATCACATTGACTCTAAATGTAACAATATTAAAACAAAGGACTCTGTGCATCTCCTTCAATCAACTTTAATGTTAGCAACCATGTCTGATTTGGAGGTCATATGTCTTAAAAATGGGTTCTCCAAAGAGACTTTAATTAAAGTCAATTGAAGTTGATGAATGGGGTGTTAAACTGATAAACCATAAAATCCCAATTAATGTCATAATGAATTTAAGTAACTCCAAAATCAAATGCGAAGATATAAGAAAAATAACTTACAGAGATCCAGCTCTCAAGAGGCTTGCCGTATTTGTCAAGGAAAGCCGCCTTGATGTCTCCCAGGTCGATTTCTGAACGGCTGACGACGATTCTGATGAGGGTCTTGTCGTTGGTTCCCAGGCCCTTCATTGAGTAGTACAGGCGCTCGGCGAAGAAGCCAACTTTGCTCTTTACGCACTTAACTAGAACATTGAAATATGAGGTTTGATCAAAGAGTTCTTGCAAGTTTTAATTGTACACAGTACAGAACAAGTGATGCTAGATCACTTGTTCTTGTATAATAGTGTATATTGGCATTATTGGTTTCAACGTTCAATTTTGCTACGCGACAAGGTGACTAAAGATTGTTAACTAGCTGAATTGATTCAAATATTGAATTTGCATGGCTGAAAGCGGACTGGCGCTCTGACCTCGCATATTCTGAGAAATAATAGAAAGGAGCAAACCACGGTGTAGTTTGTTTCTATTCCCCAATCTGAAAAGAACTATGCAAGGAAGTTGGAGAAATTAGTTTTTTTGTGACGATTTATGTAGAGGTAAAGACAAAGCGGCTACGGCACCTAAAGAAAACACCAGAGTTATCTACCAAAGTATCTTTCAATATTCTCTCGACAATAGGAATAATTTTGAATTGAAAGGAGGATAATCAAAACAGTCCGTATTCGATTATGTTTAACATGTTAGGAAGGGAAAATTATATTATGCTATAGAATGAATAAATGATGGCATGAATGAGATGGATTTATGAGAGAAAAACATTCCGCGTATAGTTTGATCAAACAGCAGAAAATTCGTCACGGTCAATAAGTACTTTGCTGATAAAAAAATAACTTACAAACAAGCGTTGGAAACATGTAACACAATAGTTTATAGTCTCCTTCCGGATATAAAGTGACTAAAAGATCACATAAAAGGGATTTAAGACATCTAAGGTCAGATTGATCTGTAAGTGTCAAATGACAATGTTGGGAACATAGCTCGGGGTAATTCCTAGTTGTTACAAAAAGTTGAACGACTGAACAAGGCCGCAGTACTAACTTCCTCTTACATGACCTTGACTGTTGTTTAGAGGTGACTCATGGAATCTTTTTGGCCATTTTGCGGTTTAGTTTACGAAGTATAGAGGTTTGGTATCATCGAAAATATGCGGTGGTGTGAGTGATTGTTTAGAGTAGAGACAATAACGAGCGACAAATTGCAGCGGAATTTTGCTGATTATTACTAAAAGACTAGAAGAGTGGTGAATATAAATGTTGATGGATGGAAAGGAAGAGGAAGACCTAAGAAAAGATGGATGGAGTGTGTGAGAAATGATATGAAGGAAAAATGAGTAAATGATAGCGTGACGATTGACACTGAAGAATGGCAGAAATTAAACGTGTTACGCCGATCCCAAATAACATGGAATAAGGGCCGGAAGATGATGATTGACTGTAACGTTCCACAAGTACGTTTTATTCCGTCCACAAATTGCACTTCCGTAACATTTCGGCTGTTATTAAGATGGAGCAAAAATTAAATTAGTCCTACAGCCTTAACGATTAGTTTAACTCACCGATAGCAAGCATTCCCTTCTCGATGCTTCCAGAGAATTCTTTCTTGATGGACTCCTCGATTTCCTTGCCTGTCAGAGCCTCGAACTCAGCAAAGACCTGGAAGTCATCAGACAATTAGCACCATGCGTCAGACGCTCGCTCAGATGACCATTGAGTGGTTAATTTATGTGATTGCAGTCTGCCGGTCCAATTGTATCGAGCTTTCTAGATTTTATGACTCATAAAGTAATAAAATATGTATTTATGATGCGCAGAACAGAACATCGCCGTGTTTAGAAGTTGTATTTAGGAAAAAACACAACGAGGCGGTATAACGAGTTCTTTTTCGGCAAATACCTAGGCACCCAATGCACGCAAAATAAATGACTATAATGTCACCTTTACAATTTTAGCACTACCTACTAATCAAACAAATATGTAAGAAATCTGACCTGATCTGATCTGTTTGACTGGCCTGTTGGTCTAGTGGTTAGTGACCCTAACTGCTATGCCGGAGGTCGTGGGTTCGATTCCCACCCAGGACAAATGTTTGTGTGATGAGCACGATCATTTGTTCTGTGTCTGGGTGTAATTTATCTATAATATGTATGTATTTAGAAATATATAAGTATGTTTATCAGTTGTCTAGTACCCATAACACAAGCTCTGCTTAGCTTGGGACTAGATGGCGTTGTGTGATAGTTGTGGAATATAAAAAAGAAATCTAATTAAAAGTCTGCTGGTTTCAATAATAATTGAAGCATTCCTGCATTGTTCTCAAGTTCTGCTAGACTACCACAATAAAACGTATGAATAATGCATATTTAACAAAACTGCTGTGCGATGCAAATGATTTCTTTGACACATTAGCATTTCAAACAATTTAGCGGAAAACCCGGTAAAGCTATTAGACATTCAGTATTACTTATTTCGAATTTATCCGAGCGTAGATATTGGAATAGATGGATAAGAATAGGTAATATTTTATACTTATGATGTTCTTTTTGCTAAGAGTTTTTGCATCATTGGCTTTAGATGATCAATTGCTGCCGATAGAAAACAGATAGGTGTCCAATGACTCTTAGTAGGACCATTTCTTAATAATCTAGCAAGCTAAGTATGTTCACTTTTTTGTTTTAAAAATCTGCGCCAATTGTGACTTTTTGTAGCAGTAGGTGTTGTTTCCTCACCTGCCTAAGCTGCTGGTAAGACCGTGTGATGAGGATGGAGTTGAACACCGACTCGTCAGTGCCCCACTGTCCCTCACCAGCCGACGCGAGCGCCTCAGCATCAGCCTTGGCGGCGCCTTCATCCACACCCTGGTTCTCGTCGCGGTTTGCCATGCATAGGGAGACGCACAGCCTCTTGAAGTGGCCGGATGTGTCACCCTTCAGGTCTGACTCTAGGCTTTTGTTGTACACTGTGATAAAAGAGAAAGAACCTTAGGAATTGTTGCACGGTACTTACTGGATTAAAAAGTCATTCACAGTTCTTTTGGCGCGAAACTAAAGTCGCCATCTTGTTTTCTTCAACAACAATTTCCACAGACATGTTGACCGAGTGTTTTCGGAATGTCATTCAATTCCCAAAAAAGTCATATCATTCATTAAATAATTAACACTGTGGTTTCTGGCTGAATTGACAAAAGAAGAAAGAGCGTAACTGTACTATTTAGTTGCGGCTTTTAATTAATTGTAAAAGCCGCAACTAATACCGACCTAGTTGTGGTTGTTGGGCTTTTACAATGTAGAGCCTGGCAACAAAATTCGGTCGCGCAATTAATTACTTAGGGGCCCTTAAATTATTATTGTTCATACTTTTCACATTATCAAATTATACTCTAATGAAGTTTATCACTATGGCTGGCCTACTAGGTAATTATTTATTAAACAAAGTTTTTCCATTAACATTATTTGCATGTGTGTCCGTTTTGTTGGCAGTGTCACGAATGTTGACGTAAGCAAATATCCTTTGCGTGTCCTACTCCTCATGGTCGAGTCCTTATAAAATGTAATTGAAATGCTAATGAGAACCACTGTGATATACGAGTAGGTATGATTATTTTTTTTCAACGAAGAATAAAACATTTCATTAAGTAAGTTCATGAGTCATGCGTTTATGAAAACGACAAAACTGTTGAAATGCCATTATAATTACCTACAATTGACCTTCAGGCCATTTCGTAATTGGGTTTCCTCGATTATGCAAGATTTTTAAACGGTTTTATGTTATTTTATGCGAACGCATTGCTTTGATGTTGCATTTACAATTCATTGGTCAATTGCAGCGAACTATAATACTTTATGACTTGTAGTTAAATTGAAAGTGGCTTATTAAAACTGAACAGTTACCTATAACTGTTATTATTGTTTGTCATAATTTAATAGAGCCAACACTCCAAAGGAATTGAAAATCGCATGTTGGCGGCATTTCAACTGAACGATAGTCCATACTTATACAAATCCGAAATAAAGGACAAGTAGACAAGTATAGAAATCCGGGAATCTGTAGGACAATTATTCTCCTAAGAAAATACGGCTTCATTTTCAGGAATAACCAACTTGACGGCCCTGTCTCCAACTGGTCCCAAGTTCTAGCTTCTCGGTCAAAAAACAAAAGCCAACTTACGCTGTTCGTAGAAAGCTGAGATGGTACGGATGCCGTAGTTGGAGAGTGTGCAGAGGATCTCGATGATGGCCTCCTCATCGGTTCCGATCCCCGCAACGGCGTCGTGCAGTTCCTTGGCGTAGAAGTGAGGCAGGGGCGTCATCAGAGCTACGATCACGTTCTCCAGGTTGCCTCCCAGCTCGCTCTTCAGTTCGCTCACCAAGTCCTACAAGAAAAAGGTTTGTGTTTTAAAATTTTGAAGGTTTTTTTGTGTGTTTTACAAAATAGGTCTTATAGCAGAAGTATGAGATCCTTACGCCTTATTGAGAGCCTCATTGCTTCTGCTGGGAGTCTGGCCTTCTCTCTGAGAGAAAAATTGTAGCATAACCCTCAACACGGCTCCAGTGCGGGACTTCTATTGTTGGTTTTGGTATATACAGGCTACAGCAGGAACTGCAGGATTGGTTGTAGCGGGAGTAAACGGGACCAAACGAAGGAACTCTGAATGACTACCAATGAGGCTTTGACCTACATAGATTTGGATACTGGCAGCTTCTGTTCATATGTTAGCAGTAGCATGCGTATCGTGTTTCTCTGCATAATTGCACTACCAAGTAGGTCATTGTGGTCGCGTAAATGAATACTAGAATGCCTAGATTCAATATGGAAACTCTACACACCTACTTAGCATAAGTTTTATTTACTTTAGGTACCGGTGTTCAACAAACAATTCACCAAAGCTGTCTATTTGACATACAAACTCCTAAGGCCTCGTAATCATTCAATCAGAACCATTCACCTGCCGGTACCGGCTGCGACTTTACTAACTCGGTCACAATCACAAGTCATAGCATTGTATTTGTAAGCTTGTCGCTTGCGCTTGATTTGACTTCAACATGCAACTATGTACCAATGGAGCTCGGAGGCGAAACAAATTGAGCGGTAAAACAACGTCGGTAGGTACCTATGTACTCCTGCTATCAAGGTATTGACTCAATGGTACAAAATGCTGATAGGCGGCGTACCTATGCCAAGAAAACTAAGGAAAATGGAATAGTTGAACAATGAGTAATTGTCTGTCATTGTTCTCTAGTTTGAGCTGCGCCGGCGCTGGCTAATCGCAAGGCGGACACGTCATGGAGGGGCACTACACCACACATAATGAGGCTATCTTTATGTCAGCCGTGCATAATTATACGCCTACGTGTGTTTTGGAGTAAATCAGGTGCAGATAGGATTTCTAGAACGGCTAGGATTGCTATATTCTAGGTGAACACCAATATCATTCTCCTGCCCTTATCCCAATTTATATAGGAGTTGGCACAGCATGTCTACCTACTATGCACTTCATTAGTTCATAATTCTACATTAGATAATTAATTTTAATAAAAAATCCAGGTGAAACAATGGTATGATATACATATGGTATACGTATGGTACAATGTGCATAAATGATCTACCAACTTCAGTGATGTTTTTAGTTCATTATCATATTTTAATAATGACCACAACTTTGAATCTGTGGTAGACTACTACGAATTGTTACGCAAATAGAATAGAATCAGTAATATTATTTATTTTCCCTGTTTTATTTTTTCCTGTTTCATTTAGAATAGGTATATGCCTATTTAATTAAATTAGATTAATTAGTAGAACGCGTGTGCCGACGGTTTATTTATAAAATGGGTACATTATATTCCATCAAAACGTTATTGGAAGCAAAGCTACATATCCACACTATGCTAATATGTATATTATTAAAGTGTGTCTGTTCATGTTATGTTTTTTGCTACTAGGCTAGGTATTAATAAACTCAGATAGGTACATAGTTTGACAAATGAGGAAGGATATAGTATAGACATGAAAAAACACAATGTACCTAGAGAGATTTAAATAAGTAATATAAACTTCACGGTGTTCAAGTTATTAATTAGGTAGTACCTAGTTACGTATTGAGGAAATCTAAAATCCACGCAGACACAGGTAAAGTGCTGAAGTAGCACTTTTACTAGGTACATATGCATACTAATGCAGGTAAGCATCAACCCCCATTTGTCATTATTAAATCAGATTGTTTTCCATGTATGGAAATAGGCACAATAGTTCTTAGATATACCTTAACTTAGGTAGGTACCTACGGGGCCGCGGATTTTTGTACTAGATTACGTGGCCTCGGCGCAAAGGCAAAGAAGGAACATGGGTTCGGTTTTTAGTCAGTAGAAGTCTGACACTCCCCTTCGCTCTGCCCAAGAGCGGGGGGGTCATTCGATGATTTTTCACCCACCAAAAAAAAAAAAAAAAAAAGGTACCTACCTATAACCGTCTAAAATTGCAGATAACGTAATATAATGTAACATGTGCCCAAAACATGTGATTAGATTGCAAATGCAAACAAAACGGTTGATAGCACATATTAACATCATTCATGTTGTAAATAGTTTATCTTTCAGTCACATTTGTATTTCATCTGCTGGAAAAATACATCTGCGAGACAGATTGTAATAGTAATAATAAAAATCATTCATCATCATCTGCCTAGCCTTTTCCTTACTATGTTGGGGTCGGCTTCCAGTCTAACCGGATGCAGCTGAATACCAGTATTTTACATGGAGCGACTGCCTATCTGACCTCAACAACCCAGTTAGTACTAAGTAATCCTAACCCTTTGGAATGACTGGTTGGGCCACTGACTACCTGTTACAAACAGCCGGGAGTCCGGGACCAATGGCTCAACGTGCTTTCGAAACTCGGTACCTATGTCATGTGGGTTAGGTCACTAAGATTGATCCGTGCGGTAATAACACCCGCTCGGAAAGTCATGAAAATGAAGAATTTCCTCTATAAAAACAACTATTTTATATGATTCACGGGATCCGTGAAACAAGAAAAAAAGGTCATTCGCTCTAATGTCAATGCAATAAGAATCATGATCATGAATCAACGATGACTAAGAACGGAAGACTGACTGCAAGGGCAAGAACAGTTGAACCATTTAGACGTTACAAGGTTTCGTGTATGAGGCCTAAAATTCAAAATATAACAATCGTAATTAAGATAATTAGAACTGACGTAACTGTATACGTGGGATAATTTGTTTACCAGTTTTACCGCTTGTTTCTAGGTGCTTGCATCTGGGTTATTTTTAATGGCGCTTACCAAGATAATGTAGCAAAAACAACCGATTGTAGTGTCCATAATGACTTATTTAATCGCGTCTCGGCAAATAATTATCTATTTAATTATTGTTTTTGCATTGAAAGTGAAGAAAGATTGATTGTTGTCTATATTCAGTTAGGTATAATTTTAATTGATACTGAGAAGAGTGAGAAGCTGTGTATGGTGACACATCAAATCTTATCATGTTAGCAACATTACAAGACGGAGCAGAAGGGTCACTCCAAATGATGATTACTGTGACTAATTGTGTACCTACTTCAGGAAAAAACACGAGTTGTGTACTGTAGCTACAAATAAAGTACCTATACACTGCACTTGAATCTATCAATTTGTAATTTTCCGTCAAGGTTGCGGATTTTAAAAGCTTTCCACTTTATTCGGGTGGGATCAATAACGTTTACAAAACTAAATACATATAAGCCGAGCTGAGTTACACTCAGGCTAATACAATCATATATTAATGAGTAGGTACAATGTTTAAAAAAATATGGCACCCCT
Organism: Diarsia dahlii; assembly: GCA_949775195.1. Taxonomy (NCBI): domain Eukaryota; kingdom Metazoa; phylum Arthropoda; class Insecta; order Lepidoptera; family Noctuidae; genus Diarsia; species Diarsia dahlii. The sequence goes on from OX459212.1 coordinate 9,539,405, forward strand.
GCGAAACCCACATCTTTGTAAGTCAAGATTTCCATACGTTTGTGAAGCCTTTACAAACACCGATGGTATCCCACCGGTTTACCCAAATATTGACTGATAGAGAATGCTTAAGTCCTTAAATCAATCACTACTTACATGAAGTAACGGCCTAAAAATAAACAAATGTATGGGCCATTTACCTGAAACCGGCTACTTAATAAAACACATACCCTATGATGCTATCTAAGTACCTATCATAAGTTACGCCCCATTAGCAATCTGAGTTGTTAAGGTTAGTCTACACATTCGTCCGAAACAACGGGAGGTCAAAACAAAATAAAGTTGAGAATGCTCAGAATTAGAGAGAGGTCAAAACAAAATAAAGCATAGAATGCTCAGATCTTATTTTTATTTGATGGAGCCTGAAAGATGCAAGAGATAGCATCATCATTCTTAACCTTGCCGGAGAGACCTTAGCGTCTACAACTGCATTTTTGGAGGACCAAATGAAATCACTAATGCTGCGATTAGAGCTGGTCACAAATTGGGTCTAAATAAGACCCATCGGGCTACGAGAATAAGGAAAAAGAAGAGTGCACCTGTGCGCACATCTTCTGCGATGATGGCTAGTCTCCGATGAAATTCGCCGCCATGCCCGAAATCTTGAGGACTATCCATTAGAAAAGAAGAAGCTTACCTTGCCGTAGTTGGTCTTGAAAGTCTCGGCGATCTCCAAACGCTGGACGATGCCGCGTCTGCAGAGGACGTCGATGATGGCCTTCTCATCGGTGCCGATTCCCTTCATCGCCTTGCGGAGGGTCTCGGCATCCGCAGCGGGGTCGAAGGGTTCCGCCGGGTACACCGTGGGGGTGCACTGTTTGAGGAAAGAAGAAAATTACTTATGTGTTTCAAGGGTATCGAAATCGTAAGGATCTGGTTCTTTTGAGAAGGTCTTCCAAATGTCAGAGACATTCAGTAAAAAAGATAACTTTAATATGGGTTATGAGTCTTCAAAGTTTCAGCAAAATTTGCTGTACTAACTATTGCGTTAAGCGGCGTTGAAGTCCTAAGGATGGCTCCTTGGTATCTAATGAAAAGTGACGTATCTCTCAAGTTTTAGCAATTTTTGCCTGAAACCTTATAGTTTTAGGTAACAGGGCATCCTGTGATGCCAAAAATAAATAACTAGCAGTAGTTTCCACTAGCCAGGTATTTAATACCTAAGGACATACTTGAATATGTCTACAAACATCTGCTAAACAAAAACCGGTTACTAGATTACACCATTGTTTAACTAGAAGTCAAAACAAAACAATTCCCCCCATTAACTAGATGACAGGATGATCCATAGCAGCTACCCATACGTATTCACAGTCCCGCATCACAAGTGTTGGCTCACCTATTCACAGTATTCAGATGAGTAAGACATACTTGAACCTTAGCTTGGTTATAAAGATGACGTTATGAGCATAGCATGTAGCTGTTGCTTTTTTTGCTCAACATTATGGCAAAGCCGGCTGAATATGCTAAAACAAGTGTAGCATTTATCCACCTGATACAAATTAACATTGAACCGCTAAACAGGGACGAGAATTACGTCATTTAGTAGATATCTTATGGATATTTCCTCCCCGCAGTCAACTTGTTTGTCCTTGGCACGGTTTGGCTTAGTCATGGCGCGGATAGGGCGTGATTTGGTCCGCTCCCCTAGCCATAAAATCACCCTATGCTTCATAACTATCTATACATTTAGATGTCTAATTGTCTGCCAGTTTTTGGGGGAAGGTTGAGTTCATAAAATGTGCCTATAGCAACTCTTTTGACCATTGCTTTTTTCCTTGTAGGTATGCCTTGTAAATATGAATGGAAATTAAGGTTGACCAAATGAATATCATCGCCAATTACAATGTATTTTTGCACCTTGTGCCTATCGGCAACCTCGCGCTGAAAGGATGACATCATCCCGTGAGAAATCTATAGAATTATAGCCATGTAGGTAGTTAAGTAAGTAGGTGGTTGCTTACCTTGTAGGGGTAGTACTGTTGTCCACTCATGTTGATTGATTCCTGAAGAATAGAAAATAATGTTACAAACAGCAGCTTTCACGTATGCGCTAAAAATAAAACTCAATTGCTATCAACGCGGACCGGCTTTGATTAACAAACAACGGCATGCATGCCACCGCCTGCCGGCAAATATCGACCTACACTTGTAATACTGCAGTAACTACTAAATTATGCACACTAAACTGTTACTACAAAGCTTTCTAGCACATTTTCAAAGCATAAATCAAGGTAAATGCGGTAAAATTGTACGTACTTTAGTTAGAGACACGACACACCCAAATCACAGACCGAATTCCGAAATACGCTCGACTCGAATGAAACACGGTGAGGTCGGTCGAAGCCGTTTTTGTTCGTCGACCTCTCGCCTCTCGCTCCGTTCAGAGATTACAAACCTTTGGTTCGGTTTACTGGAGTTTTAATAGATACCGCTTTTTGAATGCAAAAAGAAGACACATTTTTCCATTAACTGAATGATACGCAGTAGGTACAGGTGTACGAAATCAAAATAAAAGATATGCCTTATCTATAAACACGTTCCAGTTCCACTAAGCTTATCTAAAATATTTATCAGACGAATCCTTAAGTCATTAATCTCAATTATTTATGATAAATAGGTAAAACAGATAGGTACTTATACCTACATATTTAAATCAGGGGACCAAAAGGGTTAGATACCTACTTGTTTATGGGTTTTATCGACCCTCGCTCGAGTGAAGGTTGACCCATATTATAGAGTTAATCGGCTTTTAATAACCGGTTCACATAGACTTCATTTTTGTAGGTCAAAAACGTGACAAAAAGTGAATGAGTTAACCCACGCTCGGTGCTTTGTCTTTCATTCTGGTTAATGAACAATATACTCTGTGGTCGAGTACGGTCCTGGGTTCGATTCCCGATCGGGTAAAGTGTTCAACTAGTGCTCAGTATCAGCCGCGAAGTCTGGATTTGTGCCGTGGATGGCAATAGACTAGCTCTCATAATAGTAGGTACTTAAAACAGAACTGGCGAAATTTGAAAAGGTACCTGTGCCTAACCGGCGCATCGGCTGACACAATTAGTAGGAAGACCAATATTTTTTCCGACAAACTAGACCACTTTCCCAAACGAACATATTCCAAACAAAATGGTCTACTTTGATGGTCTAAAACATCTAAAAGGAATTGGGCTTAATTTGGTTACAGGGTATAGAAACAAAAAAATAAATCCCGGTACTTTAAATTAGATCCTCAGTGTCCCGGCCCCTGGTCCACGTATTATTCGCCAGCCGATGACATCACCGGCGGCTACCCGCCTGCCGCGCCGCCCGCCACCGCGGCCACCGCTGCGTCGCGTTGCCGGCGCGTCCCTCTTGCGCTGCGGGCCTGCGGCCGCAAAGGCTTTCAGAGTTTCCGACTACTACAAATGTCCATTACGATAAGTATAATAATATCAATTTATTTCAGAAAAAACCATAAAATATTTTGCAGTTAGTAAACATTAAACTTAATGAACATGACGTAAGTAGGTACCTATTTATGTATGAACACCATCGGGCGCTTAATTGTCCAGTGACAGTATTCAAATGAAACGCTTTGCAAATAATAGCTGTTATTTTTTATTTAAAAATATTAGTTGGACAAGTTTTTTATATGTGGTTATTTTTTGTTTTATGCGTTTTTTCATTCTAATTACCGGCTTTAAAAACTTTTTTGCAAAAAAAAAACAACCGACTTCAAAAACACCAAAAAGAGAAAAATAAACTTCTGAATAAAAATCAGCTTCTGAAGTCGGTGACATTTGTTTGATTTTATTTTTTTGCCACCGACTTCAGAAGCTGATTTTTCTTCAGAAGTTTATTTTTCTCTTTTTGGTGTTTTTGAAGTCGGTTGTTTTTTTTTGCAAAAAAGTTTTTTTTTATTTTTTCATTTTTAGTTGTATAAGTATAATATTATATCCTATACAAATATTTACTATGCATTTAACATTCAACCAAGAAACCTCACCCTTAACCTTCAAGATTCCCTTATTTTTGCTTTCAACTCTTAACTGTTGAGGAGTAGTACCTTCCATTATCAGCTCACCAACATGAAGTGATGACTGCTAGATGCGAATACTTGAATAGCGCCAGAGAAAGCACGAAACACGTACCTAATACGTGCCTATATGAAATTTGAGGGTTGCCCTCGACTTCTCTGAGATCCCATCACCAGGTACTGGTTTCCATATCATGGTACCATCCTTGAAATATCTCCATTCCAATAAACAAAGAATTATCAAAATTGGTTCATAAAGACGAAGATTCAAATTTAACGTCAATAATGTAAAAAATAATAACAGGAAAGTGTCCCTTAGTTTTCCTCGGTAGTTCAGGCCGGAATAACTTGATCAGTGCGGGGCTGAAAATAGACCGTTGTGATATTCCTATAAAAGGTACACTATACTTACTAAACTATGCATCATCTGCTAATTCCATACCATTATCATTATTCTAACTGATTCTAACCATCGATTTCCGGAACCACTATAGCTCTGCCTCGATCAGTCATAAGTTTGAAAATAAACTGAGTCAGTCGAGTCAATGATTACGTGGGTATTTGTATGAGACATAACAAATCAAACGTCATCTAAGTAGTTAAGTATTCTGTTGATACTGTGTGTCGTCACAGATCTTATTCACGATCATTAGATCATGAGTCTGTAGTAGGAACTTACTGATTCATACAAACGTAACTACTAGTGTAAGTACATTATTAGGTAGACCGTGTTCAGTTTACGTTTACAGATGAAAGGCAGGTTGAGTCAATGGTTCGCGTTTGGTTGTAAGAGTTACAATAAACTGGCTTGTTTAAAGCTAATATTAATACCCGCGGTATGTCTTATTATTATATTAATTTCAATTCAAAACTTAGAAGGATTTTCCTCATCGTCTGTACCGTTACGGCACAGTGTTACGGTATACATAGGTTTGTCCCTGTTCTTCCCTCGTATTGATGATACACGTAGCTACCTACTGCTGTCGTTTCACGTCGTCGGAAGTGCGGGCGGACGGACATTTGGGAATTGGGACTTTGCAGTAATTGAGGACACGGGAAATAGGATCGATGAATGATTTGATCCATCCAACCATTCAGAGCAACAATTTAATAATGTATTGAACATTTTTAGATTAGATTCGTATAAAATTCGCCTGCCTCGTTAATCGAGTGGTTGCAATCGCGACTGCTGAGCATGGGGCTTGGGTTTAATTTCCTGGTCGGGCAAATTGTGTATGCTTAAAAAAACGCAGATGTAGTAAAGGGCACTAAGGACAGGTTACTCCGGCAAGGTTATGAATGCTAATACTTACTATATTATTTAATCATTCATTCATTCCAGCTCAAACCAATGAAACTACGACCACAGACCTAAACATACTAGCTTTTATTTTGGCCTCCTGTTGTTTCGGTTGAATTGGTAGATAATAATCACCTGACCTCCACGAGTCACGTACGTAATGGGTCATGGCTAAGATAGCAACATTCATAGGTGTTTTATTGAGTAGCTAATGGAGTACATCGATCGGTGTTTGTTAAGTTGCATTGCAGAAGACATTTGGGAATTAGGATACTCCAGCAAGTGCAACAGGGCAGTAGTATGGCACTCGTATTGGAAATTGGATGGATGATATTATCCATCCATCCATCCAAACAGGCCGCTGTTATCACAATTTCCTGAACATGGGAGTATTCAGGGCTAGTACTCTTACTGCCGCACTCTTAGTAAAGATTTATAAGTAGGTAATAAAGAGTACGAACTGTACTCCATTAATCATTCTGAATCACATTTCAACATCATCACCTAGTCTAAAAGTGCACTTTAAATCTAAATTCTACTGAAAAATATGCTAAACAACCAATCTTGATACTATCGAAGCATGTTTTCTTAGAAAGCCTTTAGCGCGTGATTATCGCGTAATTAGAAAGCAGACGCGTCAGTGTTCTTGAATATTAGCATTTTGTCATACACGGCTAACTTATGCAAATATTGTATTAGTCACACTATGTTGTCTTATGTTAGAAATGACTATGACGAGATGAGTCTGGATTATTGGCTGATGGTCATTAGCTCACCCCGGTTACATGCATAATTAAAGTTCAGGTTCAGATCTTGTCAAATTCAAACTCAACTCAAACTCAAATCATTTATTTCAATTAAGCTATTACAGGCACTTTTGAATGTCAGAAGAACAATTCATTAAAAAAAAAAACGAAACTACGAGTGCAATACGTCATTCCGAAAGCCACCACCACAGAACATATATATATACTCTAGCGAGCCACCACGCCGAACCACACGCCACCGAATGCGCAACAACGAACACTGAGAGTGTGAACATCAGCGAGACATTTGAGTGAGCATGAGATTCTCTCAGCCACCAGGGCAGTCACAAAAAAAATAACTAAATGTAAAAAGTGGCTTTATAGTACACACGGCTACACATCAAGCTATACAAAACCAGTTAATCTTGGCCTCACTTTACTAGATCTTTTCGCACAATGAACGATCAGATTATACTGGTTTTGTATAGCTTGATGTGTAGCCGTGTGTACATAGAACTCACACATGTGCTATTGCTATGCAATGGGACGGGCAACTGGTGGAACTAATGGCGCTAGCACCGCATGAACCTAAGCTCTTCATTGGTTGAATATCTGTCAATGTCATTTTATATTTCAAAATAGCTTGACCTCATTGGTCGGATTGGGACAAGCTATGGACACGCCATCTACAATCAGCTTTCACTTGCCAACCCCATTATATAATATTGAGATATTGAATCTATATAATGCAAAGATATTCAGCTTCTACAATAACTTCACATGATAGTCGATTTATTTGCCCCTAAGGTTGTGGAGCAGGACCAGCATTGAGCCAAGCATTTTTATCATCAATGTAATCCCCCAACTTATAGTATGCTTGCCTACAGTGTGCGTTTTACACAGGTTTTAAATTTCGTCTCACTCAGTTGAAGAATGTGAGGGGGTATTTTATTGTAACATTTTAATCAGTACCCCATGAAAGATGAGTCTACTTTAGCTAGCCTGAAACCTGGCTGAACTAGACGTTGGTCCCTATTCCTCGTATTATAGTGGTGTCTATTACCTCTTTTGCTAAACAAATGCAGATTTTTCCTAATAGAGGAAGATCCCAGGGCTGCCAGACGTCACGTATTTTCTGACGAAGGAAATGTGGACGATTGAGTAGTGTTAGTATGAACTAAGAACGCACGACTACCAGCTTGTTTAGACGGCCAATTTTCAGGTATCAGGCTATCAATGGTACATAAAAACATTACTAACTTCACGTATTTTCTGACAGCTGATACGTATATTGTAGGCAATATCCTTAAAAATAAGTTGCCAACACTCCCAGACACTTCCTAGCGGCCGTTTTGCCTATCGGACGCTTTAAAGTTCCCAAAAAGTTTAGACCTGTTTACCCGAGAACGCATGGCATCGCTCGTGTGGCTGACATACAGACCTCCACTGGACTCATTCGGTGGGCATTCAACAGGATCTGTCCATTGCCTGTGTCTTCAGAATTTTGTTGAAAACGTTGCTTCGACCACTCGGGTGCATGTTGGAGCGCCTGCCCAATATAGCATGGCAATAACCCGATCAATTAGCTTTAAGTATTAAAACATTAGGAGTTTATGTATTCTTTAAAGCGTCTGTTAAGCAATACGGCCGACGGAAAGTGTCTGGGAGTATTTGCGATTTATTTTTAAGGATATTGCCTAAAATATACGTAAAAATCAGCTTGGAGAAAATACGTGAAGTAATTTTTGTATGTACCTTGATGACCTGATACCTGAAAATTGGCCGTCCAAGCTAGCTAGCTGGTAGTAGTGTGTTCTTAGTTCATACTAACACTACTCAATCGGCACATTTCCTTCGTCAGAAAATACGTGACGTCTGGCGGCCCTGGGATCTTCCTCTATTAGGAAAAATCTGCATTTGGATCGGCGGATCTTGGACTAAAACGTACATGATGTTTTCATAGATGTACTAGCTGAACCCGGCATGCCTTGCAATGCCCTTTTTCCTACTACCTACCTACTACCTACCTACTACCTACCTACTACCTACCTACTACCTACCTACTACCTACCTACTACCTACCTACTACCTACCTACTACCTACCTACTACCTACCTACTACCTACCTACTACCTACCTACTACCTACCTACTACCTACCTACTACCTACCTACTACCTACCTACTACCTACCTACTACCTACCTACTACCTACCTACTACCTACCTACTACCTACCTACTACCTACCTACTACCTACCTACTACCTACCTACTACCTACCTACTACCTACCTACTACCTACCTACTACCTACCTACCTACCTACTACCTACCTACTACCTACCTACTACCTACCTACTACCTACCTACTACCTACCTACTACCTACCTACTACCTACCTACTACCTACCTACTACCTACCTACTACCTACCTACTACCTACCTACTACCTACCTACTACCTACCTACTACCTACCTACTACCTACCTACTACCTACCTACTACCTACCTACTACCTACCTACTACCTACCTACTACCTACCTACTACCTACCTACTACCTACCTACTACCTACCTACTACCTACCTACTACCTACCTACTACCTACCTACTACCTACCTACTACCTACCTACTACCTACCTACTACCTACCTACTACCTACCTACTACCTACCTACTACCTACCTACTACCTACCTACTACCTACCTACTACCTACCTACTACCTACCTACTACCTACCTACTACCTACCTACTACCTACCTACTACCTACCTACTACCTACCTACTACCTACCTACTACCTACCTACTACCTACCTACTACCTACCTACTACCTACCTACTACCTACCTACTACCTACCTACTACCTACCTACTACCTACCTACTACCTACCTACTACCTACCTACTACCTACCTACTACCTACCTACTACCTACCTACTACCTACCTACTACCTACCTACTACCTACCTACTACCTACCTACTACCTACCTACTACCTACCTACTACCTACCTACTACCTACCTACTACCTACCTACTACCTACCTACTACCTACCTACTACCTACCTACTACCTACCTACTACCTACCTACTACCTACCTACTACCTACCTACTACCTACCTACTACCTACCTACTACCTACCTACTACCTACCTACTACCTACCTACTACCTACCTACTACCTACCTACTACCTACCTACTACCTACCTACTACCTACCTACTACCTACCTACTACCTACCTACTACCTACCTACTACCTACCTACTACCTACCTACTACCTACCTACTACCTACCTACTACCTACCTACTACCTACCTACTACCTACCTACTACCTACCTACTACCTACCTACTACCTACCTACTACCTACCTACTACCTACCTACTACCTACCTACTACCTACCTACTACCTACCTACTACCTACCTACTACCTACCTACTACCTACCTACTACCTACCTACTACCTACCTACCTACTACCTACCTACCTACTACCTACCTACCTACTACCTACCTACTACCTACCTGCACCTGAACCTGCATTAAGGCGTTATTTACGTCATCAAGACTTGTGGCACGTCTGTTTACCTTAAATATTAAAGACTAGCTTTTGCCAGCGGCTTCGCCCGCGTGAAAATGACGATTTTCCATACAAAGTTTCATCCCCTATTTAAATCCCTTAGGGGTTGAATTTCGAAAAATCCTTCCTTATTCCTTGTCTACATTATAAAGGGAACCTCTGTGCAAAATTTCAGTTTTCTAGGTCCAAGGGTTTGGTCTGGGCGTTGATGAGTCAGTCAGTCAGTCAGTCAGTCAGTCAGTCAGGACTTCTCTCTTTATTTATATAGATAGAAGTATCATCGGCAAACAATACCATTTCAGGTTGGTTTTTAACCGACTTCCCAAAAAGGAGGAGGTTCTCAATTCGATTGGTATGTTTTTTTTTTCTATGTATGTACACCGATTACGCTGCGATTTATGATCCGATTTACGTGATTCTTTTTTAGTTTGATGCGGAATAGTTGCCATTTGGTCCCATAAAAATTTAGCATAATTTGGCCAAGTACTTTACATTTTATGAACATTTTTCGTTTATGTGTGTTCGCGAATAACTTCGTCATTTATTTATGAACGAATTTTGATGGTTCTTTTTTTATTGTGAAGGAGATATTTTAAGGGTGGTACTATGAATGATATGGAAACCAGGACCTGGTGATGGAATCCCAGAGAACTCGAGGGCAACCCTCAAATTTCATAGGCACGTATTACGTGTTTTTTTTGTCGAATGTTAGGTTTCTTAGTCGAATGTTAAATGTATAGTAAATATTTCTATAGGATATTAAAACTAAAAATGAAGAAAGAAAAATCTTTTTTGCAAATAAAACAACCGACTTCAAAAACACCAAACAGTGAAAAATAAACTCAGAAGAAAAATCTGCTTCTGAAGTCGGTGGCAAAAAAACGAAATGAAACAAACAAATGTCACAGACTTCAGAAGCTGATTTTTCTTCTGAGTCTATTTTTCACTTTTTGGTGTTTTTGAAGTCGGTTAAGTTTTTTTTTTTGCAAAAAAGTTTTTTTTAAATAAATGGGATTTTAAAAATCAATAATATAGACCAAAAAGAGAAAGGGACCTAATATCGAACCTTGTGGCACACCCATGCTTACTTTTAAGCCCATTGAATTGACACCATTTATTTGTACTTGCTGATGTCTACGACTTCATTAAACTGAGCGCAAGTTTCCCTAAACCGTAATGTTCGAGCTTTATGAGAAGGGTTTCGTGGTTGACGCAATTAATCAAATGCTTTCGATAGGTCACAGAAGATCCCTATGGCGTCTTGTCACTCTTCCCACGCAGTAAATAAGGTGACACCGGCGTCCGTCAGTCGTACAACGTCCTTTGGTGAAACCATACTGTTTCTCATGTAAGATTTTATTGGTGTTAAAGTGGATGAGCATTTGATTAAGCATTACGTTTTCAAACACCTTGCTAAAAACTGGCAAAAATAAAAGTAAATAAGTAATATAAAATGTAAGTAGGCCTTTACCCTTTTTTTTTTCTTTGGAGCGTGGTTAGTCATCAAATGACTCCTTAGGGACAGCCAGGACCGACGCCTTGACGTGCTTTTCGAGGCACGGAGGAAACTCGGTATTTAATGGGTGAGCAGCCATCCACAGACCAAACCAACGTAAGCAAACGCGGCTTAAGCTGAAGATTGATCCGAGCGGCTGTTATTATTTAGACACTGAGGTCCCCAAACGGAAAATATCTATTAGGATTTTCCCGCAGGCAAAAAGGAATTGAACACAATGCTCAATTCAAATTAACTCGAAGCGGTTTTGGATTACCTACGTGAGTTGATACTCGGAAAGCAACCGGTGACCTATTCATTACTAGGTATGGTATACCTAGAATCGATGTGTAAGTTGAAAAATGGGGTCATACCGTAGTCATTAATTTAATGGAGTTCTCGTGTGAATAACCTGTGCAGTAGGCTATGTACGAATGTTTGCATTTATTCCATGTTTGAATCGAATGATACGTATGGTAAGTATAGGAAACCACTAATTTTGTGCTATTAGATCTAGGTATATATACCTAATCAACCTGTAATTGGTGGATGACAATCGTCACGATAATCAGTGAGTCCACAGTGGTGACCCATAATTCCATGGTTATTTATTGATTAGTCTTCGTCCACAAGCCTTTTAAAATAATGAATTTTTATTGTGTCGGTTTTGTATATGATCCATATCCACGATTAGTATACTTAAACAACCGTAGCATCCACCTTCGTATTTTACCATTATTAATTAAGTATTCCAAAAATAAATGTTAGCAAAAAAATGTCAGGGGGTCTAAAATGGCCACTTTAGTAGATTCGACGTTTTCGGGCAAAATCTTTCAGATGCCGCGGTGCCGCCAGTTCTTCGCACTTCAGCGGTACTGGGTACCTGAAGCAGGAGAGTCGAGTGCGCTGGGCGAGAGAGCTCTCGGAGCCGAGTAGGCCGGAGTGTGGTGTGAGGCAAGGTGGCCTGACCTCACCCTTGCTGTTTGTCTGTAGGTGAATGCTATGGTCAAGCGGCTTAGTAGCACACGTGTCGGTTATTTTAATTAGTGGAGTTTGCTTTCAATAATATAATCAGACGACATGGTTCTGCTGGCTCCCTCGGTCGGTGCGCTCCGTAAGCTCCTCGGTATTAGCGAGTCGTATGCGACTCCTCATGGCTTTGTATACACAACGAAGGAATGTTTAAATACATGGTCTTCAAGTCCGGTACCAGGTGTCCCTCCACCGTTCCTCCTGTGTCACGGGGTGAGGTGGGAGCTGCATAGGGGGTGTACTCTTTTAAATATCTGGGCCACATGGTGACTGACGATTTAGATCTTAGTTGTCTAAATAATGGTGAAACACGGCTTTACTTTCCCAGCAATGTGTGGCCGACGAAATGATACTCGTCGCAGCGGCTTGATATTCGTCAGAAAAAGGATGCACTCTTATCGGAAAACGGCTCGACAATATAAAGTTTTTTAAAAGAAACTGTCCTGGCTCAGTGGCTATATTTCAGTATTTTTTAATGTCAACCGACCGTTCAGCAACATTGCCGGGCCATTACTGAAATATTGCATAGTATGACTGGTATTGATGGCAATGGTGTCAGCCATTGTATTGTAGCCCCATACTGAAGTAAAAAACAGTGAAGGAAATATTATCGATTATTTCCTTCACCGTTTTTTGTGTCACATCTACCAATGTACACCGGGCCCGCGTGGTAGATTATAGCCCATACCCTCACAAAAAGAGGAGGCCTGTGTCCCAGCGGTGGGAACATTAATAGGCTGATGATGATAATGATGACTGCAGTGTGCGGGCAACATTTTAATATTGCCTGGTTAGAAGCACCTTAAATGACTACCTCACAAGTTTGATTATACGACGGTATTAACTTATCGTAAATTAGTGTCACTATCGGTTACCCATCACCAATGAAAACATAATAAATAAGTTCATGGAATGGCTGGTTGTATAAAACATGATTTATTACAGTAATACATTTAATTGGAAATACACGGGTGGCAGGCCGGTCACCATTGTGACAGATACAATATATATATAAATACACTTGTCTTTAGCACTAATCTTCCAAGAAGAAGTATTGGCCTGCTCGTTTCTGTTCTATATCCTGAAACAAGAAAAATAATAATTGTTAGAATTTATCATTTATCAATTAGAATAAATGTTGTGCTGTCTGTCTTGCGGAAGTTACAGGATTACTAATGTAAGAAAAGTAAGAATTGCTTTACGGAAAAGCTGGGCAGTATCTTATAAAAAAAAACGTATAATGCTAAAGATGGGGTGGATAAAGACGAATACTGGTCGCCATCGTACTCATCTTTATCTAGTTTTTATTTGTTACTAGCTGATGCCCGCAGCTTCGCCCGCGTGTAGGTCGGTCAAATTATATACTAAAACCTTCCTCTTGAATCACTCTATCTATTAAAAAAAACCGCATCAAAATCCGTTGCGTAGTTTTAAAGATTTAAGCATACAAAGGGACATAGGGACAGAGAAAGCGACTTTGTTTTATACTATGTAGTGATAATCAATGGAGCTTGACCCTCAAACATGTAAACACTTAGCAAAATTCAGACGTGAATTTCTCTTGAAATAGCGATTGCAACTTTGACATATGACCTACTATACTACCCATATTGGGTTCCAAAATATTAGTTATTTCCTGTTTCGTTACTTAGCATAAAAAATAAATCAATACAGTAAGCGAAAATTGCTTCTAAACGTTGCTAAGGGTGGTGTGGTGTCACACACAGACACACTACATACCAGCAATGGTGTGTCAGTGTGTGTTGTATTAGTGCTGCTGAATGTATATTACTAACCTTTACAGAAGAGTGTTTATTTATCCTCGGCCGGAAGTTATTAGGGTCCCTTCGGAAGGTAATGCCGAGCAGCTCTAAGAATTTGTTCATGCCGTTGAGCAAGGATTGCGGCGCGTGCGCGGTGGCTTGCGTGGACGGCGTGCCTTCAAACACGATCACGCGGTCCGCTAAGTATGTCGCCATTATGAAATCGTGCTCTACTACGAAGCCGGTACGCTTTGCGTGGAGGATAAACCTGAGGAAATGATAATAGTGGATATTCATCATCAACCTATATCAACCTAGAGGGACCAGTGTGGTAAAAAATATCAACCTAGAGGGTCCAGTGTGGTAAAAAATTGGTGTTTGAAAAAACTATAAAAAAAGGGAACATTTTTATGAAGAATTCACAGTCCATGTTCACTCAACAAATAAAGAAAATTATTCCTGCTTCTTTTTTACTGGAAAATCACGTTTTATGTTTGAACCCAATGTCATCAACATTCGCTTATCCCAGTTCATTTGGGGTCAGCACATCATGTTAGAACTCAATGTAACAAAACTAACTCAAAACAATGTGCTGATGTATAATGTGAATAAAGTACTAAGGGGTTGTTGAGGTATTTTAAATAATAACATTAAAACAAGAAATTAAAAATAAAACAAAATTTTGATTTGACAAATATTAAAACTTGTTCCCTAATGTTTTTTCTCTGTAACTAAAAGTTCCCAGTTATGTCCCAGAGTAGTGTCTGACCAAAATAAAAATTTGGTGTATCCAGAGCAAAATAATTATCACAAGGATGACAAGAACAAGTACCTTTCCGGTTCATGAGGGGTCTTTTGACACTTAGAATAACACTTACCTTTTAATAACTTTAGCAGCAACCAAACGCTGTTCCGAGTCTAGGTAGGCAGAGGGCTCATCAATAAGGTACACGTCGGCTGGCTTGCCGAGACAGAGCACCAGGGCCACTCGCTGCAACTCACCACCAGACAGGTTCTGAACCTCCTGGTCCATTATCTCTTCTATCTTCATTGGTTTCATCACATCTGTGATGAACTGGAAGTGAATAACAGGAATTATTAGAAAATGTAGCATTTAGTAGTCAGTCAGTTGTGGAAACTGTGTTTTTGGATATTGTTTGTAACATAGTTTGTTATAAACAATACTTCATGTTACATCAAAGATTATACATAGTATAATAAATTAATTTCTTCCTCTCTTCATCTTAAACAGGACTGAGTCAAATTATCACTACATAGCGCCTGGTGTCAATAATTACCTGTGGATGAATATAAGCATCTCTAATCTTCTCATGCAGTAGCTGACGCACCAGCCCTTGAGATTTGGGCGATATCTTCTGTGGCTTATAACTAATGTGCAGCTGTGGAAGCGTGCCGGAACCTGGTAACAATAAAAATATAAGTTAGATCATGATTATCATAATTATAATTACAGCCGTCGTAATTTAATTAAAGATGTCCACTGTTGGACATAGGCCTCCCCTAAGTGTCGCCATATTGACCGGTCCTGTGTGTTACAGCAATAAAATGCAGATAATCTGCAGAAACTAATGAATATTGTCATCTGGATGTTGCTTTAAATGCATGAGTGCATGACAGTATTGTTGTATTATTGATACAGTGGATTTCACTTTGATACTACAACAACAGTATAAGTTACAACTTGCAAAGTTTATTATATAGAGTTGTGAGGAATATAAAGATGACAATATGATTATTATAAGTCTTTTCAATTCACATGAAAATCTGTTATTAACAATCAAACGAAAGCATTGTTTGATTATCGAACTGTATTTTTCTTGTTATGTTAACCACAGAGACAAAGGGCACCTATAAAGTCTCCTACATTGAAACAATAACCTCTAATGTACTGTTATTAGCACGCTAATGATAATTTATTGATACGCAAATAGTAAAAGAATCCACAAATATTGACTTTTATGGTCAGAAGAGACATACATTTTTCTCTTCATACCTTCATTTGTAGCACAGGATTCCGCGTGTTTTAAACATTTTTGAAATACAGGGTGGAAAAACAAATCAAATAACTCAGTCCTAGCCATTTCAATAGCTTAACTATGTCTACATTCATTAAAATACACTTATTGCAATACGCCTATAACCTCATTTTTCAAGCGATGTCTACATAGTTATATAACGCATATTTATTGGAGATTCTAAGTAAACGATTTTTTTCGGTTAAATATCACAGTAAAAGCTAGGATTAAACATAAATCTGGTAAATTAAGAATTTTTTACAACAAAACCGAAGCCTGTTGACAATTTGACAACTTTCACAAATTTGACATTTCATTGCTCGGTGTTACCATTACAAAAAATATTTTATTCAATATCAGTTCGGATACGTGTCCGAAAAATTAGGCTTCCAATTATACTATATAAAGCTAAATTACCACTGACTCACTGACTGATCTATTGACAGAATTGTTCTCCCAGATGGTGGATGGGGAGGTGGGTATATTTTGACAGATTCGTAAACAAGCAACTCTCGTGAGTATGGGAAAAGTCCCAAACCCCCCCTTTTCCCCCCCCTTCTCCCCCCTTCCTATCGTATCTCGGAAACAAAGAGACTTTACGTGTTTTTTTTTAGGGATTCGTATAGAGGGGGCTCGGTAAAGTAAAAATGATTTTTCAAAGTGGCCCCCCTTTTCCCCCTTCTCCCCCCCTTTAGGCGGATATCGAAAATAAAGAGATTTTAACGTGTTTTTTTTTAGGGATTCGTATAGAGGAGGCTAGGGCAAGTAAAAACCATTATTCAAATTTGACCCCCTTGCCCCCCTTCACCCCCCCTTTCGGATCTCGGTAGTTAAGATACTTGGAACGAATTTTTTTTCAGATTCATATAGAGGGGCATTGCGTTAGTCGAAATCATTTTTAGAAACTCCCCCCTCTCCCCCCCCCTCCCCCCCCCTCTTTACCTCTTTTTTTACTCCTGAAAATTTTTTTGATTCTTACCTAAATCTATTTGAGGGGCGGTGAAATTTGTATACCCTCCCCTCCCCAACCTCCCCTAGAGATAGCCATTAGGTGTTTGAACCAATATTATAGTAGGCGTCGAAACCTGTCCGGTGGTGGTACAGCGGTAAAGCGAAGGGGGGAGCGGGCGAGCGAAGCGAGCCGGCGACCCCCGTAGCGTAGGGATAATGTCATGATAGTTTTCCGGTGGTAGGTAGGTCCTGAGTGGGGCGAACCTGCGAGACCGAGTGGAGCCAAGGGGGGAGGTGGCGAGCGAAGCGAGCCGGCGACCTCCTTAGCGTAACAAAGGTTGAGTGGGTGAAGCGTAACTCAGGGGCGACGACAAGCAAACCTTAGGGTAATGTTTTTTTAGTGGTAGTAGGAGGTAGTAGGTAGGTAGGTGGTAGGTAGTAGGTATGTGTAGGTAGGTGTAGGTAGCTGTAGGTAGGTGTAGGTAGGTGTAGGTAGGTGTAGGTAGGTGTAGGTAGGTAGTAGGTAGGTGTAGGTAGGTAGTAGGTAGGTGTAGGTGTAGGTAGGTAGTAGGTAGGTGTAGGTAGGTAGTAGGTAGGTGTAGGTAGGTAGTAGGTAAGTGTAGGTAGGTGTAGGTAGGTAGGTGTAGGTAGGAAGTAGGTAGGTAGTAGGTAGGTGTAGGTAGGTGTAGGGAGGTGTAGGTAGGGATAGGTAGTACCGCGAGCTGCATTGAAACATTTTTTTTTTTCAGATTTATTGAGAGGTGCAATGCGTTAGTCGAAATCATTTTTCAAAGCTCCCCCTCTCCCCCTCTTCACGCCCCGCGAGCTGCGCGCAGCTCGCGCAGCCACGCAAATACTAGTTTTACTATAAATTGCCAATGACATGAAAAATGAGGCAATTATAAAAAAAAGTTGTGGACTTATTAACGAAAACGAAAAACTCTTACCCTCATCTGGCTCCAAATTACCGGCCAACATTCTAATGAATGTAGTTTTGCCAGTACCATTCTCTCCAAGCAACACCAGAATCTCGGAATCCGAGAATTCACCAGGGTGTACATCCAGCCTGAAGTCACCCATCAATTTCGACATTTCAGGATACTCATAATGATTCATCCTTTTAATCTGTTAAAAAAAAAGGAAAGAACTTCACAATCTAGCCATAAATCGAGTTTTTGATTATTGAGACAACAGTTACTGTGGACTAGGGACCTGTATTATGTTTACTTTGCTTGTTACATCTTTTAAACAATATTGTTAATTTTAAGAAAAAGAAGGTCCTTTTCTTTCAGTTAGCCCTGATAACAGTACTAACATTCACTGTAAACATTTAAAAATTTGTGGAAATTTTTGTGGATAGTATGTATATTTGTTAAGTTTAATTTTATACAACGAAAAGACTACATTATGCTTAATACAGTACTACTACTGTTTGTTTTCCCAAATATAATAAAAAGTAAGTAACAGATTGCCTAGTTGAACAAGAGGAAAATACACTGCCGACCCCTAATGGATTGGGATAAGTGAAAGAGAATGGTGATTGAGCTGAACTTACCTCTTCCTCAGTAGCCGACTCAGCAACTTTAAAAACTAATGATTCAGTCCTGAATCTCATGTTTTCAGTGGGCACAAACCCATCAAGGAATATATTAATACCTGAAACATACAGAAATGGATTAAATATTTTTATAGAAAAGGTTTAAAAGATTGACTGCCTCATTAGTCCAGTGGTCGCAATCACAACTACTGAGCATGAGGTGGCATTCGATTCCTGGGTTTGGCAGTTATTTTAGTTTTCCCATTCGGAATTTCACAGAAGCAGCCAGAGTCTGATTCTGTGCTCAGTTGATGGCAATAGACTCATTCACTATTTCATGGGGCATAAACATAACATTCTTTAGAATTGTACGTGTTTCGGTGTTTATTAGGTACACCCTTGGCCAACCCTTCGGGGATTAAAGATTATTTCGCTGTATAGATAAAAGCTTACCTTCCCTAACAGAGAAGGGCATAGTCACAACACCGTAAGCACCGGGTACACCGTACAGGCAGCAAATGAAGTCAGACAAGTAGTCCAGTACTGACAAGTCGTGCTCCACTACTATGATGAACCTGGATAAAACATTATTAGATTGTAACATATTTTTAATTCATTTTAATTTTAAGCATTAGTTGTTTCTAATAATTTTGAGTGGATAAAATTTTGTTTGTAGTGGTTACCACTCCTCAAGGGAAGGTGGGAGAAGGATATATTTTTTTAAAAGAATGTTGCTCTGTTCTAGGACTTTCTCCTGTATCGTGGGCGTTTACAAATATTTGAGATTACAAATATTGGTTTATGAGATCGAAGCCGCGACACGCGGTGTAGCAGTCAGTCGCTCAACCACTGCGCCAAGCATGCCGTCAATTAATCCATCGTTTAACAACTAATCAACTAATTTTCAGTTAATATCTCAGTTTAATTGAGCATGTGAATGCCATGTACGTATAACAATAACAAATATCTTACTTGTCAGGATGTATGAGCGATCGAATTGTGCGGGCAGCGTTAAGACGCTGTTTGACGTCCAAGTAGGAGGAAGGCTCATCAAACATGAAGATGTCTCCATTTTGGATGCACACCATGGCGCAAGCGAAGCGCTGCAGTTCTCCTCCAGACAGCGCGGAGATCTCACGGTCACGGATGTGCGACAGATCTGAACAGAATATCAAAGAATTATTAGCCAAGTTCTAGTCAACTAAGGAATAAAGAAATCTATGGTGGTGAGCTCGTTGCCCTGTAATAAAAGCAAATAAGACGTCATTAGCTTCTTTTGGGTTTGGACAGGGCCATTCAAGACCTCATTGGACTACTTGCTTTTTTTATGGATTTTCCTGGCAGGCTCAAGGCAATTTCACATTGATTAGTGTGACCACTCCCCTGGCGAGACACAATGATCTAAGTAGGTGCTGCATGGGTCTTGAGTGTCGCATTTTGTCACACAAACTTCATTCAATGGCTTGAATCTAGTGTTAGACAGGATATCTTCCGTGATTTTTATTTGTTATGAGTTCCCGATATTTCGACGCTGTTGCAAGCGCCATGATCGCGGGTTAACGGAAGATATCCCGTAAGTGACATTTTAAATATAGTTATGAACCGTGAAAGCTTAAAACAGTGTTAGTGTTAGACAGTCTGGTTTCGATATTGAAAAATTGGCAATGGCAAAAGGAATTGTTGCAACACACCATAAGGTATGCTTTTATGATTTATAAATGAGGATGTACAATATGCACTATTCTTGGCTTATACTGCAGCCTTGGGCTATCTATATGCTTGGTGGCAGCACACTATTAATAAAAACTTAACTTACCCAACATTCTACAAATAACAGTCTGATTTTTCATTTCATCTTTCTTGTCGAGGAGTTGACCGACCGTGCCCTTGACAGCCTTAGGGATTTGATCCACATATTGAGGCTTTATCAGGGCTTTCAGGTCATCTTCAAGGATTTTCGTGAAGTAGTTCTGCAGCTCAGAGCCGCGGAAGTGAGACAGGATCTCTTGCCAGTCTGGAGGGTCCTATTAATTAAGGGATTGATGAGAGATTTTAACACCTGAACAGGATACAGAATTACTGTGTTTGTAGCTGGTTTGGTTCTGTATATTTTTATTAGAGTAATTTAATCTACGAATTGTAAAACAACTATAAATCCAATTAGGTCATAGACCTTACATACCATATTAACCATCAGTAGTTAATTTTGGCCATAAAAATATTATCTGATATGTGACAAAAATATACAGTTCAACAGATAAAAAGGCTACTAATCAGGGATTTCCATGTTGTTTGCCTAGATAGTGGTTTTCTTTGGATACCATAATTATGGATGCTTTTATTATCAAACTTTCAGTTTAATAAGGTTAATTTTGAGAAACTGTGATGTTGCCATTTTCTGAGTTGACAGACAGCAGGTGAATTGCATAATTTAAAGGTCAACATGCTTAGTACACTGAGAAGCAAAATTTAATGACATGTAGCTGACTTTAATACTATTCAGCATCAAAAAGTCACCTAAATAACTTACAGCAAAACGTCCCAAGTTGGGCTTCTGTTTTCCAGCAAGGATCTTGAGTGCAGTTGACTTGCCAATACCGTTCTGACCAACAAGTCCCAACACTTCTCCGGGCCGAGGGATGGGCAGACGATGGAGCTTGAATGAATTCTTTGAGTATCGATGAGTGGTGTGCTTCTCCAGATTAGACGGGATATTGATGATGGTGATTGCATCAAAGGGGCATTTCTGAAAAGTTATTGTTGTATTAGAATACTTTTGAAATCAGAATGTGTTCTGTTTAATTTAGCCATGTGTCAATGTTATCAAAATAATAAATCCAGTTTTCATAATAGAATACTATACAATTTTGAAATTGACTTAAACAGTTTATTTCAAGCTATACAGTATTTGTTTCATCTAAGAACAGCACATGCGGTCATGCGGAAGTCACCAAATGTTTACATTGGTCAGCAAATATGCAAAACATTGTGGAAAGTTTCACCTTGACACAAATACCGCAACCGATGCACAGCTCCTCGGAGATGGTGGCGATCTTGTCATTGGGTGTCACCTCGATACACAGCTTGCCCATTCGAACCACGGGGCAGCTCTTCTTGCACTCTTGTCTGCATCTCTTCGGCTTGCAGCGATCCGCATTGACAATAGCGATACGCGTAAGCTTGTCAGTCTCCTCATGGTGTTTATGTCGAGACATTACTGTTTACCGAAAAAACCAACGTTAACGCTAAACTTGCTCCAAAATTAATTGAAAATATACGAAAACAAATGTTCGATATGTGGCACAGACTTCGATATAACCTCAATCTCTAGGACGTGACTAATTAATTCTTATGAAATAGCTAATGTAGGTTCACTTCAGAAATATATTTAATCTTTATTTTGTTGCCGTTCTAAAGTACCTAATAATGTAAATACCTGATAAAAGAAAGCGAACGCTGGCGATACTTTGCCTACGTTCGCGTGTCCTTTTACATCGAACTCGAAATGTCAAAAGGAACTAACCATTGTGAACATAGCACCATTTAGCCAAGTGACCATTTGGCATTGCGTTCAAAACTGCTATTTTTCAGACAAAAATCTTCATTATAATTATGTATTATCATGCAATTTAGTAATTAAGCTAGTTTCTTCATTACCAGCTGGCAACGTTGAGGAGTTTTTCGATTACCTCTTATAGTTGGTTTTTAGTTTAGTTTAACGTTTTCTAGTTTAATTATTTTGTTAGTATGTGAATCATGCCAGCTGCATGTATGTGTAGTATTTAATTTTGATTTAAAAATTCTTCCCATATCCATTCAAAGATACACACTTTTTCGTAAAAAAAAAAACCATGGAAATAGCATTAAGTAACTTTGGTTTCTGAACGAAATTTAAATTATCAACTTGTGGGCAACTTCAAGTCAAGAACCACGTAAATTGTCAAAACCAGTGATGCTAGATTGGGGATCCCCCCAACTCTGGGGTTTCTTTTTAAGTTTTAGGGGACAGTTTTTCTGGGGAAAATAGGTTTTGAGAGAATTGATTGGGGGATTATTTTGAATTTATTTTGTCGTTGCTCTTTTCTAACGCAGTTGTGAAAAGAGTCTTCTCTTATCTTGCAATTTTTAAACACCACCTTAGAAACAAATTAGCCATTTACATTCACACTAGCGAATCCATTTTGAACAAAAAAAAAGTAGGTACTTTTTTGACATGCGTGGTATTCATTCTACAGCGAGCGACGATTATTCATTCTTAAATTGATTTTGAATGAATATCGTCGCTGCAGAATGTATGTATAGTGTAATGGATGTGTTAATTTTAAACGTAGTTTAATGTATGGGAACAAATTTTAATGTATGGAACTGTAGACGCCGCAATTAAAGATGTTGATTATGTTTTAGAAGCTTCGTTGAAATAGTATAAAATTGTATAAACATTAATAATAATAATAATAAAAAAAAAGGTAGCACTCCGGGAGTGCCGGCAGAAGTGAAAACTTCAATATTAACTTTCAAACTCGCGTCAGGGTCACGTGATGCTGATCGAAAAATCGTAAGATTTTTCGATCAGCATCACGTGACCCTCGCGAAACTCGCGAAACCCGCGACCCTCGCGAAACTCGTGAAACTCGCGTCAGGGTCACGTGATGCTGATCGAAAAATCGTAAGATTTTTCGATCAGCATCACGTGACCCTGACGCGAGTTTGAAAGTTTTTACCCATACAAAAAAAAGTGCTCAGCGCCGCTAAAGAAGTTTTCACTTCAAAATAAAAAAGGTAGCACTCCGGGAGTGCCGGCAGAAGTGAAAACTTCAATATTAACTTTCAAACTCGCGTCAGGGTCACGTGATGCTGATCGAAAAATCTTACGCTTTTTCGATCAGCATCACGTGACCCTGACGCGAGTTTGAAAGTTTTTACCCATACAAAAAAAGTGCTCAGCGCCGCTAAAGAAGTTTTCACTTCAAAAATATTTTGTCATTCGGTGAAATTGGTGAGGAATTGAGGATTTCTTCAGGTTTGGGGAGAACACGAGGCGGTCAGCTGGCAACATTTACCTGAGCTTTCTGAATCTGAATTTTCCGAATTTTCTAATTCTACGATTTACGAGGTGAAAATATAATATAATCAAAATAAATCTTGATGAATGAAATTAAATAAATAATTGTTTTTAATAGATACACATTTGGGTCAGTGGGTCGTCTTAGGGGCGGATTTGAGTTTTGGGGCGGATTCGGATTTGAGTAATAATATTGTTGTAGTTGTAAAACTATTTACAGCAGTCTTGGTAAGAAAGAATACAATGATCGTGAATATTTTTATTCTTACCAATTATTTCCATTAAAAAAAAAGTGAACATCTTTTTTGAAAAAGGTCTCTATACGAAGACTTTTTGAAATTTTAGACCAGCAAAGACATTTATTTTTACATCTCTTTGTTGGTTAAAAAACAACACACAGTGCCATTTATTAAGTAAGTAATTATTTATATATTTTGTGCAGCCGCCAGCCGGCATTGTTTTTCAACAAAAAATAATTCTCTATTAGTTAAAAAAAAACAGAATAATTCAATGGAAGCAATAGTCCGGAATTTGTCAAAATGTCTATAACATTGTCCAGACTCAGACAACTTAATGTTCATAGGCACACAGGTAGACAAATACCTACAAATCAAAGGTCTCAAGAACTCTCATTCAGCACCACCTCATTAATTTTAAAACAAACTTGATTTACAGTAACGGACTGTTACGATGACGATAACAGATGGAAGAGAGATGTTGTAGAGGCCACACTCATAAAGAACTAAATTCCCACCCGCACGCAAAATACGCGCATCGGATGTGGAATTGCGGACACCAGCCCGTTGTACTTTTAAAGAACTAAATTAATTAATCAATTATAATTGAAAAATAATTCAATGCCAGTTGATTCTTCGAGAATCGAGATGTCTCAATCATTCCCTAGAGTTATGGCATATAGAAAACCACCTTGTAGGTATATTCATTTAGATTTACTTCTTACATCCTTCTTTATTGTTTATTTTGCAGAAAATGTTAGAGGTTTGCATTGACAGTTTAGAATCTGCAATAAATGCAATTCATGGCGGTGCTGACGAGCTGGAAGTATGCAGTGCACTCACAGAAGGGGGACTCACTCCTACATTTGGCCTTGTTAAACAAATCATGGAAATGGTAAAAAACCCTTTTTTTCTTTCCTGGTTATAATATTTTCACATCACCTGCTCATTCAAATTTTAATAATGTAAATGGTGTAAACATTACATAAAGCAAGTCATTTTTACCCTAGAGTCTATCAGAGCCCGCTGGTCAATAATTTGATTTTTGGAACAACAAATAAAAAAAAAAATGAAAACCTTTACCAATGAGTGTTAACTTTTTACTGTTTAGTTATCATTGGTTGTCACAGATGGGAGCGTTATTACCTATATGTTGCATCCACGATTCAATTTGCCTGTTTTTGGAAATCATTGTTTTTGGAGAAAGGATGGTCAGCCATCCCACCCAGCAGAGCAGAGTATGCACAAGGATTCCAAATATGCATGCCTTTCTTGAACCGGTGCCACATCCAGTATCTAGACTCCAGGCAGTAGGTAGCTGAGTAGGTAATTTATGAATGGAAAACTTAGTAACAGTTTTCTGGACCATGGGTTAGAGTCCCAGCACCTCTCATCATCATCGTCAGTCTATAATGTTCCTACTGCAAGAACTCAGGCCTCCTCTCTAGGAGAGGGATGGGCTATAATCCACCACGCGGGCCCGGTGTGGGTTGGTAGATGTCACATGTCTTCGAATTTTTTGGTTTTAAGGCATGCCGGTTTTCTCACGATGTTTTTCTTCACCTCTAAAACACGTTAAATTTTTTAAAAGATTAAAGATTTTGAAGGAAATTCAAACATTATGTCATTGGAGTTGTGCTTGTGACTGTTGTGAGTGTGCTGACTGCTACTGCTATACCCACCTATGCTTTAAGGCGACATTAACTGCCCGCGCCCTTGAGCGAGTGGGAGGAGACAGCGATATAGGCCGATAGAGGAGCTGAGGGAGTCAGCGAAACACTGCCGCCAACCCACCTTGATTTATCAAACACAATACAAATAAAAGCCGTATACTAAAATATGGGTCATTCAATTGTCTTTTATATGATTAAAGTTTCATGTAAATACTCCCCATAGTTTTTGCGTGATTATCGTTTTTTTGTCCACGTTAGACAATACTTTACAAATTAATTACACTATGATACTAAAATATAATTTCACATTTTCACATATCAAATTATGAATAAAATTGTCTAGTAAAACATATATTTTTTTCAAAGAAATAAGACTAGAAGTTTAGACGTGATGTTCAATATAAAATCATTAAAAGTCGTTTATCTGCGCCCTAAGCAGCATAACGCTAAGCTGACGGTCGCACTTGCAACTATTAGCGAGACCTACGTGGCCCTAAATTATGTTTATCCATTACCTATATTATTATGTAGTTCAGTCATCAAAATCACATTACAATTTTATTTTAGGTAACTCGCAAAGCAGCTGGACTACCAATCCGTGAATCATGTCGCGGTTGCGGCTGCGATAAATTAAAGAAGGTAGGTCCACTTGATAAATGGAATATTCATACAAGGACCTGTTTATACATACATACATAAACTCACGCCCTTTTCCCATGGGAGCAGGCAGAAACCACAGAACGCCACCTGCTACGATCCTTACATACTCCATTTGCCTCGTCCACACGCACGCTAGTTGTACTACTTCGACCAGCTGTTTATTTACCACTGAAACTTTTTATTTCAGAGGGCAAAAGTGAACGTAATGATCAGATGTCGCTCGGGCTCCGACTTTCATTACTCTGACATGGAGATGGAGACTATGTTAGCTGACGCAAAGGTTTTCAAAGATCTGAGGGTAGATAGATATGTTTTTGGAGCCCTCACTGAGACACGGGAACTCGATGCTGACAACTGTAAATAAATTGTAAATCTAGTGCATCCTACTCCTGTTACTTTTCATCGTGCTCTCGACGTGTCCATAGACCCAATTTTATGGATTAGAGAACTATGTACTATAGGTTTTGACAGGGTACTAACAAGCGGCCAGAGTACGACTGTGAATGATGCCTATGCTTGTGATCAAATACTGGCGTTCCTTCGTAAGACTGATGGTTATGAGATTGATATTATGCCGGGAGGTGGGGTAAATCTGGAGAATGTTATAACTTTTATTGATATGAGATGCAAAATAGTCCACAGTTCTTGCGCGAAAATTAGAATTCTGTCTCTACATAGCAATGGTTTGACAATGGGGAGCGAATATGTTAAAACCACGGATGAGGAGACTGTGAGGAGGCTGAAGAAGTGCATTAGTGGTGACAATTAATAATTCTTACCTACTTAATAAGTAAGCTCCATCTAATATAATCACAATTGAATCAATAAGTATAAGATACTAGCTGTTACCCGCGATTTAGTTCGCGTGGCAATATTGATGTGTAGGTATATATTGCCACATATTTATGAAAAAAAAAGACAGCATATGTCACTCCCAGGATTATAATCCTTGCCAAATTTCATTACGATCCGATCAGCCATTTAGTCGTTAAAAAGTAACAAACAAACAGAGTGACTTTCGCATTTATAATATTATTATGGATCAGAATTTTATCTTCATCAACTCATTCCAGTTCTTGTAGCCTTCTTGTAGCCTTTGTTTTCTTGGTTCCTTTAAACTTGTGGAGATATATCTATACTAATATTATAAAGCTGAAGAGTTTGTTTGTTTGTTTGTTTGAACGCGGTAAACTCAGAAACTGCTGGTTGGAATTGAAAAATTATTTTTGTGTTGGATAGTCCCATTTATCGAGGAAGGCTTTAGGCTATATAACATCACGCTACGGCTAATGAGAGCGGAGCATAAATGAAAAATGTTACAAAAACGGGAAAATATATTTCCTTTTTGAGAGCTTCCGCTGCGTGCGCTGCGAAAACGGTTTAAGTTACGCTAATATCATCTAAGAAGGAATTGTTCCTCTTTAAAAGTTCTAAAAAAAAGTCTGCGACAGCATAAACCTACACTCCTTTGCAAAAAAAACGGGCACCTTAGGAAATTTACGTTCTAAGGTCGATTTGAGTTAATTCAATGAAATTTAATTGTTTGACGTAGTCTGTATACTTATAATCGTGTAAATTAATAAGCGTGAAGTGAACTGTGGCAATTTTAAAAAAAAATCTATGAATTCTTTAAAACCGATGTACACGGCCAAACAATAAGAAGTGGTCGACAATAAAGACAAGAAGATTTTTTTACTTTGTTTAATTAAATAAAGTTACAAGTGTAATAACCTAATAACGAGTGTGACCTCCTCTTGCCAAAATCACAGCTTGAATCCTTCTGGGCATGCTTTCCACGATGTTTTTAATGACGTTTTGAGGAATACGTTCCCACTCTTCTGCAATGACTCTTTTTAGCTCCCTGATATTTTGTGGAGCATGTTGCACTGATCTTACCCGTCTCTTTAGAACATCCCAGACATGCTCAATTGGATTGAGGTCAGGACTTCGAGCTGGCCAATCTAAACGACGGATCCCAACTTCTTGCATGTACGCTTCCACGTCGCCAGAACGGTGCGGGCGAGCATTGTCGTCCATAAAAATGGAATCTTCCCCAAGTGCAGTCAATGCGGGTTGTGCATATGGAATTAGGACTTCCATTATGTACCGGTGTGCATTTAATGTTCCATTTTCTATGAGAACTAACTCCGTACGCCCCGTCGAATTAATTGCTGCCCAAAACATAACGGAGCCTCCACCATAAGGAGTGATTTCTTCGAAACACACTTCCGCATAGCGTTCCCGTGGTCTTCGTAGCACTCGCCGGCGTCGGTCCTCTCCACACAAAGAGATTCTAGCTTCATCAGAAAACAATACTTTATTCCAGTCCTCCAGAGTCCATGAAGCACAGTTTCGAGCAAACTGAAGTCGAGCAACACGGTGCTCACTGAGTAATTTAGGTCCCCGAGCCGGGCGGTAACTCCTGATATTGGCAGCCAAAAGCCTCCTCCTGACGGTCCACAAGCTAACTTCTACTCCTCTTACTTCTTCAAGGCTCTTCTTCAGGTCCACACTTGACGCCTTACGATTCCGCAAGGCCTGACTCACCAAAAAGCGGTCATCTCTTGGTTCTGTGCGTCGTTTTCTTCCCGAACCGGGTCTTCTTTTGACCGAACCGGTCTCTTGATACCGTTGCCAAGTCCTCTGGACAGTTGAACGACTCACATTTAGCCGCTGAGACACGTAAGTTTGCGAACAACCTTCAAGTAGGGCTATAATTTTACCGGCCCTTAGCGCTTTATCACTCATGTCAAAAAGTGGTATTTAATGTAAAAAGAAAGATAAAATTGTTTAATTTGCAGAAAATATCCAAAAAGTTTTAAAATTTTAGTAATCAGTAATAAAATCGTTTCAGCAATTCGCGCCATTATTAAAGCAATTTTACAATAATCTACAATAATCATTATTTTCCTTTTGTTAATTTCAAAATTTAAATTTGGAACGTACAGAATCATGCCAGGATTCTTCAAATAACATGCCAATACATCGTCAAATTAATAAAACCTCTTACTTGTCCTTCTTCATTGAAGTAGAGAAAAAAATATGAAGTGCCCGTTTTTTTTGCAAAAGAGTTTATCTTTTAAGATTGACTCACTGTAACCTTTTTTTACAGTTAAACTGTTAGGTTAAAAATAATTATTTTTTGCGAAGCTTATTTAACCCATATGGTATTAAATTAATCTTTATGTAACTAAATAAATGTGTTTCTTGTTCTAAATAAGTGTGTTTGTTAGAACAGAAATTTAATATAGAATATTTGTGCCCTTTATTACTCTTTACAGTTTAAACAAATATCTTAGAAGATATCGCAATGTAAAAATATCCGCGCGGCAAAATATTTCGCGCGTCGCAATGTAGGTACGGGGGATTCTGGCTGGCCTCCGGGAAATTCAAATTCAAAATATTTACTGCATCATAATGTTTACAAGTATAGAGTGTTATAGTATATTTAACAGTAAGAGATACCTATAGTAATTCACACTTTAATATAATCTAAGCTAATCTAAACCATCTGAATATAATAAAGAGGAAAGATAAGATTTTTTGTTTGTTACGATTTAGCTATATTTATGTGACGCAGACGAAGTTGCGTGGGTCAGCTAGTTATAAATAAAAATAAAATAATATTTTCTTTGTCGTTAATATATTCTTTGTCTATTATCAAAATCTAATTATGTATAAAATATAACTATGTATGTAAATAACAAAAAAAAACATTTTACATTTTATGAAATAAATAGTCATCTATTTCTTGAAAAAACTTTATTTTATTTATGCCATATATATTTATTTTTCCTGTCATAATCTTATACTATCCTTAAAATATCTGTTGCTACGAAAGTGCTACGAGCGTGCTACGACGACGGCGCGCGGCGTAGAGGGCATTTATTCCTGTCCTGCCGTGTCCACGGCGCGCACAAGTGCCGGACGCATGCCGCCGCCGCCGGGGCTGCGGGACATAGAAAGAGATACCGGAACACACAAATCTAAGAAGGAACATGGGTGGGGATTAGTCATTAGAAGTCCGACACACTCTTTTCAGAGGGGCAATTTGATGATTGATTTCCCAACCAAGAAAAGTTTACATAATTATACACTTTTATCAAAAGTTGTTTTTAAAAACTATTTGATTCTGTCATCATCTCCAGATATACAAAACCTTTTCCGGTATACCTATTACCTAATCATTCCACTATAACGGTCAAAGTCATTCCAACATTGCTTTCTCCATCTGCCATTGCCTTCCAAAAATCCTGCAACCTGCTCCATTCCTACCATAGTTTCCTACCAACATCGATAAATATTGCGCTCCATTTATCATGAACGGTATATATTGCAGAGGAAAAATGCTGCCCGGCCGCGTTTAATGATGCTATTACGGAGTCGGGAACAATATCAGGAGCAAGCTCACGATTCTATAATAATTGCGATGACCTGCCTTTGTACACAACTTTTTTTTAACAGTTTGCTAATGACGCGCAAAGGCCATTCTTTTTGTGAAAACGGGCAAGCTGTTGACAGATGACGGAAAAAAGCGCAGAAAAAGGCTGATTAAATCTAATTAATTATAATTATTTATTTATTTATTTATTATTTTTTTAATTTGAGTTAAATATTACCATTTTTTTTTGAGTGGGAAAATCCTCATGGATACCCTCCGCCTGGGGCGAGCGGGGGTTATGTCGGACTCTAACCGACTAAAAACCCACTGTTCCTACTAATACCATGTGTCGGGGGCCCGGGAGATACAAGTACATTCGCGCACACCCCCGACTGGGAGTTAAATATTACCTAGGATGCTACTTGGACTTAATATGACCATAAATGTCGTCTAGAATCAAACGCCGCCACATCCATTTTAAACAAAAAACAAGTATTTGGTCTCTATGGAATCGGCGTTTAATTTCTAACAAACCCCACTATACTTTTCTAGAACAAACCCCGCTACATCCTGAGTACCTAATTTGAATAAAAAAATGGATTTCGTTTCAAACTCCGCTACATCCATTACTTCTCACTATCATTCGCCATTCCATCAAAGGCCGACACCTCCACCAGTTCTTTCCATCCGTTCGTGAGCGGCTGGCCAGGACATGGCTGGAGGTGGATCACTGTGTCGCCCAATTTCTCACAGGTCATGGTAACTTTAAGAGTAAATTATTTTCCTTCAAGCTTGTTGCCTCGCCTTTTTGTCAATGTTCTACATCTGACTGCGAATTTGAACAAACTGCACATCACATTTTATGGGAGTGTAGTCTTTGGCAGAATGAACGTAATATTATGTTAAATAGTGTACAGGTTACATCCGGAGTTATTTACTATACGGACCTTGTAGAAACTAGAACAAATTTCCGTGCGTTCAAGCATTTTTGTCATACCTATTATTGGAATCAAATATAACAGCTCACAACTTAGGACCCAGTAATATTAATGACAATAATATCCGTGGTGCTAGGCAACTGGGCTTATCCCAGTTGTATACGTCCCTGTGTGCCTATTGGCCTTGTTCTGTTCTGTCTCCTGCTGATATGGAGGGAAGTGGAAATTATGTTTTTTCCTACTCCTCCGCTATTCTTTTCTGATTAATTTCGTTGCGGGATCCAAGACAGTTAAATCGCTTCTCTGGGACTTCGTCGAGCTTCATTGTCTCGGCGCTTTTCTTGTGGTCGCCACTGTTGATTCTGGCTAACAGGAGTTACAGTGGTTTGGGAATAGTGTGGCGGGCTTGTCCCAAAAAAAAAAAAAAAAAAATATCATTCGCCGCCACATCCGTATTAATAATAATAATAATAATCATTATATTTCAGGCAACTAAGGCCCATAAGTAAAATACACACAATTAGAAAACAAAAATAACAAACTAATACATAATCGTCGGCGTCGTGTTTCGCTGCGAGGAGGGGCCCGCAAGGGCCGACGCCCGTCGGGGCTGTGGATATCGAAAGGTTACCGCGGCTCCGACACAAGGGCGAAGAAGAAGGAACATGGGTTTGGTTTTTAGTCAGTAGAAGTCTGACACTCCCCTTCGCTCTGCCCAAGAGCGGGGGGGGGTTATTCGATGATTTTCCACCCACCAAAAAAAAAAAAAAAAAAAAGGTGTCGCGTAACATGCGCGTAACCGTCCTCTGAAACCCCGGTAAACGACACCTTTCGGCCAAAAGTCCTCCTTCAAAAAGGTCTGGAGATGTTGGATTGGAACACGCACCACAAATGACTTAAAATTGATGTTGTGGCGCGATTCCAACCTTTCGACCCTCAGAGTCCAGTTGGTCTTCACTTTCAGAAACTGCACCACTTCCTCAATCGTCGTGGTGTGATGCAGTCGTGAAACGTACAGCTGCGTCGTAGGCACATCAGGGCGGAGCAGCATGTTAGGACCACTCGGTGCAGTACCGCAGAGGTTCCGAGAGCAGGACTTCTTCTTCTTCCTTTCCACTTTAGTTGGTCGTATTGACCAATCAGAACGTTTCTTTTTGAGAGATAACTGTCATGGCTTGCAATGGCTGCCGAGGCATTTGTTCTGTAATTTTACCAATATGAGTACCAATTTCCGCCACATCCATCACTGTGTGTATCAAAAACCGCCAGATCCATATCTAAAATGTTGATTATTGAAAAATTTAACTTTCTGGATTTAGCAGAGTTTGATTCTAGACGACACAATATCTAGCTTAGATTACCCCCTATGGGCCCTATGCTTCCTATAAATCATCTTCTAAGATAATACCCTGGTTCAAGCCATAGCCCGGGGCGAGAGGGAATGGGGTGCCGTCGCCTCCAGCGAAGCAGTGATGCTAGCGAAGGAGGTGGCGGAACGTGAGAGGGAGCGAACCTCTCGTCACAGCCGCCGCGGGAGACGCTCCGGGCGTCAGGGACAACGTGATGGCTTCCGGCCACCGTAGTCGCGGGCAGGTGGACGGTGAGTAATGGGCTAACTCACCGTTCGTCCTTCCTATGACGATGACAGGCCGTGTCGACGCCGCGTTCGTGTTCCACGCGCGCCTCAAAGAGATGTCAGCAACACTGCAGGGGCCTGCAAGGGCCGACGCCTGTCGAGGCTGCGGGTTGTGCGACAGATACCGCGGCCTCGGACAAAAACGGCTAAGAAGGAACATGGTGGTTTTTAGTCAGTACAAGTCTGACACTCCCTACCGCTCTGCCCAGAGCGGGAGGAGAAATTTGATGATTTCTCACCCTAAAAAAAAAGATATGATAGGGCTTACTTTGATAGCTCGTATCTCGGAAACGTGACTCTTGAGAACAGTTTGTCTCATACAAAACTTGTTTGTGTTGATACTAGCTATCGATCAGTAGGTATAGAGATTACGTGCGTGACCGCCAAAATAAAAAAAAAATGGCGGTGGTTAGACAAGCCAGGCTTCCAAATATCTTCAAATCTCTTAAAAAAACAAAAGATGTAGGTATGTTCTCTTAACTATGTTGTGGCGAGTATGAGAGATTTCTTCTGAGTCTCTGAGATCATCATCTTCTTGCCCTTTTGTCCCATTCTGCTCGGGGTATTTTCCTCTATCAAGCGTCACAGTATTCCTTGCTGTTTCATATCATTCACACAATTCATCCATCCTTTCTTTAACCTTCCTCTCCCTCACCATCCATCAACATTTTCATCAATCCATCAGATTTCTTCTGAGATATATCTACAAAATAAAATACGCCTTTGTATCTACTTCTTAGTTTCCGGGTAAGGGAATGTGGTTGAATTTTTCGGTTAGATGAGCACACTTTTCTTCGCAAATCGTTTTCCATCCATTAGTTAGGACGATTGATTGAAATGCCTACTTACATTGTGTAGCAGACGTGATGGGGAAGATAATTAGTTAGAAAGTAATGGCGTTTCTTATCCTTATCTATTTGTCATTTAGGTGATTCACACGATTTATGTGCCGTGTGGAATAATTAATTGTATAAGAAATTACATTCATTGATTTCAATTCTGAATCTCACACTAGGAATTTCTGTATCGTGAGTTCCAGGCTCCCTCGTTCCGATTTTTTTAATCTAAAGAAGACAGTAGTATTTAAGATACGTGTACCTACTCGTAGGTAGGTATGAATGTTGTGTGGTGTGAAGGGGGGGGGGGGGGGCGAAATTAGACAGTCGTATTGGTGCTGTGAGGATGTGTCTCTGAATGTTATACCTGTTGTATAATATGGAAGTTTGTGATATATTGGATTAATTAAATAGTTGTAAATATATAAATGCATAGGTATATGTACCTGTCATAGTGAGCTACGTGGGTTTTTAGGATAGGAAGGTTTCAGTCAAGTCAGGTCAAGTTTAAGAAATATGTTTCAGGCAATAATTTTTAAAATTAGTAGATAAAAGATTTCACAGGAGTTAGAATTGGTATACCTACCTGCATGATTCAAAGAGTTCATAAGCACGTCCGCTTCATACCATTTCACTTGTATCATGTTCTCCTATTTCATTCAGCGAAAATACTAAATTTCTCGCTCAAACTGAATGAACCAAAACACTACGTCGAGTAAAACTTTTATGGCTTCATTTAATTTCGGTCAACTTGTTTTAAGGTCGTTAAAGAAATTATTTTTAAAAAGGGATGGGACTGATTACGCGAATTTTACAGCTGTAAGGGCCCTTTGAAAACAGATTACCAGTCAAATAAAGAAATGAAAAAAAAGTTAGGTATAGTAAAAAGAATTTGTCAGACCGTCGTCGGATGATTAATGATAATTTGGGAGAATGTCCGTGAGGGAACCGCGACGGAGACCGCAGCCCGGGAAAACGCGCGTCGTGGTCGCCGCAACAATCTTTTCAAACCCTCCATCAATCATACCAAGCTTTTAAAAGAGCTTCTGTTTCTGAGGTCGAGGCTGAGACCCCGACATGTTTTCTCATGTTTTACAAATAAGCGAATTAATTACTTCCTTGCGACGGATACGGAATTCATTCAAAAAAATCTTTTGTAGAATGAAACCCTTTTGGTTACACGGCTTTTATTCTGCTATTTTGGGTCTGATACTGATAGGTTAACTTGCATCATCCCCCTGTTGAGCAAAATACTCAATCTGATGACTTCCAGTTGTTTCGATCCAAAGCCAATGCGGACCACTGGTCGCTAGTATTTTCCAGAGGTGGGTTACCATGGATGGAGTCTTAAAATTTCCAGTGCGGAAAAGAGATGGCGCTACTCGCCAGACATCCTGTATAGCGCTTTCCCTCACTAGAATAAGTAATTCTGTTCTAAGTTCTAAGACATCATTCTCTATACTATTTATATTTTTGAAATTCGTTTTTTCATCTTTATCGGGTCAAGGTTGATTAGGAAAATTTGAAAGTTTCGGGTAGATAGTGGTGTCTTCACATAGGTGGGTACTTAATTTCCGATTAATTATGGAGGGTACCATCTATCTGGCAGAAACTTGATGCTCCGAAATTTATTTGGCATAACACACTTGGCATATTCTTCTTTGAACGAATGTGTTTGAGGCAAAACAATTATTTAATAGAATTATCGTTTCGCCGAATGTTTAAATGGCCGAATTTTCAATGGCATACTTTTAAGATGGCAGAATTTTATTTCGTAGATTTTATAAGGTAAACATAATTCCTATTCCCAATTCCAATGGCCAATTCTATTACAATATTTTTGAACTAATTTAAAATTAAAAGTCAATACCTTTTGCTACAAAAGTTAGTGACAGGAACGAATCGCTGCAAAACCGACTCCACGTAGTCTCTTCTGCCCTACCCCGAGAGTGTAAAGTAAGCCCGCGTAAGCGCGGAGTGGCAAGGCGGCCCGCAAGCTGAGGAGCAGGTGGCTTAAACGCGCGCCACCGCGTCCGCCGGCCACAAGCCGAAGCTGCGGTGGTGTGTGTTAAATAAAACCATCTACAACGATAAGCTTGCGTGGGACCGCCGGAGCACCGCAGCGCCGGAGCCGTGACAGAAGTCATGCCTGCTGCATGTTACACGTATGTATAAAATTAAATGCGTGCCAAAAGACGATTCTTATTATGAATTTTCGGCGAAATGATGGTTCTGGAAATGAAGTTTATGCTCAAAGATGATTCTGACTTACAAAATTATGCGATTTGAATTTATGGTAAATGAGTGTACGCCAAATGATTTTCGGCGAAATGAAGTTTCTGCTATCCACTGTTAAGCAAAACAAAATTCGGAAATAAAAAGTTCTACTATAAATGGTAGACCCAATTAAGGAATAGGTAGGTAGGTATTTCTTGCTATTAGACGACGCTAGGACTTTGCTTCTTAAGGCGGGGTTGCAGTACTTTTTATTAGATTTTTGAATAAGTCGAGCTCCACGATAACTGACAAATGCTTGCACTGACTGGACGGGTCCACTCAAATCTGTGTGGTGCTTTCTTCAAAAGACCATCTCAAACACTAATCTGCATAGTCTTCATGTGTGTATTATACCAAGATTATGTTTGTACCTTGAACATATTGTAAACCCAAACGATTTTAAAAGAGTGTCCATGAAGTTTCTTGCCATTCTTCTCATGAGACCAACGCTTTGGAATTGGCAACTACAGTACACTCACGAGTTATTATGCCTTGTGACTGGGACTGTAGCTTAGTTTATTTAGCTTCAGTAGTTCAGTAGTTTATTGCCGCACTCGGAGAGCTTCAGTGGTTGCTTGGGCCGTCGCTTGGTAGGGGCTTTTGGCGGTTTTGTCATACAAAACTATGTCAGGCCTTTGCTGGGTGGCGGCTTGAGTAATCGTTGGATATCTCTGAGTGCCGCAGTTAGTTTAATTCGACTATTCAAAAGTGCCTGTTACTGGCCTACTTGAAATAAATATTTTTGACTTTGACTTTGAACCTATAAAAATCGAACTAAATACGAGTTTTTTAAT
The DNA here is from genome assembly GCA_949775195.1 of Diarsia dahlii. Classification (NCBI taxonomy): domain Eukaryota; kingdom Metazoa; phylum Arthropoda; class Insecta; order Lepidoptera; family Noctuidae; genus Diarsia; species Diarsia dahlii. The sequence goes on from OX459212.1 coordinate 9,576,402, forward strand.
AAATAAAAATCTTTACATAAAAATTGAACATACTCTCTAGTAAATCGTAAAGATAGAAACGCGATTTAGAATGATCGGCTCGATATTTTTTTTATCAAACATGACTCTAAATCACAATTTCAAACGTGTACTGCTAAGACATTTCATCATGAATTTATATAAAAGTTATATCAATAGATAGAACTTTTTATTCTGAAGTAAATGTTGAAAGCATATTGTATAATTTCTTTATAGTTTTTCTCCAAGAAGCAAAAAACAGTCAAAATTTAGGCATTATATCGCTCGCGCGGCAGGGCGGGGGGGTGAGGTCGTGCGTACATAAAAACAAAGTACTGCAACCTCGCCTTAAGTAGAGAGGTGACTTCAACCCCTTGGGAATTGCAATTGGTCGTAATGACAAAAATAAAATACAAGTAAACAAACGAAAGGGTTTATTTCAGTGAATCAAAGTGTAGATATCTAATATAATATTTTAATTAACTTATAATACCTATATTACATCTAAGGTATAAAATAAGGCTATGTCGTGAGATGTGAATATGCTTACTTTAAGGCAGTTCTGCATACCGTGCATCATTAAAAACTACTATTTACACCGACTTAGGTCTAAATCTAAGATAAGAGACAAGAATTGGTCGAATTGCAAGTTTAACACGTTAGATAAAGCGTTCCTTTTTACGTTCAAGCGAATCTAGGTTAGGTTTAAAAGTAAATCATTAGATTTAAGGCAGTTACAGAGAGACTTATGTAACTAATGTATTTTATGTGAAGTTATTTCACATTGTGCCAGACTTTTTACGGAGAATTTTGTTCCGAGTCTGACTGTTTTGTAGAAAATTCAAAGATCTTTTAGTATCTAAATAGGCCTCATTAGAACAAGATTCACCCAAAATTCTCCGTAACTTGTCTCAATAAAACATATATAGGTATTTCTAATTACATTAGGAAGGTAATTGCTCACATCAATTTTGATTAGGCTTAATTACACTGATATCGGCAGAAGATATTGTTAATGTTCGTCAATTAAAGTAATTAACCTATAATAGTTAGTCTAGGACTACCTATTAATACAATATGTTCAGTTATCCAGAATTTGAGATTTCGCACTATGAAGGTCCTTGTGAAGAAGCTCAGTGCATCAATTCTTAAGGTTTTCACAGACTTTTTTTAATCTATGGCAGGTTTTCCGACAAGCGACGTGCCATGTTTCTTTAAGTTTTAAGTCAATATTACATATTTTAAAGATCTACAGATCTATAATAACGCAGTCGAGTGTCCCAAAACGTATCAAAATCGGAACACTTGTAAAATTGACTTATTAGGGATACGTAGGAATGTTTTTTGAGTCTTTTAAACTATGACAGAATGTCTGTTTGTCTTCTTGTCAGGTGCATAGGGTTCTAGTTTCGCGGGTTCCGTGTTGAGGGCGCTGTAGTCGACAGGGAATGGGGGCTGGGGGAGCGAGTCCTTGGGGGGCACTAGCACCCACTGGCCAGGGCCGTTGGGGTTCTTCCCCATCAGCCAGTTGGTGAAGCAGTGCACGTAGGTCCCGTAGTCCAATATTAGGTAGCCGTTCTGTTGAAAAAGAATGTATTAAAATAATTATCAGTTATTCTTTTTATCCAATAATTACAAGACGTAGACTCGATTAAGTAATAATCATCAAAGTAATCGCGCAGAAAAAAGTCTGATGAAATTCAGGAGAAGTTTGGCAGATACTGGATTTTATGAGAACAACTTGTTTTCAAATTGCAAACCTAACTTTTCGAATTTAGGCCAGGATAATTCAACTCTAGTAAAGGAATGCCTCGTTGGTCTAATGTACTATTAGGTACCTACAACTTTGCATAACGCTTCGGGGATTACAGGCGTGATGTTATGAAGTTTATATTAAGAATAGTAAAAAAACTCACGCTGGTCATGCGATCATAAGCCGTGTCTATGATCTCTTCAACCCTAGCCGCATTCAGCCCAATGACAGACCGGTAGAAGGCAGCCAACGCCTGTTTCGTTATAGCACCTGTACCTGAAAGAAAAAAAAAACATTTATTTAAGTGGAAACACATAGGCCCGTGTCCCAAAGGAGGCCGGTTGAGATTTATTGGTACACCCGCACACCCGCTGTTCGACATTTCCGGGATTGGATCCCGTGTGATACCGCCAGCCTATTGATATTTACCGGGCACTGTTCCAAATATAGGGGTTTGCTGGAAATTCCGTAAAAAAAAATGCAATTTTGTCCGGTTTGGGAATTAAACTGGGAAACATTACGAACAGAAGAGCTTGCTTTAATTAATAAAAGTGGGTAAAGAAATTCAGGTATATGGGCTGTAAACATAGGTATACCTACATGACGGTGTTGCCTTACTAAATTATGTTCCAACAAAAATATATCTGACATGCTTTCAAATCCATCATCGTGACAAATGAAGTAGAAGCTGAGCTTTTACCTCATATTGGTGAAATACGACGATGTTACATGATGTTACTAAAGCAAATGAGATCGTTCACCTTGGAAACATCTACGTGATAAATCGTTTCGGCTTTCTAAATCAGCATGACAGAATATAGCAATTTAGGGAGAAAACTGTCAGTGTTAGTATTTTCAAGTAGGCTTATTTACCTACTCTTATTGCAATTCTACTTATTTTTAACCGACTTCAAAAAAAGGAGGAGGTTATCAATTCGACTGTATTTTTTTTTTTTTTTTTTTTTTTTTAATGTTTGTTCACTCATAACTTTCGACTTGGTGAACTGATTTTCATGATTCTTTTTGCATTTGAAAGCTGGTGCTTCCCGTGTGGTCCCATTGTCACCATTTCAATATCTGATGATGGGATCTTGTAGAAATCGGGGGAACTCTTCAATAAATAACAGCAGATTAACCGCGATTGTTTCTATAGCATATCTAAGCATTGTTTACGCCATCACACAACATAATATCACGCCTGTACTCACTACAAAGGTTATAAAAACTATTTGGTGAACATCTGATGAAGAACTTCGGAGATAGACAACGGAACTCCTCATTATATGATAGCAAATGGACTGGGATTGCTGAAATCTCATGTCTGTCTATTGTTTACACCAGTTCATAACATAACATCACGCCGGTACGTTGTAAAGGGGTAAGCACATGTGAACCACTAAAAAGTGAAAAATAAAAACTTTTTTACAAAAAAACTTTTTTACAAAAAATAAAACCGACTTCGACAAAAAAAACACTCAAAAGTGAAAAATAAACTTGAGAAGAAAAATCAGTTACTGAAGTCGGTGACTTTTGTTTCTTTGATTTAATTTTTTTGTCACCGACTTCAGAAACTGATTTTTCTTCTCAAGTTTATTTTTCACTTTTGAGTGTTTTTTTTGTCGAAGTCGGTTTTATTTTTTGTAAAAAAGTTTTTATTTTTCACTTTTTAGTGTTTCACATGTGCTTACCCCTTCACAACGCACCGGAGTGATGTTATGTTAGGAACTGGTGTAAACAATAGACAGACAATATGAGATTTCAGCAATCCCAGTCCATTAGCTATCATTTATTGAGGAGTTCCATTGCCTATCTCCGAAGTTCTTCATCAGATCTTCACAAAATAGTTTTTATAACCTTTGTAGTGAGTACAGGCGTAATATTATGTTGTGTGATGGCGTAAACAATGCTTAGATATGCTATAGCAACAATCGCGGTTAATCTGCTGTTATTTATTGAAGAGTTCCCCCGATTTCTACAAGATCCCATCATCAGATATTGAAATGGTGACAATGGGACCACACGGGAAGCACCAGCTTTCAAATGAAAAAAGAATCATGAAAATCAGTTCACCCAGTCGCAAGTTATGAGTGAACAAACATAAAAAAAAAAAAAAAAAAAAAAAAAAAAAAAAAAAAAAAATACAGTCGAATTGATAACCTCCTCCTTTTTTGGAAGTCGGTTAAAAATAAAACCGACTTCGACAAAAATAAAACACAAAAAAGTGAAAAATAAAAATCACCTTCTGAAGTCGGTGGCAAAAACATGAAATCAAACAAATAAAAGTCACCGACTTCAGAAGCTGATTTTTATTTTTCACTTTTTTGTGTTTTATTTTTGTCGAAGTCGGTTTTATTTTTTGTAAAAAAGTTTTATGTTCTAATAAAATATTATTACTATTTTCATCTTGCAATATTTCTATTCATTTCTATTTATTTCTTTACTTTGTATTTCTTTCCGTTCAGTTCATTAATAAATTGCAGAAATATCAAGTTTTGTAAAACTTCCACAGTTTAATTAACGTCGAGTAAAATATAGGTCACGCAACATAAAATATTGACACAGAATAATATTCCGATAACTCTTCCGTGGAACAGCGAGAATATCAGGCGCACTCGCTTTAGATAAAAAAGTTAAAATAAAGGCGATGGCAGACGATAGAAAAATAAGTGCGCCACAGGAAAGACCGCCTTGCCTCGCTTCAGTGTGCACACTGTGATTTTGGCTACAAATGTTGAGCAAGGTGCCAAATTTTTAAACCGGAGAACAACCAAACGTTGTAATTTTATTTTTTCGTTGTAGTTTTTGACTACTTATGGCGCAATAAATTTAAACGTTAGACAATCTTATTGCTTCAACGTGAAATGATTTAATGTGCAAGTTCATGGCAGCGAAAAGACCGCTATGATGTTACAAATTAAAGTTCTTAACACAATTTCATTTTGTGCATAAAATAATTTGAGCGAGAATAATTTTAGCAGCAATGCAGGAACAATGGCGTCGTTAGTAAACATTCTGGCTAAATTACGATAATAATTAACTTGAAATTAGTAATAAATTGTAGCTCGACCCTATGGTGCTGGAGAACATTTCATGTTGGATAATTAACTTGATTCAGGAGGCCTTAGGGGCGGTGACGTCAGTCGCCTGCGTCAAATTAATCCCGTCGATCAAGCCTTGCCGGGAATCGACACACGTCACTTGTACCTCTTTATTACCGTTAACAGGGCGAAGTTCACAATCAAGCGTAAAATAAGTTGCTTTAGGCTAAAAATAAGGATGAAGACAGTTAACTTTGTTTTGGCAGTGAGAAGTAGAGACCGAAAAGTTTTGACAGTCCGTGAATAAATAAACTTGTGAGGCTATCTGGGGCTAAGTAGTGCCTTGTCTGAAGTTTGCTTTTATCTGGATAGATTATAGAATAAGGTTTTTTATGGTCTCATGTTTCTTTCTAGCGATCATCAACATATTGGGAAGGTATCATTTGGCAGTTTTCACGATATGTCAACAGATAATCAAAAGTAGGTACTTACTCGTCCTATCAACAACATGAAACAGTATCTTGCAGAGGTACTGTAGGTACAGCGGCAGGTCAGTGAACCTCTTCATCTCACTCAGGTGTAGGGCCCACCGCGCTATCCACCCCTCCAGGGTCGTCCTCCCTGGTATGTTGATACCGCTGGACTCCGGACCGCAGACCCTTCTGTAGTACGGCAATTCAGCAAATCTAGCAAAAGGACAAAAAAAAAATATTTAAAGGTAACGAGAATTTAAAAGACAGGCAAAGTTAGGAATCCAAGGAGTGTTTTGTTTGAGGTTAGGTAGGTATACAACAAAAAGAAAAACATGAATTTGTATATCAGATTCCCCGCATACTTTTCTTATACAGAACATGCAATAATACATAAAAAAGTTCGGTATATCAGAGGGAATTTAATAACGAAGGAAAGTTACAAAACACGTGACTTAGAGAATGGATGCCGTACGGTCTCTAGTGATATTTCTTGCGCTCCGGTTGGCTCCATAGTTCGCTGTTGTTCCTTTGTCGTAAACTTTATGCTTTCTTTCATTAGCTTCCTGCTTCAACTGTCTCGTGTCCGACCTAAAGTTCTCCAGTATCATGATACTGCATCATAAAAATGGCCGGCTTTCCATGAAAATGCCACTTAGGAAAATATACAGCCTATAGAATTGCATATTACATCACAAAGTGCTCATATTTTTGAGCCACTTTCATGAAATGTCAGCAGCTGGCTGACATTCATTTTTATGGGTTATCATAGTACAAAATGCCGGTTTACAGCACGTATTTGTTCGGCCATATTTCAGTTTTACTGCTTTTAGGTACTCGACTTTTATGTAAATAAGGATAATGTGTTTCTAAAGAGTTTTTCAAATATCTTTAGGATTAGATAGAAAATTTCGACTGATGTGTCCCCATTTCCGAAACGCTCACACTTACCTAATGGGTCTAGGTGTCTTAAGAAGGAGATTTTATCTTCATAGCCTAAAACGGAGACTAAATCTAGACAAATAAAAGACAATGATCACACAAGGTGTGGAAGAGCTCGACTTACTTGGCCGGCAGTGGATTGATGAAGTTGTCTATAAATTCCCGCTTCACTTCGAGCAGTATGTGGAATTCCGACGAGTTTGGCGACCAGTCCGCGAAATGCGCCAGCCTCTGTGAAATACGACGAGAAACGAATTTAATTATTCTCATTCATTGTTCTCTGTTAGTAAGTTATGTGAGGTTGTAATGACTTAATGTTGAGTTTTAGAAGCTTAATTAACTATTTGCCTTCAGTTCCCGGTCTATTTGCCAGGTAAATCCCGTCAGTTTCTCGCACTGAGTTGTGTTGACTTCGCTCCAACTCGAAGGCTTTTAAGATATAACTTCGTTATTTAATTCTGTTAAACTTTTAACTGAGTTATTTGAACTGTGCCGAGTTAATTGTGTTTAAAGTACGAGCTGTTTATATTTAGAATAGTCCCGTCCTTAACCTAATTAAGGTTTAATTTAATAAAGCGTTGTCTGCAAAAGCTTTTTTCAGTCATTCAGCATAAATTCAATGCTTGGGAATGAATATTTGTCATGAAAATAGTTATTGTCATTCCATTATGGATTCTAGATAATGCTACATTCTACTCAACGTAAATATAGGTACACCTCGACTACATACATTATGATTAAATTACCACGGACACGGAATTTTTGGATCGATAGAAAGGCAATTACATGAGCCATCAACTTCCAGAATTCAGATTTATTAAGACAAGATGTGACAAATTTGATACCTTCCTACCTCGAAGAATTGATCGAAATCGGTGTCGATGATGACGTCATCTCTGTCATGGTCGAGCAGTTCTGTGAAGAAGAGGGTCATCTTGTCTGTCTGCATGGAGCTGAGCTGGGCTAGAGGCTGCTCGTCTTCCAAGTCCAGACATTCTAGGTCTTCGCTGCACCGGTTGACCCATGTTGCTGTGAAAAGAAGTAAAATAATGAAAACATAAAAACAAACGATACAAGGTTTGAAGGGGAAAGCTATATGACGCAAAAAGGTTGGCTATATCGGCGTCCGCAGCCATTTAATCCTTTATTGTTATCGTAAACCCTTTCGCTTACCTCACAAGACTCACAAAAATACGTAAGTAAACATAGTACCATACGATTTCCGCCAAAGAATGGGCTCAACCCGTCTACTGCTCTGGGTGTATCGTAAAAAGCGACCATCCCTCTTTCTGAAAGCCTATTCAATTTTGATCTGTTGTAAAATCCTATGGCAAATGATTTGATGCGGTTGCTTTTTCAGTGACCCAATCACAGCCGTTAACATTGTATACGTATGATCGATGATTTATGACTGCTGTTTAATAGAAGTCCATTTAATAACTAGGCTTCACCCGCATTAGACATTATCCCACGAGAGTAGACCCAATCAAGTTACATAAAACCAGTTTGTGCGGATCTCTCATTGTACTGGAAATCTATACAAATCGAGGCCTTGTTATACTCGACATTTATAGCTTGATGTGTCGCGCAGTTTGTACTATCGGGACAAAAAGTCATGGTATTCCCGTGTAGGCACCTACCTAATTTCATCAGAATCCGTTCAGGTGCAAAGGCGTGAATACCTTATAGGCAGACAAACGGAACTGTTCTGTGACTGTTCCTAAATTACCCTAAGTTCTTATTCATGAATATGATTCGTTTCCTTCACATTAATAATGTTGTGGGACTTGTGGGTATAGATGGGCAAAAGAATCCCACTTCTAATCCTATTTTGCCTAAAACGTAACTCTAACATAAAACTTTAAGCTGATTCGAGCTAAAATGTAGGACTATCGATTGCTCGATTGAAATAGAATGACAGTACGATTGTGTTCGTCCCTCGAGAACGGCGCTTGCCACAAATAAAACAAAGTTTGACCGTGCATGAATTTAGTGCGGAGTCAAATAGTCGCTTCATATGAATATATTCAAAGCTATTTCAAGTCTGGGTCCCGCTTTTGTGTCGAGGCTTTTAATGCAGATTCGATATTGGCTTTCAACTGAGTTATCATATTGGTTAGTTTTCTTCCAAAGATTTGGTGAAGGAAATTAGGCATTTCTATCTATCGGAAAAAAATAAAAAAAAATGCACCTACCTATTACAGTACCTTGTTCGATTGTTTTTCTTTATTGCATACAAAAAAAGGAAACATATACCAACATAGTATTGGGTTTTCTATCAGCAAACCTAATTTCGATTGCGTGATTTTCAGAAGAGGTTATACCTATGTGCTTCAACATTTTATTTGTTCTAAGTTGCACAAATAAAAGAAAACTCTAAGTATCTAAAATAATCATTAACAATTTGGATACTTGTACGTTCTCTTACTTAAGTAAGTAGGCCCAAAATTAGCCCAAAGCAACATTTAAGTAGCCTGTAATAAAACGGATAACATAGTGAGGCTCTAAGAATCCATTGGGAGCTGGTTAGCTACGTCTGAATAACTCACGAGCCTCCCTCATGACCTAACCTCTTTGTACGAGAATATGAGACTAAAGGCATAATTACGTACAAACCATTGCTGCCTCGGACAAAGGTAAAATTAAATGTTAAAAGGAAAGAAAAGAAATGGAATGGAAACATGTATTTTCGTTCGCCGATGTAATCGCCCGCTGCGATATTTCCGGCAACGCTGCTCGATGTTTCAATTTATCGAAAATATTTTCCGTGAACTATTTCGCATGAATTTTGCTGCACGTTCAGTTTTCCTGACAAGTACCTACATGAAGTGAATATTTCAGGAACTGGCTGTGTGTAGCTTTTCAGTTAGTGTTGAAATAGTTACTGTTGGGGAATCAAATCAAATACCTGGAAAGTTGTTAATATTTTTTGATAAACGGAAATTAAGGAAGGTGATGGTGATGATGGCAACCCATCTATAGTGGCTAGGCTTATTTAGGAAATGGACAGTTATAGTTTTGTTCATTGTATAATTAAGAATTGAGAATATGGGATTCAATATTTATTTTATTCTAATTTAAACATTAGGTTCTAGTAGTACAGACCTAACTCTTGCACTAGAAAATTTAACCTTACTGCTACCAAATGTGTAACTATCCGTGTATGTACTAGCTGTATAGTGTATAGGTACCTACTTCAAAATCGAGCAATTTTATGGCCTCGCGGTTTCAGTCAGTGCTATACAATCAACACACACAATCGGCAAAACCAATGGCAATATATTTTTTTCAAAAAAGTGTAACGACACACCCGTCACATCAAAAATGTTTGAGAGCCTTGAAGTTTGGCATTTTCATGAAAAGCGGGTTGTCTGCAAGTGAGTTATGGTTCTACATGAACACGACCAAGTTAAAGGTTTCGAGAAAACTACTAATTAGGATGGTTCATGTGTTGTTAAAAAGAGACATCAAGATTTCTGAAGAAGCACGACACAAACGATTTACAAGCTCAAAAAACATGCGTTTGCTGGTCACAGCGCAGAAAATATTTTCTTAGTCATGTGGTTAGTGCCTAACTTGGTGTTACAGTTTTTATGTCTCTGACTTGGCTTTACATGCCGTCGAGAAATATCTCTCAGGCATGCTGCGCCGCCCGTCGGGGCCGCGGATTTTTGTACTAGATTACGTGGCCTCGGCGCAAGGGCAAAGAAGGAACATGGGTTCGGTTTTTAGTCAGTAGAAGTCTGACACTCCCCTTCGCTCTGCCCAAGAGCGGGGGGGGTCATTCGATGATTTTCCACCCACCAAAAAAAAAAAAAAGGCATGCTGCTCCGCACGGTGGTTTCCTTCACCAAAGCAAGTGATATGTAATTAATTAGTAACTATAATATGAAAAAAAGTAAAAAACTAAAACCCGACTACGACAAAAAAAAACGACGCTGAAAAAGTATGAAACAAGATTTTCAGGATAGAACAAAAAGAAAAGCCGTAGTCACACGGTGTTAAAGTGTTTAGGTTGGTACCTATAACGTGTGACTACGGCTTTTCTTTTTGTTCTATCCTGAAAATCTTGTTTCATACTTTTTCAGCGTCGTTTTTTTTTGTCGTAGTCGGGTTTTAGTTTTTTACTTTTTTTATTTAAACAATTTTGGTGTTAAATATTTTTTTTTACTCTTGAATTTTTGTCCGCTAGAGGGCGTGATTTAAAATTTGAGCAATATTTTGGAAATGTACAAGTGAGGCCCTTTTAATTGATACCAAACACGGCGTGTTTATCTCCATTTTTATTTTTTAAGCCTTACATTTTGACCGCTAGAGGGCGCTAAATCGCTTTTTGTGACACGTCACGTAGCCTATGTTCAGCGGAAAATGAAGACGGTTCTAACGATACCTCATATGTCGAGTTCCGATAAGTAGATTAGAAGCTATGAGGGAACAGATGAAGATACACACATACATACATACAAACATACATACATACATACATATATACATACATACATACATAGCCAGTCAAAATCATAACCCTCCTTTGGCTTTGCCGTAGTCGGGTAATAACCCTCCTTTGGCTTTGCCGTAGTCGGGTAAAAATTGGAGGTGCGTTCCTTAACTTAGTGCTCTTTGAAATTTTCTTCTCTCTCTTTCTTTAACTCTTAGCTCTCTCTCCCTCTCTTTTCTCTCTCTTTCTCTTCTCTCTCTCTCTTCCTTCCTTAACCTATGATTTGGCAGTCCAATGGTCAAACCACTATCCTACGAGTCACCGCGAAGGAAACAAGTGTCGTTTCAAGATTCGTATGACGAAAATCGCGTTGTTACTGTTACAAACACATCTCGCAAGGACGTGCACGCTCCGTTATAGCGACTACGCTCAACAATGTTAAACTTTTACTAAAACTCGATGTCCAAGCAGTGTAACAGCAATTGCTTATTTTTGACCATCACTCAAGGTTGGATTAGTTTTAACTTCAAGCGCACTATTTCCCAAGACATTGTATTTGACGCATTTCCCTGATGAAACCTTTATGTCGTGTCGTGCTATGCCTACATATTACCTACATAATATATTGAAACATGCGTGCCATTGTAACATCGTACTCCCCATGGGGTGGTTAGAAAAAGTAATTGCTGTACAGTCCACGGTATAATTTTGTATAGTTTTTTAAGCTATTGTATAGCTTCTATCGCGGGCCTTGAGCGTGGAGAGCGAATCCAGAAATTCCCTAACGAAAATTTTCAAGATTCAGTATTCAACCAGGTTGCTATGGTTACGGAAAATAACAGGGTTGTCAACTGAGGTTGTCAAATTAAATAATTAATTATTTGCTGTTGATAAAAAATGCTATGCAATAGCTTTACCGCGGCAGTCTCCGAGTGCCACATTTTTTTTCTGTTAGAGGTTATCTACGGTAAGTATAATGAATGTAGCTATTTTTATAGAGGTTAAGTAAGCTACACAACATATTTGTTTATCCTAGTCAAGTTGCAGTTCAACTGACAAATGTTTGCACTGACTGGATAGGTCCACTCAAAACAGTGATTCTTTCTTCAAAAGACAATCTGACACTAATCTGCATAGTCATCATGTGTGCAGTTTATTCGCTTTCCCAGAGTAAGTAGTTAGGTTCGTAACACCAGCCCTTTCTAGTTTAAAATAGTGACGTGAGATAATTATAGTGTTTAAAAAAAACTTTGCAAAATAAAGTTCAAAGAAAAAGATTATAAAAGTTTGATTACTCATACGATGGATTTATTGGCTTGTAAAATACCTGTAACGTAGCACCTTTACAGTATGGCCACTAAAACAACTTCCATCAATCGTTCCCGAACTTTCCATTCGACTATAAATTACTTCATCATCATAAAAGCCCGGAACCCGAAGTTTGCCGAAGATTCACGATCACGACAAAATTCAGGTGCAATTTAAATTCAACGTTTGCTTCCACATCACGATAAATTACCAGGAAAAGATCTTCAGACGTGAAGATTACTTATTAAACAGGAGCGGTAAGATTCCTCTCGGTTTATTTAAGGGCCGCCGAATTATTGCGCCGCACTGCGGGTACGGAACCCTTTGTGTTTTGACAGAATCTCCAAATTGGAGTAGGTAAACGTACCCTTTCAGTTTCGGACAATGCGAAACTTTTGTTTTAAGTTGCGGATTTCACTTTACGTGATAAATACGTTGTGTTATGAATATTGACGTTTTTAAAGTTTGCGGGGGTTATTTTCTTTCAGGGCATTATCACAAATGGTAACTGATGTAGGTAACTAAAGTGAAAAGTATTTTGGACAGCCAAAACTATACAAATGTGTAAACTTAGGTATTAGAATGCCTCTATGGGGGTGGCAGTCAACCTCTCTATAAAATAATAAAGAAAAAAATCGAGACTAAAACGTTAAAATAAAGAAAATGTATGATTTAAAAGAACCGTCATTTACTGTTGAACAATTAACTAAGGAATCTTACAGCAATAAACTTGCCTTATATACTTTTATTGCAGACATAATTACACAACCTTGGCTAAAGCCAACACTAAAATATCATGAAGACTCCAGACATTTTTATTAAACACTAGATGACGCCCGCGGCTTCGCCCGCGTCAAATTGTAAATTTAAACCTTCCTCGAGAACAACTCTATCCATTGGTGAAAACAGCATGAAAATCGGTGCAGTAGTTTTTGAGTTTATAGCGAACAGACAGTCAGACAGACACGGCGGAGGACTTTGTTTTATAAATATAGTTATAGTGATTCAACAAAACTATGTACTTATTAGGTAGATTGTTGAGAAACATTCTTGCCCTCTTAGCACATCTTAATTATAAATTAGTCTTGTAAAACATTGTACTTACAGTTCATAAACTAATATTATGAGTTTCCCTGCAGTTTCTAAAAGTTATCCTTTGATCGTAGTGTGTGTGCACACTTTAACTTTTAACTTAGTTGCTTTTTGAATACTGTGAACGCACAACGGTCAATCAACCTATACAAATCCAGTTTATGCTGATCTCTCATTATCATTAATATTAAAACTTAATATAATGTTTACCATGTTTACTATTCATTTTGAGTCCCCGATATTTCGGCGCTGCGCTGTTGCAAGCACCATGATCACGTGGTAAATATGAAAATATTCCCATTTTAAGTGTTAATGGTAATGTTGGTGTCCATTTAAAAACTTGGATTTATTGGACGGAAAATCTATGATGTGGTAAGTTTATAACCGTAAAACGTAAGGTAGGATGTCCTCAAAGCGGAATCGAGTTGAATGGCTTATGATCGGAGAGTCCTATGTCCTGCAGTGCCCTGCTTTAGGCGGATGATGATGAATTTATAACCGCAACTCTCTAACAACATATAACCAAGAGTTTTCTGTACAAATGGTAAAGCCGCAACTGTTAGCCTAAATTCGGGATCTCAGTAGACTCTTGACGAAGCCAAGAGGCACTTGCTCAACTTAATACGATTTTTTTTGTTCTAAAGCTCACCTCGGAACGTTCTAGTTACGGTGGATATTTGGGGTCAAAATGACAACCGAGTATTTTTATAATTAAATACAAGTCTTTAACTTTACTGTAAATACCTCCACGAACCCTTACTATATATTCAATGCATTCATAAGTACAATGTTTTGAGTAATTTCATTGAGTCATACCATAAAACGTGAATACTTAAAAATAATCGATTCCCAGCAATACTTTTTTGGGTAGAGCTACTTAAATTAATGAACAGAATGCTTATTGTTTGACGGCTTTGTGAAGGTTTCGTTTACACCTTGTTGAAGTTATTGGCAGTAAAGAAGACTTTACTGACCATTTTTCTTAGCACAAACTACGAAACCAAGAACAGTAGACGCAGTAATTAAAGAAACAAAACAAAACATAAAATAGAGAACCTCCTTCTATTTGGAAGTCGGTTAAAAAACTCACTCAGAATGCAACCATTTGGAATCTTCTCGTACATTTTCCGCGGATGTCTCACACACTATTGCGAACAGCCGAGATTCGCGACAATATATAACCACAGACGTAGACGGTTTATGTTAGGATCCACTAATTTGATGTGAAAACAGCTGACGTAGGAGATAAATGTAAATTGTAATCTTTGTAATGTTTACCTGTAAGATATGTCACACACGTTTTGCAAATATTATGTCCTTTGGGGGCACGGCTGTGTTTATTTGTGATTTAATTTAGCTGTCAGCTAATAAACCATAATCATATTACGTAAACTGAAATAAAAATTACACCTACAAAACGTGAGAGCGGTTTTTCCCAAACGTTATAATCTTTTCTGAAACATGTGTACCTAGATATTTATTAGATCACGTCATATGAAACTCTAAATAGTCACTGCATTCATGATATAAGCCTGAAATTCCGTTGTTCTAAAGCAGGGAAAGCGGTTTATTGCAAGCACATTAAGTTTTCACGTAAAATGATGTATATTTCAGCCGAGTCTATTATTTGTCGTCGTAAACCGAGAGTACCCTCGTATTTTTCTATTCAGACAGAGGTTTTCAATAAAGTTCGCCGGGCGCCGAGAGCTCGTGTTTCATGGCTTCATGTATTTCCGCTGCAAAGTTTTGTGACGAAAATAAAAGAATTTACAGGTAAAATTATTTAAAGCGCTTGAAGCGTATTGCTCTTACTGAAGAAACTACATTGTTAGCGAGTTCAGAAGTCTTGTTAGAACTTTGTTACGTTAACAAACAGAACTTGTATTTACATGGAGTTCTCTCTCCGATGCTGATGCTTCTCTGTATTAATATTTCATGAATGAAACACAAACGAATCAAACGTTAGTTCGGTTCCGATATTCCTTTATTCACTTCGGTTATACCTAGAGCAAAAGAATAAAACATGGCGGGCGCTCGAGGCTCTTGTTGTCGGATTGTGTAATATTTTAACCAAAGCGGCTTAAAATCTCTATTTCACAATTTTTGAGCTTTCAGGAGCCATAATATCTACAAAAGGATTATGTTTTGCAGTAATCCATGCTATGAAAAAAAGTATTTTTTGTATAAGATTATTATTTATTCAAATACTCTAACATAAGTAATAAATGTACAAACAGATTCACTGGTAAGGGATCTCAGCAGCAGCGGTTTGTAGTCGCGAAACCTTTAGCTTGCTATATGAAGATTACTTTTAGGACCTTCCCCTCTTTTTCACACTCTTTTTCCCTCGCTTGGTCACCTTTCGTAGAATGGGTTTTGGTTGTAGTTTAATGTTACGTATCATCATGTTCTGGAACTTGTAGAATCCGTCCTCTTTGATATTACTCATTCTCGTACGCTTATTGAATTCACCGAAGTCGGACGTCGACGCTTTCTTTACCTTGGTGTTATTCTGTTCGGCTTTTCCCTTCCCTTTTACTTCTTTCGTCATTATTGTTATAATAGAACCAACGTGGTGGCTCTGATTTATTCAAAAATCATCATTTTAAATTAAGCCAACGGGATTCACTGTTTGTCAGTGTCAGAAACACTTGACGTTCTCAATCAATTCCTTTAAATCTAGTTTACTCTTTTTATGTTTATTATGAAAAGTTTTTAGCTTAGCGTCTTGTTCAAAAGTTTTTTTTTTTTAATATGAGCTTTTCTTATAAGTTCTGAAAAACGTTCTTGGAAAATCTTCTACTAAACTATAAAATTTATTGTTCCGTGTGGTGTCGGAGTTCCGTGTGGTGTCGGACGTAAAGAATAGCACCATCCCATATCTTCCCGTGGGTGTCGTAAGAGGCGACTAAGGGACTTACCAGAGAATGGGCAGCAGCGTTCTCTGTGTCTTTGTAACAACCATACTGCGATCGCCAACCCGCCTGCCAAGCGTGGCGATTATGGCAAACCCCCCCCCCAAAAATGCCTGGGGGAGGCCTATGTCCAGCAGTGGACGTCTTTTGGCTGAAATGATGATGATGATGATGAAACTATAAAACTTAGATGTAATTTCAGGAGAGTCGACAAGCGTAGAATTAAGTTTGTAACTTTTTTTACTCGAAGCTATTAGATTTCTCCCGTGATAAGTTATTCTTGTAAAATATCGCTTTCACGGAATATGCAGTCTTTCATGCGTGCTAAGAATATGTAGGTACTTAAACTTCGCCGTGTTATTTTCCCAGCTTTAACACTTGCGAATGTTGTTTCTGTTTCAGTCTCGTATTTATCGAAATAACTAGGAACTTAATCAAAATCAAAACCACAATATTTTATTGTATATAGAATATCTATGTGAAAAACCGGTGCACGTACCTAGTATGCCTATACGTATTTTCTCACAACTAAATGAGAAAACTCCATAATAATAATAATGTTTCTCTTGCCAGAATATAAACATTTCAGCATTTATTAGAGTACAAATAAAACGGCAATTTGCAGTTCCCGTACGTTTGATTCCGGAATTTTATGATACGGATTTAGTTTTCAGTACGCACTTCCGCCCATATTTTACGCACACGAAAAAAAAACCGATCACAGTTATTCCTTTTTTAAATTCCATACACGTAGAGGTCGGAACTTTTTGCCGGGAAAATAGTATACTTTAGCAGTAAAAGGAAATAATCGATACAAGATTACGGTGTTATGCGTGCCGGGGAGTCGTAGCCGGCACAAATCACGTAAAACACGCTGCTTTGTTATTACTCTCAAGTTTTTTGTTATGACGCCCGTAAAGACTTTACTACAATAAAAAAATGAAAAGGGCGGAAGAAACACGAGCGTGCGACTTATTTATTTTTAAAACAAGAACACGAGTTTTTCTCAAGGGTCTTATAAAATGAGGTAAGTAACAAGGCGGTTTGAGTCCTGTTTAGTACTTCTTACTTCCATGCTCCTTTTACAGGAATAAATTAACTAAGCAGTGATCGATATTCCATTAATATTTAATCATGTTTTTATGCATCCTTTGACTCTTCCTTCTCGTTTTATAAAACTTTGTAATGAGTTTTTTCGATCACGACAAAGAACAGCAAGCCACTGCGGCCAGAATTTAATTATTTTCTTCCTTACAGAATATTTGTTTTCTACTTTGTAATAGCTTACCTATTATTATTCTGCTCTGTCCAGGGTACATACTAGTGTGCGGTTTTAACTATAATAAATACATATTTATGTTTTTAATCAGTGTACTTGCCCGTAAAAGGTGCGATTATATTATGGTCCTTTATGACACCGCTCTATTATTAAATCAAAATCCTTTGTACCCCTAAACTGCTCATTAATTAGACAACAATATGTCAAACAATAAAGCCCAACAAATATCGTCTGAAACGGAGCACAAAGTTAGTTTTAACTTAACAGATGAATAGCAAAATTCCGACACGGAAACTTTCAAATGTTATTAAAATTCAAGTGCCCTTGTTCGGAGCGTTAAGTGTTGCCAGATTCAAGTTGACAACATTTGCGAAGGCGATAGAAAAAGGTCTGTTGTTTCTGTGTTTTTTTTTTGTAATTTACATGTAATCTACGAAGGGTTAGGCAGAGCTATAGCAAATAATACACCCACAATTATGTTTGAGTTCCATGTAATGTGGCTGTTACTGAGAAATTTCCAATACAAAAATGCAATAATAATAATTTGCATGGCGCCAAACATTTTCAAACAAAACTAAAATTAAACAACACCTTTGGTGTAGGTATTAGACAGGAAAACGTAAAAGTCAAAGTTCACGAACATCAACATGTCCAGCAGAAATAAATATTTCTGGGAATATCGTGTGAAGCTCGGGGATGTAATGTGAAAACTTCTATAGGGCATCGACACGGAACAAATATTATTTCCTGGTTAACAAAGGAATGTCGCACGGAACAAGAGTAGGGACTTAATATTTTTGTGTTGGGCTTTACTTATAGAAGACTGATTTTTTTGGAGTGGCAATAATATTTTCCATTTTTTTGTCAATTTGTAGGGTGCCTTTGTCGAATGGCCAAAAAATTAAGCCCTTATAGATTTTACCCAGTGCGTCTGTTTGTATGGCCGTCATTCAGTATGTCACTGCGATTTTACTTTAAGACTGTTGGAACTACACAGTTAATATTTGGAGAGCAGGAATCTAATCAACCACAGGACAACAGTGACGTGAAATTAAGATTTTAAAAAATAGGGGAAAACCTCCATACATGTAACAGAAGGTAAAAAAATAAATTCTGCGTAAGTATTATAACTTCTTTAGTAAATGGTAGATCAGATATTCGCAGCTAACACCGTAAGAACGATCTCTAATTTTTAAAGTAATCGGACACATATCCTTTTGGGCTTCGCCGCAGTCGGGTAAAACGAACTTTCCCCGAAAATTGGTCGGAGTAAGATTTTATATTTAACTTTTGAGATATAGGATTTTACGTGTTACTTCAGCAGTAACTTTGTTTTTAATAACATACTATGGAAAACCAACTTGGTTTGCTTTGAGTGTAAATTGAGCTTATTCATCCTTATGAATGGGAATGAGCGATAAAAAATATTGTTTGGTGCTACGGAACCCATTGTGCTCGAGTGCAACTCGCACTTGTCCAGTTTTTAGTCATTGAGCTAGTGGTCACCAGGATCTCGATTTTCAGCTTCAGCTAAGTGTGATTGCTTTTGTCTAAGCTGTGTGATGTGGTATTCCTATCTGAAAGCCCGATATTTGGAATGTTGCCAAATGAATGGAAATAGGCTATCTTGCTCTCTATTACCTATATGCATTACATGATACTACTCAATACCACTGCAGTAGGCAGGTAAACGTTACCAAGATTTCACGTTTTATTTTTTCACAGAATACTGCAAGTTAGAACTTAATGGTTCCATGCATTAGTGACTTTCATGCAAATGAGTATTATATCATAGATATCAGCTCTTGTGACATACCACGTTCCTAATTTAAATGTCTACAGTGAAAGCGGGAAACTGAGCAAGATGAGCTTGTAGAAGTTTCCATTCAGTAGAAAAATCACAGAGAAAAATAGTAATTTCCATTATATCATGTATTATGTACTAAGCGAGTTACTTATTGAGTATCGATCGTTCTGAGTACTCGACAATAGTGATAGTTCTTTTCAATAAAAGGATTCGCTAAAGCTTCATTGTTGGCGCTAAACGAATACTTGAAGAGCCTGCCTGTCTAGGCAAGGAGGGCCTTGATTGCTTCCAAACTTCCAATATGGCTGAGGTGGGAATTTGTTTTTGAACCTATTAAATTGTTTTAAGATAGTAGTTCCATGGACACAAGTCTTTATGTCATTTTAAAAGTTAGAAGGTGCCACCTTTGTGTGGTCGAACCATGAGGTCTATATTTAGGTCATAGGTACATCTTATTTTCACAACGAGTCAAAGACAACGTGTTTAGTTTCAAGTAGCGTTAATAACTTCACGCGTTATTCACGTAATCGTAATTTTTAAATTGTATGTTCATAAGCTATAGATTACTATAATATTTCATAGTAGGTAATGACAAGGACAGCTTTTGAACGCGCTTTATATGTGCTGATCATATTCAGTTCAATATGTGAAAAATCACCCATAGTAAGAAATGACGTTTATTTAGACGACATTTAATAAATAATATCATGCGACACAACAACATAAACAAAAACATATTAAATAACAAAAACCGCGAACGTTTCCGTAAAAAGGTGTGTTTGCAAATATATTGTATTGAGTCAACAATTCAAAGGGAAGCCATCTTGCGTAAAAGGAAGTAAATAGAGGGTTATGCTTATGTAAAACGACAAGGGTAACGCTTACATCACCACATTCATACTAATATAAATAAAACACTGAAATACCTGTTACATATAGTGTGGAAGGATCATTCTGAACTGGGGGGCTCAGAATGGTGCATTGAATACGACAAAAACTGCTGTTCCATACATTTGACCGTGAAAGTATTGCACTTTTGTCAGAAACAGTTTTTTTTAATGAGCGCTGGAAAATTTCTGATACTTCGGCTCCGGACACAAGGGCTAAGAAGGAACATTGGTGGTTTTTAGTCAGTAAACGTCAGTCATTTGATGATTTCCCTTCCTCCAAAAAAAGGGGGGGGGGGAGATCTCAGAATGATGTACTGAATAGGTGGTAATCGTTTTCACGTTGGTGTCCCTTCCGCCCCTTATTGCTACTAAACGGATAACTGATTCTGATGGTCAAAGAGATAGCTTAGTTCCTGATAAAGAAAAGTGGCATAAACAGGATGTAAACGGAGCCTCCACAAAGTCGTCAACCAAGCATCCTGTATACATAAAGTAAAAATTTACTGGGAAACGAGGTGAAAAATCACGGTTTTGCGTAGCATTAATATTATGCATTTAAAACGCGAATACTGTGATGATGATGGATGCATTAAATAGTACAAGGGTCATGGACGTCTACAAAGTCAGGCGAAACAAAAAAAAACTATTTAAAAACTTGGAACTTTGTCCTTCAATATCTCCGTAACTAGAAGGATTCCAAGTATACTCCTGAACAAAAAAAAACCGGCCAAGAGCGTGTCGGGCTACGCTCAGTGTAGGGTTCCGTAGTAATAATTCTTTTTTTGTTTGAAAAAAGATACGTTTAGGATAATAAAATATGTAGGTAAACGAACTTAAGAAATGCTTGCATATACGATTATACTACTACAAAAGTCGCCCAAAATCTTCCTATATGTACACGTACAGCGATGACCATCAGCTCTTCTGTTCACGATGTGACCGGGTATTCAAGACCAAGTTTGGTTTTGCTAGTCATCAGAGGGCTCAGGATAGAGAAGACAAGTAGTCTGGGTCGCTGTCGCCGGATACGGTGAAGAGGACTATACTACAAACTTAGTCCAGAAATAATTTTGTACAACTTTTTGTCTTTTTTGTACAAAAACTGTTTCCATCCAAGTTCAAAATAATTTTCCTAGAAAGTCCTTATAAAGTTCTACTTTTCAGATTTTTTTTCATATTTTCTAAACTTAAGGTTCAAAAGTTGAAGGGGGGGACATTGTTTTTTACTTTTGGAGCGATTATTTCCGAAATTATTGACATTATCAAAAAATGATTTTGAGTAAACTCCTATTCATTTTTAAATACCTTTCCAACAATATATCACACGTTAGGGTTGAAATTAAAAAAATATCACTTCCCACTTTACATATAGGGGGGCTACCCTAATAAAACATTTTTTTCCAATTTTTTTTTACCACTTTGTCGGCGTGATTGATACACATATTGGTACCAAATTTCAGCTTTCTAGTGCTAACGGTCACAGAGATTAAGCGAGGACGGACGGACGGATAGACAGACATGGCGAAACTATAAGGGGTACTAGTTGACTACGGAACCCTAAAAAGGAAGAACAAGTCCCAGCGTGGTGTTTAGGGCGTATTTACACTCTTTATAAAAATAGCAACCCGTGAAGAGGTGAAGTAGTGTGGTGATATCTGTCGAACCACAATAAAATCTCCGCGGCGAAGTCACGAGTAAACCCTGGAATTTAATACGATATGTTTCATCCTTTATTTTGTTAGGTTAGAACCGCCTTGTAATAAAACGCCTTCATACGCTGTTAACGTGCTCACATTACTGATAACTTTAATGGCCGACCTTACCAGTCGGCTCTTGTTTGAACACTTCATAATATTTAACACCTGCACAAAGAAGAAATGCCGTTTGGGTTTATCTTCTGGTTAATTCGCCCTTGCCTAGGTTGGTCCATGGATGGGTGACCACGCATACCAAGTTTCCTCCGTTCCGCGAATAGCACGTTAAGCCGTTGATCTCAGCTGTCAATTGTAGATGGACTGTCGTTACAGGTAGTGGTAGTGGCCGAAAGTGCAAAGTTTTGGTTTAACGGACTTTGACAAAGGAATAAGTAGATTGTAATAACGTTTCCAGAATCCAGGTCTTGTGTACCAAAAAAACAAGCAGTTAGTCAAACATCACACTCAAATATGATTGGATTGCAAACTTCGACATCATCTACCACACTGATTTTATTACATTCAACTTTGGGAAGCCAATTCCAATTTTCACTCAAGCACCGGCTTATTCCGAAAACTGCGGTTTCCCCACTGGTCTCTGGTATTTTTAGCCAAACAGCACTTAAGCCATACATTTGTGGCTTAAATCGGGGAAGTGCGACTTAATTCGGAGTATTGTTACTAAGTTCAGGAAATTGCAGTTTAATCCAGAGAATAGAGGCTTTGGGGGCAGAATTGGGGCTTAATTTGAAGCTTGAGGGCTCGCCAAATTCCGAATTGGTTGCATTTCGGATACTTTTGGCGAGAAAACGTCGAGCACGTGGATTATTACTGTCTCCTGGACAAACAGTGAGCTGTTTGCGTTTTGTTTGCGGTGCTATAAGTAGACGTCAGCTGAAATCCAAACAAGAGGCTCGGTCGCCGCCATTAGTGTGCCAAAGAAATAGGTGACAATCGATTTGTCGTGACGTGACGTAGCCACACTGATTTGTTGTTGTTCTAACACAAATTGTTTTGCTATTTCACGAAAGCAATGATTTACTAAAATAGAACTAGTAAACCAGAAAATTAGCTTCAGTGATGAGAGAAAAATCATTGATGCTAGAAAAATAGGTTAATGTTACTTCAAACCAGAACTAGGACACTACTGTAAAAGAAGTCTTACAAAAAGTGGGAATATTTTAAGTCAAATTATTTTATTACATCAGAATAAGCACCATTTTTCCCATTAGCACTTACTGGATGCCCTATCCAAACGACCCAGTTAAAATCGAATGAACGGTTTAACTTCACGGCTGAAAATTGATATCCTTTCAAGTCGGACAAAAAAAAACCTTATAATTTACAGCATATTTCATTCAAAGTTTATTTTATAATAATGGTTTCCCTGTAAAATCCCGGGACCAAGAAAATGCTTTGAAGTGGTAACCAAAAACATTTGAAAGATTTTCAAACCCCGGATTTCTATCACTTTATCTATCCTTTGAGTGACCAACTCAAAGGCTTACTAAGGAACAAAATTTTGTAATCTGTACGTTAGTACTTCCAAAATTGTTGTATAATAATATCGTTTTCGCAGGCAGAGATAAAATTGGGAAGATTAGCGAATACTGCCAGGCGCGTAGGGGAGAGCGGGGCTGAACGTGCCGATTTTGACAAATCCTTATATGATTCGGATAAAACAAGTACTATGTCTGAAAGAAGTGGTTCATCCTAAGCCAAATTTAGTCTATAATACGAATTTACCTACAGATTTTGCACATTTTTCATAGTTTTTAAGAAGAAGTGTTTTTTTTACACAGCGGCGGCAAGGCACTACCAACCCCACTTTGGGGCAAGTTGTGCCGTAGCTGGGGTCGGTTGTGCCGTTGATAATGCTAGGTGTTTTACATAAATCAAAATTAATTTAGAATTTAAAAGACATTAATTTTATAATAATATATTTATTTGTTATAATTTTTACTATAAATCAAGAGTTTCTAAGTATTATAATTTAAAAAAACAAATTACCCTTACTTATGTAATTATTTCAAACATAAAAACATATTTTAAATCAAAGTTTGTACTTATTTTTATGCGAATGCGATCAATTATTAAAAATGCGAATGAAATCAATAAAAATTTTAAAAATATCAGTCTCTAAGGACTATATTACAAAATATCATATAGATTTCACAACCAACCCCTAAGTCGGGGTTGGTTGTGCCGCGGCACAAGCAGCCCCACATGAACGGCACATTTTACCCCGTGAGCGAGAGTTTGAAATTTTGTCTCACATATAAAAATCACTCTGCTCAAAGCATTAAAATTACACTGCATAGCAAACTAGGATAATTAACAAACATTTTACTAAAACTCTCATATAAAAAGCACGAAAAAAGCTAGCTTGCGACCAAAAAGTATCGAAACGAAAATATTTACTGACGTGGCGCTGGACGACCCTCACATGCACTGCCACTCGGTCCGCGTCGCAGACGCAACTAAAATGGCAGCCGCGCGTGCCCGACTGTTAGGCATTACGCGACACAATACGATCGTATAACTACCTCTTTTTGTTTTCGAGATATTCGCGTCGGCACAATTTACCCCCGGCACTTTTAGCCCCGCTCTCCCCTACATCAAAAATGTATTAGGACGCTTAAAAACCTACCATATGCTACATTTCTACTTAAGCTGATACTTACAGTATCTGCAAAGGAGCATAATGTATTTAGGGAAGCTTCGGGTTTTCCTATAGCTCAATTTCTAAGTTTAGAATGAAACTTTGATGCATCGCACTTGTGTGTGGCGGGCAGTTTCTAAAAAGAATAAGGTCAATGATATAATATATTGTTTTTTATAAAAAGATTAGGGGATCGGACTGGGTCAAAATAATATGATTCTGTTTAGTCCGTAAGTTAGATTATCGAAAAATATTGAATACGTGTTTTTAGTTTTATCAAATCAATAAAAAATGACGAAGATAAAACGCGTCAAAGATCTTGGAGTGGGGCTTGAAACGTCACTTGTGTCGTCAAAATGTACTATCATATGACGTCACACGAGTTTTCGAAGCACTGTATCGTCTTCATTTTAAGTTTACGTGAAAAAAGAAAAAATACGTGTCCAATATTTTTTGGAAATCTATCTGACGGACTAATTAGTTTTTTTTTGTCCGATCCCCTATTATACCTTGATTATAACAAAAATCATTAGCTATATATCAATGTCACTTAACGTGTATCCGAACGCCAGGGCCCGCAAGAGCCGACGCCTGCCGGGGCTGCGGGCTGTTCGAAAGAGATGCCGCGGCCATTGACACAAAGGGCTAAGAAGGAACATGGGTGGTCTTTAGTCAGTAGAAGTCTGACAATCTTTACCGCTCCGCTCAGAGCGGGATGATTCGTTTGATGATTACTCAAAACTCCAAAATAAAAAGCTTGTCCGATGCTCCTGACGTTTAAATTAAATTTTATTTAGTGTTTACGCTCCTAAGAGCTGGCTAGAACCTTCATTTCGTTGTGGTTCCCGCTATTAACGTTATCAGAGTTATGTGGACCCGTTACCGGCATGGAAGCGGTTTTATTACTTGCTTATAGTCCTGTTAGCAGGTTAACGTGTAGGTCTATCATTTTTGATGCCTTTGAGATTTGGTGTCTTCCGTAGTTTTAACTTGAGGGCTTTACGGCTATGCAGGTCAAAATATTTTAAAAGATAAAATGAAGATTCTTCCATTGTTTTTTAAAGTTTTAGTAATATTTTTTTTAATCTGTTCTAAGGAAACTATTTGTATGTAAATGTGACTATATATACCTACAACGCATCACGACTGTCTAATCACCGATAGGTTAGGGAGAGGCGTTAGTATACCAGCATTTCGCCAGATAAGTTTTAGTCTTATGTATAATAGAGGGCGAGCCTATTGCCTCCAGAATACGTGACTACTGAGTAATTCCTGATGGAAGCACCCAATAACATACATATTGCGATCATAAGACCTAATATTTCACGTGTGACATACAATAAATGATTTTGAATTTGAACACCCGACCCCGAATCGAACCAAGAACCTCATTTTCAGCAGTTGCGATGTGGTTACGATTGTGACTACTTAACCAACGTGCCAGTCATAAGAAAATCACATAAAACATGATTAAAATAGTAAAATAAAATAAAAGTAAGATGATGATGACATCTTCAGAGAGAATTTATCTGAACAATAATTAGTCGAACCACTCTACAAGCTTATTATTACCGGCGAGTGTCGAGTTTGATCGACATTCAATTAAGTTACTTCCACTTCAAAAGACTGAAAATTATACCAACGATTAAACATACTTTTCGGACTTGATTGATGACCAAATTACGGTCAATTTTCTTGACGATAAGACCTATCGATCGGTGGTTTCGTTTCCGTGTCGAATTTACTTTGATATTGTTTGTTTACGAGCTTACTCAAACTTTGGAGTGGTTTTTATTTAAAGATCAATAAAAGATAGACAACAAGCTTTTATTTTAGAAGCAGGCGTATAATTATCAGTGAGAAAAAGGTCTAATGTTTTATTTACAATATTTACAAACTACAATTTACAGAACGAAAATTATAATAAAATATATACAAGTAGCAAAAGAGAAGAATTACAGGGCGTCAAAAAATTCGTCCACATTGCTGTCATTAGGAAAAGTGCCCAGAAGGCTGGCAGCATTCCCACGTTGGATGGCAATGCTTATTCTTTGGCCAAAGAATAGGCCAGCCCTCTGGTCACGTGAAGAGTCGACCAACCGCTTGGCAATTTCCTTAAAGATTAGGTGAGCACTCGGACCCCAAGGCCCCAGTGTTTCAACCCCAAACGGCTCAAACACATACTTAACTGCCAATTAAGTTATTGTATTTGCGCCGCTTGAGGTTTTCAGCACCTGGAGCAGCCGCCCCAGCACAGCTCACCGTGCTAGGAAGATGGGATGGCGCAAGGGTGTCGACACAAGTTTCGTCCCACATCAAAGGCCTACCCAACTTCCACGGCATTATGGTCATACCATCTGGTCTCTTCCCAAAAATGTATTACATTTTTGTCTCAAACCATTTTTTTACGCATTCGAATTAAATAAAAACTGGGTCTTTAATTCGGTCATTTTCGTAACTATTTCCTGCTGTGGTCCTAGTTAGTGAATTATTAACCATCAAAACCAAATACGGGTGTACAAAAAACTCTGTTGATGAAACATAATGTTACTGACCGTTTTTTTATACCCTTCTCGCGTTTGAATACACGCTCAAGTGGCAAATCGCGATCGGATACACGTAAAGTCACATTGATGATGCTGTTTGCAGTTATTATCAAGATAATTATTATAAATTCGATCCCTGTTACTTTTACATAATGTTTCACCTTTACCATAGAAAAAGTTAGAATCATCTTTAACCACTACCCGAAACAGAAATAAGTAGGTCATCAATGTTTTGTAAGTAGGTACATGTCCCGGAATTTCAGAAGTTTCATAGACTGTTTTTAAAAGACTAAAGTTATCAAACTACACACATCAAAAGTGTCTAGGGATCAACATATATTTTTGCAATAACTTTTCTCCTGATTGATATTAATTAAAATTTTCTTTAAGGATTCATCAAATAAAGTGTTTTCGTTTGTCACAGTAACGATAAACCAAGTCACCTTTGCATTAATAAAGAAAGGGGATAGAACCGATGTGGCATATCAACCCGGCCGCCATTTTGATTTTTTTTCGAAATCGCTGCCCACAATGAAAGTGGTATGTATGGATAGAGGACATATAGACGAACAAAAAATGTCCAGGAACTTGGTACCTAAAGTGTCACGTTACCGAGATATTTGAAGGTAAAGATCGACAATTGAGTACAACGACAATCATTAAAAAAAGACTTATTACGTTTATAGGCGTTAGATTGTATCCAAATAATAGTTCCCAGGTTGATTATTATTATACGCACGAGAAAATCGCTTCGCATCGCAATAAACGATATGTTATGTCCAAGAATAGTTTTCTAGTGCTCCTAGTAGTATCTAATGAGTGTACTCTCTTTCAATAAACTGTAATAATAATAATCAACCCCTAAAGACACGTAAATGGTATATTTTTGATGTGGTCATTGTACTCAAATGTCGATCTTTACCTTAAAATATCTCGATAACGTGACACTTTAGGTACCAAGTTTCACGACATTTTTGTTCGTCTAAATGTCCTCTATTCATACATACCAGTTTCATCGTGGGCCGCGATTTCGAAAAAAAATCAAAATGGCGGCGGGTCGATATGCCAGCTCCCATACAAAAAAGTTCAAACCCCTTTGCCATTTTCCTAATAAAGGTATTTTTGACATTTGAACCACTAACATTAAAGTTCGAAAAAAAGACTGAAATAACAGTTTTCTTTAAAATTTTATTGGGTAACTTAAAAAATTAATAATCCGTGTTTCTACCGCGAACACTAACAACACAAGAACATCGGTTTGGCATACTCAAAATGAGTTCATCTAAATCACGCTGTGGAATGGCCGCCCATGTTCGTTGCAACAACAAAAAAAGGTCTTCTTGCGACTGGATACCCTCCATATTCGGCAGAGCTCTTCTCTGTAGCATATCCCATGCATGCTCAATTGGGTTAAAGTCTGGCGACTGAGCAGGCCAGGGCAGGACATTGATGTTAGCTGCGGCGAGAGTCTGTCTTACAACTCTTGCGGTGTGCGGTCGTGCATTATCATGCATTAACTGAAATAAGGGACCGATTTGCACTTGTAGAGGAACGATGACGTCTGATGCAATCGTCTCAGCATAAATTTGAGCGTTGAGGTTGCCTCTGATCCAAATCAACTCAGTTCTTCCGCCGATCCAAATACCCGCCCATACCATGATGGTTCCACCACTATAAAGATGGACTTCCTGGCAGGATTTTAATCGCTGTTGGCGTCCAGGGGTTCTCCAGTGTCGTATACGTCTTGTATCCGGTCTCATACCAAAATGAGACTCATCAGAAAAGCACACGAAACGCCACGAAAAGCAAACGAACCATCATGGTATGGGCGGGTATTTGGATCGGCGGAAGAACTGAGTTGATTTGGATCAGAGGCAACCTCAACTCTCAAATTTATGCTGAGACGATTGTATCAGACGTCATCGTTCCTCTACAAGTGCAAATCGGTCCCTTATTTCAGTTAATGCATGATAATGCACGACCGCACACCGCAAGAGTTGTAATACAGACTCTCGCCGCAGCTAACATCAATGTCCTGCCCTGGCCTGCTCAGTCGCCAGACTTGAACCCGATTGAGCATGCATGGGATATGCTACAGAGAAGAGCTCTGCCGAATATGGAGGGTATCCAGTCGCAAGAAGACCTTTTTTTGTTGTTGCAACGAACATGGGCGGCCATTCCACAGCGTGATTTGGATGAACTCATTTTGAGTATGCCAAACCGATGTTCTTGTGTTGTTAGTGTTCGCGGTAGAAACACGGATTATTAATTGTTTAAGTTACCCAATAAAATTTTAAAGAAAACTGTTATTTCAGTCTTTTTTCGAACTTTAATGTTAGTGGTTCAAATGTCAAAAATCCCTTTATTAGGAAAATGGCAAATTTCTTTATTAATGCAAAGGTGACTTGGTTTATCGTTACTGTGACAAACGAAAACACTTTATTTGATGAATCCTTAAAGAAAATTTTAATTAATATCAATCAGGAGAAAAGTTATTGCAAAAATATATGTTGATCCCTAGACACTTTTGATGTGTGTAGAAATACGAGCATCAAAAATGCGATGCGAGCGAAATTGAGAGGCGAACCGTGTATGTGGTTATTTATAACGTCAGCGCTGGCTAGATAAAAATAGAAGAATGCCTAACCGTAACTATCTAGTATAAACCTAGGTCCAACAGTTGAGGCTAATTGGATGGGCATACCGAAAATAGTAGGCACTAGATAAGAGAAGTGACTACAAAAAATAACAGATAATATACTTTTTCCCGTCGGGGCCTCGGGTTGTTCAAAAGAGATACCGCGGCCTCGGCATAAAGGGCTAACGTCACGTGTCATGGTATGGTACTGTGTTGATAGCTACTACCTAAGTAGGTAAGGTATTATATATACCGCAGTATGCTTGTACAACGGGGCTGCGGGTTGTTCGAAAGAGATCCCGCGACCTCGGACACAAACGGCTAAGAAGGAACATGGGTGTTTTTTATTAGACAGTAGAAGTCTGACACCCTACCGTTCGCCCAGAGTGGGAGGAGTCATTTGATGATTTCCCACCCACCAAAAAAAAAAGAGTTTGAGTTGTGATGAACCAATGGTACGAGTTGTGGTTTGTGGGTTAGAATCAAGTACTTTACATAATCTATCATCACATAATCTCCAAAGGGTTACACAGAGATGTATCTAATTGTACACCCACATTTCCACAGTTATGTCCATCATGTAAAGTAAGTATAGTATAATAAGTTCCATGTCATTGGGGCAGAGGCTATTGCCCCCCACTTGCTATACACCGGGCACTAATCCAGGTTTCGTGGCTGCTACTAAAAAAAATCTGATGGAAAACCTATATAACAGTTTACCGACCCGGGATTCGATTTAACTCACAACCGCGCACACTAGTCACGCTTACATCCACTAGATCACCAATAATACTTATCTTTGTGTTATTCAATATTATATTATTTGGAGCGGTTTGTGAATATAAAATAATGAAAAATATGTACTGTCGTCTTTTTCCCATGGGGGCAGGCAGAAACCACTAAACGCCACCGGCTACGATTCTTACACACTCTTTGTGCCTCTTTCACGATCATACATCAGGGCCTGCAGTCTCTACACTAATAACAGCGCTACGAATGTCTCTACGTCGTATCGATGTCAAATTTCTTTAATAGATTTCCAACCTTATTTCAACAGCATAAGATTGAAAACCTATTAAAGAAATTTTACGATTTTACGACTTAGCGACATTCGTAGCGCTGTTATTAGTGTAGAGACTGCAGGGCCTGGTCATACACGCGTTGATTTATGTCTCAATAAAAATTCCTAATATTCCAAATTCAGAACCACAAGCTATTCTCGACCATTTGTGACTAACCGCAAGTATAATTATGTCTATGCATACCACTTTGAGAGTACAGGCGTGACGTATACACACGTACATAGTTCGAGGCTAGAGATATGGGACAGGCAGCGAAATCTATTTAGTGGTTGAATCCTAGTTTAGCTCGCTACAGCATATACGTGGCGATAGCGGAATACCTCGCTAGAATACTGGGACGATTGACGATTTGTGATACTTACGAGTAGTACCTAGTACATAGTATGTATGTAGATGTGTACATAATATGTCAGGAATGATTGACCTCACGCTTCTGTGGATATCTATGAGGATCTAACGAAGCGAGTTACAACCATAATTATGGTTATGAAGGTAATGTATGTAGGTACCTACTGTCCAAAAGTGCGTTGAGTTGACCGCAAGTAACGGATGGATTAGGGACGCACAGAACAAACATAAATGAGAAGAACCGCTCGAAGGTACAGAAGAGGCACTTTCTGGATTGTGGTACAATCGAAGAATTATGTCTGTTTGGTAGCTATACTTATTCTATACTATATTAAATGTGATGATCAATAATGTTGTGACACCAGTTGCCGTGTCTGGCTCACTCTGGCATACCACTGTTAAACTCACAATGGTTTGTGGTATGTTTCTTAAAATGATTGTAACGGTGTGTTATTGAATAATAAGAGTCTAAAAAAAGACAAGAGTAGCTCATACCCAACGGCGGGTGGTTCCGGACTGAAATAATGATGATGACCTTCGGTATTTTTTTTATTGTATACTTAGTTTTTATGTTAGATTTGGTTGGTTGGTTTAGACTTCAAAAAGTGAGGATCTCTCATGGAATTAGTAAGAACTCCCAATAAGCTTACTTTCTTTCTTTTTAAAAAACGTTGCCCCACACTAGGAATTTCTCCTGTATCGTGGGTGCGTTCACAAACATTTAAACTCACATACACAAATACCCTGACCCGGAACAACTATCTGTAGGTCTTACAAATATTTGTTCCGTGCGGGGATCGAACCCGCGACACGCAGCGCAGCAGTCCATTGCTTGAGCCACTGCGCCAAACGTGCCGTCAAAAAAGCTTATTTTGATGACTAACGTAACACGTCTAATAATTAATATAAAACTGACCACTTATTGTTATTTTATGTCTCTTTGATCCAAAGCAGATAAACATTCAGATTTAGGTACCTGGAGGATTGCACGTCTCCCTCTCAAAGTCTCAAGGTTTTCGTAGTAAAGTAAAATAAATCTTATTACATTTATTTTCATCTCTTTTATTTTCCCGTAGATGTTGTATAAAGTCTTTTGTATCAAAATAATTTATATTCTTTTTTGGGTAGCGGTGTTGTTTTATGATCCCGTGGGAATATCTGAAAACATTGGAGTACCTACTTTGGACGAAATATGGCTGAAAACAGTGTTTTGTTAGGCCTGTAAACTTTTTTTTTGGTTGTTTCTGTTATCGTGAGTGCTTTGTTGGTCGCAATCGCGACTGCTGAGCATGTAGTCGTGGGTTCGATGCCCGGGTTGGGCAAATTGTTCTAGGGTTTTTCCATCAGGAGCTTCTCAGTAGCAGCCGCGGAGTCCGGATTGGTGTCCGGTTGATGACTATAGGCTCGCCCCTACTACTTGGAATTGAACATAACTGGCGAAATGTGGGTGTACTGTTGATATACCTCCACCTAACCCTACGGGGATTACAGGCGGATGAACAATCTATGGAAAGCGAGGCCATGTTATACTGGAAATGGTATAGTTTGAAGTGTCACCGTGTGTATGTCAGGCCCCTAGCACACGGCGCATTTTAAACGCGCAGACGACGCTAGCTTCAGGAACGCGACCCGCGTTCGCAATCTGCAGTTTTTGCGTTTTATAGATACAAACTCGCGTCTGAAGCGCGTTCGAAACTCGTTTGAAGCGCGTACAAAGGGTTGCAATGCAAGTAGTTGGCAGTTGCAAGCACGTATGACACGCGTTTCACGATCGCCCCGTGTGCTGACGTTTACAAGGTTGCGTTCAAATTTCGTTTGAAGCGCGTATAAGCGCGCATCATCTGCGCGTCGTCTGCGCGTTTTAAATACTCCGTGTGCCTTAGGTATAGGTACACTGTGCGCCCGTGCTAGTGCCCCTGTCCTAGTTCTTCCCTAATCCCTTGTGACAATACCACGGCATGATCAAAACCCATCCTTAGCACGCAATGCGCCCCAAATATATGAAAACACATGAAACCAGCCAACATTGTTACAGAATTCATTAGCATATATAACACTGATTATCATATTTCAACAGCAGTTTGGTGGAATCAGTTCAGCGGCTGAAAACATAACGAGACTTGGCGTAATGACTTTCATTTGTAAATCCACGAGTCCATTGTTTTCTTTTTTCGTTTCTGAAGTTTGAAGGAGGATAAAATTCGCTTTAAACAAATATTAATTTTTAACCCGCTTCTAACAAAGTAGGGTGTATTCCAACAGTTTTTTTTCATGATTGTAGGTTCACCAATTTCTTCCATGATTACTGGTTCGATTAAAGCGATTTTTTTCTTTTTTAGGGTTCCGTAGTCAACTAGGAACCCTTATAGTTTCGCCATGTCTGTCTGTGCGTCCGTCCGTCCTCGCTTAATCTCTGTGACCGTTAGCACTAGAAAGCTGAAATTTGGTACCAATATGTGTATCAATCACGCCAACAAAGTGGTAAAATAAAAATTAGAAAAAAATGTTTTCTAAGGGTAGCCCCCTATATGTAAAGTGGAAAGTGACTTTTTTTAATTTCAACCCTAACGTGTGATATATTGTTAGAAAGGTATTTAAAAATGAAAAGGGGTTTACTAAAATCATTTTTTTAAAATGTCAATAATTTCGGAAATAATCGCTCCAAAAGTAAAAAACAATGATTGTGCCCCCCCCCACTCTAACTTTTGAACCATAAGTTTAGAAAATATGAAAAAAATCTGAAAAGTAGAACTTTATAAGGACTTTCTAGGAAAATCATTTTGAACTTAACCCCGGAACCCTACACTGAGCGTGGCCCGACACGCTCTTGGCCGGTTTTTTTGTGGATTGAGGAAGCTGGTTGTATGTTATCCTGTATAATATACATTTTTACTTCTTCATCTATGAAGACGTCGCGCTAATATTTTATTTTCTTATATTTTATTGTACTTGATAAGGAATAGCGTGAGATAAAAAAACTAAAAAGAGTAAAAGAAAAAAAATAAACAAAACTGTACTTTCAGAAGTCGGTGACTTTTGTAAGTTGCCCACAAGACTGGCAATGACTAGTACCAACAAACTCCGACCGAAGTAAACTTAATTCCCACCGATCCATTGCACCACATAAAACGAATATTCCGTGACCAAAGACTCGAGCAAAGTTACAACTAATGTAAATGTCGTTCCCCCCCCTTTCGTTTTAAAGTAACTTCCTAGCGCCGGGAGAACACGTTTTGTCCTTTATTCCGGGAATTAGTAACGTAATAAAGTGGAATATTCCAGAAATTTTCGTACGGAAACTCTTCTGTGTAAAGGTTTTGTCCGTGTTCATTATTTTCATTGTTTTGTTTAGGAAACTATGAATGAACTAGAGGATGCTTCAGATTTTAAGAGCGCCCTTATATACAACGGACCAATAGTGTATTATATTACAAAGTATTTTGTTCCTTTACGCCGTCAATAACGTGACCAACTACTAGGCCTAAGAAAATTTGCCAGTCGAACAAGCTATTTGGTATACACGCAGAAATTTTTATAATTCTAGTACACTGACAATATTGACTGTTTTATAAAGCGTTTAGCGTTAAGCGACTAATGTCATACATTTTGTGTTATCGTAAAAGTAAATCCAAGTTAGCTGGCCCTTTTTCGACCGCACCTACCATCGTCGTTGATAGGAAATCAACGTGTTTTGTTTGGCAGCAATCAGAATGAAAAGCCTAAAATTGCTCACACCTTGCCACGTTGTACGTGTCATTCGTCGAATTAAATGACATAAAAGTATTAAGTCCAACTCGAGACAAACCGTAATCCAGAAGTTAATAGAAAATCAAAAGAAAAACTCACTCCAAACGTGCACACTCCACCCCCGATGCTTCTCGTCGTCGCTATGCCCCGCGGCCTGCATTGGTGACTCCGCCCCCTCGGACTCCGGCAACGTCCTCCAACGCTTCAGTAGCTCCTTCGTCTTGTCCTTCGTCTTGTCACATGCCTGGCGCCAGTTCGTGAAGTATTTGCGCGAGACTTTCGGACTTGTTAGCGATGTGGACTTCGAGTCTTGTCTGGTGACAGAATGAGACGGTTAGGTTAACTTAAATAGGTGGGTACAGTTGGGAGCAAAAATATGTAACCAGTAGACTTATTACTTATATGGCTTTCACTAACAATAGTTCACACCCAAATGGTTGCTTAAATAATATTAACTGTTAAAATCTAACAGTGGGCTTTTTAGTGTCAGTGTAAACGGGACATGACTGCCTCGTTTGTCGATCGTTCGCAAGCACAATTACTGCTGCTCATGCAGTCTTGATTCTAGGATCGGGTAAAGTATTATTGGGTTTAACATCAGGAATTTCTTAGCCAGCCAGTTTAACAGCTACGGAATCTGGATTTGTGCCCGTTTGAGGGCAATAGGCTCACCCCCTATAAAATGTGACGTTAAGACATATTAACTGGTGAAATGTGGGTGTTCAATTAAGAACTTACAGCACTGCCTAACCCTTCAGTAATTACAGCCGTGATGTTACGTCATTTTTTGAAAACGAAAAATAATGTTGTTCTATTTCGACAACGATTTTCTTTATTAGTTAGTTCACACCACATTTGCCTATACTTTTCGCAACTGTGTAACATTCGGTTTCCACTCGAATCGAATACCAGTATTTACCCGTAGCGACTGCCTATCTGAATTCCAGAATCCAGCTACGCGGTTACTGGATTTCCCCTTTGGTGCATTGCTAGAATATATGAGGTGTTGTGCTTTAAAGGTTGTGTTGCCGGAACCCGGATAGATCATGAGTTGCATCTATATTATTTTGCTTTCGTTCATAAACTTAACCATGCCAAAAGAATATATGCGGTCACGTGAACGGAGTCGCGGGCACAATCCTCTTTTGACAAATTTTTGTCCTTCACTGTACATGTTTGGTCTCGTGTCACGAAAACCGGTTCTTATTTGATTGCATTTTAATTTTTATTTGATTACGTCTTGACGGCTGAGATAAGCACAGTTTGTCACGTGTCATTATGATCTGTGATGATAGCTACTACCTAAGTAGGTAAGGTATTACACCGCAGTATGTGCTTGTACACCGGGCCTGCGGGTTGCCCGGGGCTGTGGGTTGTTCGAAAGAGATACTACGGGCCCGGACACAAAGGGCTAAGAAGAAACAAGGGTGGTTTTTAGTCAGTAGAAGTCTGACACTTTCTTCCGCTCCGCCCAGAGCGGGAGGAGTCATTTGAGGAAAAAGTATGTATACATAGTATATATACATACTTTTTTTTGGAGTTTGGGAAATCCTCAATAATAACAATAATAACAGCCACTGGGGTTGATATTTAGTGCATTTGAACCAAGTAAGTGGCACCTAAACAGGCACTTTATTTTCTGGGATTTATTCATTAGATACACGAGTTACTAATGAATAATCCAATCTCGTCCACGAGGAGGATATTCAAGTTAAGCCGCGGTTATCTAGGTTGGTCTGTTGATGGATTATCGCCTATTCATAACGAGTTTCCTCTGTGTCTCGGAAAGTGCGTTAAACCGTTACCACACATAAACACGATACGACGTCGCGTCGTACACCGATGCGGCGTCGTTTCACGATACGACGCGCGACGCCGCGTCGTGGAAATCTACGATGAGCATCGTAAAAAAACACGACATCGTAACGTAATGTGCCACGCACGATACACGGCACGATGCCGTCGATACAGTGGGGTGGTGTTTTAGTTCATTTCGAAAAATGGTCCGCTCTAGATGCATTCTGAAAAGAATATTCAAATGTTTTTGAAATTAGAACCCAAATAAATGTTAATTTGTTCATTAAAGTGACAAGACAACTGCGCAGGATTGCATCGTGAGTTTCTAACGTCACGACGTCGCGCGTCGTATCGTGCATCGATACGTTACGACGTCGTGTCGTAGATTTCAACGACGCGACGTCGTATCGTATTTATTTGTGGGAGCCCTTAGTCCCGGCTGTCACTTGTAGATTTTTGACAGTCGTTATAGTCAGTGGCTAGAATCCTGACAACGCCTTACCAAGGGGTATCGTATCACCAATGGATATTGTATTACCAATGGGTATCATTTTGTACAGTACTAACTGGGTTGTGAAGGTTAGATACGAAGTCGCTCCATGTAAAATACTGGTCGACTTCGATGCTGTTATTCTGAAAGCCGACCCGCTACATAGTTGGAAAAAGTCTTGGCAGATAAGAGATTCATACAGCATTTCACGTAACACTCAAGTAGGTAATACATAGTATACTAAACCGAAGTATACAATATAGTATAGTATAGTCTGGTACAAAGAATATTTCAAGAACTTTATTGGTGAACGTCACAGTCTCGTGTTTGTGTTGTATTGATTTTTCCCTTTTGAATATGTAAACAGCTAGTGACAATGAAAAACGCCCAGCAGAAGGCAATATTTTCACGTAAACGTATATTTGTCGCCACTGACAAATGGTCTAGCGATTGGTTCCAGTCGACGGAGCGTGTTGTGTTTTTGTGCTGCAGTTTACGATACAATGGATACTGCAGTAAAAAAATATTAAATACTAGTATAGGTATACTCGCGGTTTCACTCTCGTTGTGTTCGGAAATGAGAAAGGAACGTCTGTATTACAGGCTATGTTATGTTTCTCGGGTATAATGTATCTTCCTATTAGTGAAATAATTTTAGGAATCGCATTAGTAGTTCCGAAGATTATCTCCTATACCGAACCTAAAACTTCCACCCTGTATAGAATATTCTTTATTATGTATATATACAAGACATTTCAAATACCTATTTTTTGCTCAAAAGTATGCAAGGAGCATTCCAACAAGGAGATTTCTAGGAGAGTACGACTCGGATGGGCGGCCTTTGGTAAACTGGAACATATATTTCGGTCCAAAAAGATCCCTCAGTGCCTAAAAACCCGCCTTTTTAACCAGTGTGTCCTACCTACGATTACCTACAGTGCCGAGACGCTGGACGCTCACAAAGGAGACTGTCCACCGAGTACGAGTGGCACAAAGGGCCATGGAGCGAGCCATGCTCGGCAACCCTATTGGATCGAGTGCGTAACACCGAAATCCGCCTTCGGACGAAAGTCTACGATGTCAGGGACCGGGCGGTGCGCCTCAAGTGGACCTGGGCAGGACATCTTGCTAGACGCGGAGATGGCCGATGGAGCAAGGCATTGATTGAGTGGTGGCCAAGGTTAGGCCATAGAAACCAGGGCCGTCCTAAAGCTCGTTGGGTTGACGACATCGTCAAGGTCGCGGGAAACACCTGGATGATTGACGCACAGGATCGGGACGCGTGGCGGAAAAAAGGAGAGGCCTATACTCAGCAGTAATTCCGGGCTGATATGATGATAATGATGCAAGTAGCAGGATTGTCACTGTCAATCAAAAGTTGTCAAATAGCTCACAGGCATGCAAGATACTTGCATGCTCTTGTGCAAGTTACTGGATTGTTTATTTCAGACTTATGGCCAGTGTCGTATACGTGCGCCTCCTTGAACAACGAAAATAAGGGATACTTGGAAGGTTTACTACAACACCTATTAATAACTTGCTCACGAACTAAGAAATAAAACTCCATCGTTACTCCAGTTTTGTCGTCATCCCTCCGTTACTCACACAACACAAACTCTTCATGTAATCTTGATGTCATCTCTACCCTCTAAAATTCCGGATCGGCACTAAATTATCTATTGTATGTGATTTTCAACGCATTGTTTTGAACTGTTGTAAATCCTGCCGGAATCTGGCTTATAAATCATGAAGTTTATCGACCAAACTGCGAAACTATGGCATCAAGATCAAGTTAAACTGATTACGAATATTTCTGGTCACGAAATATGCTATTAGGGGCTTTTTGGCCTGCTGCTAAATACGTAAGTCATCGATCATCGAGCTAACATGATGGATTACGCGATACCTCTCAATTAAGGCTTTTCGACCCCTTTATTGTGTTTTTGTTATCGGGGCTAATCGGTGATTTTCGGCATCTATATTAAGTTATGTTATTAGTTAAAAACAATGAAGATAGTATACGGAAGTATCGAGCTATAAAAATGGGTAACAGGAATTAAAATATCGCCTTTAACTTTTCACTATAAGCGCAACTTGATATTTCCTCTTGCAAAATGTTTCAGCGATAATGAACCAAGAACGTTATACTCTTTCAGCGCCATCTTGAATCGTTTGTGTCCAGTCTGCTCAAATATCTAGGTTACATTTGAAATATTCGCTGCTGATGGGGCTCGAAGGAGTATCGATGCATATTTCAAAGGAGACTGGAAGCGTTTTGCTGATATATGCGAGCCAACAACAGTGCTATCAAGTACTGTGAGTTGCTTGGCGGTTTATGAGCGCCTAATACCTTTGTGTGTGTCACGTATGGTAGTCATTCGATTATGTACTCAAAACATATTTATTTATTTATTTATTAATCAACTTACATCTACCATTACAGGGTAACCCCCAATGCGCTAAATGCGCCTTAATTACTTAATTCTAACTTATAATTATTACCTATAACTAATAACAAATTGAGCATTCCTTGTGAATTCACTCAGAGAACAACAGAATAAGTCAGTCAATCTGTGGAGTATAGCTGTGTGTGGACGCTATAAAGTTTCTTGTAGCGTCCACACGTCTAGATATTACAAAAATCAGCGTATCTACCTCTCGGAAGTCTCTTTAGAGCTATCAAGAGATTCTTGTCTGACGACTAAAGGTAGTATCTGCGCTAAGAGACTTCTACGTAGTGCTTGGCGGTATTTTCAAACATGCCTAAAAGCTTGACTTATAACCTATTAGCCTTCATGATGTTGCTTTCTGAACAGTCTGCTCGGTTTTGGGCTTGCCGTATTGTTAGGCCCGCCACTGCAGTTCTCAGGAGGTAGCCAAAGTACCTTGTCAAATTTACTGCTAGAACTGGAGGTTCCACCGCTTTTTACCCGACTACGGCAAAGCCAAAGGAGGGTTATGATTTTGACTGGCTATGTATGTATATATGTATGTATGTATGTATGTATGTGTGTATCTTCATCTGTTCCCTCATAGCTTCTAATCTACTTAACGGCACTCGACATATGAGGTATCGTTAGAACCGTCTTAATTTTCCGCTGAACATAGGCTACGTGACGTGTCCCAAAAGGAGATTTGGCGCCCTCTAGCGGACAAAAAGTAAGGCTTAAAAATAAAAATGGAGATAAATACGCCGTGTTTGGTATCATTTGAAAGGGCCTCACTTGTACATTTCCAAAATATTGTTCAAATTTAAAATCACGCCCTCTAGCGGACAAAAAGTCAAGAGTAAAAAAAAAAAGTAACACCAAAATTGTTTAAATAAAAAAAAGTAAAAAACTAAAACCCGACTACGACAAAAAAAACGACGCTAAAAAAGTATGAAACAAGATTTTCAGGATAGAAAAAAAAGAAAAGCCGTAGTCACACGTTATAGGTACCAACCTAAACACTTTAATATCGTGTGACTACGGCTTTTCTTTTTGTTCTATCCTGAAAATCTTGTTTCATACTTTTTCAGCGTCGTTTTTTTTGTCGTAGTCGGGTTTTTCTAATATTAAATGGGTCTTCTCTTGACCTGAATTTTGTCCTGGGAACAGAGATGAGGTCGACGATGGAACGAGATAACCTCAACAGATTGAGGTCGTATGACTTATGAGCTTGGGAACACCGACGCAGGCAGAGAATTCCACTCCTTGGTTGTGCGCATAATGGAAGATGTATCAAATTCAAAGAATTTGTGTGAATGATGTTGTTGAAATAAAGAAATCGCCGTACCTACCTCTCTAAAGTTTCTTTAGAGCTTTCACTCGCCCTGGAGAGTCTCCTCTCCCGTCTCAACGCAGCATCTTCACTGGGAGACCTGTCTGGTGGTAGCCTCAGTTCCTTTTCACTTTTACTACTGGAGCGAGAGGTCTTGCCTTCGTCTCCACTGTCTCTCTTCACTGCTAGCTTCACGGGCGACAGGCTGCCGGGCTTGTCATGCTTCTTCATCTCCATACTGATGGGTGGGCGGCCGTCATCGTCGTCTTCCTGGAGAAAGAGGAAACGGTCTTTTAAATTGTTAGTTTTAGACTAGTGGAGGCTCTGATTGTTGATGGTTCAAGCAGGGACGGAAGAGGGAGGGTCGTTGGGAACCATCGTGGTGAGAAACCTCTACCAACGTCGATGTGGTTGAGTTTAGGTCGAAACTTTAATCATTGACACAAAGAAGAAAAAGTTTTAGACTAAGTATTCAATTTTAAAGCAGATAAATATCCGTTTCAAGAGGTTTAAGCTGGCACATGGTATATCTCGATTTTCCTGAAGGGACCGAGTTTGACTAAACATAAGAACGTAAAGGGTACTGACACTATGATCAATTGATCATACACTGCTTGAATAGTTTTCTCAGTTCTGAAGTAGCAGAGTTCTGGGTCAATAAAAGAATCATTGATACGAGAAAAAATGTTCAGCATAAATATTTGGTAATCACTGTTAATTATGGTCAGTTCCAGGATTGATATAAATGAATTTTAATAATGAATTACCATAATCGGCAAATAATACTAATTAATAAAACGTGTTGATACATCCAACTATTGAATTCTGCGATCTAATAATTAACATTGTATTTAAAATGTATTACGCAATGGTATTTCGATATTATGCTTTTATGAGATAATTTTACAGGATCTGGGTTAAACGCAGGCCGTTTTGTATTCATATTAAAATATTATGTTTTAATTTTGATAATTTGGTCGCTATGCAGATTTTTTATAACTGCAATTATAACGTTTTGGTATGCCTCGTTGTTAAAAAGTAAAAAGAAGAGTATAAGGTATATAATTTAAATATACTATATACTTATAACCTTATTTAAAACGGAACGCGATCTAGTGGTCGCAAGCACGACTGCTGAGTATAAGGTCATGGGTTCGATTGCTGAGTCGGGCAAAGGGTTATTGAATTTTTTCATCAGGAATTTCTCAGTAGCAGCTACGGAGTCTGGATTTGTACCCGGTTGTTGGCAATGTGCTTCAGGGATTACAGGCGTGATTTTATGTTAACAAAAACGATCTGGGACATAACATCGAACGTTGAAAATAGTTCGGAAAAGTCATTCAGATGATGGCATTGTTCATCATCTGGAACGAGGGCAAAGTATCATTAAATCGGGATCAATTTATCGAAAAATAACTACAATAATAATATTGTCCCTAAATATTATGTAGGTATGATGGGTACTTTCATAAAATGCAAAGTATCTGAAATGACCTCTACTACTATTTCTAAGGTTTTATCGTTGCGAGAAAATCTTGTCGATACATAAAATAATTCAGGTTATGTAAAATAATGCGTACACCCTTTTTATATACGATCGGGTTTACGCTGTAAACGACTACTTTTTTATTTATTAAAGATATGATTATCTTGTAAGGAGATCGTTGTTGCCCGTCGGGGCCGCGGATTTTTGTACTAGATGACGTGGCCTCGGCGCAAGGGCAAAGAAGGAACATGGGTTCGGTTTTTAGTCAGTAGAAGTCTGACACTCCCCTTCGCTCTGCCCAAGAGCGGGGGGGGGTCATTTGATGAATTTCCACCCACCAAAAAAAAAAAAAAGGAGTTCGTTGTTCAATATGGAAGGGGCCCGCAAGGGCCGACGCCCGTCGGGGCTTTGGATTATCGAAAGGATAACGCGGCTCCGACCAAAGAAAGAATTAAGGAACATGGGTTTGGTTTTTAGTCAGTAGAAGTGTGACACTCCCCTTCGCTCTGCCCAAGAGCGGGGGGGGGGGGGGGGGGTTATTCGATGATTTTCTACCCATCAAAAAAGGAGATCGTTGTAATACCATTTTGTTTAGAAAACACCCACAAATACCCCTTTTCAGACGATTTCTTTCTACTCACTAGGCATAACAGTAACTCATCAGTAAGTGGAACATTATAT
Organism: Diarsia dahlii; assembly: GCA_949775195.1. Classification (NCBI taxonomy): domain Eukaryota; kingdom Metazoa; phylum Arthropoda; class Insecta; order Lepidoptera; family Noctuidae; genus Diarsia; species Diarsia dahlii. Next base: position 9,619,264 of record OX459212.1, read on the forward strand.
TGTAGTAGGTACTGTTTTTTTTAAGGATGGGACATGATCAATTACGGAGCAGAAAGGTGTCAGACTCTTAATGACTAAATCCCACCAGTGTTCTTTTAATGCTTTTTGCGTTATAGAGCCGCAGTTACTATTTCGAACAAATTCTGCAACTCTGGCAAGTAATAGTACTACTTTACTTTATATAACCACTAGAGACTTTTCATAAATTCATTTAAATATGCTAAAAAAGCTAAATCCTCTTAGATGTAATAAATTTCAAAGCTAAAAAGGAACAAAAACATTATATAATACCGTATCTAAAACGGGAAAACAACTAGAATAAAAAGAGGAATTAGTGAAAAGTGAAATGCGATTTTTTTAAATAATATAAAATAACACCTGTAATCTCTGAAGGGTTAGGTAGAGGTATACTAGTACACCCACACATTTCACCAGTTACGTTTAAGTTTTTTTTTTATTTAATATGGGCTTACTCTTGACCTCAATCTTGCCCTAAGGGCAGAGATGAGGTCGACGATGGAACGAGCTTACCCAGAAGAAGCCTATTTACTCGCGACTTAAATAGATTGGGGTTATAAGAACTCGGGAAAACCGACGCAGGCAGGGTGTTCCACTTCTTGGCTGTACGAATAATGAAAGACTTAGCAAAACGCTTCGTACGCTTCGTAGTTCTATGTAATAAGGGGCGAGCATATTGCCATTAATGGGGCGCAGTTCCAGACACTGCTGGTACAGTCGAACAAGCTAATAAGTATACAGGGTAGAGATCTTTTTAATTCTATAACACTGAAAATATTGGTTGTAATTTTGTTTTATCAAGTGTTTTGCATTAAGCGACTGATGTCAAACACTGTATCATTTGATATCAGTCTCTAAATGTATCTGTATAATCTTAAAAGTAAATACAAGTTAGCTGGCTGTATACTTATTAGCTTGTTCGACTGTACTAAGAAAGTCCTGAAAGAAAAACTCAATAACACTTAGCTCGAATCGGGAATCGCACCCAGGACCTCATGCTCAACAGCCCAATTGCGACCACTAGACCAACGAAGCTGTCATGCGATGTTTTTTAGGAATTAAAAAATATTGTTAGATAAAACATATAAGTCAGTTTCTGAACATATAACTTTTGGGGAAAAGTTCAGGTGTTGCGAAAAATAAAAGGTAAAGTATAAGATCCCTTTAGCAAATCTTTGCAAAACTACTTTGCAAGTTGTACAAAAAAGATGTTATGGAGAAAACAATATTATTATTATATTGAACCTTTTTGATATCTATGTAACTTTTTGTTGTTTTAGGATCAGTGTCTGAGCGTTTGGTTTTTCCACATGTCCGAACACGAATCATATTTTTTTTTACTATCCGGTGTTAATGCTAATTGACTGTAGCTTAATTAAACTATAACAAAAATGCATAAAAAAATAGTGGTCCTGTTAACGTATTGAATAGGTACGTGGTAACCTTTTGTCGATGTGCCTTCCACCGTGTAGTCGTTATAGATCAGTCTTAATCCCTTATGCCCGGGATACACGAGGCCAGTTTATCAAGACAGGACAGCAAGCCAGTTCTCTACTAAACTATCCTATCTTACTGCCCTGGATTTGGACATGCTAGAAATTTATTTAGTTTTCTCTACACGAAGCCAGAAGTACTAGCTTACTGACACTAGTTTGCTATCCTGGTTTGAAAAACAGGGCCCCGAGTCTGCTATTCAATAGTGTCAGAATGGTCTATCATTGATCTCATAATTGTTGATTGATGACAAGCCAAAAAGTACCTGGCCCTGGCCTCTTGTATCCCGGGGATTAGTCATAATTCTACTGCTTTATTAACCCAATTTATTTACGGTCAGCGCAACATAATATGTTGTAATGAAGAAGATGATAATTATTATCATCTTCTTCTTCCATACTTCTCTATTAGCCTTCATACCTTGGTATCCTTACATAGTATAAAACAAAGTCGCTATTTTTGTCTGTCTGTTTGTCTGTATGCTTAAATCTTTAAAACTACGCAACGGATTTTGATGCGGTTTTTTTAATAGATAGAGTGATTCAAGAGGAAGGTTTTAGTATATAATTTGAACGACATCCACGCGGGTGAAGCCACGGGCATCAGCTAGTGTATAATAATCTCAAGAATCCAAAAAAATATGCAGGCTAAAAGAAACGCAATCAATTCCTCCCCCAACAGCTGTCAGTATCCATACATATCCATCTCTAGTTCAATCCAGAACATCAGATACCACTTACACGAGCTGTGTCAGGAAATTGCTTCACGCAATCTTACATGCAGATTAGATTAGTATTTCCTCTCGCATGAATGCCTTTACCGTTTAGCTGAATGTAAATGTTCAGCAGAATTTACGAACATTGGTTTAGATGGCGCTAGTGAGGATGTAAAGAATTGTCTTGTATTGTCAAATCAAATCATTTTTTTTATTATCAGCAACTGAAACCGGTATAATATACAAAATTATCTTAAAAAACTCTTAAAAAATTAGTACTCATTAAAAATCATATTCTATTAAACTTTGACTAAAATTATACGTAACGCTCATTTTGTGTTCTAGTCTGACAAATGGGTGTACAAGTAGGTAATAGCTTTATGAGTAGGTGAGTCGGCTATTTTTTATGCCAGGTAAGTAAGTAGTAAGCACACTGAATACTTTTTACCCCGGTAGATTCCCTTAAGCGAGCACCACGCGGGTGAATTCGCGGGCAAAAGTTAGTTCTTAGAAATCTTGCTGACACGAGCAGTGAAGGTATAAGATTGGGTCCATATTGGCTCACCTAAAGTTCTTTATCCGAAATTGTTCTTCCTAACGATTTGTAATCCGAATGATCACTCTTCCTAAAATTTTACATCCTAAAGTTTTCATTCATACTATTTGTAGTGCTACCGACGATGTTCATAACACTCATGTTTCCGAAAATTGGAATTCATAATATCATTAGTGTAAATATATTTAAACTCCTACTGTTTTTTATCCTAACGCTTTTATTCCTAAACATAATTACCATAATATTTTCACTCATACAACTGTTTAGAATGATTAAAGGTCGGTCACTGATTTTTGTCTTGAAATTAAGTAAATGAATGAAATTCAGGTCAGAGTGTCGTCTTGGGGGCACTATGAAAAAAATACTTAGAAAAATTTCGCGACCAATTTTGAGGTAGCGCTCGCCGGCCGCTGCCGCGGCACCGCTCGCTTCGCTCGCTCGGCTCGCGCGTAGTTGGTCACAGTTCTAACCTAACCTAACCTATGGATATCTTTGCATAGTATTTAACCTCTGGGGTGTCAAGCAAAATTTTCGCAAAATTGGCACTATGTCACGGCTATCTGGGATGACGTCACGAGAACAAACTCATCCTATAAAAGTAGGTATTGTAATGTATTTTTCTTATATTTTTTTTACTATTGTCCTTATTTTAGCGGTCTGAATGATTTCTAAAATTTTGTCCACCTATTTTAATAGGACCTTTTATAATACTGATTATTATGAATAAAAAGTAATTTAAACAAAAAAAAGATATGACTGAATAATAGTGTAAAAGATGGTTATGTTTAGAAAATATAGGAAAACAAATAATAGTATAATAGATGTTTATTGCTACTGACATTATGAAGTTGAATGCTTCGGAATTAAAACATTAGAGATAGAGAAGTTAGGAATTGCGATTGTTAGGATGAAAAATGTTAGGAAGAACATTTTCGGATTTCCAATTATCGGAGTTGAAATTTTAGGTGAACTTTGGCGCACCCTATAAGATTACATGAAATCTCAGCTGCGTAAAGTAGGAGTACACTTTTACCACCGGGAAATAAAGCTGAGATATGTGCATCATTCAGAGAAAGTAGAGAGATTTTTGACGAAACACGAGAAATATAAAACAGTATACTACATATTTCAGAAAAAAAAATACTCCTGCAAAGTTAATTATAACAAATGTATCATCCCCGTTGATATAAACAAGAACAACAGAGAACATGTCTCTTTTATTACAAGCTGTTTTATTAAAATAATAATATTCGTGGGAAGCCAGATTGTGTACTGAATTATTGATACCTGACGTCCCTGTGTCGTGTCAGTGGCGGTCGACTCACGTGGGATTAAGGGACCGACGTGTTTTTGTGACATAGAGTAAAAATAAATGGAGAGACTATAATAATACATTGAACATCGTGGGAGAATACTAGGTATAGGCTCATTAGTCTCATGTCGTTCGATCGAATTGTGGCAGTTTTTTAGTGTTTACTTTTATGTTCTGGCATTATTACTCTACGAATGAAGTAATGATATCAATCTTACCACCTAACTTACACGATTAAAGCATCGGAATTATAACTATTAGCGACGAAATAATCAGCGGGCCATTAGCCTGTGTAGCACTTGCAGTATCTTGTGCAACTGTGCACGTGCAGTACTAACCACATACCTCGAAACCAGAGAGACACTAGTGAGTAGGTAAGCAAATTGATTTAAATATGCCACATTAATATTATAAAACCACAAAATTTTTCTTCACGATCTACTTTTATATAAAACTCATTCATTTGGTTGATAAGAGTAACGCACCTGGCACTGGCCTTGAATTTTGTCAATTATGTTTAAAGTAAAGTGGAGCATACGAATTTTTCAAATATATGAAACAATAGCTTAGTGGATTTTAAATTAAATACTTAAAATCCATAGGAATGATGGAAAGCATTAGTTGGGTTGTGTCTGTCGGCGGTTATTGAAACTCGCGGATATGATCGTCGATCATCAGCTGCGCTCTGTTTTGTGCACACAGGTAGTCAATCCGTACATGATCACTCCATGTGTATACTACTCTGTGAGGTATATCTTTATGGGAGGCATAGAGGGTTGAGATTTACGTAGGTAGTATAAAATACTGTGTTAGTGACCTAGTTTTTCTGTGATGTTCACTCACGCCTAATTTAATATGCAAGTTTGGTAATTGGATTAAAATTTAGCTTCATATCTTGTCAAATTAATCAAGCTTGATTACGGGTAAGGCTTTGATCCTTATCTCTAACCGACCAGGAAGATGATCAAATAAGAAAAAAAACGTACCTATCCAAAAGTACTTAACTGTCGAAAATGTAGGTTTACTATTAAGTATACCTCTGCCTAATCATCCAGGGATTACAGGCATTATGTTATGTTATATTTCCGAAAGTGACCATAAAATGTTGAGAAATATTCATACAACACTGCATTTCTTCTGCAGCTTGGATTATATAATTGGATAAGTTTTCGGCGCAAGAGGAACGTTACCAGGAGACGTTGACACTATTATGTATTCTGTGACATGTGGCAGCAGCGAAAGAATAATGTTAGTTTGGCTTTGCAGCAGACGGTTTGGGGGGGTGGAAAATCATCAATTAATAACCCTTTCCGGTCTGGGCACAGCGGAAGGGGGTATCAAAAAACCACCCATGTTCCTTCTTAGCCCTTTGTGTCGAGGCCGCAGTATCTCTTTCGAATAACCCGCAGCTCCGATGGTAGGTTTAGACCCTGAACAGTTTTTAAAATGTCACCCTGTATGAGTAATTATTGATGGTAGAGTTCAGAAGTTTGAAACCCAGCTATCTATAGATATTTATTTTACATCTGCTAAATAAGAAAAAACGTACATATTTTCAAAAGTGACCCATATCTTACATGAGAAATATTCATACAACACTGCATTTGTTCTGCAGCTTGGATTATATAATTGAATAAAAAATAAGTTTTCGGCGCTAGAGGAACGTAACCAAGAGACGTTGACATGTGGCTGCAGCGACAGAATTATGTTAGCTTGGTGCGCAGCAGACGGTTTTAATGCTTCGTCGGAAGTTATAATTATTCCTGCGGTTTTTGGGTAGTGGAAGTGTTGTTTATGTGTTTGGTTTTGTTGTGTTAAGTCTTAGAACTCAACAACTCTTGGAAACAATAGTTAAATTATCTAAGTGGTTGATACTTGTGTTTATACGTCAGCACATTAGACTACCCAAAACTGTTACTTTTTCCCAATTGACGCTTTAGCGATAAAGTTGAAAATCCATTGAAGAAAGTTAATAGATTGTATCTAGATGTCAATAGCGGTCATTGCTCTTAATTAATCTCCTCTTATGAACATGAACAGGCTTATTTTTGGAATTCAAAGTTAAGAACTATAATAAATGTAGGTGGGTCAATGACCGCTATTTACAACTTAACTGGCAGGAACTATAGTAGCTTGAATTGCTGGCGTCAAGTAAATTAACATTCCCATGGCAGAAACTAAAGACCACCGCAATTCTCACATGGCCATTTTGCTTCGTCCACGTTCAAAGACCGGGTCATAGACGCACGACGCTGACAGTTGCGACTACACCTGACCTTTCACACACCAAAAAGGTCAGCGTCTGTCTCTGTGTTTCTACTCACGTCTGCCTTTTGCTAGTCACCTTTCTTACATCCTGCCTGCACGTAAAGTGATTTCATTTCGTTTCGTAAGTTTTATTTTCGGGCAAGAAGTGGGGAAGGAGTATTGCGAAAACACCGGCAGCTAAAAACAAATACCGAGCTGTTTTAGTGATCCATTATCTCAAGGCCTCAATAAAATTATACAGCAGATGTTTGCACGAGTTTAACTTTCATGATTGCAGGAATATAACAAGTAAATAAAAACTCTTAAATTTTCTTTTCTCGTACAAAAACACGGTGCCGCTATTAAACCATGGCATGTAACAGATGTTCACCTTAACCTCCATCCTTATATATATCCATCCTTATATAGAGTGGGTTTATACCCACTCTATATCTTTCGGGTTAAGGTTCAAAAAGGGATAAAATGTAGTGTAATAATATCGACCAATCAACATTCACTATTTAGGCTGATTTTATCCCTCGGGCAAGTTGAACTAAGTTCGTCAAAGTTCGTTACTTAAAGTTCAGGCAGGCAACACTTAGGTTATCGATACTAAAAGGAAATTGTAGTCGTTCGGACGAATTGTCTCGCAGATTAGTTTTATTTGTATTTGTCTGTCTTTGTCGTAGTAAAACTAAGTTACTTAGGACAGAGATGGATGGAGTTTTATTTGAATTGATTGGTACTTACTTAATAAGATTATGCAACATTTAAATTCGAGACAAGAAATTAACTGAAATAAGCGCGCGCGTCTGCTCGGTCAGACAGTATATTATAGTGAATCTCATGTTTCATGTCATTACAAAAGTAGTTTGAATTTCCTAAAACCATAAAATACTTTAAATAATGACCAAAAATGTGACATGTAACTGGGCCGATATAAATAAATGAATAGTATTAAATGTATTATTAATTTTACCAATCATATTACATTATCCAAAAGCATTTAAGGCCTATACGAGTAACAAGTAAAACCCTTTATTAAAATAATAAAATAATACAAACAAAGCCTAATAGATATTATCTTGTCAACCGTCGCGAGACGCCACGCACACGCGTGTTGTATAGGTTAATTCGTTTTTAGTAGTTATTGGTGTGCACAACCATAACTGTGTTTCTCTAAATATATCTGATATGTACATCACTCTACTGCAAGTTGGACTTTTACTTTCTCTCGTCATCAACAACCTTCTCTTCGAGACGACAAAAGGAGACAGGTAGTAACCCTTCTACCTGGGTCTCCAAACAGTCATACACGGTAATAAATAATATATCCCACGTCAGGCTTATTTCCGCTGAGATTAGCCAACATAACCGAAAACGGTCAGGAACTATATAATTATTATCATCATTAAAGTAAATTGAGACGTTTCAACAGTAGACAAATGGTTCAAAAGAAAATAGGATATAATGTAACTAAAGGAATATCAAAATTCAAACTGCACACACCTTTAAAAGTAAGGGTATGAATTATATCTATGGTATCAATTGACCACCCAGCAGTTACTTCACTTGTTCAAGCACTCCGGGTATAATTTCCTTAGATAGTACTACTTGGCCGTTTGATACAATAAAATCATGCTCTGCCCCTGGAAGTGATTTGATCACCAATTCGATCTTAAAACAGTCCAAATTACCTCTTGCCCCTGTTCTCTCCCACATATCCAACCTAAGCATGTCCACAGGCGTCTTTCCGGACTGTCTCAAGGTAGCTGATGTCTGCCCGATCTTTAAATCGGGTGACCCGCAACTAGTTACAAACTACAGACCTATTTCCCTACTATCTTCAGTGTCTAAAATACTAGAGAAACTTGCCAACAATCGGCTACAAAAATTCCTTGACAAAGAAAAACTTTTATCTGATAACCAATATGGCTTTCGTCAAAAAATATCCACTGAGGATGCAGTAATAACACTTGTTGACCACGTCACTGAAAAGGTAGATTCTGGCAAAAAATGCATTGGTGTGTTTATAGATATGGCTAAGGCATTCGACACTGTGTCTAGGCCGATACTTCTGCAGAAGTTATCGTTAATGGGAATACGAGGTCTAGCCCACAACTGGTTTCAATCCTACCTATCAGACCGACTGCAAAGAATCAGATATAAAGGCGAAGAAACAAGCAAGTATCTTGATATTCACTTTGGCGTTCCACAGGGAAGCGTACTCGGACCTACTCTATTCTTGGCCTATATCAATGATCTCTGCAACCTTCAAATAGAGAATGCTAAGATTCTCACTTTTGCGGATGACACGGCTATATTATTCCATAGTCATGATTGGGCTGGGGTCACTGATGCTACTCAGAATGGCCTAGCTAAGGTGATGAAATGGCTGCAGCAAAACCTTCTTACGTTGAATGCAAGTAAGACCAAATACTTGGCATTTAAAATAACAAAGCGCCAAGAGCCCAAAAAACCCAATACGAATCAGGCTCCACTCCTGCAAACACCCAAGCAGTGATTCTTGTCAATGTGTCGAGATTGAACAAGTCGATAATATCAAATACCTCGGCGTCTTAATCGACAACCAGTTATCCTGGATCAAACAAATAGATGCTGTCACTGCTAGAGCCCGTAAACTCATGTTCATATTTAAAAAGCTTAGGAACATAGCCGACCACAATATCATCAGAGGTGTCTACTTCGCCTTGTGCCAATCTATTCTGAATTATTGTATAGTGGCATGGGGTGCAGCAGCAAAGACTCATCTGATAAAACTTGAACGAGCACAGAGAGGCATCTTAAAAGTTGCTTATGGAAGGCCCTTTCGGTATCCCACTGATAGGCTGTATCAAGAGTGTGACGTTCTGAGGATTAGGCAGCTTTTCATTTTGTCTGTCGTATTACGCTTCCACCGACATGCACCCCAAACTCAATCCATATCTTCTAGGTCATCCAGAAATAAGAAATGGAAAACTCCCACCACTCGCACTAAATTCGCTCAAAGAGCTCCAAGATACATGGGTCCATCCATGTATCAACATGTCAACAAAATCTTGGACATAGTGGCTTGCTCAAGGTATACTTGTAAAGCAAAAATTATTAAGTGGTTATCAGCTCAAGACTATGCAAGGACTGAAGCTCTCTTGACCCCCATTCAATAAATCCCTCGCAGATTCTCTCGTTGGCGTAAAACACACAAAAAAATATACAAAATATACTCTCCACACAAACCTTTGTATTGTAATTTCCTCAAACACAAACACATCTACATTCAATTACGCTCTACACAAACCTTTTAATTGTAACTTTGCATGTTTCCATTAGTTAAGTAGGTGAGTTTAAATATTGTTTAGACTAAGTAACCGAATGATTACTGAACTACCCACGAGTGCACTTATAATGTGTCATCAACGCTGTTATAAAAATAAAATAAAATAAAAAAAATAAAATCTTTTTATTTCAGACATATTTGGTCCATAAATTTGTTAGTAGCGACTTAAAACTATGTTACATTTGAAAATTAGGAGATTACATTATAGAATTAAAACTTTACATTTAAAAAATTTGCATTAAAAAAAAAAAAAAAATTAAAACTTTACTTTAAAATAAATACATTAAAAAAAAAAATGACTTTACCTTTAGATGCATACTAACATATAATAAATTAAAACTTTACATTAAAATAATTAGGTACATTTCACATTACAAAATTAAAATCAAAATCAATATTTAAATTTAAATCAAAATTAAAATCAAAATCAAAATTTAAATTAAAATGAAATTCAAAATTAAAATCAAAATTAAAATCTAAATCAAAATCAAAATCTTTAAAATCAAAATCAAAATCAAAATCAAAATCAAAATCAAAATCAAAATTAAAATCAAAATTAAAATTAAAATTAAAATTAAAATTAAAATTAAAATCAAAATTAAAATTAAAATTAAAATTAAAATTAAAATTAAAATTAAAATCAAAATCAAAATTAAAATTAAAATTAAAATTAAAATTAAAACTAACTAGATAACAACAACAACTAGATCTATAACTAGATCCCACGACACAGGGTATCCTAGTGTGGGGTCTAGCGCTACTTAATTGCACCATAACTGTACTCTTTTTTTATTTTATCTTGCATTCTGTAATTGTTGTGCTTAACGTGTCATCCAATGTGTCTAAATAAATAAATTATTATTATTATTATTTTTCTCTTTATTTATTTTTCTTACATACTAATTTACATTTTTAAATATTTGTTAAAAAAAGATCAAAAAACATTTAAAAATATAAAAAAATAGTAGTCCACCGGTGTCGGGAGCAGGGTCCAAGCTACCGGTGGTTAGGGTTCCAGAGACAGGAACCTCCTCACAATACGGGCCGTATCGAGAAGTACTGCCTTCTGAATCAGGCCCTTGATCCAACCACCAAGCGAAAGTTTTGACAGGTGGTCGTCCATGCTTTTTGCTATCAGGCCATTGGCCGTGACGACTATCGGCACAATGATAGCCGAGCTCACATGCCACATATCGACAACCTCGTGAGCTAGGTCCAGATATTTTATTTGCTTCTCTTTCTCAGCTTTCACGAGGTTCTCGTCATGTGGGATGGTAACATCGATTATCATTACGCGGCGCGCTGATCGGTCTATCACCACTATGTCAGGTTTATTGGCAACAATAGTCCTGTCAGTGATGATAGACTGATCCCAGTACAACGTGACATGGTCTTTTTCGAGAACTGGGTCGGGCACATACCTGTAGTACGGTACCTCAGACTCCACAAGTTTATATTTCAAGGCAAGTTGCTGGTGAATAATCCTGGCCACTTGATTGTGCCTGTGCAAGTACTCGCCGTTAGCCAGACGAGAACAACCAGAAATAATATGTCTGATGGACTCACCCGGACGGTGGCATGCCCGACACACGTCAACCGTCCCATCCCTCATAATATATTTCCGGTAGTTGTTCGTCAACATAACTTCGTCCATAATTGCACAGACAAAACCTTCAGTTTCCCCAAAGAGGTCGCTGAAACGTAGCCAGGACACGGACGCTAAAAAATCTACATCGGGCCCATGAAGAGCCCGGTAGAAGCGCCCGTGAAGCTCCTTGCTTTGCCATACTTCCTTGCGGTCATCAGCAGTAAGTACCACAGGTTTGCGCCAGTTCTCGTTAGCCATGGACAGCGGGGTGAGTCCCTTGTCCACTGCGACCACATCTCGGTGCATACCCACGTCGGCCTTTAAAAAATATTCTCTGAGACTGCACACCTCGCGGTTGTGGAGGGTCTTCGCGTTTAAAAAGCCTCTACCCCCGCATTTCCGCGGGATGTACAGTCTCATGACCGATGATCGTGGGTGATGCATCCGATTTGCGGTCAGCAATGTACGGACTCTCCTATCCAAGGCATCGAGTTCAGTCTGAGTCCATTTGAGTATGCCGAAAGAGTACATTAAAACTGGCATGACCCAACCGTTGAAGGCGCGCACCTTGTTCCCACCTGAAAGAAGGCTATTTAAAACCTTCTTCAGGCGTCCGAAGAAGCGCTCCCTCAACGATTGCTTCATGTCATTATTATTATTATACAAAACTTCAGGCATTCAATACCGAACTTGGTATCTCATTGTTCAAAAGTCGGGCGAACAGGCCTTTTATTTTGAATATCGTAATTGATGGCTGCTTTCTTTTTGAAGAGTTCTGTTGTACTTACAGGCAAGCTTTGTTTAAGCATGCCCAATTAGGCAGACCTTCGTTGTTACTTTTTTGGTATACCTACATTATTTAATACAGTTTTCAAATAATTTAAGCTTTTGGGTTGCGTATTTTTATAGAGCTTCTTATTTTTTCTGTTTTTGGAATTTCTCAGTAGCAGCCACGAAATTCGGGTTTTTTGCCCGGTTGATGGCAATAGGCTCGCCCCAATTATATGGGAATTAAAACATAACTTGCGAAATGTGGGTGTCTTTATAGGTACACCTCTGTCTAACCATTCGGGGATTAGGTTATGTCATGTGGATCTTAAAAATATGTGTTTGTTAATCATCATTTCAGAAAGAAAGAAAGAAAAAAAAGAGAGATGTCCATTGGTGAACATAGACCACCCCCAAGTGCCGCTACATTGACTGGTCCCGTGCGTCTCGCATCCAGCGGATCCCCGCAACCTGCACCAGCTAATCGGTCATCAGTTTGTTAATTTATTGTCACAAAATATTTCATCGGTCATCAGTTTGTTAATTGTCACAAAATATTTTTGATCTCAAATTCTACAGGCAAAACCGTACTCAACAGTTAGTGAGCCATCAAACCCCTGAATGCTAAATTCATAGAATTAAGCTCAGAGAACAGAATAATTGTGTAGGTACTTCAATATTACTTTATCAAGATTCTAATTTCATTTCATTATAACAAAAGGATTGTACAACGTAATTAAATGAGTATTCTTTTTTCATCCTTGCGATAATACAATGTTACCGGTGGTATAATGAGAGAACTCCACGTTTATATTAAAACAATACGGGTAGTTTTTTACAAAGAGAATATCTTTAGGATTTTATGCTGCTGTTGTTTTAAATATGAGAATGATAATGACAAAGCCTTGGCTCTTCCTCTGTACAGTTTGTTCTCTTTAAAGACACTACAGTAAAGAGTCGAGAGGATATAACATAAAACATAGGGGCTCGTCATCATCATCGTTAGCCTGCCCATATCTTAATTTATTTGAACTGTTGAGTACTCCTTTTCTAGCCATATTATCCTTCTCACAGTCCATTTATCGTTTCTTTGGTCTTCTTCTACTCTTAAAGCTATCCACATTCATACTCAACATTTTCCTCATTCCTCCGCATCACTCATGTCCATACCACGATAACCAAGGGATACGGGGGCTCGTGATCGCATTAATAAAACTATAAATTTCAATCATTTTGAAAGACCAGAAGACTTATAGGCAACCTAGACTAAGTGACCAGCAGAAGCAAACCTGTATTATGTATAAGCTGATATTTCCCGGTAGTAAGATAGCAAGAGGCTTCGATTATAATAGCTAGGCACTCATGATAATAGACACAACCAATGTACCAATTAATTGCTAAACAATAATCACCTACAATATCTCTGAATGGCCTACATTTGGCTCTATATTAGATCCGTATCCAGAATATGCGATTGCCATGTCCGTTACTAGGGGCCGAGAATAAACAGACCCTCCATTATCTTTATTGCAACTCGTGCTAGGAACATCGAATTCCTAATTAACAGGAGAATTCTGGACACGTAACGTGTATTAGGTTATTAGACCAATGAAAGACATAATTTGAATATGAACGAATAATATTTAATTCAGTTCCTTCAGGAAGGGTGTGTGTGTTCTACTAAGCTACACGCTACAGACTAAGCCATGGGGTCATGTGTATACGTTATACGTTTTATTAAAGAACAAAGAGCTACTTATTCAAGTAGTATAGGTATACATTTTTGTTATTCCAACACGCCCCCTCAAAAATGAATCTATATCTCAAAAAAATAAAATTATTTACAAAAATAATTTCACACCTTCCTGTATCTGGGGTACAAATAACATGGTCCACCATTTAGTGCAAAGGATTAGGGAAACCCAGAAAAACCTAATCAGACCAATTCATAAGTATCTTTATGCTTTTATCTCAAAGTTATTCAATGACCTTAATCAGTCAATATTAGCAATACTTATTTATTTTACTTTTACATAGTAAATTACATCAATCTGAGCTTTTCCCTCATTTGGGTAAAACGCACAGACGGTAATGATTTAGTTAGGATGTCAGCCAACTGGTTACCTGTGGACACATAAATCATTTTAATACAATTTTTCTCCACTTGTTCCCTAGAGAAATGATATTTTATATCAATATGTTTCGATCTTTTGTGACACGTGGGATTATTTGCAATACTTATACACCCATTATTATCCTCATAAATAGGAATAGCACTGGATGTTTCGATTTTTATGCTGTTCAATAATGATTTCAACCATAAAGCCTCTCTAACTGCTTCAAACAAAGCCATGTACTCAGCTTCTGTAGAAGAAACCGCCACAGTTAGTTGCCTCTTTGTATTCCAGCATATTGTGCTTTGTTTAAATAGTTTAAACAAATAACCCGTAGTACTTTTCCTGTCTACTTCGTCACCTCCCCAGTCAGAATCAACAAAGCCACTTATTATATCATCATTGTTACAGTTACTTCTTTCATAAGTTAACTTTAAATCAATGGATCCTTTTAGGTAACGTAATACCCTTTTTAAATATGACCAAAGTGTATGATTGCTTTTGTTAGCAAACCTACTCAAGATGTTTACACTAAAGCTCAAGTCCGGACGAGTGCATACCATCAAGTACATTAGGCAACCAATGAGATTTTTACAAGGGGCCTTTGTTGTATTATCGCTATTGTTCAATGCGGCAAAGTCAACTTTATGTTCTTATTAAGTTACTTTTATTTGGAATACCTTTAGGAGATTTCATGTATATTTGTTCCTTTAACTTACATTCAAAATTGCAGTTTTGACATCCATGTGGTGAACTAGCAAATTATATTGATTTGCAAAAGCTAATATGAATCTGAAACTAGTGATTCTTGCAACAGGTGCAAACGTTTCATTATAATCAGTCATTTAAATTGCTTACTAAAACCGCGAGCAACTAAACGCGCTTTATACTTTATGGGTTTTCCAAACTCATCACTTTTTACAGTAAACACCCATTTACAATCAATAATATTTCCGTTTTTTAGGTAGCGGTACAAGTGTCCAGGTTTTACTTTCAGTAAGCGATTTAATTTCCTCATTAATAGCATTTATCCAGTTAACTTTGTCATCTCTGGATTCAATTTCATCATACGATGCAGGTATTGTACATGCCAAAGATTTAGCATACAATAAATAGTTCATAAATGTATCATCAGTTTCATCATAAGATACAGTATTCAACTCTTTAATCCGATCACTCCTACGGTTTTTCTTAGTGAGTTCATTTTGAGTCGAAGTCAATTTACCATCAAATGTAGAATTTTGTTGTATATCTGTTTCACTTACAGATTTATTAAGTGGCGAACTTAATGATACAGGTATATTTTCCGTTTGCTTACATATTTTCTTTACGGTGTGATTTTCAGAGTCTCCGAAACTTTCGGCCAAAACTCTCTCAGACTTTAACGGTCTGCTTGACAAGAAATTAATCTCATCAAATATCACATCTCTTGCTTTTACAAACTTATATATTTTCCGTTTGCTTACACATTTTCTTTACGGTGTGATTTTCAGAGTCTCCGAAACTTTCGGCCAAAACTCTCTCAGACTTTAACGGTCTGCTTGACAAGAAATTAATCTCATCAAATATCACATCCCTTGCTTTTACAAACTTTTCATTTTCCGTTTGCTTACATATTTTCTTTACGGTGTGATTTTCAGAGTCTCCGAAACTTTCGGCCAAAACTCTCTCAGACTTTAACGGTCTGCTTGACAAGAAATTAATCTCATCAAATATCACATCCCTTGCTTTTACAAACTTTTCATCTATCACATCCCACACCTTATAACCATTCGGTTCATAACCAATCATTATTCCTTTTAATGATTTTACATCAAACTTTGTTTTCCTGTTTTTATTCACATAATAAACAGTTGAACCAAAAACCTTTAAATACCTTAGTTGTGGCTTTTAATCGTGCCACAATTCAAATGGTGTGTTATCCTTTTTCAGTGCTTTTGTGGGGCTTTTATTAATCAAATAAGTTGCTGTTAACAGCCTCCCCCCAGAACGTTTTGTCTAACTTGGCCCCAGAAACCAGTGTACGACCTCGCTCTGTTATTGTTCTTATCAATCTTTCTGCCATACCATTTAAAGCAGAAGTATACGGCACTGATAAGTGATAGCTTATACCTTTTCGCACACAAAACTCTTTCATTTCAAACAAATATTCACCGCCGTTATCACAATACACATTGACTATTTTCGAATCGAAACGAGCCTCACACTTTGCCACATAATCTTGAAACACAGGTTACACAGTAGTGAGTGTATTCATCGACAAATATCACAAAGTAGTTTTTACCGTCAAGTGTTGAAGGAGTGATGGGACCACACACACATTGAATAGAGGTCGTTTTATGTTTTTGTTTTTTTTTTTTTTTTTGCCTTTGACTTATTAAATGGTAAGCATGCTTGTTTTCCGTATATACAAGCTTCACAAATTTTATCATTTGGTTTAACATGATTTATTTGCTCAATGTCATAAAACATTTGTTTGTTTTTTTAATTCGACAAACTTTGATTTACTAATATGACCAAGTCTTTGATGCCATAACTCATAACTATTATTTACGACCTTATTCGATAAACAATCTGCATTAAAAGCACAATTTTCAAGCACATAATGAATGCCAATTAAATTGTTCAAAAACTCACCCGTTGTTACCACCTTACCATCGTTATAGATTTGTACACCACCATCATTCCCAAAAACAACAGTCATTCCAGCTTGTTGCATTTTCTTTACTGAGAGCAAGTTGTAGGGAATTTCAGAGCAGAAAAGAACATCCTGTATTGTTCCCTTCACACCCAAGTCGCTGGTTACTTGAAGGTTACCCTTTTTGTTGCAGTGATAAAAGTCCCATTCTTTGCAATTGAGATGTTTATTGGCCTCTCAAGTTTTTCGAAGTTTTGTGCCAGATCTTCTCTATTAATTATATGATCTGAAACTCCCGAATCCAGAATAAATGTAATGTCATTTCGTTGATTCTCATAACTCCCGGTTCCGACGGTTTGGCCTTCTTTTATTGAAATTTCCATGAAATGATGTTTCATTTTGTTGTTTTGTGATTTCTGCCTGAAGAACTTTTATACTAGTATCGCGTCTTTCATTGATCAGTTTTATTTCATGATCAAGCAGTCTGGTTTTCACAAAGGTTAAGGTTAGATTATCCTCTGCCAGAGTTTCAATTGCAGTAACAACACCAAAGTTAGAAATAGGTGTGTGATTTTATCCACTTCTTCTAATTTTGCGCCAGCAGCCATTAATTCAATTAGCAAATCGTCGAATTCTCGAAAATGTTTCATCAATTAATTTTCCCATTTCAACTTTAAGTCCAACAGTCTTTTTCTCAGAGATAATTGGGTTGCTATGCTTTTTCTCTCGTAAATGGAATCCAGTTTTTTGAAAATTTCTTTTGCAGAAATGTTACCACTTGTAAGTCCCAACAATGAATCGGATAGATATTCGATTATCGTGTTTTTAGCGATGCTCTGCTTTTTGTGCCACTCAGCGTCCAATTCAGTAGGAGTATCTTCATCGATCACCTTTAGCACTTCAAACTCATTTAAGAGATTCCGCATTTTAAGTTTCCAGATACTGTATTTGTCTCCATTATATTAAATCACTAAAAGTCACTCAGAATACTTAACACTGCCACAAAGCTCACAGGGCTCACGTCTCTTTCACTTTGCACAAGAAGTGTCTTTTAATTTATTTAAAAATTAATCTTTATTTATTTAGTCCGAATCACTGGTTTTACTTTTTATAGTCCTTATGTCTGGGCCCATAACCTATTAGGTTATTAGACCAATGAAAGACATAATTTGAATATGAACGAATAATATTTAATTCAGTTCCTTCAGGAAGGGTGTGTGTGTTCTACTAAGCTACACGCTACAGACTAAGCCATGGGGTCATGTGTATACGTTATACGTTTTATTAAAGAACAAAGAGCTACTTATTCAAGTAGTATAGGTATACATTTTTGTTATTCCAACAACGTGCTAGTGTAACAAATAGACCTGATATGGTACATTAAAACCAGGTTAGTTTGGACCAGAGAACTTTGATCCAGGTGCATTTGAGCTAGGTAAGTGGTACATAAACGGGCCATTTGGTCCAGTACCCATAACACAAGCTCTGCTTAGCTTGGGACTAGATGGCGTTGTGTGATAGTTGTGGAATATTATTATTATTATTATTATTATTTGCTTTCTGAGATAAACTTCATTAGATACTCGTGGAGCAGTTCGTGACTTATTAATAACAGCCATCCGGGTCGGTATTCAGGTTAAGCTGCGGTTGTCAAGGTTGGTCTGTGACTCACTCGTTCGGGACTTCACATTACATAATTATCAAGTTTCCTCCGTGCCCCGGAAAACACGTTAAGCCGTTGGTCCCGATTCCCGGCTGTCATTTGTTGATCTTTGACAGTCGTTACAGGTCAGTCAGTGGTCAGAAAGTCTGACACTTTTACCTAGATTTAAAGTATTGTCTAGTACTAGCTGGGTTGTGTAGGTCAGATATGCAGCCACCCCATGTAAAATACTGTTACTCAGCTGCATCCGGCTAGACACCAAGCCGACCACAACACAAAATATTAATAACAATTAAATCCACATCAATGTACAATACATTGTAAGTGATTACACACGAACAACATCAGTACACATCAGGTAAATGAGATTCAAAGTTGTTTTGGCATTAGCACTTCGCGGTCTCGGTTGCGAAACCACGTTTCAGAGGGTAGGTAATCTATGTTAAGCTGAGATTCGGTACAACAGATAACATATAATATTCCACAACTATCACACAACGCCATCTAGTCCCAAGCTAAGCAGAGCTTGTGTTATGGGTACTAGACAACTGATAAACATACTTATATATTTCTAAATACATACATATTATAGATAAATTACACCCAGACACAGAACAAATGATCGTGCTCATCACACAAACATTTGTCCTGGGTGGGAATCGAACCCACGACCTCCGGCATAGCAGTTAGGGTCACTAACCACTAGACCAACAGGCCAGTCAAGTATAGAGGTACAACATATTACAACCGCCTATATACCTTGTTATTCGAAGTGTTATGCGGTGTTGAGGATATTTAGGTAGGTACTTATATTAGTTTCATTCTTGACGCCCGTGTGGGAGGTGTGATGGATATAGCAAATGCCGTTTTGAGGATTTCGGAAAAATCGATTGAAAGGAAAAGGCTCAGCTTTACGCATTACATTGATAAGAAACGTCGAAATTCCACAAAAATATAAAATTCGGGACTTCGGGAAAACTGAAAATGGAGCTGAAATGTCGGTGATAATTATTCATATTATCCTCGAATAGAAACGTGGCGAACTACAAAGGATTTTCTTTAAATCAACCTTGACTGGTTCAGTAACCAGTGTTCTAATGATATCCTTTCATTGATGGTGGTTTTTGCACAACATTAAATATACCTGCTGTTTTTTTATTTTCTGATAGTCAATAGTCAAATTCAAATCCAGAATCCGCGCGAAACAAGGGATCGCCCGCAGAAACTAATGATATACGAGTAAATCGCACAATGATGTTGATGGTGTGTAACTAAATATACCATTTTTTTGAACTGCAGTTCACTCGTGACTTACAATATTCTTACACTTAGTAAAACCGAACTGAATTTAGACACACATAAATCTGCATGTTTTGGACAACAAGAATACATTTGAAACTCAAAACTGCCAGAAAGTGAGTTGACGATTGTTCCTTGCATGTGCAGGTGTCGAAATATTCAACTCAAAGTTCAACGGCATCCAGCCGTTGTTTACACCTTCAGTCATTAGATAAAGCTAAGGTGAAGTGACAGGAGAAGCCGGTGAAATAATAATATGCTAAGCAAGTAGGTCAGGCGGTGACCTGCCTCCTCATCCAACATTCACGCTCATTGTCGTGAGCGCGACACAACGGGGAATGGCCACAGGAACTTATGACCAAGCGTTGTTGAGTACGACGGAGGTAAGTATATATTGAAGTTTTAATGGGAATTTCAGACCACAGAGCCTTTTTATTTTTTTAGTAAGCGGTAAAAAAATCTGAACGCATACCGCGTCGTCCGGGGAGATGAGGTTTGCTGCTTGTGGAGCTTGCACCTACTACAAAACACCACTGTGAGCCTACTGTCGCCTTGTTGGATGGGCCACTAGAACGCATGACGTTCGCGACCTATCCAGCGCAGCCCGCCTCCGAGGTCCAAACTCCTTTGGTTATGTCCGAGCCTACCTGAACCGGATACTTCAACATTGCACGGCCCTCGTGATTGGTGATCCACTCACGAGGGCCGTGCAATGTTGCTAATATAGACTCCCCGATATATCGGCTACGGCCGCGCAAGCCCGACCAAAGGGCCTGGAGTATGACATATTCGGTCAGCAGTAATGATGATGGAATTGTCAAGAATAATTAAGATTGACTATCACTACGGAAAAGTTTGTCAATACTGCCGAAAATCAATTGTAGACAAAATAAAACTTTATCAAAGTGATTCCCCCTGGGCCCTTTGATAATGCATGCAAGATGAAAGGGACACTGACGCACAAACGGTAACCACACATTCTGAAACCCAAATAGAACTTTTGCATTGGCAATCACCGCCCTGAGTAATAAGGTAGACCGCCACTTAAAAAGATTGCCTTTATTTCCATACAATTTGGGCCACTATATAAAATCAATATAATATTAACCAACAGTTAATCGGGCCAATGGTTAATAATAACGATAGGAAATGTATGTTAGCGATACAAAACGGCTCATTACTAGAACCCACTCTACATAAATTCTAACTACGCGGAGTTAATAAAAGCGAATTATTTGCTCGAACGAAACTAATGGCTTTAACTGGACTATATTTGGCCTGAGTCCATTCAGTTGTAGTTTTTATAGCCCTTGTTTATTTGTGGCCACAGATATAGAACATTATTTTTAGTATATGCGTCTCCTGAATATATTTTGTTCAGAATAAGTTACTAAATCGATCTTAATAATGTTTATAACATGTAATAATTTCGTTCTTAAAATATTTTAATAGAAACCGCAAGTATCGCGATCTGTAGGAAAACCAAGCGCGTTTATTTTTGACTGAATACAGACTTCATAAGCACTACGAGTATTATGTAACTATTAAAACGAGTCACTATTCAAAATAGACTACGTTTTCGGTCCTTAAAAATTTAGACTTAGGTTCTTGAGGCGTAACGTTCTTGTTTTAAGCAAATAATCTTACTGCGACAGTAACCTCGTTAACCTTTTGACCAACACAGTCAAATATAGACGACAAATGAAAAAAAAACGTGTCCAATACGCCACCATGCAACGTCTATAGACAACAAAAACCGTTTTTTTACTTTTATCTGCTGTTTAATACAAAATAGTGTCAAATAATATAAAAATACAAAATAGTGTCAAATAATATAAAATAATGCATGTGTCTAACGCTCTGGCGGCTACTACGCGAAATAACTGTTCTTGGGTTATCTAGGCTATCTTTATCTGTGTTTGTGGCCATGTCATGCAAAGTCTATGGACGGTGGAATTGGTAACGTTATAGCCAGTTGGGTAGAGAACCACAGAATATAGCTGGCTGGTTAGAATTACTTCGGTGCGAAGTTTGTGGTAGTTACGTTCGTCTTCGTAAAATATTTTGGGGGTAGTCGACGCGATACGGTAACCAATTTATTTCGCGTTTTAGTTTTCTTAGCCCGTAGCCACAAGTTGTGTTTTAACTCTATAGCGTCAGCGGAGAAAAAAAGAAAGAAGTTCGTAAGGGAAACTAATGATTGTAAATTAAAAAGAGTAAATCCCGAAATCCCTTATAGGGCTCCCCTACTATTGAGATGGAGAAGATTGTAGCGGAACTACAAAAGTGTCAACATGGCAACATTGTAGAAAAAGTACTACAGTGCCATCTATTATAAAACAAATTCAGAACTAATAATTTTTATCGCTAACCCATATAGTCTCACTAATGGGCAAGGCCTCCCTCCATTCCTTAAAACGGTCAAGATTCCGGGCAACTTCTTTCCAATTCCCAAGGAAGAGATCCAGTTTGTGCCGTCATTTCCTTCATGGGCTCCCGCGATCCCTTGGCACTGTTTCAGGGCACCAATCCTGAGCTTTACGGGCCCACATGAGTTTTCGCTTTAGAGACATGGGCAGGGTGCCCTTAAAATACTCTTTCATGGACCAGTAACCCTCCCAGGCATTTTCTGTTTAGTTCAAACTAAAACCATAGAAGACACGACAACAACTGTCGGGCGCGCGAGATGAAGAACTTTACACCCTGTTCTTCATACCCCTAAGACCACCAAACGCGACTTGCGAAGTGTCGCCTCTCATGGCAGCAGATGAAACATAAGCGTATCGCTTGACGGATAAACTCAAGCTGTCGCAGATTCCTCTTCGTTTTACTAGAAACTGGGTAAATACTAATCATCCTTTTTAATTTAATCAAGCAAGCAAGCTCGTCCCTGATTTATGCGAGCTGTTCTTAACAGAAACCTTGTTTGGACAAGCTGTAATTGGCTCTGATATTCTAAATTAACATAGGCAAATATGTTTGGTTAACACAACCAAACAGGCATATAAATTAGTAGTCTTTTCTTTTTCAAGTTTTCTTGCAGTAATTATTTTTGAATTAGAAATTAACAAAAACTAGTCGGTAGTAAAAGCTTTCTAAAACGTCAAAAATAGGACGAGATATTTTTTATTTCAAACAAAACCTACCATTTCTTTTTTATGTGAAATGAAAATATGATAGCGTAGGGAGTGCTACTAGATACCTACTATAAATTCGACATGGCGATAGATGCCGTTTGCATAAAAAGATAAAGTAAAACTCTCCGACCATCCGTATGTGCATTCAATGAAAAACAGTTGAGTGAATTTCGATCTGGTTTCACGGAATCGTGAAAAAAACGGCCCGCTTTTTCCGAAGAATCATGTTCAGCTTTTAACACGTAAAAAGTTAGTTCAGTTTTCACGTCACGTTTTGGAGTTTGACAAAGAAAATCAAACGCCACGACGACGTCCGATAACCATCTCAAAACTTTAATCTGTTTTCACTCACTTCTACGAGGAAAGTTTTGAGAAAAAGCTGTTCAGAACTCCAATTTCCATCAGGGTTTATTTTAATTTTCCTTATCAACGCAATCAAATGATGATTGATAGAATTGGGCTAAAGTCTGTATTTATCCGTAGGTTCCACGTGCCATTCCACTTCAGTTATCATTTATTTTCAGGTAGGGTCCCTGTCGAGTCGTCTGGCCGCTGCCGCATTAAACATTTACGTAATACAGTGAAATTCTGTCTCGGCCATCTTAAAATAGACAGATCTAGGGGTCCCTTTTGTGTTTCTGCGAATTCAATTCCTTATACAAGCTAAGATATCGGGACCATTCCAGACGAAACAAAAATAAGGCGGGGAATAAAAAGTTTGTAGCTTATTACGTATACTTAGTCCGTTCTTGCTATGCAAATGGGTTCAAGAGAACAGTAAAAAAAGCCTCCAACCTTAATGTTCTTTTACTTGGAAGAATGCGCAATGCTAGATGTAAATCTAACTGCCTTGAAGAAAAAACTTCCATAATAGTAGCTCCACGAGCAAACATAAAGTTCTTGATATTTCAAGGAACAAATAGCACATGCAGATAACAGACATCTCGTGAAACAAAATAATGAATCTGTCCTAAAATAATAATCTCTAAATTGCGACTCACTACGAGCAACATACTTAATTATATAAAGTGATAAGTACACACAACGCTGCAGGGATAAATCCACGTAGCCACTGCGTGGTAGCAATAGTTTAATTAAGTTGGCAACACCGGCCTCATGTCAGATAATAATTAGTGAGCACCGGGTGGCTCACTCCTACTACTTGAGTATCAAGTTTGTATGTGAGTAGGATCATACTTGTGGTACTCGTAATTAGCTGTGAGCAAGCCTGGGATTGGCATCAAAGCAATGTTTGGGTTGGAATTTCGGTTTGAAAATGGAATGACTTTACACCATTGGTAAGTAATCTTTTTTTTCAAGTCCAAGTTACTTTTTTTTGGTCGTCATGTATAACACAATTAAGTGTATTTTCTTTCTATTATAAACGTGGACGAGGCAAAAGAAGTATGTAAGGATCGTAGCAGGTGATGATCTGTGGTTTCTGCCTACCCCTAAGGGAAAAAGGAGTGGGTTTGTGTATACAATGTATGTTGTAATCTGCACAGTCTTTTCGGTTCGAGTTTTTTCAGTTTTTTTTTGCTTTTAATGAAATATCAGACATTGGATATCAATATTTCAACATTATAATCACATATTAAGAATGCCTACCAAGCTATCCGGGTATCCTTTTGTCCTAATGTCTATGAATATTCATTCAGAGAATATATTAATTCTTCGTAGATCAGTACAGCAGAACAAAGATTAATGAAGTTTGTCAGTTGTTAAAGTTTCCGAATAATCTGAGCTGGAATATTTTATTCTTGGCGAAATTGTGACTCTATTTATAGACGGAGATTTTCTAATATTCCAGGAGGCTAAATCGTATTAAGTCTGCGTCTCTGGTCACTGTCAGATTAGAGAGTCATCGTAGTCACGAAATAAATTATGTAATTAGGAACTGGCGCCATAATAGGGGATCGGACATAAAAAAAACTAATTAGTCCATCAGATAGATTTCCAAAAATTATTGGACACGTATTTTTTCCTTTTTCACGTAAACAAAAAATGAAGACGAGACAGTGCTTCGAAAACTCGTGTGACGTCATAATGATAGTACATTTTGTACCTACAAGTGACGTTTCAAGCCCCACTCTGTGATCTTTGACGCGTTTTATCTTCGTAATTTTTTATTGATTTGATAAAACAAAAAACACGTATTCAATACTTTTCGATAATATAACTTAGGTACGGACTAAACAGAATCATATTATTCAGTCCGATCCCTTATTCCGAAAGTTTGACAGAACGTTGATACTTTTTTTAAATTCTCTCATCCTTACACAATACAACAATATCCAATATAAACAATATCTGTAAAATAATAATATAATCTAAACAATATCTGTAATTAGCCTTAGTAACTGCCCCCAGGATTTGAACCCGCTTGATGGCAATAGGCTTGCCCCTATTGAGTCCGACTTAAACATGCTATTAACTGCTGTAATATTGGTGTACTGCTGCCTGATCCTTTAGGGAATAAAGGGCTTGATGTTATGTATGTATGTAAATACTGCCTACTATGGTTTCATAAACCATAGGTAAATAAGGCCTGGGAATGTCCTGAACATGTCCTGAATACAATTGCAGTCTCATGTTTGGGTTAGGCTAAGAAATTTCAATATTGTGTGACATCTCCGCAAGCCGATCGTAAACCCGGCAATTTATGCAACCGAACGTAATGTACAGATACAGTATGTTAGGTTAGAAGAGGGACTGAGGGAAGGTATTCAGTATTCGATTCTCGCCCCAATTATGTAAAAAAAACTATAACCTTAATTCGTGCCATGGCCCCGCACTTTCTCCAGATTTCACTTTATTAAACTTTTCTTTTTCGCCGTTGTCCTACACCAATCTATACTTCTATATCTATACTTCTATACTAATATTATAAAGAAGTAAAGTTTGTGTGTTTGTTAAATTGTAAGGGGTAATCTCGGGATCTACAGAACCGATTTTAAAAATTCTTTCACCAATAGAAAGCCACATTATTGCTGAGTGTCATAGGTTATATAAAACCGAAAAATAGAAAGGCTTTTACGTGGTAGTCCATTTTGCAAAGTGAATCGGAGAAAAAACCAAAGCAGCGGAGGGCGCGCGATGGTTTCGGGTTTAATTCGGTTCGCGTTCGTGCTCGCTTCGGGAGAAGGGGCGTGGCCTTTTACATCTGAGAGGTAGGTACCCGCGCGGCTCAGTCACGTAGTCGGCTCCTTACGCAGCGGACGTCCCCGAAAATTTTTCGAAACGTAATTAGCACACTTTCGACTAATTATGCCCAACGAAGTGGGCAAGGGTCAGCTAGTTATAAAATATGAAGGGAAAATGGATTAGATTTAATAGTCATTGACCCGCGCATATGTTCCGCTATAAGCGCAAGGGTTGCGAGATTTTTGCGAAGTATTCGGTTTGGTTCTGTCTGTTATTTATCAGTGCTTTTCTTGTTCATATTTTTATTAGTATCATGTAAGCATGTTCTGTTGCGGATTTCAATATGGTGCTCGTTTAAACTAACATCATCATTCTCTTGCTCTTTTTTTTTTTTTTTGGTGGGTGGAAAATCATCGAATGACCCCCCCCCCGCTCTTGGGCAGAGCGAAGGGGAGTGTCAGACTTCTACTGACTAAAAACCGAACCCATGTTCCTTCTTTGCCCTTGCGCCGAGGCCACGTAATCTAGTACAAAAATCCGCGGCCCCAATTCATCCCAATTCATTTGGGGTTGGCGCAGCATGTCTTCTTCTTCCATACTTCTCTATTTCTCGTCATCTCATCATCTCATCTCGTTTAAACTAACATACTGTATATACGTGCAGCAGTGTCAGGGTTAAAACCGCTTTGTCACCAGTAGCCGAGCTCCAGATATTGTACCATGTAAGACAAATACGCTAGTTGCCACGCTACGCCGCTAGCAGACGCGTCGCAGGTAAACTTGTACATGAATTGTATACATATGTATGTATTCTGTCACAGGTAAATCTGAATGTACGTGGAATATGTATACAGATTTAGCGTAGTGACATAGATATGTAGAAGCATTGTGTCTTTGTACATCGTTAGCATTAATTGGAGATGTCTTTAGCAGAGCTTGAGAGAGTGCATAGTGAAAATTATTCTACTACCATGTTAGTATGTTTTTTTTCATACTAGGAATTTCTCCTGTATCGTAGGTGTGTTTACAAACATTTAAACTCACATTCACAAACAGCCAGACCCAGAACAACTACATACCTAATGCCTATAGGTATGTAGAGCATCCAAATGTTTGTTCCATGCATCGATCTTTGGCAGAGTTTGTGTAGTAATAGTTCGTGGTTCGTGTGGGACTCGAACCCTAAGTCACAGTGCAGCAGTCGATCGCTCAGCCACTGCGCCAAGTATCAAGATCGTGCCACCTATCTGAAGAACATAAACCAGGCGGTATTTTAAGACGGTACAACGATACTTTATCGAGCTTGACCCACATATAAGCTACCGGTGAGGCACGTCCGCAGCAGAAAGAGTACCGAGCAGCCGAAACATGGCACTTTTGTGAACCCATGTATTATGCAATGCATGGCTGGTTCCTTATCACCACTGAAACTTCCGAGGAGGAAAGAAATATTTTTGGCAAGGATTCATATCATATTATATGCGGCTGTGCGGGCGTAAAAGTAAACTCGAGCAAAGTCTGGGGAATTATTTGTTTATCATAATTACTATCTACTTCAATTGACCGTGACCGTCTCGAGCATTCGTTGTTGCGGTTTGCGTCGCTGCGTGCTTTCGTGCTCGCAGTGTTCGTTGTTGCGGGCATTCGGTGGCGTGTGGTTCGGCGTGGTGACTTTCGGGATTACGTATTGCACTCGTAGTTTCGTTCTTCTTCCGTCCTTCTGACATTCAAAAGTGCCTGTAATTTAATTGAAATAAAATATTTGAGTTTGAGTTTTTGAGTTCGTGTTTAGTCTCTGACAGTTGCAGGTTACTTAGTCCACGACTGACAAATTACAAAAAAAACCTTTTTTTTTCATTTCAAATTCTAATTCCAAAATTTGACAGTTATAAAAATAACATTACGTTGTAGGCCAGTAAAGAATCGAAAGGTAGTAACGAGCATAGAGGGGGAAATATTGCAGAAAGTATAATTATATGGCACAACTAATAAAATGTTCTATGAATCTACAAAGAAGAGAGTAAACAATTAGATAAAGAGAATTTTCTCCGCGAACATGAAGCCGTGGTCTGTTCCACAGCGTCATGGACTAATTGATGTGATTAAAGATTTATAGATAGAGGTAAACCTAGTCCCGAGAGGTTGTGTCATTACGAGTAGACTGAATTAAAGAAATTGTTAGCTAACGGTTTGCGCTAACTGCGAACTTTCAGGGGATGTTTTATTTTTTATTTAATTTATTAGGGACAAAAAACAATTTTAAAGAATGTTCTATCGTTACATAAATAGACTGCCTCGATGGTCTAGTGGTCGCAAGCGCGACTGCTGAGCTAGAGGTTCTGAGTTCGATTCCCGGGTTGAGCAAAGTGTTACTGGGTTTTTCCGTCAGGAATCCATGGGGTTACGTAGAAATCACAGGACGCCACCTGCTACAATCCTTACTTATTTTGTCTCGTCCATTTTCATAACTCTGGTCACACACGCACGCCTAAATACTGTATTAAATTCGTTAAATTATTTTGTTTGGTTCTCAGAGAATTTAAATATAAAAGTAAAATAGATTATTTGGACGTGTCGCTAAAATAAAGGATTAACCTTTCCAATTCTATTTTAAGCGATTCGTTCGTCTGCTTGATGTGGTAGGTATATTTCGATTACGTTTATTTGACTACCTTTTGTCTTGACATTCCTACTATCCCTTATGGGAACTAAGTTGGGCAGTTCCAAAGTAGATGTTGGAACTGATAATATCAATTCGGTTAGTGGATCCTTTGATAACTTCGATGGAATGGATCAAGTGAGCGGTCAGTCCGTCGGTTGGTGGTAGAGGGATCACAAAGTTATGCTCCTTGGCAGATTCTTCAGTCCACTTTGGGATATCTTTTCAATGGCTTCAGAATGAAAGGCATCAAAATGCCGAAAGATTGGAGTTGTTATTTATTCTATGTATTTATTTTTGAAAAACCAACTTATATAATGTATAACACACATACTAGTTATTGGTTGGTACTAAAAAACCAAAAAAAATAATGTAAAATTAGACAGAATTAAAATAAATAGTAATCATTTAGGAAACGACGCAAAACGACGAAAAACTTATAAATAATAAAACGTGTTGTGTCTGTCCCTCTACATATTTTTCATGTGAATTTCACTTGATTGAACGTATATTTCTAAAAGATCACTATAGTTACAAAAACCATAAAAAAATATCCCTTCCAAAAAAAAAACCTAAGCTCATAATTGTGCCATAGGACCCGGGAATATTAAACGTAGCTTGAACAGAAATACCGTACTGGAACGTTGCACAGCCACTGGAGCGAGTTAGCCAAACGAGGCTCCGTCGGAGACAAGTTGAGTGCCACTAAATGGATTAATCCATCACTGGCTCATACTTTATGAATGCACTGTCAAGTGGAAAAGTAATTTGTTGTGAACTAGCCGTGGCTCTGGTTTTACTTGCTATTTTATTTTATGGATTTTGAAGGCTACACAACAGAAGCACCTGTTCAAGCCTATTCGACGTCTTTTCTCCATACAAATGTATTCCCTTTTTGTTTTCTTGAATAATTCCTCTAGACTCTAGAGGCATTATTCAAGAAAACAAAAAAATGTATTGCTCTAGAGTCTAGAGCAATACATTTTTTTTTATAAAATCAAGGTTTACTGTAGACACATGCCTGTCATTACTTTTTTTTTTTAAATATGTCCCTCCAAAAATACCCAATTTTTACCACGTAATTAGGGCACTAGCAGATAAATTCGAAAAGTTTTTAAAATAAAAGAAATATGAATAACTAGCTTTTGCCCGCGGCTTCGCCCGCGTGAAAATGTAGATTTTCCATACAAACTTTCATCCCCGATTTAACTCCCTTAGGGGTTGAATTTCGGAAAATCCTTCCTTATTCCTTGTCTACATTATAAAGGGAACCTCTGTGCAAAATTTCAGTTTTCTAGGTCCAAGGGTTTGGACTGGGCGTTGATGAGTCAGTCAGTCAATCAGTCAGTCAGTCAGGACTTCTCTTTTTATTTATATAGATGGCAATAATAAACGTCGAGCTCGTCAGAAATTTTTTGATATAAGTAATCGGTGTGAGCTGCAGGCCCTGTTCCCTCCTAAAGCAATATCGACATGTTACCAACTTACTGAATAACTAAAAAGCCAGGAAGCCAGGGAGAAAGGATATAAAAAAAAACAATAAAACCATATACAAATACATGCTCATATCTTGGTTTTATAACAGGATTTATCCAAATTCCATTCCCCCGTTCCAGTGTGATTGGATGATAAACATCAAACCTTTCACATCTTCCTGGAAACGTAAATGGGAGTTTGCGAACGAATAATATATTCTACCTTTGAGCCTATCAATATCCGTTCAGGCATTTTGAATATGTAATGAACATTTCAACTGGAAGGATCTAAGTCCTTACTTACATTTAACACGTGATCTTTCTGTCTGTCGATCCGGTAGAACGCTTTCTTGAGAATTTTTAATTTGCTTTATTTTGAAAATCTTATTCTGTCGCTTTTTTATTAAAATATCATCTGCCCAACTTTTCCCAACTATTTTGGGGTCGGCTTCCAGTCTTACCAAATGCAGCTGAATACCAGAGTTTTTAATTATGGAGCGAATGCCTATTTAGCCTCCACACCCCAGTTAATACTGGACAATAAGAAACCCCTTAGTATGACTAATTGTTGTGTCTTGTTTAGAATTTTATTATAAAAATGTTAAGACAAATTAGTACATTTTGGTCTGACAATAAATGTTATAGGTCATTACCACCGATATCATGAGACGAATCAGCAGTCTATTTAATTATTTTTATTTTACTCTTATTTCTTTCAGGGTGTCTTACTTCCCGTCGGGGCCGCGGATTTTAGTATTAGATGACGTGGCCTCGGCGCAAGCTGACACTCCCCTTCGCTCTGCCCAAGAGCGGGGGGGGGGGTCATTTGATGATTTTCCACCCACCAAAAAAAAAAAAAAAAGGTGTCTTACTTGCCCGTCGGGGCTGCGGGTTGTTCGAAAGAGATACCGCGGCCTCGAAACAAAGCGCTAAGGAGGAAAATGGGTGGTTTTTAGTCAGTAGAAGTCTGACACTCCCTAACCCTCAAGAGCGGGAGGGGTTATTTGATGACTTTCCACCCACGAAAAAAAAGGGTGTCTTACTTCTTAGTAGCGACCTCAATTAGTACAAAGGTGCGACAAAAAAGTTTCACAAAAAAGGTTACCCACTTGTTTATGAGTTGTTCAGACGTAGGTTTGCGTCGCAAACGAAGTGTTGAAGATTAAAGGTGGTTGTACGTTTCTGTGTCTGCCGAGTTGCCGACATTAACAGGCAATCGTTGCGGATACTAGGTAAGGCGGAGTATACAGTAGGTACACATGTTTAGCTTGTTTATTATTTATTTTCTCTAGGTTGGATCTTCATTCACTATACTACAGATCTGACACATCAACACATCATCAACATCACATCATCTGATTGTATTCAAGACAAGTCTTGATTCCGTATTGGTACTAAGAAATTATTGATGGAAAAACCATAATACTACTTTTCTTTTCATATGACTATTTTGAACTGAAATTAATGGTCAGTAACACCATAAATAAACACTGAAAACGGTGTATCTACCATATTTACTTTTTGTTCCGAGTTTATCCGTGATCATGGTGCTTGACACAGCGCCGAAATATCGGGAACTCGGAGAAAAAGTAAACATGGAAAATATCCCTTTTTCAGTATAAATGATAATAAATGCACGACTCTCAAACATACATATTTGTTTAACTCTCAGAATAATAATTATCATTCTTATAATGGATTAGTATGAAGATAATAACAATACATTACATGTTAAGACGAATTAATCTGAAAGGCGAAGCGTCAAGATTGATTTGATTGTTGTGTCGACCCTCACTCGCATTGCTTTTTCCTTCTTTCCACAAGACTAGATCCTTACAATAGTTTGTGAGTTACAGGAAATTGTTCCAAACAATCTTTGTACTTGCGAAGTATCGCCGCTATTGTAGACTTCGTCACATCGGATTTCTGGCCAAGTTGCAATGGCAATTTAATCTCAGACAATAATAGCTGCAGATAATAGTTACGTAGTCTTTGTTCAGCAGATGATATTTATAGACTTATTGTTATAAAGATCAATTAAACTGCTTCGTTGGTCTAGTGGTCATAAGCGCGACTGCTGAGTACGAGGTCCTAGGTTCGATTTCCAGGTCTGACATGGTGTTATTCGGTTTTTCCATCAGAAAGTTTTCAGTAGGAGTCTCGGAGTCTGAATTAGTGCCCGGTTGAGGGCAATAAGCTCGCCCCCCTAGTATATAATGGCTACACCTCTACCTATTCCGTTGGGGATTACAGGTGTCATGTTTGCAATTTGCATTATTCGACCAATTACAGGACAGACGTGAGCTGCGATTTTGATATCAATCAATATGATTGTTTTTTCAACCTCAAACTCAAATATTTTATTTCAATTAAGCCATTTCAGGCACTTTTGAATGTCAGAAGGACGGAAGAAGAACGAAACTACGAGTGCAATACGTCATTCCGAAAGTCACTACACCGAGCTACACGCCACCGAATGCCCGCAACAACGAACACTGCGAGCACGAAAGCACGCAGCGACGCAAACCGCAACAACGAATGCACGCCGCAACGTGCAACCGCCGCCCCGCGACCCGGAGCCCCGCACACCCGCCACCACGGCACACGCCGCCGCGTGCCCCCGCACCCACAGCACTCGCCGCCGGTAACATCCGGCGCCGCGTAGCCCGACGCAGCAACTCCCGAAACGACGTTTTGATCGATTCTCGAACTTCTTCCATTCGTTCCACTCGTCTCTTCTTTGTTGGAATCCAACTCCTACAAGACAAAAAAGTAGCAAAAGACTCTGCAGTATGCACTCTCCCTAATAGGCAGTTCAGTATGTAAGTAGGGAGCCAGCAAGTTTACATGTAGATATGCTAATTTTGAAGCCAGCACAGTGGAGACTTCGCCAGCGGCAAAAATGCGAACATTACCTCCTTTATACAGGCTAACGGCCTATTTCGAGGATATGGGACGAGTAAAATTTTCCAAACGATAAACCTTTTAAAACGGTTACATAAGAATAATTTACAAAAGATTAGTATTATTTGAAAATGAATTAGTGGCGAGAAACAATTTACGGGGTACCTACTGGTGATCTTCAGTTTCCTGTAATTGATTACATTCGAAACGAGCCGGGAATTATAAATGTGTTCTTTTGTGTTGTTTATTGTTTGGCCCTTTAACACATAGCACAACAACTTTGGGAATTTGAAAATCGGATTTGATATTCAGTTTGCCTTTCAATAGAGTTTAGTTCAAAATTCCAACATACAGAGTGTAGATGACAGCACTCCGCATACCGATGCCGCGTTGAGGTGAATTCAGCATACATCATACTAAGAAACAAAATTCCAAGAACGTTATAATAAATCTGATTTGTTTTATTACCTTATACGTAATGTATCGTTACTGTGGCAAACGCTCGTAGCAAACGGCAAGCGCGATGACGAGTTCGATGAACTCTGTAGCTAGGCAGTAAGTGAACAGCTGAATTCACGCGTCGTTCGTCAAAGTATTTCAACATACATTGTTGGTTTTATGTTTTTAGCAGTATTATTTACATAAATGGAATCCTGTGTTATTGTTTAGCCCTGAGTTTACTTTAGAATTCCATCGTTTGATCGCACTGAGTTAAAACGATATTATGCCGCGTATACTGTTTCCATTATAAAGCCGCCCGCGACTTCGTTTCGCGTGATGTATATTGAATATCTCTCTTTATAATATTAGTTTAGATTATTACATTGTCGGGATCCTACTTCTCGGCACCGAACCAATCGTTTACATTTTTTTACTAAGCAGTTAAGGTACTAGAGCCAAAGAAAGAAAAATGTATGTAAAGAGTGCCTATTTCAATCACCGATACATTGAACTTTTAATACAAAACTTTGCCAACAAGTTTTAGTTTACATATACTTAACAAAATTCATGTGACTTTACGAGAAGCAAGAACAATTTGCAAACAATTCGTATATTTTCGCAAAACTTCAAGAATGCTCAAATAACGTATTCATCATAAAACAAGGGCTAAAGTTATGTTACATAATTATTAAGTTTATTTGCTTGATCTAAATTTTGGATGTAAAGGGGTTGGTTGAAAGATTTTTGCATGAAACCTGGCCGGCTATAGTTACCTGTTAGCTACCTGGCCGTCTAGTTACGGGTATTTTAGTTTTAAAATAGACTTTAAGAATACCAATTCCTTAGATAGCATTCCTCTTGAAACCTCACACTGAACAACTGGCTTCCAATTTCCTAATTCTAAAAAAACTTGCAAAATTCTCGAAAAGACCCTCAAAAGGAAGTCCTCTCATGGGAGGACCTGTATGAGTTACACGTAGCGTCGGTTGCCTTAGAATTTCGGTTAAAATTTGGCAATTATAAACGTAAGTATCCACTCCATTCGAGCACGAGTGGCCCAGTATTCATGATCTGAATATTTTAACTTTTTTAATTGGGCGGGTGAATACGGGTGGGTAGTGATGTAGTACCTATCTCTTGATAAAAGTGTGTGCTGAAATTCTTTTATTGATAATTTCTATTACTAAATTGCTAACATAACATAATATGACATTACACGCCTTGTTATTATCCACAAAAGGTAAGGCAGAGGTGTACCTGAAGTACTAATCGTCGGGCACTAGCTGCTCGGCAGTTTGCTGAACTGGACCTATTTGGCGCTGCCGTGAGACACACAATTTTATCTCTTTTTGTTCCCTATTTAATTTTTAGTTTTTATATTGTTTTATTGTGTGTACTTGTGGTATGTGCCAAATAAATAAATTTTCTTTCTTTCTTTAATACTACACCCATATTTCACCAGTTTTGTTTAAGGCTCATGTAATAGGGGTCGAGTCTACTAATTGCTATTAACCGAGCACAAATCCAGGCTCCGTGGCAATTTCTTATGGAAAATCACAATAGCACTTCGCTCGACCCGGGAATTGAACCCAGGACCTCAAGCTCAGCGACCACTAGAGCAAAGAGTCAGTCGAGATTACTTTTTGGGATCGAAAGAAGCATATGTATTTTTCTTTTAAAGAAAATGGTGTCCCTAAAGTGAACTATTTTCTTGTGAATACAAAGGAAATTGCTAAAGCATGATTTCTTACTTTCTTGCTAGGGGTATAGGTATTATTAAGGGTCATTTGTTATCATCATCATAACAGCATACCTCCGGCGATCAGGAACTCATTTACCGAGGTTAGATAATGGTTCTGGTATAATATATTTTTTTATCGTAACCGTTTGCGCTTTGAAGTTTCATGGGTTTATATAGAGAAGTTTTTATTAGGTATGTGTGTGAACACACTGCTTCTGAAACCACCGTTATTATAATAATTGTTTAGTTATGGCGAGTTTCATATCAATTAATTATAAGTGCGTTGTTTGAAATATAAAACCGTTCTCCCTCCAAACAGTAAGTAAAACTTTTAGGTATAGGTACCATTCACAGCACAGAGAGAAGCACTCTCTCTCTCTCTCTTCAGGTGCCTCTCCAACTAATGAAGGTTGGCAGTCAGTATTAGCTCCGCATACCCTATTTGGTCTTTTGCCAGTCTAAAAAGTTCCGCGGTGCTCTTAACTCGTGCCGTCTTGTTTCGAATACTTCGATACGTTTCCGGAGATCCTCTTTTATATAGAGAGATGCACAAAAGATCATAATTGTATTATAAAACTTAATGCATGAGAAAAGTTTCAAAAAAAAATAAAAAAAAACACGATTTCGTGATTGACGTCATTTTATTTTTGGGATTCTCCTCAGCAAACCCCTTCATTTTTGATACCCATACCATGGAAATGCAAAAAAATAACAAGTCCGCCATGTTTGTGACTCCGTCATATCGGATTTAGAAAGACATTTATCTACACCAAATTCGGGAGACGCGAAACTCTGTGAAATAGTCGCTGCATCACAATCTCCTTCGCTTACGCAATAATATATTGTGTATATACTTAATTACGTGTAATAATAAATTAGTTTAAGGTAAAAGCCTCTCAATAAATAAAGATGGAAAAAAAATGTCACACGAACTAAACGTGTAGTTGTGCAATATTTTATCTCAATCGGAAACTTATTGTACTGCAGTATATTTTACATAATTACAGTATAAGTTATTAAAAGTATAAGTAAATAAAAGCTAACTTTTACCTAAAGTATTTTAATTCTCCTGCTTGTGTAGAAGCTCCCTTACCCAAAAATGTAAGAATAAATTCTGCCTAATTAGCCCGTAAATTACACGTAGGTAATATAAGAGGAAAGGTTAAGATATACCGACCTTCGTGGTAATAGCTCGCGTGGGATCTGCCGGTACCCCACTGAGTAATAGGGGCAATAATAACGAATGGAGGGGAACTTTGAAACCTTTGGGGGCTGTTTATAGGTCATTTGAGTAACATTATTGATTCCCTTGTGTAGGTAAAAAATAAAAGTAAAATGGTTTAGTAATACTGATGAAGATGTAGTTCATACAATCCTCAAGAATGCCTTTTTAATCAAATAGTCACTCTTGAGGATTGTATGAACTGTGACGGTTGTATTGGTGATTTTAATCATTATATTATTATTCAGTAAATAGACATTTGTTACTGCCGCGAATCTTATTAAATTTAAGATACGACTTGACAAGTTGACACTGACCGGGAAATTTCAAAAAACGTAAGAAAATTCGAATCGAATTTCGCGGGCTATCTCGTCAGTCGTCGCCTTTGCCTTAAGAGAGCAGTGGAGTCCCAGTGTGCAGTGGTGGTGGCCCCGACTTACAAACAGTAAGTCGTGAGTTCGAATTCGAACCCCGGCAGGCGCATTATTTTGTGTAATTTATTTCGTGACCACTGCTCTCAAAGCGGTGAACCTTATAGCCCATCCCTCTCATACAGGGAAGGCCTAAGTTCCTGCAGTGGGAACATTATAGGCTGATGATGATGATTATGTCCTAATAACCCGTCCTAACCGCTCCTAACTTCTCTAAACATACCATTCAAAACCAATGACCGTATATAATTATAGTCTCATTACATGACTACTAACATCTAGAACACCTCCACCTCTACTAACTAACCACTATTGTTACATCACATCACGTTACACGAATACAGATGAGGGTTACAGGCTCAACGTTACACTCCTGTTAACCCCCAGCCCGTCTGAATAAGGCACCTAGCACACGGCGTATTTCGACGACGCGCGAAACGAGACTTGAACGCGACCTTGTAACCTAAGCACACGGGGCGATCTTGAAACGCGCTTGCAACTGCCAACTACTTACAACCCTTTGCGCGCTTCAAATAAGTTTCGAACGCGCTTCACACGCGCGTTTGGATCTATTAATACACAAAAATCGGTCGGCAAAAATATGCTGTGTGCTATGGGCCTAAGAATACGGTCTACCCCTTGCCATGTATATGGGGAAAAGCCAAGATAATGGGGAATTTCGTCTCATTTTATGTTTTCAATTTCAACAGACGGGTTTGTGGTATTTGCTGTGAGAACGTTACATGTTTTACGATTGAGGGTGATGTTTAAATGGTTAATATGGATGCTTTGTTAAGGTGTGAATGTGGAAGTAAAAGAATAAACTCAAAGCATTTATTTCAATTAGACCGGTATAGGCACTTTTTAATGTCAGAATAACATAGAAAGTAAAGCTCATAGTCACAAGGCATAATAACTTGTGAAAGTAAAGTAGTTGCCCATTACAAATCGTATATCTTTGTGAAGAAGAATGGGCAAGAATCTCCATGGAGACTCTTTCAAATCAAAATATTGTTACAAAATCTTGGTTACCTCATTCATGTTGAGATCATACATATATGTGAAAACGATGTCTCCAGAGCAAAGATATAGTCAACAATTAAAAAATAAAATAAACCATGGCAGCTAAGAGATAACCAGCCAAAAAGTTGTCGAATTTGGATTTACATACAAAATTGAGACGCTCTAAAAAGTATAGCTACGCTTCGTAGCAGCGCAGCGTGGCGTAGCAGCTACTACGACGTAGACGGATGGCGTAGCTCGTAGCGGCAAAAACTATTAAAAAAGTATTTTTCCTTTACTCAGTTCTGCGTTACATTTTTGAAATTACTTTATGGCTAAATGCGTGGAGCTAAACCTTACAGTATTATAGACCATCTTCGAGTTATTTATGCCAAATTGATAGGACCTTTGTAACCCTCGTCACTTATCTAAGTAATTTTATCAGCAAACAGCAAACAATAGACAACTTGAAACAATAGGATCACCTGTATGGAGGCGAAACCCATTCGATCTAAATTAGTGAGATAACCTAGCCCCTACATGCTTTATTCACAGACTAGCTCTGTCCCCCGAACTTCATCATCATGAGCGTCCACCACGCGTGCCCAGTGCGGGTAGATGTCAAATGTCTTCGAATTTTTTGGTTCTGAGACATGGTTTCCTCACGATGTTTTCCTTCACCGTTTTGAGAGCAGCGGTGATTAAATAAATTACACAAAGTAATGCGCCTGCCTTGACGACCCACTACTTACTATTTGTAAGTCGGGGCCGCCATCACTGGACCACCGCTGCTCTTTGTGAACTTCATTAGCTTGAAATTATTATACAAAAAATATTTCTTCCCCATTTAAATCGGATTTTGTTACCAATTACAAGAGTTTTAATTTTTTTGCACGGTACTCTAATTATTTTCCTAAAAGTAAAATAGTCTATATTAGACCTTATAATGTCAGCTATCTTTTAGTAGAAGTCCTGTCGCAATCGGTTCTGCCGTTTCGGAGAATTGCTGGAACAAACAGACAGACCAAAAAAAAAGTTATGAGTAGGTACTGTACTTACTTTCATATAATATGCATTCAGTAAAAAGCTGTTATTTTGTTATTACAAACAGACATATCAATTTTATTTCTTTGTAAATATGTATATGTATGAGTATAGATTGCGTGCGTCATCCATTACTCTCGTTGTACCTCCAGTTTCGAATAATTACAATGAAACTGCCCCATAACGTAGCCCTTTAACCCTCTCAAGCGTGCTTGATACAGGGTTTTATCAAAACGGTATCTCATTGAGGCAGGTCGTTTAGACCCGCGTCGGAAATTACGTCGTAGACAAGCCGAGTCGACTCCGAGAGGGCTATGCGGCCGGTAAGCACGAAAAATGTGCCTGCTTTTGAGGGTTAAGTTGTGTTCGGTAGTAAAAACTGTTACTAGATCGTGTGGGTCGTAGTTCTTTTAAATATTTGTGTAGGTCAATTTGTTATTTTTTTATTATTTTTTTATTGGGACAAGCCCGCCACACTATTCTCAAACCACTGTAACTCCTGTTAGCCAGAATCAACAGTGGCGACCACAAGAAAAGCGCCGAGACAATGAAGCTCGACGAAGTCCTTGAGAAATGATTTAACTGTCTTGGATCCCGCAACGAAATTAATCAGAAAAGAATAGCGGAGGAGTAGGAAAAAGCATAATTTCCACTTTCCTCCATATCAGCAGGAGACAGAACAGGACAAGGCCAATAGGCACACAGGGACGTATACAACTGGGATAAGCCCAGTTGCCTAGCACCACGGATTTTATTGTCATTAATATTACTGGGTCCTAAGTTGTGAGCTGTTATAATTGATTTCAATATTAGGTATGACAAAAATGCTTGAACGCACGGAAATTTGTTTTAGTTTCTACAAGGTCCATATAGTAAATAACTCCGGATGTAACCTGTACACTATTTTACATAATATTACGTTCATTCTGCCAAAGACTACACTCCCATAAAATGTGATGTGCAGATTGTTCAAATTCGCAATATGTTAGTTTGAAGATTTGACTTTACAACCAAATTCATTTTATTTTACTTTGCTGAAAAAATAACATTACATAATATCACTATACTATAAGGTCCCATTTATAAGTGGACAAAGGGGATAGAACCAATGTGGCATATCAACCTGTCCGCCATTTTGATTTTTTTTCGAAATCGCGGCCCACGATGAAAGTGGTATGTATCGATAAAGGACATATAGACGAACAAAAAATGTTCGGTAACACGGTACCCAAAGTATCACGTTACCGAGATATTTGAAGTTAAAGATCGACAAATGAGTACATCGACAATCATTAGATATTTAAAAAAATAGCCTTTTTACGTGTATAGGCGTTAAATTGTATCCAAATAATAGTTTCCAGGTTGATTATTATTATACGCACAATAAAATCGCTTCGCATCGCAATGAAACGCTATGTTATGTCAAAAAATAGTTTTCTCGAGCTCCTAGTAGTATGTAATGTATCTACTCTCTTTCAATAACCAGTAATAATAATAATAAACGCCTATAGACACGTAAAAGGTCAAAATTTTGTGTGGTCATTGTACTCAAATGTCCATCTTTACCTTCAAATAACTCGGTAACGTGACACTTTGGATACCGTGTTACTGGACATTTTTTGTTCGTCTATATATCCTCCATCCATACATACCACTTTCATTGTGGGCCGCGATTTCGAAAAAAAATCAAAATGGCGGTGGGTCGATATGCCAGCTCCCATACAAAAAAGTTCAAACCCCTTTTAACACAGCGTACAGAGTAGGTCTAACCAAAGATATCTAAACAAAAAAAACATTAAATAAAATGTTTTATTTTTGACTTAAAATAATAAAATGCCGGCGGCACTCTAGAACAAACTCATCCTTTATGAGTAGGTACCTACTTAAATGCAATTTTCTTATTATTTTTTTTACCATCGTCCTTATTTTGGTGGTCTGAATGATTTCTGAAATTTTGTCCACCTATTTTAATGGGACCTTATATAATCTGCGAAGGGTCAGGCGGAGATGTACCTAATGTTACACCCACATTTCGCCAGTTATGTTTAAGTCCCGTGTAACAGGGGGCGATCCTATTGCCACGAATCGGGCACAAATCCTGACTTCGTGGCTACTACGAGAAGTTACGGAAAACCCAATAACACTTTGCCCGACCTGAAAGTCGGACCCAGGACCTCATGCACAGAAGTCGCGCTTACAACTAAACCAACGAGGCAGTCAAAAGAGACTGAAAATATAGGGCAGATAAAAAAAATACCTGTTCCTACTAAAGTATATTTATTTTCTTTGTTACCCACCTATCTTTTCATATATCACCTTTTTTTTTTATGGTGGGTGGAAAATCATCGAATAACCCCGCTCTTGGGCAGAGCGAAGGGGAGTGTCAGACTTCTACTGACTAAAAACCAAACCCATGTTCCTTCTTCGCCCTTGTGTCGGAGCCGCGTTATCCTTTCGATAATTCACAGCCCCGACGGGGATCCACAGCCCCGACGGGGAATCCACAGCCCCGACGGGATTGTATAGCACCCTCATTATAAATTACTTCAGTCTTCATTAAAAAGTAACCGAGGTTTGGTTAGATCGTAAACCCGGAAAGATTAAGTAACTTCGAGATTATAGCAAAGTTCAAGTTTTGGAAACAAAGGTGGCAAGTTTCTCGATCCAAATCAAAAGCTCACAAAAGGAAGTAAAAGTTAGCTTTTGTTAGCTTCGGCAATTGAACCACTTTTGTGTATAAATGTAAGGAGCTGTGGAATGCTCTTGCAGTGTTGGGGCTTACTTAACAATAGTAAAGAAGGACTTGAACACATACATACATACATAAACTTACGCCCTTTTACATTTTTTTTTTTTGAGTGGGAAAATCCTCATGGATACCCTCCGCCTGGGGCGAGCGGGGGTTATGTCGGACTCTAACCGACTAAAAACCCACTGTTCCTACTAATACCATGTGTCGGGGGCCCGGGATATACAAGTACATTCGCGCACACCCCCGACTGGTATCAGCCCACCTTTCGGGCGGGCCTCATCACCAAGTGCGGCCAGCAACCGCACCACACATTTGCACGTGCACGTCGTGCACAAACGTTATTTGTTTATGTAGTAGTAATAGGTAATTATATTGCGGGCGTTGTATGGAGTGTCCGAGGTGTGCTTGAACTTAAGAAAATATTTAATAATTCAGCTGCATCCGGTAAGATACAAGCCGCACCTAGCATAGTTGAGAAAAGCCTAGGGTAACACGTGTCGAGTTCGATTCGAGTCTGATTGCAGCCTTGTGATAGTTGCATATTTGATTTGCATGTGGTTTTTAGGGTTCCGCAACCGAATGGTAAGA
This sequence comes from Diarsia dahlii, assembly GCA_949775195.1. NCBI lineage: Eukaryota > Metazoa > Arthropoda > Insecta > Lepidoptera > Noctuidae > Diarsia > Diarsia dahlii. The sequence continues at coordinate 9,661,553 of OX459212.1, forward strand.
AACGAAACCCTTATAGATTCGTCATGTTAGTCTGTACGTCTGTCTGTCTGTCCGTCCGTATGTTACAGCTACTTTATTCGGAAACTACTAACACTACACAGTTGAAACTTGGTAAGTGGATGTATTGTGCGAACCACTTTACGATTTTTGAATGCGATATGCTGGCGTGACGACTTAGAGAATTTTGTGCGGGATTGGCCGAAGAAAATCGCACGGACATAAATGTGAAAGGCTATAGGAGAGGCCTTAGCCCAGCAGTGGAACAGTATAAGCTAAATGATAAAAAGCGCTTGTAAATACACAAGAAGTTTTTCTCATTCATATTCTGACCACCACGTTGTAATGAACGTTTTCCCGTCCGCTGAGTTTAAGACAATCGCGTTTTTGGCAAACGTCTAGGCATTGTTACGATCGCTATTAGTTACACCCGAGTAAAGCTTCAGATTGTCTAGATTACGCCTTATAAAAACAAGATTTTCTGAAAGTGTAGGCAGAAAGCAGTGACGTGATTTTAAGTTTTTTTTCGGTCATAATCTTATAACTCAAGGCCGAACTTTCAGAAGTAGAGCATCTTTCAGGAGTTACTAAAGGAACCACGCACCGATTTCAATTACATTTTTTAAAGTATGCTCTTGTTTTCGAACTAGTTCCGATCTGCAGTCTGCAAATGATGAGGACCCTTTGCCCAGCTGTTGGTTGAGGCAGGCTAACTGTATCAGTACCAGCAGGTACCTACTATTACTGTAACTATATGAAGTTTTAAAAAATCACAACCCTTCTTTTCCTTTACTTTTATCCTCAGTTATAGTCGGGTGACATAAATGATGTGCTGATTCCCGCTCACCCTCTCACATTACGCTACACCAACCACAAATTACAAATCAATTTACCAATGAGTATCGCAACACCATTCATCCATTTCCAATTCTTCAAATATGAATGTGTCATTTAGTGGTTGACGTACCACGTCAAAAGCTTAATGGGTTTCGAGGGTTATTAATATCGTGTGCTCAGTTCCAATAGCATAATGACAGCGCAAATAACCCTGTAGGGATTGGTGTTATCATATCATATTACAATATTCGTAAGTGGGATAGGTAAATGTACCTGTAGTTCGCCAAACAATTAATGATGAATAATGTAAGTGCTTAGCGATTGCGTAGTGTAAATCAAAGTGCTAATTATTTCTTAGTTTGTTTGCTGATTACGAGTCTTCTTCTTCTTTTCGTTTCGATTATATACTTCCATGTAATACGGTTTGGGCCCAGTAGGTAGCCATGTTTATTGCAGCGGCAGAGGCGCTGTTCAGGTCACCAAGGGTGCATGTATACGGACATCTGGGACACTCCAGCAGGTGAAGCATTGTTTGGTCCGGAGCACCAGTGATGCCCCACTATGCCAGATTATGTTTGCAGCGGCCCACTTGGGTGCGCAATCTATTTAGGGCTTTCCAGATGGATTACGAGTGCAGAAGCACTTAAATGAACAAGGTTCGACGACAAAAGGTGAAAGTCTTTTTACTACTCCCTATAACTGTTACTCCTGAAAACCATAATCAACGGTTATCGTCATTTTCTTGCCCCTATCGCGAATCATTTGGGGTCGGTGCTATATGTCTTCTTCCATACTTCTTGTATTATTCGTCAAATCAATGCAAATCAACTAACCATCAAGGGAAATCAATTATTCACGTCCTCACTTTGTCCACAAGCCTAACCTGAGCGGAGGCCCCGTCGCCCTCAGGATTAGTCGAGCTAGGAGGTTAAGGGATGCGATAGCCCCGCAGTCCATCCCTAGGACCACTAATAGTCATAACCTTTGTCTAACTTTTATTGCTAATAATCTGTCAAGAGTAAGATATGTTTTGAATAAAAGCCTATCTGTCATCAACCGTTGGTTTCATTCCACCGCCACCATTATAGAGCTTAAAATAATGAGACAAGTGCAGATGTGTCCAAAAATCAAACAAAAAAGTAACCCGGTAAGGTGCATCAATGAGAAAACTTTTACCATAAACTTAATCTAGGACCACTTTCCTTTGGAAAACGCCATTCTAGTTTCGAAGACCGTCAAAAATGATTTAATTCGGGTTTTACAAGTATCTACTTCCTATTAGACTTGTAAAATTGAGTTAATGAGATCGGTAGTCCAGGCCACTGGCTGGCCACAATTAACGGAATATTGGTTTGAAAGCAACGTACTCGTTTATCGGAGCGGTGCACGAATCTGACTGTGGCCCAACCACAGTTATTGAATTCGTTAGCCGTAATTTAGTGGGGCTGGTTAAACTAGGGACAGTACACAAAGATACAATAATTATCTAAATTAAACTCATTGTGCATGTCACTTATATAACTATACCCGCGTGGATGTCGTTCAAATGATATACTAAAACCTTCCTCTTGAATCACTCTATCTATTAAAAAAACCGCATCAAAATCCGTTGCGTAGTTTTAAAGATTTAAGCATACAGATAAACAAACAGACAAAAATAGCGACTTTGTTTTATACTATGTAAGGATGTTCGTACCAAGGGGTATCGTATTACCCAGTACTAACTGTATTGTGGAGGTCAGATAGGCAGACGTTTCATGTGGAATGCTAGTATTCGATTAGACTGGAAGCCGACTGCGACGTAGTTGAAAAAGGCTAGGCATGAATCTTTACACAATATTTTCTGTTTTGGTCCCATGTAATAAAAACAAAAGATTCTGACCTGCCCTCTTATATTCACCATCATCTTCCTGCTCTTATCCCATTCCATTTGGGGGTCTGCGCAACACATTTTCGTTTGCCATTCTAAGACGTCACGGTGGCATTTTTACCTGCCCTCATAAATTATTGCTAAGAAAATCTAAGGAAAATTATTCTGAAGAGATCCTATATTTGCGCTGGCGACTGCACCTAAAGATACGATTCGCAGTTCATATTTTGAAAGAGTTATTCTTTAAACAGAGCTCACTCAAAAATGTGCTTTATTGACCTAATCAAGTCAAATAACTTCATAAACATGATTGCTATTCTATTTAGAATGAGAATCGAATACACCGTCCCTCGTTTAAGCATTCGACCTGTTTTGGATGTATTTATTGATAAACCAGCAGCAATATGTATTGGTTGCACGAATGCAATATAACTACGTGATATTGCGTTTCTTTGTTATTAAATTACATTTATATTGAAGTGATATGATTGTTTTTATTATACAAAGCGTATTGCCAAGCGATGCGTTGCGCTGAATTTATTTATGTATCTGGTTTTAAATAATTTATTTTTTATAATTCTGTTTTTCCATCAGGAATTTGTCAGTAGGTAGCACATGGAGTGGATATGTGCCCGTTTGATGGCAATAGGTTCCCCTCTATTACATGGGACTACCCAATGGTAAAATCTAATCATCGCACTTTACGTGACCGACCCGGGAATTGAACCCAGGACTTCATGCTCAGAAGTCGCGCTTGTGACCACTAGACTAACGAGACAGATATTAAAAGTTTATAAAATTCTTGGTGCTGTCATCTATCAAAGTATTACGGAGACAATTCTTCGTCGCAAGATCTTCAATCATCTTTATCAAATGCACACAAAAACCTTTTGTTGTCAGACTTCATTACTTATATCGTTATATCTAATAATCGGACCGATCTGGGAGCATCGGTTAGGGAAACATTATAGTACCTATTGCTACCAGGACCAAAGTCGATTCGAATTGTGAGTTTTGTCTAAGATTTGTCTACAAAAGTAATTGTTTTATTTTCTAAGGTCATGTCGAAAACATTTTTCTAAAGCAAAGCACACAATAATCTCGATAACTAAATTAATTATTCCGATATTTAAAAAAAAAATACCTACAGGAAAAACAAATATATTTAAAGTGTCTTTATTACTGATCTCTGGCAACTTAGGTACTTGTTGTATAAGAATATTTTGAAGTTTTAATTATAACTATTTGAATATACGAGTGTACTGTTGACCTTGTGCCCCGACCCCATAGAAAATTGCCCATGTTAGGTACTTTGATCAGTACAATTTTCATATAATCAAGTATCCAGACTATCCACCTATGTTTTTACGGAACATAACTCCCAACTTTATATATCTGTAGCACATGAAACATTGCGATCGGAAACGCAATAACAAAAGTCTTTAAATAGCTGTATTGTAGCTGTTATTAACTGTGTATCCGAGAGTTTATTAACAACTGTATTATAGGCGATATAAAACTGTGGGGCCAATATTGCCTTCCCCTCCGAGGCAATGTGTCCGGGCAGGCGAGCAATGTGCCGGAATGTCCCGCGCCATTGCATGCGTCACGCGTTGCAGGTCAAACTGATATTAGCGGGTCAAGATTCTTGGTAGCTTTAATATTTTTTAAAGTTAAAAAGGAGGTTTTTAACTTTAAAATTTTTCACAATTTGTTGCTTTTTTTTGTGTTTGTTTCCTCATAGCTCTATTATTTATGACCTCTAATGGAACCTATCAACTGAATGATAAAAAGACGACTTCTAACTATCGGAAGTCTGTGGCAATAACTCAATGAAACAGACAAAGTTAATTTTCTTGCCAAAGTAGATCCGTGAATGGATGACCGAGTACCCTACGTGCCTCAGAAACCACTTTAAGCCGTTGGGTCCGGCTGTCATTTGTAGATCTTTAACAGTTGTTCATAATACCCAATTGACTGGATTGTGAAGGACGGATAGGCAGTCCCTGATACGGTCAGCATCAGAAGTATATTAACATTACTCAAAGTTTCGAAACTGTTTTTTTTTAATAAAAACTTGTTAGATATTACTCGTTACTACATGTTATTGGACTGTAAGGACTATTTTAACGAATAATCTTCTGAAACATTAAAAATAATAGCTAGAGTCCTGTACATAAAACAATTAAAATTCGGAAATGTTCAGCTACTTCTGATGCTGACCGTAGCATCAGCATCAAGTTTAACTGGAACCCCAGATCGCAACACAGTTGGGAAAAGGTTTGGCAGATGATGAGTACCTACTTCCATTAGTTTTTCCAAAGTAGTATCTTCGGCTAACTGACCTCAAATGTTTAGTAAGCTGATCTGAAAGTGCAAAGAGCGCGAACCCGATTGCCCCCAGTGCGCTGTGCGATCCTAACTTATACATTCAAAATGGGTGCACTCCGATGCATACTGTAAAGAGCTTATTCTGTGCTATTAGATGGTGTTAGAATTTCACAAGCTTCGTAACAAGGTTCATCAGTATTGTATTCAAGAGCGGGAAACGTTGTAGTATGCTTTGTATCAAGTATCTTTATTGATTCTTTTATGAATTTTGTGTGCACAGCATGTATCGGAAAACAAATGTTTTTTTCTTCTATCTTTATAAACGAGTTAAAGTGTGTCTATAACTGCGGATTGTTCACAAGATACCGCGGCCTCGACTTGAAGGAACATGGGTGGTTTTTGTCAGAAGAAGTCTCACACTCCCTTTCGCTCTGCCCAAGAGCGGGGGGGAGGGGGTTATTGGGGCAAAAAAAAAACAGTGTGTCTTTTACGATTTTTTTTCAATGTTTTTTCTTTTTATGCAATATTTCTTCCTTTACAACTCATATGATTTAATGACTGATGTCTATTTAAATACAAGCTATTAATTTATCTGTCTATACATAATCGTTTCTACATCGCAAAAGGTACGTCGTTAGTTTATGGTCTACGGGGATTGAGACCCATATCCATTTGTCTGCCCGCTCGTGCTGGTAATAGGGTCACTCCCATATAATTTGCACGGTCAGATAAACAGCTGATAAATATAGGATTTATTTCCGTTGCAGACTGATGAAGATAAATAATGACTGTTTGTGATGAATATTAATATACTTCTATATTTACCTACATACTTAATTAATTGCTTGTTGGTTGTTGTTTTGTTACAGATTTTTCTTACTTACCGGTGGCCATTGGGTGTATTTTTCATGAAATAGTCATTAAACGGATTTTTTTTTAATATTGATGGAATCTTGACCTCAATCACCTTCTCCTGAGGACACAGATGAGGTCGACGATGTAACTAGCTAACGCAAAAGAAGCCAAATAACTCGCAACTAAAATATATTAACTAACCTAATAGAAGAGGGGATATTAATTTTATTATGGAATGAGCTCGTAGAGTTCTTAGGATTAAATGAACTTAGTAAATTAATCCGTTTTACGGTCGCATCAATCATATTTTATTCAACATATAACTTGTCAATGAACTACAAATTGCTAAAAATAATGATTTCATGGGCTACCCTGGCGCTCAGGTGGCCTCTGATGTTTCTACTCACGCAGTAGATTCAAACGACCACTGAAAAAGGGGACATTTTATTTGCAGTCCAGTGGTCGTCCTTTGACTGTGGCACATCCAAATTGGAGTAATTTCAGGCATGACCGCTTGTAACGGTACAAATACCGTTACCGCGTACTATCTATCAATAGAGTTCAAGTTATTTACGAAATGGACTGGCGTAATTCGTTTGATATAAGGTTTCTCCCCTTTTACTGGTACTTAAACGTAACTGGTGATATATAGGTCATCATCATCAGCCAGTAATGTTCCAGTTGTACGGACTCAGGCCTCCTCTCTAGGAATGGGATGGGCAATAATCCACCACGCGTACCCAGTGCGGGTTCGATAGATGTCACATGTCTTCGAATTTTTTAGTTCTAAGACATGCCGGTTTCCTCACGATGTTTTCGAAATGCCAGTAATCCCCGAAGTGTTAGACAGAACTGTACCCATTAGTATACCCACATGTAGGACGTATGTGAGTAATTTACTTGTTATTTGAGATAGGAATATCTGTGAGTTAGTTCTGAAAAAATCTTTACTAGTTTTCGTATAATAAAATACAAGAAAACATTCGGATCATATCCCTGATCGTGCCCGGTCGATGGCAATTGTGTTTGCCCCATCATATGGGACTTAAACATAATTGGCCAAAGGTACACCTCTGCCTAACCCAGTGGAGATTGCTGGAGTGATGTTATTTTATGTAAAATACTTACAAAGGTTATCTAGGTTTAGGTTATCTAACGAACATAGAGAAAAAACCTATCTCTCAAGCTTTTACAACGGCTATTCATATACCAGAATTTAATTCAAAAACATTCTTCTACTCAGAAATTCGCCGTATGATAAGAAGTTCGCTGAAGTCGACTATAAATTATCAAATTGTACAAGTTTCAAGTTCAGAAATAACTTGATGTTATCTTGAACAGTGAAACAAATGGACTAAGTTGGCCTCTTGATATTAATGTTGATTACAGTTTTACACAGGCGCGCGGTGTGCGAGAATTCTAAGGTAAGAATTTTCTACGGAATTTTCTTTGTGATAATAGACTTAGGTAACTAGAATATTTTTGTAAAGAACTATGGCAGGAAACATATATTACCATTACCACACTCCATGTTTAAGGTCGCATACATTGATATATAAAAATATATATCATTAAAATATATATCATTGATATATATATATAATAATAATAATAATAATATTCCACAACTATCACACAACGCCATCTAGTCCCAAGCTAAGCAGAGCTTGTGTTATGGGTACTAGACAACTGATAAACATACTTATATATTTCTAAATACATACATATTATAGATAAATTACACCCAGACACAGAACAAATGATCGTGCTCATCACACAAACATTTGTCCTGGGTGGGAATCGAACCCACGACCTCCGGCATAGCAGTTAGGGTCACTAACCACTAGACCAACAGGCCAGTCCATATATATGATTCTTATGTAACAATGGTCACATATCATCATTCACTTGCCCTTTTCCTATTTAATTTGGCTTCGGCGCAGCGTCTCTTCTTCTTCCATACCTCTCTATTACTCGGCATTTAATCAGCCACCTCTTTTCGTGCTACATGCATTGATGACTTTTAATCAGCAAAAGAAACATTTATATTTTCAAATGAATTGAATAATTGTTTGTTTATTGTTTAGATTAAAAAATATAAATTCGAATGCAATACAAATGCGGAAGTAGGTAATACAACTGTATCTCTCGGTCTGTTATCTACCTATTCACGCCTAAAATCTTGGGTTGATTTTGATGAAATTTTGCACGGGCCGATCATGACCTGGATATAAGCTTCGTGGAAGAATCTAGTAACGCAAATATACGAAGGGATCTAATAACACAGAAAACATTTTAACAGACTAAATATAACAACAAATTAAATAAAACAAACACAGAAAGATCTTTCCACGTGTCATGCCACTCCTGGTTTTCACAGAATTAGAGGATTATGTATCATGCTTGTCAAGATGTCAGCGGCCTAAAATGGATTATTACGGCACTCCTCGCGTGGAGCTGAAAATCTGTCAGTGTGTCGCGACGGTAGCGCCTGTTAAGTCTCAAGATATATATTGATATGTTGTGTTATGTGTAGCTGCATGATATATTTTAAATTATGACAAATGTGACCCACCATAGATATAATAGGGGATCGGACAAAAAAAAACTAATTAGTCCGTCAGATAGATTTTCAAAAAATATTAACCACGTATTTTTTCTTTTTTCACGTAAACAAAAAATGAAGACGATACAGTGCTTCGAAAACTCGTGTGACGTCATATGATAGTACATTTTGTACTTTCAATTGACGTTTCAAGCCCCGCTCCATGATCTTTGACGCGCTCTAACTTCGTCAATTTTTATTGTTTTGATAAAACAAAAAACACGTATCCAATATTTTTCGATAATCTAACTGACGGACTAAACAGAATCATATTTCTTTGAGTCAGTCCGATCCCCTATTATAAATAAGGTACTTACCCACATATTTGTAACAACTGACAACAACTTTTTCCAAGGGGTTGTTGGACTTTGTGAACGAAATCTTGTCTATGATAATTATTGTCTACAGCTTGCGTATGTGTCAACGTTTACTTCATTCTGGAATAATCTTCTTGTCATGTTGTCCGTGCAATAAAACTTCTATTTAACTTATTTGATTATGTATTCTTTTAATACACCACACCTGGAAACCAAGTCATAACAGGTTATGGGCCCAGGCACCTACTCAGATAAGTGAAAATATTTTATGTAAGAAGAAAATCAAAAAAAAAGATCGTCACTTTTTTTTTCGTCGTTTTTCTTTGGTGGAAATATTTCAAGAAAATATGAGCAGCGAAGCCTCAAACTACCCAGGTATTCCAATAGAAAGGCTGAAGGGGCCGGAAAACTATAATAACTGGAAGTTTTCCATGAAGATGCTCCTGATGCACGAGGACCTACTCGAATGTATCGAGTCCACCGACGGAAGCAAAGATGTAAGAAAAAATCAACGCGCGCTAGCTAAAATTTGTCTTTCTGTGCATCCCAATGCTTTCTCGCTTGTGCGTAACGCAAAATCAGGTTACGAGGCGTGGACTAATCTACAAAAAGCTTATGAAGACAAAGGTCTGTGCAGGCGCCTTGGATTATTGCGGTTGCTTTTTGGAACTAAGCTCGAAGAGAATGCTTGTAATATGGATGCTTACATTACAAAAATAATGGAAATTACTCAACAATTGCATGACATAGGTTCTCCACTAGACAATGACTTCATAGCAGTCATCATGTTGAGCGGACTGACATCAGATTACGACCCGCTCATCATGGCGTTGGAGAATTCCAGTGACAAGCTTGTCAGTGAAACTGTAAAAACGAAATTATTACAAGAGTTTCACAGACGAGATGACAAGACAGAGAATGCATCGGCTTTGACTACTATCAAGAAAATTAAATGTTATCGATGTAAGAAACCAGGACATACAATAAAGAATTGCCCTAAGAATGCTGCTTCTACGACTCCAGTGAGTAATGTCAAGGAGAAGAAGAAGGCGTTATTGTCAGCATTGTCGGTTAATCTCAAGAAGGATGTCTGGTATGTAGACTCTGGTGCAACTAACCATATGTGCAACAACAAGAGTGTTATGTCAGAATTAAAATCAACTAAAGAACTCTCTGTGAACATTGCGAATGGTGATCAGTTATGTACTGAAGGATTAGGTCAAGTTAGAATTAAGTTAGACAGCGGTTTTAGAACAATAACTAATGTTTATTTGGTTCCTCAGCTGTCAACTAACCTTTTGTCAGTCAGTGAATTGACAAGAAAGGGTTATAAAGTCAATTTTAATTCTAAAACCTGTAAAATAATGGATGGGCATGAAACTATTGCTACTGCTAGTTATGTGAATGGTATTTTTCAATTAGATTCTATAGGGAATAGCAGTAGAGCTGATGGTGACGTGCAGCATCAATGCATGTTGTCTGACAGCAAATCACTACAAAACTGTGATGTGTCAGAGCGAGAGCAGAGCAGCTTGGTGTCACAGGAACTATGGCATCGCAGGCTGGGGCACCTCAACTCTAGGAGCATGAATGTCATGAGACAAGGTATGGTCACTGGTATGAATTATAATAGTACTTGTTTTCAATCTTGTATAGCCTGTATTAAAGGAAAACTTACAAAATTACCTTTTCCAAAAGTGTCTCATAGTAGGTCTAAGGAGATTTTAGGCTTAATACATACAGATTTATGTGGTCCAATGCAAGAGAAGTCATTTGGTGGTGCTTGTTATTTTCTTACTTTCATCGATGACTGTTCAAGAAAAACATTTGTTTATTTTTTGAAAACAAAAGGTGAAGTTTTTGAAAAATTCAAAATATTTAAAAAAACTGGTTGAAAATGAGACCGATAAGAAAATAAAAACTATTCGTAGCGACAATGGTGGTGAATATATTAATAAAAAATTTCAGGAGTTTCTGCAACAGCAAGGAATCCGTCACCAAACAACTGTCCCGCATTGTAGTCAACAGAATGGTGTGGCGGAAAGAGCTAATCGTACCATCATGGACAAAGCTCGCTGTATGCTAGAAGATGCTAATCTTGACAAACGTTTTTGGGCAGAGGCTGTAAACACTTCAGTTTATCTGAAGAACCTATCACCTACAAAAGCTGTCATGGGCATGACACCACTGGAGAAATGGACTAATACAAAGACAGATGTAAGTCATCTTCGTACATTTGGTTGCTTGGCTTATGCTTTGACTTCAAATCACAAGAAACTAGATTCGAAGGCAAAGAAATATATATTTGTAGGTTACTGCAACACTACAAAGGGTTACAAACTTCTTGATCCTGAGAACCCTGGGCATTGCATAAAGGCACACCATGTTAGATTTTTAGAACATTTTTTTTGGAAAAAGGATCTGTCAGATGATGACACTAATCGGGTGGTTCATGTTGTTTCACAAATAGAATCAACAGGTAGGGCAGACCAAAACACTGGAGATGAAAGTTCACAGGATGTCTCTGAAAATAGTCCTCCTGATGATAGAAATAGGAACAGGGACACAGTATTTAGTATAAATGACAGTAGTTCATCTGAGGCAGATAACTCATCGGATGAAACCTATATTCCAGGGAGTTCAAGTGAAGACTCGACAATTACAGACTTCACTGATGCTGTAGATGAAGATCTATCTGCACAATTACTGGTAGCTCAACAGTACAGGGATCTTGGAGACCCGGAGACTGTTAAGGAAGCACTTGGTGGCAATGAAGCTAAAGAATGGAAGGAAGCCATGGAAGATGAGTATAAATCCTTTAATACTAATAAAGTCTGGCGCCTTGTGGATCTACCTAAAGATCACAAAGCAGTAAAATGCAAATGGATCTTTAAAAGAAAAAGGAACTTAGATGGAAGTCTCCTTAAATACAAGGCACGACTGGTTGCCAAAGGATTTACTCAACGGTATGGCATTGATTACTATGAAACTTTTGCACCTGTTGTCCGTTACTCTACTATCCGTTTGTTGTTAGCACTAGCTGCAGAATATGATCTGGAAATAAATCACCTAGACGTCAAAACAGCTTTTTTGAATGGTGATTTAAAAGAGCATGTGTTAATGGAACAACCAGAAGGATTTGTTAAGAAAGGACAAGAACACAAGGTGTATAAGTTGGATAAAGCCGTTTATGGATTAAAACAGGCAGCAAAGTCATGGTATGAAAAGATTAACCGAGTGTTAATAAATAAACTCCATTTCAATAAGATGCCTTCAGAGCCATGTGTCTATTATAAAGGACAAAAGAGGGAAATGGTTATAATTGCCCTTTATGTCGACGACATAATGTTATTTTCTTCATCAGTATCCAAAGAAAGAGATATGGTGAAAGAAAAACTCATGTCAGAATTTGAGATGAAAGACTTGGGACCAGCTCATCAAATATTGGGTATGAGTCTATGCAGGAATAAAGAATCGATTACTTTAAATCAGTCACATTACATTGAAACTGTTCTATGTAAATTTAATATGACTGACTGCAAACCGTCTCCAACTCCTATGGAAACAGGATCAAAACTGAAGAAAAGTGAAGTCAAGGATACTCGTTTCGACTACAGAAATCTTATAGGTTGCTTGATGTATATTTCAGTTTGTTCCAGACCAGATATCTCACATGCAGTAAGTGTCTTGAGCCAATTTAACGAATGTTACGATGAAACACATTGGAAAGCTGCGAAAAGGGTCCTGCGATATCTCAAAGGTACAAGTCATTACTTTCTTAAGTATGTTAAAGGCGGATTAGTCATAAATGGCTACACAGATGCTGATTGGGCTTCCAATGAGGTTGATCGTCGTTCATACACAGGGTATGTATTTAAATTAGGTGATTCTGTTGTATCTTGGGAAAGCCGTAAGCAGCGGACTGTGGCTCTCTCAAGTACTGAAGCAGAATACATGGCTGTTTCAGATGCTTGCAAAGAAGCGTTGTTTTTACGTACTTTTTTGAAGGAATGCCTTCAAGTTAATTGTAATATAAATTTGTACAATGATAACCAGTCAGCACAAAAATTATGCTCTAATTCAATGTTTCATGCCCGTACCAAACATATTGATATTAGACATCATTTTATAAGGGATATTGTAAATAATAAATTTATTGATATTTGTTATATGCCTACAGGTGAAATGGTTGCTGACATACTTACTAAACCATTAGCTAAAGAGAAACATGTTAAGTTCTGTTTGTCTCTTTTATCAGTTTAATATTGTTATTCATTGTATCTTTTATCAGTGTAATATTGTTATTCTTATTTACTACTGTGTGAAGTAACGTTAGTGTTTTTATAAGACATGTTTAGTTCAAGAGGTAGTGTTGGACTTTGTGAACGAAATCTTGTCTATGATAATTATTGTCTACAGCTTGCGTATGTGTCAACGTTTACTTCATTCTGGAATAATCTTCTTGTCATGTTGTCCGTGCAATAAAACTTCTATTTAACTTATTTGATTATGTATTCTTTTAATACACCACACCTGGAAACCAAGTCATAACAGGGGTATCCTAATTACCTAGTACTAATTGGGCTGTGGAGGTCAGATAAGCAGTCGCTTCAATTAAAATAATGTTATTTAGCTGCATCCAGTTACACCGGAAGCGACCCAAAAAATTGTAAAAGGCTAGTCCAAAAGATGATGTGTTAATATTCATACCATTACTATTAGACGCTCGGCTTATCACAAAACTAGTCAGTTACGCCACGGATATTAGATAACGCAATTCAAGATTAATCTAGGATCAACTTTTGTTTAGCTGTGGACTGCAATCGATAAAAGCAAATTAGATTAGTTGATATGTTCTCTTTTAGCATGTTGGCCATGGTCTAAATTGTGTCAGACCAGAACTCAGCCACTTGTAATTTGGCACCCTTTGGTGCTAATTCTAAGTGTTTCTCTTATGTTTACTTTTTTAATCTTTAATTATTTTTTTTTTGTCAATTTGTTTAGTCCTGTGTGAAACCAATAAATACTTTTTCTTTCTTTAAAACATTATTTACCTCTATGAATACAAGAAACAAAATATACTGCTTTAAATAGTACATTATAACACAAGGGCCTAAAATTACCCATTATATACGAGGTAGTTTTACTACCGAGCTTTAGCGAGGTAGTAAATAGGAACCGAGTTATAATGGGATTTTAGCGCCGTGTGTTACACTGTTCTTTTCACTACGATTGCGAGAAAATAAAATAACCATGTTCAATATGAGTTTATTTTAAAAGAATAATAAATAATATGTGAACAATAATATTTTTATTTTTTTAGTTTTTTAATAGGGGGAGGTCCCCGAGAACCGGACACTTAAGGAATAATGAAAATAAAAATAAACGTGTTATAGATTAATTTGTTTATTTATCTTTAATAAGCTCTCTAGTATATAACTCATCAACACAGATATATCAACAGTCTTAAATGTCACTTTAAATGTACTAGATAATAAGGAATAATCAACATAGATACATGGACGTTTTCAAAAAGGTCCCCTTATGACGGACACCAAACTTTTCGGTCATTTTTAGACTCAACGATTATTTTAACAAACTATTTTGTAACAATATCTATTACAATAGAACAAATCCCTAGTTAATATAGAAAAACTAATCATAATTTTAATAAAATTTGGCCGAACAGCGTACTTTTTGGCACATTGTAGACTTCAGAAGACTTTCTCAGGACATTTTTTTTTACATCACTTTATCGATGGCTTTTTTCAATATTTCATGTTTGGGGGTATTCTCACATCTCAGTTTGTGTTTACCCATGTTGAATCTGAAAAACAAAAAATAAAAATAAATACAACAAAAAACTAACTTGCTGTAAAACGGTCCGGTTTTAAGGGACTTTGAGAGTGTCCGAACTTAGGGACCCTTAAACACTTACAAGAAAAATTCTCATTCTCATTGTGTGTTATAAATCACAAAAAAACGCTTGAATTATATCAGATTTGTACAATAGCAATAACAATTTATAACAATGAATATTATCCCATGCTTTAAATACTGTTAACAGACCTCATAAAATGAGTTCGTACAATTTTTTTACTAACCTCAAAATTCGCACCACGATCCACGACGAACGAGTCAGCACTGGCTTTTGGCACTCCCGCCCTGCTCTTCACTTGGGAGAAGCTTCCTAACCGCGACATTAAGCAACCAATTGGTGTGCTTCTTCGCACTGATTCAATGTCTGTCCGGCTTTAGTACCCGTACGGGCTTAGGGGACTTCCCACTAATACAATTCCAAAAATTTCGCGCCAATGCCTTTTTTTATTTCTTCTGTAGCTGCAATGCAACGCACACATTCTAACAAAGAGTTCGGCATTCAGCGCGTTTAGTTCCATTTTTAAAAATAAACCATTTTTTAACTCGAAACTAAATCACGCACCAGGGGGCCAATTCTCGGTTTTAGAGATGGTGTCGAACTCGAGAAAAATTTCTAATGACGTCTATTATATTTTTTCGAGAAATTTTAAAAGTTGCTATTCTGGGGATGTCGAATTCGACATTTGTCGAAGGCTAACGTTAGAGTTCATGTCGAGTGCTTCTGAGCAGTAGAGATGTCATGTCGATTATATAGATACGTCATTTCTGAGTGAATTTGTTGAGTTTTGGATTGTACACTGTGTTTTCTTTTCTTTAGTTTTTAAATAAAATACGGCTTGGCATCTCATACTGGAAATTCGATTTATACTCTTTGATTTGTGCATTGTTTTCTTGAAACGACGACCTTCGCGCAGATAACAGACTCTGTAATTTGTGTACCTACGATTGGACTTGAAACCACTGAAAGATGGACGAGTTTATTAAGCATTTTTATCTCGGAGTTGTTGGAAAGTGGCGAGCAACTGGCCAATACACGGCGACAACAGCTATCCCGCCGTCGATATTTACGACTTGAGCGAAACAGAAGTCATTAAAAACTTCAGACTAAATAAAGATTTAATAAGAGTTCTAATACTTAGATCTATTGGCTCCTGTAATTCAGGATACCACTAAAATAGACCTGAAAACGAAGGTAAATGCTTGTTTGCTTCATAATTTTATTAGTCACTGACAGACAGTCAGCTGTCAAACTGATTATTTTTACGCTAAACGTTTCGTTTTACTTTGGCTTTGCACGGGACTTATTCAAATTTAATATATAAATTATGTCCTAATTTTAAGGGTTTCACATAATTATGTTTACTTGTTTGGTTGTGAAACCAATAAATACTTTTTCTTTCTTTCTTTCTTTCTTTTATACTTAAATAGTTAGGTTTAGTCAGCGTTTTAAAACATAATCATTCATTCACTCATAGCTACCTAAAACGGAACGCGCGATTCTTCATAATGGTAACATTAGCTTCACTCGACTCGAGATTTTCGTGCCATTTATTTCTATTTTGACTGAGAATACGGAATTCTAGAGAATTGGCCCCCTGGGGGCCAATTCTCGATTTTCGACATTTATCTCGAGTTCGAGTTCGTAAGTCTATCTCTATGTCTATCAAAAATATCTCTATCTCTACCAAAAAATTCGAATTGAGCAGAATTCCGTATTCTCAGTCAAAATAGAAATAAATGTCACGAAAATTTCGAGTCGAGTGAAGCTAATGTTACCATTATGAAGAATTGCGCGTTCCGTTTTAGGTAGCTATGAGTGAATGAATGATTTTGTTTTAAAACGCTGACTAAACCTAATTATTTAAGTATAAAAGAAAGAAAGAAAGGAAGAAAAAGTATTTATTGGTTTCACAAACAAACAAGTGAACATAGTTATGAGAAACACTTAAAATTAGGACATAATTTATATATTAAATTTGAATAAGTCCCGTGCAAAGCCAAAGTAAAACGAAACGTTTAGTGTAAAAATAATCAGTTTGACAGCTGACTGTCTGTCATCAGTGACTAATAAAATTATAAAGCAAACAATTATTTACCTTCGTTTTCAGGTCTATTTTAGTGGTATCCTGAATTACAGGAGTCAATAGATCTAAGTATTAGAACCCTTATTAAATCTTTATTTAGTCTGAAGTTTTTAACGACTTCTGTTTTGCTCAAGTCGTAAATATCGACGGCGGGATAGCTGTTGTCGCCGTGTATTGGCCAGTTGCTCGCCACTTTCCAACAACTCCGAGATAAAAATGCTAATAAACTCGTCCATCTTTCAGTGGTTTCAAGTTCAATCGTAGGTACACAAATTACAGTCTGTCTGCGCGAACCTTCGCGCAGACAGACTCTTATCGTTGACTCTTGTTTTCTTGAAACGACGACCTCGTCGTTTCAAGAAAACACAATGCACAAATCAAAGAGTATAAATCGAATTTCCAGTATGAGATGCCAAGCCGTATTTTATTTAAAAACTAAAGAAAAGAAAACACAGTGTACAATCCAAAACTCAACAAATTCACTCAGAAATGACGTATCTATATAATCGACATGACATCTCTACTGCTCAGAAGCACTCGACATGAACTCTAACGTTAGCCTTCGAAAAATGTCGAATTCGACATCCCCAGAATAGCAACTTTTAAAATTTCTCGAAAAAATGACGTCATTAGAAATTTTTCTCGAGTTCGACACCATCTCTAAAACCGAGAATTGGCCCCCTGCGGGCTGAACAAGTTGTCGTACGAGATTTACTTTTAGCCCTAGGGCAATAAATGCAATTTTACGCCTGCTCTGGTATGCTATTATGACGTTCTTTTTGAGCAAGAGGACACTTTTTTGAATTCGCAGTTCAAAGTAATTCCAGGAACCAACAATTACAATCCCGTCGAGTTCGCGCAAACGTATTCGTCGATACTGCTATAAAGTTTGGACGAACACGTTCGGATTAGTTAGTGTGTTGTTACCACTAATTTTACGCGCCCCTTGGTTAGGGTGAATCGTGGCATAGAATAATAAAACCGAATAGAACAAAAAGAAATTCACGTGAAATGAGACATATATAGAAAATAATTCCAACTACAAATGGGAAAGTTTGTGAGAATGGATGAATAGATGGATGTTTGTTACTCTTTCACGCAAAAACTACTGAACGGATTTGTATAAAATTTTGCACACCGATAGTTTATAACCTGGGTTAACACATAAGCTACTTTTTATGCTGGTAATAGGACCACTAATAAACCCAGGTGGGCGAAGCCGCGGGCGTGAGCTAGTACGGCTATAAACTACCCTTGTCTTTGTCTAAAAGTCTATGTCTAAATACGCCTCTGAAATATTCAAATAACTTGTTTTACTATTTGACCTAAAGGCTAGGTTGACTTGAACCAATAAGGACGAAATGGCGGACGCAGCTCAGGACACAAGCAACCCCATATAGATGCCTACTGAAGTGTCTGTCCGTGTCCAGTGTCCGTAGTAAGTCCGCAAGTTGCGTACCAGTTCGATTGGTCCCTCACCAGTGGATCTGTTGAACGTAGTTTAACGGAAAGGATTGAATAGACACATAGTTTATTCTTTATTAATAAAGGTTCACCAACAACTTCTGTGTACAACATATCTTAGGTATACATAGGCTTTACAGTCTCAGACTTACACAGTCGCCAATTACTGGTTAACAAGGCACTCACAAAAATAAGTGATAACAAAAATAAAAACAAAGACTATAAAATGTATGACTCTAGGAATGAAATACTATAGTACATTTAAGAGTTCTATGAGGATCAGGTCCATTCAGCGTTCATTTCAAATATAGGTACATAGAATGCGTTCGAAACTAAGGTGTCGCTTTTACAAATTCATGTTCTATGATATCGGCGTAAAGTTCGGGCTGACTCTGACCAGCCAGCAACTCATAATTCATGTTAATGTCGACCATCGCTGGATGTAGTTGAAGTAAATTGGCTTAATTTTTGCACTCCCAGTTTGGTGCTGACAGGGATAACTGATTAATATAGCTGCAGTCTAGACTTTTTAGTAGTTAGCTCAAAAGTAATTTAGGTTTCGGTAAAAATTTAAGGTACCTACTTTCTCTTCTTATCGTGTGGGCAGTAAGGTCTAACGACCCCACACACCCTGAGAGTTCAGAGTTTCTAAACCATATTTCATCTTTTATTAGGTACTTAGATGGGTGTGAAAAATAATATATTAAAGGACTTTTAGAGGGGAAAATGAAAGTTTAACATTTTAAATGAACTGTCGATTCCAATAATTTCCTTAGCTACGAACCACCATTCGTAAGATTGGGAATAAAAATCTTGAAGAAATGAGAGGTGAACGGCTCAGCGGGAAATCTATCTTTTTCGACAGAGAAACGCCTTTTATCCTTCTTTTATCAAAATCCTAAGATTTATTGTCTTGAAAAGTGTGCGTTCGGAATCACGATTGCCGAGCGAGTTAGACTTAGCATAACATCACGACTGTAATCCCCTAAGGCTTAGGCAGAGCTGTACCTATTGTACCTTAGATATGTTATGTTTTAATCCCCTGTAACGGGTGCGAACTTATTGCTTTTAACCGGGCACAAATCCAAACTCCATGGCCGCTAGTGAGAAATCCAGATGGAAAACACCAACTTGCACATCAACAAATAATAACACTGAGAATCGAATATAGGACCTCATGTTCAGCAGTCGCGTTTGCAACCCCTTGACTAACGAGGCAGTCTATCTTAAAAAGAAAGAAGAAAGAGAAGAAAGAGAGACCGCGGCCTCTACACAAAGGGCTAAGAAAGAACATGGGTGGTTTTTAGTCAGTAGAAGTCCGAAACTCCATACCGCTCTGCCCAGCGCTCTGCATTCATTCCGCTGAATGAGTCATTTGATGATTCCCACCTTTTAAAAAAAAAAATCTATAGAGTCTATAGAGAGGTAGGTTAACAAATGTTGAAAAAACTGTAGCGACCATTGCATGTCCCATATATCCTTTCTGACTACGGCTACGTCACGATCTATGTCTAGCCATCCTAAAATTCTAGTTAATTAATTCATAATTTATGAATCCATCCATTCATTCGTAATTAACGTCCAAAGTACCCTTGGTTTGTACTGCAGCGTGAAACACGATATGACAGTTAAATAGGTCACAAAGATAGGAAACCTATTAACGTAAGAGCTTTTAAATTCATACCCAGATACAGATATATTACATTGGCAGGTAACACAGTTCAGTGGAATTATACGGCGTAGTTTTAAATTTTTGTTCACAATTTATTTCTGGGGTTGCAAACTGTTTTTGTTTTTATCGGTGATTCTTGAATATTTTTATTTTGATTGTAGAGAAACTTGAGTTGCCATTTCTGGACATCGTCGTATAGGTAAGTTTCGAGAGGTTTTTAAAAGGCGTTCTATATTTATGTTTAGAATGGGTGTACATTAAAATAACATTAAGAACGCCATTTTAAAAACCTTTCGAAATTTATTAGAAAATCAGTTTTTTGTTGCTTCTCTAAAATTTGCTGAAATGGACTTACGAATTCTGATAATTAGTCTTCTTTTTAACAAGCTTTCATTAGCTGCATAATCTTAGAAGTTAATTTAAACCCACTTCCCGGTTTCCGATTGAGTTAAAATATTATTATATAATAATATTATTAAATAATATTAATATATTATTAATAATATTATTATATTATTATTTAATATTATTTTATTATATAAGTATGTTTATCAGTTGTCTAGTACCCATAACACAAGCTCTGCTTAGCTTGGGACTAGATGGCGTTGTGTGATAGTTGTGGAATATTATTATTATTATTATTGCATACATCTTTGGTTTGAATGACAATGCGCTAAGTGTCGTCATTCCAAATTCAATGTGGCGGATTCCAAATTAGGACAGACTAGTTATTTTTTATACATTCCCATTCCTTTATATTAATCGATGATTAATAACATGTTTAAGACCGTAGTTAATGTCGTGCTAGAATTACAAGATAGTAAGATATAACGAAAGTGGTAAGATTTGAAAGAGACCTACAGTCAGCATTGAGTGGTCAAAGGTAGAAAAAGAAGAAGAAGGTGAAAGCGAGAGTGATTGCTCAAGGTGTTAGGTGATTACGTACTACTTTATCACCAGTATAAGCAAACGTTATCCGTTTACGGAAAAAGTTTGCTAATCCTGGTGTTTTAGCGTTGCCAGTTATTGTAAGCTTCACATTCGGCAATCCAACGGAAACTCAATTTCACCCCCTAGGGCCCACGTAAATTGCGCAGCGGATATGGAGTGAAATAAGTTATGATTTTTACCTCGTTTAACATGATTCCGTATTTCTTTTACGTATCTAACAAAAAATATTTGTCAGCAACCAATTTGGAACATCCGATGATTATCTGCGAACACAATAGGCATGTATTTAAATCGTTAACCGTATATTCCCTTTTATCGAACAAAATATTTCAAAGTTAAACCAAAAATACTGACTTGCACACAAATTATGCACACTAATAAATTACATTAATTAATATACTGTTTAATGGTATTTGCAGAACTGTTTTACTGAACTAATAACAACATAACCTAACCTAACTAACCTAAACAATTTAGAGTGCAAGATAGTATTCTTGATAAACAATTCGTATTTTTCCGATGTACTTAAAAAAAGGTCATCTCGTTTTGTGTGTTTTTTTTGTAGGACTTGTTTAATCAACTGGATTTTTTTGCACTGTATTCATTTTTTTGGTATGCATTCAGTTAATTAGTGGAGTTACCTAGTGTGCTGAAAAATAACATAGATGTGCATTTAAAAATATCCCAACACAATATAATATTCATATTTCGATGTATTTCTACCGTGAAATCACGTCCTTATTCGCAGTACACGTAAACCTACGTGAGCCATTCAAGCGTTTAGATTTAAGTACGTCAGCTTGCCAGCACACTTGAATTCGCAGAATTGTGCTTGGCAACCCCTGCCCCTGTGCAAAGCACTCAGTAGATCCAATTTGCTGTTAAAGTGCCTGTTGTGTAGCATTTGCGTCATATGCTCGAGTCAGCGTGCTTCATATTCTAACTTGTAAAGATTGCGATTTGTACCTGTGCTTGTGAATCTAAGTACTTTGAGTGTAATACCCCTGGCATTGGCACAGGTGAACTTTTGCATTATTTTTAAAAGGAATGTTTTAGTTTTTTTTTAGTGGCGTCTGGGGAGTAATATACTATGGAGTACGGTTTCAGGATAGTTTTTATTCTAGAAACGGACGTTAACTTAGTTTTTGCGGTCGCAAAATTCGCGGTTTCTCTTGTTGTAATGTAAGCTTCCATCGCATAGCATAATCAGCATATAATGTTCCCACTACTGGGACACAGAGAGAGGGAATAATCCACAATGTGGGTCCAGTGTAGATTGGTAAATGTCACATGTCTTCAAACTTTTGTTTTGTTTCAGCGTTTTGTTAGCTTCCACTTAGGAAACAAAGCTAAATGTTGCCTTGTTTCTAAAATGTGCCAATGAGACAGTGTGACGAAGGCTTGGCGCTCGAGCCAATATCGTGAGTGGCCAAATTTTTGTACGTTTCTTCTTAGTTTAATAATGTGAGGAACGGACTTTGGCTTGCGCTCAACCGTTAAAAGGCATATCCCGAAAGTTGTTTGTTCAATAAATTCAATATTGATGTTTGAGCAAACATTTGCCGTTCACGATGGAAAGTTGGGATGTATTCAAAGTCTGTCTGCGGGATCGAACCAAACGCTAGACCGGTGGACGTTAATCGAACCATTAGGTTGGATTGTAGCAAGGGGCGATATGGAGCTAATAATAATAAAAAAAAAATCAAGATATCTATGTAAAATTATTCCCACACGTGCAAAACAGAGTTCTGAATACATACACATGTCTCGGATAAAGGTTACATGATGTTGTGTTTATGTACCAAAACTCAACATAACACAACTGAAAGCACTTCTAACATGAATTACGTGTACCCAGAGGTCCCGGTCCATGACAGGCCGGCTGCGGTCGTGTCTCATCAAACAGTCCCACTGACAACAGTTGTCGCGTCTATTTCAGTCTACCCTCCCTAATTCCAAAAGGCCATACCTGTGAAACGAGCTCTTTTGATATCTAACTTTATTTTAGTGGGTAGAAACCGGGTCAACGTCTAATTTGAGTGCCTCCAACTTACTTTGGCAAGGTGATACCGGTATATTTCTGTTTTCGTACTTATTGCATTAGTGAATGGAGTTTAAACTGGATTTTCGTGTGCTAGGAAACGTTTTGGTTATGAATTTAGGGTAATTAGGTTTTCGGTACTAAGCTCGCTTCTCGTTTTCATAAATTAGTCTAATGACAACAAAATGTTAATTTGATAAATGAGCTTTGGTTTACGTGTTTTTAGAGAGCTATAAATGCGTGTAATAGCACTGTTTGCTACTTACCCCATCAGTAGGTAAGTGACCACTGTGACCAGATGAGTTTTATAAAACAACTAGCTTTTGCCAGCGGCTTCGCCCGCGTGAAAATTACGATTTTCCATACAAACTTTCATCCCCTATTTAACTCCCTTAGGGGTTGAATTTCGAAAAATCCTTCCTTATTCCTTGTCTACATTATAAAGGAAACCTCTGTGCAAAATTTCAGCTTTCTAGGTCCAAGGGTTTGGCCTGAGCGTTGATGAGTCAGTCAGTCAATCAGTCAGTCAGTCAGTCAGGACTTCTCTCTTTATTTATATAGATGTAGTAAAGAAACAAAAGATTTTAGTCATATCGTCTAAGGCCTACTTCAAGAAGTCCGTATAACCACTGTTTACCGAATTAACTCTAAAATTTAAAACAATTTGCAGGTATGAAAATTATCCACACAGAAATTAACGAGAACTTAATCGTAAACCACCCATGTTCCTTCTTAGCCCTTTAAGTCGTGAAAGAAGCCCTTAATTGACTGAATCTAACATACTTAGGACGAAACATATTAGGCTCTTGCCTTTAACTAAGAGAAAAGTTCTTTGACAGCCTCAAGTATGCCTACTTAACTGCATTTATCCTCAACTTAGCCTTGTAAAAATATAGCTAAAAATAAAATATTCGTGCTAGTACGATCTGCACCACCACTATGAATATCTAAGGGGCTCCAAAGGGACCCATAACGCGAAATTTATTGTAACCTCGACTTGGTAATTGAAAGGTCGCGGACACACGGGTTAAGTTGAAACCACACCTAGAGATGAGCTAAGTTAGCTGAGCTTAGCACATGAAGTTGCATTGCGGTTCATACTGCAGAGCGACGGAAGCTTCCTTGTTAGCTTTTCAGCTAACATTATCAACTAAATTAACACTGGTAAAGCGATTTACCATGTTTATTGTTTGTTTCGTGTTTTCGATATTTCGGCAATGTTGAAAGAACCATGATCACAGATGTTGACCATGCCAGTTTATAGCCTTATATTTTTTAGCTAACTTCGGTAAACAGTGTATGCTATTTTATTACGCTATAACACACAAAACTGTGGACTGATTAAAAGTTTTATTTATTTATTTAACTCTATTGTTTTGAGTTCAGACACTTTTACTTGCAGTTTTGATTATCTCGCGACATGTTTCACGTTAAGCTATGTGCACATGTTGCGTGTCGCAGTTACAACCGCGTCGTTAAGCTAACTTTGCTCAGACCTACGCTTAGCTTAGTCCCTACGTAAGCTGACCTACCTATACGCGACTATACGACTGCGTCACCCAGTGTAGCCCATGTTTTATAGCTCCACGTTAAATATTGATACGCCGGTGTACACCTGTCCTGATAGCGTGGCTTGCGGTGTCTTTGTGCTCAGATTTTCCTTTACGTAAACAGGAGGGAAATGTGGCTATGCAAATGTGATTGTGAGGCGCTCTGTTACGTAAAGAAAGAAATTCAGACGGAGGATATTTTAATTAATGGTTCTATTTATTTTCGCGTACCAGAGGATTCTAGGAAGGGAATGGAATGGGAATCTAATGTGTATAGAATGGTTTTGCGGAACTTGTGATAGCACAAATAGTAATGGACGTCTGTTTATTTGTCATGTTGTTACTCGTATTACATTACATCCTACCTAGATTCCCTGAAGAGATAAGCAGAGGTGTCGCTAATAGTACACCCACATTTCGACATTTATGTTTTAAGTCCCATGTCTTACAGGGCAAGCCTATTGCCATCAAGTGGGCACAAAGCCAGACTCCTAGGCTGCCGAGAAATGTGTCACGGAAAAATCCAACAACATTTTAATCGACCCGGGAATCGAACCTAGGACCTTATGCTCAGCAGTCACGCTTGCTTCCACTCGACCAACGAGGCAGTCGTCTTATTGAAACTGAAAGATTCCCACACTAACCTGGGGGGTATTTTGCGTGTATAACACAAATTAAGAGCGAGAGATTAACATTAGATTCAAGATTTTCTTAGTATAATAATCTTCTCGTGTTTTAAACTCGGCTACATACTGGAAGCGTTCCAAATTAAAGTCTGCTTCGCTTCCCGTCACTGAACATCTTGGAGAATGACCATTATTTACGAGCGGCTATCAGCTGCCTTCATCCATTAGTTCTGTTACATCGCCTTGCATTCCTGGTTCCCTGGTACTTTGTCGAATGCAGCCTGGTCGGAATATATTAAAAAATAAACGTTTTTATTTTTAGTGTTTTTATTTCACGTTCACAGTATTTAATATGTAAACTAAACTAAACTAAAAACAAACTAACAATAAAAGGGCATCTAAAATTAAATATTTTTGTCTATAGGGTGTTCATTCTTTATGTCGGTCTGCGGATGGGTGACCACACATTAAGGCAGTACTGTGTTTTTATGAACGCACGACCTCACCCCCCCGCACTGCCCGGCGAGCGATGCTTAAATTTTGACTGTTTTTTCTTCTTGGAGAAAAATGATACTTAAAGAAATTATACAATTTGTTTTCAACATTTCGACGCAAGAAAGCAATCTTGTAGTATCTCGAAAAGTTGAACTTTACACCAGAGCCAAAAAACTATTTCAAAAATTCATAACTCGTAAACTAGCTGAATCAGAGTGGTCATTTTTGGAACACTTATTTCTTATAATGAAATTTATCAGATGGCAATAATGATAGCATTCTCAAGTTAGTCTAACATGCGTTTTATACTAGTTACAGCAATTGGTATTTCAATTTGAAGCAGCAATTTTGCTGTACCAAGATACAGCAAATCGGCAAGCGAAATAGGTTTAAAATTTAAAAAAATACTTGTAGCGTTTTTGATGAATCTATGTATAACTTAAAAAATACTTGTAGCGTTTTTGATGTATCTATGTATAACTTAAAAATAGTTGATTTTATGGTATTTACAGCATTTTGAAGTATCTTTTGTTAAAAAAGTTTAGAAAAAGTCAACGACGTATCAAAAAAAAAACACGTCGCAGGAAAACGTTGATCAGACCGTCTGACGCAGTATTTTTTTCTTATTTCAATGATGCAATAAAAAAAGCCATTTTTCGAGATACGACAAAATCGCTTTCCAGCGTCGATTTACTTCAGAATATAGTTCTATCTACTGATATAACTTTCATATAAATTCATGATGAAATGTCTTAGCAGTAGTCTGCAGTACACGTTTTGAATTGTGATTTAGAATCATGTTTGATAAAAAAAAATGATCGAGTCGATCATTCTAAATCGCGTTTAGCTATATTTACGATTTACTTGAAAGTATGTTCAATTTTTATGTAATGATTTTTATTTATTAAAAAACTCATATTTAGTTCGATTTTCAAAGGTTCAAAAATCTTTAAAAGTACTGCAACCCCGCCAATACCAATCGCATTTTTACCGTTGATCATAGCAATTTGGACGAAAGACACTATTTAAATATTTTCTTTATTGATAAATGTGAAAAAAATATGAGCATTTTATTCGATATATTATTATGTAGTTCGTAAAAAATGCACGTATCTAGATAGTACACTCATCATAATTTCCTAGCAGGTATTTAGTGAGCTGGAATCTTGATCATGCGGTCGGTAATTAATGTAAGTAGTGATATTATAATTATTATGGAGTAGGAATACTATATTAATTGATTAATCATCCTCTACTGATTGTAATTAGGTAAATATATCACTATGTACAATTATTTATGGTCTAATAAATAATCATATGTCATGATGACGCTCACGAACTTAATCTAGTTTGGGAAGAAAAGTTTAGTGGGATCGATTGTATTATTTTATTTTCACTTCTCTCGCTCTAAAATTCGTCTTTATGTCGTGCGTAGGCGACATAAAGTCGCATTTTATGCTCTAGAGCATAAAGTAAAATCTTCGTCGAAGACCAAGGTAATCGGCACAGGTAATCGGCCCAACAGCCACACGAACAACTTCAACTTCATAGAATAACCTCTTTAATTCGTTTCGTTAGTATTCTAAGAACAAGGGATTACTGTTTTTCATTACGAATACAAGGAAAGTTGATGGGAATAGGCTTCCCCCAATTACCTAAATCGCTTGATGGCAATAGGCTTGATCTTAATTAGGTTGTTTGATGGCAATAGGCTTGCTCCTAATTACATCATTTGATGGGAATAGGCTTACTCTTAATTACATTGATTGATGCCAATAGGCTTGCTCTCAATTACCTAAATCAGTGGATGGCAATAGGCTTGCTCCTAATAAGATTGGTTGATGGCAATAGGCTTTTCCTAATTACATCGGTTGATGGCAATAGGCTTGTCCCTAATTACATCAGTTGATGGCAATAGGCTTGCTCCTAATTACATTGGTTGATGGCAATAGGCTTGGTCCCAATTACATTGGTTGATGGCAATAGGCTTGCTCCTAATTACATTGGTTGATGGCAATAGGCTTGCTCAAAATGTTTTTATAACTGAGCAGTATGAGTCACGACATAAGTCAGGTGTTATGTCAAGTTTCCTACTGAAAAAAAAAAGTTAATTGGCGGGAACCTTAATTATTTTTACGATATTTACAAGTTGCGGTTTCATTTCCTCGCAATCGAAGTGAAAAGTAGAGTGTAAAACTCGTCCATAAAACCCATTTTGCTCTCTACTTTATATCCATCCTCGCTCGCAAGCTCGCATCGGATGGATAAACGTCTCGCGCAAAATGGTGCGTTTTATGCACTTGGTGTACAATCTACTATATCACACGTGACTTATTGAAAGTCAATATTTTAAGTGCAAGAATAAAATATTATATTATCTGTATCAAAAAACACACCATCATGCTTATTTTTCCTAAAGGTTAGGTAGAGGTGACCTTATGTTTATGCTTGGGTTCCATGTAACTAAATAAAATTCATTTAAAAATCGATCGCATACGAAATCAGACTATTATTATAAGTTTTTAAACTGACATGGTCACTGACACTAATATTAATATCATAAACGGGATATTTACCATGTTTGATTTTTGTTTCGAGTTCCCGATATTTCGGCGCTGTTACAAGCACCATGATCACGGATAAACATCGGACACAACAATCGGAATCGGATCATCGGTCGGATGAATATCGGGAACTCGAAACAAAAATCTAACATGGTAAATATCCCGTTTATGATATTAATAGCAGACTATTATTATTCAATTCAAGGAAAATTGATAGTTCAAACACCCAATGACACAAAAATCTCATGTTGACATTACTTAACATCACACCTATAATTATCGAAAGTTTAGGCAGAGACCTCATGACAATATTATATCCACATTTTGCCAGATATGTTTGAGTCTCATGTAATAGGGGACGAGTATTACCATCAATCGCCCACAAATCCAAACGCCATAGCACTAACTAGAAAATTCTGATGGAAAAACCCAATAACACTTTGCCCGACCCGAGAATCGAAACCAGGACCTTATGCTCAGCAGTCGTGCTTGCGACCACTCAACCAAAGAGACAGTCACTGATATTAGCAATACCTATCAATAAAACCGACACATACATCAAACGTATCGAATAAACACCACTATCAATTTTCCGTTAAAAGCCACGTTGTGATATTTGACAACCATTTCGATCATAATGCCATTCAATAATAGCTCTAATAGCAAATGCTCTTAAGTTGTGAGTGATATCCATTAGTTGGAGCAACATTCGATCTGTCTTACGAACTATGACGGTATAAGATGCTCTCTATTGGATCTCTTGAGAACTATCTAGAAGTTTCAAGTAAAGTAAGTACAGCTTGGCAAAAAAGTCTAGAAACGGAACTAATTTTTTTGTTTGCTGGCAACAATTAAAAACTTATGACGTTTGGTGTAAACAAAGTTCGAAAGTTTATTAAATTTATAATTGTGCCCTAAAAACGTGATTAAAGCAACGTAGAGTAATACAAAATGAAGAAAACCATCCGAAGTGCTGGCAGAGCGATAATTTATAAGGTATATAAGCGATGTTTGGCAGAAAAAGAGGCCAAAACCATTCTCTCCGATCTCAACGATGTTTACATAAGAACCGCTGAAATGACAGGTATGTAACTGTTTGTTTTATTGTTTTTAGATGAATTAAGTGTTAATTTATGAACCCCATTCTGTTTTGACTTGCTTGCATACGAAATAAGTGGAATTTTGAACAATAATCATCGAGCACATAGGTTATGTTTACATTTTGTCTGACATTACCTTGGTATAGCGTGTCAGATTAATGTTGATACTTGAGTGGCGTACTGTGCAATAAGTGAATTTAAATTCGATTTCTACATAACTTTATTGTTGAATGTGATTTCAAGGTGATAACTGTTTGTTATATCATTAGAATTACAAATGTACCAAAAATGTATTATTTTTAATTTGTTATTTATTAAAGCAAAATGCATTTTTTTATGTATATTTATTTATTCACTTTAGGTAAATCAGTAAGCACCATAAGAAGAGTCGTCCTGGAAGGAGATCGAAACAAAGGCGTATTTTCTACACCCGGAAAACATAGAAAAGGTCGTCCCAAAAAAGAGTTGGAAGATTTATTATAATAAATTACAATAATTATTTCTACGCCTTTTTTTAATCCCAGAAAATTTAAAAAACATTGCTACTAACATATTATTATATTTATTTTTAGGTAGTTACATGAGGAGAATAAATTCTGGTTCAATAAATAAATTTTAAGTATAAAAAAATAGTAATAAAAGTATCAAAACGATAGGTTGTTACGCGATACGGTCATAACGGGTTGCCATATGAACAGCACAGTGGCGCCCCCGGATTTTCTACTCTTTTTTGCCAAGCTGTGTAGATAGTTTATGGATACTTTAAGTCTAATAGAATTCTGGAAATTGTAGTATGATACGACTTTCTCATGATACGTTGAAGACTGCAACGACGATTTTCAGCTTTTTATGTTACTGTTATAATTTTGGTTAGTCAGCTATAGCAAGTTTTAGTTCAGAATTTCATTGAACGTTATTACTAAAATTATGAGAACTACTACGTCCTAACCTACGGTGCTCAGACATGGTCTCTCACCGAGACTCAGAAGTTCCGCCTTGGAGTATGCCAAAGGGCAATGGAACGTAGCATTTTGGGTGTCAAAAGACAAGATCGAATACGAAACACCACGCTGCGCTCCAAAACGGGCATAGTGGATGTTGGCAAGAAGGCTGCTAGGCTAAAATGGGATTGGGCGGGTCACGTCAGCCGCATGCACGAAGACCGCTGGGCAAAAGCCTGAACACGATGGTTGCCGGAAGACGGACGGCGCCGCCGAGGCCGGCCCACACGACGCACACCACGAGGGCTGGTTCGAGGTGGCTCAGGAAAAGAGCACTTGGAAGGAGTTATGGGGGAGGCCTTTGCTCAGCAGTGGGACAGTAAAGGCTATTCAAAAAAAAATAAAACATATGAAATGAATACCTAAACATTATTGCATTGTTTGAACATCATCATATACTTTAAGCAGGTGTTCACGAATTTGTTAATAATATCGGGTGCAAAGGAGAGCCCTCTGCAAACTGACAGGGTGCATTCAGCTCCTCCTTTTCTCCGAACCTTTTTCTTGTGTTTCTTTTTGGAATAGTAGGTAGGTACGGTCAGCATCAGAAGTATATTAACATTACTCAAAGTTTCGAAGCTGTTTTTTTAATAAAAACTTGTTAGATATTACTCGTTACTACATGTTATTGGAGTGTAAGGACTATTTTAACGAATAATATTCTGAAACATTAAAAATAATAGCTAGAGTCCTGTACATAAAAGAATTAAAATTCCGAAATGTTCAGCTACTTCTGATGCTGACCGTACCTAACTCTATTTCTTTATGTCAATGTAAAATTACATTCTCTACACGCAACACTCCATTTATGTGAATAATACGGCAAAAAAATCAGCAATGGATGATGTCTAGCTACAGATTTCATCGAAATCGACACAGCGCTTGCCGTTCGCTACGTGCGTTTTGCCATGATAACGAACAATATATTGCGAATGGAGAAATAAGTAAATGGGTTCTTATTTCAGCAACTATGTATTATCATACTAATATGACCGTATCTTAGTATGATAATATATTTACAGAATTCATTCTATCATCAGTTTGCGGAGAGCTATCCCTATGCTAATTTCCCGGAAACAACCCTTAAAAGTCTTTGACTTTGACGCATGAAGAGACAACTTTATAAAATTGCTTCAAGCGAAACACGGCATATTTTCTAATTCTAAGTTTTCCCAAGTCCCCCTTGACCTAGTAAGCGGGAATAACCTAATACTGGCGCGTGTTTAAGTAACCTGAATGGAATGACTATACCGCTCATGTTTTAGTCGGGGAAGTAATGTATTTTGTACGAGGAGGCTGAGGAACCCCTGAGATCCATGTTGGGTATTTTTGGTTTTATGCTCGTGCGTTTGCTGTATGAGAAGAGGTTTTTGCCTTGGTATAGGACAGTGAGAGGCTGGAGTTACTATCGTTTTTCGCTTGCGTCATTAATCATTTACTTTTAGTATTTTTATTGTCTTTAATTTATGTTTTTTTTTTAAATGAACCTATTAGTAAATATGTATTTAAAAAAGTGTCATGAATCCTTGTTTTTCAGCGCGAAGTTTTCGTTGGTATTTCTCCCGGTCTGTACCTACTACAAAAATTGGCGCTATTAGTGCAAGTGGTATATCGTTATGTCGTATAATTTAACTAATCAAGTTTTAAAACCAGAAATGAACTTATATTCATACTCCTAATTTTGGTACTTCTTTTTGTTGCACAATAAGAACTACAATCATCTAACGTTATTCATCATCATCAGCCTACAGCAGTCCACTGCTGGGCATGGGCCTCCTCAATTGCACGCCACTAAACTCTATGCTCAAAAACTCTTATTCAGCAGCACCTCATAATAATCCTGCGAAAATCATCGCTTCAACGAGCCAGTGTGCTCCACCTTACGGTTGTCGATTCGTTTTCTCCACTCCAGAATATGTCTACCCCAACGGTCATCAGTTCTACGGCATATATGGCCGGCCCAGTGTATAATTCTATCATTATAAATCGAATGTTATTATTGCATTTTCATCCTTATATTTTTTGCTTTCGCTAATGCAAACTTTATTTATTGCTAGTGTGGCGAAAAGCTTCCGCAAAAGATGTATCGCATAATAACGTCGCAACGCAACGTTTATTACCCTCACGAGGTAAGTCGAGCTATAATTACCGACACGGACTCTTGGCACTTAAAACTAAGTTTTCATAAATATGTTGGCTTAGAAGACGGTTAAATTACAAGCGAAGAACTGCTTCTCTACAAAGAATCTACAAAGAAGATTCAAGTACTTTTGTTCTGAAAAATAACCTTATATTTCTCAGATAATAAGGACGCGTTTACGGATTCTCGCGGTAAAATTTATTTTTTGTAGTTTTACTACTACAAATATTTTGTGTTCGTAGAGCTATGTTTTTCAACACGAGATCCAGCTAAAAGGGGGCCCACCCACAACGGCGGCAGAGCGCAGATCAAGTTTTACATTTCAAATTTTTGCGTAATTTATCATGACAGTGACCGCTAAAATGTACCTTAAGTCAAGCGCTTTAAGTTCACGCAATAACGATAAATTTGCCGAAAAATTTGCTTTGATTGTTTTTTTTTTTCTGGCTCTGCTTGTAATATTTTGATACCATTTATAGAAATTATTGGAGTTGAACATTTGTCTACTTCCATAAAACATTTTTAAATAAATAAATTTATGTCATAAAAGAGAGAGTAATGTACCTAAAGCCAACACGGTATCGCTAATTTTGTGCGGAGAGGCACAGAAAATATTTTTTTACAATATTATTAACCAACATTTTCGAATAAAAGAAGTAATTATTGAAGATAAAGGAGTAATCTATATGTGTTAATTATTGGTTTCATTTGGTTTAGTTTCATTTGTCCACATAAAGCACCGAAAAACTGCTTATTTTCGTCAGATTTGTAAATACGTCCTTAAGTATCTGCTTCGTTGGTCTAGTGGTCCTGGGGTGTTGACTCTCAGGTCCGGCAACGTGTTGTTGGGTTTTTTCATTAGGTATGCAGTAGCAGCCACAGAGTATGGATTTGTGCCCGGTGGAGGGCTCGCTCTCTATTACATAGGACTTAAACATAACTGTCAACGTGTGGGTGTAGGTAGTATTAGGTATACCTCTGCCTAAACTCTGTTTTATATTATAGTAGATTATGATAATGATAATGGGGAGGCCTTTGTCCAGCTGCGGGACGAAATAGACTAATGAAAAAAAAATTGATAATGAAAAAGTCACAGGGTTCAAAAAGACAAATATAATTCTCGTTTTTAGCTTTTTAATTTTATTCTTTGCTTTGTCATCTTTGGCGGTTCTTACTTCGTTGAAATTCATGTTTATTGCATAGGTACATTTGGTTGCATAAGTAAAATAATTACTTAAACTCAAGTAATTACTTTAACCTAACTCTGGATACGTGTTACAGTGACAAGTGCTATCTTATGTCACCACAATCTTCAAACTTTATAATATCAGTTAAGTGTCCCAACTATATTTATTACCCAACTTAAAAGCCTCGTATGGATACTATCATACATCTCACACTGTTATAGTTCATTTTTATAGGCTCGATCACTGCGGGTCTCCTCGTAAAGATAACATGACACCGTATTATCTGCTGTTATTAAATTTATGAGCTCGTCTTAACCACCAGATTTACGTTCGTTAATCTCATATCGCACCTACTATATCGTTTAGGTTATGTATTAAAGTAGCGCGGGCCTGTGGACGGTGAGTACTTAATGGGCTAGCTCGCCGTCCGTCCGTCTTATGTGTCGACGGCGCGTTCGTGTCTAAAGAGATGTCAGCACCAGGAAAGGGGTCTGCAATGGCCGACGCTTGCCTGATCACAAAGGGCCAAGAAGGAACATGGGTGGTTTTTCGTCCGTAGAAGTCTGACACTTTCTTCCGCTCCACCCAGAGTTGGAGGGATCATTTGATGATTTCCAACAGACAAAATAATGGTACGAAAGTGGTGGATTTAGAGCGCATTTTACCGGTGAAACGAAGTTACAAGTAATCAGTGGCCTGAAAGTCTGACAATTTTTTTTTCTAAGGAATTCAGGGGATATGGTATCCAGTACTAACTGGTTTGTGGAGGTCAGATAGGCAGTCGCTCCATGTAAAATACTAGCTTTCGGTTAGACTAGAAGCCAACCTCCACATATTTGGGAACACGCTTGGCAGATGATGGTTACCGAAATCGGGATGGTGTAAAGCGGACTGTTTTTATTAATGACTAGCGGTCGTCACGCGGTTTCACCCGCGTAGTTCCCGTTCTCGAATACAGGGATAAAAAGTAGCCTACGTTACTCAGGGTGAATGTAGCTTTCTAATAGTGAAAGAATTTTTGAAATCGACGCAGTAGTTTTTGAGTTTATTCATTACAAACATACACACAAACATAGAGATAGAGCAGCGGTGGCCCAGTGGTGGCGGCCCCGACTTACTAACAGTAGGTCGTGGGTACCCATGGCAGGCACATTACTTTGTGTAATTTATTTCATTACCGCTGCTCTCAAAACGGCTTGTCTTAGAACCAAAAAATTCGAAGACATGTGACATCTACCAATCCGCACTGGGCCTGCGTGGTAGATCATAACCCATTCACTCTCAAAAAGAGAGGAGGCCTGTGTCCCAGCAGTGGGAACATTAATAGGCTGTTGATGATGATGATGACACAAACATACAAATATTTCCGCTTTATAATATTAGTGTAGAAGTGTAGAAAGTGTAGACAAAATAATTAAATTAAAATACGAATACAACTTTAAGAAATAAACAAAGAAGCAGATCATTAAATAATCGTGAATTAAAACGATACTAAAAGTCGATACCCTGAAACTGCCTCGATAAAAATAAACGCGTGGCCTATAAAGTGGGCCACCTGACGTCATTAACTTGTAGGTAATGGCCCTGCACACAATGGCTGATGCTGATGTACAGTCACGAGCAAAAATATGAATGCACTGGCAAAGTTTAAACGCGAATTTCTCCTGAAAAAACGATTGCAACTTTAAGATGTGACCTACTTTATGAAAAATGTTTAGTTTCGTTACGTAACATGAAAATTAAATCAATACAGTGGCGAAAATTGCTTTTAAACTTAGCTGAGTGTATACATATTGGTGCTACTGACTGTACTCAATGGCTGATGGTGGTGCATGTTGTACGTGCATCGAGTGCTAATTACTTTAGCGGAATGGAAGTTAAAGCGTTAAAGCTTGGGCTAGTTACCGTTGACCATTTTTTTGAAGAGTTTGATTTTTAAGGCAGATGCCCATTGGCGGCATAAAACTGACACCAGGTTTGGCATTAACCACGATAAATCTTAATCACATAGGTGATGTAAAGTAAGGATATGACTGTAATTTCTAAAGACAATGTCGTATCTAAATACGGCCATCTAAGAATTCATGGATCAATTATTTATTGTGCAATTTTAATGTTACCTTTTTTTTTGGAGGCTGGGAAATCATCAAATGACTCTTCCCGCTCTGGGCGGAGCGGAAGGGAGTGTCAGACTTTATACTGACTAAAAACTACCCATGTTCCTTCTTAGCCCTTTGTGTGGAGGCCGCGGTATCTCTTTCCAACAACCTGCAGACCCGACGGGGAACCTCAATTACAATATTAATTGTTGAACACGAAACCACTGAATAAGTCCGCAATTAAACTCCACATGAAATGAAAGTTCTAATGAAATCAAAATTCACACTGAAAACTAAATAAAACTAAAAGTATACAAACCAGTTTTATTAAAAAGTTTGATTAATTTTATCGAAAAAATTTCACACAATGTTTGTTTCGCGTTTGTAATAGAATTTGGCTGTGTTTTTTATGCAGTAGAATTTCAGATAACCTGCCTACCTATTTGTATTTTTTTGTATTCTGAATGCGTTTCACAGTTATTCGATCGTAATTTTTATTTATGGTGATGTTACTCTGGCCAAAAATAGCAACACTAGTGGTGAATTGCCTTTTTTGGCATAATTTATGTACTCACAGCCGTGATGGTCTATTGGTCGCAAGCGCAACTGCTGAGCATGATCCTGGGATCGATTCCCGGATCTGACTAAGTGTTATTGTGTTTTTCCATCAGGAAGTAGTAGTGACGAAGTCTGGATTCGTGCAGGGTTGATGGCATATGCTCGCTCCCTATATATACATGCGACTAGTATTATTTAGTACACCTCTGCTGAACCCTTCGGGGATTACAGTCGTGATATTCATAACATACACTGCACGTGCCTCTAAACCTGCAGTCGCATAATATCCAAAGAAATAAAACAAAGGATAACTTTACCTTGAATAATAAATAACAACGCGATTATGCGACGGCAAGGATTTATCGCATAAATTCAGTAAGAAATACAGCAAAAGGTACAAGAAATCTGTTATTAAATCATTATACATCACAATAGTTTTTCTCTATATTTCCGCTGCCATGTTTTCATAGCGGCCATTAGTCGTATATCCGAGTTTGTCACAAATTGAAAAAAGAACGTTTACACGCAATTGTTTTTACATACCTATTCATGAGTAAACAACGCAGCGTTTAAATAATTTCATGATTGGTATACTATGACAGCATTTAAAAATCGTTTTTGTTGTCTTCTAAATTCGAAAATGTAGAAGTTACGTTTGTTGTCCAAAGCATAAACAAAATTCCGTTGTTGCGAACTTTTTTTTAAATTTTAAAACAAACGTAATGTTATATATCTAGCGCTAAAATAAGGTGTAAACGAAAAAATAAAAATAACCATAGACTTTTAAGAGGAAGTTGGTCATTGTTACTGCTATAAATAAAAATAAGTATGAGCTCTTCAGCATTTTATGAAACGTTTAAAAATAATAACGACACCAAACATCACCATTTTATTCGCCATTAACTTGAACATTTTCATGATATCTTCGTTCGAAACGAGCATTAGGTCTGTTAAATATTCCGATTGGGTCTCATTGATGCCTACCATAAAATATTGTTCATCATAAAGGGAGATCTTTCACACTCTTTGTAGCATTTTAGTACCAACTGTTTTTATCTTGGCTGCTCTCATATGGGATTAAAGGAAGATAGTGGAATGTTTTGTTTAGTTAGACTGCGGTAAAAATATGGTAACCCAGTTGGGAAGATATTCTCTTGTGACCCGGAGGTGGTCATTATACTGTAGTTTTCACAAACGTATGTGTACAATAAATTTATGTTGACTAAGAGATAGTGAGGTTTTATGTCGCAACTTATTACGGGATCTAGTTAAAACTTTTTGTTACATTTTGTTTATAGTTTCCGGAATGGTTTATTATGTGAATGTTTCTTACGTTTTTGGCATAATTTTGTTTTAGAAATTATTACACACACAATGTGTCCATTGGCTGGAAATTGATCATTTTAGTAATTGGATTATGATGACCAATTTCCTGCCAGTGGACACAGACTTTATGAATATTTAAATAGTAATTCACATGTCGTGATTGCACTAAATGTCATAGAAATGGGTCAAATATCTGTTTCTATATCTATATTTAGATATGTGTTTGAAAAACTAAAACCCGACTATAATAAAAAACAATAAAATAATTCTTGTCTGATATTATTATAGATAATTTTTATATTTCAATTTAACGTATTATAAGTAAAATTAATATGGAGGACAACCGAAGTCTCATGCTACTGATACCTGATGCTCCTTCATGGCGTTCTGATTGATACAGAAGTCAGCTGCTAGTTGCCATTAGCAAGGTGTCTCTGTGTTTTTTTGCTTTTTGTTTTCCTTTGGAATGACCTCCCTCAGGATATTAGGACGGTAAACAGTCAGTTCACTTTCAAATTAAAAGCTCGTGAACACATAAGAAGTTGGCAGATTCGTCTCAAAATTAAGTTGTCTTAGTCTTTCTTGCTTATCTTTCAGAACTTTATATATTTTATGTATGTATATATGTATGTATTTATTCTTATTTTTTAGGTATAAGTAGGTATATATTTTCTAACATGTTTTTCTGTTTTGCACCTACTGTGTATTGTCTCTGCATCACCCTAAGGTAGACTGGTAGAAAATGCCCAAGGCATTTAAGTCCGCCTTTGTACGTTTTGTTGTGCATAAAGTTTTAATAAATAAATAAATATTAATGAAAATGAATTGGGTTCTCATATTTATCAATGAGACTTACATACCTTGATACATCGAGAGCCTTTAAATATGATATCTTTGAAAAGTTGTGTATTATTTTACTTATAAAATAATAATATTACCCAAGAGTTACGAGATTTCAAAAAACACGTTGTATATCTAAGAGATAAATAGTTTCCGAAAACAGAAACCAGCTGTAGTGTGAAGAACGTAATCATTTGCAATTATTCCCAAGCTACATTGCAGTCGACTTTCTCTAGAAATTGCAAAGTATCATTAGCAAAGCAAACGTCATGTCCGCCTGATTAATAAGTGTTGCCAGTGTGGATATTTCCCACTAATCCTGCTAAATAAATCAAGGCTTCTTTTGTTGCAGCCCCTCCTAAATGATGAATCGCGTGTTGTGGTGCCTCGGCAACAGCCATTAGTTTCGAGCTCCCAACTCACGCAGGTTATAGGTATTTAAATATATGGGACGTTACGTCAGCAAACTATTTTAAGTAGAAATTCTTAGATGGAAAATGGTAACATTTATTCTTGGTTAGCAGATTCGAACGCTGAACATTCGAATTAGAATATATCGATTTTTTAAAGGGGATAGAACCAATGTGGCATATCAACCTGTCCGCCATTTTGTTTTTTTTTCGAAATCGCGGCCCACGGTGAAAGTGGTATGTATGGATAGAAGACATATAGTCGAACAAAAAATGTCCAGTAAAATGGTACCCAAAGCGTCACGTTACCGAGATATTTGAAGTTAAAGATCAACAAATGAGTACAACGACAATCATTAAATATTTAAAAAAATAGCCTTTTTACGTGTATAGGCGTTAAATTATGTCCAAATAATAGTTCCCAGGTTGATTATTATTATACGAATAATAAAATCGCTTCGCATCGCAATGAAACGCTATGATAAGTCAAAAAATAGTTTTCTCGTGCTCCTAGTAGTATGTAATGTACCTACTCTCTGTCAATAACCAGTAATAATAATAATAAACGCCTATAGACACGTAAAAGGTCTAATTTTTATGTGGTCATGGTACTCATATGTCCATCTTTATCTTCAAATATCTCGGTAATATGACACTTTAGGTACCGTGTTACTGGACATTTTTTGTTCGTGTGTAAGTCTTCTATCTATACATACGACTTTCGTCGTGGGCCGCGATTTCGAAAAAAAATCAAAATGGCGGTGGGTCGATATGCCAGCTCCCATACAAAAAAGTTCAAACCCCTTTCGTTCTTTATGGTTTTATGTACTTTTCCAACCAGTTTCAACATACAAAGTCTGTTTTGCTTTCTAGGTTAACTTTACCGAAAAAGTAAAATTATTTAGGTGTTTATTTCTATGGCTTCACAGGGCTTCACTATACAAATCTAAATCAGGTAATCTACGAAACTTACAGTCAAAAGTTAATAAAATATTACATACAGCCCAATGCCAATAATAAACAATCACGTATTACAATAAAAGCCATTAAAAGGTACTATACAATTAAATTCCGTCCTTCAAACTAGATATTATACCTACCTATAAATTATTCAGGAATCACGCATACCACGTTATCGGCTACTGTCCTTTCATGACTATTTAACCTCTGATTTTGCAGTACACTGACCTTTATTATCATGGTCATAAGGTTTATGTCACGGGTACAATAATTGGAAACGACTGTAAATATTCAGTCGTTGGTAACAATGGTGGATGTCTAAATGCTTGTGGTTAAAATCGATATGTTGGCAGTATGGCAGTAGGGCTAGTGACCGGCTGGCACGACACCGATCGATATCACTCACACACTGATCACGACCTGTATTTTATACAAAAAACTATTGCAGTATGAAACTTTTTCATTGTTTTAATCTATTAGACCAAAAAGGTTTTCAATATTTTTTCATGACACTGCTTGCTTTGCTCTATTTCCCCGTGACACGTATGATTCACTTTTTGAAATAGGAACGAAATTCAAACCATGTCGAGAAAAAAAAGAAAATTTCGACAAGCATTTCAAACTTCGAATTTTAAAATCAGTTTGACAAGACTCTATGTTCTTTTACAGGGAACAGAAGTTCTATTATAATATTTGGAAAAGTTTAAAGTTTTATCACCTCTTTGGTGCAATGGCTTTGGGAATTTTGCCAAAAGCCGTCAAATGACAGGAAGTCACACTTCAAACTGGCTGGTTTTCTAACACATTGCATGCCTCCCTGTACTTATAATAGAAAAAGGTAAAAGATTGTCTGCCGGGCTGCGGGTTGTTCGAAAGAGATGCCGCGGCCCCGGACACAAAGGACCATAAGAAGGAACATGGGTGGTTTTTAGTCAGTAGAAGTCCGAAACTCCCTACCGCTCCGCCCAGAACGGAGGAGATCATCAAATGACTCCTTCATTTGAGAATTTCCCTACCTCCGAAAATAATTGTTAAAAAATTGTTATCTATACTGATACTAATATTATAAAGAAGTAAAGTTTGTGTGTTTGTATATTTGTTAAATTGTAAGGGGTAATCTCGGCGGGATCTACTGAACCGATTTAAAAAATTCTTTTACCATTAGAAAGCTACATTCATCCCGGGTGACATAGGCTTTTTATCTCTGTATTCCCACGGGAACGGGAACTACACGGGTGAAACCGCGTGACGTCCGCTAGTTTTATATGAAGAGGTAATCTTCCGAACTACTGATCCGAAATTATTTCACTTACGGGAAGCTACATTATCCCCGAGTGTCATAGACTACATTTAAAATGTTTCCGTGGGTTAATTTCCTTACTTATCGGAACCGAAGACGCAAGCAAAAGCTAGTGTTTTATACGCCAGGGAGTTAAATTACATGCAAGTACAGTGCGATCAAATTATCTTGGCAGCTCCGAACTTCGTGCAGGTCATTTTGTTACAACGAATGTATAAAAGTGTTATGATATTTATTTTATTTGTATTTCTCACTGTTTAAATTAGATATTTTCTGATCGTTTAAGTATTGGTTTAACTGGCAATAACAGTTTTATTCCCAAGTTTACATGCGTAAAATTTCGCAAAGCCTATGTTCAGAGCTGCCAAGATAATTTGATCGCACTGTACTTTACTTGCATGATATTGATACTACTTCATTCATGCATACATTCAATATTGTATTTCTATATGAACTGTGTTACTTAATTATTAAGATAGCTTATATTACTAAAGAAGTTGCTCTAGTTATGCTTTTAGTTGCATTACTCTGAAAAGTACGGTAAAGTATGAAGTTATAAATATAAACTACGTTTTAAGTAGGTAATGCTTGCGACTACTTGTTTCAGTTTACCGAGGCAAGGAATACCGGAGTGGTGTGGTTACTAAGGTACCTACTATGTTTGTTGTATAACTTGTTTTTTTTTAATTATATTCATTTAAAGGGGCTTGTTCAATTTGAAGGTGCTCCTGTAATACATTTACAAAATCCAACACACATACCTAATATTTCAAAATATAATCAAATAGTAGATTTACAAAGTTCCCGTCGGGGCTGTGGTTTGTCCCGTCGGGGCTGTGGTTTGTCGAAAGGTTAACGCGGCTCCGACACAAGGGCGAAAAAGGAACATGGGTTTTGTTTTTAGTCAGTAGAAGTCTGACACTCCCCTTCGCTCTGCCCAAGAGCGGGGGGGGGGTTATTCGATGATTTACCACCCACCAAAAAAAAAAAAAGATTTACAAAGTTTATTCTACTCACCTGTACAACAATCTGGCTTTCCTTGACAAAGGAAAGGACAAGACGCTGTTCCACCATAAAACTTGGATGAAGGAAAGTCTTGTTTACCTGGGATTTTTGCCTCTTTCTCAAGTTATGATCTAAAACATGATTCTGTTTGGCATGTTGATTTATAAAAGTCTTTAGTACACACGACTACGACATTGATACTTTAGTCGTAGAGTCACGATGTATTTCTTTCGCAATTAGTTAAGACTTTAGTAACATGACATGACATAACTTCACATCTTAAACCTTGAAGGGTAAGAACCTTGTGTGGTCAGAGGTGATAAAAATATTTAAAACCAATATTTTACAGTTACAGTTATGTTAAAGTCCCTTGTTATTGAGATAAGTCTATCGTTATCAGTGGGGCACAAATTCAGGCTCCACGATGCTACTGAGAACATCCTGATGGAAAATAGCCTAAAGATTTATGGCAATTTGTGACATTTGTAATTTGCAATATAATACAGCGCCAAATATATCAGGTTCGAGGATAAAATTAAACATAGAAGAGAACATGTGTTATTTATAATACCGTCCTTGTATCAAAGTGTAACAACGGAAGGGACCTTATCTCTGAGTACATAAGCGTGATACTCGCACTTAATTAAAGCGACGATAGCCACGAGATAGCTTTATTTGTATCAACAAAAAATGCGTGTCAAAGTTAATTAGTTTTGTGAATGGAAGGGGGACATTCTTTCGTTTGTATTTTTTTATGTACTGTAATGGTTTTTACGAAGAGGGAGGAAACACATGTGACTAAAACAGTGATGAATGTAAATGTTGATG
Source organism: Diarsia dahlii (assembly GCA_949775195.1). Lineage (NCBI taxonomy): Eukaryota > Metazoa > Arthropoda > Insecta > Lepidoptera > Noctuidae > Diarsia > Diarsia dahlii. Next base: position 9,704,446 of record OX459212.1, read on the forward strand.
GATGAAGAGGGAGAGGACCAAGGAAGCGATGAATGTGGGAAGAATGAAATGGAAGAAAATGGAGTAAATGATAGTGTTACGGTTGAGAGAAGAAAGCGTGTAGCGCCGACCATGAGTAGAATGGGCCAAGGGCAGTAAGATGATGATTCATCAACAGCCTATTAATGTTCCCACTGCTGGGACTCAGGCCTCCTCTCTTAGAGAGGGAATGGGCTATAATCTACAACGCGGGCCCAGTGCGGATTGGTAGATGTCACATGTCTTCGAATGTTTTCGGTTTCCACACGATGTTTTCCTTCACCGTATTGAGAGCAGCGGTGATGAAATAAATTACACAAAGTAATGTGCCTGCCTGGGTTCGAACCCACGACCTACTGTTCGTAAGTCGGGGCCGCCACCACTGGGCCACCGCTGCAGATGATGATTATTTGTATACTATTACAATTAGAAAAGTTAAAAAGAAAATCAACCCGCACACACCTTATTCACCTATAACATCGAACCTGTAATACTCGAAAATTAAAGTAGAGGTTTACCTAATAGCACATGATCTATATGTCGCCAGTTACAGCGAGGGCGATTATAGATTACCACCAGCCGGCACACATCTACTCCGTGGCTGCTACTGAGTTATTCCTGATGGAAGAAAAACCCAATAAGAATTTACCAACCCAGGACCTCATGCTCAGCTGTTGTGATTTCGACCACTAGACAAACAAGGCAAAAGCAATAGTAGATTGTACACCAAGTGCATAAAACGCATCATTTTGCGCGAGACGTTTATCCATCCGATGCGAGCCTGCGAGCGAGGATGGATATAAAGTAGAGAGTAAAATGGGTTTTATGGACGAGTTTTACACTCTACTTTTCACTTCGATTGCGAGGAAATGAAACAGCAACTTGCAAATATTGTAAAAATAATTATGGTTCCCGCCAATTAACTTTTTTTTTTCAGTAGGAAACTTGACATAACACCTGACTTATGTCGTTACTCATACTGCTCAGTTGTCAAAACATTTTGAGCAAGCCTATTGCCATTAACCAATGTAATTAGGAGCAAGCCTATTGCCATCAACCAATGTAATTAGGAGCAAGCCTATTGCCATCAACTGATGTAATTAGGGACAAGCCTATTGCCATCAACCGATGTAATTAGGAGCAAGCCAATTGCCATCGACCGATGTAATTAGGAGTAAGCCTATTGCCATCCACTGATTTAGGTAATTGAGAGCAAGCCTATTGCCATCAATCAATGTAATTAAGAGTAAGCCTATTCCCATCAAATGATGTAATTAGGAGCAAGCCTTCAAGCGACTTAGGTAATTGGGGGAAGCCTATTCCCATCAAGTTTCCTTGTATTCGTAATGAAAAGCAGTAATCCCTTGATCTTAGAATACTAACGAAACGAATTAAATTAAAGAGGTTATTTTACGAAGTTGAAGTTGTTCCTGTGGCTGTTGGGCCGATTACCTGTGCCGATTACCTTAGTCTTCGACGAAGATTTTACTTTATGCTCTAGAGCATAAAACGCGACTTTATGTCGCCTACGCACGACATAAAGACGAATTTTAGAGCGAGAGAAGTGAAAAATTAATTATGTAACAAACGATGGATGGATGGACGAATAAAATAGTACATTGTAACACAAGGGCCTTAAATGACCCATTATATACGAGGTAGTAAATAGGAACCGAGTTATAATGGGATTTTAGCGCCGTGTGTTACACTGTACTTTTCAGTACGATTGCGAGAAATTAAAATAACCATGTTCAATATGAGTTTATTTTATTAAAAAGTAGCTGATGCCCGCGGCTTCACCCGCGTGGATGTCGTTCAAAAATATATACTAAAACCTTCCTCTTGAATCACTCTATCTATTAAAAAAAACCGCATCAAAATCCGTTGCGTAGTTTTAAAGATTTAAGCATACAGACAAACAAACAGACAAAAATAGCGACTTTGTTTTATACTATGTAAGGATTAAATGTACAATTTGTACAGTTGTTCAAATTTGTTAAAAATCATGATGGCAACAGATTGAAAATTATTTCTTTTCCCTTCTCTTCCATCTGCAAATTAGGGTCCCTCTCTTCATTCTCACTAGATGATGACATTTTATCGTTGTAAAATATTACGGTCACCAATAAATTCAATATAATAATACAATTCCAAAAATTTCGCGCCAATGCCTTTTTTTATTTCTTCTGTAGCTGCAATGCAACGCACACATTCTACCAAAGAGTTCGGTATTCAGCGCGTTTAGTTCTTTTTACTTGAAACTAAATCACGCACCAGCTGGCTGAACAAGTTGTCGTACGAGATTTACTTTTAGCCCTAGGGCAATAAATGCAATTTTACGCCCGCTCTGGTATGCTATTATGACGTTCTTTTTGAGCAAGAGGAGTGAAAAAGTATTTTTATCTACCGAAATATCATAAACCCTCTCTAATGCGTTCAAAAACCATAGGTCATAATAACCTTCTGAAAACAGTAGGTTATGAGTTTAAATTTGGAACAGGTGTCAAATTCAAGTGAGTGTGCTATTCTAGGACCATCAAAAAGACATCTGAACATCTACATTTTTTATTGCATTACACTGGTACAGTGCGATCAAATTATCTTGGCAGCTCCGAACTTCGTGCAGGTCATTTTGTAACAACGAATGTATAAAAGTGTTATGATAATTATTTTATTTGTATTTCTCACTGTTTAAATTAGATATTTTCTGATCGTTTAAGTATTGGTTTATCTGGCAATAACAGTTTTATTCCCAAGTTTACATGCGTAAAATTTCGCAAAGCCTATGTTCAGAGCTGCCAAGATAATTTGATCGCACTGTAACAATGCTGGTCATTTCCCTATGGTTCCTGAACCCATCATAGAGCCCTTATGATATTTGGGTAGATAAATTAGTGTATGCAACTATACATAATTATCATTTGTTTTGAGTTCCCGATATTCACGATATCACGGAAGATATCCCGAAAGTGACATTTTAAATATAGTTATGAACCGTGAAAGCTTAAAACAGTGTTAGTAAAGGTTAGTTTACGATTCTGATAGCTACAACACCTTTCATCGTTCATCCCTAATATAGTACCTTCTAAGGAGTACGCTGCACGTCTAGCAACAAACCAGATTAAGCTGGCCCTTTTATCTAATAAACTCCTTATTAAGCCGGGCTCAGTGTCAGCGTTACCACAAACGTACGGTCTACTGAACCTTAGTGTAATTGACTTGCTTAGAAAACTCGGTGTTGTAATGGGTGGTCATGGTCACCCATCGACAGACCAAACCAGGTAAGCGCAGCAGCTTAACCTAATATTATCTAGCCATCATCGTCATTCTCCTGATGCCCTTATACCAATGTACGGTCAGCATCAGAAGTAGCTGAACATTTCGGAATTTTAATTCTTTGATGTACAAGACTCTAGCTAATATTTTTAATGTTTCAGAACATTATTCGTTAAAATATTTCTTACTCTTCGATAACATGTTAGTAACGAGTAATATCTAACAAGTTTTTATTAAAAAACCTGCTTTGAAACTTTGAGTAGTGTTAATCTACTTCTGATGCTGACCGTACTTGGGGTCGACGCAACATGTCTTCATCTTCCATACTTCCCTATTTCTCGTCATCTCAGCAGTCACCTCCTTTCTTGCCATATCATCCTTCACACAGTTGATCCATCGTTTCTTTGGTCCTCCTCTACATATAAGGTGTAAAAGTACCCTTAACGAAGCCGAAAGGCACTTGTTTTCCCCATCCCGTTTTTTTGTTCTAGACCGTTACAGAGATATTGGAGGTCAAAGTTGCAAATTTATCACAGCAGTTTTTTTAAATACTAGTTTTTCAGGTTCTAACTTTATTTATTTAAACTTCATGCACAATAGTGGTACATAGGCGGACTTAATGCCACAAGGCACACTAAACACTTAAATTATCTCCATGACTCGTTTACTATTCAAACCATGCACTAGCAAAATGTTTTAAGAGTGCTGTATTGAGTTTTACCCTAAATTGTGTGTAATTTTTGCGTAGGGTAGGTACTTAGTTTGATGTATATGTCACTGTGAAAACTGTTAACCAGTCAAAACTACTTTTAACTAATAAGAGTTTTGACTGTAACATATATATATAATGCTTGGTTGACAGCTTCGTGAAGGCTTCATTTACACCCTGTATGGTATAGTAATGTTATTTGATGTTTCTGTCCGTCATTAAGTGGCCATTCATTACAAATGCCGTTTAACCACTACTCACCAACATCGCTTTGGCGTTAAAGCAGTTATTAGCTATTGATTGCCCTGTGCTGTTTAGTAGGAAATAGGGAACGTTTAACATCATTGCCATGACTGTGTAATATAGCGTGTTTTTATATCCCATACATCTGAGGTTATAGGTATTCGATAAAGTAAAAATAATACAAACTATTTCAATCGTTCATATAAATTTAGAAAATGTGACATTAACAGTCGTGACTTTGTATAACAAATGGAAACAAATAAAATGATGATTGAGAAATAATAATTCTACGTTGTGACGAACTTACTTTACCAAACAAACTTTAATTTCATGTTAAGCTTCTTTACCCATGAATTATCAGGAATTCGTTCTGAAGGATCAGGCAGTGTCAGGCACTTAAGCAAGAGTATATGCTTCTAGATCCAGAGGTATAGACTGACGGTTGTCGAACAGTGAATTTAACACAAAATGAGATGAATGGGTTGCAGTTAACCATTTCCTGGCCAAAGGAAGATTTGGCTCAGTCTGGGGTTACTTTGTATTTTAATCGATTATAACTAGTAGGACGTTGTTCAGGGGAGCCCTAGGATTCAATTTGAATTTAGGATAGTAATGGAGTAGGTATGAGAGTTATTTTCAGTCTTTTAAAAGTTCAAAAACAAATACCATTAGACTTTCTATGAAACAACATAGGTAGTACTTACCTATGACGACAGGTGGTGTACAGTCACAAACACCAATAAATTTATACCTACACTTTTTTAGAAGCGATTTTCGCCTACGGTATTGATTTCATTACAAAATTAGGAAACAAAACTAATATTTTGGAACCCATATAGTAGGTCATATCTCGAAGTTGCAACCGTTATATCACGTTTTAAACCTAGTCAAGTGTACTTAGGTTACGGCTAATAGCCTAAGTTCGGCTACACCTAGGTTTAACCGGCTAGAACCTAGGTGTAGCCGGTCACATGCGGATGCATCTAGTTCTAGCCGCTGTGATGCAGGCTAAACCTTGTTCTAACCGAAGTTAAGTAGGATACACCTAGTTTTAACCACCGGTGTGCGGCTACACCTAGTTCTATCCGGCTAGTTCTAAACCTAGGTGTTACCGCACTTCGGCTATTAGCCGTAACATATACATATCTTTGCTCGTGACTGTACCGTGGGCTTCTTTTAGTACTAGTAATACTCGTATAGTAACTCCTGACGTAATAATAATTACGGTCTCGTGGGACACAAACAGCTGATACGCCACTATGAGCTTAATTATTAAAACCTTCCCTACCTTACACCTGACTATATGGCTACATCACACAACAAGTAGCTGTATTTTAATATTCTCTTACAATTTATATAGTAACATGCCTTTACTAGCCGTAACCAAGTTAGCTAAGTAGTTTATGTGCAATTTTCAGCCAAAGTAGGAAGCCATTTATTTTTGGAGTTTGTTAAATCATCAAACGACTCCTCCCGCTCTGGCGACTCTCACGAAACCACCCATGTTCCTTCTTAGCCCTTTGTATCGAGGTCGCGGTATCTCTTTCGAACAAACCGCAGCACCGACGGGACCCGCAGCGGCCCCAGCCCCGACGTGAAATAGGCTCCGCTTCCTTTTCAATAACTATGAATGGCTCTTGTGTCTGCTTTAGTCTGTCTTAAATTAACGCATGGAGAGCCTTTCATATTTTTCTTTTTTCAATACCTATTTGCCGAAATACAAACATTTTCTGTCTATGCTGTCCTATATTTCTGCGATACACAGAAACATGGGCAAAGTATTATTGCGTTTTTTCAACAGATTTCTGAGTAGCACCTGCACCTGGGAATCGATTCCGAGCAGTCATGCTCAGCCTTTGTACTTGCGACCACTGGATCATCAAGGCAGTTGGAATGAACATTGTTTACGTGTCAATCAACCCTTGCAACGCTAAACCTATTCAAACCACTCTGTAAGGGCTGCTAATAGCTTTCACAAATGAACAGTCGGTATTGCGTTAATGAGCGGCTATCAGGTCGTTAGTGTGAGTGGACTACAAATCGATTGATTACTGCAAATACAAAGCTATCCTGCTAATGTTCTCAAACTCAAACCATTTATTTCAATTAGACCATTTGAATGCAGAAAACAAAGAAAGGGAAGCTGCAATCACAAGGCATAATATTTATGAAAGTCTACAGCACTTTCAGCACTTTCAGGTTGGTTGGATATGTGGCTATTTGTTACTCTTTCACGCAAAAATGCGGAACGGATTTGGTTGAAATTCAGCTCACAGATATTTTATAACCTGGATAAGACATAAGATACTTTTTCTTCCAATAGTTTTAATCCCTTAGGACAATAATTATCGAATTCACGTAGAGTTATAGGGTGAAGCCGCGAGCATAATGTGATAGTTTATACCCTGGATTAACAAAATATAGAATACTGTTTATCCCGGTAGAATGATCCCTTGGGAAATTGTTATCAGCTAGTTAGTTTTTACTTATCTTTCCCAGGTTTAACAGAGGCTAGCCAATGCATATCAAAAGCTAAAAGAGTCAGTACTTCTTGAGGTCTGAGCAGTGTAGAAGTATATATACAAAGAAGGCATCATAACACGGTGTACCCTACATTATCCGCCACACGTGCGGCCACTGGACCTTGATAGTAGATTTAGGTCAAGTTGCAATAATTAAAATTGATAGCCTGAAGCAAGATGCCTGAGGTACCGTCAGCTTTAATTTTTAGTAAAATTTCGCTTAAAATGAGACCCTCCACTGTAATAGAGGCCCTCAAAAATAAGTCTTGTTTTAATTTCAGTACCTGCCCATTCATAAAATACACAAAAAAAGGTCTGCCTCGTAGCGACTACAAAAATATACGGCTCTGCCAAACCTTTCGAGAAAATAAGAGCGTGATGTTTTGTGGAACTGTTGCGTCCTTTAAAATCATATTGAACATCACATCATCATCACCACATTTTGCCAGTTATGTTTAAGCCCCATGTAATAAGGGGCGAGCCTAATGCCATCAACCGGGCACTAATCCAGACTGTGGCTGCTTCTGATAAATTCCTGATGGAAAAATCCAATAACAAGTTGCCCGACCCGGGAATCGAGTTCAGGACTCATGCGCAGCAGTCGCTTTTACGACCACTAGACCAACGAGGCATGATATAAATCATGTTTAACCCAAAGTCGGAAACAGTCATTCAGATCAGACATATAACATTTAACTTGTTTGACGTATTAATTTGAACCTGCGATCGACCCGTTATTTTAGACCTCTAGCACACGGCATATTTTAAACGCGCAGACAATTCTCAGATGAACGAGATTTGCAACCGCAACCTTGTAACCTAAGCACACGGGGCGATCGTGAAACGCGCGTCTACTGCGCTCATACGCGAAGATACAGTGATCCCAAGTCTACCCTTTGTACGCGCTTCAAACGCGCTTCACACGCGCGTTCTGTCGTATTTTACGCGCGTTCTATAAAAAAGCAAAAATCGCGTTTAAAATACACCGTGTGCTAGGGGCCTTACTTGAACACCGCCGACCGCTGCCATGTGTCAAACTAATTGTCTAATTCAATGCCGCCGATGAATTCAATTTGCCCGAAATCAATTAATCGGTTTCCACTGTTAATTTTGATTTTAGTTCGGCTTTGACACCCACCCCTCCGGACAATGGGGGTCGGACATTAAATTGATGACCATTTCAGCCATTTAGGCTATTAATTTTCAGGGTTCTATGTAGCTATTATACCTTTCATCCATTGTGGGAACGGGAGGACATATCAAGGGTAACGAAACCAGTATATGCTGGTCTTATTTTAGAACTACGTGCTACGCTACACCAGCTCAATATTTTCCCTGATGTGAGGCCTATACTACCTTTAGGATATTCAATTAAATGGGTTTTAGAGTTACCTTACTGCTTTGTAAAATTAAGTTTATCCCTTAGGAATCTTAAAAGATTGCTAGTCTCAATAATTGATGTAAGTAACATACTTAGGTACCTGGGGAACGCACAGGACCAGAAAAAATGGCGGAAAAAAGGGGAGGTCTATCCCAGCAGTAGTTGTTTCCGTGAAAAGTAGTAGAGGCATTTGCAGAATATCTGATGTAAGTCTTGGTGCTTTTCCTCCATCGGGAATTACCATTTGAAACTGGTTTGTCATAGTTTCGGTTTCTATGAATAACGGAGACTGCACCTGGATTGGTACGTCCTCCGTTCTTCGTTAGAATCCTCCGTTTTCAATAGGGGGTAATAGTATATTTCATTATAAGTGCGGAAAGCCTGTCATTGCAAAGAGTTCCGACAAATGTCTACCCGAGCCTAGGCACTGCCGACGGCGAGGGTTGACAGTCGGAACAAGTTGCAATGACGGTTCCGCACGTGTACTGAACAACTATTTTTAATACAGTTGCGAAAAAATTAAGCAATTTAATAAAATAATAAAACCGTAATTAAACTCGCAAAGAACATTTTTGAAAATGGTGCCAACCGTAAAAGAATATAAGCAGAGTTTTTTTGTTTTCTTCACTCATTCTGGGTAGGCAAAGTGAACTATGCCCACACAGCCAAGTCTTCAGGAGATTTTATTTATTGATATTGAAATGAAAATGAAATTTAATGAGATGAAATGGAATGAAACCTTTAACTCATTGAATCAAATCTGATATTGAAACAAATTAGTAGCTTCTTTAGAAATATTTGCATGAATCATAAAAACTTCTATGATTTTTTTTTAGTAAAAACTTCGTGGTTGGACATTATTTTGACAGTTGGGAAAGAGAACGCACGTGTTCGGGAATGGTAAAGAAAAAGCACGAGTACGTAATAGCCCACATCCCGAACGCTATACGTCCCTGCAATACGCCACTTTTTGAGCAACTGTATTAAAAAGTTCTTTACACACTGTTCTTCATACCCCACATGTGTCAGAAGCCTTTAGTAGGTAATCGCGCTGACAGTCTGTTACAAATAATAAGTCGAAGCAATAAACAAGATGTTCTGATTTATTACGTCAAAGGTAAAGCTTTCTATCAATGATCTAATCTAAATATGTCCACTTCACTTATTGCGTATGTATCACGCGTTTTTTCATGCGGCAAATTCAGCCGATATATTTTAGGGTTGACTTCTAAAGTAGGTACTTACGCATCACTTAACCGTTACGCTTCTTATTCCCAAAGGGGTAAAGTATTCTGTAATATTGTTGTGAAACCTACTGAAGGCTTCTGGTGCGCACTTAGGCTATATTAATACTTTACGATCGGGCCCTGCTTTGTACGGTTTTTATGACTTGATACAATCGTTTTCTTCTTTCTATCTGATACTAGGGTGTGTGGGGTCGTTAGACATTACTGCCCACACGATAAGAAACAGATCGTTTTATCTAAAAATTAATACTTATACTCTAATTAAATGTACTTCTATGTGTAGCTATATTTCTGCTAAATACATTTTAATTTTGATGATTCATAACACATAGCATCACACCTGCAATCCCTGAATGGTTAGGCAGAGGTGTAGTACCCATTATTTATTAGTAGGTACACCCACATTTCGCTAGTTACGTTTAAGTCCCATGTAATAGGGGGCGACCCTTTTACCATCAACCGGGCACAAACGATGCGCGAATGTGGCGAAGCCGATGATTCCAACATCAAAACAAAACGTGCAGAATTACTTTAGCTTTGGAAGCCGGTAGCAAAAGAAGTGAATCAAACAATCAAAACTTACCGACTTCCAAAACTTATTTTGCTTAGTGTTTTTTTTGCAGTCATTTGTATTCTCTTTTGCAAAAAAGTAGTGTAACAACAAGGCTGGTCCTAACTAGATACTCCTATCCGAATTCTCTCGCACATCAATGAGCCTATTGTCAGCAAGCACAAATATTTAGCTAGGCATTGAAAGCCGTCGATCAAAGCCATTAGTGCGGGTAACAACGGTATTGTTCTACGTTTGACTAGGCAACAGTAGTTTGTGATATCAACCAGCTAGCTTCTGGGAACTTGTATCTTAATTACTTTGTTAGGTTAACGTAACATTACGCCTGTAATCCCCTAGGGGTAAGACAGGGGTGTACCCATTTGTACTCCTAAATGACAGTTTGACCTGCGAAATAATTTTTGTATGTTAAGCCGTAGGCATGTTAAGCCATATCAAAGGTTAAAGGCGGCAAACTCTCTTCACAGGCTAGGCAATAACCGCACGAAAAAAAGAGCCAATCGAGTGGTCGCACGCGCGACTGCTGAACATGAGGATGGATTGCCAGGTTGGGCAAAGTGTTATTGGGTTTTTCCTCAGGAATTTCCCAGTAGCAGCCACGAAGTCGAGAATTTTATTTATTTATTTAAACTTCATGCACAATAGTGATACATAGGCGGACTTAATGCCACAAGGCATTCTCTACCAGTCAATTTTGTACAGTTCATGGCAATAGACTTGCTCCCTGTTACATTGAGACTTATATATAACTGGCGAAATGTTGGTGTACTATTAGGTAAAACCACTTTCTAACCCTCCGAGGATTAAAGGCGGGACGTAATGTTTTTAGATGAATTTTTAAATCATATTAATAGTCCCCAAGATTCCATTCACATCGACGTCCTGTTTTTCTTAATAGTCTCTCATGTGTTCCACTGCTGGACCAACACCTTCCATTTCTCCTTCCAAACCTCTCTATCTTCTGCAAACAAGAGCAGATCGTCATTCATCGATTTCCTCCACCATGAGGCGTTCAATAGACACCGTCGGGACTGCGAGTTGTTCGAAAGAGATACCGCGGCCTCGACACACAGGGCTAAGAAGGTACGTGGATAGTTTTTAGTCAGTAGAAGTCTGACATTCCCTACCGCTCGATGAGACATGATCATATCAAATAGATATCTGTACAGTAGCTTGATGTTCGCTATCATACTGTCACCAATTTTATTCAGGTCGTCAAGTCCGTGTTTAACCTATGACCTCCAGATGTTAGACAATATTATAACTTTTAGCATTTTATTGCCATGAACTTGCGTGTAACATACACTCGTCAACCGCACTTAATAGGACCTTGAGCTGACCTAGCGTGTCACGGGGTTTTAATAAAACAAGAGGTCTGATTATACTGGTTTTTTTGCTGCGAACGTTTGGCCTACAGCTACTGTACGAAAAACAATGTTAAATCAATACGAGTTATGTTAATACCGCTGAAAGAAATAAAAGACTTCTTGTGAAAACAGTGAATGGGTGTTCCAGCTCGATGGATCGAAGATCTAAGGAAGGAAGCTAAGATATTGTGATACGAGGAAATGGATAGCGAACGTTTGTTGTGAAAACAACAGCTTTGTTTGTCTTGAGATACTTGGATATATATCTTACAATAACGTTGTTGTTATGGCTTTTATTGTCATTTGTTAGTTTTTTTTTTTCAGTGGAAAAGACGTTTGCAAGTTGCATTTGAGAAAACTGTAAAAAATTATCAATTATTCCTTGGTTATTGATGTCAGTCTTAGCAATGTTTTAAAAATAAAATAATACATCTTTATTCAGAATCCCCGAAAGGTAAGATACAATATGCAACTTGAATCTGAAATTAAAAGTCTAGGTTAAACCTGTACCACAGGCTGCAGGAGCTCAAACAGTAGGTACGGTATTATAGGGCAGTAATTCCTTGTTTATATTTAACCCTTTAGTTCGCAAGTGAAAAAATGTTGCAATTTCATTCTTTTTTCTTTTTGGGGGGTTTAATTATAGTCTAAATGGCTTTATAAAAATATTTAAAAAAATATAACTTATATACATTGAGGTCTAACGTACTAGAGAAGCTATTTCAAACAAAAAATGTGCGCGCACTTGATGACAGCGGGGCAGGCGGGGGGTGTCATGTTCTCATAGATTACTATCAATACGTGCAGATGCGACATAATGTTATTATTCTGCCTACTTGATATTGTTCGTATGTACTTAGTAAATAAATAAAAATTTACTTAAACTGTAACAATAATTTTTATTTTATCTGTGATTGAATGTTGATGGCTGATTCAGTAAATGTTGATTCAAATTTGCAAATACTTCTTTCCTAATTAAATGCTTTACGGTGTTTACGGTCATATAACTAAAATCACATTTCAGGACAAGACCACTTTGCCGTATTAAATTACGTACCTATGATAGATGTGTGAAGTGGAAGTTTAGTATAGTCAAACTATCAATGCAATCTTCACATTTTAACTCTTTATTAATTGTCTTGATACATAAGCAAATATTATACAACCTACTATCAATTTTGACTCGCATGTAGAGGATTCGTGGCCAAGCATTGAATACGTCGATAGTGTCTGGTCTGAGCATTTTATTCTTTGACATTCACGTAAAAATGGCCGCCGAGATGACATATTGCAATGGAAAAAATATAATTAAATTATGTGTGTTTTAAAGATAATAGTTATATTTACTGGTGAAAAGTCACTCCTTGACTTTTACTTATATTTATTGAATTATTTCTACAGTATCTAAATGCACACGAAGGCATAATTTAGACAAGAAAACTTTACTCAAATATGTCATGTCGCAGCAACCGCTCGGCATAGACTAAATGAGGTTCAGTGCACGAACCGAAACGTGTGTTACAAAAAATCTAGTCGAGGCGTCTCCTCTAGTGCGTAGTACATTATACCTCAATGCTTATATACTTTTTGAGATAACATATGTTGTTGAGGTACAACGTTGCGAAACACTCTAAAGAGTAAATGGCAGAATATATGTTGTACACTACCAACATTGCGGCTTGAGTGGACAGTAAAATTTACAATCAAATTAAAAATAATGTGTGAAGAAACAAAGTTTACTGTTCAAAACAACACACAAAATCATCTTTCTTTGAAATATAATTATCGTCATTTAGACGTTGACATCGTAATGATAGTAACAATTTTTATTTTCCAACAACCACGATCTACCAATTTACACTGCATGGTATACTGGTTTTCTGCCCCTTTTGCTAGACTGCCCCGTTGGTCTCACGGTTGCAAAGCGCGACTGCTGAGCGTGGGGTCTTTGGTTCGATTCCTGGGTCGGGCCAAAATAACTATTGGGTTTTCATTAGAAACCAAGTAGTAGGCCGGAGTTTGGAAGTTGGTGGTTTGGTTGGCCTGATCGCGCCTGATCTATCGCCTGTCATGTCGGATTGCCGTCCCATCGGACTATGAGAGGAAAAAGAAACAAAGAGTGCACCTGTACCTACCACACACTTAACTAAACTAACTATAATATCTCCCGCACCGATTGTCAATCTCCGCTAAGATTGGCCGCCATGACCGAAAATGGACTTCAGGAGGACTATTAATAAACTGGTTAATCCCGTGAAGTCTTGCATAGAGCTATGACAACTTCAGCTCCAAGACCTAAGCTATTTACGTAGTCCGTAAAACAGAGGTTTCTGGATGTATCTTCACCAGCATATGGGAAGCAGTATTTATTAATCCAGAGACTCCTGCTCGTATAAATAACTTAAAACCCCATTTCTTTTGCTTCTTGGTTAGATACTGGCGCTTACTTACTGCCCGCGTAACATGGCGATTCTATCTCTATTCTACCAAGGATAAATAAAGCTTTTCAATAATTCAAATCGACATGAAATCTTTCTAAAATCTGTCATTTTGACGAATCTTTCCGCCAACAAAACCCGTTTCTACGGTGGGAGAAAAAACGCTGGAAGTATTCAAGAGGGTGTTTCAGGCCTACATCAAAAGGCAGATTACATTGTGATAATTCTACTATTGCTGTGTAGTGAAATTTGCCTTTTTTGAATTTGAAGTTAAGGGGTTTTCGACCAAACTTCTTCACCCGTTTTGTCAGATGCTTATGTACTGTGGTTACCTTTCTCTTTGAATGAGTTGTACTTGCTGGTGAATTAGTCAAAAGGGAGAGGATTGATGATACTAAATTTAGCATGAAAGGAAGTTACTCTTGCGGTCGATTTTCATTGTAAGAACCGACATAAAATATATGCAGTACTTGACAAGCAAGAGAGCAGCGTTGTTTCTGTACAACATACAGAAAGTTCGGTAATTTTCTGAGAGCTCCGCAGTGTTGGTCACAAACAACATAAGATTTCACAGCCTCATAGGTTGAATATTCATGGTTCAAATGAGATGATTTTTACATTAATCAATAAAGGCGATATTTCTTCAGAATTTTTTCATGATTAATACCCATTAACTAAATGCAAATGTCCAAAATCGAAAATTATTAACCTTAGATCCGCGCATGACAGTTCACCTCCATGACATCTTGGTAAAAAAAGAGAGAAAAAATTTGCGCGAATTGACAGTTATATTATTTTTAGGTTGCAAATCATTTTTGCTACATTTTGATTAAAAAAAAAACAAAAACTTATCAGTAGAAAATGAACCAGATTTTTTTGTTTACTATGTCGTTCAGGTTCAACACTGCGAATTAAAGGGTTAACATTGCATAAAGATAAAATTATTTTAACTTACTTAAACTCTTATAACTTTGAACTAAACACTTAAGCTATGGAATGTTATTTTACATATGGACACGATTGTCCTACGGCGTATTATGATAATGTATTTGATTATAAAAACATAATAATATAAGCACAATATAGATTTCGTCCATATGATAGATATTTGAAATAGCAGTACGACCACTTAATCATAAAAAAAACTAAAATATTCCTACTACTGAAAAGACAGCAACTTAAAAAAGAAACTTTACCTTTACATTATCAGAAACATTAAAATTATCCCTCAAACCACGATATCCTCAGCGTTGACATTATCATAAAGCAAACTTTCGCCATAAAAACTTTTCCGACACCTGTCAAGGAGTTTTCGACCTTCATGTTGGAATTAAGCAGTTAAACCATGCCGACACCAACTTAAACAGGGTTGACATGGGTTACACAACTTACCTTCCAACTTTGAATAGTCCTGACTGCGGGGTGAAGAACAATCCAGGTTTTTCTGCACTAGGGTTTACACATCACTTTTTTTGTTGTTTTTAGAACGTCATCACGTCAACTCCAAAAAGCTATCAGTGTATTTTCACTTGTCATAAAGTTACGTAGACTTTTTCGTCGTTGTTCGTAAGGGTGTGTAAAGTCGCGACGTGTATGCGGCCTCCTTCGACGGCGGTCGCCTCGATACTGAAAGCCTGAAACGTTTCTTGCCGTAATGCCTGTAAACGGCTTTGCGGTTATTAGTGTTAGGGTTAAAGCTTAGCTTATGGAACTAGTGCGATAATAGGAAATCAGCGCGTGTGGGGGTTAAGTAATGGTTAGTCGTACATATTTAAGTTATACTTAGTTTTTCCTTGCGTTTTGTTAGCTGTTAAAGTGTTAGTTGTTAAAAGTTCTTAAACAAGTAATTACAAACTAATTAAGAACTGGCACGGCCAGGTTTAACTGAAGGATTCTCTTAAATAAACTGTTGCTTAGCTAGTTTGAGTGCCGCTCATCATTTTGAGTAGTTTTACCTAGCTAGAAGTTTCGTTGGTCTTAATTATTAAAATGATTCTCAAGTCCTCTTTATTATGTCTCATTGTCCATCCATTCACTTACAAAATATGTCAGTTGATACTTTATTTT
The DNA here is from genome assembly GCA_949775195.1 of Diarsia dahlii. Classification (NCBI taxonomy): domain Eukaryota; kingdom Metazoa; phylum Arthropoda; class Insecta; order Lepidoptera; family Noctuidae; genus Diarsia; species Diarsia dahlii. The sequence continues at coordinate 9,720,285 of OX459212.1, forward strand.
CAGAGCGAACAGTGCCCAAATTCCGTAAAGCCTACAGTTTAACACAATCAGCACGAAATTTTAATTTCCAACAATTAATTTGGCCGGAATGATAACTGGAAATGAAAAGCAAACTATAAACCGAGACGAAAACGTTAAAAATAAAAGTAAAAAATTAACTGAAAAATTAATTTAGCGACTGTATTCAATTAAAATGGTAATTAAGTGGGGGATGATATCTACCGGGGTTTTAGCTCAAATGAATATGCGCTGGGGTCGGAGAGACCCCGCATCATGTGAAATTCCATTTATTTTTTCAGAGAATTTCATTCTGGAAATGGAGGAAAGCTGGTACGTTGTTTACCTTTCTATATAAGCTTAGTTGAACGAGTAAAGTTAGCAACTTGACGCCCCGGAGCGTCGAAGTAAGTCGAGTATACCTTATACGCCATTGTTGTATTGTAATCTGAACTTCTAGGGTAGTTCGAGAACCGTCTTCGGGGTATAGGCGGCTGTTTGACTTGGTTTAAGGCCAATAATGGAGTAGTACATAAACATTATATTTATACCAGGTACCCATTTAATCATTCACATATTGTAGTATATACTTAATAATTTGTTGTAAAAAGCATGTAAAGTATATTCAAAAGCTCTCAGACAAAATCTAAACAGAATAATAATAACTAAACTTAAAGCTAGAGTGGCTGCTTAGAGTTAGAGTAGACTATTAATGTAGGTAGTATGTATAATTTACTCGTTTCACCTTATCATCACTGTAAAATGGCTCGGGGCTAAATAATAACAGCTCCTCGGGTATTCTCCAGGTTAAGCTACACTTGCCTAGGTTGGTCCGTGGATGGGTGCGCACCCATTACATATTTGACTTACCTCCATGCCACGGCAAGCACGTCAAGCTTTTGGTCCCGGTAGTCATTTGTAGATCTTCTGGGAAAGCTCGTTCCATCGTCGACATCATCTCTGCCCTTAGGGCAAGATTGAGGTCAAGAGCAAGCCCATCTACAATAAAAAAAAAAATATATGACAGTCGTTACAGGATTGAAGAAAAAATCGCTGAGAAACAAACAAAGCCGAAGGCAACATCATCATCAGTGTATAATGTCCCACTGCAGGGACTCAGGCCACACAGGCCTCCTCTCTAGGAGAGGAATTTGCTATAATCCAGTGCGGTTTGGTAGATATCACATGTCTTCCAATTTTTTGGTTTTAAGACATGTCGGTATCTTCACGATGTTTTTCTTCACCGTTTTGAAAGTAGCGGTGATGAAATAAATTACAAGTAATTCGAACCCACGACTTACTGTTTCCAAATCGGGGCCGCCACCACTGGGCCACCGCTGCTCAGGCAATATAGATCTCTACAATCATACTTCTGTACAACAGGCATGAGATATTTTAGAAAGCTCTCTTGACCCGCACTGTCGTTTCTCCGTTTAACCCACAAGGGACATGTCAAAGTTATACAATTTCTAGAAGCTTCTTACATTCATGTTGGTAAGCTTTGCTTGCTCAGTTGCTTTATAAAACACGATAGAAAATTGAATCTACGGTTGATAATAGCAAATTCTTTTATATAGTCCCGCATAGTTGGTAAAAGGTTTTTATGAATTTAATCCAAGTATGAAACAAACAACGCAGCGTTGGCCCAGTGGTACAGGCTCCGACTTGTGAACAGTACGAGGTAACCATATTTTCATCACCACTACTCTGAAAACGGTAAAGAAAAACATCGTGAAGAAACCGGCATGTCCTGGAACCAAAATTTCGAAGACTTGTAACATCTTCCAATCCGCACTGTGCTCGCGTGGTAGATTAAAACTGTTCCCTCTCAAAGAGAGGAGACCTGTGTCCCAGCAGTGGGATCATTAATAGGCTGATGATGATGAAAAAACACTGTTTTAAGTTTTCCCGGTTATAACAGACTAAACTTACACAGTCGCTGAATACTCGTATCACCATATTCTGTCACTGGATATTTTCTTGAGCTCCCGATATTTCGTTGCTGTTGCAAGCACCAAGATCGCAGTACTTATGTCTCAACAACAGATTAGCAGTAGTAGCATAGGTAAATATATAACCATTATTCACGGGTCTAAATTATAAGAAACTAACAAACATATTAACTTTCCTCTTGAATGACTCTAAATCTATTGCTGATAACTGCATCAAAATCCGTTGCGTAGTTTAAAAGATATAAACGTACAAGCAGCAGGAGCGACTTTATTTTATACTATGTAAAGATGATATGACCGCAATCCTTTTATAAGAATTGGATTCATTCAAAACTACGTATTCATTTTAGTAACGAAACATTGCTTTTTGGTGTAGGTATTTAAGACTGCAATAGAAATCAATGTAGAAGGGAATTGAATTGTTTCGAAGCCAGTCTTCTGATCTTTCTATCTGCATAAATTAGAAGTTTAAAACGGTTCTGCTGGGGTGCATACTAATTTATCAGAGAATCAATGATTTGTGTGAGCTGGAAAAAGATTTAAAGATCTGTAATATCTTTAGTTATGTATTCAAATTGAATCTTACTACTATCTTACATAGCATACCTACAACGCCCGTGATTCCCGAAGGGTTCGGCAGAGGTGTGCCTAATAGTTGGTAGGTAGGTACATCCACATTTCGCCAGTTGTGTTTAGATAGTAAAACACTATTTTAATAATAAATGCGAAGGTTTGAGAGGATGTATAGATGTTTTTCCTCTATCACGTAAAAACGGTTAAACGGACTTGGGTGTTTGACACACAGATACTTTATAAACTGGATTAATAAAAGGAATATTTTTTTCCCGGAAGTACGACCCCTTGGTATAACTACCGAACTCCACGTGGACGAAGCCGCGGGCATAAGCTATAATAGTAGGAAAAAGATAGGAATGTAGATAATCGAATTTTCCTGTCTTTCCTTGCTTATTACGGAGATAATTCAGGCGGATCTTCAGAAGATTCAATTTAATTGCTTTACCGACCGATAGAAAAAAAAAACTCGACCATTCCAACGTATAACATGACAGCTCGCGGTTTTCCCGCCACAGTTTTTTTGTAACACTCGTATAAATCAAAGTCAACGCCCGGTTGAAATATTATGTAAAAAATGATAGCGCTTCACAGATATATAATCTATACATATAATAAAATGGTAGGAAAGTCAAAACTGTACATTGAATATTTTTTTAAAAGAATACTTGGGGTGTGATCTATAATCGATACCGAAGCCAAAAATATAGTTTTTAGAATTTTTGTCTGTTTGTCTGTCCGGGATAAACTCAAAAAGTACTGCATGGATTTACTTCAAATTTGGCACGAATATTATTAAGAAGTCGGGTCAACACACAGGCTACATATTATCACGCTATCACCTACAGGGAACGAGCAGTAAACCTTTATTTCTTCAACGCATTCTGTAACAACGTGTAATCTAACGACGCATATTTGAATGTTGTTATTATGTTAATAACCATGCTACGAGCTAGCTTCACACTATAAAAATCACGCAATATAAGTAACTTAGGCTGATAAACATAAATATAATAAAATTAAATTTTAAAGCAGCGCCATCTATGAGATTTCAAAAACATCAAGTCGAATTACATGTGTAAGCCCTTTTTGGATAAAAATAATTTAAATTTGATCATGTTGGCGAGGTTAATAGTTGTTTTTAAAAGTCATAGATGGAGTTGTGCATTTTATTCTTAAAAATTGTATCGTTAATTCGTTTCAGAGATGAGCAAGACAATTAAAATAAATGTGTTTATATTAGTTTTAGGGTGCTTTTCCACCAGAGATGTGCTACGCTACGTTGCTATGGATGCGTTTATTATCCACCAATCATATTCATTGGTGCATATAGCTTAGCACTGGTGGAAACGGACTCAGCTAAGCTATATTTTTTATATAGAAAGAAGATGCGTGCTATGGATACGTGCTTTGTGTTGCTATGCTATCTTCCCTACTATCGAAACATAGCATAGCATCAGTGGAAACGGTCACATAGTTTCACAGCTTAGCTATTACATCTTCGCAGCATAGCTGCATAGCACATCTCTGGTGGAAAAGCACCCTTAAGCTGCTTCATGGCGTGCTACTGGAGACGAAGTCGAAGTAACTCAACGGAATCCACTGGTCGAATATGGGTTACCAGCTCCCCAATAATCACCGCATCAAGACTGTGGAAATCGGGAGTATAACGTTGAGGCAATTTACGATCCGGGTGAAATGACCACCATACGAAATGACCATGTTGCTTTGTTCTCTTCAGAACTAAAACAAATTTATGACACCGTCCTTGGAAGCGTTGGGCAAAACCAGAGTAAAATGTTTTTCTTGGATGCTCCTGGTGGAACAGGAAAAACATTTGTTACCACTGCCATACTTGCAGAGATAAGGAGGCAAGGCAAAATTGCCATTGTTGTAGCGTCGTCGGGAATCGCTGCCACACTGCTTCCGGGTGGCAAGACAGTAAATGCCATGTTTAAAATTCCCATCGATTTAGAGAGCGCCGAAACACCTGTTTGTGGTGTGTCACGTAACAGTGATAAGGGACCCGTGCTCAAGAATTGCTCTCTGATCTATGGGATGAGTGTACGATGGTCAATAGGAAGGCAATTGAGGCCGTGGACAAAACCCTGCAGGACATCCGCAGGAACGAATATTTGATGGGTGGTGTCACAGTCCTGTTCAGTGGCGATTTCCGACAAACGCTTCCCGTGGTGACTCGGGGATCGAGGGCTGACGAGGTGAATGCTTCGTTGAAACGATCTTCGTTGTGGTCACGAGTTCGTACGCTGCGCTTGACCTTTAATATGAGAGCTCGGCTCGGCCGCAATGTACGTGCTCAAGAATTCTCCAGTGTCTTTCTAAGTCTTGGCGAAGGCACTCTACCAGAGGAGAGGTGGACAGGTGGTGCTTCCAGAGTCTCTCAGTAGAGTTTTATCCAGCTTAGAAGAACTCATTCACTGTGTGTACGGACACGTCAGTCGTATACCGCACCAGCAGAATGCTTGGGTATGTGAGCCGGCCATTTTGACACCCAAAAATTATCAGGCTGCAGCAATTAACGAATACATTCTCTCGGCAATTGAGGGGAATGAAATGTGGTCTTCACCCCTATAAACACTGTCGTCAAGCAAGATCACGCCACACATTATCCCGTGGAATTTCTGAACTCCCTGTCAGCAAGTGCACCAGCGCATACCATCAAGCTGAAGGTCGGTGTCCCGATTATGCTTCTTCGGAACCTATCTCCTCCGAAGTTGTGTAACGGGACCTGCCTCAAAGTCATCTAGCTCCACAGACACACATTGAGGCGGAAATTCGTATGGATTGTGGCGTCGGCGAGGCAGTACATAACTTCCCGTTCCAGTTCAAGTGCGTACAGTTCCCCGTGAGTGTTTGCTTCGTGATGACCATCAATAAGTCGTAGGGGCAGACACTGAGGGCAGCGGGTGTCGACCTCAGGACGAGCTGCTTCTCACACGGGCAGCTGTACGTCGCTTGCTCCCGCGTCATCAGTCCTGAGTCTCTTTACATTTTGGCTGCGGAGAGCCAAACCACTAATTTTGTTTATCGAGAAGTCCTTTATGCATGTATTTTTACCCTATTCTGTATTCCTTATTCATTATTATCTCCATCTGCTTCAGTCACAACTTATGACTTAATTCAGCAGAATCACCATTAAAGTCATTTATTCAAAGCAGGCTGAAAATCAGCACTTTTTGAAGGATAATTATTTTACAAAAGACAGTCTCCCTCTGTTACTGCACTTTCTGTAGATATGAAACGTTAAGAAGAAAGGGGTAAATGAATGTTATTTTAAAAGGTATAATCGTAGGTATTTTTGGTGCTGTATAGCGTTCTCGCAGACGACGTCGCGGGCAGCAGCTAGTAATGTATATAAATCTTTCACAGCCCTGTCATACGATAAACTAATAACGTAGAATAGGATAAGTTTGACAATAACGTTTTTATGAAACGTTCTGTATCATCAATGTCATGCATGAATATTTTTTTGGAATGTTGTACTTAGGCAATGTTAGCGTGGAAATAGCGAGGAAATTGCCATTTATTTTGAAAATTTGGTAGTTTTCAGTTTTACACTATCATTTGCCAAAGCTTTTATGCTGGAATCAGTTTCTATAGTCTAACTGGATGTAGCTAAATAATACCGGTATTTTACACAGAGCGCGACGGGCCACTGACAACCTTGAACGGCTGTCAAACATGGGTTACAAACATGTCAAACGGGTTAATATTCTTTCCAACATAGAGGAAAGTCGGTATGTTAGTTATGGGTGGTCACCCAACGACGATTAGACACCCGCTGCCATCTAGATCTTTGACAGTCGTCAGGTAGTCTGTTGCTGAAAAGTATGACCACCAGATTTACCACGGGGTATTGTATTAGTCATATTACGTACTAGACCGTCGAGGCCAGGTGTCTTTCTATATGATTCAATATTCTTCATCAAAAGTTTCAACTCCAGTATACGGCAGGAACATCTAACTTAATTATCACCTAATCCTTTCCCATACACCCTAGAAATGAAAGATCAACAGTGGATAAGTAGCTTATCACCTTGAGCATATTGTTAGAGTAGACGGAGGAAATTGGTTTACATACCAGAGCTGCATATAATGCTAGCAATCTCCGGAGAATATACTGCTGTTATGTTACGTCGTGTGACGTCAGTGTCAGGGATTGACGTTACTGATTGATGTTGCGGTCGGTATAAGCACTAATTGAGCTACTAAAATGTACGCTTTGGATAGATAACATTGAGTTTGTAATCAGGTAAAATGAGCGGTACATGTTGCCATACTAACTTGTTAGTGGAAAATGATCATTTAGTAAAGCCAGTTAGTCATGAAAGACTTAATCGACTTCTTCTCGGAACTAATTTCTGAAAACATACCGTATTAGTAAGAACAATATCATTCTATTTTAGTATTTCCCCAAAAGTACGACAGAGGTGTAGGTAGGCTCCGACACAAGGGCGAAGAAGGAACATGGGTTTGGTTTTTAGTCAGTAGAAGTCTGACACTCCCCTTCGCTCTGCCCAAGAGCGGCGGGGGTAATTCGATGATTTTCCACCCACAAAATGGTGTAGGTACACAATTTTACACCCATTAACATCATCATTCTCTTGCCCTAATCCCAATTTATTTGGGGTTGGCGCAACATGTCTTCTTAGAAAGAAAAGAAAGAAAGAAAAAATATTTATTTGTCGCCGAAATACAATTACAAACAAAATTAAATCCAGTAAACATCAACTAATATTAAAAAAAAAATAGTAGTTACAAAAAAGAAGAACAACAGTAAGTATAAGTTTAAGTACATAAAAAATGGAACACAAAAAAAAAAAACATGTTTACAGATTACATAATTACTTATATCATGAATGCGACAAAGGGGTTACCCACTCAGCATGGTGCTGTGCTATGGACCGTCTATGTAGACCCACAGCACAGCGCTGGTTTTCAGTGGTCACCCGTGGGAAACCCGTGGGACGTGTTCTTCGTCTATAGTTCTCTGTTATTTGTCATCTCACCACAACATCCTTTCCACAGTCCATTCATAGTTTCCTTGGTCTTCATCTACTCTTATACCCGTCAACATTATAATAATAAATAAATTGAGACAACATCACTTACATTGTCCTGGTCCCAAACTAAGGTTTTATCTTGTACTATAGTAACCAGGAACAACGAAGGTACTACAAACACCCAGACTCAACACAAATATCTATTTCATCAACAAACATTTGTGTTGGTGCGGGAATCGAACCCGCTACCCTTGCGTCTCAACCGGCGCTCTAAACCACTGCGCTAAACGGGTCGTCAAACATACTCAAAATGTTTCTCTCAACATTTTTCTCATTCCTCCGCACCATGCTACCACGACAACCGTTAGAGAACATAAAATATTTTCTATTCTACAACGAATATCAAAGCGGTAGTATATTGCTAAAACTATTCGAAGATGTTACGTCCAATTTTGTCGAGCATGAAACAAATGCATGAGAAAATAGTTCTAAATCGGAAAAGTTTTGATAGCACACGTTGTGAATGTGGTTGTTCGTATGCAGCAATGAATATAATATGTCGAAATTGTTTCGGTTTAACTTATTGGTCTTGAGAAAGATTTTGAACTTTGTTTTAGAAATAGTGTTAAGACTGGAAATTGTTTCAAACATAGGTACATACACACATCAAAAGTGTCTAGGGATCAACATATATTTTTGCAATAACTTTTCTCCTGATTGATTTCTTTAAGGATTCATCAAATAAAGTGTTTTCGTTTGTCACAGTAACGATAAACCAAGTCACCTTTGCATTAATAAAGAAATTTGCCATTTTCCTAATAAAGGGATTTTTGACATTTGAACCACTAACATTAAAGTTCGAAAAAAAGACTGAAATAACACATTTTTCTGATTAAAACCAACGTTATTATGGAGTGGCGACGTCATTTAAGCAGGGAAGAAATGCTCAGAGCCGTGGGAATGATAGAAGCTGGTTCCCGGCAACGTACTGTGGCTTTAGCTCTGAATACAAGTCAGAGTGTTATCAGTCGACTTTGGACACGTTACCGAAGCACTGGTACCGTGGCTGAGCGCCATGGAGGACGGTATCGCTGCACCACACGGAGACAAGACCGATACATTCAAATCTTAACTCGAAGAGCTCCAACAATAACCGCCATGATGTTAGCCGTGAGACTTCATCACTCTTCAGGGAACTTAATTAGCGACCAAACAGTCAGAAACCGCTTGCATGAAGTGAACCTTCATTCCCGAAGACCGCTACGGGTACCACCTATAGCAATGCACAATCGTAGGATTCGATATCAATGGGCTCTTGAACACAGAAATTGGGCAGAAGAACAATGGCGTTTCGTGTGCTTTTTTTTTTTTTGAGTCTCGTTTTGGTATAAGACCGGATACAAGACGTATACGACACTGGAGAACCCCTGGACGCCAACAGCGACTAAAATCCTGCCAGGAAGTCCATCCTTATAGTGGTGGAACCATCATGGTATGGGCGGGTATTTGGATCGGCGGAAGAACTGAGTTGATTTGGATCAGAGGCAACCTCAACGCTCAAATTTATGCTGAGACGATTGTATCAGACGTCATCGTTCCTCTACAAGTGCAAATCGGTCCCTTATTTCAGTTAATGCATGATAATGCACGACCGCACACGCGCAAGAGTTGTAAGACAGACTCTCGCCGCAGCTAACATCAATGTCCTGCCCTGGCCTGCTCAGTCGCCAGACTTGAACCCGATTGAGCATGCATGGGATATGCTACAGAGAAGAGCTCTGCCGAATATGGAGGGTATCCAGTCGCAAGAAGACCTTTTTTTGTTGTTGCAACGAACATGGGCGGCCATTCCACAGCGTGATTTGGATGAACTCATTTTGAGTATGCCAAACCGATGTTCTTGTGTTGTTAGTGTTCGCGGTAGAAACACGGATTATTAATTGTTTAAGTTACCCAATAAAATTTTAAAGAAAACTGTTATTTCAGTATTTTTTTCGAACTTTAATGTTAGTGGTTCAAATGTCAAAAATCCCTTTATTAGGAAAATGGCAAATTTCTTTATTAATGCAAAGGTGACTTGGTTTATCGTTACTGTGACAAACGAAAACACTTTATTTGATGAATCCTTAAAGAAAATTTTAATTAATATCAATCAGGAGAAAAGTTATTGCAAAAATATATGTTGATCCCTAGACACTTTTGATGTGTGTATATACAGTTACGAGCAATGTCATTTTTGACATGTAAACACTAAAAAAAGCTTCAAAGCAATTTTGTGGTGAAATAACGGTTTCTGCAATGAAAAAAGAGTATTTTCTAATAGTATGGCTCCTATATTCGTGAAAAAGTTAATCATTAATCAACACGTACATATTCTTAAATAAATTAAGTCCGGCACCGGCACCTCCCGGACCCCGTCGCGGCTGCCGGGTTGTTCTAAAGAAATACCGCGGCCTCGACACAAAGGACTAAGAAGGAACATGGGTGGTTTTTAGTCAGTAGAAATCTGGCACTTCCTACCACTCTGCCCAGAACGGGAAGAGTCATTCGATGAATTTCACTCCAAAAAAAAAAATGCACCTCCCGGACAACCAGAGAATCTAGCATCTTATTGACTGACTTATAGTTTTCAACACTGCCTGGCATTCTCACATAGATTGTTCGGAATCATGAGAAAAAGACAGTCAAAAGATATGCCATCTATCTTTCTATCTATCTATCTATCTTCTATCTATATCATCATCATCATCATCATCATTTCAGCCGAAAGACGTCCACTGCTGGACATAGGCCTCCCCTAAGTGTAATTTTTGCTTAGGGGGGGTTTGCCATAATCGCCACGCTTGGCAGGCGGGTTGGCGGGTTGGCGGTTGGCGGGTTGGCTATCTATATATATAAGTAAAAAGAGAAGTCCTGACTGACTGACTGACTCATCAACGCCCAGCCCAAACTCTTGGACCTAGAAAGCTGAAATTTTGCACAGAGGTTCCCTTTATAGTGTAGACAAGGAATAAGGAAGGATTTTTCGAAATTCAACCCTTAAGGGATTTAATATATATATCTATATAAATAAAAAGAGAAGTCCTGACTGACTGACTGACTCATCAACGCCCAGCCCAAACTCTTGGACCTAGAAAGCTGAAATTTTGCACAGAGGTTCCCTTTATAGTGTAGACAAGGAATAAGGAAGGATTTTTCGAAATTCAACCCCTAAGGGATTTAAATAGAGGATGAAAGTTTGTATGGAAAATCGTCATTTTCACGCGGGCGAAGCCGCTGGCAAAAGCTAGTAATAAATAAAATTAAATCGTCACATTACAAAATACATTGCAAAAACCCAGCTAAATAACACGTTGCCTGTGTTTTAAACTAAGGCACTTCTTTTTGTTCTAGTTCTTCGTCTTAAAACCTTTAGCCGTCCAAATAAAAAAGTGTAAGTCTCTTCCAAATCTCTCCACTTCTGGCGGTTTTGAGTCATGGCTATACACTTTTTTCCGGCCACTATAATGAGAACATCAAGACACGTATTTAGTATCAAATAATTCATGAGGTATATAAATGCAGTGAAGGAAAACATCGTGATAACCTACCAAAAAAATCGTAGACATTTGTGACATCTACCAACCCGCACTGGGCCCTCGTGGTGGATTAGAACCCATCCCTCTCCTAGAGAGGAGGTCTGAGTTCTTGCAGTGGGAACATTATAGGCTGATGAGGATAATGATAATTAAATGTTATAATATCCACGAATTGTAACTTCAGTACTTGTGCACGAAATTACATCCTACTAATATTATAAACGTGAAATATTATAAACGTGAAAGTTTATTTAAGTATGTATGTATGGATGGATGGATGTTTGTTACTCTTTCACGCAAAAACTTCCGAACGGATTTAGATAAAATTTGGTACACAGATAGTTTATAACCTGAGTTAACACATAGGATAGTTTTTATCCCGATTTTATCTTCCCGTGGGATAATTTTCGAGTTGTAGCGGGCGAAGCCGCTGGCAACATCTAGTACATACATAAAGTCGCACCTTTTTCTTATGGGGTTAGAAATCACAGAATGACACCTGCTTACTTACAAGATTCGACTAAAAGTAGACACGATGTAACTCCATAGTTCAAAAGAAATTAATGGCTTCCATTTTACAATGTGTTATTTATGAACGACGCAAAATACTTTATGCGGTGATAATGCGGTACACTAACGACCACCATTTCTATAAAATTCGCATCATCCATACTAATATAATATTATAAATGCGAAAGTAACTCTGTCTGTCTGTCTGTCTGTCTGTTACTCTTTCACGCCTAAACGGCTGAACGGATTTTGATAAAATTTGGTACAGACATAGTTTGGAACTTGAGAAAGGACATAGGATAGTTTTCGCGAGATAAACCAAAAATCTGCCGGAAGTCACTATTCCACGCGAACGAAGTCGCGGGCAAAAGCTAGTAAGTATATAAATAGCCTCATATTTCGTACACCTACAGCTGCAGAGGTTTGCTAAAGCTCTAATCATCTGAAGTCCTCTCTGGTGGTCGCAAGTGCATGACCTTATGTTTGGTCATGGGTTAGATGCCAAGGTCACTCAAAATATTATTGGGTTTTCCCTAAAGAATTTCTCAGTAGCAGCCACGGTCTTGCGACTGTTACACGTGGATGGCAAAAGGCCTTGCTACTTCATGGAAATTGAACGTAACTGGGAATTTATGTATTAAATGGGCCTATTCTTGATTCAGTTTTGTCCTGAGGACAGAGATGAGGACGATGGAACGAACGTGAAAATGTGGGTGCACTACGTGGCGTGCCTCTATTGGAGGTAACAGCAACGAAGGTAACAGACATAATGTAATGTTATTCATCAGACGCCACAGTCGCACTTCATCTGGTTCAGGTGAGATTGTCTCATACGGCTCATGATTAATTCATTTCGGTGCCGCAGTGTGAATAGCCCGCTATAAGCGTATGCCTGCAAAATAGTTCACTTACAGACGAGCGTATTTTATTTTGGCGCGTTTTTCTTTGACAGCGTTCAGTCGGTAGGTAAATGACGTGCGTTCCAATTTATTTCGTACGGTTTATAAAGAGATGTGAATTTAAGGGATTATGTTAAGATGATGAGTGTGTTTATTCGCTGTATATTGAGCTGCTATACAAATACGTTTGGCAATCTTAGTGAACGACTGCCAGGGTAGCGGGATTTGTTCGAAAGGATCACCGCGGTTCGAACGCAAAGGGCATTAGGAAGAACACGTATGGGTTTTAGTCAGTAAGAGTCTGACACTTCCTTCTGCTCTACCTAGAACGAAAGGAGTCATTTGATGATTTCCCATCTTTAAAAATGCTTAGTGAACGCCGTCTAAAAGCCTTCCACCTGGGCTATTTGGCCGACTTAGAATCGATTTCTGAATAGAGTCCGAATCCAAGGCGGCCGTACAGTACAAAGACAACCTCTTCAGATGGGGGTTCAAGAACGGCTCAAATCTCAAGTGTATGTGCGTGTCTCCACAGGCAATGGCCCACCCTCTATCTTGTGCTGCCTGACATGACTCCACGCGCTTGACGATCTGACTGCATTAGCGACCGCAGTTCGCATAGCTGAATTTTGTGCCAAATATATCTAATAAAAATTTGCTACAGACACACAAAGGACTGCATGATTAAACGACTGTTGTGCTGGCACACTTAAATATAGGATGACTATCTATGTTTAAATCCTGGATCTAGTTGAAGCTAAATTTAAACCTACACTTTCTCAGGATCGCTTGTTAGTTCTTATAGCTATACGTTTTCCCGTTAAAGTCCCCTATTTTGTCTTAGGGGACTTGAAAAGTTCAAATTAACTTTTCACTGGTCTCATTACAAATAGATGAATCTTTAAAACACTTACAAACAACGAAACTTGCTGTTAATTTATTAATAAACAAGTAAAGTAGCTTGTTCCGCATGAAAACTTCGCAAAAGCTAATGAGTTTATGTTGGACCGTTGCTGCAACGTTTCCTTATAACGTGAAGTTTTTCGCAAAACGTTAGGTGGTAGAATGTAGATGACGACGTCACTAGAAGGTAGGTAGGTATTTAGTGAACTTGGCTATGGCATTTGTGTTACTGCCAGCGATTAGCGAGAAGTGAATAGAGCCGGTGACTAAAGACGATATCCGGATAAACTGAAGTCATTGCGGGTGGATTTTTGTTTAAAGTGATGATGACTCTCTTCTACTTCACGGGTCGCACGATCTTTCGTATTACTTTAGTAAGAAAAACACGTTACCGTTGGCCCCAGCTGTCATTTGTGAATCTTTGACCGTCGTTACAAGTGACTACTTGTAGTGGCCCGAAACTGACAACCAGTCTTACCAAAGGGTATCGTATTACCTAGTACAAACAGGGTTGTAGAGATCAAATAAACAGCCGCTCCATATAAAATATTGGTATGGCTCCAGAAAATACTAGGCAGATGATGACTTGAGCGAGAAAATCGCCAATAGCTAATCGCTTTCGCGTCGAGTGGGACAGTAGCCTATATTAGTTTCAGTTGATAATAGCGAGTGATGGTGCAGTTTTGTCGCACATTGTGCCGCGTCTTCGTCTTCATTTTTGGTAGCTTAGTTTTTATAATAACATCAGGTATTATATGTTAGGCTTTCAGCTCGCTTAATGTCCTACTTCTTAGCACTTAGGAAGGCTAAAATGACATGGCTTAACTACATAGACAGGTTATCGAAACCAATGATTTTTTTTTTAAACTAGGTTTGTTTTTGGTTAAGGTACTTGTGGCCAATTAATACCTGACGCTGTGGTCGATCTTCGGGTTAAGCCGCGCTTCCCTAAAATGGTTCGTGGATGGATGACCATCCATTACGTACTGAGTTTCCTCCGTAGTTTCAGCTGCCATTTTAGTCCAGTCATTATAGGGGTTAACCTCGGAAAATTGAAAATTTACGAATTTATTTCTTTTCACATTTTAAATAAGATGTTCTTAATTTTTTTTTTAAACTAATAGTTGTTGATAAAAAATGATAATTATATGTTTATCAATAAATTATAACCTTAATATTACGAGTTTTTGATCGAGACTACCAGTTGACCTCAGATTCTGATAATTCTCTAACCGCGCGCTCTACGCCCTCTATCTCAAAAACAGTTCAAGATATAAAAAAAAATTGAATAAAAAATTGTAATCTCTACAATATTAGTCAGATATACAAACAGCGAGAAACCCATAGAAAACGAGATATTTGCAAAAAAACGATTTTTGTGACCTTTGACCTTAGATTTTTAATAGATGCGGTCACCCTACCATATGTGAATTTTGAGACAACTTTTAGGATGCCAAAATACAAGTTTTTATGTGGTAATATACTGGGTATCTCAATTTTCCAGATTTGTACCTAATTTGGCCTAAAATGACTGGACTATTTTTACATGTTTGACAGCCTTGACGGTTAGTCAGCAGTGGCCTGAAAGTCTGACTACCAGTATTATCAAGGGTGGTATTACCTAGTACTTATTGGGTTGTGGGAAACAGATAGTTGGTATTTAGCTGTATTCAGCTAGACCCCCAGACTTGGGACTGAACTATTAACAATGTATCACTACTTTTGTTAGCTTGGGTCTTACCTGTTACAACAAATGTATGTGCTAATCAATGAATAAATAAATAGAATGGAAGCCAACCCACATAGTTAGAAAAACGCTAAACTGATGTAGTTATTTTTGTTTGGCCCAGTTCAACTCAGCATTACATATAGCTGACACTATACACTAGATCTTCATATATACAGGTGTCAGAACAATTCACAGTGATTTATAACATCTATGGGATTAGGTTCAGAAATAAAAATAAACTTCGTCTGAGGATGAATATATTCACTTTTCACTTTAGTATTACAATACTATTATTATCATAAACGGGATATTTACCATGTTTGATTTGAACATGGTAAATATCCCGTTTATGATAATAATAGTCTGAAAACTTAGTATTACAATACTTAAAAGCCGTGTACACTCGTGAACTGCTATGAACAGACTGCCAGCACAGAATACATAATAGTACTCTGCCAGGCCGGTCTCGGCTATTCGGAATTCTTACCCCTTCTCTCAAAAAACCAAAGTACTTCGCAGTGAATTTAAATACCGTACTCTTGACACTGCGTAAACCGTTAAATGACTGTACTCATAAAATAGAACAACCGTGCTCATGACTAGTAAAATCAGTGACACTGAGTACCGTATTCATAAAACTGCGAAAATCATTTAATTACTGTATTCATAAAATTGAGCAACCGTACTTATAATAACGATAACCTAATAAAATTAAAGTATTTATGAATAAGTCTAACAATCAGATACCGCACCTTACGTCTGATAAAAAGGTTTTAATTCAAGTAGGTAGATACTTAATTTGATAAACTTACTTGCCAAAAAATCCCTCTGGATTTCAAGGTAGAGACAGGGCTAACGCCTGAGGAAAAATAGTAACATTTTTAATTGCTATAGCGTTTCTTATTTACAGCCAATCATTTAGATATAACGACTTAAGGTCCGTTCACATCCCGTCGGGCTGCGGGTTGTTCCCGTCGGGGCCGGGTTGTTCGAAACAGATACTGCGGCCTCGTCACAAGGGCTAAGAAGGAACATGGGTGGTTTTTAGTCAGTAGAAGTCTGACACTTACTTCCGCTCTGCCCAGAGCGGGAGGGGTTATTTGATGATTTTCCAACCCACAAAAAAAGGTCCGTTCACACAGTCCGGCTCGGAGAGGATCAGCTGGCGTGCGCATTATGTTTGTTCTCAATGCTATAAGAGTGACATGTAAAAATAAACCTTATTGCAATGCCTCAAGTCTCTGTATGAAACGTGATAAAAAATTTGCTCTCCTCTCCGAGCCGGTCTGCGTGAACGGACCCATACCACCGGAATTATACCACCTCTAACTTTCCTCTAATAATTTTCCTTATTTGAATAATATCTTCAGTTTGCGTGGAAACAATTCATTTGCTGAATTAACACGAAAGTGCTTTAGTTACCTGAACTATTTATTGCTGTTTCAAGTAGATTTGTTCGGAAACGCTTTTGACCCTTTATTTACAGCTGGTATTGAAGAAAAAGATAGGTAGGTATAAAATGATGTAAAATAAATTAACGTGGCGGTTGACAAAAGAGGATGGAAGAAAAGACGTGTTGTGGCGACCCAACAACAAGGGACAAGCGCAGGAAGACGATAATGTTTTAGTAATTTTTGATATTTTTTTAGAAATTGCTGGGATTAGATTGCCAACTGAGAATTTTCCCTTAGATATGACCTGAAAATAGTTGGCTAGTATCTTGTAATTTTTTAGATCATAATTTATAAAACATCTTACTTTCTTTGAACACGTTGGAGTCGGGTGCAAGCTGTTGATTCTGTCATCTGTGGGTGCAAGTCTAACCAGTTAGACTCGCAAGGGAATCAAAACCTACTGGGTATTTCCCGTGAACTCAGAATCTCGAAATTTGATACGAAGCAACGTCTTATAGCACTACCAGGTTCGATAAGACGTGCTTCGTACCAAATTTGCAACTTAAACGGCTGTATCTTTTGATTGAGATAGTTTAGAAGTTAAATTTTTTCACAGCTCTAAGGGACAGTAGTAGACCTGAGTATTTGATATGAATTTCAGATTGATACCTCTACGTGTACCTGAGAAAAAGGGAGTATAAGGGTTCCGTTTTTTCTTTATAAGGTACGAAGCCCTAAAAAACAATGTATTTTTTTTTTTTTTTTTATATGGGCTTGCTCTTGACTTCAATCTTGCCCTAAGGGCAGAGATGAGGTCGACGATGGAACGAGTTTACCCAGAAGAAGCCTATTTACTCGCGACTTAAATAAGTAGATTGGGGTTATATGAACTCGGGAAAACCGACGCAGGCAGGGTGTTCCACTCCTTGGCTGTACGAATAATGAAAGACTTAGCAAAACGCTTCGTACGAATGTGTGGAACATCGACAAGGTATGGGTGATAACCCGCAGTACGTCTAGTCTCTCGATGGAAGAAAGGCGATGGTGGAATAAGCTCGTGGAGCTCTTACGCACACTCTCCGAAGTACAGTCTGTAGAAGACCGTCAGACATGCAACTTTGCGGCGGCGTGGGCCAGGCTATGTAACTTGGCAACCAGCTTAGCGTCACCAATTAGCCTCCTGGCTCTACGCTCTACTGAGTCGAGTGTGGCAAGTTGGCATTTGGCTGTATAGTATTATCCAAACAATATAATTATATTAAATACACAAGGTTCTTAGGTCCTCACATAATCGAGTACCTATACAATATCTTAAATGAGGTACAAACAGGAACACCTTTAACCTGTAAACGATAAAATCATACTTACGCATATTGTATAGATTTCCTCGTTGACCCCAACCCTTGCCGTAATTCATGAACTTTATTAGGGGTCTGTCGGACCCCACTTCAGCGGGGTCATCCGTGTTTGATAAATGGCGATATATTGTTCCGATAACCTTTGGTATGTAAAATATTAGTTTGTTTTCCCTGTTCCGTTCGGACTCATGGAAAATTATAGGAGGTACACCAAACATTTTGTAATAATATAGAAAGAAAGAAAGAAAACATATTTATTTAGCACAATATGCCACAAGTGTACAAATCAAACAATAAAAAATAAAATGAACAAACACAAAAAAAAGAGTGTGCATCTCACGGCTGCGCCAAATAGGACCAGTTCAGCAAACTGCCGAGCAGCTATATGGTAAAAATCTGCAGGATGCGAGATGCATTATTCCCGGGACTCGTCGCTCTGAGGAGGGTTGAGGGAGACCTATGTCTAGTATCAACAGCTAGCTTTAGTTTCTTTTTTCGTTATCTGTGGTCCAGTGGACGTAAACAAACATGGTTTGGTTAGTAGGTAAGCAGGATACGGTTATGGACTTCAAGAAGATACTTAAATACCATCACCACGCTTGTAATCCCCGAAGGGTTAGACAGAAGAGTACCCTAATAGAATACCTAGATTTCGCAAGTTATGTTTAAGTCCCATGTATTAAGGGGAGTGACAATTGGCATCAAATAGACAAAATTCCAGACTCCATGGTTCCTATTGAGAATTTTCTGATGTAAAAGATTAAAAGAACAACAATCACATGTAAATCTCACTGCATTCATACCGTAAAAAAGTAAAAAACTAAAACCCGACTACGACAAAAAAAACGACGCTGAAAAAGTATGAAACAAGATTTTCAGGATAGAACAAAAAGAAAAGCCGTAGTCACACGGTATTAAAGTGTTTAGGTTGGTACCTATAACGTGTGACTACGGCTTTTCTTTTTGTTCTATCCTGAAAATCTTGTTTCATACTTTTTCAGCGTCGTTTTTTTTGTCGTAGTCGGGTTTTAGTTTTTTACTTTTTTTTATTTAAACAATTTTGAAATGTACAAGTGAGGCCCTTTTAAATGATACCAAACACGGCGTATTTATCTCCATTTTTATTTTTAAAGCCTTACTTTTTGACCGCTAGAGGGCGCCAAATCACTTTTTGTGACACGTCACGTAGCCTATGTTCAGCGGAAAATGAAGACGGTTCTAACGATACCTCACATGTCGAGTTCCGATAAGTAGATTAGAAGCTATGAGGGAACAGATGAAGATACACACATACATACATACATACAAACATACATACATACACACATAGCCAGTCAAAATCATAACCCTCCTTTGGCTTTGCCGTAGTCGGGTAAAAATAAATACATTTAAAACATAGTATCTCACGAAAATGTACCAAATAAAAACACTGATTTGAAGGGTGGATTTTCATTTGATGGTGAGCAAGAATAATAGCTGGGTAACAAAAAAGGTTGGCTCAGCCTTTTGTCTGCTACTTATATTATTCTATCAGTTGTACGGAGCGACGTATTTTTCATTACAGGAATGTTTTTGTTGGATTAATTTATTATTTTATTCTGTTTCGTTTTTGGTACGTGATTTAAAAGTAAATGCTCTAAGTCTTATATTGGGGTTATGTGCAGAACAGAAATAGTTTTACCTAGAATAGTCATTATCATCTGTATAGGTTTTAAGTCTATCCAGATGCAGCAGAATACCAGTATTTCACATGGAGTGACTGCCTATCTGACCTCCACCACTTAGTTAGTATGGGTAAAACGTATGTACGTAACGTAAAACCCTTGGTAAGATTGGTTGTCAGATTGTCAGGCCAGGTTATTCACCCAGCCGCCGCGGGAGACTCTCCGGGCGTTGGGGCCCGCGTGATGGCTTCCGACCACCGTAGGCGTGGGCCTGTGGACGGCGAGTAATAGCCTAGCTCACCGTCCGCCCGTCTTATGACGATGACAGGCCGTGTCGACGGCACGTTCGTGTTTCATGCCCGCAAGGGCCGACTCGCGTCAGGGCTGCGGATTGTTCGAAAAAGATACCGCGGGCTCGACACAAAGGGCTAAGAAGGAACATGGGTGGTTTTTAGTCAGTAGAAGTCTGACACTCCCTATGGGAGAAGGCATTTGATAATTCTCCAACCCCCCAAAAAAAAAGGTGATCCAATTACCCCAAAGTTTTTAACAAATAACAACAGAACTTTACTTTTTTCAGGAACAAAACCTGCAAATTACATTTTTTGTTACTAAGACGAAAGTAAAAAGAGAATAATAAACGTTGTTGTTTTAATTGATTGAACAATTCACTTAGTTTATTTAATTACAGTTTTCTTATCTATAAGTAGGTATCACTTTTATAGCCACTATAAAAAGTTAAATTCTCGTGCTTTTACTACCGACGTTGATGACCTTTTAACATGTTCATACGAGGGCACGCATCGTGAAAAAATATTCTCTATTATGTTCCCGTTTAGGAAAAATTTCTTAGTAAGAAGTATTGCGTGATAGCAGTGATAACCTACTGGTGTGACCACAGAACAGATAAAATCTTCTCTAGTTCTGTGGGTCGAGTTTGAACCCAAGGCACGTACCTCTAATTTTTCGTATTCATGTGCATTTTGTAAAATTATTGCTTGCTTCTCTGAAGGAAAACATCGTGAGGAAACCAGCATGCCTGAGAGATATTTCTTGACGCCATGTAATGCCAAGTCAGACGCCCATGGCCGTCATAAAACTCTAACTGGAGGTTAAGTACTAACCACACGACAAAGATGAAGATACGTGACTAATGACATCAATCACCCGCCAGCCTGCGTCTGCCGCTGGACATAATGCCTCATAATCGCACTTTTTTTTTTTGGTGGGTGGAAAATCATCAAATACCGGGCTCTTGGGCAGAGCGAAGGGGAGTGTCAGACTTCTACTGACTAAAAACCAACCCATGTTCCTTCTTCGCCCTTGTGCCGAGGCCACGTCATCTCTTTCGTTAATCCGCAGCCCCGACGGGTCATAATCGCACTTCACAAACATAACTCGATTCTGGGCATATGTCATCCAGTTAATACTACCAGCCATTCGATTTTCCATACCAACTTTGCCCCCCTTTTTCACCTCCTTGGGGGTTGCATTTTGAAAAACCCTATCTTAGTGGATGCCTAAGTCAAAAGAGGAATTTTAAGTTTCTAGCCCGATGGGTTTGGCCTGTGCGGTGATCCTCAGTTAGTCATATTTGCCTTTTAAAGATAACTAATGATTTTTTCTTTATTAATTCCATGAAACAATTATATAAGTAGGTAACTTACCCATTATAAAAAACCCAAGCTACTTTGTGACTAACTACAAAAAGCTGGTACGTAAAAACTAATATATAATTCCGTATGCTATCATAAAAAGGGTCCGTTTATCTTTTACTCTACTAAAAGGTTCACTTCAATCAGAAAGCTATCCGTTTCATGTAGACGTTAGGGCGATGTTACCTCATACGGAACCCTGCATTTCAGTTCAACAATGTCTTTCAAATAGTTTTGAACTACGGACCGTACTGATATTGGTTTCTTTTGCAGTATTTTTGGTTGGCTACGTAAAAAAATATTATTTCTATGTTTTAATTTATCCAATCTCCAGTTTGGAGGCAAAATTAGCAATATGATTTATGTTTCGTAGTTTCATGATTAATTTATTTTCGCTCTAGAACACCATACAACAAGTTTAAATTAGTGTTCGTTAGGTAGAATTAATGGTTTTTTTCCCATTTGTCCTACGATTTAAGGTGGTACAAAATATTATGAATAAATTATCTAGTTGGTAATGCCCGGTCACTGCGGTTTGAATTAAAAAACTTTATTAAGTACCTACCTAAATATATGATATACTGGCTCAATGTAGCCCGTGAAATATAATGTTTTGTAGTTCGTTGTACCGAAACCGATTCACAGTCATGAGACAGTCAAGATACACACGGGTGCGACCATAAAACCAAAAATACAAAGGAAGGAAGTAAAAAAAAGAAGCAAACAAGGGTCTTTGTAATTAACGAGGCACAGAAAAATATATGACCACACCGTTCGTCAAGTTTGGCAAAAAGATGTAAAAGAAAACCACAAACCGACACACCGGTGTTCATGTACCCAGCCGACTGTAACTGGACTGTGGGTACCGTAAGAATGTTATTATGTTTTATTTAGAAACCCAGTTTTACTAGAAAGTATTCTTCACTAATGATTAAAAACTCGCGATATTTATCCTGAGCTAACTCTTGAGCTGACGGCATTGTTCCCAATCGCCATGGCAGGAAGATGTTTGATGGTGTAAAGTTCGCAGGATCAAGCATAGAACTACCTATGTCCAACAGTGGGCGAATTTATGGGCTGGAGCTGTGGATGATAACGATGGTGAAGAAATCCGTATGTGAAAATCAGTTCCTGGTACTTTGTATCACTTTTCTTTAGGAACACTCCATATTTAGACACTCCAGAACCCTCACATTAGTCATCCCTTCTTACACCCAATTTCACCAGCAGCTAAATCCTATTGAAGAATAATCATCTCAAAAACCAAAAACTAAATTCACAACACATCTAACGACTGCAAGCCTTCGTGGTACATTATAAAATAAATCTCAGCTCTGGCAAGCCGAGATAATGACTGTTACCGCTATTTAGTTACATCCGTGGCCTCCATTTTTTGCTGTAGCGCATTGGCTGGAACGGCACGAATTTCAAATTGCTGCGCGAATTGACCAATAGGATAGCGAGGCCTGCATCGCGGTATCAAAGTTTTCTTGCCATCTAGCTTATAAGGCGATGTTTTGGAGTCTCACTGGGGAGTCCGATGTTGCCGCTAAGACCGGCCGTGGCGAGGGGCCGGACTATATCCTCGCCGTATTGTATTGTCAGTCCCGACAGTAGAGTGGCCTCTGCTTCGTGTATCGCTATTGTTAATGTTAATCTCCGTTAAATTAACTGTATGTATGCGTTAAGATTAGGTGCCCTCTTCAACACCGAAAGCGGTCGGCAGCATGTTTGACTTCCTTTTGTTTCTTTTGATAATAATTCCTCGGAGTAACTTGGGAATTAATATTATGAGGTTCTTATTTTCTTAAAAGTATGGACATGGAGTTCTTTGGGAACAACCCATTGTGGAAACTTTACTACTAAATTGAGTACGTATTCTGTCGGTTTTTTTGCAAATAATGTTTTACTTGGAACCTTGCGGTCTGAAGGAGCAATGGAGCACAAGAATAACAGTACACCGATTAATATATTATTAGGTAATGTGACATATAAAAATTATATAGACAAGATAGAAAGTACTAGTGATGGTACAGCATCGAATTTCAATGATTTGTCTTTTGAAAAATTCTACGCAAAAAATAAAAGGTCATATAAGACACTGATATTTGAACCGCAACTCGTTAGGGTACGGGATTGAAGTCACACCTACCGCGATGAGAACTGGCTCTGGTATGTATTTTGAACAAAAATACGAGCATCGTCCTCATTAGAACTGTGCAGTCACTGGAAAGAAGTACCCATACGAATGGTGTCAGCAGGTTTGTAATAGTCTTCTGGTTTTTGAAAGAAAAAATAAAACGACTTTACAATTAAACGAAAACTTGAAAATAAGAAAAACATTATATAATAACACCAAGCTTGTAATTCCCAAAAGGTTACGCAGAGGTATACTCATTAGTACACCCATATTTCGGCAGTTATGTTTAAGCTCCCATGGGGCGAGCCTATTCCCATTAACTTTGCACAAATTCAGGCTCCCTAGCAGCTACTAAGAAATTTGTAATGGATAACCATAACACTTTGCCAGGCCTGGGAATCGAACCCATACCCTTATGCACAGCAGTAGCACATCCGACTACTAGACCAACGAGGAGGGGTATTGGCGTGACAACATACCAAGGTGGAGTTTCTGCCATTTTATTCTGAGCAACGATCATCCCACAGTGGTATTCGTTTCGTTTTCCATCACGTTTTGTTTAGCTCTGTCGCGTCGTCATGATGAGTCTTTATCCTTACGTGTGAGGCCCATTGTGTCTACACTTTTTTCATTTTTTTTGGTGGGTGTTAAATCTTCAAATGACTCAGACTGACGAGTGGGAGAGACAGACTTCTACTGACTAAAAACCACCCATATTCCTTCTTAGCCTATTATAAGCCCATTGTGTCGAGGCCGCGGTATCTCTTTCGAAGAACCCGCAGCCCCGACGGGTCTTTGTCCTTACGTGTGAGGCCCATTGTGTCGTAAGATACGGTGGGATCATATCATACGCAACCTCTTGGCGTTACGGAGACAACACTTTTTTTTTGTTTGGTGGGAAATTAATTATCAATTGTCTGCTCCCGCTCTGGGCGGAGTGGAAGGGAGTGTCAGACTTCTACTGACTAAAAACCACCCATTTTCCTTCTAAGTTTTTGTGTCCAGGGCCGGGGTATCGCTTTCGAACAACCCGCAGCCCATTTGTTAGGTCTTACAACACGTTTTTGCTAAGACCTGTCGTGTCGCCATGATGAGTCTTTGTCCTTACGTGTGAGGCCCATTGTGTCGTAAGATACGGTGGGATTATATCCTGATTGTACGCAACCTCTTTGTGTTACGGAGACTACACCTGTGGTCTTACTAATGACGTCATGCCATCAATTTACTTTTAAAGTGTATTGAGTATGTAGAGCTGTTTCGTGTAAAAATCGAGAGAAGAAGGTATTTTTTTGAATAAAGCAGAAAGACAATCGAAATAAGGTACAAAACAAACGTTTATTTTTTGCAAATTATACATATCCTGTAGGTCAAGGTCCTGTAGTGGACGTGGTGCGATTCTTATGGATTTAACTTACTGACCACTAATCAGGGTCATATCCAGTCTTCAAGTTTGTATGCAGGGGGTAATTTCCGTAACGAATGATCGAATTCATTTTTTTTTCACGGTTAGGCTGAATTTATAATCGTCAATGTTATGAATCATATTTATAAATATCAAAAATAATAATTGAGTTATCACATTTGCGGACGAAGTCGCGGGTGAAGTGTTAGTTAATGAAAATCCTTTGACTCTTAGTCAAAACACTCCCTGCCCATCAAGTCGTTACATATAATATACTCGTATTCAGATTCATCTGGACTCTGGTTAGATTAGAAGCTGACCCCAAAAACAAGGGAAACATTATAGGCTGATGATGATGATGAGTAGTTCTTGCAATCACTGTACTAACAAGACAGTCATAAGTCAATACACTTCTGCTAACCCAAACCCAATCCTCGAAGACAAACCACAAGCCATTCCATGATGGACGTTGAATATTCATGAGCACTATACATTGCGCGGCGATTAGGAATGCGCGCCGCACACGCCTATGTAACACCGCCATTATGTTTTGCTAATGACTTTAGACCGCCGACATTAATTATTGAGCCACCAGTTACTAAGCATATGTTACGTGTATAGGGTGTAAGGGTTTTGATGCGTAAAGTGTTGCCGTAAATTTAGCACGTGATGTGACATTCGAAAGTGAGTTCAGAAGTGAGTGTCAGACTCCTACTGACTAAAACCCATCCGTGTTCCTTCTTATACCCTTTGCGTTCCAGGGCTACGGTTAATCTTTCGAAAAAATGCCACAACCCTGACAGGGACTGACCCTAGTGGGCCCCATCTATGTTCGGAACCCTCCTGCAAATGAGTTGTCGATGTTCACACCGTGCAAAACTTAGGACAGTATTTTTCTTTTTTACGTTTCGATGATGATGTCGATGATGATGAACTCAATTAAAAATTGTTTGAGACCAGTAGGTATGTAGTTCACTCAGCGGCAATAAACCTATGTAATTTGTGACAAATACGTAGTTAAGATTGACTGAAGTTTTTGAACAAAAATCTGTCATCATCTGCTTAACCTTGTCCCAATTTTATTATGTGAGGGATGGTTTTGAGACCTCATTATAATATTTTTTAACTCCGATTTGAACCAGAAGGACAATTTACAAATCCAAAATAGTCTCGCTTGTAGGTATTGAGAGTGCCTGAGTTAATAGTCGGATACAGCAGCTGCGTTCTATCATATTGCATTGAATATTTTCTAATTTTATTCGTTGCTAAGTTGAATTTGCTTTTCAGCTACTGAAACTATTAGATAATGATTGGAATTCACCAGTTTTTAGGATTAGGATTAGGATAGCAGGTTAAAATCCTCAAATATTTTGAATTGCCTTTTATATAACATGACATGATGCCTGTAAACCACGTAGGGTTAGGCAGAGGCCAGATTAGTACACCAACATTTCGTCAGTTATGCCTAAGTCCCATGTGATATTATGGGGCGGCTGTATTGCCATCAACCGAGCACATACTATGCTATAAGAAATTCCAGAAAAACCCAAAAACACTTTGCCCCAACTGGGAATCTTACCAAGGACCTAATACATAGCAGGCGCGCTCGCGACCACTAAACCAACGAGACAGATTTAAATCAAGCAAGTTTACTAAATGCAGTACAAAGTTCTTTACTCAAACGCTTGCAAAGGCTTCCCTGTACTGTAGTGTAGACATAGTTAGTCCATTCCTATTTACTCTCGTCTGTGAACATTCTAGAACTTTCAGCGGGTACATGTTGATGTTGCGAACAGGAGTGCTCCCATTCCTAATTGTTGTCACCACTCGTAGTTTGAAAGTTTTGCATAAACGTAAACCAGGACTGTTCTCACACTGGGTCACAGGATTCTTCTCTGTCAGAGGGAGTGGGCCGTTATCTACCAAGCGTTTTCAGTGCGAGTTGGTGTGTGTCACATCACTAGGAATTTTGGTGTGTTCTGGCCATTGTGGTTATAATATTCTGGGTCACCATGGCTTGTTTTACGCCCTCGGCTACTTCTACATAAATGTACTCTTTTAACTACGCTTATTGTTAAGTATTGTTTGTGTATTTCCTAGAAAGTTTAGAGTACAAATGTAGAGGGTT
This sequence comes from Diarsia dahlii, assembly GCA_949775195.1. Classification (NCBI taxonomy): domain Eukaryota; kingdom Metazoa; phylum Arthropoda; class Insecta; order Lepidoptera; family Noctuidae; genus Diarsia; species Diarsia dahlii. The sequence goes on from OX459212.1 coordinate 9,747,191, forward strand.
ATAAAGTAGAGGAACACCAAAGAAACTATGGATAGACTGTGTAAAGGGTGATATGACAAGAAAAGAGGAGTCTGAAGAGATGATGATTAGTACATCCCTCACCTGAATTTTCAAGGTCTGCAGAGAGTATCCGAACACCGCCGCAAATGCGATGCTCTTCGCGTTCCGAACCATATCTCCCTTCTATAGGATTCTATGGAACTCGAACGCTCAGGCAGAAAAGAAAACTTTTCCCGGACCTCTCGGCGGCGTCTTCAGGCCACTATAATAGAGATGTAGGTATGGAAGAAGAATTTAAGACACGCAGCTTCAACCCCAAAATGAATTAGGATAAGGGCAATAAAATGATTAGTAAGTTTTGAGCTCATTTAAGCGAATCTTCTCTGACTTATAAAAGTCTTGATTTCTCTAGTGTTTATTTATGGTAAGGTTATATGCGTTTGTTTCAAGTGGGTGGGTAGCACGCGATGTTCTCAAGGACTGCCCGATAATTGTGTGTAGTGAGAATAATTGCTCATGTTGTGTGCGGTGGACTGTATTGGTTTTAATAAGTTTATTATTTGTTTTTTGAGTTTTGGTTTTGTGTGTGAGTTTGTTTGTTGTTGTTGATTTTTTTTTGTTTTGACTGCCTCGCTGGTCTAGTGGTCGCAAGGGTGACAGTAGAGCATGAGGTACGGTTCCCGGGTCGTGTAAAGTGTTTTATCAAAAATTTATCAGTATCAGCCACGGAGTCTGCATTTCACAAATAATTAATTTACACAAAGTGTAATCGGTGATGCATTTGATAAAAGTTGTATTGTCCTTTATTTAGATCAATATAAATTCCAGGAATAAAATATATTCCATTTTCAATTCCGTGTTTAACAAAGTTAAATAACATAGTTTCATACTAAATACATAACAAAACGCCTCTTTTCCCTCGGTTAGAGGTGACCTACAGTACACCCAAATTTCACCATATTTAATTAAATAAACAAAGTAATACCTACTTAATTATGGCATAAAAGTTGCAATAAAACTAAAGTTATTATAAACAATATTATTATGTATTGTTTACATAACGTCAGTTCACATTCGTGTGTTATCCAACAAGCATTGGAGTGTCAAAAAATCGGGCGCCGTTATGTGCGCCGAGTGTCTTACAAGGGGTAGGTACTGTAATACCCAAGTTAGGTGAAGGTCAGATAGACAGGCGCTCTGAGTTACGATGCTGCCATGCCATAGACAGACAGACAGACACGTCAAACTTATAACGCCACGTCGTTTTTGCGTTTTTTAAAAGGCTGAGTAGTAAGTTACCAAGGCCGTAATACCCAGGTTAGGTGTATGACACATAGACCGTCACTCTAAGTAACATATCGGTATTCAGGTACCTACATCCAGTAAGACTGGAAGCCGACACTAATACAAGTTAAGTATTAATAATATTATGATGTATTGTTTACATAACGTCAGTTCACAGTCGTGTGTTATATCCAATATGCACTGGAGTGTCAAAAAACCGGGCGCCGTTATGTGTGACGACAGAGTTGTGACCCAATTTTAAAGTCTTATAGGCCTACTACACGCACGCACTTCCCCACAGTTTTGCCTGCGGTATTACACGGTGCACACAGTACATCGCGCGTGTGGTTTGTAATGGTAATACAGTTTTACCAACCATACACGCGATGTACTGTGAAGTGTGAACGAAAACTGTGGGGAAGTGCGTGCGTGTAGTAGGCCCATTACAAAGGGGTATCGTAAAACCCAGGTTAGGTTAGGTTAGGAGAAGGTCGCTCTAAGTAACATACCGGTATTCAACTGCATCCAGTAAGGCTGGAAAACGACACCAACATAGTTGGTAAAAAGGCTAAGCAGATGAATTGGGCAGTTTCCTGTGTCAGTTATACTGTCGAAAAATATTGGAAAAATGTGTTTTGTTTTATCAAATTAATAAAAATTTACGAAGATAAAACGTGTCAAAGATCATGAGTGGGGGTTTGTGACGTCACTTTCCGGTAAAAAATGTACTGAATGTGACGTCGAATTCATTTTTCGATTACGTGAAAAAAAAAAATGTGGGACTAATTTAAAGGCTTTTAATTGTCAAGTTACCCTATTAGGTAAGTATTAATAATATTATTAATCATTGTTTACATAACGTCAGCTCACTATCGTGTGTTATCCAACAAGCACTGGAGTGTCAAAAAACCGGGCGCCGTTATGTGCGACGTGCGAGTTGTGACCCAATTTGAATGTCTGACAACCAGTCTTACCAAGGGGTATCGTAATACCCAGCTTAGGTGAAGGTCGGATAGACAGTCGCTCTAAGTAACATAGGTACCGGTATTTCAGTAACACTGGAAAACGACACCAACATTGTTGGTAAAAAGGCTAAGCAGATGAATTGGGTAATCCTGACTACAAAAAATATGATTCTGTTAAGTCCGTCAGTTAGATTATCGAAAAATATTGGAATAATGTGTTTTGTTTTATCTAATTAATAAAAATTGACGAAGATAAAACGCGTCAAAGATTATGATTGGGGGCTTGTGACGTCACTTTTTGGTCAAAATGTACTGAAATGTGACGTTGACTTCATTTTTCGATTACGTGAAGAATAAAACTGTGTCTAATATTTTTGGAAATCTATCTGACGGACTAATTAAAAAGTTCTTTGTCAAGTACCCTATTAAGTATTAATAATATTATTATGTATTGTTTAAATAACGCCAGTTCACACTCGTGTGTTATCCAACAAGCACTGGAGTGTCAAAAAACCGGGCGCCGTTATGTGCGACGCGTGAGTTGTGACCCAATTTTTATGCACATGTAATTATGTATTGTATAGCCACTGGCTACGTAATCGACGTGGTAGATAAGGTGCTGTATAATGGAGTTAGATTAGCTCTAGTTATTATAAAGAAATAACATCACGCCTGTAATCCCCGAAGGGCTAGGCAGAGGTGTACTTAATAGTACACCTACATTATTACCATCAACCGGGCACAAATCCAGACTCCATGTATTCTACTGAGAAATTACTGACGGTAAACCCAATAACACTATGTTTGACCTGGGAACCAAACTCAGGGCCTCATGCTCAGTAGTCGAGCTTGCGACCACCAGCATGTGGACAACAAAAACTAGACGAACTACAGAGTATGCGGAGTTTTACTAGCCAATTTATAATTGAAATCATAGATTCCGCGGGACTTAACGGAATTAAGATCTACCGAAGATGTTTTAATAGTTAGGTAAGTCTGCAGAGTTTTGATGAATAATTTTATTTGAACTTGAATAATAAAGGGAGGCCTATGTCCAGCAGTGGACGTCTTTTGGCTGAAATGATGAACTTGAATAGACAAAGAGTACGAATTGTGTACCTTAAAAAAATCCGCTTGACTAAAATGCGATAATTCAGACCATTATTTTTTTGTTCATTGAAACGTGCCTCCCCACACTTGGAATTTCTCCTGTATCGTGGGTGCGTTTACATTCATTGAAACTCACATACACAAACACTCCCAGACCCGAAACAACTATCTGTAGACCTTACAAATATTTGTTCCGTGCGGGGATCGGACCCGCGACACGAAGCGCTGCAGTCCAATCGCTCATCCACAGCGCTAACCGTGCCGTCAAAATTAAAAATTTTGGAGCATAATTATGTAAACACGGCGACACATCAAGTATTTAATTATTATATATACATTTTCAATGTATCATGGCCTCGGTTTGCATGGATTAGTACGAAAATCTACATATTCCCATATTTATACAAGAGAGAAAATCAAAGAACTTCCCTCACTCATTACGTATTTCATTTCGATTTAAAAATAAAACCGCAGATATACATATTTTTTGTTCTCTTTGTCTTTACTTAAAAACATGAGGACCAACCTTCCAAACATTAACATTATTTTTATTGAGGGTTTTTCATATAACTTTTTCAATTTAAATCTGCTTGGTATATCAAAAGTCCAAAAAGACTTTCCACTCGTAAGATATTTTATTATTTTTGTTTGAAAGTCTTTTATTTTAAAACATTCCGGAGGTTCATTATACGCTGATAAAAGAAAGGGACCCAATTACATGGGAATAAAACATTACTGGCGAAATGTGGAAGTACTAATGGGTCCACCTCTGCGTAACCCCTCCGGCATTACAGGTGTGATGAAAAGTCATGTAAAAAAAAGGTTCCTTTAACACTTTCAGTCTTCATTTTTAGGTATTCTTCCACCAAAAGACAGAAGCGAGAGAGTGGCGGATGACCAATAATATTGGTCATCCGTTACAGAATCTAGTACTTTGCATTATTAAAAGTTCTAGATTGGTAACGAAGTGTCCAAAGAGTAGTTCCTTCTCAAAGTAGAGAAACTATTTGATCTTTTTCCTGTAACTGGCTCAACATCCATAAAATACTGTTAGCCCAAAACTACACACTTATCTTGCGGAAAGGTGGAATCGTAAAGCACACGACTGGTCTTTGTCGAATTGCTTAGGGTAGGCCAATGACTGGACTAGCTGGGGATCATAAAAGCCGCACTAGTCCATGGTATCATGATCCCGGCGCAAGTGTGGGAAGGGAACACCGGGGTGGTTTTTATCAAATACACTGACAGACCCCTTCCGAAACAATAAAAAAAGTTTCTGGAAATTACTGAGGCTGTGCAGGTCTCTAAATAAAGTATATTTCTAGGCGAAATAGATCCTCGTCCTGGAATGGTCCATTGGCTTATTCACGGCTGCAAATGGACCATTCCGTGTTGCCGTGTTGCTGCATCCAGGAAGTTACGTATTAAAAGCTTGATCGATGCCTAATCGTCTTTTTCCACCGCCTGTAATGAGTTACGATTACAGCTAAGAATGATTATTATAGAAATATGGCAGATCTCACATACATCACGATTCATTTCCTTGTGTGTGAAAGTGATATTATAATATTTAATGTCTATATGTCCCACACAAGTTTTACTTGTACTTTGTTACAACGAGTTTAGGTAATCATAACATAATTTAAAATCATGCCTGTAATTCCCGATTACAATCATTTAAACTCACATACACAAACATCCAGTCCCGGAACAACATACAAATATTACTCCGTGCGGGATTGGAACCGGTGACACGCAGCGTAGTAGTTAATCACCTGGTTGAGGTGATGCGCCAACCGTGCCGTCAAAGGTTAGCTATAAGTTATGTGAAGTCCCACGTAATAGGAGGCGACCCTATTGCCATCAACCGGGCACAGATCCAGCCCTCTGCGGCTGCTACTGAGAAATCCCTTATGGAAAAACCCAATAACACTTTGCCTGACCCGGGAATCGAACCCTACTGGGTTCAACCTCTTGCTCAGCAATAGCGCTTGCGACCACTAGACCATACCCTAGGCATCCACTCGAGGCAGAACTCTTTTGTTATGTATTATTCTGTTTATGCAATACACAGCACGCGTAATATACAGGTTGCGTCTTTATTTTCTATTGTTTTGACAAATGGGAAGAAGTTATAATAATGCAACATTAAATAACCTCGGATCAGATAAAACTAAAGCCACGACTGAACTTTGAAACAATGTACAATGGGTTGTTTTATTGTTTTAAGAGAATTTCTTTTTCAGATAATTTGGCAAGGCGAGGTAAAATGGTTACGTAACTTTTTGGTGGACATAAGATTTTAGCAGAAATATCTCTAACATAATACCTGTCTGTTCTTAGATTAAAAGAAAATTAAATCCTGAAGCGTCGAAAGTTAGCGTCCAAATGTCAAACAAATGTCAAATATTATGAAACAAAATGTCAATGTAGCCAGTCTACCCGAATTATCCAGTCTTTTGAAGGGCAAACGTCTCACTAAGTACAAAAGTGTCAACTCGACGCTAGCTCCTAGTGTTATAATCGGGGTATTTTTAAGGAATGAAATAATCTATACCTACTGCATACAAATAAATAAAATTGAAATGTTTCATTGGAATTTCGAAATTAACGGGTTTTGAAAGTGTTTTTACGGCACCTCTAATTATAAAAAAATAACCTGTCACTCTGTCTGTCTGTTTGATCCGGCTAATTGTCAAAACGGAGGGACCTATTTTCAAGGGACTTCTACTGGTTCATAGCTGATGACAAGTAACTTAGGCTACTTTAATTTTAGAAAAATAATTAGATCCAATTCGAATAGGGAAATAGTAACTTTTTGCTTTTTGTGCACCTTTTTGTCGACGACGTGGACGTGCTTATGTGACAGAAATAATTTGATTTTGTAATAATTTCACGCGGATGGAAGTTGCAGGCATTAACTAGTATATTTAAAAAATCTGCGATTAAAATATCGAAAGTTTTGGCTTTTTTGTGACTAACAGCCAGTTTTAAGTTTTAATAATTATTAATGAGTACCGAAAGATCTAGAATACTAGCTAGAGGAGACATGAGTGAAAGTAGACTACACAGCTCGTGTTAATATTATAATAATTTGTAACATTTAAGTGCTTATATTAAATGTTAAAATGATAATTTTGGTAAGCGAGTAGACATGCCGCGGGCTTGGTACACGTGTTACATTTAATTTAATGAAAACATAATTTAGTGTGGGCTACCGAATAGGTAAGGTTTACCTACTTGAATGTTTTTTAATTATTCCCAAGTAATTAATTTTGTCATCTGCCCATCTCGCCACCGGACGACTCACACTTCTTTTGCCAATTCTTGGACGCCATTCGGTGACAGCCTTAATCCACCTGTCATCACTGCGCCTTGCTAGGGGGCTAGGTGTCCTGAAATAATTGCAAATGGGGGCAAAACCTGGATGAGGCTAGCACATGACCGTAGAGATTTGCACAAGAAAAGAGAGGCCTATATTACCCAGTAGTGGGTGAATTCGGGCTGTGGATGAAGATGATGAATTATTTTTTTGCTCTTCAAATTAAGAAAAAATACATCGTAAGGACCAGCACGTCCTAGAACGAAAAACACAAAGACAAAAATGTGAGGTCTACCAGTCATCACTGGGACCCCAGCTGTAATGCATACATGCATACAGCTTTTGTAATGTGGGCTGGCCGGTGACTGCAACTCATGTCCATAGCGCGGATTTAGCGTACAGGTAGAAAACTTATTCGATACATCCCAACTGTTGGCGCACAAACAACATTTACAGCCCACTCCCTTTCATAAATAGGAGGCTTGTGCGCCAACTGTGGGAACGTGAAGTAAGTACCGATTTTTTAAATATTGGAGACATGAAATGCATTCGAGTAATGCGTTGATTCATTTAAATGGAGTAGGAGGGGAGTTACTGAGTCACATGGATGAATAAAGAAACGATTTAAGGGCCTATACTACCTAAAATTAGCAACTCTATTTGTAGTGGTTCAAACTTGGTTTGAAACAATGTTAGATTAAAGTTCTAATCAGCTTGCACTACAAAGCGGTTGTTACGTCTCTCACGCAGATTTAATTTATTAAAAAAAAAAAATACGCTGTAATGTTAAAATATTTTTAAATATGTCTTTAGTTGGTTAATTTTCCTTTCTGATAGTAAAAAAAATAAATAACAGTTATCGCTCAAAATATTGAGCATTTCGAGACGAAAAAGTTTTTTCGTGTTCTTTCTTGATTGTGATTTTTTTTTTCGAGGTTCTTGATTTATTTTAGAAAATATTTTTGCATAAGTCTTTTACCTATACATTTGACTATACACTGTATTTTTTTTGGAATTGTAATAAGTAGCAATACGGCTAACTCTGCAACGAAAAACAGGTCGTTTTTACGGTGTCCCTCTTATCGTCGCCTTAAGGAACTTAGAATCATCTTCATCTTCCTGCCCTTATCCCATTCTATTTGGGGTCGGCACAACACGTTTTCTTCGTCCATTCTTCTCTGTTAGACGTATAAGGAACTTAAATTAAGACACCTTAATTTAAGAGGTTTTAAAAAAATATAGGTATCTTAATCTATAATGTAAATGTGACGGTTGATAAGCAAAAATGTAAGAAGAAAACGTATAGTACTAATCCCAAACATGCAAATACCTACAGAAAAAATTGATGAAGTCACTCTAATGGTACACAGAGGGCCAAAAGAGTCATCAGTCAGAGCTTCTGTCCTTCTGCTTTCTTTTTCAAACTCTAAGTCCAAAGACTAACATGAATATTCTACATTTCAACAACTGAGAATTCTATTACATTCTATAATACACAGTACCCATAGAACAACTCAATTTGACTAAACAGCTCTAATTAGCTTCACAATTAATTACCCCCGAAACTATGACATCGATTAGCCCTATTCCCAGATGACCCTTCCTGCCCTACATTTAACTCAGTGAATGGACAATGACATGCCCATACAACTGAATGCTTGATTACGCACATGAAGGCTGCATTTTCAACACCACTTTATGCCTATCAAGCATTGTTTCTTGCAATGATTTGCGTAAAAGCTGCCATTCGAGTCCAAACCGTCGTAACATAGCCAGTGTCGTGAGACAGTTACCGGTTTATTTTAATAAAAATTATACGTGTAATAAATATTACGTAATGGCAGGAAATAAGTGTTCCGTTGTTATGTTTCTCGTGCTGTTCGTCGTCGAGATATCATTAGCTAAAGGTGAGTAGACTTTCATTTCTTTAGTGGCGTGTTAACGTAACATTAACGTGTGCGTTATGGTTTCAAAGGGTTGTCTTTGCGTTCAAATAGTACCTTTATTGCGTAACAGCTTTCGTTGAAACAAGTGGAATGAAAGTCATTATTATCTCTCTCTTTTTGGAAAATACTTTTTCGGTGAAGTTTTGATAAAACTGTAGCAATCTCAGGGTTCGTTATTATTATGACCTAACAATGATGATAATAATTTCTAGCACTGAACAATCTTGATGATTGGAATATCATAATAGGGTGTGTATTGCCCAGTTCGTTCGTTCGGCGAGCAGCGGTGGCCCAGTGGTGGCGGCCCCGACTTACGAACAGTAGGTCGTGGGTTCGAACCCAGGTAGGCACATTACTTTGTGTAATTTATTTCATCACCGCTGCTCTCAAAACGGTGAAGGAAAACATCGTGAGGAAACCGGCATGACTTAGAACCAGAAAATTCGAAGACATGTGACATCTACCAATCCGCACTGGGCCCGCGTGGTTTATAGCCCATTCCCTCTCTAAGAGAGGAGGCCTGTGTCCCAGCAGTGGGAACATTAATAGGCTGTTGATGATGATTGCCCAGTTTTGAGAAAATCCCTGTTAGTTATTGATACCCGAGGTATTTCTTCACTGCCTCGTTGGTTTAGTAGTTACAAGTGCGACTGTTGTCTACGAAGTCCTGAGCTCAGGCCGGGCAAAGTGTTATTGGGTTTTTCCCATCAGGTTTTTCTCAGTAGTAGCCCCGGAGACTGAATATGTGCCCAGTTGATGTCAACAGGCTTGCCCCTATTAAATAAAAATAAAATAAAAATAGCCTTTATTTCTACTACTTTAACAAGTTTCTTAAGGCGAGGTTGCAGTACTTTGTTTTTATGTACGCACGACCTCGCCCCCCGCCCTGCCGCGCGAGCGATATAATCCCTAAATTTTGACTGTTTTTTGCTTCTTGGAGAAAAACTATAAAGAAATTATACAATCTGTTTTCACCATTTACTTCAGAATAAAAAGTTCTATCTACTGATATAACTTTCATATAAATTCATGATGAAATGTCTTAGCAGTACACGTTTGAAATTGTGATTTAGAGTCATGTTTGATAAAAAAAAGTATCGAGCCGATCATTCTAAATCGCGTTTCTATCTTTACGATTTACTAGAGAGTATGTTCAATTTTTATGTAATGATTTTTATTTATTAAAAAACTCGAGTTCGATTTTTATAGGTTCAAAAATCTTAAAATTACTGAAATCCCGCCTTAAGACTAGTATTATATTATGTATTAAAATACACACATCAAAAGTGTCTAGGGATCAACATATATTTTTGCAATAACTTTTCTCCTGATTGATATTAATTAAAATTTTCTTTAAGGATTCATCAAATAAAGTGTTTTCGTTTGTCACAGTAACGATAAACCAAGTCACCTTTGCATTAATAAAGAAATTTGCCATTTTCCTAATAAAGGGATTTTTGACATTTGAACCACTAACATTAAAGTTCGAAAAAAAGACTGAAATAACAGTTTTCTTTAAAATTTTATTGGGTAACTTAAACAATTAATAATCCGTGTTTCTACCACGAACACTAACAACACAAGAACATCGGTTTGGCATACTCAAAATGAGTTCATCCAAATCACGCTGTGGAATGGCCGCCCATGTTCGTTGCAACAACAAAAAAAGGTCTTCTTGCGACTGGATACCCTCCATATTCGGCAGAGCTCTTCTCTGTAGCATATCCCATGCATGCTCAATCGGGTTCAAGTCTGGCGACTGAGCAGGCCAGGGCAGGACATTGATGTTAGCTGCGGCGAGAGTCTGTCTTACAACTCTTGCGGTGTGCGGTAGTGCATTATCATGCATTAACTGAAATAAGGGACCGATTTGCACTTGTAGAGGAACGATGACGTCTGATACAATCGTTTCAGCATAAATTTGAGCGTTGAGGTTGCCTCTGATCCAAATCAACTCAGTTCTTCCGCCGATCCAAATACCCGCCCATACCATGATGGTTCCACCACTATAAGGATGGACTTCCTGGCAGGATTTTAATCGCTGTTGGCGTCCAGGGGTTCTCCAGTGTCGCATACGTCTTGTATCCGGTCTCATACTAAAACGAGACTCATCAGAAAAGCACACGATACGCCATTGTTCTTCTGCCCAATTTCTGTGTTCAAGAGCGCATTGATATCGAATCCTACGATTGTGCATTGCTATAGGTGGTACCCGTAGCGGTCTTCGGTAATGAAGGTTCACTTCATGCAAGCGGTTTCTGACTGTTTGGTCGCTAATTAAGTTCCCTGAAGAGTGATGAAGCCTCACGGCTAACATCATGGCGGTTATTGTTGGAGCTCTTCGAGTTAAGATTTGAATGTATCGGTCTTGTCTCCGTGTGGTGCAGCGATACCGTCCTCCATGGCGCTCAGCCACGGTACCAGTGCTTCGGTAACGTGCCCAAAGTCGACTGATAACACTCTGACTTGTATTCAGAGCTAAAGCCACAGTACGTTGCCGGGAACCAGCTTCTATCATTCCCACGGCTCTGAGCATTTCTTCCCTGCTTAAATGACGTCGCCGCTCCATAATAACGTTGGTTTTAATCAGTAGTAGGGAAACAGTAGCACTAATAATGTCTTCAATGCGTTGTATGTTTTTATAGGGAAAATATTGACAGCTGATTTTCATCTTTTACTCGAATTTGATTGACAGTTCCTGATTCAAATTATGAAATGCACCAAAAAGGATCCATATAAATTTATAAAATCATAAATTTATTACAAAGCCACATCTCAATCTCAAGAAATCCGCATAAAAATGCTTGATCCCTAGACACTTTTGATGTGTGTATATAAATGCATAACTTTGTGTATAAATATATGTAGGTATATTTAATTTTTATTCGTAGCAGTCGCCTCTTCGGCGTAGGCCTCTCCTAAACCTTTCCACGTATCACTTGCCCCTATTACATGTGACTTAAACACAAGTTAATTACCTTCAGAATTTAATATTCCTGAACAGAAAAAAAGCCAAAGTTAACTCCCATAGTCACTGACGCAAGCAATTTGTCTAGCTCAAATATTAGCTACGTTTTAATGAAGAAGCTGTATCACCAAGGCTTTAACTAACGGCAATTAGAGTGCAAGCGGTAATTATTATGCAAAACACTGCCTAATTCACAGAGGTAAAAGGAAATTAATTTTAATGCGTTGAGCATAAATCTGTATTGTTTTAACTGTCGCAATGCTTGCCAATGCTTTCGTGAAATGACCATTTTAAGCCTTTTATGGCCTTCGCTTTAGGAAATTGATAGAAATTTTCTTATATTTATAAAACGTTACTCTTTGTCGTTGGTTTTGTGGTAAGCGCTAGTGATGAGCAAGGCGTTATGGATTAGATTACCATATTGGGCCAAGTGTTATTGGGTTTTTATATCAGGAATTGATTAGTAGCAGCCACAGAGTCTGGATATCCGCTCGGTTGATGGCAATAGCTATATTATAAATACGGTTGAGAGCAGCGGTGGCCCAGCGGTAGCGGCCTTAATTAGGCGGGCGCATTACTTAGTGTAATTTATTTCATCACCACTGCTCTCAAAACGGTAAAGGAAAACATCGTGAGGAAACCGGCTTGTCTTAGAACCAAAATATTGAAGAAATGTGACATCTACCAACCCGCGCTGGGCCCGCGTGGTGGATTATAGCCCATCCCTCTCCGAGAGAGGAGGCCTGAGTCCGTGCAATGGGAACATTTAGGCCTGACTGGGTTCGAACCCATGATTGTTATCTATACTAATATTATAAAGCTGAAGAGTTTGTTTGTTTGTTTGTTTGTTTATTTGTTTGTTTGTTTGAACGCGGTAAACTCAGAAACTGCTGGTTGGAATTCAAAAATTATTTTTGTGTTGGATAGTCCATTTATCGAGGAAGGCTATAGGCTATATAACATCACGCTACGGCTATTAGGAGCGGAGCATAAATGGAAAATGTTACAAAAACGGGAAAAGGTATTTCCTTTTTGAGAGCTTCCGCTGCGTGCGCTGCGAAAACGGTTTAAGTTACGCTAATATCATGTATGAAGGAATTGTTCCTCTTTAAAAGTTCTAAAAAAAAGTCCGCGACAGCATAAATCTATCTTTTAAGATTGACTCACTGTAACCTTTTTTTACAGTTAAACTGTTAGGTTAAAAATAATTACTTTTTGCGAAGCTTATTTAACCCATATGGTATTAATCTATATCTAAATAAATGTGTTTGTTAGAACGGAAATTTAATATAGAATATTTGTGCCCTTTACTCTATACAGTTTAAACAAATATCTTAGAAGATATCGCAATGTAAAAATATCCGCGCGGCAAAATATTTCGCGCGTCGCAATGTAGGTACGGGGGATTCTGGCTGGCCTCCGGGAAATTCAAATTCAAAATATTTACTGCATCATAATGTTTACAAGTATAGAGTGTTATAGTATATTTAACAGTAAGAGATACCTATAGTAATTCACACTTTAATATAATCTAAGCTAATCTAAACCATCTGAACTATTATAATAAAGAGGAAAGATAAGATTTTTTGTTTGTTACGATTTAGCTTAATTTATGTCGGATAGTCGATATCGAGAAAGGTTATATAAGCTATATTTATGTGACGCAGACGAAGTTGCGTGGGTCAGCTAGTGTTTATATAAATGCTAAGTCTTCTTCGTCTTATCGTCTGGGCAGTAAGGTCTAACGACCCCCCCCACACCCAATGCTAAGTTAATTATATAGTTTTATGCCTATTCATGTCATCATCGTAAAGCACATATAGGCAGTTAGGAAAAAGATCACGTACAATATAAATGATCGTTACACATAGTCTTGGCAAAGGAAATTGAGATTAATAACAAGCAATTTAGTATATAAATGAAAATGAGCCATAAAGCAGTGGCATTTATTCTCATTTTCTTTCCGAGTAAACAAATTAAGGTAGCGCTAGTTAGCAGTTATAAATTATACGACATATTTTAAAAAGAAAAAAAAAACGCAAAGGAATTCTTTTACACGGAACAAAGGCATGCATCTACACAGCTTTAAATGTCAACTTATTTCCCTTTTTACATATTTTCATAAAAGGAACACGGTTGGCGGCGCCATGTTTTCTTTTCTTATTTCCCGCTGTGTGCTTATGCAGGGGCAGGAAACATTTACATTAAAAGAATAAACCTTGGTACGGTTTAAATTATTTAATGCTTAACCTTATCTGTGGCTTACTCCCTCGTGTCGGGAAAGAAACAAAGTATCCCGCAAGAAATCCCGCGGATGTATCCCGTAACGAATTGTTATGGGTATAAGGCTTAATGTGCACTATGGAAATGTAGTGGAAATAAGATAAACAGAGGGATACTGCTTCGTGTACACACATATTTTAAGAACGAAAGCTTTATATTTTTATAAAAATGATTCTGGTTAACTGAATATAAATTTGGGGAGCTCGTGGAAAACAGTCACGCGGAGCAATCTTCAGGTTAAGCCGCGCTTCCCTAGGTTGGTCTGGGGCTGGGTAACCCATGACATACCGAGATTTCTCCGTGCTTCGGAAAGCAGGTTAAGCCGTTGGACCCGGTTGTCATATAAAGATCTTTGACAGTCGTTACAGGTCAGTGGTCAGAAGGTCTGACAACCAGTCTTACGAAGGGATATCGTACTACCCCTGTAGTAAATGGGCTGTGGAGGTCAGAAAGGTAGTCGCTCCATGTAAAATACTGGTACTCAGCAGCATCCGGTTGGATTTAAAGCCGAACCAAACATAGTTAAGAAAAAAAAAGTAGTTAGAAAACTAAAAAACCCGACTGAAAAAACTGAAAAGCAAAAAACAAGCACATTTTAAATTAAACAAAACTTGGAAGCAGGCGGGGTTCATTATAGGTATTTGCATTTTTTCTTTTCATAATTTAATATTCAAATGAACCCCGCCTGCTTCCAAGTTTTGTTTAATTTAAGATGTGCTTGTTTTTTGCTTTTCAGTTTTTTCAGTCGGGTTTTTTAGTTTCTTAACTAATTTTTTTATTTCTAACTTTTTAGTTCTTTTGTGTTTGTTCTTTCGTTGGTCGCCTAAAATTCTTCGCAGATGTTTTAACTTTTGTGCTTGTTTATAGGATTTCTCACTTTGAATTTGCTTTAAACATAAAAGTGTTTTATATTTTTGTAATCTCCTTTTAAAACCCTTTATTTTGATACCCTACTCGATGGTATTGGAAAAAAAAATTTTTTTGAACTCCGCGATTTGGCCCCCAAAACCCGCATTTTTTTTTGTTTTTTAATTTTAATGTAGCCTATAACACTCGCGCCATCAAGACGAATCCAACGACGTGTATTTCATTAAAATCGGTTCATCCGTTTATGAGGGAACAAAGAAACGGACATACATACATACATACTTACATACATTCACGTCAAACACATAACCCTCCTTTTGGTCTTCGCCGCAGTCGGGTAAAAACAAGGCAGATGAATGATGCTGAGTATGATTTTCAACACTAACTAGTTTAGCATTAAATATGAATTTCAACACAACTTTTGATCGTTTAAATGTTTAGGGTAACAAGTCCCGTTTTGATTAATTTCTTAAGTGTTTAGTGTGCTTTACCTACCCGTAAGTTATTAAGTAAGTCTTGTTTAATGAGTTATATTGTCGCCATACCCTTGTATAGGAGTCTTGGTTCCATATTATATTCTAACTATTCCGGAATTATATTACACAATCTAAGCCGAGATTTCATTATTCGAATGGGTTTTGCTTGTCTTTAGATGAGGGCATTGAAACTACTGCCTACCGACTAAGACCAATTTAAATTAACCGTATTAAGAAACCTTAAACTCGTCACTATAACAATATTGCTTCCGTTTAAGAATCGTTGGAAACCTTAGTGAACAATTTTTTACTGAAATATTTTTGGGAAAGCAGTCTTTATACTAGTAAAGACTGCTTTCGCAAAAATATTTCGGTAAAAATTGTTTATATAATAATTGCGGTATTTCGGTGAAGGAAAACATCATGAGAAAACCAGCACGCCCGAGAGATAATAGGGATGTTTACTAACTAAAAAAAATATGATTCTAATTAGTCCGTCTTTTAGATTATCGAAAAATATTGGATACGTATTTTTTGTTTTATCAAATCAATAAAAATTGCCGAAGATAAAGCGCGTCAAAGATTTGAGTGGGGAGGTTGTGACGTCACTGCTCGCTAAGAAATGTCGTATAATGTCTTAGAATATGAAGTCACACGGGTTTTCAAAGCATTGTATATATATAGTCTTCATTGTTTGTTTACGTGAAAAAAGAAAAAATATGTGTCCAATATTTTTTGGAAATCTATCTGACGGACTAATTAGATTTTTTGAAGTGAAAACTTCTTTAGCGGCGCTGAGCACTTTTTTTTTGTATGGGTAAAAACTTTCAAACTCGCGTCAGGGTCACGTGATGCTGATCGAAAAAGCGTAAGATTTTTCGATCAGCATCACGTGACCCTGACGCGAGTTTGAAAGTTAATATTGAAGTTTTCACTTCTGCCGGCACTCCCGGAGTGCTACCTTTTTTTTTGTTAACATCCCTATTTTGGACGGCATGTAAAGCCAAGTCAGAGAGGCCCATGAGCGGCATAAAAACTCTAACACCAGGTTATGCACTAACCATACAGTAAAGAAGAAAAAACAGCATGTTTTGTAAATATTTAATTTAATATCTGTGAATATAAGCAGATAAACGAGTTTGAAACAAAAAACTTCACACTACTTTCACAAAATTAATTTTAAAGCCACAAAAGCTTAGATTAAAAAAAGGCTTAGATTTTAAAGCCTTTGTGGCTTTAAAATTAATTTTGTGAAAGTTTCAAAGTGAAAAAGAGAGAAATGTAAGGAAATTTAAAATTGATATAGTTTATTTCTAATTTAACTTTAAATGTGTCTTATTTGATATTCCAAGGGTTTAACGTTCTCAAACAAAGTGACACAAAAGGTTTGATTAAATTCCAACATACGTCATGCCATTGTGTTAAATTAATTTAGAGATGTAACAAGACAGGCTGACTTTGGTTGAATAAATTTAATAAAAGGCTCCATTAGAAAGCCAAGTTATTTTTTTTAATTAAATTTCTATTTATTTATTTATGCAAGGTATCTTCACAGCTTACAGTAAAAGAACTTAAAATTAAACAAAACAATACGCCAATTACGAAGTACACAAAAAAAAAACTAAGATAATGTAGCCGAGGGTGACTAAAAAATTGGCCTTAAAATGTATTTGTGTGTGCATGTATGCGTGTGAGTGTTTGTGCGATGTGGGTGTCTGATTTACTGTTGATTTAATTAATGAATTAAACATTATTTTTACATCTTCGTCAAAATCAAGGTGCAGGTACCAATAATAATGATTGTCAACCCGAATCAATAATAAAATGGGTACATATTTTTTTAATAAACGGAAATCGGTAATTATCACCCGGTTTAAAACGCGACCCGTCTGATCCTCGTCCTATAACTGCGCTTTCACACAAACACAAACAAACTTATTTACGTTTATTCGATAATTTATTCTGAAATACAGTTAAATCTATGAACAAGAAGAAAACAGTGTATATAATATTGTCAGGTCAATAGATTTTATTTATGTATTTTATGCAATCTCCTGAATTTTGACGTGGATGCCAAACATCTTGTATTAAGGCTGTTTCCTAGACTAAAACCTATGTTGTCTGTATGCCTGGTTTGTGGCAATAGACTATAATGCTTATAATACATTAACATAGCTTACGAGTTAGTGTGGATGTACCCTTTCAGAAAATAAGCCGTCGCGATGTTCCTAATGTAACCATGGTAGCTACATTACATTCAAGACCGTTTTCATTTATTCATATTTCCATACGATAATTACCTCATATTCTCGTAGGTAAACTGTAAAGTATCCAAGAAACAAACGTTGTTTTTATTACATAGGAGGCAGGGCCATAATCTCGGAATAACAAGGCTCTTAGTGGGGCCCCCTAATGGGGTACTTTCCGCCCTTTGTCACTTGAAGAGACGCGCAATCATCACCACACTTGAGGACAAAAATATGTTGTTGTTACCTTAAGTTTATATAATAATACAGCTATGACGAAAATGTGGTGAATTTTTTTCGTTGTTTGCGTAGATTTTTACTTGGTTTTCATTTTCTTCTCTGTAGAAATCATCATTCTCTTACTCTAATCCCAATTCATTTGGGATCAGCACAGCATGGTCTTCTTCTTCAATACTTCTCTATGACTCGTAATCTCATCATCCACTTTTTTTTCGATTGCATTTTTTCGTTGTACCGATCAGGTCAAAATAACAATATTTAAAGCGTACTGTCAAGGCCTGTACACGGGAAGTCTGTGGTTCAATTGTTCTCGGGGGACGCTAAATGCCTTGCGCGTCCAATATAACAATATTTTCAGGATGATGTTGAAACTCCCTCGTTTCTGTAGTGCCTCGGGGATGTTTGCCCAATCGGGTACAGATGGTTTTCACGCTATCATAAGGAAAAAGGTGGCATCGCTTGTGAGGAGGATTCGGGGGAGTGACAACAGCATCCTGAAAGTCGTGGCTGAGGACCCGAGAGCTCCTGTGCTGAGGCATCTCATGCGGAATCATTGTCCTCATGAAATGCCTCGTAACTATATGACTCATTAGTTAGTTAATTAAACTGTTTTTATTCCAATTTGTTACTAATCCTAGTGTTTAAGTTGTTTACTAACAAAAATGGTTCCTATGTTGTTCCAAATAAAGAAAATTATTATTATTATAGCATCCTTTCCATCCATCGTTTCTTTGGTCTCCCTATGCTCTTATACCCATCCACATTCATACTTAAAACTTTCCTCACGACTATTTTCTCATTCGTCCACTTAACATACTACGACAACCGATAACCACACAACTTTTCTGTCACCAGTTCCCCTTTCAGACTTCCTCAATTCTCATTTCTTATTTTAGCATTCCCATCTCAGACACAAAACACGAAGATGTGTCTCGCAGTAATTATTAGAAAATATGATATGGAAATAGCTACTATATTTAATTAATATTGTTAAACATTAAACAAACGGCTATGAAAGGATTATAATTGTCTTGAGATATTATTGTACTAAACTCGTTTAGGATCTCGGTATCTTCTTGCAGACAGCTTTAATTTGAAAGGTGATCATATAATTTAATCGTGACTGCGAGACGTTCCCTACGTTTGAACTCGGATATTAATTTGAAGGCATTCAGTTAAACGGCGGGATTAAGATTTCACTTTATATTTCGGAGTATCGCGTTTACACATTTATTAGTCTACTTAATTTTGGAAGCTCTCGTTTCTATGTTAAATGGCTCAATGTTTATGTTTCATTCGAGTGTAATGAATTATTTGACGTACTGCTAAGACGTTTCTGTTACTCAGGGTCCGTTCACACCGATCGTTCGGAGAGGAGAGCAGATTTTTATCACGTTTAAAACAGAGACTTGATTTGAATCATTGTAATAGAATTTATTTTTACATGTCACATCTTTTGTCATTGATAGCAATTTGTTCTTTTTTTTGTTCTTGAATGTAGTGACACGTCAAAAAAAATCTTATTATAATTATTATTCAAAACTCTGTTATATAAACATGATAAAAAGCTGCTCTCCTCTCCCAACTGGTCGGTGTGAACGGACCCCAATTCTTGCAAAGAAGAGGCTTGAGTCACTTGAGTTCCAACACTAGGACCAGCCTTTTTTTTGGCAGGGTGGTAAATCATCAAATGACTCATTCCCGCTCTAGCGGAAGGGATTTCAGACTTCTACTGACTAAAAACCACACATGTTCCTTTTTAGCCCTTTGTGTCCGGGGCCACGGTACGGCTACGGGGACCAGTCTTCCAGGCTAATGGGATAGGTGAACTGAAAATTAGTGGATTCCATGGAGTGACTGCCAACTTGAAGTTCACTAGGTACCCAGTTATCATTATCGTACTTATCGTCAAGGGTTATAAGTTGGGATATCTATTTTACACGGTTTTTCATCAAGTGTTACTGGCGCAGTCTACGAAAATTGACAGATAAACTCTTTTTCGCTTGAACCACTACTTTACATTTTGGAAACGTTCAGTACCATAATTAGAATGTCATTACTCAGGGGTTGTAAAATCATGCGGATGTTGCAAGAAATTTTCATACTTCAATCTAAAAAGCCTTTTCCTTCAAAGCCTTTGAAGCTGAATTTGATGAAAATTCCTTTATTTTAAATCGAAATGTTCCATTGTAAAACCTAGCTAACATCAGTTAAAATATTTTCGGCTTCAGACCGGTGTGCGGTGTGAAATCTATACGCGGTTCACTTGCGGTCTATTGTGAGAATAAGGTGCTCTGGCATTTATTTGAAAATAACTCCTGGCTCCATGTTCTATATTTTCGCAATGGGCTTGTTATAGTGCAACTTTCTGCATGCATTTATGCATAAGCCTTTGTACAAATATGCAAAGAAAATAATGCTACATTTAAAACGGTAACAAAGGCCTTTATACTCGTAAGTTTAAGTTTGAATAATATTGGCAAATGGCTCACCTGATGTCACGTTACTGTCAATTACCTCTGCAATACCTCTTAAGTCATTTTCACCTTACGTCAACCTTCGTAGGTGCAGGTCAATTGTCGACCTTGGACTCTTACCTTACATCATAAAGCTAAATAGGTTTCACCCGCGGCTTCGCTTGCATGGCGATCGGAAACTACATATACCACGGGAGGAACGTGTTAAGGTACAAGTTGGTAGCAGACGACATGTCGTCGCTTCATGTCGTCACGACACGTCGTTGCGTTATGTCGTTTCACTAAATCCTCCATAATCTCCTGTTGTTTATGTTATCTATGGGCACTACTGATCTGCGGTCGGACGACACTACCGTCTGCCGCTCGACGACGCGTCGCTAGCTTCATGTCGCTAACTACGGAGGGAATTTCATAGAAATACGTAGAAACCAGTAGTGTCGCTGCGACACGACGTCTGCTGCTGCTGCGTGCAGTCGGCTACCAAATTGTACCTGACCACAATAGACTTAATATAATTATATATACACATTTACATACAACATTATGGAGTTCTGGCCAAATAAACGTATGGATCGAAATAGATACCGCGGCCTCGACACAAAGGGCTAAGAAGGATCATGGGTGGTTTTTAGTCAGTAGAAGTCGGACACCCAGAGCTCCAGGAGTCATTTGATTGATTTCCCACTCCAAAAAAAGGTACACCTCTACTGCCTTACACTTCGTGGATTACAGGCTTGATGTTAAGTAATGTCATGGATGAATATACAAAGTTGAAAGGTCCCATGCACCTGTAATATTGTGATAGCTTATTTCATAGCCCTCCATTGATTCGGAGTGCCGGCGACAGTAAAAGTGACTTTGTGTACCAATGTTGCTGATATTTAAAACGTATTGTACAAGTATTCTACATTTTTACTACCTTGATTGCAATATTTGAATGGTTTTTAGGATATCATGGCTAAATACTAATAGCCGCTCGGATAAATCTTCAGGTTAAGCCGCACTTGCCTAGGTTGCCTAGGATTGGTAACCACCCAGCCATACGAGTTTCTTCCGTGCCGCCGAAAGTACGTTAAGCCGTTGGTCTCGGGTGTACTTAATTTCTAGATCTTTGCCAGTCATTACAGGTAGTCAGCGGCCTGAAACTGTTAAGGTACAAGTTGGTAGCCGACTGCACGCAGCAGCAGCAGACGACATGTCGTCGCTTCATGTCGTTACGACACGTCGCCGCGTCATGTCGCTGCAGTCATGATTTCGAACCCGACTGCAGACGGCAACTGCAGATGGCATTCAGTTGGTGTAAACTGTAGACACAGGTTCCGATACATTTTCGGCTAAAGGACATAATTTTCTCCTGTTGTTTCTGTTATCTATGAGCACTACTGCTGCTGCGGTCGGACGACATTGACGTCTGCCGCTCGGCGACGCGTCGCTAGTTTCATGTCGCTAAAAACTACGGAGGGAATTTCATAGAAATACGTAGAAACCAGTCGTGTCGCCGCGACACGTCGTCTGCTGCGGCGTCGTGTCGCCCGCTACCAACTTGTTGTACCTTTACTCTCTCATCTCTCTCTCTCTCTGTCTGTCTTGTTGTGCCTTTTGTCTGTTACTAAGGGGTATCGTATAACCTAGTACTGGGTTGTGGAGGTCAGATAGGTAATCGCTTCATGTAAAACACTGGTAATCGACTGCATCCGGTTAGACTGGACGCCGATCCCGACATAGTTGGGAAAAGGCTAGGCAAATGATGACTTTTTTGTCTAGTTATAGCTTGCGTTTAAAAATTTTCTACGTCTACCTATACAGCAGAACATTTAACTCCAAACCCATGTTTAGAGATAAGCGCCGTAATCGTGCAATTTTATCGACCTTCATTCCTTTCAAGTACGTTCCGTTGCATAATGTTCAAAGCTATTAGTTTAGGTATGTCGGGAGGGGTTGAGTTTAGATCTGTCTTACCGAAGTGCAGTGCTAGTTAGTAAACCGCGCGGTAAAGTCTGTCTATGGTGAATTGTTGATCGTAAACGCGGTCTTTAGTGCAACACCGGTCACTTTCGATTTCGATCTTGTGAACTACATGCGTTACGTTATCTGTTATCTGTGTCAGTATAGATCGGGAAAAAAGCGATTTGAAATTCGAATGTGTCTATGTTATGGTGCAACACATGCATTTTGATGCATCTATTGTTTATCAGTGGCCAGTGTGTGCCTGACAACAATTTTTTTCACTGTTTATTTCACCGAACAAGAAGAACAGGGTTTATTTCTTTCATAATTATGTAACACCGCATAATGATAATAAAAAAGTCTAACGAGGTTAACTTAGGACCTGTATTAGTTCTCATGTAACAATCAAAATTAATGTCTAGATTAAAGAAGTTAAACTCTGTGAACAATCAAGTAGATTTAGTTATTTCACCATTTTCTCTTGATATATTTATAGACACGCAATGTCACAGCATTCAAAATTTCGCAAATCGAGTTTCCCAACCCAACCACAATGATTGTTTAAAATCCAAGGCAGTTGTAGGTAACTCATGATATTGCATCAAGGATTGGCAACCAACGTAAAATATACGCGAAGACTCGGCAAAAGATACATTTCGTATTCAAATGTAAACATATTACTCACCGTTTTAATATCAATAACTTTAGCTTTTGCTTTATTTATTGCAGAATCCAGAGTTTATATCTGTGCCAGCTCTTGAATATTTTAAAAAGCAGTGCATTGGTTCCCAATATCTATTTCCGATTTGGAGAATTCCAAAAACATGCAATTATAAAGTTTAAATCTCTTCATAGAATTCTAAAATTGCACATGTTTTACGAAATAACTGAAACTAGTTAGTGCACCTGTCATTAAAAGATTATGACCAATGATTAGTAATGTGACTGCATTGATTAATAAGTTACGAAATAATAACACCAACTAGGTGGCCGACTGTTCGACACGGCCAGTTATACACAGTAATCCACTAAGGTCGTACTGTTATACAATACATTGACTTGAACCAAATCGTGTTCATTGATTTAATAATTTGTTAGCTTTATCGATTTGCAGTGTGTGAAATCGATTGCGACATCACTAATCGGTTCGAAGTTTGAATTCGTGCTATAGACAAAAATGCAGGTTTTAAAAGTGTGTTATATTTGGACTGTGTTGTCTTTGGTGTTATTTGAATGCATGATGGAAGGATCAACTCAAGAAAGCAAGTTTGAACTGCCCGTGCAGTTAGTCGGGTTCCCGTTTATTATTGTTGCTGTCCGACTAACTAACTTTGTGAAGAAACTGTCTTATGCTTTAAGTCCAGGTAATTATTTAGTGATTTTTCATTAGTTTATTGACAGCGATACAGATACAAATTTTGATGTGTAGAGGTTTGTACATAGGTCTGCTGGTTTTTCCTAATTAGGTACCTTTTGTTTTCTTAGTACGTTATTTTTTTTTAGGTAAATAACTTCTTAAGCAAAAGAGGTGCCAGTAAGTCGTTTTTGCAACGGTATGGTCAAAATAAAGAATCAGTCATTCAAACTAGTCTGGCAGGCCTATAAAGGCCCGCACAATACCATTTTCTATAGTGTTTTGGCCGAGAAGAAAATTGCCATGTTTGTCTAATAGTTAATGAGAACAACATCTTGACCTTTCTTTATATGTCCTCAAAAAAAAAAGCGATAAGTCGTTTTTTATTCGAATCAAGGCGAGTCATTACTTCTCATAAAATTACCTACATAATTGCAAACAATTGGCAGAAATACTAATTATTTATTCCCATTTTCTCAAACATGCTTGGAAATTTGAGCATTATTTTGACAACCTTCTTCGAGATAAATCGAAATTGCTGTACTGGCCAGATACATGCGACCAGCGGCCGGCAAAAGTTGTATGAAAATCCATATCTGTCGTGTTTAGCGGCCAAATAAATTACATACTAAACTCATATCTGTCGTGTTATTTAAAAATGGAACGATCTTTTACTCTCAACCATAGCAACCAAGGAGGTGACTTATTAAAGGTTTTTATTTAAATTTCGAATTGGCTGAACTCTTCAACGCGTGAAAAAAAAGTTCTGCCTAGGTACTACTTAGTTTTAATTTCCTCGCATTATTTGAGAAAAGTACTATACAAGCCTTGGCCACAACTAGGCATTGATGGACTTACGTATGTGTGCCTCGGCTTCGCCTCGGCCCACATTTACACGTTCGTCCATCAATGCCTCGTAGTATAGTACTTTTCTCAAATAATGCGAGGAAATTAAAACTAAGTAGTACCTAGGCAGAACTTTTTCACGCGTTGAAGAGTTCAGCCAATTCGAAATTTAAATAAAACCTTTAATAAGTCACCTCCTTGGTTGCTATGGTTGAGAGTAAAAGATCGTTCCATTTTTAAATAACACGACAGATATGAGTTTAGTATGTAATTTATTTGGCCGCTAAACACGACAGATATGGATTTTCATACAACTTTTGCCGGCCGCTGGTCGCATGTATCTGGCCAGTACAGCAATTTCGATTTATCTCGAAGAAGGTTGTCAAAATAATGCTCAAATTTCCAAGCATGTTTGAGAAAAGACATATCCGACCCAGTAACACCACAATTGTTAAAAAAAAATATAAACAAAGATTCCGTTCCGTAATACTTATATTGAAGCAAAAAGTGTAACGAGAGGTAAGATTTATTGACCTACAAAATCATTACATAAAGTAAACCAAAGAGAACGTGTTTGCGTTCCTTCTCACGTACTCAAGAGCTTTTGCAGTGCAATCTGAACCGTAGTACTGGCTAGTATACCCATAGACCGCGGTCACCGCGCGGCGAGAAACCGCCATTCGATATTTGAATTTTGACATTTTATCTGTGGTTGCGTTTACGCGCGAACTCTCATTTCGTTTCTTGTTACAACTATCGTGTTTTATTTTTTACAAAATGAAGTGCAGAAGTCTAACATTTTTATTATTGTTAGTACTGGTATTAGTTAATTTATGTGATAATGTGTACAGTCAAGAAAGTAAGTTTGAATTACCAGTGCAATTGGTAGGTTTTCCTGTTATAGTAGCCAGTGTTAAATTGACGAATTTCTTGAAGAAGTTTACTTATTCACTGAGTCCAGGTAAGAGATATTTGAAGCTTCGATATTTCTAATGATTTATTTTATTGATGAATATTTTGACGATTATATTTTTATTAAACTTTTATACAGAAATTGTTCACAATAGTTTTACGCATCGTAGCAATTTAATTTAATTAAAATCACTGAACCTTTAACGTATAATAAACAATTTCAAAATTGAGCTTTTGAAAGGATTTTCACAGCGTTCCGGGCTCAAATCCAGTTATAATCGCCTCGTCATATCAAAGTATCCAAGCGAAAATGTTCCTACCCATATTATTACACCGTATTATTGTCAGTTAAGTACGAAATATCTTCCGTGATTATCAATAACTATGAGCTTCCGATACCGCATATCCCACCGTTCTTCATTTCAAAGCTTTTCTAAATAAAAAACATATGAAAATGTAACATGAAACATAGTTTTTCACATGTTACGTCATGACAGGAGGCTGAATATATAGCACCCCACTGGTGCAACTTGTTCCATGATAAGTAAATGCTCTTCAGAACTTCTGTGGCCACTGGATGCTGCTATAAATATTTGCAACACCTAATATTATACAGGGTGTTTGGTGGATCGTGTGCCAAATTGAGATGGTCGAATGGAGGGGTCATCTGTTATTCTTTCTGACCCATAAACACTTCTTATGCCCAGAGATTTTTTTATTGTTTTATTAAAATAGGTACCCAAATTTTACATTAAAAAAAGCATAAGCCATAGACACTGAATTTTAATTGTAATTAGATGTTTGAGCACTTTTCAATTCAAAATTAGTGACATTAGCAATCTAGTTTGAAAAAAAAAATACTAAAAATTCACAAGGCCTGAGAAGCGTTTAGGGGTCTAAAAGGATAGCAGATACCCTTTTTTTTGGTGTTTGGAAATCATCGAATAACCCGTCCCGCTCTGGGCAGAGCGAAAGGGAGTGTCAGACATCTACTGACTAAAAACCACCCATATTCCTTCTTAGCCCTTTGTGTCGAGGCTGCGGTATCGCTTTCGAACAACCCGCAGTCAGCAGATGCATGACCCCTCCAGTCAACCATCTCAATTTGGTACACGATGCACCAAAACTCTGTATAACTGAAGAATGTTTCTTATTTTCCTCTAACAAGATACAAAAGAATATGGGTTAGGTACGATAAGAAAAGGCACAAAGGGACGATATAAGGGTGTGATAAGTACTACATACGTATTATGTTACTTTCGTTAGATAAGGCTTCCTAAAGTGTCGGCTTTACCATGACTTGGCAACTAATAATTGTTGGCTTACAAAGAAATTAATCTTGGCTAGAGAAGTAGATTAGACATATGGAATGAAATTCATCATCATCTTCAGCCTATAATCCCACTGCTGGGACTCAGGCCTCCTCTCTAGGAGAAGGACGGGCTATAATCCACCACGCGGGCCCAGTGCGTGTTGGTAAATGTCACATGTCTTCAATTTTTTTGGTTCTAAGACATGCCAGTTTCCTCACGATGTTTTCCTTCACCGTTTTGAGAGCAGCGGTGATAAAATAAATCACACAAATTAATACGCCTGCCTGGGTTCGAACCCACGACTTACTGTTCGTAAGTCGGGGCCGCCACGCCACAAATTAAAAACTTGCAAACAAAAAAAAGTCACAGAATTAATATCACTGACTTTTCCAGACTTCTCTTAAATTAATTACGTACCTACTTTATTTTGGTAAAGTTTTTCCCGGAATAGTGCCAAGCGTGGAAGTTAAGCTGCTTTGATAATTCATCCTCTTTGGCTTTTCGAATCTTCCATTTTCGAGCTCACATCAAACGAAAAACCGTCAGATTTACTTGAAAGCTATTTGTACGCTAAAAGATTAGTTTTCCTGCGCGAGTTTTCATGCGAAAAACTGTTACACATGTATGTTTCTTTGAAACTATAAATATTGGTGTTTGTGAAGTACAGGTACAAACAACAGTTCCTATGAATTAGCTAATATTTTGCATATGCTCAGAAGTCAAGTTTCTGATATGGATAGTCGTAACTTGTGTTTTTAAAAGTTATTTAGCACTTGATTACAACAAATATTGCTTGAATAAAATATTTATTTATTGACCTACTTTCATACCAATCTCTTAGTGCACGTTTACGTACAGGCCCAAGCACATGGCAATGTATGAAAAAGTTAACGATTTCAAAACTTGATATTACGAGAAGCGATTTTTCGCTCGTTTGTTTAAAATGCAGCGTTTGTTGCGGTGGACTCGTCTTTCAGTAAATTAATAAAAAAGCACGAAAAGAGCATTCTGCACGCGCCGCGCAACGCCCCGCGTCTCCTTAAACGAGCCCTTAGTCCTTATTGGCCTGGAGGCGGTTCGATTCCCTGGTCGGGCAAAGTGTTATTGGGTTTTTCCATCAGGAATTTCTCAGTAGCAACCACGGCATCTAGATTTGTGCCCAGTTGATGAATTTAAGCTCGTAAGCTTTTAAGCTCTCTATCACAATGGACTCTGTCAATGTCTCTATACATAACTGTCGAAATGTGGGGTATACTAATGGGTATACCTCTGCCTAACCCTTCGGGGATTACAAGCGTGAAGTATATCTATTACTTAATACATGCGTCAGCCGCATCTAACAACATAGGTACTAGTTGGCGGTAAATCACCGTCATTTGTGCGTAGCTGCGTTAATAGTCCGTCACATTAATAACCACCCTGGAACCAAACCAGTCATTCTGCTCATCTACTGTTTGTATTACCGATTGCAATGTGAACTACTTGGCTGTGTTACGTGAATCTGTCGAATGTGGGGAATGTGGGTCTAGAAGAACCAGATTTGTGATTCTTTTTGACAGAATATATACATATATGACATGGTATCACGATCAAGAAGTAAATAATATCAGCGTGGTATTATTTATTGATTTAATACAGGGCCTATTAAAATTGAACGATGTCCGAATAGCCTCTGCCATGAATACTGAATTAATACAAAAATGGAAAATTGTAATGAAAGGTTATGTTAGGTTAACGTAAACTTAATATAAAGTGGTGAAATATCCTCTTTGAGTTACTAATAGTGTGATAATAATAATTCGCCTAGATTCCATGGTCATTCATTTCTAATACTTATAAAGAAACATTTAAATATAGCAGAGTAACCGTGGCCAGAAATTGCACAAAACAGAGCCAGAGGTATGTAAGGAGAAAGAGGAGGTTTTGCCCAGCTGTGGGAAACAGCTTTAAAAAAATATTGAACGTAATATTATATCGCTAATATTCTCAAACTCAAATTTGATTTTATTTGCAAGAAAATAGAAATATATAAAACAAATGGGTTCTTAACATTTGATTTTCCCGTAGTGTATGTAATCCGTGGTCCAACAAATGGTGTGCATTAGAACTTATAGATTCTGAGACCAAGTTTAGTCACCGAAGAGGTTTTTAACAAACAAAATTAAACTATTAGCAAGTTCAAATAGGACTTTTTAATGCAGTTTTTAATACCACCAGCTAATTGTTCTTGTGCCTTCTTCCGGAAATACCGTGGAAAAGAAAAAGTTAGCCCCGAACTGTACGGGTGGTGGCAGAGACAAACTGCACAAGTAATTAGGAAGAAGACAGTGGCAATTAACAGGCTAATGGTCGTTAAATGATAAAAAATAGTTCGAATTACTTACGTCTGATAGTTGAGCTTGATAATTGGAATAGTTTTTTTGAGACATGTTTGTAGCATTGTGTCATTCATCATAGATTTTTGTATGAAATTGGAGGAGCATTTTGGACCAAACTGAATATTTTTATTAAACTAAAAACGTAACACAAAATAAAAATTAAACCTTTATGATATCAGTATTTAAACTGACATGGTCACTAACACTATCATTAAAACTACCAGCGGGATATGTGTGACCATGTTTACCATAACTTTATAAAAAAAAAAAAAAAATACTATGCTTCTTAATATCATGCACTTTTTGTCCATCTGCCACGTTTTTACCCTACTGCGGCGGAGCTCAAAACGAGACTTATGTGTCTATGTAAAATGTATAGCAGATTGTGTAGTACTAATAATCATATTTCGAATTTAAATCCACCATTGACCTACATCGAAAATAATTACCGACAGTCCTTTTTTATGCTTCGTCGTCTTTCTGTGCCATCTTCCGCATTCCCTATTTTATTACGCAAAGACACACAGATTACAGATCTTTATCAGCTCATGATATTTGAATGATAACATCAGGCACCAAATTGGCGTTTCTAATTTCTTGGCAAAATAGACTGTAAACTTGATTCCTGTAGGAGCCATTTGTTTTAGAAAACTTTAGAATTATTGCGTACAATTTATATTATTATAATGCTGGCTACGTTGTTTAACATAATAGCAGCACGCCTATAACCTCCAAAGGGTTAGGCAGAGGTGTATATATGTATATATTATATATATATATTTATTTATTATTATATATATATTTATGTACATCCATATTTCGCCAGTTATGCTCAGTAGGGGGTGAGCCCATTGCTATCAAAAGGGCACAATTAAAGACTCCGTGGCTGCTACTGAAAAATTCCTGATGGATAAACCCAAAACACTTTACTTGACCTGGGAACCTAACCCTGGACATCATGCAGAGTAGTCGCGCTTGTGACCACTAGACCAACCAGGCAGTTGTCACAACGTTATTTACAATCATCAATTTTGTTAACAAATTCACATTTAATTCGTACTTTTGTGGTTACAACAATTAAAATCTGTTTACATCGTTTATCATCTTTTGATTCTAAATTTCTGACGATGATTGAGCTAAATGTATCCTTTGAATTTTAGTCGCTTTAGATCTGGATTTCATTTGAGATTCATGATAATACTATGTAGTTATTTTATCATATTACCGCAATTTTACGACATATTACTTGAATGAATGAATGATTTATTTATTTGCAGAAAATAGGTTTTTACAAGTTCTTGATATAGTTATATAAATATGGGTTTGACTACATTCGACATTTCTGCCATACAAATATTTAGATTTACCTATTTTGGTTATACTTTGACATGCAATATACATTTACCAATCAGCTATTACATAAAAAATTCTGACAATAATTTAAATTTCCATTACAATGGAATTACTTAATAAAGATAAATACAATTCTATTCATACTTGTAGCATACTTGTTTAATTTATTCAACATCACGATTGCAATTAAGATGTACACAGATCATGCGAAATAAATAATAGACGACAAAAATATCACAAACGTGAACTTGGGAGAGTTCACTTTCGTGATAAGTTGATAACAGAAGTCCACAGCATGCACAATAAATTTTAAATTCTAAGCTTAAAAAGTTATAGAACTAATGTGAGTAATATGAAATGTAGTGCGATTTGGTGAAGTCCTGATTTGGTTAAATTTATTTTTTCTTCATGATTCTCTATCGATTGCGAATATTCTCGTGAATATCAATCTACGTGACATCGTCCACGTACCCTGATGCTCTACGTAAATTCACCATGATGTATCGTCATACGTGTCTGCTATTTCAATGATGACCTGTCAATCTCGCAACTTTGTCGCCATCGAGCTCCATCGAAGGATGACGCTATAGTCTAAGTTATTCGATGTTCGTGAGTTTCGACATTTTTGAAGGCTTGCCGATGATGGCATGGGAAACCCGAATGCTTTGTTTAACTGTAGTTCAGATTGGGTTGCAAAATGGTGTTAGCCTTTGTGAAATAATTTTGGCTAATGATATTTTTTTGGATGTTTGGATTTTGTGTTTGATGAAATAAGTTTTGAATGTCTTCTAATATAATCGCACATTGCTTTAATAAGCAAGAGTTTATTTATTAATAAAGAATCTCTATGTATACGAGTCAAAGTATTTATTTCAATTAGACCATTACAGGCACTTTTGAATGTCAGAAACAAAATAAAACGAAGCTACAGTCACAGTCACAAGGCATAATAACTTGTGAAAGTACTTTATTTGCCCATTCCTTAGCGTAGATCTCTATGGAAAAGAACGGGCAAGAAACTCCATGGACTAAGTACATTATCGTCATCATTAAAGGCTGCTACACACGTTATACGAAAAATCATATAACGATCGGACGGTAAAGTTTAAACTGCACAGTTTTCGTAGTGCTAAAATCGGACAAACTGTACAGTATAAGTTTTTAAACTGACATGGTCACTGACACTACTATTAATATCATAAACGGGATATTTACCATGTTTGCTTATTGTTTTGAGTTCCCGATATGTAGTGAGTGACAATGGTAGTGGTGCCGAACGCAAAAAACGAACTAGAAAGAGGGTAGACCGATTTGTCTGCTCATAAACATCCACCCGCAAAGACTTCAGTTTATCCGTGATCATGGTGCTTGTAACAGCGCCGAAATATCGGGAACTCAAAACAATAAGCAAACATGGCAAATGTCCCGTTTATGATATTAATAGTAGAAACTGTACAGTTTTTCTCTTACACACATGTAGATTTATCGTTGTAGTTTGAACTGTACCATCCAAGCGGTCTGAATGTGTACATATTCAGGAAATTGCAAGGGACACCTTGCGGAGATTGCTATTTCCTTCATAAAAGCCTCTCATCCTTCCGGAGTCTATCACAATATTCTTAAACTCCTTATTCACCTGTTCCAGCAACCTACCGCTCCCGCAACCGGCGTGAGCTGACCCTGGGTGACAGTCCAGAGTCCTTCGATGTCACGGAGGTGGAAAAGTACATCGTTGGCGAATTCGGCGCTCGTGCTTGCATCTTCGAACGCGTCTGCGCTCATTATGCGACGAGGGCACAGACGCAACCTCGCCCGCAGTTTGACTGGCCTGATGTTTTCAGGTAAATTATTTTTTTTTTGAATATGGTCAATATATATTATACAGTCTCCTATCGGAGGAGCTCGTGGCTTAATAATAACTGCCACTCGGGTCAATCTTTAGGTTAGCGGTCACCCATCCACAGACCAACCTAGGCAATGCGGCTTACTTACCTAGGTTGGTCTGTGAATGGGTGACCGCCCATTTCATACCGAGTTTCCTCCGTGCCTCGGAAAGCACGTTAAGCTGTTGGTCCCGGTTGTCATATATAGATCTTTGGCAGTCGTTACAGGTAGTCAGTGACGTTAAAGGCTGACAACCAGTCTTACCAAAGGGTATGGTATTACCCAGTATGAACTGGGTTGTGGAGGTCAGATAGGCAGTCTCTATGTAAAATACTGGTATTCAGTTGCATCCAGTAAAATCCGGTTAGACTGAAAGCCGATTATTTTTATGTTGTTTTGGTAATAGATAATTTTCTATGTAGTTTTGTTATGCATTCTTTTCTTTGTTAAATTTCTTCTGTTTTTTGTACTATACTTTTGTATACAGCTAGTACAGTTAAACACAGAAGTGTTAGTACCTATTTGATTTATTTTTATGTACCGAGTATAGAAGTAGTATGCATGTGTAATAGATTAAGGGGGCGTATTGGAGGTCGTATATTTATATGTATATACTGGCCTGCGAGAAATAATCATATGTAACACATTGCTGTCATTGATTTAAATAAGCTTAGTTACGAGTAGTTTATATTCTATTGTACTTTGTAACTTGCTTGTAAAATATTAACCACGAATGAATATACTGTGCTGTCCCACTGCTGATCTCATCTTTATTTCAATTTTTTCTTCATGGTTCATTTTGCCAAATAAATGATGAATGATCTGTACGTAAGATGGTACGACTAGAAAGAAGGTGACTTCTGGAAGACGACTAAAACTGAAGTATGAGAGAAGAAGACACGCTTCTGATCTCAAATATAGTGGGAACAAAATGGGAAATCATCGTTTTCTTGCCCTTATGATCAGGAAAACGATGATTTCCCATTTTGGTCTAATTCAATTATTCTCATATAAAGTAAGCAATCGATCAAAGGAAATTTGAAATTAAAAAAGTGGACTATGTCCCCCTCGTAAATTATAGCATAATACTTCGAAAGTACTTTGAAGAACTTATAAAAGTGCTGCGCACTCAAAGTTATAAAAGTTGGCCGAAAGAGTTTGATGGTAAACGAAGTTTTTATAGATATTTTATACTCTTAGGGTGTTCTTGTTATTTCGTTATGAAATTCGGTTATAAACCAGGCAGTATGGTACGATTTTTTTTAGAAGATCTGGTTATCTGCGATTGGTATTTAATTTTGCTCACCATGATACCCCTGAGTTTCATCATCGATCGATTATGGAGACTCCTGTAGAATCACCAAGAGCTACAGTCTTGAAATTAAACTTTAAGAGAATAATCAATTTCCCCAGAGTAGCAACTTTATGAATTTTCGTTTGTAGCGACTTGTTTAGTGTTTGTAGATCAATAAATTGAATTACACTCGAGTAGAAACTCCTGCAGAACCCGTATCCTATATCCAGGATATTAACACCCCTGCTATAAAATTCTAACCCTTTAACGCACCCCTTTTTAAATTTCCAAACGACCTTGACACGTCGGTCCATCGCTCCATTGGTCGCGGTGTTTCGATGAATATTTCATAACGGTTGATTCTTTTTCAATGCCACGTACAATTGTAAGGAAGGGGGTCAGTGGTCGACAGTGTTTCGTACAAGAATGCAGCTAAGTGTGTCCACTGGTCGCAAGTAGGACATTGATGTAATACTCCTACGCAACCGTGCGGGTCATCGCCGCTCGCGTAGGCACCCATCCATGAGGATTGTACGGTGTTGCGAAATTTTTTCGCTAAGAAGTTTTCTTGCTGTTGAATATTTATTTTGTGTTTTTTTTTGGGTTTACTTGGTATTTATTTTAATGTGGGTTGTTTCGTAATCGTTTTTATGTTCATGAATTAATTAAAAAATAGTTATTTATTTATTTACAACTTATAATAAAATTAATTTCACGAGTGGAGGAATTTAATTAAATGTAATGGAGTCTTCTATTTGTTAAATACTTATTACTGCCACAGTAGACGATAAAATTTGTTAATTAGTGTTAACTGTGTTATTTCATTATCTAACAAGTCAGGGTTTTGTAGCTGTCTTATGTCACTACTAGGTCAAGGTTATGTGTACAGGTTAGTAAAGTGTGGTGATTATTGTTTGTCAATTTTATGACTAGTCATACGTTGAGTCACCTGCAAAGTCTTCAGAATCCTAAACAGATTAAGTATTATGTGTCTTTAAACAGTAATTTCCAAAAGATTTAAATATAAAAATCGGAATAGTTGGCGCCACATAAAAAGAGCGCTGAGAGGAAAGGGGGGGGGGGGGTGTACGCGCATGGGTACACTCGCGCACGAAACTACTAGGCCTATTGTTTTATTTTCGAACTAGCTTTTCGTTTGCTGCTTCGTTTATTGCTTATTAGTAGGTTAAATATAATATAATAAATAAATAATAATAAAATATCATTAAATAGAATTAACACACATTTTGTGTGTGTGTGTGTTGTAAATTTGTTCAATTAAAAACACAATTCTTCTCATTATAGTTTCATGCATTGTTTTAAATTATCAATATTGGTCCGTCTGGAGCCCCCCCCCCCCCCCCCGCCCTCTCTCATACCACGAAATAGACCCAAAAATCGCCTACTGCGCAGCTTGACCCCCCAGCGTTCTTTTTATTTGGCGCGAGGTATATCAAGAGTTCAATATACTCATCGATCATCTTTTCCCAACATTAGTAAAATCGAAGGCCGAGTAGATAATCTTAGTGTATGGAAGACTAGCTTCTACTTTACGTTCGACGTCCGACGAGGTGAACCGCTATTATGCAACACCGCAAAACACTTTCACTGCTCGAAGTCTTTCAACAAAAACACACCTTACCACCAGGAAATAGAGTTCAATAAAACACCACGTAGAAACTTCCCTACTTCTTAGATTACATTGAAATATCACACTTAGACTTTTCTTCTTAAGTCTAAAATTATAGTGTATGTTTTTTTTGCTTCTGGATAGCAATCGTGTGGTTTACGAAGATTGTTCGAAGATGCAGTTCCGTATTATCTCATCATTCGAGATCTAATGGCTGTGATTTATTGCAATAACTTGCAGTGTCTATTTGTTCGTACTCGTACAGGCTGGTTGACAAATGAACTTGAGATGAGAAAGCCTTCGCGTGTTGTTGGCCATTTAATGAGTCGGCTCGGAAAGTAGGTACAGGTTGTTCGCGATTACTTTAATTTCTTCCGATCTGACCCCACCGATCTGACCCTAATTTTTCGCATCCACCACTGTTCACCAACAGGTCCTCTGTCCCAACTGGTAGAAGATGACTATTAGTAGTATCTTCCACCTCCACCAGTGATGGAAGACTCGACGATTCTTTTGAAGTTTTTGTTGTGTCACTGGTGGAGGATACTACTAAATTAAGTGTCATCTTCTACCAGTTGGGTCAGAGGACCTATTTATAGAAGTTTTTGTTTGTGAAGCAGTACCACATTTAATAATATAAATGTGGTACTGCTTCACAAACAAAAACTTCTATAAACCCTAGAGGCTAAAATCGTCTATAAACCCACCACCAGAGTAGGTTCTTCCTGCATCAGCCAACCAATATGGGATCTATTAAGGGATCTCTTTATAATTAAATCTTAACAGTAGTATTCTTCGTAACTGAACTTGTGTATATCTGCTTGGTGAATACCAGTTTTTATTTACTTTACTTCTTACTAAAACTATGTGTACCTATATCTAGCTTTTCCCAGAATGCGGAACATAGTTCTTGATTAGTTTAGTTCATCAATATTAGTTTGTAGTTAGCAACTGTTATAATATTATTCTTTAGTTTATTTTCTTTGATACTATTACTGTACACCCTAAGGAAATGTGTTGAGGTTGTATATTTTTCCTACCTTTATTTGTGACCCACATACAAAAACAAGAAATTATTATACTACTATTCTGTTATATTCTTTGGCAATGCCATCATAACCGTTTCGTATGACACTCTGGGTAACAATTCCATAGTGCTTTCAATAATTTCAATTGCATTTATTTCTCTTAATTTATTCCCTTCATGTATATAACGACGAAATTAAACGGACATTCTCTACAACAGATGTACAACATTTGATCAGAAAATAGGTTCATTTGGATTTATCTGTCTATTGGTAGAGTAGGTCATTTCTTACAGACGATTTTGTTAGAAGATCCCTTGAAAATTAGTACCTTAGGAATAAAAAGAAAAAGTACGAAATAGTCTTTTTATCCAACTTTAATAAAAAGATGACTGTAAGTCGAATATAACCTTTGTAAATGACAAGCCTTTGAACGCAGAATTTAAGATTCGACAAACGTAAATCTAATATTACCTATTGCTAACTAGCAAAGTTTTCTCCTAGTTTGAAAATAATAAAACTGACTTCACAGAAAACCTTTGCGGTTTCAGAAAAAGCCGTGGCAGTTGCTTTAAAAAATGAACTCGTGGTTTTTGTATGAAGTTAATCACTTATTTGATGCTTGCAAGGGTTTTAACTGGCGAAGTAGCGACGAAGTGCAAATGTATGTCAGTTTTTGTATACTACGACCAACGTTCACTCATTGGCTGAGGTTTTAAGTAAATTCAAAGGCATGTTTTTTCGTTCTATGCTTATTTGTGCAAAGATCATTTGTCTAGGTTTTAAAATTTATTTACGTTATGTTACAACTAAGTAGAGGATAAAAAATAGGGCTTTATCAATCCTATGGCTTCGTCTATAGAACGAATTTTAGTATGATTTAAATGAAAATATTTCTCTAACTGTAGAATAGATACATCTTATTATTGTACACCTTAATGCTCATCTTAAGCTTGAATATAGCTAAGGGTAGTCCCATACTAGATTAAAGAACAGTTGAAATGAGGCATAGATATTTTTGCAAGGGCTATGTCCATAATTGTTGACCAACATAATTATGCTAGTGGTGGCTTAATAATGTTATATCTTATTTTTAATCATTACTTATGTTCTTTCCAGCCAGTACAAGCGTTCTCCGGACCAGAACAAGGAGTTCTATCTTCTCAGCGTGTTCATGGGTGACATCGTGGGTTCCCCTCAACTGTGCCACCAGCTTGGCAAGCGCAGGAGTTGTGACAGCCAGCAGTATGGCGTAGCATAATTGAATTGTAAGTTAGGGCTCCAATCACTAACTTAATCTGCGCAGATATTGTGAAAATGATTTTTTTTTCAACCAAATGGGGGACTTAGACTAAAAATACTACCTAGCTCGAAATATTCTTTAACAAAAACTAAGAAAAAAGAATCTGATTGCTGATTTGTTATTGTTGAATCATAATTATTTTTTTATTAAAAAAATATATTGTTGGTCCCCTTTTAAATCCACGGCATTTTAAGGCCATGGTTAGATGATTTCAGATTTACAAAATTTAGGCATTCTCCTTTATATTAAGTAGGTATATAAATCATAAATAAATTGGTTTGGAGCTCTAGTTTTTTCAGGATTTAGTAATAGTTAGCAAATTTAATTTAATAATTCTAAATTAGGGTAGGGTAAATAATTGTATTATTTTCAGTGGGTTCGATTCCCTATGTCGGGCAAATGTGTAATTATACTTTCAAGTAATAAATTCTTACTAGTTTTATGAGAAACGATTGATTCTCAAACTTTTTAATTTTTTATATAATTATATCTTTAGTGTTTTGTAATTATTTTGTTTTATATTGAATTCTTTCTCGTAGATATCCACTTAAATGTGTTCACACAAATATAATAGAAAAGTGTTAAAGTTACCTTTTAATAGTTTTTAAGATTTAATGTTATTTTAGAGAAATTTAAAGAACAACAAATTAGTATAATAAAATAAAATACCACATCAATATATCGTGATGATAATTAAGTTAGAAAAAACATTATTTTGTTATTGTTTTATATTTTTATACTTATGTTTAGTAGTTAACTTTAATCCTAGTTTAAGTAATTAATCGCGCGCATTAAAAGTTACCTATTTTGTGATGTAGTGGCTAGACTAAAACATAGCTTTGATTCACTTCATCACTCTTTTACTATTAAATATTTGACTACTTATGTAAATAGTACCTACCTATGTAGTTTATTAATATAATTTTATGTACCAAAAAATGTATAATCTATTTTCTATATTACTGTATTTTATTAGATATAGAACTTTTCTTGTCTAAAATCCAAGATTACCTACTAACTAAAATGCTTACGTGGTACAATTAATCCAGTTTCTAACTATTGAGCATTACATCAGTGAGAAGAACTGAGCAACCTGTAACGATATAATTTGTAACAACCACTTGTTTCTATACAAAATAAATCTTGAGTTGTTACATAATATGCGCCTGAGGGCGTGAATTTGGAACTTTCAATATCAAAAATGCTTCAAGAGGCTAATAATATTATACAATTAATATGTATATACCTAAAGAGTTCACACTAATAATAAGAGCTAATGATTGTAGTGCATAGAATAATCACACTATAGCGGTCTCATTGGTTTAACACAGGTTTCAATAATTTCTTTTTATTATTTTGTAAGCAGTTCACCACTCCTAAAATAAATGATGCAAATATTGTTCAATAAGTGGACTATCACTGCTCATGTATAAATTACAAACTGTTGCTTAATTTAAATAAATTAATTATAAGACTTCAAAACCGTGAATTCTTCCATTTAGTTGCCACAGGATGTGCAATGACTACAATTAAATCTTCTGTTTATATATAATACGAAAACAAGTTATACTTGCGAAAATAATATAAAAGGTCAAGTGAAATTAGTGAAACTCTTTTTTCGGATTTATTATTTCATGCAACAACACTTCTAAAAGTGGTAAACTACATACAACTTATTTTTTGGGGTTTTTATCATAATATGATGATATTGATGCCTTTCCGTTTTGTAGAGTTTTTCTAGCTAATTTAACTTGAACTCGAATGACTACTTTTACTGATTCAAATATCAACTAGAACAACTTAGAAAATAATATTTTGTTAAAAATACTAATTAAGTTATTATAAGTATGTAATGTAGCAACATTTTTATAAGAAAGTAGGACTAGTCAAAATAAATAATAAAGAAAAAATATTGTCCATTATTTATTTAACATGAATAAACCCTCCAAGAAGTTTCCCTTTAGCGTAATGTGATTTATTTGTAATACTATCAGTTTTGGTAAGGGTTAAAGATCGGCCATTCTCAAAGAAAGGTCAGGCTATGAGTCTCCATTGACCCCTTTACCCTTGATTTGTAGCCATCCTTATAGTTCGAGAGTTCCTTTAGATCCAAAAAGGTCTAGCCGAACTACAGATTTTAATTTGGATCAAAAGTTGCTTTGAGGTTAAAGGTTAAAGGTTACCGCGGCTCCGACACAAGGGCGTAGAAGAAGGAACATGGGTTTGGTTTTTAGTCAGTAGAAGTCTGACACTCCCCTTCGCTCTGCCCAAGAGCGGGGGGGGTTATTCGATGATTTTCCACCCACCAAAAAAAAAAAATAAAAAAATAAATAAAAAAAAATAATAAAAAATGTTAAAGGAAACCAACGTTTAATTTGCAATCTTTTAGGAAATTCCTATTAAAGGAATAAGGAAAGAAGGAGGGCAGTACGAGGAAATAGTCTAACGTTAAAACTAATACAACAGAAAAATAATGCCCAAATTCCAGGAAGAATTTCTAATTTACTGTAACTGACGGATACGACGCGACAGTTCAAAGAATAGCAAATTGTCGAGGTAATGACAAGTTGAATTAAATATTAAGATTTTTCTTGTAGTTTACTCTCCGGATATCATAATTGTAGAGACACCATCCATCATATCAAGGTACTCGAAAGTGTTCAATTTCTATAATATTATTTTAAAATTGCTAAAGTTGTAGTTTCGGGTAGCTTCATGTGCTTGAGATCGTACACCATACAAATTACAGGTAAGTGTTACAATCACCTGATGGTGATGGTGATTGATGCTGATGCATCAGCCTATAATGTTCCCACCGTCGGAACACAGGCCTCCTCTCCATGACAGCCTGTGGTATTGCAATATAAAACTTATAAATAGGGTGACAGTACGAGTGGAATGGCGTCGAATTGTGAAGCTTTCCACCAACCCTGTCATGACGACTACGACCACTCTGCCAAGAGTATAACGATAGAGAAGAAGAGGAATAGGCGATCTTATCGTAAAAGGCGAATTTTGGATGGATTTAATGTAGAAGTATGGTTAGAAGTAGAATCGAAGTCAATTGTTTCAAAGTACCAAGTATACCGAAGTATTGAAAGGGCACATGTTTCCGAGTATAAAATTTGCAAATGTACCGGAAGGAGCGGTCCATTTCCGCAGACCCAACATGGCCGCTCATCCGGCTGGACATCGCGTTAATCATGCGGTTACTTTTTATTCTTTTTTCAAACGATATCATTTGGAATTAGGCTGTTAGAAGTGTGTAGAATTGAGCTCATGACTTAATAATAACTGCCACTCGGGTCGATCGGTTAAGCCGCGCTTGCCTAGGTTGGTCCTTGGATAGGTGACCGCCCATTATATACCGAGTTTCCTCTGTGCCTCGGAAAGCGCGTTAAGCTGTTGGTCCCTGCTGCTATATAGGTATATATTGCAGGCAAAACTCTTAATCAGTACCTGTGACATATAGATCTTTGGCAGTCGGTAAAGGTAGTCAGTGAACTGAAAGTCTGACTGACGACCAGTCTTACCAAAGGGTACCTTATACTTAGTATCAGATAGGCAGTCGCTCCATGTAAAATACTGGTATTCAGCCGCATCCGGTTAGACTGGAAGCCGACCCTAACACAGTTGGGAAAAGGTTAGGCAGATGATGATAAGTGTTTAGAATTGGACGAGGCAAAAGCAGTATGGAGCCTATTGCCATCAACCGGGCGCAAATCCAGACTTCGTGGCTGCTACTGGAAACTATTTACCCGACCCGGATATCAAACCAAAGACCTCATGCTCAGCAGTCGGGATTCACGCACGCATAAGTATTTTGTCTAGAGGACATTATCTGTAGTGGCTCGTTCTACTTAGAACTGTAATTAAGAGCATAATTATGCTACATCAAATTAGCAACTCTATTTGTGGTGGTTCAAACTTCGTTTGTAAAACTGTTAGAGTAAAGTTCTAATCAGCTTGCACTACAAAGCGGTTGTTACGTCTTTCGCTGCGCTCGAATAGTGCGAAATTAGTGGTATTTTGCGATTTACAAAAAAACTATTGATTCGACTAAAAAAGTAAAACACTATGATTTTAGTATGTTACTTGTAGAATTATTTGACAAAAAAATCAGAACGATGACATGTATTTTAGTATGGTTTTTACTCGTTAAAAGAAATTTTTAGAGGTATCTTCGTGATTTTTTCTATCGAGCAAAGTTAGTTGTATTATGTTTTCACAACACTATGTCACTAGCATAATTATATCCTGAAGGATATCATATAATTTTCTGATTTTGTTTACTGCAGTGAATCATAAATACTTGTACGTATTAAAAATCTTGCGTTTGACGTCTGGTAGCCGCTTAACTATTGCACAGAATACATAATAGTACTACGACTATTGTCAATACCTGTCATTGCCCTTTCCCTAATATCTCATCGTATGAAACAAAACAAATGAACCATGAACCTATCGTTTTTCATTAGAACAAATGTTGAAGATTACGATAATATATATTTTTGAATTTCAAAGTTAAGAGGAAATGCGAGCGGAGGGACTTTTGAAAATTAGGTATTTGAAGAAACAATCGCTGTCTCTCTCCGTCCCAGGGGCCAAAAAAAAATCATAGTTTTATAGTCATTAACAAGAAATAAAACAGACGAGAGCGTTTTTGAAGTGAAAACTTCTTTAGCGGCGCTGAGCACTTTTTTTGTATGGGTAAAAACTTTCGACACTTTCGAGATTACGATCGAAAAATCTTACGATTTTTCGATCAGCATCACGTGACCCTGACGCGAGTTTGAAAGTTAATATTGAAGTTTTCACTTCTGCCGGCACTCCCGGAGTGCTACCTTTTTTTTGGAGAAAAGACCTCCCGCATTTCCTCTTAAGAACTTTAATAAATGTAGGCTGGCAGCAACTATTAGTAAGTATTTATTTATTTATTAAACTTTATGCACAAGGGATAAAACCGTACAAAGGACAATACCATTAGACCGTAACGCTTACTCTAAAATACCATTGTCCTCTCTGTATTGGCATTTTCCTATCAAAAACCACCGAAAATAAACATTCAACTGTGAATTCGATTCCAGTGCCATCTGGCAATACTATGGCGAAGTTGAATGCCTTTCACTTGACGAGAAAGTGTAGCTCTCATAGCTACGAGACAAGTATCAATGTAGGCTTTGGCTGTAGGTTTTAGTTTCTATATTTTCCGTTAGGTGGCGCTGTTTTGCAGAACAGCCTGTTTCCATTTGGTTTCATAAAAATGTGCTAGAGGGCGTTAGTATGTGTGCATGCTTTGTGTATCGCTCCATATAGTAAACTATGCTTGCACTTGTATCATATTGTTTGTATTACTATCATAAACAGTGT
Source organism: Diarsia dahlii (assembly GCA_949775195.1). Taxonomy (NCBI): domain Eukaryota; kingdom Metazoa; phylum Arthropoda; class Insecta; order Lepidoptera; family Noctuidae; genus Diarsia; species Diarsia dahlii. The sequence continues at coordinate 9,789,984 of OX459212.1, forward strand.
AACAATTGTAGATAGGCCGATAAATAAATAAATAAAAAAGGTTCTTTAACTTCACGTTACTAAAGTTAAGGCTGGAAATATAAGTGTAACTTTCTCATAAATTAAACTAATATTCAGTAATTTTTTTACTTGCATTTATTTAACGTAATCCGGTCATAAATATGCAAATTAATTCCCTGATGCATAGGAACTGCATTTTTACCTATTTTTTACTGGCATAGAAAAGCGTGACCTACTTAGGCCTACGACAATAATGACTTAAAATTAAGTTAATTTTATGCAACCACCTTGACACCAACATCAAATAATTTTCCGAACACAGACACTCAAGAAAGTGGACATAAAACCTTATTTACATAGTGATATAACTACATATTAAACACTGATATTCAAATTAAATCAATTAAATGGTAATATTTTTAGATTTATAAATTATATAGCTATTAATACGCACGTAAATATTGTGGAATACTAGAATATGCTAAGAAGATTTTTTGTAAGCAATCTTTTGCATCCTACTTATTTCGAAATATTATTTACTATTCGTTATTAGTAGTTATTTCCTAAAAAGTGGGAAGTTCTACATAAGAAGTAGGTAGGTAAGTAAAGATACGTTATGAGTTGAGCAGTTATATTTAAGCTCTTTGTAATAGAGTAAGATCCCAGGGCCGCCAGACGTCACGTATTTTCTGACGAAGGAAATGTGGACGATTGAGTAGTGTTAGTATGTACTAAGAACGCACGACTACCAGCTAGCTTGCTCAAACGGCCAATTTTCAGGTACCAGGTCATTAGGTACATAAAAACATTACTTACCTCACGTATTTTCTGAAAGCTGATTTATCCTTAAAAATAACTCGCCAATACTGACAGACACTTTCCGTCGGCCGTATTGCATAACAGACGCTTGCTGCCACTATAAGATAAAATAACCCTTTAATGCTGTTTACAATTATTGCATTTGTTACTAACGTTCGACTTTTTTCATGACAGCTTGTCTTTCGACAAAGGCCACCTCCGATTTCCACCTGTCTGCAATTCTGTTACATTCTGGACCGGCAACGCTTTTGAAATCATCTTCCCAGCGTTTAATTTTTCTACCGTTAATTATTTTACAATAAAAGTATTGTCATCATTCGGTCATAAATCCAAAGCATTCCGTCATAAATCCAAAGCATTCCATGTCTGTTCTAGTAGGTAGTCAGTCCCGTTTAGGCAAGCTACTGATCTATTTCTGGTAACATCGATCTAAAAAGTAGGACATGATACATTTTGAAGAAAAGGGGTTCTTCCTAAGAAATTTCCCTTTCCGTATTGTAAATCAAATAAAGCGATTCACAGTCGATAGGTCGTCAAATTACATCTGCTCTCGACACATTCTATAGAATTGTCAATTTTCCGTGAAAAAATACTATTATTTGTTAAAATTGTATTCGGCACATCGCACATGGTGTGTAGTTCTTTCATGGGGTTATAATACCTTTTAGAATATAAACTAGCTATCATTGACATCACCCACGCATCAAATTTAGTATAGGCCTCTTCACGTTCTTGCTGTACCAGCCTCATACATGGTATTCCAGCGATGGCAATGATGTCGTCCGGCCATCTCGTCGCTGGATGACCATCACTTCTCTTCCTAGTCAGCTTGTTGTCTGCCGAAAGAGGGCAACTAGTTACGGCTGAAATCTGTTTTAACGCTGCTGGAACTTATATACTACCAATGCTGTTTTACGCCCGAAAACGGATGAAGAATGTATTGCTAGATGATGCACCATCAGGATTTTGGAGGACCTGTAGTGACAATGGGTGGATAACTTCACAAATATTCTTTATTAAATAGTGTACTCATTATGCCCCATAGCGTTTCCCATTTTGCCCCGGTCATGGGGCAAGACGGGATATTTGACATTTGTGTCATTTATTTCCTATTTGCCAAAAAAATATGTGCTTTAGCCACTATAAAAGATTAGAATTGTGTTGATTAAAAAGTGTTTTATTGTTGTAACAGATTTTTAATAAACAGTTTGATTTTCATATAATGACGTTTTTTCTCATATGAATCCCATCTTACCCCGGTCTCCCCTACTTTAAAAATCCCTAACAAAACGCAACAGCCTCTTTAAAAGTAAAATATGTTACGTATGGTAAGGTGCTTCAAATATTCGAATTTAGATGATGTGCTACTTAGATTTATTTTATAGTTATCCTTACATCTCATTCACATTCAAATGTAAATAATTAACACAGTGTCAGCAATAGTTGAAAATTCCAATATATTAACAGAGCCTGGACCTACGTCAATGCACATAGAGATCAAATCAGATAAAAATACTACTATGTCACAGTGTGAGACCTTTACATAAATCTCTTGGAAGAGGAGGTCGTGGTTAAATTTAGGATAAGCCGTGCTTGTCTAGGTTGATTATTAAAAATATTAAGAAAATTCTCTTCTCGGTGCCTCGGAAAGCACGGTAACCCGTTGGTCCTAGCTGTAATTTATAGATTTTTGACAAGCGATACAGGTAGCGTGGCTCATAAAGGCTGGTAACCAGTCTTACCAAGGGTTATCGTATTAGTCAGTATTCACTGTTTTTTGAAGGTTAAATACGCAGTCGCTGAGTCGCTCAAACTCAAAGCATTTATTTCAATTAAGCCATTACAGGCACTTTTGAATGTCAGAAAAAAAAACGAACGAAACTACGAGTGCAATACGTCATTCCAAAAGCCACCACGCCGAACCACACGCCAACGAATGCCCGCAACAACGAACACTGCGAGCACGAAAGCACGCAGCGACGCACACCGCAACAACGAATGCACGAGACCCCGAATCACGGAACCACGAATGCACGCCGCAACGCGCAACCGCCGCCCCGCGACCCGGAGCCCCGCGCACCCACCGCCACGGCACGCGCCGCCGCACGAAATCGCTCCATGAAATAGTCGTATTCAGCTGCATCCAGTTAGACAGGAAGCCGCCCCCAACATATTTGGGAAAAGGCTAGGTAGATAATGATGATATAACTCTCGAACGCTTGTTTTATAAAAAAATATTGACGTTAACATAACTAATAACATTAATACTTTTGCCGAATCATCAAACCGAATTATTTCGCCCATAATAGGACTACTTAATTGAGGAACAAACTTACCTAGAAGAGTTACCTAATAGCGAACTACATATTAGAAGTTGATAGTCATGAACCAAATTATGCATTTAACAGACGTCACTATTTGGTAACAAGACTACCGCGGATCCTAAAACACTAATAAATTACTGCAGATCTTTACAGATGTTTCATAACTAAATTGATTTTGAAATGGCTCCTTAAGAAATTATGTTGTGGATATTTATTAGTATATACTAGCTGTTCCCGGCATGCGTTGCAATGCTCTTTTTCCTACCCTACCTACCTACTACCCTACCTACCTACTACCCTACCTACCTACTACCCTACCTACCTACCTACCAATTTCTCACCACTAAACCTTCCCTGGGCTTCCACGAATATTTCAAGACTAAGATTAGCCAAATCGGTTCAGCCGTTCTCGAGTTTTAGCGAGACTAACGAACGGAAATTCATTTTTATATATATAGATAGATAGATAGATAGATAGATGCAAGTAGTGCTTACTTACGTTGGTTTGGAGATGTTTATGCAGATAAAACTAAATAGTGGATGGACCGTGTGAAGGATGATACGACTAGAGGTGGTTGCTGACATGACGACTGTACTTATAGTCCTCTGCCATCGGCACGGGAAATTTAGCCATAGGTTCACTCTCTGTTCCTTTTCTGCCAAAGTCCCTTGGGACGGCAATCCGACAACACCGGAGAGAGATCAGATGCAACGGCTTAACGTACTTTCACGGGCACGGAGGTATCATACCGTCAGCTGCCACACTCCGGGCTAATAGTACTGAGAAATTTATAATTGAAAAACCCAATAGCACTATTTGCAGGACCCCATGCTTCATGCTTAGCATACGAGAGCAACCGTAACGAGGCAGTGGACGAGTAATAGAGAAGTATTGACGAAGACAAAGACATGCTGCACCGAATTGGAATGAATGGCGACACGGTTGGCGCAGTGGCTAAGCGATTGGACTGCTGCGCTACGTGTCGCGGGTTCGATCCCCGCACGGAACAAGTATTTGTATGGCCTACAGATAGTTGTTTCGGGTCTGGGCGTGTTTGTGTATGTGAGTTTAAATGTTTGTAAACGCACCTACGATACAGGAGAAATTCCTAGTGTGGGGCAACGTTTTTTAAAAAAAAAAAAAACAACTTAATTGAGATTAGGACAGGGGAATGACGATTATGACTACATTTTACACGCGGCTGTGCTCGCCACGAGGTCGAAAAATATTTCAGGGCAATTGAATACCGGGATATGAACGTATCATATGTCCCAACAGTATACGTTTGAAACAAAGCATCTTTAAACTGTTTTCTTGGGGTACCTAAACGCTAAGTTTCATAGGAACCCGTTCATCTTTTGAGGCGTAAAAGTTTCACAGGAAACTGAGGACTTGCACAAAATCATAATGTCGTAAATATTTAATTATTTATGTCCTTACATCTGATCTAAGTTTCCAATTAAAATAAATTTTCATGTCTCATAAATATTTTAATTGGACATCGAAACTTAAATGAAGTTTGTTAACAATAGAAATTGCTATGCACTAAAACTTAAACTTATTAATTACTTAAGTTTATTTGTTTAGAAAAGTTTAAACGATCCGTCAAAGTTTTTGAATAGCCCAAACATTATTTGTTGCTTTTGTGATTGTATCACGTTTTTAATTAAACATTTGGACTTATAATATTTTTGACAAGCGAAGGTTACATAGGCAGTCGCTTTATGTAAAATACTGGTATTATCTTGTACCGAAAAAGGATGACTAACATAAAATAACATGACGCCTGTAATCCCCAAATGATCAGGCAGAGGTGTCCGTAATAGTGCATCCACATTTCGCCAGTTATTTAAGACCGATGTAATCCAGCATCTGTGGTTGCTACTGTGCAATTCCGGATGGAAAAATCCGATAGTGCTAGGTTGGAAAAGGACCTCTTGCTCACCAGTCGCACTTGCGACCTCTAAATCAAAGAGGCAGAACGTGGTGATCACCCATATTTTAAATTTAATTTAAGTGTCAACAATCCACCTTTTTTTTGTGGGTGTAAAATCATTAAATAACCCCTCTCGCTCTTGGGCAGAGCGAAAGGGAGTGTCAGACTTCTACTAACTAAAAACCACCCGTGTTCCTTCTTAGCCCTATTTGTCGAGGCCGCGGTAACTTGTGAAGAATCCGCAGCCCCGACGGGTCACCAATCCACCTTGAGTAAGCATGGTGAGCATTGTTAATGCCATCTCCGTACGAGATGAGGTCATCGCCCTGCAATGGGACATAAATAGGCAAGAATTAAGTAAATAATCATTCATAATAACTTCGGTAAATTCTAGAGTAGGAAAAAGACAGGCGATTAGCATTATTTCCCCATTAAGCTTAAATATCTTACAGTTCTACTTATAAACAAGAGAATAATTTATCTATAGGTATAAAATATACTTCTTATATTCACACAAAAGAAAAGAGTCAACCAACTAAAAGAAAACAATACCAGTTGACGTCATAATAAAATTACACGGACCACAAAAGCTTCTTTCAGAACAATAGTCGGCCATTTTTAGGGTTCCGTAACCAAACGGTGCAACCCTATTAAAGCCATCATCATCAGCCTATAGTGTTCCCACTGCAGGGACTCAGGCCTTCTCTCTAGGAGAGGGATGGGCTATAATGTACCACGCGGGCCCAGTGCGGATTGGTAGATGTCACATGTCTTCGAATGTTTTGGTTCTAAGACATGTCGGTTTCCTCACGATGTTTTCCTTCACCGTTTTGAGAGCAGTGGTGATGAAATAAATTACACCAAGTAATCCGCCTGACGGGGTTCGAACCCACGACTCACTGTTCGTAAGTCGGGGCCGCCACCACTGGGCCACCACTGCTCCTAAAGCCCTTGGACCCAATTACAAAGGCTCCGCTGTATCATTTTTAAAAGCATGATTAAGCTGTATTAAATATTCCCGCTGGTCACTGGACAGCGACTCAATTTTTAACCGAGTTCCAAAAAGGAATAGGTTCTCTATTCGTGTGAATGTAGTTATGTCCGCGAATAAAAATCAGTTTGAGTTTGAGTTTTGAGAGTTTGAAGTCGGTGACAAAAAGAACGAAATCAAACAGATAAATGTCACCGAGTTTATTTTTCACTTTTTTGTGTTTTTGGAGTCGGTATTTTTTTACAAAAAAGTTTTTAACATACGCTTTTCGCTGTGTGAATAATATAATTCCAAGTAATATTAACCACCACTTTTATCAAATTTTTTACTACTTTATTTTGGTGTTTTTATAATGTCTTAAATATTGTACATCTCTACAGAACCTTTCGTGTGCGAGTAAGACGCACACTTGATAATTTTTACAAATTACCTACTTCGAACACATTTTCAGACATGTACGTGGTAAGTTAAACTAGGCCACATGCCTAGTTTGTTAGTCTGTAAACTATAATTATTTTGATGAAACCTCGCATCGTTTGACAGAAATGCATTGTGCAAAATGGCTGCTGGCTTAATAAATTAGATACCTATATTGAGCAACATAGATCTAGGCGGTCTGGAAACACGTAATTATAGACCTAACTAGGATGTTGTGTCAGTTATTTTTTTATGTTAGTAGATCTTCAGTTTATGTCTTGTAAGAGTTCATTGAAAATAATGGCCGTGTTGATCATTTAAACACAGTAAAGAAGAAAATAAAATAGTAGAATATTTTTATGCCATAAAGAGATCTTTGACAGTCGTTACAGGTAGTCAGAGACCTAAAAGTCTGACATCCAGTCTTGTCAAAAGGTTATTGTAAAACCCAATATTAACTAGGTTGAGGAGGTCAGATAGGCAGCCGCTCCATGTAAGCTGCATCCGGTTGAATTGGAAGCCGACCGGCCGATTTTTATGCTAACCGAATTTACTGTGCTATGTGGAATATAGAGAGTTTATTTCTTATCACCAGGGCGAGCCCTAGAGTTGCTGGGGTAAGGATTTGTACTCGTTCCTGATTGATTGGCCAAGCAAGGCAATGCACCGGGAGAGTTGGAAAGGAATGGGGGAGGCTTTTGCCTAGTAGTGGGACAAATAGACTAATTATTAAACAAGTACTTATTTGGTGCAGTTTAAACTACTTTAGCATAGCCATTAGATCCTTTATAGGCTCGAATGGACTCAAAGTCGTTTACTGAAATGTAAAAGTAAACATTCCTGATTCTTTTTTACTTTTGTAAAGAGCGTCTTCTCTCTAAAATTAAGTTGCTTTTAACAAGTTACCAAAAAGTTACTTTTGATCTTATGAAGTTTTAAATACCAGGGATGAACTTTCAAAACCGATCTACATTTTACCGTACAAATACATAGGTATTGCAAGAATTGCAACCGGAATGCTGTGTTTGCAGAGAATGAGCCTTTCTATCAACAAGGTCGGATCTGGACCATTTAAGATTTCTTAGTCAGTGTCTGAAATCTATCCAAATCCTAACTTAATAATATTATACCTATGTGTGAAAGTAAGTTTGTTTGTTCGTTTGTTACCTTTTCACGTCATAACCTCTGAACCGAGAATTCTTGCACAATTTCACAGAAACGGATTAGATTTCGTTTTATTCTGAAAAAGCGCTGATATTGGCTCTTAGTAGTTAACCACAAATGAAATAAGTAGTTATGGCCAGTCTTAGTCAGCCAAGCCTCACACCGAAACAAAAAAAAAAAAAAAAAGATAACATTCACGGATTGCCTCGTTCTTCTGTTTGATAGGGATCGCGACTGCTGATCATGTCCTGGGGCCGAATTAACATTTTTTTATTCAAATGAAAAAAAAAAACGAGAAATCATTGGAAATATTAATAAAGCTTATAATATTATTATAAATTTTTCCACTGCAGGGCAAAGGCCTTCCTTCCACTTTTCGCGATCTAGTGCGATTATAGGTCAATCCTTTGAGAAAGAGGTCAGCTCATCTCGCTATCTCTTTTTAACGACACGAGTAAAAACGAAAGGACCCTTTCTGTGAAATTGCGGCCTAATTAGGAAAGATAAGGAACTTTTTGCGTCTTATCTTATTAGGAGTAAACATTATTATCGGGGCTAATAGGAAGTATTTCCTAGATAGTTCTAGGAAATACTTCCTATTAGCCTGTTAGAGAAGTAGCATTTATTCGAAGTTCCTAGAATTGTTATCTTTCGTGTTTACTTAGGGGATACGTTCATTAGATTTTGATCATGAAAGGACATAATATCATAACATAACATCACGCCTGTAGTCCCCGAAGGGTTAGGCAGAGGTGTACATAATACTACACCCACATTTTACCAGTTATTTTTAAGTTCCATTTGATAGGGGGCAAGCCTATTGCCATCTACAGACAAACGTGGGTGCTACTTAGAATTTCTATACTTTACAATTTCTTAAAAAAAACAAAGTTGTACCAAGTAGCATATATCAGTCTCATTATCATCATCAGCCTATAATGCATGTTCCCACTGCAGGGACTCAGGCCTCCTCTCTAGGAGAGGGATGGGCTATAATCTACCACGCGGGCCCAGTGCGGGTTGTGGTAGATATCACAACATATCTACGAATTTTTAGGTTCTAAGACATAGCGTTTTCTTCACGATGTTTTCTTTAAATCAAAAGTTTTTTTTTTGGGGTTGTTGGGAAATCATCAAATCTCCCGCTCTGAGCAGAGCGGAAGGGAGTGTCAGACTTCTACTGACTAAAAACCACCCATGTTCAACCCGCAGAAGTCTCAATTGTGAAATACTAGCCAACTGCACTTAACTTAGAACCAAACTGGCTTAGCTTTATTAGTTTTGCTTAATCGCAACATCAAGTTACAAGTTTAATTAAGTAAGTTTATCACTCTTACTTAATGTGTGAAGCGTACGTTTATTGGAGGAGTATAATTACGTGGAGTGAGACCACAGGGTAGTGGTTGTAGCAGTAGAGCAAGTGGGTTGGTTTGTTAAGATTATATATATTTTTTTTAATTGTATTTTTTGTATTGTAAAAAAAATAAGTACATAATCAAAATAATAAAAAAAACTTAAAATAATCTACTTGAGTGGAGCGTTGAAGTTGTAGTTTTTTTTTGGATAATACCGCCCACCTTTTTATTCCCAAACCCTGCAACTCCTGAAATTCAGAACCAACAGTGGCGACCACCAGAAAAGCGCCAAGAGAAGGAAGCAGAAAACAATATAACTGTCTTGGATCCTAGTTTTTATTTTAATTTCTATAAGGTCCGTATAGTAAATAACCCCGGATGTAACCTGTACACTATCCAACATAATATTGCGTTCATTTTGCCATGATGTAGAAGATTGACAAAAAGGCGAAGCAACAAGTTTGAACGAAAATAATTCAGTTAGTAAAGTTACCATGACCTGTGAGAAATGGGCAGCTTCTTCGCAGAACTTGCACTACTGTTCCAACCATTGACAGTATTATGATTTATTGGGTCTACGTCGATGAGTAGTGATAGATTAGCGTTCTCCTTCGAAACGATGTACATTATATACCTACCACATTCTCACGGTTTATATAAACTACATAAGATCTAGATTAAATTTTGTTTGGTTTATTATCCTTTGTAACAACGATTAGAGGTTAATTGACGACTTTAACTATTATTAAATGAACTGTAGTTTAATTGAAGGCTGTGAACAATATTTTAATTGTTATGAAGTAATGAGAATTATGGAAAACCTTTTTGTTTATGTTTATGACCTATTTTGTAAGTTGCTTGTTTCTTGTTCGTAGCTAAATAATAACAGACGCACGGTTCGATCATCAAGGTCAAGCAGCGATTGTCAAATTCGTTCTGTGTATGGGAAAAGTTAAGAGAGCACGGTTCTTAACTTTGGTAATTTTTTATATAATTTCGATACAATGTAAAACTTATTTAAGAAATAAACGAAGTGAAAAGTGTGCCCACCCCATTACATACCGAGTTTCCTCCGTGCCTCGGAAAGTCCTCGGAAAGTCCGTGCCTTCGTGCCTGTTGGTCCCGGCTGCCATATTATAAGTAACTAGCGGACGTCCCGCGGTTTCACCCGCGGATATCCCGTTCCCGTGGGAATACAGGGATAAAAAGTAGCCTATGACACTCGGCAATAATGTGGCTATCTATTGGTAAAAGAATTTTTAAAATCGGTTCAGTAGATCCCGAGATTACCCCTTACAATTTAACAAATATACAAACACACAAACTTTACTTCTTTATAATATTAGTATAGGATATAGATTAGTATAGATCTTTGGCAGTCGTTACAGGTAGTCAGAGCCTGAAAGTCTAACGCTCAGCCTCACTGAGAGGTCTCGTATAACTTAATAGGGGAAGTGTGTATAAGATGGGGACGCTAAGATGAAACAGTAAAAATACGGAGTTTCATACTATACGTTAGTATAATATTATTGTCTAGTTTGCCGTAAAAGTGCGTGTCCCCGATAGGGGGTATAACGGAGACACGCACTTCCCGCGTTCCCATCTTATACACAGTTTCGCTACTAACTGGGCTGTGGACTTGTGGAGGTCAAATAGGCAGTCTCTCTCCATGTAAAATACTGCATGGTATCAGCTGCGGTTGGGCTGAAAGTTGACCCCATCATAGTTGCGTTAAGACTAGGTAGAAGATGGTCATCATAATCATCATCAGCCTATAATGTTCCCACTGCAGGGACTCAAGCCTCCTCTCTAGGAGAGGGATGGGCTATAATCCACCACGCGGGCCCAGTGCGGATTGGCAGATGTCACAGGTCTTCGAATTTTTTGGTTCTAAGACATGCCGGTTTCCTCACGATGTTTTCCTTCACCGTTTTGAGAGCCAGTAGTAGGTAGAAGATGGTGATTTAGCCAAAATGTATACCTATTTATGTTTTATGGCAATGTTTGTGATAGGTAGACAATTTAATTAATTATTTTCGATGTCTGATCTTTTTGAGGCCGACTGTACTTAAAGGTTTGTTCACAGCAGTGACCTCCAGGCACAAGTGTGTATTATATTGTGCCAGAATTACTGATCATTGACACAATAATTGCTTTTAATACTTACTGTTAAGCTTGTAATTGACAGGTTTCATAATGATTTTCGGATGGTGTGCCACTGGTGTGGGCAAGATGATTTGATAATTTTCTATTATTTTAATGTTTCTTTTGGCCACTAACACGTGCAATATGCAATAATCTTTTTAATAATCTGCTTCATTCGTTTGTGCAATTCCAAAACAGAACTTTGACATTATTGTGGTCAAGAGTAGGCCCATTTCTTATTAAAAATAATGAAAAAAAAAACCTATCAGTATCCGCCTAGATTTTTTTCCAACTTTGTTGGGGTCGTTTTCAAGTCTTACAATTATTATTTTATATGAATCGACTGCGTATCTGACTTCCACAACCCAGTTGGTGCTGTGTAATATCTTACCCCTTAGTAAGACTGGTTGTCAGATGCTTGGGCCACTGACGATCTTCGCAAGCACGACTGAACCTAAAGATCGACCTGAGCGGTTGTTTTTATTTAGCCAAAGGCATAGAAGTTTTCAAAGAGCCGTTATTTAAAACCTAAATAGACGCTTCTTTTAAATTTTGTAACTTTTATAAATTATGATGATCGAACTAATTTATAGCAGTCCAATTATGTTAGATAGCAGTAGTTATGTGCAAGGAGATTGTTGCAACGAAGATTCCTATCAACTGCCTAGGTCATTGCAAATAAATCGAATGTATAGTCTCTGTCATCATTAAAATAAATGGACAGTGACTGTGAACGGATGCGTTTGATTTATTATTATATTTCTAAATCGCTTATTGGTTTAAAAGATCAAATAGTGTGACTGCAATGTCATTATTTAGTTCGATTCAGTAGTGATAATCCATCATCGTCTTCATATGCGATCGAATTATAAATGAAGAGATCTGCAAGGTAACCGACTTTGCCCGAATCATCACATATTTTATAAAGCATGTGTGGTGTAACTCTGAATGATAAACTGAGGGATGAAGTTACCCGGATGCTACCACTGCGAGGATCGACCTGAGGACACGGTGGAGCACACTGTGGAGGTGTGCCCTGCTTGGGCGGAGCCCCGGCCACCGTAGACGCGGGCCTGCTATGTGGACGGTGAGTAATGGGCTAGCTCGCCGTCCGGTCGTCCTAAATTGGAGTATAATAAAACAAAAATGAAGAAAAGATATCGTCAATCATGAAGACAGCTTCCATGATTGACGATATTTACTTTAGGCAGGAGCATACTACACACTTACGACTTGTCCCCATGGGAGCAGGCAGAAACGATAAAACATCCTCTGCTACGTTTCGGCTACGTTCAGGTAAACTGCTTTGTTGGTCTAAGTGGTCGCAAACGTTTACTGCTGTACATGAGGTCCTGGGTTCTCAGGTCGGGAAAAGTGTTATTCGGTTTTTCCATGAAATCAAAACACCCAATAACACTTTCGGAATTTCCAGTAGCAGCCGCGGAGTCCGGGGGTGTGCCTTGGTTTATGGCAGTATCGCTGCCCTAGTATTACATGGGACTTAAACATAACTGGCGAAATGTGGGTTTACCAGTGAGTACACCTCTGCCTAACCCTTTGGGGATTAAAGGCGTTATGTTACGTTCAGGTAGACCAAGTACTGTCTAGGTACCATTTTTTCTGGGCAGTCAGTATCGGTAAATATTCATTGACTGACTCATACTAACAGCTCGGTATGCGCTATTTCAGAGAAAGTTAATAATTACAATGATTACATGTAATTGAGTCATCAAGAGAGGAGGCTACCTATGCTGCTCACCGGATGTCCGGGGTCAAATCTTGTACTAGTATAATCGGCTATAGTAGTTTTATGATTATTGTAGTAACGAATGACGATTTAACGAGGGACAAAATGGTGCTACACTACATAATTAAATATTTGTACAATGTTTTTATTTCAATGAACCCTTTTGAGGCTCTCGCTAGGTGGTTGGATCAAGGGCTTGTTTTAGAAGGCAATAGTCCTCTATACGGCCCCTCATTGTAAAGGGGTTCCTGTTTATGTAGCCCTAATCACCGATAGCTTGGACCCTGCTCCTGAAACTGCCAAACACTACTTTTTTATCAATGTTTTTAATATGGGGTTTTTATGTGAAGAGAAGAAAGAATAAAGGAACAATAATGCTTTTATAATATTCACATACAAGACACGATGTAGGCACAACTAACTGCAAAATTTCATGGAACCGCGTAAAATGCTTGGAATTTGTACTCGAATCAGCAACAAAAAAAGGAAATCAATGTGTCTGACATTGTTCCATGCAAATTAATCGTTTTCTAACCGCTTTAAGACTACTGGTATAGCAGCATTAGACAGCAGTAATCGGTAAATCGTGGAAACAACAATGATTCTTGATGACTTGCCTTCGGTGTTTATCAATTTAATTAGCATAGTGATTTGATTAATGTTTTTTTGTCAATTATTGTCAATCAAATATTATAATTATTCTGATAAGAAATGGGTGCAATCCAGAGTTATAAAACTGATGTAACTGGCGCACTCAGAGATGTTTAATGATTACTTAAGCCGTCACTTAGTAAATATTTGACATACAAATACTTACTTTACTAAGTGATCACGGCTCAAGTAATCATTAACCGTCTCTGAGTGCGGCAGTAAGCATTTAACAGCAACAATTAACCATTTATTTTTTATTTTTATTTAATATGGGTAAGCCCATATTAAATAAAAATAAAAAATAAATGGTTAATTGTTGCTGTTAAATGCTTACTGCCGCACTCACTCACTCTCTTGACCTCAATCTTGCCCTAAGGGCAGAGATGAGGTCGACGATGGAACGAGCTTACCCAGAAGAAACCTATTTACTCGCGACTTAAATAGATTGGGGATAAATGAACTCGGGAAAACCGACGCAGGCAGGGTGTTCCACTCCTTGGCTGTACGAATTGTCATCTCTAAAACGTTTTGTTAACGATCAACGTTGGTTCGTGTCTGGAAGTTATCACTTCTGAAGAACCTCACCAGTACGGTCAGTGAGGGTATGTCTTCCTTTTACAAAAATACTTGCTTAGGTACTTTCGTTATAAAAGGAACTACATAATATTTTCATAAACTACATTCTTCTTGATTCAACGGTTTAGTATTTAGACTCTACCTTAATTTACAGTGAATTTAAGATTTAATTTAGTAAATTCCACGACAATGAGGCATGAGCATAATAATAGAATATAGTTAGCGAATGGCCCCAATCACAGAAAATTATAAATATTCAGTGCATGCAAGTAATATTACGCGATACTTGGGATCGATGCCTTTTATTTCTGGCACCGTCAATGCATATTATACATAATTTTATTGGCGTTTGTGCATTGCACACATAATTTGCATCTAATTAAAACATTCAATTACTTCATTATTTTCACACGTGAATCAAAATGATTCGTATTTCTACGATTTAATATTAACTATAGCTAGCTTATGTACGCGGTTTCGTCCATCGGATGTTGAATAAATTTCGCAGTAGTATATTTTAATTGAGTTAAATATTATTGTAATAGATTTCTATTCAACTTGCAAGATGTTATTGTAACTAATTTCAACATAGAAAAATTAAAGTGAAAAAAAATATTGATCGAATCTACAATGTTTCAGTCACTGTCTTCTTGATTGTGTAAGTACCTACAATATTGTTTTTTTTATGGGCAATGTTCAGAAAATTGAGTTAATTATAGATTTATACCAATTTTGATTGAAAGAAATTCAATTTAAAAACTTCACAATGTTACTTTGTTTTTACAATATCTGCGTATGTTCCCATGGGTACATACCAAATTATTGTTGACATGGATAAGGACATTACCAAATATTTGTAAGGACCCAGAGTCCACAACCATCGATTAGACCGATATTTCAGTCGCTTTGTTGGACGAAAAAAAAATCAAAACAGGCATAAAAACTATCCCTTTTAGAATCACAAAAACCACAAACACACGGGATCTATTTTCGTTTGTAGGGCCTAGCCGAATTCATTAAACAGCCTTTCTTTGATCTGACAAGAAAGCCGACTTATAAAGGTATAATCCGATACACATAAACAACTCGGAGGCTGGCTAATTAGCAAAATACAATACGTCCAGCGTCCCGTTATTTGCGTTGCCATGGAGACGACATATTTTAACATTAATTTGACGTCTCACGTAGATGTGTTACTATTTTGCTATACAGTTATGTGTGTTTGTAATAAACATATGATTACGATTGTTTTGACGAAGAGTAAGCAGAGTTGTATCTTTAGTAGAGCACATATCGCCAGTTATATTTCTGAATAGATAATTTCTCTGAATATTCTGGTACAAATAATAGTGTTCAGAGGATAAATCAGGTACTGCGAACTTAAAGAATCAGTTCTTCTTTAATGAGGATGTGGAAACCTAGACCGCGGTCCTGGTCCCGAAAGCCCCTCGACCCGAAACTGCACTCTATTTTCTACTAGCTGTTCCCGGCATGCGTTGCAATGCTCTTTTTCCTACCCTACCTACCTACTACCCTACCTACCTACCTACTACACTACCTACCTATTACCCTACCTGACCCGGCGAACTTCGTACCGCCTAACAGTCAATGAATGTAGTTTTACCTTTTAGCTGAGATAATTTAGGCTTTTTTTTTTCTTTTCATTGTTTTTAAGATGTATTCTGCTATTCGGGGCGGAGACAAATCCAACGAATAAAAAACCATGAAAATTGGTCCAGCAGATCTCGAGTTAGAAGTGTTGTAACAAACACGACTTTGTTTTATATACACACATCAAAGGTGTCTAGGGATCAACATATATTTTTGCAATAAATTTTCTCCTGATTGATATTATTTAAAATTTTCTTTAAGGATTCATCAAATAAAGTGTTTTCGTTTGTCACAGTAACGATAAACCAAGTCACCTTTGCATTAATAAAGAAATTTGCCATTTTCCTAATAAAGGGATTTTTGACATTTGAACCACTAACATTAAAGTTCGAAAAAAAGCCTGAAATAACAGTTTTCTTTAAAAATTTTATTGGGTAACTTAAACAATTAATAATCCGTGTTTCTACCGCGAACACTAACAACACAAGAACATCGGTTTGTAATACTCAAAATGAGTTCATCCAAATCACGCTGTGGAATGGCCGCCCATGTTCGTTGCAACAACAAAAAAAGGTCTTCTTGCGACTGGATACCCTCCATATTCGGCAGAGCTCTTCTCTGTAGCATGTCCCATGCATGCTCAATCGGGTTCAAGTCTGGCGACTGAGCAGGCCAGGGCAGGACATTGATGTTAGCTGCGGCGAGAGTCTGTCTTACAACTCTTGCGGTGTGCGGTCGTGCATTATCATGCATTAACTGAAATAAGGGACCGATTTGCACTTGTAGAGGAACGATGACGTCTGATACAATCGTCTCAGCATAAATTTGAGCGTTGAGGTTGCCTCTGATCCAAATCAACTCAGTTCTTCCGCCGATCCAAATACCCGCCCATACCATGATGGTTCCACCGCTATAAGGATGGACTTCCTGGCAGGATTTTAATCGCTGTTGGCGTCCAGGGGTTCTACAGTGTCGTATACGTCTTGTATCCGGTCTCATACCAAAACGAGACTCATCAGAAAAGCACACGAAACGCCATTGTTCTTCTGCCCAATTTCTGTGTTCAAGAACCCATTGATATCGAATCCTACGATTGTGCATTGCTATAGGTGGTACCCGTAGCGGTCTTCGGGAATGAAGGTTCACTTCATGCAAGCGGTTTCTGACTATTTGGTCGCTAATTAAGTTCCCTGAAGAGTGATGAAGCCTCACGGCTAACATCATGGCGGTTATTGTTGGAGCTCTTCGAGTTAAGATTTGAATATATCGGTCTTGTCTCCGTGTGGTGCAGCGATACCGTCCTCCATGGTGCTCAGCCACGGTACCAGTGCTTCGGTAACGTGTCCAAAGTCGACTGATAACACTCTGACTTGTATTCAGAGCTAAAGCCACAGTACGTTGCCGGGAACCAGCTTCTATCATTCCCACGGCTCTGAGCATTTCTTCCCTGCTTAAATGACGTCGCCGCTCCATAATAACGTTGGTTTTAATCAGTAGTAGGGAAACAGTAGCACTAATAATGTCTTCAATGCGTTGTATGTTTTTATAGGGAAAATATTGACAGCTGATTTTCATCTTTTACTCGAATTTGATTCACAGTTCCTGATTCAAATTATGAAATGCACCAAAAAGGATCCATATAAATTTATAAAATCATAAATTTATTACAAAGCCACATCTCAATCTCAAGAAATCCGCATAAAAATGCTTGATCCCTAGACACTTTTGATGTGTTTATATAGACCTGCAAAGTATTTTATATCAAAAACACAAATCTCTATAAGCAGCTATTTTCGTTACTTTAGCGAATCCAAAAACTTATTTTGATTTCTCCGTGTGCAAAAACACATTTGGTGGTCATAATAATGAAAGTCGTGGCTTAAAATACAAATGACGTGGTTACATAGTTGCATCTATTTCTTTCTAATATCTCCCTTCCAACTCTTTCCTACCACTGTTTAGTTTTTCAGGCTTGTTTTGGAGGCCAGATAGGCAGTTGCTCCATGTAAAATACTGGTATTCAGCTACATCCGGTTAGACTGGAAGCCGTCCTCAATATAGTTGGAAAAAGGCTAGGCAGATGATAGTTGTCAGTGTGTAACTTAGCCTTAATACCGATGGAAGTTTATGGAAAGTAAAATATTTTGATTTGATTTTCATAGCGGTGATGAACGGAATCATAAGCTATCGAAAAAGTTGTGCGAATCTTATTGAAATTGTATTGTCAACTCTCTTATTAGACATTCATATTAGCATTATCTCCTGTATTAACACCAGCGACGCGAATTTAAACGTTTTCTGTGTACTGGTGTAATATTGACATATAGATTACGAGATGTTCAGTGCAACTTTGTTTCAAAGCGGTAACTCGTCTGTAAGATCTGCTGAATATTCTCGTAAAAATTATAAATAAAACTTTAAGTGGTCATGTCAGAAACTATTGGTAGATTTAATGGGTAATACTTAGACGGTACCCGTACTTACTTTCTCAAGTGTTTTTAGTACATCAACATACTTCCTAAGAAGACTCTATTTGAGATAGATTACATAGAAACTCAATGTAACGCACTCAAAATATTGTGCTAATAGATGCATTAAGTAGTAAAGGGTTACGGAGGACTTTAAAATAGGGTTATTTTTAAAACTTGAAAAAAAGGAAACTTTGTCCCTCAATATCTCCACTAGCAGGTATGATCCAGAACATACCATTGGCTTTAATAAAGCCATTATAAACAAGAAGATTATGTTAATCATTCCATTGGCTGCCATTTCAATTATCTAGAAACAACACGTTCTGCACTATTTGCAATAAAAATAATAGACTTTCTAAGTTCCGTGACATCACGTAAGTTGAATCAAAGAATGGAGATGTAATCGAGTGTTACAAATCAACGGACACACCGACGTAATCTCATGTGTTCCTGGTACTTTTAATGAGTGAAACCATCACAATTGGATCAGCAATCGACTATGGTTTTCTATAGTTAGTCCAAGGTGGATTTAGTGAATAATGATATGATAGAGAAAGGAGTAAATGATGCCCTGACGTCTTACGGGAGAATTGAAGGAGAAAACCGTGTTGCGTCGACCCCAAATAGAATGGGACAAGGGTAGGAAGGTTCACCCTTGTTTGGTATAACAACGTTTTGTCGTAAATCGTTTCGGCTAATTTTAGTTACAATAAAGTCATTTCGTATAATTATTCATTTGACCGAATGATTAATTGGTAGATTTTTATTTAGCATATTTATCTAATTGAAATAATGCCATTTGACCGAATTTTCAAATGTACTAATTTTATTTAAACTAATGTTTCACTAGACTAATAAAATGATTGAGTCGAAAGATCGTATCGAATATTCAGTTCATTAATAATTCGTTTCCTTTCATTCGTTTCCGTCAGGAGGTCGGCGGAGCCCCGCTGCGGAGGTCTCCAATTTCTGTCTGCAGGGTTTAAAGGGAACTAACTAACCAAACCTCGGAGTGCCCATGACGTCGACCGTCTAGGGTTAGAATTTTTGACACCAATTGAATATTCGATAAAATACATGATAAACAACCTGAACATTACATCAAATTTTAATAAACATTATACCTTTTGAAAAATAGCGCAAATGTTGTTATCGCAAATAATTATTCGATGAAATGAAAATTATGTTAATCGATATTATAAAAATTGATGATTTTCTTAAACGTTGTTCGAATTAGTAACAGTACATCAAAAGTTGTTATACCAAACAAGGGTGAACCGGGTAGGAAGATGATGCGTCCAATGGCTGGTGACATTACGACGCTGATACTTTTCTATAGTTAGTCCAAGGTGGATTGAGTGAGGAATGATATGAAAAAGAAAGGATTATGCCCTGACGTCTGACGGAAGAATGGACGAAGAAAACGTGTTGCGTCGACTCTAAATAAAATGGGATAAGGGTAGGAAGATGATGCGTCCAATGGCTGGTGGACATTACCACGCGGATCATATAAGAGATTGTAAATTATTTTTGGTTTTTCATGCAAAAATTCTGTCAATACAATTACAATCAATTAGCGACCGATTTCGTAAGTACACATTTTGTTAAAAGAAATCTGGAAAAATTAAATACATGCATCAAACCTTAAGTGCAAATAATAAATGGTGCTGCCTTTTTTTTTTTTTTTTGTGGGTGGAAAATCATCGAATAACCCCCCCCCGCTCTTGGGCAGAGCGAAGGGGAGTGTCAGACTTCTACTGACTAAAAACCAAACCCATGTTCCTTCTTCGCCCTTGTGTCGGAGCCGCGTTATCCTTTCGACAATCCACAGTCCCGACGGGAAATGGTGCTGCCTAAAAATTTCGCTTTAACAGAATCGCATTGGATAAATAATTCTGATTCCAATCCGTATAATGGCTTCAAATTGACAATTAACTGCATATAATTCACAGTAAGCCTTTTTTGATTTGACCATGTAAAAATACTTTTTCAATTACAAAATAATAATTAAAAACTACAAAGAAAAACTAACTAGAAATGTTACGGTTTTCTTTTCCGAATATTCTATTATGAAATGAATTGAGTTTTATTCAGCTACTATATAAATATGTCACTAATTTATGAATATTAGGGGACTTGCTAATTAATAATAGTGATATGTAGGGAATTTAGACAATGAATCGCTTATACAGGAATTGTTTGTTGTGGCCTTTGGGATCCCCTGGTCTACCTGGAGAACGTCTCACCTACTGACCTAAATGTCCGTTCACGTGAACCGTGGACGATTTGGTCAAAGCCACGAATAATTACACGAACATAAAATATTATTATACACACATATCGCCACATAAGCCTCCCCCAAGTGTCGCCATATTGGCTGGTCCCGTGCGCCACATTGACTGGTTGAATCTACTGGATGCACCAGCGGATCCAACCTTCACCAAGTCATCGGTCCACCTAGTGGGAGGCTTTCCAACGCAACGTCTTCCGGTTTGCGGTCACCACTCCAGAACTTTTCGGCCCCAACGACCATCCGGAGAATATCTACTAAAACCAATTGAAGAGAAAAATAATATACCTAATTAATTCGGGATACAATGGGACGCAACGGGATATTTTAAATATTCTAATAACACTATACATACTTAAAACAGGCCGGATGGTCTAAATCAGTAAAAATATCGGACGTCCTTACCAATATTATATAAACAACATTCTTATATTTTTATAAGATTATTGAATCAATGAAATTATATCCATAATGGGTGTGTTACGTTTGCGTGTTGTCCATAAAAGATGCAAATGGTTAAATTATTACCCAGTCTGCTTGTTTTAGCCTAGAATGACATTCTAAAATGCAGGTAGCTATTTCTATATATATCTTATAAAAACGATCTAGAAAACGGATTGACGCACTTTTAGTCATTAAGCCAAAGATATATTAAAAAATATGTATATTTGTATTATCTTTACGGGAAGTTGAATCACTTAAATCAAATATTTATGGTGTAACAAATTGATTTCATCTCTTCACACAGACATAATGATTACGACTCGTTCCCCAAAGGTAGTGGTAACAACTGCCCCCACATTTCGCCAGGAATGTTAAAGTACCTACAAAGAGAGGCTGAGAGGCGCCTATTGCTAGTAACCGGCCACCAATCTAGACTCCGTGGCTTGGGAAAAACCCAATAACACTTTGTCCGACCCGGAAATCCATCCAAAATTTCATGCAACTAACAAGGGACATAGCTTAGAGGTTTAACTATGTCCTGGGTGGGAGACATGTGTTTTTTAAATTATTTACGGTAAGTTAGTTCCCGTAAGAAAAAAAATATCTACACTTTAACAGACCTGAAAGTGGAACCCAAGTCCATTTCTAATAAAAATCTAAACAGACCCTAAGAAAAATAAAGCCTTAGAACAAAATGGTCCTCAAAAGAGAAACATCATAACGACACAGCAAGACACCTTATCTTTGCAGAAAGTAAACACAATGTTACCAGTTTTCGTTTCGAGAACACAAGTGAAATTAATGGATGGCTCGCAGCATGTCTGGGTTATATCTGACAAGCGATGGCTTGTCAGATATAACCCAGACAGTCTATGTACAGTCAGATAGGCTCATCATTAGATGTATGATGAGCCTATCTGACTGTACATAGACTGAGAAGATGTCTAGTAAAACACACAAAGTGATAATGTGTTCTTGGCTTTTTACCACCGACCACGCCTATAAGACCCAAAGGGTTAGGCATCTACAGCATCCCTTTTTTTTTTGAGATGACTAATCATGAAATGGGGTCATTTGGTGACACTCCCTCCCGCTCTGGTCAGAGCTGGAGGGAGTGTTAAAGTTGTGCGGACTAAACACCCAACCATGTTCCTTTTTAGCCCTTATTGTGCATAGTATTGGAATTGTTTTCTGATCAACAAAATGTTTGTGGTTCTACGAGATAGAGTAGAAGGATTTACATAATTTACTGGTAATGATTTGTACTAACCGTACTTAATAAATAAATAGCACATCCTTATTCCAATGGGTCCCATGTGATACAGGACGATCCTATTTCTTTCAATGCGTTGTCTTTTATAAGCCATTGACAGAAAATACAACGACAGGCAACCAATAAATTGACTGATGACTACTATTCTCTATTACTATATTCAGTGACATCTAGGGGTAACTTGGATTCAATCACATTTCATTGTCTTTGGTACTTCAGTAGAAGAAGGAATAGTTTGTTTCAGATCATTAATACCTACATAGTAATTACGATACCTCTCATGAAATCTGCTCAAATATGTGCAGGGCGACTAGTTAAGTTAGAGACATAAACTTAACAAAAATGAAGGCCAAGAGCCGACACCCAAAAATAAAATGTAAACTAATATTTCGGACATTGTGTAACATCGATCAATACGGCACTAATGAATTCGTCCGATTACGCGTTCGTGCGTATGCTGTATGCAGAAATGTCAACAAACCCTTGGTTTCCCGGTGCTCCTGAGCTCACCCCACCATGTAGAAAGTGAAGGCGCTGCCGTCCACAGCCGCTGCGCAAGCGCATCAAACATACGCGGCTCAGCGACGGACCACGTCGAACGTCGCTGTTCAAATATATTCGAACTTCGAACTAAGTCAGTTACTTTTAAACTTGTGTCAGTGTTGCTAGCTGTTCTAACCCTACAATGAAGGTTTACGTATTTTTAGGTAAGTCTTTTTATTTTTTTTTGTTTATTGCATGTGATTTTTTTCCGAAATTTGAGATCACCTATTTGAAAAGAAAAATGATAACACGCAAGTGCCAATATCTTCCTGATTTACACATTAAACAAAGCATGAAAATTCTTGATGGTTATTAGCCGGCACGGAACGAAAAAAAGTACGCACGACAATTTACCGCCAATTTGTTACTAACGCGTATTCTTTGCGGTAAAGACGTTACCGCAAAACTTTGTATAATGATGAGGTTTATCGACAAATTCACAAGTGAAATTGAAATTGTTCCTTGTACACACGGCTACACATCAAGCTATACAAAACCAGTATAATCTGATCGTTCATTGTGCGAAAAGATCTAGTAAAGAGAGGCCAAGATTAACTGGTTTTGTATAGCTTGATGTGTAGCCGTGTGTACCTACTTATAATACCGCAAATCACGAAGTTTGGAGAAAATTTGCGGTACGAAGTCATTGTTCTTTTCCACCCTTGTGGCGAAAAATGACGATTGTACAATAGATTCAATTGTCTTCACAAGGAAATGTGAAGGTGATTGACGGATTAAAACACGCATGCTTAGAATAAACGACAATGTAATTATGATTTCTTTGATAATGAAAAAACAGCTTAATAGTGTATTGATGGAACGCGAGCCAACATGCGAGTGTTTGCGTGTGTATTCATGTTTTGTTGTTTTTTCGTAGAGAATTTTGCTAACTGGGTCGTGTGTTGTAAATATAGGATGACAAATTGACGATGATAAATACTTGAAAAAAAAGTAAGGAAATGAATTGGAAGAATAGGCTTTTGTGAACTGTTGACCATAATTATTAACATTCGGATCCGGAAAATCGACCCTTGATTTTCAATTGATTTTAAAATTTAAGATGATAATTATAATTTTGTAAACAGTGTGTGTGGTAATATTTGTAAAGAAACGACTTTTAATAAGTTAAAAAAAAAAACTACTTTCTGTCTTACCTTCACTTTTATTTCGCCACAAAAAACGCACAACATCAAAAAAAAAGTTTTGCCTATCTACGAATATTACGGTAGTTCTCAAAAGACAAAGACTAGTAAAAACTCATGTAAAATTAAGTAGAGCGTCAAGCACCCAGATAAATTAGTAAGCTAGTTATAATCTGCCAATATTTCATGTAATTTTATTATATTTTTACATAGCATCGTTACGCTTCCATTCTTAAAAGAGGTGTAAGCCGGTGGTACATGTAACATATGAAAATTACACTAAGAATTATTCGTCTCGTGTATTCGGATTTGATTTAATTACTTTTACTAATTATACCTACTTTTTTACATAGAAATTACTATAGAAACAGATGTTTATTGCTGTTGTACTGTGTTTTAGGATTAGGAAATTACTGACTACCTCATTCGTTCGATTCTGGGGTCGAGTAAAGTGATATTGGATTTTTTTCATCAGTAACTTCTTAGTAGCATCCATGGAGTCTGGATTTGTGCCCGAATGATGGTGATAGGCTCATCCCATATTATTTAGGATGTAAGACATAAGTGGCGAGGTGTGGGTGGGATGTGGACCTAATAGTACCTACCTACACCCACATTTCGCTTGCAATAGGAGGAGAGCCTTTTGCCATCAGCCAGGCACAGATCCAGACTCCTTAGTGGATACTGAGAAATTCCTGTTAGAATAAACCCAATAACACTTTGCCCGACCCGGTAATCGAACCCCACGACGACGAAGGGCGACTGGCTCAGCAGTCGCACTTGCGAGAAGACCGACGATGCATTCGAAAAGTTTTATGTAGTAGATAAGTATAAAATGAACGATAAATATCAATACAAGTGCGTGTGGATTTCGAAATTAAAAAAAAAGCAATTTCAGTCTAAACAATGCACAGTAAAAGTTAAAAACCGAAAAAAAAAACCACATAAAACGAAATTGAAACTGTTTTACGCATTAGCAACATACTCATTATTTCTGCAATTAAAACTTCGCAATAAGTAAAATTATCCGTAAAGATGGGATCAGTAATTTAGTATTGTGAAACAGTTTCCACAGTGCATCGCGCTATTGTATTACTGTTTGTCTTGCACTGTGGTTATCGTAATGAGCAGCAGCGGTTGTGGCCCCAACTTTCAAGCAGTAAGTCGGGTTCGAACCCAGACAGGCATTACTTTGTGTAATTTATTTCAACACTGCTCTCAAAAATGGTGAAGGAAAACATTGTGAGGAAACCGGAATATCCTAGAACCAAAATCTCGAAGACATATGACATCAACCAACCCGCACGTGGTGGATTATGGCCCATTCCCTTTCACAGAGAGGCCTGTGTTCCAACAGTGGGAACATTATAGGGTGATTATGCTCCCGTCGGGGCTGTGGTTCCCGTCGGGGCTGTGGTTCCCGTCGGGGCTGTAGTTCCCGTCGGAGCTGTGGTTCCCGTCGGGGCTGTGGTTTGTCGAAAGGTTAACGCGGCTCCGACACATGGGCGAAGAAGGGACATGGGTTTGGTTTTTAGTCAGTAGAAGTCTGACACTCCCCTTCGCTCTGCCCAAGAGCGGGGGGGGTTATTCGATGATTTTCCACCCACCAAAAAAACAAAAGGGTGATTATGCATAATAAGTAGAAATTGCCTCGTTGGTTTAGTAGTCGTTAGCGCGACTGCCGAGTTTGAGGTCCTAGGTTCGATTTACGGGTCGGGCAAAGTGTTATTGGGTTTTTCCATCAGGAGTTTATCAGTAACAGCCACGGAGTCTCTAATTGTGCACGGTTGATGGCAATAGGCTCGCCCCCTGTGGGACATAAACATAACTGACAATAATGTGGGTATACATACTACGTACTGTTGTTTAAAGTTTTATTTCTGCACGATTATTGTAATTTTTTATGTTATATTTTAGTTTTTTTTTGCATGCTGTGTCTATCGCACCATATTGTACACTATGCTTGTATCTTTTTGTTGTAATAGATGAAAAAAAAGTGTAACAATAATTGTAGATAGGCCAATAAATAAATAAAGTACCTATACCTCTGCTTAACCCTTCGGTAATAACAGGCATAATGTTATGTTATGTTTAGTAGAAATTTATCCGTCGAGATGGAATCAGTAATTTAGTATTGTGAAACAGTTTCCACAGTGCATCGCGCTATTGTATTACTGTTTGTCTTGCGCTGTGGTTAGCGTAATGTAATGTCAATTTAATGGATTATAATGCGGTTCAGTTGTCAGTATTGATTTTAAGTGTCGTCTTTATGTTACTATTGTTTGGTTTATATTGGGAGGTCTCTGAAATAATTGGACTTTTATTTAACATTAAGTTTAGTTTGTACAACATTTTGGTAAGGTTAGGTTATGCTATAAGGTTTGCCGGATTTACATAATTATGCACATTAAGGCATGCTTTACCTACTTACATAAGTACTGTAGATAGGTACTTCAAAATGAAAATTAGCTACATCGAGTTCAGATATTTTTTTTTAGATACTTCGTACATACATACATAATTATAATATGTTCAACTTTAATATTTACATTATTTTATTAAAAAAAAAAATGTTTTCTAACTAAGTAACATTGAATGTATAGATTGTATAGTTCGTGACTGGATTTCAACGTAACCGTCCCAGAATGCAATATAATTCAACAGGTTTGTTGCTATGCTACAGTTACTAGATCGCGTTACACATCTTTATCTACACTTGCTCTAATTATTATAACTAAGGAGTATCTTAATGATTCTGCTTCAGGTTAACCCGTGCCTAGGTTGGTCTGAGAATGGGGCCAATCATGGCACCCATTACACGCCGAGTTTCCTCTGTGCCTCTGAACTTTAAGGTGAGGTTGCACTACTTTGATTTTATGTACGCACGACCTCATCCCCCGCCCTGCCGCTCGAGCGGATAATGCCTAAATTTTGACTGTTTTTTCTCTCTTGGAGAAAAATGATAAAGAAATTATACATTATGTGACCCGAGATAATACACATTTTTTACGACCTTTATTATGATATAAGTTTTATTTTTCAAAGCGTACCTAATATAACTCAAGTAAAACGATTATTTAGCCATCATTTGGGCATGTCTTTGCGATTTAATTGGATGCAGTGAAGTGTAAGTAATCGTGTATCGCGTGCCCGACATATCATGATCGAAGAGTCGACTATGTAATAATTTTTTTTCAAAATTTAAATCCGTTCCATGTACCTACGAGTAAAACGCTATTGTTGACGACGTTTATCGGGGTAACCTCGCCTTAAGACTTAACGTTCAGAGGCACGGAGGAAACTCGGCGTGTAATGGGTGCCATGATTGGCCCCATTCTCAGGCCAACCTATTAGTCCCGGGTTTTATTTGTAGATCTTTGACAGTTAATACAGGTAGTCAGTGGTCTAAAAGTCTGAAAATTAGTCTTACCAAGGGCATATTACCCGGTAATAACTAGGTTTTGGAGATAAGATAGACCGTAGCTCCATGAAAAACAGTGGAATTCAGCTGCATTCGGTTAGACTGGAATCCGCCCTAAATATAGTTGGGAAAAGGCTAGGCACCATGTTGTTTCTACACTATATTTGCCATGTCGACGTCTGTAGCAAGATTTGATCTAATTATTACAAATTATAGTGTTTAACAATTAAAACGTGAGAAACAAACCATAAACGCGGACAATATTTTTAAAATAAATATTTTTCTAGTATGGCAACAATGTAAAAGACAATTTTAATTTATGGTTTATGAGGTCAATGACTATTTGTCAAGGTGGAAATTAAAAATAGTAGTTTAAGAATGAGGATAAAATAACTGGCTTTTGTGTTCTCACAGTCATTTAATTTTAGGAGCCCCTTAATTTGTTATGAAATATTGAAGGCCAAAAGGCAAGTATATATTCTTATATACTAATTTCAGTGTTCCTTTTGAGAGTTTAATAAAAAATCATCTCTTTCTTGTCTGGTTTTGCCAAAACCCAAAAAGAAGGTACTGCTTTTTTTACCCGACTACGGCGAAGCCAAAAGAAAGGGTAATGATTTTGGCAATCTATGTATGTAGGTATGTATGTTCCACCGTAGCGCCTAAACTACAGAACGGATTTTAATAAATGAGGTGTCAATAGATTCGTAAGAATAGCCCGGGTGTCATAGGCTATATAAATTTTATCAGTTTTTGTTATGACGGAATTTAAATGTCAGATTCAAAGCCTCAAAAAAAATAATTTGAGATAATCATAACAATGTTTGGTATCAAATAAAAGGTCTTGACGAGCACATTACAAATATCTATATTATATTATAGTTTAAGTCAAAATACACGTTTAGAATGCGGTCAAAAAGTTGGCCGCGGTTTGTAGTCGGGTTTTAGTTTTTAAACTTGTTATAAACAAATATCAAGTCTCTTATCATCGATAAAAAATACAATACTTTAATACGTGGTAACCGATTGTACGTCGGTGTTCTTTGCACTCTTTATAAGGTCCCATTAAAATAGGTGGACAAAATTTCAGAAATCATTCAGACCACCAAAATAAGGACGATGGTAAAAAAAAAAATAAGAAAAACGCATTTAAGTACCTACTCATAAAGGATGAGTTTGTTCTAGAGTCCAATTAATTATTTAAACTAAAAAAAAAACTGTTTATTTAATGTTTTTTTTTGTTTAGATATGTTTGGTTAGACCTACTGAACGCTGCGTTAAAATTTGTCCACCTATTTTAATGGGACCTTATATGTACAGACGCCTGCACATAAGGCTAGCCGAAACTATCATCATTTTCCTGCCCTTATCTCATTCTATTTGGGGTTGGCGATTACTTCTTTCATTCTTCCCTGTTAGACGTCACGGTGGCATTTATTCCTTTCTCTTTCATATCATTCCTCACACAAACCATCCATCTTTTCTTTGAATTTCCTCTCTCTCTCTTTGTCCTTCTTAAAAGCTATCAAATTATCTCAAAATCTAATAAAAGAATATATGACAGATTGTAAGTACCTAGTAGCTTGATGTGTCTGTACTTTTTAGTAGCAAACAGAAACAGCTATTTCACAGCTGCCAATTATGAACATATACTTATTTATAAAACCTACAATATACCTATAAAAACAGTGCTGACAACACTGTTTAAAACCTACTATTATAAACATCGCCAGATCTCCCTATACAAACAAAACCTATTCCTACTTACAATGTAAGAATTTCTTAGAATAGGCTGAACAATGCATCGTACGTAGGCCTCGGTAAGTTTTTCTAGCTGTAGGCAATAACCGCTGTTTTTCCCGCGTGAATTTTCTAATGTACAGTCCGTTCACAGATATTATTTTAAACTAAAGTTGTTGCTACTGTCAATGTACCTGTGTATTTATTTTATTACTGGCAGTTGTCTGCGACCTTCGTCCAGGGCCCCGAGTCTGCTATTCAATAGTGTCAGAATGGTCTATCATTGATCTCATAATTGTTGATTGATGACAAGCCAAAAAGTACCTTTAGTTCTGTCGACTTAAGGTACTTTTTGGCTTGTCGTCTACTTGTCAAAATCAACAATTAGACTCGGGGCCCAGGTAAAATTAATATTAAAAAAAAACTTCCTTATTTGAGTTGGAATATACATTTGTTATCGATTTCAAAGGTTTTTTTTTAATGGAATTTTAATCCTCTCCCTAAAATTAAAGCAGCCCATGCCAGATACTTCTATTTTATTTATTTATATTATATTTATATTCACAAACAGGAATATAGGAAATCTTATAATATTTGAGAACAACCACACAGACTACAGACCTGTGAAAGGAGGAATGACAAAGTATAATGTAGACTAAGTGTGTGAGAAAAGGAAGAAAAAAAATGTGTTTATAAATGGTCGTTACTATTAAGGTACGTGTCTACTTACAAGTCTGTCAAGACGATAGTGGTCTTTCTTTACGGTGTTACCAGGATGCTTTTACGTTGCAGCTGTCAAAGGTATAATTTTCTATGACAGGACTGTACCGACAATAATGACATTATTGCCGTCATAAGTTTTAATGTACTTATTAGTAGTAACAATTTTGATATTATTATTGTTTGTCACCTCATGTATGGCGATTACCCTTAATAAGGTAGAATTTATGGTGTTATTGTAGGTAATAGCGCTTTATATGGCAATTACGACATTGCCTCGTTAGGACGTAGCTTTGACTTTCGTTTTATATTTGTCATTACTTTTATTTTCACTGAGTTTACAGTTTATGTAAGTTCTTAGTTATATGCAATGTTTTGGCTTTTCGTATATCATTTGCTACCATTTAACTATTCGAGTACTTTAGATGAAAAGCTACAAATTGAAAGCCACCACAAAGTTAAGCACTTCATCTCAAGTGCACGTCTGAAATTGAAATCCATTATCTTAGTATTATGATCCTAATTTAAAATCTTTTAGATATTAAAAAAAATTGGTAAAGCTTCATCGTTTTAGAAAAATTGTGTTTACAATTCATGTAAATAAAACAATGTTTAATGCATACCCTTTGTTTTTAAGCACCATGAAAACTATCACTGAAAAATACATAGAAAATCACTTCAATATTTTCGAACGAATCACAAAGAGGATGAAAGATCCACATAATATTCCGTCCATTACTAAAACAAACGAGAAAGAAATGGGCTTCTTTAAAATGGATCCATTTCTCGAGCTGAGCTGTCATTTGAAACGGAGCGATCATTTAAAAGTTCCCGGTTTCTTGAAACGACGGGGGAAAAACAAATAAATACACAATTTTGCTGTGAAATATGATTCTTACTTCATCCTTGATTGTTGAGCGTTGGTATTTGCACAGATTGAGGAAGAATTTATCTTATATAATGTAATCGGAATACATAGATAATCCAAACTAATATTATTAATGCGAAAGTAACTTCGTATGTTTGTTAACTTTTCACGCCTAAGCCTCTGAAGCGATCATCTTGAAATTTTGAACAAATATGTTATCAGGTGTAGAGAACGGACATAGTACCTACCTTTCATCTCGAAAAAAGTACTGTTCCCGGGGAAAACCAACAGATTTACTTGTACAGGTAGGTACCTATACCCATCAGGCAGTTAGGTAAGCTTGATTTGCGTAGTGAGGAAACCAGCACTGTTGGTCAATATAGATGCACCGGTATCTATATCTGTACAGTTCAATAGTACAGGCAAACCTGTCAGGTCACTAGCATGCATGGCTATCAGGTCTAAAGTTCAGTTCATTTTAATTGTCAGTTCAATCAACATGTTTAATTAAAGGTGTGATTTCAGCAAAGATCTAATCAATTCTCAACATAATTCGAAGGTTCAAGTATTGCGCTGTTTCCGTTAACTGTCTACGGTCTGTGGGAACAACTTGAACCGTTAATATAACAATTACTTGATATCGATCTGGAAACCGTTCTCATGCTGTCCTTCGCGCCATTTTGTAAGGAATTAGCCATTATCTGCTAATCTACAACTGTTTTAGGTACCGAGTTCACTGACGGGCTGACAATTTTCCACCCTTAAGCCCTGAGTAATAAGGTTGAAAAGTAGTCAACCATCAATGATCTGGGTAGTACGGTCTATGACTAAAGTGTCAAGATGTTTTATGAAGAGTTTCTGAAAATATATGTCGTTCTTGTGGTAGGGAAAATGGGTCTCCTGGTAGTTTGTGCCATAGTTGTACCCAAACTGTGTGATAGAACGAATGAGAAAATTGAGTCCCGCTGGTTTTACGAATTTGTAACACACTTATATCGTAGAACTTATATCGCTGTTTTATTTTGTGCCTGGCTGTACTTTAAGCATTATTACTGAGAAAACTTTTTGTTTCATTCGCGGTTCGAATTCGCATTCAAATTCTTCTATGGTCGATTCACACCGCGGTCCGAAACAGCCTATTCCTAAGAGCTCTACGGCGTTTCACACCGCGGTCCGAACAACTCGTGGTGCGAAACGACGAAACACCCGAATAAATGCTTTATCTCTCATAACAGGTTATAAATTACTATGGTGACTGTACTTGAAGTTCCCATCTGGTCATACAGTAGAACGTTAGTTCCACGAATACGTTAGATCAAAAGTTTTTGTTATCAGATAATACAATAGAAGCAATATGTTATGAATTACCTAATGCTTTTGTTAATGGGCATTGTGGTTTGTGATTGATTGAATTGGATCAGACAAAAAGGTTGATTCAAATGATCAATGTGGCTTGGTGACCTGAAACACCGGTTTTTTTCGAACCCTACATTAGGTGCTAATTCTCACAGTGTAAATATACCTCTACATGAGATAGCCCTCCGTAGATTGATGGGGTGAATTCAGTATGTTATAATTGTTAAGATGACCGATATAAGAAATTATTTGAGGAACCTTATGGTAAATCAATAATTTTGATTGGTTTAATTTCCTTATACACAATGTAGCGTTACCGTGGCAAAACGCACGTGGCGAACGGCAAGCGTGACGACGAGTTCGTCAACCCTAGGCAGGATGTCACGCGTCGTTCGTTAGAGTATTGCAACATTCATGTTGTTGTTATTTTAGCCAATTTATACGCAATTTATGCGTACAGAGAATGTCATTTTCCATTGAAATAAAAGAATAACTGAAAAAAAATCCGGAGAAAAAACCCGGCGGAATATGATTCTGGTCCTGTTGTCTCTTTTAGCCTGTATTTTCAAATCAAAATATTTAAACCCATTTTGCTACTGTATTTTTACTTAATCTTATATCCAGCATTCTCAAGTGCCCAAATTCCCCTAATCCGGATTCCAAGACAGATCAGATTCACAGACACAACTCCGCACTTTCCGTATCAAACGTGTTGCGAATGAGAAGTAAATTATGCTAGGCCATATTGGGCCATAGCTATATGTCATAGTGGCTGTTAATGGACGATGATGAAATGAGTATAGTCTAATGATGATGTAGATGTGATGGGCATTTGTTACGGTCCTTTGAAGGATCGCGGGGTATCGGTTACTGGTAGTTAGGTTACAAAATATTGGAAAGGTAACGGTGGAAATACTCGTGTGTTCCGCAATAGCTTTGTAAAATTTTCTGTAGAAAAGCCTGTTTTTGGTCAAATATTTCATTATACGTTTTTAAACTCGTTTTTCCGATTATGGTGCTTGTTATAGTTCCAAAATCAATGGGAAGTCAAAATAAAAAAATATCCCGTGTTGTGAATGATACATATTTTATGAACATATAACTACTAAACTAGAACTATGCGATCAAGAATTTTGGAGGAAACTATTTACCTATCATGATCATCATCATCATTTCAGCCAAAAGACGTCCACTGCTGGACATAGGCCTCCCCCAGGCGTCGCCACATTGACCGGTCCCGTGCGTCTCTCATCCAGCGGGTTCCTGCAACCTTGACCAGGTCATCGGTCCACCTAGTGGGAGGCCTTCCAACGCAACGTCTTCCGGTTCGCGGTCGCCATTCCAGAACTTTTCGGCCCCATCGGCCATCCGTTCTGCGAGCAATGTGCCCTGCCCATTGCCACTTAAGTCATTTACCTATGTAACTTTAAAATTAAGTTTTCAAGACCCATTTCAGAAATATTTTGAAGGGAGTTTGATAAACAATATGCATAATTACTTTTTATTTCTTCTTAATCATCATTTTGGAAAATACTTAGCTTAAATGTTTTTAAACAAATCCGTGCCAAAACAAACAAGAAGACTATTTACAAGTTACTCATTAGTTCTTGCTAATTTTGTATAATTATTCAGATACAATAACGATCTATCTATGAGAGAAGCTGTAATAAAAGGCTATTTAACGGTTGTCGAGTAACCAGGGTTAGGCCACAGGGTCAAGTGTAAGGCCATTATAGTGAATGTCTCAGAGCCAGGAGAAACGCAGAGAAATATTGCATAGCTTTGCTGCACTGTTACTAAGTATTATTTTCCCTTTGAACATAGATAGGAGTTAGAAAACTATTTGGAACGTATTATTTAAAAACACAGAAGCAATTTTTTTTTGTTAAAAAAAAGTAAGGCTAATGTCCGAAACGGATGGACCGATTTTGATGGGGCTTTTACTGCCAGATAGCTGATATTATGAGGAGTAGCGTGGGCATACATTTATTTTAAAAAAAAGTATAGAGTTCCGTCCAAAAAATAATAATCTCCATCTGATTTGTAACGTGAAATAGTTAAAGATTAATTGAAGCTTAAAATAAGTAGTTTATTTAATTACTCTTTTGCGTTTGCCAGTTTTCCTACATCTAAATCACAATGTGTAGATTCTAGATTGCCTGACAATAACCTTTTATAAATATCCTTTGTTCAAAACAAAATGTCTTCTTTTGTCTAATTGAAATCGTTTTTATTGTTAAGCTAAATTCTTTTGTTTGTCGTTGATTTTTATCGTTGTGTATATTAGAACCGCTTATGTAGCCATATTGTAAGGCTCTTTATCTGAACAATTAGTGGATGAATAGGTAATACAAAGTTGATACAAATCTACTGTTACTAATTTTAAGTTGGATTTTTACCTTAAAACTACATTTCTTTCGCTATACATAATGAAAAAAACAGGAAAATAATTAGGGATTCACTGCTAAACTACAGAGTTTTTGATAGATCCAATTTGTGGGGACAATGGTATTATGCAAATTCGAATTAAAAGTGATGAATGACTTTGCTCAACTTTTTAAAAATACAGATTGATACAACAATACAATAATAATAATAAAAAAAAAAAAAATCTCCTTTATTTTTTATTTATTTTTTTGTACTCTACCACAGTGCTGTCTTATTTTACCCTAAGGTTGACTGGTAGAGAATGCCTTGTGGCATTAAGTCCGCCTATGTACCACTATTGTACATGAAGTTTAGATAAATAAATAACAATACATGTACATAGTTGTTTACAAAAACATTACTTACAAGTTGTTTACGAGAATGATAGAAAGTGTTTTATGGTCGTAAAATAAATCAATTTCAAACGGAAAAATATACAAATTGTGAGTAACAATCTCACGCATTAATTAGTCACATTTCTCCGTCTTAATCGCTAATTCCGGCGATTTTGTTTTAGAAGATTTTTTAAGTAATTTATTACAGTTAGGTCTACACAAATTCATGATGACTGGTCTACAGACATTGTCCTCTAGTTATATCTCTGTAATTTGAAAATTGTAAACTACTGCCGTGTTCACTGCCGGTCGACAAACTTTCAACCATATTACTCAGGTTATAAGGATGGAAGTAGTAAACCGTCAGTGAGCGTGCCTACATAGGTAGTTTAAAGTCGTAAACTAAGTCTTTTGTCTATTATTTAAACGTTGTTTCATCATCATCATTTCAGCCAAAAGACGTCCACTACTGGACATAGGCCTCCCCCAGGCATTTTTGGGGGGGTTAAAATAAATAATAATAAATGCAAGACCAAGACGAGACTTAGCCAGTCTTGGTCTTGGTCTTGCGTCAATACAGCTGGTCTTGGTCTTGGTCTTGGTATTGCGCTCTCAAGTCTTGGTCTTGGTCTTGCAGCAAGAGTCTCGCAAGTCTTGCAAATACCTTTTAGCCTATTGCTATTTACTAAACACGTTAGTTTAGAACTAAGAACAACATAACAGAGTAGGTACATGTTTACATTGACAGTTTAAATTGACATAGGCATAGTAAACCACCAAATTATTAAATTAACTTCATATTAGTTATAAAAAAATATGCAACTTAGTCCTTAAGCGTAATTACTGACTTTAGGTAGGTACCTATTATGATTTACTGAGCGTGTTTAGTGGCTGGTACCTATTATGATTTACTGAGCGTGTTTAGTGGCTATCCTAAACTCTTCACAAACAGGTAGCGGTTAAAATAATTATCACTTACATATTTTTCATCATCGTCTCGACTTGATAATTCTAACTAATAAAATTTGTCGTTGTCGGAACAAAATACCTACTTAATTTAATTCAATTAATTTATTTATTCAGACATACAAATATCCATACAGTAGTACACAAATTCGCCAAAACATAGAAAGAAAATAATAACGCCCAGATCTCGGTTTGACTAAACTACGAGACGCAAGAGCCTTGCAGGCTAAGTCTTGTTCTTGCTCAAATCTTGCAGGGTTCAGTCTTGGTCTTGGTCTTGCTACAATAAGTCGGTCTAGGTCTTGGTCTTGCGAAAATGCAAGAACAAGACCAAGACTGCAAGACCAAGACCGATTTTGGGCAACACTAATTTACAGTGTTCTTTGTATAATTGTAAGCAACTACAAAAGTAGTAAAATATACGTCACATAAAACACATTCAGATTCTAGAGGACGACTACAAGACCAAATAAAACTTCAAAACAACATAGCGACACGAAAATGTGGATTGCAGTAATTTTCACGTTTGCATGTCGACTTTGTTTTTCCGCATCGTTTGTTTTTAGTTTGCATTTCATCTTTGAAATAAAATGTAAAGCAGCATTTTACGTGGTTTGTATAATTTTTGCTTCCTTCAAATGTAAAAACAAAGAAAAAAAGAAAAATTATGTATTAGTCTCACAAAGGTCATAACATAATGATAAAATATACTTGCAATCTTATTGTTTACATTTTGACTTGGAAAATACTGCAATAAGTGCCTATTAAGTGTTACAGTAATTAAATTTCAACTCTTGACGTTAAGCCCAGCAATGAAAATCCAACAAAATGTTTCTTTTGAATAGTCTGGTGTTTTAATTAAGGCATTGGAGAAAGATTAGGTAGCCTCGCTTTGCAACTGAATGTCTACAATCAGTGTACCGGATGAATCCGCATCGGGAAATCGAAGAGCTCCACCAACATACACTTTCGTAAATAAACAGTTGCAAAGTGATACTTAAGGAGACGTCTAGAAGAAAAAAGTTAAAATATAATTATTTGGTACTTGCCAAGAGTGCACACAATGTAGAACAAAATAATAAAAGAAAATGCAATATTATTAAAGCAATATAGTTTAGCAAAATGCAGGGCAATTTGCTGCATCATGATAACACAACTCAATAATAATTTCTCCTTTTTTATATTTTTTGTAAATGTATGTATTCTTCCATGGACATACTTCCAGACTATTTAGTAAAAAACTAATCCTTGGACATACGGATACCTAGAAAAAAATATAATTATATACATAATATATTTGAAAAAAAAAACCGAGTAACATTAGCATGCACCAAACACGCATCGCCTTAAGCCACAACGCCCACAGCCGTCTAGCCACACCAAGAACCTAGTATCTACATCCCACGTAGGTAATATCCTAAACCCATTAGATACCAGGATATAGCCGTCAACACGGAAAACTACGGCTATCTGGTACATTTCATAAACGGTAGGAAACCTACAACCGTATATCGTTTCACCATTAATTAATGAGTATTACAAGATTTATTAGATATCCAATATTGGAGTATGGTTTTATTGAATATCCTGTGTGTGTTTATGAGATTCCGCTGCGCGGCTGTTCTGGTTTAATTTAGAGCGATATTATGGTTATCTGTTGTGGCGATTAATTGAATTTAAGGTATACAGTGTCTCCGGCCACCGTAGACGTGGATATGTGGATGTCGAGTAATGGGCTAGCTCACCGTCCGTCCGTCCTATGAAGATGACAGGCCGTGTCACGCGCGCCTCAAAGAGATGTCACAGCAACATTGCCGGCGCCCGTAATGGGCCTACTACACGCACGCACTTCCTCACAGTTTTGCCTGCGGGATTACACGGTGCACACAGTACATCGCGCGTGTGGTTTGTAATGGTAATACAGTTTTACCAACCATACGCGCGATGTACAGTGAAGTGTGAACAAAAACTGTGGGGAAGTGCGTGCGTGTAGTTATAGGCCCATAAGGGCCGTCGCCTGTCGGGGCTGCGGGTTGTTCGAAAGAGATACCCCGGCCTCGGACACAAAGAGCTCAGAAGGAATATGGATGGTATTTAAAGTAATGTTTTTTTTTAATTTATGTTTCTATAATAATTTCACGCAGACGAAGTTCATAGGCAAAAGCTAGTTTGTGAATATTTATTTATTTATTTAATTTTAAAGAAAGCTTACAGACTAATAATTATTATAAATATCATGCTTAATAGTGTCATTTGCTAATTACAAGCTTCCACATGTATAAACAGACATTGAAGATATACAGACAATGAAGGATCGAAAAGAACGGAATTAATTATCTTCAATGCCTGTTAATCAGTTATCTTTGCGAAAAAATCTTGATCCAAATTAAAGCCACGATTCTTTTAAATAATCCTTTTTCTTCATTCTATACAAAACCGTGAGCTACTCACAGTCCAAACAATTCGTTTTTTAAGGAATTATTCCATAAAATAAACTGTCGGACAAAAAAGGCTTTACAAATACGGACAGCGCTTTGTCGCAGCGCTGAAAATAAACTTGAAATCATTACTGTGGTAAAATTTACTGAAAGATTCGTTTGAAACTGTCCTGACCTATTTCAGAATTGTATTGAATTATGTTTTTGCAGAATGTTGAGGGAATTTTACTTTGAAGATAATTCACTTCCCTCTAGAGGGCGCGCACGCGATCATTTGCTCCGTATATATTTTTGTATAATTAAATCAAAGCGGCAGTATTTAACAGTGGAAGTGGTTAAACATTCTCATAAACTAACAAGGAATCGGTACAAGTGTGGGCAAAACCTAATTCGTGAAGTGAAAGACATAAACTTAACTTTTCTAAACAGTGCCTAAGCCGGTGTCTAGTTGGATCAAAATACTGCAACTAAAGTTAAATCTACACAAAAACAGTGAAAACGTACTTTAAATAAATAAGACATTAATCTAACATCTATAGACCAGTGAATATTAATAAAATTATTACTAAAAGTGCATTTTTTCAAAAGGAAAAAACATGTGGCGTGTTACAACCATCTAAACAAAGAACTGACCTTTGATCCTTACGAATACTTACTGACGTTTGTCGCAGAGCTATAGTACCATTATTTCAAACATCTTACTTAATTACCAGTTGGTCGAGTTAGAAATACATCGACTGTGACGCAGCGAGGCGGTGGTTCGAATCTGGGATTCTACACCACTTTTTGTGAATCCTTAAATTGTTGATTCTGGTTTTCTAAGGATATAATAGTACCAAAATGGAACAACAGCGTAGTCCACCAAACTTTGTCGAATTAAATAGGACCCAATCGTTTTCGGATTCGGCATTAAATCTTCCTGACAATGTTGAAGGACAGGTAAATGTCGCGAGAAGGCATAAACGAAGACATGGTGACGAACATTTGGAATGTCTCGAGAACATCACGGCACAAATGAAGATGATGTTTACATCATTTCAAGATCAACAAAACCAGAAATTTGAACTTCTTAATCAGTCATTAATTTTTATCAAAGAATTGCACTCGGAATTAAAGAAGTCGGTTGAATAT
Source organism: Diarsia dahlii (assembly GCA_949775195.1). Classification (NCBI taxonomy): domain Eukaryota; kingdom Metazoa; phylum Arthropoda; class Insecta; order Lepidoptera; family Noctuidae; genus Diarsia; species Diarsia dahlii. Next base: position 9,829,286 of record OX459212.1, read on the forward strand.
GTGACCGCAAAATATGATGAATCATTGTCGAAAATTGAGCACCTCCAACAAGAAAACAAAGCATCAAACAAACAAATTTCTTTCCTGGAACAAAAGTTGGAATATTATGAAAAATCCTCTAAAGCCTCAACCCTCGAGATACGCAATATTCCAAAGACTGAGCCGGAGACAAAGCAACAACTCATGGGTATGGTTATGGAATTGGGATCTGCGATTCAACTAAACGTAAATGTACACACAACGGAAATACGTGACATTTACAGAACAAAATCGAAAAGTGAGGCTGTTGTAGTTGACTTTACAACTGTTGCTAGAAAGACAGAAATTATTGGTTCGGTGATCAAATACAATAAATCACAGAAAGTAAAAAAAGGGCTGCCATTAAACACAAACGACATTAAGATTAAAGGAGCCCCCCGTAATATTTATGTATCTGATTCTCTGACAGTAAAGTCACAACAGCTATTCTACTTGTCCAGGCAACTTACTAAAAGAAGAGGTTTTCAGGGATGCTGGATTTCTTTCGGAAAAATATATATACGTAAGAATGAGGGTGACTCACCCATTTACATTAAAAATATCGAAGATTTAGACAATATTATATGACTGTTAGTATTTTCGGCTAAACTGTTTGTCATTATTAAAATATGTTCACGAACTTATATCAATACACTGCACACAAAACATACCACATCTTTTCTCCTATTCTCGAAAGTTAAAATTATTAATTACACAAATTTAAACAAACAACACACACACATACACAAATTCTTACATAGAATCATGTTTTGGTTCCGCGGAGATAAACAAATATTGGAAAGGTGCGCTGGCTATGTTCCCTGTGCACCAGTTTGGTTAAATCTACGCTCATGTTTACCAATGTGTACTAGTTCCGAGCTCTGTACAACATACTTGATGATCTTAATAATATTCAGAACTAAACATGGTATTAAACTTTATGTGTCTTTCTTAAATTGTCCTACGATATGTTTTTATGACAACATTCGCTGCAGTAAATAATTTATTAAATAATTTGGATCAATTTAATGCATCTGTGTCTTTAAGTTGTAACCCAGAGCACTGCTCCAAATACATACCAACAGCTACCAACTACCTAAAAATTTTACAGCAAAATATACGTAGTATCAATTGTAATTTCAATGAGCTATCAGTACTTCTGTCTAGAATTAGCTTTAAATGTGACGTTATAGTGTTGTCTGAGTGCTGGCTCCGTCAGGTATCTGATCTCCCTACTGTATATGGATATAACTCTTATAAGACGAACCGAACGTTTAATCAAAATGATGGAGTGGTAGTCATGGTCAGTAACGAACATTATTACACAATAGAGGAACCACTACTATGTGAGTGCAACTGTTTGCTAATTAAATTTGGGACTAACATAGTTATTGTGGCAATTTACAGGTCACCGTCTTTTAGAAATTTGGATACCTTCCTGCAATCACTCCATAACATTCTTGAACAGTTGAAATCATTTCAAAATATAATAATTGTGGGTGATATTAATATAAATATATTGAATGCTGATTCTGATGTCACGTCATATCTAGATATTACCTCATTCCATGGTCTACTTCCTGCACATAACCTGCCTACAAGAGGAAATAGTTGCCTGGATCATGTTCTAGTTAAGAGTAAGTTGCAGTCCTATACGTTTAACCTCCACACCTCAATAACTGATCATGATGCTATTTTGTTTTGTCTCAAGCACAGGGGCTCAAAAAAACCCTTAAACAGTAGGGAAATCAGGAAGCTGAACTGGACCGGGATCATTACTGACTGCTCAAAGTTAGATTTTAGTCAAGTTTATGTTGAAAACGACTTGAACCTGGCAACCAATAGGTTTATCGAATTGTTGTCAAATCTAACAAATCAACATATGGTGATTGTTAAGATGCCTCGTAATAAAACTACCCTAAAACCCTGGATAACGCCAGGACTACTAAGATGCATTAAAAATAGGGACAATCTACATATTAAGGCTAAAAAAGAACCAGAAAATGAGATCTTGAGTAAAACATATAAACGATATAGGAACTATTGCAACAATCTCCTTAAAAATCTAAAACAAAATTATGAACAAAACCAACTGAATATGGCTAAGGGTAACTCTAAACTGTTATGGGACTCCATTAAAACTATAACAGGATCTAATAAAAATCATGAATCAGCTGAAGAGCTACTACATTCAGATCAAAGTCCTCAATCATCTATTAATAATGTTAATAGCTTCTTTTCTACAATTGGAAAGGTGCTAGCTCAACGCATACCCTCGAATATTCCACCCTTCAATAAACCCGCTGTATTCAAGGACACCTCCCCTAGCAACTCATTTGTCCTACTCAAAGTGGATATTAAGGAAGTTAAAACTGTAATCTTAAATCTAAAGAGTGAATGCTCACCTGGGTGGGACACAATCTCATCTAAGCTACTGCAAAGTGTTGTAGATTTGGTGGCACCTGTTATCACTGATCTCATAAATCGTTGCTTTGATGCGGGTGTATTTCCTAGAGCGCTAAAACAATCAATCGTTATCCCCATATATAAGGCAGGGGATACAGACTGTGTCAATAATTATAGGCCCATCTCTATCCTTTCTTCACTATCAAAAGTGTTTGAGCGTACTATCAATCATAGACTAATAAAATTCTTAGAGTCTAATAAAATGCTTGCTGAAACACAATATGGTTTTCGAGCACGAAAATCCACTGATGAGGCTGTTCACAAATTTTCTGATTTCGTGGTAAAGAACATGGATAAAAACAAAAAATGCTTAACCATCTTTCTTGACCTTGCCAAAGCATTTGACACAGTCTCTATCCCCACCCTAATTTCTAAATTAACTAATATGGGAATAAGGGGAAATGAATTGAAATTAATAACAAGCTATTTATCGGATCGTACACAGCGTGTAAGAATTGGAAACCATTTGAGTGACGAAGTTCCTATCGAGTACGGAGTTCCCCAGGGAAGTATTCTTGGCCCCACTTTGTTCCTGTGTTACATAAACGAGCTATGTCAACTTAATCTTGTAAACTGCAAAATAATATCTTACGCAGATGACACAACTCTCACTTTCACGGGAGATTCTTGGGAGGAAGTATATTCCTTCGCTCAATCAGGACTAAACACAGTCTGCCACTGGCTTGCTGCAAACTCACTCACACTTAATGCAGATAAAACAAAATATATCCCTTTTGCAATCAGGGGCGTAGAAACCTTTTTTCAAGACAAACCTCCCTTATATGTTCATCGGTGTTCATTCTCTCCTTTAAATCAATGCGCTTGCTCAACTATACAGTCGACTCAAAGTATTCGCTATTTGGGTGTAACTATTGATAGAAGATTGTCCTTTGATGAACACATTCACAACTTATGTAAAAGGGTACGGAAACTAACCTATATTTTTAAACAGCTTAGACACGTGGCAAATGGTGAAACAGTTAAAATGGTATATTTAGCACTTGTCCAATCCATATTGTCATATTGTGTTACAACTTGGGGAGGTGCCGGGAAAACGAAAATGTTGGAAATAGAGAGAGCCCAAAGGTTGATTTTGAAGGTTGGCCTCTCAAAACCACGACTCTTCCCGACAGCCACACTGTATCAGGAAGCCAAGGTCCTAACGGTAAGACAAATTTACATCCTTTTAACTATACTGAGGCAGCATTCAAACCAAACCTCTTTTGACCCTTATAAATTAACAACGAGGAGGCACTATGCAATATGTAGCACCTTTCAATCCAAAACAGGTTTTGCCCAAAAATTTCATACTTTTCGAGGACCTGAACTCTACAATAAATTAAATAAAGAATTAGGTATTTTTAAATTCAATAAATCTAAATGTAAACTGGTTTTGACAAACTGGCTTCTAAAATTGACCTACACAGAAACAGAAGAGCTACTAGTTATAAAAACGTAATAAGAATTAAATAATGCATCCTTTCCTATACCATATTTCTTCAACCACTCATCTAGCTAAGTATGAACCATAACATACCCTATAAACCTTTCTACACTACACTACACATGCACACACACATTTACACACGTACACACACATTTACACACGTACACACACACAGTCACACACACACACATATTCACACGCACACACACTCACACATTATATACTTATACACACATTATACACGCTCTTTATGTTATTAATGTTGTTCTTTCTTTGTTTTCAACATATATTTACTACAGTTGCTATTTATTATATATAAAAAAAAAAGTATATTCATTTTTGTAACACTAAAATGTAATTTTACATAAATTTAAATTAATAGTTATTATAATTTTCATTAATTTTATGTACTTAATAAAGATGTAACTTCCATTTTGTAATTAAAATGCAATTTTACTCATATTTTAATGAACTGTTTCTTTTTATTATGAAACAATTTTAATTATACAGATTTATTTTCATATAAATTTTATGTACATATCTAAAAAAGTGACTTCCATTTTTGTAATTTAAAATTAAATTTTATACAAATAATATTTTAATGAACTGTTTTCTTTTTTTATTAATAAATTGTAATTATATAGATTTTATTTCATATTAATTTTATGTATTTAGTAAAAATGTAACTTCTATTTTTGTAATTTAAAATGTAATTTTACACATACTTAAATGAACTGTTTTCTTTTATTTTTATTGATAAATTTTAATTACATAGATTTTATTTCAAGTCAATTATATATATTTAATAAAAATGTAACTTCCATTTTTGTAATTTAAAATGTAATTTTACTCATATTTTAATGAACTGTTTTCTTTTATTATTAATCAATTTAATTATACAGATTTTATCTCATATGTAAAATATCATCTGCCTGTAGGGGGGAGTCCCTGGTGTCCTGAAATACAAGTCACGGCTTAGTTTAGGCACCAGTCTCCCACAAATACACATTGTAACTCTTATTATTCATTTTTTTCCATTTCTAAGTTTTTAGTTTTAAGTTGTGTTTGTGGAAGAAAATAAACATTTTTATTATTTATTTTTATTATTTATTTAATTATGATAGTTATAAATGATAGGCTAAGTCGTGCTTGCCTAGGTTGGATGTGTGGCCAGTTTATCCATTACATTTTACATATTATAACCGATTATTCGTGCCTCGAAAAATCACGTTAAACCGTTGGACCACGTTTTCATTTGTAGATCTTTGAAAGTCGTAACAAGTAGTCAGTGACCCGAAAGTCTAACAACCGGTCTTACCAAAGTACTAACTGGGTTGTGGAGGTCAGATAGGTAGTCGTTCCATGAAAAATTCAGCATCTGGTTAGACCGTTAGTCAACCTTTTTTTTTTTTGGTGGGTGGAAAATCATCGAATAACCCCCCTCGCTCTTGGGCAGAGCGAAGGGGAGTGTCAGACTTCTACTGACTAAAAACCAAACCCATGTTCCTTCTTCGCCCTTATGTCGGAGCCGCGTTATGCCTTACGATAATCCACAGCCCCGACGGCCGTCGGGCCTTGCCCCTTCTATGTTGCTGACATCTCTTTGAGGCGCGCGTGGAACACAAACGCGCCGTCGACACGGTCTGTTGCCGTCACGACGACGGCCGGACGGCGAGCTAGCCCGTTACTCACCGTCCACAGGCCCGCGTCTACGGTGGCCGGAAGCCATCACGTGGCCCCCGACGCCCGGAGCGTCTCCCGCGGCGGCTGGGACGAGAGGTTCTTTCCCTCTCACGTTCCGCCACCTCTTTCGCTAGCATCACTGCTTCGCAGAAGGAGGCGACGGCGTCCCATTCCTCTTCGCCCCGGACCATGGCTTGCACCAGGGCCGGACGCGAGAGGTCGCCGCCGCCGATCGCCGCTACGAGAACACGGCGGGGCTCTGCCCAAGCAGGGCACACCTCCACAGTGTGCTCTATCGTGTCCTCCGGTCGATCCTCGCAGTGGAAGCATCCGGGCGTTTCCTCCCGCCTGATTCGGTACAGGTACCTCCCGAAACATCAGTGTCCGGTGAGGACCTGCGTCAGACGGTAGGTGAGGGTGCCGTGGCGCCTCCAGCCACTCCTCAAAGAGGGGACTTACCGCCACTATCGTGGCGTGCCCTACGGGAAGTCAACCTCAACTCAACGTACATGGGAAACTCTGCTCACGTGGAGTAAGATTCACCCTAAATCCATATCTCCTTCAATTAAAATACACCTCACGTATTCCGACTAACTATTAAATTACTCGCTACGACTTAAATCATTCGTAGTATGCTCAACGACCAATCAAGCTAAGCGAACCCAGTATAAGCTGATCTCTCCTTAAAATGGGAGGTTCATACAAATTCGAAGTCAGGTTAAACTGAATAACTATAGCTTGATATTCTGTCAGATGGTATGTTTTAATCAAATCAGATCTCGAGTAGAGGTGTCAGCTACTCGGTGTTCATATTGACTAAAGAAATGAGCTAGTCCATTCTGGGTAGTGTCTATCGCTGTTTGCAAAGGGGTTGTACTTTCGAGGATAATTCTGGAGTGAAGAATTTTGTACGTTTCGATCAAAGTAAAAAAAACTTTTTTGCAAAAAAAAACAACCGACTTCAAAAACACCAAAAAGAGAAAAATAAACTTCAGAAGAAAAATCAGCTTCTGAAGTCGGTGACATTTGTTTGTTTGATTTCATTTTTTTGCCACCGACTTCAGAAGCTGACCCCTCAATACATGAAATTTAATGCTGTTTTCACCAAGTGGTTAAAGTTTTAGTATACATATAATTAGACCGACATCAACGCGGGGCATCTGCTAGTTTTTTATGAAAGATATTTTCTTTAACAACAAACCTAAAAAGCCGGTAAATTTTCGAACTGATAAAACCATAAAACCCAACAATGTACCCCGACACTGTAGTTCATTACTCTGTGTAGAACACAGATTAATGTGATATAAACAGAGATTAATGTCCTCGTGCGTATTTGTACGCAAACACGTGCGGGTATCCTGTTTGTTTGAACAGTGAGATTGAAAAACACTCACAGATAAATATTTGGTCTATTTTTAGTTCGGAAAGCTTGTTGTGTTTTGTTTTTTTAATTTGAAAAACAGGATTTTATTTTATCCCTGAAACTGAACTGGTTGCCGTTTCACAAATTATGTGAAGTTGCGTTAAAATCTAGTCCGCCTATGTACCACTCTTGTTCATGAAGCTTAAATAAATGAATAAGAGTTCCTTGTTTAAGGAAGGGGAGAGATATGTAAAAAAAGCAGCCTCAAATGGGATGAAATTCAACCTCAGATAGGTGAAAATCGTTATTTTGGCCGATCCCATCGGGCGCATGTCTTGTAAAAACTTACAAAATAAATAATAAATAAGATGATGATGATGAAAACTACATAATTTATTCTTATTAACACATGCATTGAATATGTAGAACATAGTGGCAACTAGCAGCATTTCGTTTAAATAAATAATAATCACATTCTTTCACGGAAAAATCATTTAAATAACTTGGATGTGTGTATCTTGTTAATTCACACTTAATTTTAATTACAGTTTATCAGATTCAATTATATTGTCTACGGAAGAATTTAGTGAATGTATTAGAAAGACAACAGAATTAATTTATTACACTCGTGCTAGAATCTTAATTCTCAGTAAGTTATATCGTAAGGCAAAAAAGGCAGTTCTCAAAATAAATTCTTTAGATGTGCAACATTTTTGACAAAATTACGGCGAAAACCCTAATTGGTTTTTTCAATCAGTACCTACATGGACATTTTTACTGAGATTTTTTTTTCAATTCAATTCCATCATTAACCTTCTGATCCCAAACTGTATAATTTAGGAGTATTATCATCATCTGCCTAGCCTTTTCCCAACTATAATGGTGTCGGCTTAACGGACTTATCGGATACAGCTGAATACGGAGTGACTGCCTATCTGACTACCATAACCTCTTAGTACCTACAGTCGAACAAGCTAATATGTATACAGCCAGCTAACTTGTATTTACTTTTAAGATTATACAAATAGATTTAGAGACTGATGTCAAACGATACAGCGTTTAACATCAGTCGCTTAATGCGAAACACTTGATAAAACAAAATTACAATCGATATTTTCAGTGTTATAGAATTATAAAGATCTCTACCCTGTATACTTATTAGCTTGTTCCCCTTGGACAGACTGGTTGTCAGACTTTTAGGCCTCAGACTACCTGTACCTGTAACGGCTAAATTGTTCCGATTAAATTATATTATTAAAAAGTAACTCACTAAAGCTCGCGTAGAAAATAGTGCAATGCTAGCGCCTTCACATTTTCCGTAGCCAAGCTAAAGGCATCCACACCAGAAATTTCAAGAAACTTAAGAATTCTTATGTTAATTTTCATAATAATATCGTGTTGGCAGAGTGCCACCATCCCTAGGTAAGACCTCTCGTCGTTATCCGATAGTGCTCTTGTTGCCTTGAGCCTCTCCAGTTCGAGATTCTCAGTTTTATACTCGTATTCTAATTAGGTACTTATCATTATTTTCTTTCTTTCTGTTCTTTGAGTTTGAAAATAGTACATTTTGATACAAGAAGGGAAAGTTTGATATTGCATTCGAGGTGGAAATCACAACTGAGCCGCAGGCGCGGTTTTTGTGGAGCCGAAAACTGCAGTAACATTCTGAGCACCCTGTAAAATGCTGAATAAAATGCTGTTACGAGTATGTACTTTGAAATTACACACGTATTTTTTATACTTATACCTTCTTGTTTGTTTTCGCGTCATTCCGGATTTGCGGTCACGGATAGTCTGCAGCGTGAGAATATTATATGAATTAATCATAAATAACCCAGTTATATCCGCATAGAACATTACTGCAGCTAAATTGTTTTACAACTCCTTATTATCATATAAAAGGTCAGACTGAAATCTCACGATCTTTCAATCTTAAAAGTAATATTTTAGTTACAAAGATTAGCAAAAGAAAAAAAACCGATCACTTTGTCGACCGGACGCCGAATCAATCATCGTATATAACAATGAATTCTAAATGCCAATCGTGGTGTACAAGACCTTGTCTTCTCATTAATTGTTTACATAAGTTTTAGAGAAACTAAGTATATGGAGCATTCACCGACCTTGCGAGTCGTTAATGAATGTGGGATAGACAGTACAATCGCGTATTTATAACCTGACCTCGTGGTGTATTCACATTATTGTTAAAACAAAGAGCAGGTCAAAGTATATCCGCACGCTTGTCTACGGTTAAGCAATGTTGTGACTGCTAATTGGATGGGTGAACGACTAGGAATTTTTGCTATTTTATTCCGGGGTTTCATTGCAGGCAGATGTGTACAAATATTGTGATTTCGTCAGTTATGTTAAAGTTGCACGAAATAAGGGCGAGCCTTTTGCCATCAACGCGGACGTAAATGGAAAATGACAGGGAATGACAATAGAGGTTCTGGCCACAGACGGGACATTGTAATGAGGGAAGAAGACCGACTAGTTGGGAAGACGATCTCATTAAAGTGGCCGTATGAAACTGGATAGACATGGCACAAAACTGCCAAAAGTGGATATTTCGATGAGACTTACACTTAGCATTGGGGGGCCAAAGGTTAAGGAAGAATTTCCCTAGGTTTTTCCAACAATTTTTTGGTCAGCTTTCCGTTTATCCGGATGCAGCTAAACACCACTATTTTAAATGAAAATGTAAGGAAATGTTTAGTTAAAATTAGAGAGACGCAGTTGGAAGAATTTGAACTAACATTGATTAAAATTTAATTGGTATTAATTACTTTTCATTTGGTGAGAGTTTTCCTTTGGGCTAGTGAAATTAATTAAACTATCCCTTTTACTGACCCACTTTGAAACAAAAGGAATTTAATATTGTGAAGTTACTTTTCTAAATTAATTCGTTTTCGAATGTTGATCATAATATCAGATACCGGAACAATTATTCAAACTTAGAGGAAATAAGAGATTTTTCCAGTGAGTTTTCTTGCATTTATACTAATATTATAAAGAGGTAAACATTGTTGCTTTTAATATCGTAGTATATTAGCCGCGCTATCTCAGTTTTTGCGGATGCAGTCGCTGGCGAAGTGTTAGTCTTCTTATAAAATAAGTGACTTAGTCAGATCATAGCACTTTTAATAGGACTGTATTTCGTTACTCCGAAGTTCGAAATACCGAAGTACGGTATACAGAAAGTTTGTGAGTCCGAATTACGTTAGTCAGAATGTACGCTATGACGAAGTACGGTATTCAGAATGTTCGTTACTCCGATGTACGTTACTTCGAAAGTTTGCTACTTCGAAGTACTGTACTCAGAATGTTCGTCACTGCGATGTACGTTACTTCGAAAGTTTGCTACTACGAAGTACTGTATGCAGAATGTACATTATCGCGAAGTACGGAACTCCGAAAGTTTGCTATGACCAATTTACTCAATAATAATTGAGAATATTCCTCATTAGAGAGTATTTCGAATTAGTCAAGTATAAATGATGATTATTGTGCAAATAGGTTTTACAAGTCAGTAATTCTCTATTATTATTGAGTAATTGGTCATAGCAAACTTTCGGAGTTCCGTACTTCGCGATAGTGTACATTCTGAATACAGTACTTCGTAGTAGCAAACTTTCGAAGTAACGTACATCGGAGTGACGAACATTCTGAGTACAGTACTTCGAAGTAGCAAACTTTCGGAGTAACGTACATCGGAGTAACGAACATTCTGAATACCGTACTTCGTCATAGCGTACATTCTGACTAACGTAATTCGGACTCACGAACTTTCTGTATACCGTACTTCGGTATTTCGAACTTCGGAGTAACGAAATACAGTCTTTTAATGACTAGATATAGTATAGATTCTTTTAGTGCAAGCCACTACTCGTGACTAATCAGAAATCGTGCGGTAAGTCATAGATTCAGTTCATCAAAGACAATTATTTTGTAAACCCAAAAATGAATTGACAATCAAAGACAATGATTTTGTAAATTAAAAATTTAATTGACATTAGCTATCGAAAAGTTGTATTGGATTGACAAACGCTATCGAAAAGTCTATGTCAATGACCTCAAGTCGATATCCCTTAATGTATGCACTTATCCGACTTATCTTTACCGACGTATATTACCAAACGATAATAACAAATCATTTACATCCGATTTCCCCCAATTTTCTCCTTACTTTATAGAGGAAGTCGGAATAATAACTATAAGTCGTACATAACCAACCGTTGAAAAATGACCTAAGTAATATTTACTATGATTTTCCAGTACATAAAATACGGTAATGTTAGCGGTACACAACGTATTTAATTACATACAATTACATTGTGTTACGAAGATACCGTCCTTATGTAAGTTGAAGAAATTGCTACGGCTTGTAACAGTACAATTACCTATCTTTCTTTCTTTCTTTTTTCTTTCTATCTTTAAAAATTGCTGCACTTATGCACATTTTAACTAATTCTACGGAAAACTCAAATGCATTGTCTACAAATTGCACTAAGTTAGGTTGTCAACACTTAGGTAATGACTAAAAGTTTAATCTCTAATCTTTTAGATATTTTACGCTTTGAGGTATAACATTCGTCTTTTCCTTCTTTATGTCGGTGGCACAACAGATTTTTTTTTGTCCTGATAGTAATTATATACTAAAAAACGTAGCGTATGCCTTAAGAGCCCGTGTCGACTTGCCTTCACATTATCCCAGCAGCGAATAAATAAATAAATACCCTTGAAATAATTTATCTACTTACTGATAATTTTGTGTTTTATTCTAAACCCTAGCTAGTGTGCTTAGCGAACACCTACCAACGTCATAAAGTCTTCATAATTACTTTAGTCATTTAAATTAGTTTTACACATATTAAGGTTTTGTATTTACTCAAAAAATCTGTAGATACATTTAGCATAATATTAAAGTAAGACATATTTTTGAAAGGCTTAATGTTAATGTTCCACTCTATCTCTTAGAACGTTTTTTTTTTACCCACGACGGAACGGAGACGGTATATGCGTTTGGGGTGAGAGGTTGTTTGTTTGTTTGTTTGTGTGTTTGTGCAAATACATGCTGCCATTTTTCTCCAAAACTACTAGTCCGATTTTGATGCAGTTTTCAGTTATGGGTTTGAGTTTGATTGGTGCATGTTCTTAAATAGGTGTTACGGTGACAACTCACCAGGGGACGCTGCAGCAAACATTTTTTGTGCAAATCAAAGTTGCCATTTTTCTCCAAAACTACAAGTTCGATTTTGATTCAGTTTTCAGTTATGGGTTTAGGTTTGATTGGTGCATGTTCTTAGATAAAAAAAATTAAAGAAAAGTAAAAAGTTAAAAAAAAGTTTAAAATAAAAAGCAAAATTAAAAATTTTGAAAAATCCCATGACTGCTAAAAATTAATTGAAAAAGGATAAAATAACATAAAACACCCACCTTAAAAAAACCCAAGAATGTCCGTCGGTAGTTGAACATTGCAAAACTAGTTCATTTAATGGCAGCCCCCGACGGACATTCTTGGGTTTTTTTAAGGTGGGTGTTTTATGTTATTTTATCCTTTTTCAATTAATTTTGTATACAGACAAACAATTAAAAATACCCCGTTGTTTAGTCTATGACAAAGGTCATTCCCCTTTATTGATGACTTTGAATTATTTACCATATTCGCGTAAAAATATTCCATTCATGCTTTCTGTCTATTTGGTTTTCTAATGAGTATCTATCAATATACTCATTATTTTGATGTCAGGAGTTCTTTTCTACAAAACTTGATTTATTTGAAAGCAAATGAACTAGAATGACTTTGCACTATTATCATATTTTGGACATCCGTAGGTTGTTGGCCCCTATAGAATAACCAAAAAATGTATGTACTGTTTGAAACAAAATTTGTAAAACAATTGATAAACGTTGTTGAGCTTTATTAGTCTAACTAAAGGCTTAATTTACAATGTCTAAATAGTCACTATTCACCGAATAAATTAAAAAATGAAACAGAATTTGTATGAAATTATCTACCAAATAAGTGAACGGGAACTTAATCGTAGGTGATGAAACAGCCGGGGGCTGCACGACTGTTCGAAAGAGATACCGCGGCCTCAGAACACACAACGCTAAGAAGGAACATGGGTGGGTTTTAGCCAGTAGAAGTCTGACACTTACCTCCACTCCGCACAGAGCGGGAGGGGGGTCATTTAGAGTCTTTGGTCAACTGGACCTACTTGCAACTGGACCCACATTAAAACTATTAAAAAAAAACAATTTAAAATGTGATATAAAAAAAGGGGAAACAGGCCGATATACGAGCAACAGCTACTGAAAGAAACACTGCAACACTGTATTGTCATACAAAACACTGCTAAAACATGTTGCAAAACATTTATTAAACATGCAAACAAGGTTTCAAGGAGAAGTGCACACAGGTCGTCAATCTTTTGTCTTAGCATAGCAGATAAGGCGAAGCACGCACCTGCCCCATTTGTTGTAATACCCCTATAAATTCTTAGAAGCAAACAGAAGGAACCCAGTCCAATTTATTGGAGAATTAATCAAGGGAATCCATTGTTGGAGCGTCAATGAGAGCCAATCAATTAGACACACCCTCTGTGCTAGCCGTTTTTCGATTTATTTTTTAGTAAATTAACCTTGTGACCTACTTGGCTGTTAGTTTTGCTACCATTACATTTGTTTTTCGAGGAAGAGAAGGATAGTGATGTTTTTTGACAACCCACACCACCAAAAATACCCTTTACAACAGAAGACGCCATAAGCGCTTGTTCGCCCCGGTTTTGGGATAATTTTTTCTCTAGCTAGATCATGCGTGGGAACCTCTAAATACGGAAATAAATATGTATTGGGAGGTCAGAACGCAAACTTTCTTTAAAAGATTTTCAACTTTATCACTGAAGCAAATGATGATCGGGAAAATGTGCATAATCTGTACATTTTGTAAAAACAAACCAATAATTAGAAAAGTGCTAGGATACAACAAAGGGGATAGAACCAATGTGGCATATCAACCTGTCCGCCATTTTGATTTTTTTTCGAAATCGCGGCCCACGGTGAAAGTGGTATGTATGGATAGAGGACATATAGACGAACAAAAAATGTCCAGTAACATGGTACCCAAAGTGTCACGTTACCGAGATATTTGAAGTTAAAGATCGACAAACGAGTACAACGACATTCATTAAATATTTTTTTAAATAGCCTTTTTACGTGTTTGGGCGTTAAATTATATCCAAATAATAGTTCCCAGGTTGATTATTGCTATACGCACATTGAAATCGCTTCGCATCTCATTGAAACGCTATGTAATGTCAAAAAATAGTTTTCTCGTGCTCCTAGTAGTATGTAATGTACCTACTCTCTTTCAATAACCAGTAATAATAATAATCAACGCATAGAGACACGTAAAAGGTCTAATTTTTATGTGGTCATTGTACTGATTTGTCCATCTTTACCTTCAAATATCTCGGTAACGTGACACTTTGGGTACCGTGTTGCTTGACATTTTTTGTTCGTCTATATGTCCTCTATCCATACATACCACTTTCATCGTGGGCCGCGATTTCGAAAAAAAATCAAAATGGCGGTGGGTCGATATGCCAGCTCCCATACAAAAAAGTTCAAACCCCTTTATAAAATTAAAATATCAACCTTGAAAGTTAGAATCCCTAGGAACATGTTACGTTGGTAATTTCCACAACGGTTAACACAATGTAGCGTTAATTTTAATGTGTTTAATTCTGGAGACTTATCCAACCGAGACGCTGACAAAACTTAATAGAATTAGTTGCTTTATTACTAAGGGAGGAAGGTTTTCTGTCAAACGGTTATTTTTGTTTCAAATTACGAGTATTTAGTCAATGTTCCTTTGCGATAGTTGTATTCTTGGAATACCAATTTTCCAAAGATGTTTACCTATATAGAAACTCAAAAGAAAAGGCGTCCTTTTCTGCTTTCGTTGACCTAACTGTTGTGTTTACAGAAACATAAATAAAAAAGCCTTTTGTCGTAAAAATTACAGAATAACATTTGCTGAGATCCTTACTTAGGTAGCACTACATTAATTTGTTTCGTAGCTTAAGCATCTTTAGCTGTGACCGGGTATTTAAAAGCTAATTCGGTCTGGCCAGCCATATAAGGGCACACGCAAGGAAATAGCATGTAAGGAACATGGGTTTGGTTTTTAGTCAGTAGAAGTCTGACACACTGGGGGGGGGGGGTTATTCGATGATTTTCCACCCACCAAAAAAAAAAAAAGGGTCGCCGTTACCGAAATCGGTAAGGAGGACTATATATATAGCATCCTAGCACAATCAGCCCATAATGATCCCAATGCTGGGAGTCGCTGGGACACAGGCTTCTTCTTCTTTTTTCGTACATATTCAAACATTTTCCCCAACATCGAGTGCGATTGCCAATGACAATCGGGTTCAAACAACGATTTCACGTGACTAGGTACGAAGGAAACTTGGTCCCATTCAAGGACCAAGCTAGACAAGCGTGGTACTTACTGATCGACTCTAGCGGCTGTTATAAATTAATCACGAGTATCTCTTGGAAATATCTGTCTAAAAAAAAAGGTCGGGTTATACACGTGAACCGAGTGCTGTATTTATAAAAGACTGATTACATTTCATTACGAATGAATAAAACTCACAACATTCCCTTCTATCATAAACCTCAAGTCTTGTACTTCATTTGTCTTACCCATCGCACACCAAATGACAGACTATTTCCTTTTTTTCATTACACAGAACAATTTCCCGGATAACGTAAAGGTGCGAGAATATAACAAGCTTTCTACTAAACGAGCATTTTGTGGTAAACTACGGAACTTGCACCACGCTACAATGTTGTGTCCCATTGTTTTTCAGTGTGACAAAAGCATTGCGTTGTTTGTTAGTGCATCGTCAAATAGAAGCGTGCAAAAAGAGAAGTGGAATGCGAATGTTTTGGTTGACTCCTGTTTGTTTTGTGATGTTTGAGACTTCTTGTTAGATATGCTACCCTGGTACTTGTAGACTGTATTTTGGCAATGACTGCATTTAGAATATAAATCGAGTTTTTTTTCCTCATGTTACCCATGTTAAACCTGCTAAAATAAAGATAATTTAATAATGATATTTTTTTTATAATTTGATAAGTTTTGCACCTTGTAACCTAACTAATTTTACCAGCTTTCAGATAGATATAAGAGCATTATCAGTTAGCAAACGAATTAGACAAACTTCTTAAAAATGAAGATTAGAATATTAAAATCTTGGTGTCAAAAAATATAACATTATGCATCGTAATAAAGTTGAATAAAAAATGGCATTCATAATTATTGTTACAAAGGTGCCATCAATTAAGCAGTATGTTAATTAAAAAAGAGTAAATAAACCAATTTACAGAAATAAATAGTTAATTATTTAACAAGTCTGCATACATAATATTACGGTTCATACAGGAAGCAAAAATATTAATTTTATGACTTCGTGTTGGATTGGTTTCGTAATAGAAAAGAGGAAATGCATAAATACCCAAGTATTAAATTAAATAAGAAATTATACTACTGGAACGGAACAACTATTCTTTCATAGTTCCTTATGGAGACAATGCAATCAGTTAAATACCCCAATCCATCAAAATAAAACTAAATCATAGCACGTAACAGTAATTATTTATTAACAACAATTTTATTGTGATATCACGTTATTAGGTGCAAACAAACGTATTTTCTTTATACAGACGCCAGAACATGAAGCTACTACAATATTTCAAACTTCTTCTTTTCAACTTAAATCAATAAAAGTTCAAGGTTGATTGGGAAAATTTGACAGTTTATGGTTTGGTTTTGAAATGGTCTTTTTTGTGGGTTGGGAAATCATCAAATGACTTCTCCATCTTCGCTCTGGGCAGAGCGGTAGTTAGTGTCAGACTTCTACTGAATAAAATCCACTGCATGTTCCTTCTTAGCCCTTTATGCCGAGGCCGCGGTATATATTTCGAACCGGGCTGCGGGTCTCGTCGGGGCTACAGGTTGTAGCCCCGACGAGACCCGCAGCCCGGACGGGTTTGAAATGGTCTCAAGTGCAACCTGGTGGATACACCTCTGCCTTACCCTTCGGGGATTGTAGGCGTGATGTTATGTACTAACATATTTCTTATGTAAACATTGCAATGATACATTTTCTTACGTCCGTTGACACTTTCTCTGATACCTTTCATTAAACGTGAGGTCAGTCATAATAGCATACCTTGCACAAATAATGGTGTTTTTTGTTTTCCCTTTTTAAGCCCTAGTTACGTATTCGAGTAGTATATTAACTGTCTCGCCAATTTATTTGGAAAGTGTGTTTATGTTACGTCTTGTGGTAAACAAAATTATTTTGTTGGTCACAAATTCGTTTGATAGGTAGCATAGAAATTATATCTATGATTAGCTTTCCGCCCGCGTGAAAATTACGATTTTCCATTTAATCATTCATCCCCAATTGAATTTCAAAAAATCCTTCCTTATTCCTTACCTACACTTCGAGGGGAATATTTTATTTAAAATTAGTGTGTATTTGCCTTGTAATTTCTTACTCAAAATACATATTATTATTTAGACCGGGTGAGCATCAATTTATTGCAACATTCCTTTCAAGACACATAATGTAAGTACATATTAATAATTATGTTAATGCGACCTTGTACATAAGTAATCTGAATGATAATAATAATATGATAATATACGAACAAAGTAATTTGCCAAACTTTAATAATATCAAGTGGAAAAGTACACATTGGGTGACCTACTTATTTTAATATTTGATGTAATTTTGTCTAACATTTGAAAGGAACTCTAATAACAAAAGCCTTGTTCAAATAGTACCTACTTATACTGAACTTATAAACTCATATGTTGGTAAACTTTTAACTAATAGCTACGTTGGAATAACTTGGAAGGGAAAATAAATAGATTACACTGTCAGATAAGCGAAAAATTAAAGAAATTGTCTGTCATTTTATCTAAACATTTTTAACTTCTTAGTTGACAAAGTTTTACACACACTCATGCCTGTTTTTTTCCTCTTGTTTGTAAGTACTGTAAAAACAGGCTAACAATTACTAATTTCTTTATCATAGGCCTTACTTACAGAGGTACCTAAGTGCCTATGATAAAGAAATTAGTTAAATCTTTAATCACCACCGTTCACCGTTCTCTATGAATTTTGATGGCTCTCAAGCTCTTGGTAGGGCTGCCACGTAGAAAACTATAAAATTTAAATCATGATATCCGAAAATTGTAAAAAAATATCGCTAAGCATGACGTTTGATTTCCTCTTCAACCATTTCCGGATATTCAGCATATCTCGCAAATTCCATCGATGTAAAGACAAGCTGTAAATTCAGTCTCTAAAGCCTGGCAGAATTGAGGCTTTAACCCAAATATCATCACGGCTTATTCGCCGAAATCGCAGCTTAACCCCGAGCCTGCAAACTGGGTCACATTGGTCCGCTTGCCAAACCTATTGTGTACTCAGAGACCTTCGGTAGGTGAAATAGTTAAACTTACGCTAAATAATTCTGCAAACCTTAAGTTGTGTACCATCGGAAAAAAATCGTAGATATTCGGAAAAGTACTGGCCGACTTATGCCAAAGATTGTGACACTTTGTAAACACAGCCTACAAAGCGTCTAGCATAAAATATATAAGTACTAAGATATTTTATAGGTGCTTAATGTTATTTTTACGAGGTGCTCATAGTTTTTTAACTGTGATAGTGAAATATGATTGTTGTAAATTTTCCTTCTAGGTTCTAAAGCTGTAACGGTTAAGACTAGGTCATGATAAATTATTGAGCTGTTTCTTAAGGTTATTATGGTGCGGCAAGTTTGAGTTATTAGTAGAAGGATAAATACAAACAGTCTCACGGTCCTAATAGTCATGTAAAAATCATGCCAAATGAACAAAGACAACTCTTCCCATATTGGTTAAAATTAGAGCTCGATTTGCATCTTCGCCAACTTATATAACAACAGAGTTTAATACCTGCCCATATTGCCGATACGTCATTTTGCACTAATAGTCAATTTCAGCCCATTATGTTCTCATTTTTGGGACACAAGCCTTGTCTCTTCGATAGGACGTGGGCCGTTATCCACCACGCAGGCCCAGTGCGGGTTAGTAGATGACAAACTAAATTTTCGGTAACAGAACCAGTCTTTGCTTTCACTGGTTTGCTGCTAGTGATAAAATCATCTAGCCTTTTCTCAACAATGTTAGGTCAGCTGCTTCCAATCTGACCAAATGCAACTGAATAATATTATATAATTATCAGTTACGAAAATTGCCATAATTAATATTGAATATTGAAACTTATCCGAACCGAATCAGAGTTTGAGATCCCAACACATCAACAAACGAAAGAATAACGGTCTATGTTTAAAACATGAATGATAATATCCACAAAATCGCAATGAAAGTATCTCTAACAATGTCACTAAACGTCATTTCCCGTGGCAGAACGCATTCGCCGAAACCATTATGTCCAATACGGATCATGTTCATATGATCCACTTGAGATAATTAAACATTATTAATCACTAATGTTGGAATGTTGCGTGAGCCGACATCGTGGTCCATTTACAACGTTTACGACCACTTCCCATCGTATTGCGACGTGATTTATTGTCATCTTTTCACTGAAGAATTTCGGTTTCGTTTCGATTGAGGCTCGTGTTGTCGTGTGTGATATCTTAGAGTGTGGTGCTAGGTTTAAGAGGTTTTTTGCTGTATAATCGCGTTTGTTGTAATGACAACTTAGTGTCAACTGGAACTAAAAACCGATAATCATGTATCTAGTTGTCATCACATCACAGAACTGAAGCTTATGGACGCTACTCAAAGTACTAAACTCGTCGCCAAATTTTTGACTGACTCTATTTAAATTGTCATCGACACGCTAAGAAGAACAAGGATTTTTCACAGGCGAGATGTTTGACAGAAGTAATTATTGCCTTAGTGGACGCAGTTCTAATTTTCTTGATATTTAATTCTTTGGTTACATTTTACAACCCGGGGTTGGTGGGTGGAAAATCATCGAATAACCCCGGGCCCCGCTCTTGGGCAGAGCGAAGGGGAGTGTCAGACTTCTACTGACTAAAAACCAAACCCATGTTCCTTCTTCGCCCTTGTGTCGGAGCCGCGTTATCCTTTCGATAATCCACAGCCACGACGGGTCCGCCGGCGGCCTTACAACCTAAATTATTTTCTGTACTTACCTAAATCAGAAGCAAAGGCCAAATCAACAAGACAAGAGACTAGAGGTAAATCAGAGATAACCTCACTGCCCTATTACTTGGGACTTCAACATAACTAGTGCAATGTGGGGTTTACTATTAGGTGCACCTCTGCCTAACCCTTTGGGGATTACAGGCGTGATGTTATGTTAATACTTCTAACAGAATGTAGAGTTGGTGTTAGTGGGAAATATGCCTGATTAAATGACAACATACTGCAAAGCAGGGGTGATTATAAATTGCAATATAATCTTTCATCTAAAATAATTGCAGTGTTAGGAAAGCACGTGTCCAAAGTGCATTAACTGGTTGATAATAATGATACCTAAGTCACATAAGTGAAATAAAATTAAAACGAGCAATAATGTTGCGATAATTTTAAGTAATCATCTCTCGTAACCTTAGTCTCGTAACTTACCAGAGAATGGGCAGCAGCGTTCTCTGTGTCTTTGTAACAACCATACTGCGATCGCCAACCCGCCTGCCAAGCGTGGCGATTATGGCAAACCCCCCCAAAAATGCCTGGGGGAGGCCTATGTCCAGCAGTGGACGTCTTTTGGCTGAAATGATGATGATGATGATCTCTCGTAAGATGGGTCGTTACAAAAACTTATGTTCATGTTGAAAGATTTAATTAAGATGGTAATAACATCACATATTATCTTACTAGTATCCTCGGCTGAGATATAAACGCTGTCCCGTCGGGGTTGCGGGTTATTCGAAAGAAATACCACGGCCTTGGCATAAGGGTTAAGAAGGAACATGGGTGATTTTTAGTCAGTAGATGTCTGAAACTCCCTTCCGCTCTGGGAGGGGTTATTTTAAAAAAGGTGTACACCTTGTATAAATGACCGCTTTTGCAATAAGTAGTTAAATGTGCGAGTCCTAATTAGTAAGGGGCTCGCCTACTATATCCTAAAGCTAATTTATCTATTGCCCGGTTTAGTCAAGTTAATATTATATCTACTGGGCACATAACCGTAATAATCACATTTATGTAAGTAAAAACAACGTTTTTGTTAAAAAAAATATTTTACATAATTTTATGATAGTTGTTATTACTGTCATGTGGTTATTACCGAGATACTTATTTATCATGGTATAATCACCGAACCCTGTTTGGCACACACCACAATCATGCAGACTACATGATGCTACTGAGCAGTTCATTATGGGAAAACTAAATAATTACCTAACCTGTTAATCGAACTTAATAACTACTTGTGACCACTTAGAGTCTAAGTGGTCACAAGTAGTTACTAAGTCTTAGACCAAAGAGCATTACAAATGTAAAAACTGAAAACGCACGTTATTGTAAAATGAGGTTTAGATAAGTTTATAATAGTGGAGGAAATTCATAATTTATTACAACATTTCCTCAAAGGAAACGCTGCGGTAAGCAAGCACGTCCTACCATAGAGTTATGTGGTTCATTCATGTTTATGTTCATTCAGTCGGTCGTTCGTTCCTTGTTCACGCGACCGCGTTTGGCTTGTGCAACCGTTGACCGCAAACTGTATTGTATGCCTATAATGTTGTAGCTTCTTGTAGCCTATGTTTTTCTTCTAAGCCTTAGGAAATTTTGAATATAAATACTTAATGACTGCTTATTTATACAAATATTTTTTATTATTTTATGACAGCTTATAGCTTGAATGTAGTGTACTTACCAATCTACAAAGAGTTTGTTTCGTTAGTCATGTTTGGTAACTTTAAGATAAGTATATTCTTCCATCTTGAACCAGTGAACTATCTATCGTTATTAAAGGTCTATTTTACGCTTTTTAACGCAATTTATATTATGATCTGCTAAAGTTGCCATTTTAGACCCGCAGATCTACGATTGACCTAAAAACCGTAAGGAAGGTGATGATTTTCAAGGTCTCAAGTTTCTAATGAAATGTTCTCGGTAATGTACCTCTCATCGGAGTTATTTAACGCAGGCGGCTCTGTAAGATATTATTAGCCGAGACATAAACTTTAATCTCTTCATAGTCTGTAATTGAAGCGAGGAGTAACGGGGCGAAGAAATTATCGAGTAGGTTGTACCTATTAACATGTTTGGTCTTGAATGTTAATCTAATAAATGTTAAAACTAGTGAATTTGTCATGAGAACTTTAAGTTTTAGTTTGGGTGTAATATTGTTTTAGAAAAACAAACAAAAACCCCTTTTTTTTTGGTGGGTGGAAAATCATCGAATAACCCCCCCCCCCCCCCCGCTCTTGGGCAGAGCGAAGGGGAGTGACAGACTTCTACTGACTAAAAACCAAACCCATGTTCCTTCTTCGCCCTTGTGTCAGAACCGCGTTATCCTTTCGACAAGCCACAGCCCCGACGGGAACAAAAACCCCTTTCGTTAAGTTTGGATTTCATCATGGTCTGATTCGGATTCTGTTTTCCTATTTACCAGCTTTATTACCGCATGCCTAGTCACCATCCTCCAATTCAGGTTTTGGTTACAGTTCTGCTTTTTTGTCTGATCATTTGTTATTTAGGTACAATTTCACAAAACTATTTTATTTGCTACAAATCAAATTAAATTATGAAACCTCAAATACCACCCAATAATTCGCATATTTCACAACTACATACAAATATTTTCACAAAATCTACAACAACTAAAGTATACCTCAACTTGCAGTACAATCGTCTACTATAAACACAAATACACCATCAATTTAAACTTGAGCAATCCTATAGTAACAGTAACAACAGTAACTCCTAGAGTGCCGTAACTGGGGGCTTAGTCACGACGCTAACGTGTTCCATCTGACCCCACACTGTTCACCGGTTTGGTTCCCATTGTCTGGCTGCAATCTTTGTTGTTGAATCGAGGAGAATTTGAATTTCACTTGACTGTGGATCTGGTTTAGGAAAGTTGAACAGGGTAGTCTTTATCTTGTAAA
Source organism: Diarsia dahlii (assembly GCA_949775195.1). Classification (NCBI taxonomy): domain Eukaryota; kingdom Metazoa; phylum Arthropoda; class Insecta; order Lepidoptera; family Noctuidae; genus Diarsia; species Diarsia dahlii. The sequence continues at coordinate 9,852,448 of OX459212.1, forward strand.
GATAAAGAGGTTTAGAAGTTTCGAAGTCACCAAGCAATGATGAACGAATTTCGCAATAGAATTCTTAGATTTTAATGAAGTTCGGAGTTTGAGGTGACCTGCCTCAGAATACCGATTCTACTAGTTTATGCGGTACTCAATACTCTCATTGTACGGGAAACCTACACAAAACAGGGCGCATGTTTTACTGGACTGTATTGCTCGATGTGTCGCTGTGGGCTACCAGGTCATACCAACGAATGCTGTAACAAATATCTTAATATTAACAGACTTTCAGCCCTATTACTAACTAATAAAGCCATCTTTTATGATCGTCCGAATGTGACGACAGTGTGACGACCCAAAATGTAATGACGCAGAATCAGTCAATCTTTCTCCTATTCTTGATTGATACCAAAAATCTTTTACAAAAATGTCGAAATACTCCCAAATTAATCATTTTTCATCTGAATTCCCAATAGAACAATGTACCTACTCAATATATTTATTACCTTCTTTCATCAACTCGTAGGCCGATAAAATGATAATGTAATTATACCTGAGTACGCCATCTTGTTTCTCGTAAAGGTAGCCGGGGTCATACGGCAGACGCTAAACCTGAATGGTCGATAACTTTCATAGAGGTAGACCGTAACCATAAGGAAAAAGATAAAGATGAACCATAACTGGATGAAGGAAAGAAAGAAAATGTGGCATATTTTTTTTTTTTTTTTTTTCATAAAGAACATCTTCAAAATATACAACACAAATATAATTGTCTAGTAATGCCAAAAGGGCCTCAGTTCACCATGACCGTCTCGTTGGTCTAGTGGTGGCAAGCTCAGGAGCTAACCATGAGGTCCTGGGTTCGATACCCAGGTCAGGCCAAGTGTTATAAGGTCTGTGCCCGGCTGATGGCAGTAGGCTCGCCCCCATTACATGGGACTTAAACATACCTAAGTATTATAGCGAAATGTGCATGGGTTAGGTAGGTCCTCAGCCTAACGCTTCGGAGATTTCAGGCGCGATGTTATGTGTTTGTGAAATAAAGAGTTATACAAAAGATTAGGGACTGGTTAAACTGAGCCACGCGTCGAAGGCCGCGAGACGCGACACTTGTTTTGATGATCAGGAAGTTGATTGAAGAAGGTGACACAAACAGCGCGAGAGAATTCCGACCCGCATGCCTCGTGAGTTTGCTTTAACCGGGCACTATGACCGGAGCTTTAAGTTAGGGTAGATGCTAACGCCCAAATACTCAAACGTCACTCAATTATAAGTTGCACTTAAATCTCGTGCTGTCTTTGTTACTTTAACGCAGAGTGACAGAGATAGCAGGAGTTTTGAGGGTTACTTATAATTGAGTGACGTTTGAGTATTTGGGTGTAAGTTTGGTTAAATTTTCAATGGGCGAATTCGACATCTTCTTCTTATCGTGTGGGCAGTAAGGTCTAACGACCCACACACCCTAGTATCACAGTTTCTAAACCACCTCAAGGGCCTCATCTCCCCTCGGAGCTTCGGGTTGTTCGATAGAGATACCGCGGCCTGGACACAAAGGGCTGAGAAGGACCATGGGTGGTTTTCGTCAGTAGAAGTGATACCCTACCGCTCTGCCCAGAGCGAGGGTAGATACTAAGTTTGATTAAAGTAAAGGGTAAATACTAAGTTTGATTAAAGTTTCAATGGGCGAATCCGACATGACATATTATTACTGCAGAAACTCCTTGAAAAGATGTCTAAAATTGCCCCAGTCAGATGTTGTGATAGCTAAAGGTACCAAATGAAACCCATACAGGATATTACTTCGTTGACCCCCTCTGCAAAAGTGACTTTTACATCCTTACCTAACGTTCTTTAACCTTTAATGATTGCAATTACCTGTTAATTTAACCATAACTAAAATCAACTGATGAGCTTCCTCATCATTCTATGAAGAAACAGATTTTCTTGACACTAATCTAAAAAATGTCAGCTACATTAACTTAAGTTCAAAGTATTAGGTCAAAGGTGAATGAACTCCGTTCTCTAAGGTATTAGTGAGGAGATGACAGTGATTTATGCAAGGAGACCTTCTTAGTCTATGGTACAGCTAAAGTTATCTGGTAACAAAAGTATTGGATAAAGTTTTCGGGTTAAAAACAAGGCAATTTAGAATAAGATTCGTTAGGCTTTTGTTTTTGGACGAGAAATGAGGTTAATAATAAAAAGGTTGGTAACCCTAAATTAAGAACTTTGCGGGAGTCATCCAGCCTAGCAAACAAAGTAATTCAAATGAGAAATACTGGCCACTTATATTAGAATTATTCCATTTATAAACTATCACTTTTTTCTTAATTATGTATAGATAATAAAATGATACAGATACCGGTTTTTATGTGCAGTAAATTTTCGCATAATTTGTATGGTAAATACTACCAGTTTGATGTGAGAATCGAGTAGGAAGAAGTTACCGTGAAGTATGGAACATCTTTAGTGAAAGCTAGTCAATCTAACAGGTTGTTACTGGAAATTTCAGGTTAGATCCTTGTGGGGTTATGTCCGTTTTGTGGTCAAAACGGAACGGACGGACGGGCGGGGTTATTTCTAGGTGGTCCAACAACAATGTTGTACAATATTTGTACAACATTGTGGTTTTGTTCGGGCATTTGCTTAATGTTGATCATCATTTCAGCCAAAAGACGTCCACTGCTGGACATAGGCCTCCCCCAGGTGTCGCCACATTGACCGGTCCCGTGCGTCTCTCATCCAGCGGGTCCCCGCAACCTTGACCAGGTCGTCGGTCCACCTAGAGGCTATTAATGTTGATGAAAACAAGTTATAGGAAAGTTATTATAGGTATAATCCATTAATTATTATATCTTTGCATTGATAAATAATTTAGATAAGTCGCTGATTGATATTAATATAGCAATCCATTCAATCTTATCTTTGCCTTTACAATTTAAGATCTTTCTTTGAATAAGATAATCGTCTAATGGTTTTAGTTCACCAAATTGTCTTTCTAAATACCAGTCATTAACGAAAGTGCGCGATAAAATCATAAATTGTAAGTACCAAGTGATTTCACAAAAATTGTTCATTTAACGTCTCATTTGCGCGAATGTAGGCTACATTCTAATTGGAGTCGCCCTAATGTTGCCGTGACTCATGGACAAAAACGAAGTAAGTAGGTATTCTAAGTCAAGCGAGAGTAAAATTTCACACCGAACGACCGACTCATCATTAAAATGCCAAAAATCTTAGCGTATAAAAGTTGACCTTCCGAAATACTGACACAGTGTTCTAAATCCCAAAGCCGGTCGCGTGAGTGTTCGTAATGCGAATAATTGTTCATTGTGATACGATGCGGGCGATTAGGAAGTTTACTTTTACTATGTTTTGCGTTCCTCTGTCCGCGCACACGCAATCACTTTCGACTTTCAGCCGCGCAGTGACGCGGGCGCGATCCATCCCGCTTCTGATGCACGCACCGTTTTTTGCCAATTCCTACTTACTTAAGAAATTTATTCAAAACGATTGACTAATACACGAAAGTAAAAGTTTGTTTTACATTAAATTGATATAAATATAAAATCACTTTTACTTTTGTTTTGCTAGTAATAAAATTAAAGACTAACTTGCAACTTCGCCCCTGGGGCTGCAGTCTCTACACTAATAACGCCAGAATCGCTAACTTTCGATTGCTAATTACCAAAGAATAAATTTGGTTGCAATAATGATGCTTGCGAGAAACGCATCTTGGATGTAGAGACTTGCTTTACTTGCAAGCATCATTATTGCAACCGAATTTATTCGTTGGTAATTAGCAATCGAAAGTTAGCGATTTTGTCATTATCTCTGTAGAGACTGCCGGCCCAGCTTTGTTCTGTTTTACGACTTAACAAAACATCGATACACAACATGTTTGGTACATGCAAACAATATGAACCTTCCCGAATAAATTCACCAATGATGTTAAAATACCGCATCAAAAACCGCCGAAAAGTTGAGGAGAACAACACGATCATACAGACAGACACGATAACCGACTTTAGTTTATAAAATGTAAATATTGAAATGAGGAATTTATTTAATGTTACGACTTACGTCGACCGGTAATGTCGATCGGAATATTCACGAGTTTCGGATAGCCATTTGCAGAGATCCACAATTCGTTTGTGGACTTTTCAAAGCGTACGAAATCGAGTTTGTTGATTGCGCTCGAAAGCAATCAAATTACAAGCGGCTACACGTGCTATCGGACACGCGATTTGTTTGTAAACTATTGTGAATTTAAACTTTTGTTTACATTCTCAGTTATTTTATTACTTGTATCATCATCATTCATCATCCATAGCCTAACATCACCCACTTCTGGGCATAAGCCTCTCTTTGATTATGCCAAGTTCCACGATCCTGTGTCAGCCTCATCCAGGATATTCCCACGATGGTAACAATATTGTCTGCCCATCTCACTGCCGGACGACCAACAATTCGCTTTCCGGTCCTTGGACGCCATTACTTGTAGTGGTCTCCGTAAAATTGTAAATACCGTTAGATTATAATATAATCTATCTCGCGAGCTTGTAAACTGTCGTAAGATTGCGAACCGTAACATACTGCTTACACAATTTAACGCATTATTGTTCGGTAGTTCATAAACCATAATCCATCAAATAATGGAATGGGAATACGCGGTTTCCCCCGCGTATTCCCGTTCCTATGGGAATAGAGGGATAAAAAGTAGCCTAGATGTCACCTGGGGAGAGTGTAGCTTCCCAACGGTGAAATAATTTGTCAAATCGGTTCAGTAGTTTTTATGTTTATAGACAGAAACGCACGGCTACACATCAAGCTATACATTTCCAGTATAAACTAGTCTCGCATTGTATAGAATTTCCGTACAGTCCGAGATCAGGGTAAACTGGTAATGCATAGCTTGATGTGTAGCCGTGTGTATGTTACATACCAAAATATATAATTCTTCCTCTTTATAAATTATTACCTATTATTATATAGATTGAAATATTACCTACCGAGCGAAGTCGCGGGCTTCCTAGAGTCTATCATAATTGAATTGTAGGACGGAACAGCGATACTCTTGGGTAACGGTACCTTCTTCATTTAATTCCTTTTATCTGATTATAACGGGGAACTTAACAAAGTTATGTACCTATGTACGTTTAAGGAAGATTGATCGATTCTCGCGTAAGTTATTAAACGTGAACTGTTGGAAGTGAAGTGGTTTTGGCAATATCAAGATGTAAGTGATGAGATTTCACACACTCTTAACTAGTGTATTGAACAATAAAACCCTATTTCGTCGCTAAACTACAAAGATCAGAATATCTGCTGGGTGAATCAAATAATAGCTGCTTTATGTGCAGCAAGTCTTTTTTTCCTTTTTTTATTTATTCAAAATCTGTTTAAAAACAATCCATACTATAATATTATAAATGCGAAAGTAACTCTGTCTGTCTGTCTGTTACCCAATCGCGCCTAAACTACTGAACCAATTTGCATGAAATTTGGTATGGAGATATTTTGATACCCGAGAAAGGACATACGCTACTTTTTAATAAATAAAAATAAAAATAAACTTCATTCAAGGGGTTGAAAGTGGAGTACGAAAATATTACTTTTGGTCGCGATTTTCAACCGCGCGGATGTCGGTTATCGCTAACGATGCCGGTTATCGGTAGCGATAACCGACATCCGCGCGGTTGAAACCGCGGGCATCAGCTAGTACAATTTATAAAGTCTGCCAAACTGCAAAACAGTTTGTTTCTTCTCCCATACTTCTATAATACACGTCATCTCAGCAGTCAACTTGGTACCCATTTATGTGATACATAAATAAATCTTTGTAATTTCCAGTTTATAAAAAAAAAATCATATGTTTTTCATTAATGTTTGGTGATACCAGTAATGTTATATGAATTTTGCAAACTAATTCATTTACACAATACAATAATTATGTTGCAGCTTTCTAGGTCTCGGTTGTTTATAGCTATATATTTGTCTAGTATTACCTTACAGCTCAACGCCGGCTATTGATGACCAAACTTATGGCCCTTCACAATCATTCACGGTCTTTTTGCGAAATATTCACTCATACACAATGCTATTGTTTCCGTTGCGTATAAAAAAATAGATTTTAATTGTTGAAGCGTTGTTTAATGTTTTTGTAGTCGATCTTAAAGGTGGCGATCAACGCACTTCTAACTATTTCTCACGTTTCGTTTAACGAAACATAACATCATAATCATGATGTCATGATCATGAACATAATCATCATCATTATCATCATCTACCTAGCCTTTTCCAAACTACGGTTAGACTGGAAGCCGACCGGCTTAGTTAGTATTTTACACTAGCTTTCGAGAGAAAATGTCGATTTTCCATTCAAACTTTCATCCCCTGTTTAACTACCTTAGGGGTTGCATTTCGAAAAATCCTTCCTTATTGCTTGTCTACATTATAAAGGGAACCTCTGCGAAAAATTTCAGTTTTCTAGGTCCAAGGGTTTGGGCTGGGCGTTGATGAGTTAGTCAGTCAGTCAGTCAGGACTTCTCTTTTTATTTATATATATATATAGAAGATAGATAGATGGAGCGACTGCCTGTCTGACCTCCACCTGGGTAATATAGTAAGACTGGTTAACGTATAATTCGTCCTTTAACTAAAAAGCTCGCTAAACTTTTGTAAACATCGACATCACCTCAATCTTAAAAGTGATAGTAGTGGTCTGATAACGGTACCTTCAAGGTCATTGTAGCATACTCCCACAAAAACCGACGCAGTCGACTAAATACTTGTTATTATGCGTTTTACGTTTGACATTATAAACATTTGTGGGAACTAGGCCGAGCCACGTACCGTCAGCAAAAAACGACGCCATTATTCACGGCTCGAAAAATAAAATAAAAATAGGCAATTATTTTTTACTTTATTTGAATTCTCACGGTGTTTTATTGTTATGACTAGAATTTCTATAGCATTTTAGATTTATTTTAAACTAACATTAGAGTTGAATTGGGGCCGAAAAGTTCTGGAGTGGCGACCGCGAACCGGAAGACGTTGCGTTGGAAGGCCTCCCACTAGGTTGACCGATGACTTGGTGAAGGTTGTGGGGACCTGCTGTGTGCTGCCACACGGGACCGGTCAATGCGTGCCACCCGGGCTCGACGTCCACTGCTGGACATAGGCCTGGATATGTCCAGCAGTGGACGTCTTTTGGCTGAAATGTTGAAGATTAGAGTTAAGCTTTTATATTTTAAGGTCTTATACGTCTGCAGTGAACGGATAAGTGAACAGTTTTAACGACATGTTTTAATGTCCAAAAAATTGCTGCGTATTGGAGGATTTGAAAATCCGATCAGGGTTTATTTCTTGTAGCTGTTTTATTATTTTATTTCGTTTATAATCTTTACCTAAAATATATCTTACATTTGCACCTACCTATTTATATTCCTAATAACTTCTCGGTTAGTAAGCTATGTGGCTTAGTAAAGAGGCGAATATAAGTAAAATAGAACAACTGGAAGAATACAATTTTTCTTTCAACATGACTCACCTTAAAACATTAATACTTTCATTTTTTGACCCCAAAAGACAAACGTTTATCTACTAGTAAGAACAATACAATGAATCATACAGTTAAAAAAATAAAAATAAACATTTAACTCGTTCACACAATTACAAAAACCAGTTCTAAATTATATTAAAATTTGAGACCATAAAATAAATTCCAAAGGCAAGTTTAAGATTTTCTTGCTCACGCTACTAACAAGTGAGAGTGAGCGGGTTTCGGTGCACAGTCAGTGCCCAGCATTACCTGACCCCCCATATTAAGATGAATAAGGGAAGTGGTATGAGACGAATGGTCAAGTAATACTGGGCATAATGTACGAGGACAGTGGCCATCCGAACCTTTGACCTTCGGTAGACTGTCTTTTGGACTTAGCATAATAGTGGACGCTGCATTTATGGAGTTGGTCCTCGATGTAAGAACGTATAATGGACATAATGCGATTGTACCGAAAGAGATTAATGGTGACATGCGTTTCTTTGGCGGATAGTACGAGTTGATGCTTAGCTACTTTCAGTTATAGGAGTTTTATGTGCTATATTATTTGTTATCTAGATATATGATATGATATCTATAGGTGGGTTCAAACACAGGCAGGCGCATTACTTTATGTGATTTATTTCATCACCACTGCTCGCAAAAACGGAGAAGGAAAACATAGTGGGGAAACCGGCATGTATTCTAATACATGCCGGTTTTCCCACTATGTGCTAAAAAAATCGAAGACATGTGACATCTACCAACCCGTACTGGGCCCGCATAGCCCATCCCTTACCTAGAGAGGAATTCTGAGTTCATACAGTGGGAACGTTACAGGCTGACGATGATTATTGCTATAGGAACACACAGAACAGCTAGAACTAATAGCACTTCACTTACGGTTCAGGTTTTTAACACCTCTCGTCAACAAATGATTACGTAGATACCGCGATATAATGACACAGGAATATAACTTCTGTACTCATAGGTACAAGAACAGGTCTAAGCTGTATGGTATTTATTAGCGAGACTGTCAGTAGAACGCACCGATTCTGTTTTACTTCCTTTACAACTTAACTAAGCAATACATTTGGATATTGCCTAATCTCCGGTAGGGACCTTATATTTACATTATAGGTATGCCTGTTTGCTTGTACGTAAGTATATAATCCTTTTAAGAGTCTACCTATGAGGTGGGGTCAAAGATCGCCCTTGGCATCACATTCGGTTGTGACCTTTGATACATTTTCAATAAAAGAGTTAATATTTGAAGATCACAGAATATTTATGGTATTTAGAAGAACATTAAATAACATCACGCTTTGTAATCCCCGAAGGGTTAGATAGAGGTGTCCCTATTGGTAAACCCAAACACCAGTTATATATTTAAGTCCCATGTAACAGGGGGCGAGCTTATTGCCACCAACCGGGCGCAAATCCAAACTCAGTGGCTGCTGTTGAGAATTCTTGATGGAAACCCCAATGACACTTAGCACCCGGGAATCGAATCCAGGCCCTAAAAGCTCAGCAGTGGCTCTTGCGACCACTAGACAATTGAAGCAGTCAGTAGCAAATAAGAAATGCAGACAAAATAGTATCATACGTGGAAACAAATTGGGTATTTGATCAGGTACCAAGGCGTGAAGTTTCTCAACAATATTGCTTTAAATGGTCATATCGTTTAGTTATAATAACTATTGTAACGTTATGTTTGTCTCAAGGCTACTCGTATAAGAAAGGATCTCAGGTCGTTAGATTTCAAAATCGTATCAGTTCATATACCTTAATAATACAAAATGCCAAAATCGAGAACTCATATTTTTTTTTGGGATTGAACCAGTAATTTTCAAAATATTTTTTGAAGCTTATTATTTCGAATCGAACTGCTGAATGTATTTCTTTTTCATATTTTATTTGTGGCCAGCATTCGATACAGGGCGGTATCCGTGTCAGTTCCTTAACCGACTTTGAAAAAAAAGTAGGAGGTTCTCAAGTCAGCATTTCCGTTTTGCGGTTTTTACATTCAATAAGGAACATTATATTGTTGATAATGTGTGTTAATTTGTGCTTTTATTTTTCTTAGTAGTCAAATTATTTATATTACTAATATAAAATCTGGACTAAGATAAAATAATTATGGTCTAACTCCTTTCTAAACGTTATTCTTGTTACCGACGGTCTACTTGCAAAATACAATTACAAGATGCGTTCAGGAACTTTTCTGTTAGCTAAAGTAATGCTAAGTGATATTTATAGATCTTTGTCTTCAAGTAGGTAGGTACATTAGCCTATCATCTATTCATAATACCTAAATATAACAGGCAAGGAAATAAAAACATCATAAAATAATAATTGCCACACTAAACAGTACAACAATCTTTATTATTGCTTCAGTGATTATTTACATATTTGTTTACGAAGTTAATTAAATTTCTTGGTCGCCACAAGCGAGATATATCTTCTCGGTTAAACCGGCTTTTGACTATGGGATGTAATATATATTACATCCCGCGTGAACCATTCACATACAGTGTGAATGGTCACGTACAAAATGTTTGACGGGCGATAAAATATAATATTATATCTCAAGATGTAATATAAATCCCATAGTCAAAAGCCGGCTTTACTCGTCTGAAAGTGCTGCTCCCTTAACGGGAGCATTAAATGTAACAGTTCAGATTCATTTGTTTCTGCTCAAATCGAATCTTGAATTGTTACTTTACACGGTAGCCATACATGTTGTAAAAACAACAAATGGCTGCAACTAATTTGGATGAATATTAAGTAACATTAAGGCGATGGTCCCATTGTCATTTCTGACAGTCGTTACAGGTAGTCAGTGACCCAAGAGGTATCGTGTTACCCAGTACTTTAACTGGCTTGTGGGGGTCAGATGAGCAGTTGCTCCAAGTACTGCCAACATAGGTAGCCTAGGTTGGTAGCTTTTTGGCTAGGCAGATGATGAAAAAGTTCCTGTCACACAAATTCCGATCTAAACGTGGGCAAAACCGCGAGCAAAAGCTGTCTCATATATTAATAGCTTTTTTTTTTTTTGGTGGGTGGAAAATCATCGAATAACCCCCCCCCCCGCTCTTGGGCAGAGCGAAGGGGAGTGTCAGACTTCTACTGACTAAAAACCAACCCATGTTCCTTCTTCGCCTTTGTGCCGAGGCCGCGTTATGCCTTTTGATAATCCGCAGCCCCGACGGGATATATATTAATAGCTTGAGACTGAACAAAGGGGAAATAAATAAATATATTATGTAATCTACAGTTTGCAGCGTAAATTGTAAGTACCATTTACCATTTCTAGTTACAATGTTTCAGCCAATAACTCCGACACACTCGTTAAAATGTAGCTGTTGTTTACTTTTATAGTATAGTAGTGTTTGACAATATTGAGATTGAATGGTCATTAAAAGACAGTAGTATCGCATTAATGTTAGTGTAGGCAACTAATTATACATATTATATTTTAGTCTTTAGTATTTTAATTGTATTAATTTTAAGATATTATTTTGTCTATGATTTTTACGTTGCGAAATGGCAACAATTTGAATTCGCGCGCTTTTTGTACCAACCGTTGTGGAACCGCGGCGCGTGGGCGCGCGATCCAACCAGTGGCCGCCAAAATCTTGTCGCGAGTGGGAGTGTATCGCAACGCTCCCGCGTTCCCGCCAATTCTGTAAAAATGTGTCTACTTGTCTAGTTTAATATTGTAAAAGTGTGTTTCTTATGAACAATATACGTATTAACGATAACCAGTGTTCATTCATTGTGGAAACATCCCGCCCTAAATAATATTGGTCCTCCGAGCCTGGATCACAATGAATGACAACGTTCCTGGTGTCGTGACACGGAGCAGAGCCCATGCTGGGGCTGAGCAGCAACCCGGTGCGGATTCCACGTGTGTCACTACGGCCCCGCGTAGTGAAGTTGTTGCCACGTCGTCGATCGGGTCGCGATCAAGCCGCCTCAGCAGCGAAACGCTTCGCCTCCGTGCCGAGTACAAGGCCGCAGAAGAAATCGCCAAGCTAAAGGAACAGCTCATAAAGAAGAAACTAGCGGTAGAAATCGCGGAGATTGAAGACGAAGAAGAAGAAAATCGTGCAATGAGTTTTTACAGTGGTCCTGAGAACATGGATGAGTGGCAAGCCCCATTCGAACACGTGGAAAAGCCGCCGCCGGTGCCTCACGCGCCGGCCGGCACGTGTCCGAACCCGACCGAAGGCCTAACTCGAGAACGCGAGCGCGCGCGCGGCGTCGCGCATGCGCAGAACGAGGGACGCGAGCCGTTCGCGCCAAAGGCGGCGTCCTCCCCGACCGGCGACGCGAAGCATGCGCCGAGCGACAGCGCTCTGCCCCCGGCCGCCGGCACCGTCGCGGCTTCTGACATCATGCATCTAGCCAACGTTATTATAACGAACATGTCGAAGCGACCACGACAAAATTACGATCTCCCCGTGTTTGATGGCGGCCCGGCAGACTGGCTGGCATATCGGCGTACCTACGAAGCTACCGCGGCCACGTATAGCATGTCCGAGAACAACCTACGACTGCAAGCATCACTGCGTGGCGCGGCAAGGTGTGCCGTTGAAGATCTGTTGCGCACCGGGTCCGACCCAACAGAGGTCATAAATGCTTTGGAGGAAGAGTTCGGCCACCCAAACTTGCTTCTTGAAACGGCTCTGAACAAAATAAGATGTCTGCCCCGTGTGTCCGAAAGTGGCGTCGAACTGCGAAATATGACTTGCGTCGTGCGAAATTGTTTGTACATTTTGAAAAATATAAGAGCGGAGGGTTACATAAATAACCCGCAATTTACCCACGAGATCCTTGGTAAACTAACCCATGTGCAACGATCGCAGTACGGCGAGTTTGTAATGAAAAGGCACACCGACAGCAAGGACGATCTTCGCTTATCGCCAAATATAAGCATAGTACTCGAGTTTCTGAGTCATTTATCACGGGCATCGGCTTATTACCTACCGTTGGGCATGAACACCGAGCTTAGCCTTCGTAACCGGACCCACGCAACTTCCAACCCAGCTGTCGTCGCGCCGCCGCCGTCGTCTCGCGCCAAGCGCGCTGAGCCTACGCGTCAAAACCGAGAGGCCCGGGAGCCTGCCTGCCGAGTACACCTCACCAGCGAGGAAGCATCGTCGCCGAGTACGTCGACGTTAAGTGAGTGCGCGTTGTGTCGTAGTGCGGTTCATCAATTACCCGAGTGCGATAAATTCATTACGAAAAGTGAGTCGGAAAAGTGGAACTTTGTAAAAGACAACAAACTTTGTTTTAAATGTTTAGTGCAAAGCCATTCTCGTTTTCGTTGTCGCGCAAAACGATGTGATAAGTGTCGTGCGCCGCATCACACACTCCTACACTACGAGAAGCCGAGCGCCCAGGGCGCCGCAGCCGGCAGCGGCGCGCCCGCGCCGGCCGCGGCTCAGGCGGCCTGTGTACAGCCGCCGCCGCGCGGCACGGCGGCTGCGCCGCCGGTCGCTGAGTCTGTGACGAGTATCGGTGAGCGGTGTCGAACCACTAAAACTTTATTAAAAATTATACCTATAACGATTATTGTTAATAATGTTGAACATAGTCTGTATGCTTTGCTAGATGATGGGGCCACAGTGTCGTTAGTAGATTCCAGTGTGTGTAATTTCAGTGGACCATCATCTCCGTTAAGAATTGTTAGTGCGCGCGGTCTTGTTATGACAGATAACAACTCCTGTAAGGTGACCGCGCTAATCCGTGGGCCCAACGGCGTATGTTATGATATCGTGTTACGAACGATAGAGAATTTGGACTTGCCTACCCAATCTGTGCCTGCCAGAGTTTTGAATAAAAATAAACATTTGCGAGACTTAGATTTGTGTCAGATGTCGTGCGCGAAACCGATGGTTTTAATCGGCCAAGATAACTGGAAGTTAATCGTAAATGAGGAAATACGACAGGGAAAATCCGGGCAACCAGTAGCGTCCCTCACAAAGTTAGGGTGGGTTATTCACGGACCTGTATCTGTAGGTATCGATGATAAGTCTGGTAGCGAGTCAGTAAATCTAACCTTCGATGGTTTAGATGATTTAAATGATTTGGTGAAACAACAATTTATGCTCGAGTCCATCGGTATCACGGAAGTGTCACGCAAAAATGTCGAGACTGAACGCGCATGTAAAATCCTAGATAGCACTAGCCGCCGTGTCGACGGAGGCTGGGAGGTAGGGTTGCTTTGGTCACGTGACACTGTACACTTACCTGACAACTACGATTACGCTTTCAAACGATTACGCGGCATAGAGAGTAAGATGTCTAAGAACCCCGATTATGCGGAAGCGTATTCATGTCAAATCGAGCGCTTATTATCACTAAAGTATGCTAGGTTATTGGATAGTCCGTTGAGCGTTAACCCGGTATGGCACCTACCGCACTTTGGGGTCGTTAACCCCAATAAGCCAAATAAACTTAGATTAGTTTACGATGCCGCGGCTAAATACAAAGGTGTATGTTTGAATGATTATTTGCTTACTGGGCCGGACTTATTAAATTCATTATTAGGTGTATTATTTAAGTTCCGAAGTGGTCGAATAGCCTACACAGCTGATATAGCTGATATGTTTTTACGTGTCAGGATTAGGAAAGAAGATCAGGGCGCGCAGCTCTTTTTATGGAGAGGCCGAGACATAGAACGCGACCCTGATACTTATGTAATGGATTCAATGATTTTTGGGGCTAAGTCGTCACCTGCCTCAGCCATTTATGTATTGAATAAAAATGCTAACGAGTTCCGAGATTCATATCCTGAGGCGGTCAAGGCGATCCATGAAAACCATTATATGGATGATTATTTGGATAGTGTAAACACAATAGATAGCGCGCGTCAGCTGATCAAAGATGTTTCCATGATACACTCCGCTGGTGGTTTCTCTATCAGGGGGTGGGTGACCAATTCACCTGAACTTCGAAAAGAGTTACCAGCTGTCGTGCCTAGTACGGTAAATTTTGACAAGTCTCCATATAATGGTGAACGAACTTTGGGTATGATATGGGTGCCGGAAACAGACGAGTTAGCGTTCGACTTATCGTTCAAAAAAGTGTCGCCTGACGTAGTTGAAGGTAGAGTTATTCCTACCAAACGACAGTTTTTGAGGTTTATTATGAGTATCTTTGATCCCTTAGGCTTACTTTATCCTTATACGATAAAGTCTAAGATCTTGTTACAGAAAGTATGGAAATCTGGTATAGGTTGGGACGATCAGCTGATGGAGGCCGAGTTCAATGAATGGCAAAAGTGGCTGATAGATATAAAACAGCTGAGTAGTATTCGTGTACCCCGACAGAATTCGACAGTTGCGTCAAGCTTGTACAAGCTTGACGCAACTGTCGAATTACACATTTTTGGTGATGCAAGCGAGTCGGCGTATGCTGCGGTCGCTTATTTGGTTGGTAGGGATGAGTTTGGCGTACCTACCGTCTCACTTGTTGTTGGTAAAGCTCGCGTCGCCCCGTTGAAGGTTATATCCGTGCCGCGCCTTGAACTTCAGGCAGCTGTGCTGGCGTGTAGGTTAGCTTGCGTCGTTATCAAAGAGCAGGGCTTAACAATAACACGAAAGTACTTGTGGTCCGATTCGAAAACTGTCTTGAAATGGGTGCATTCGGATCCTCGCGATTACCAAAAGTTTGTCTCACATCGGTTGGCGGAAATTGACCGGAAATCCAGCTCAAGTGAGTGGCGGTGGGTTCCATCTGCAGAAAACCCCGCTGATGAAGCCACTAAGTTGCACTGGCCCACGAATTGTAAGCTGTGGTTTACAGGTCCCTCTTTTTTGTACCAGGACAAAGACCAGTGGCCGGTCAACGAGTTTGAGGACGTAGGTAATAATATAGATTTGGAGCGTCTTGAGAAAGTTCATCTTGTCAAACAGTATGTACCGCTATTTAATGTTGAAAGGTTCTCTAGTTGGACACGTGCTGTTAGATCCACAGCTCGTGTTCTTGCCTTTGTAGGTCTGTGTCGCAAGAACCAGGTTGAGAAGTTAACAGCGAGTAATATTCGTGAAGCTGAGAATATTTTATTAAAACAATCACAGCTTGAGACTTTTTCCAAGGAATTGGAACGATTGAAAACAACAAGTTCATTACCTGCGGAAAGTAAAATTCGAGATTTAGATCCCTTTTTATATGAAGGTGATGGATTGCTTCGCGTCAGAGGACGTCTGAGTGCTGCGTCGGAATTAATGTTTGATGAAAAGTATCCAATTATTTTAGATGGTCATAGTTACACCGCGCGGCTCATTGCCCTCGAATATCACAAGCGCGCTCACCATGCCAATACTGAAACTGTCATCAACAGTATTAGGGAAAAATATTGGATTACTAGATTGCGACGTACAGTCAAATCAGCCGTATCCAAATGTCAGTCATGTTTAGTCCGTCATGCTCGCCCTTCCATGCCCAAGATGGGAGACTTACCTGCCGCTAGACTTGTTAATACACGTAGGGCCTTTGTACATTGTGGCGTTGATTATTTTGGTCCCATGGAAGTTTCGATAGGAAGACGTCGTGAAAAAAGATGGGGCGTTATTTTCACTTGCTTAGTCACTCGCGGTGTTCATATTGAGCTCGCATCTTCACTATCAGCTGACTCCGCCATAATGGCAATTCGGCGTTTGATAGCTCGCCGTGGGCAGCCGACTGTTATGTTTAGTGATAGAGGCACCAACTTTGTAGGTGCTGACGCAGAGATGAAAGCCGCTGTTCAGGTAATGGAGAACAAAATTCACGATTTCGTCGCTACCAAGGGCATTTCTTGGCAGTTTAACCCTCCAGCAGCGCCGCACATGGGTGGATGTTGGGAGCGCCTCATTCGCTCAATAAAAGCTGCACTTAAAGTGACTTTGTCGGCACGAGCGCCTAAAGAGGAATTACTAACCACTTTGATGGCTGAGGTAGAGATGACTCTTAACAGTAGGCCAATAACCTTCGTGAGTACGGACCCCGATGGGCCCATAGCGTTGACCCCAAATCATTTATTGATAGGTACAGCTACCGGTGCATCTACGTTAGGTTTTTTTGAAGCGTCGGATTTAACAAGTAGGAAAGCTTGGGTAAAAGCTCAAACTCTGGCAGACATGTTTTGGCGTCGGTGGCTAAAAGAGTATGTCCCTACGCTTCAAAAGCGTCAAAAATGGCAACATGGAGTGCCACCCGTTAAAGTGGGAGACATGGTGCTGATTCTGGACGAAAATCAGCCTCGTAATGCGTGGCCTAAGGGCGTGATTAGCGCGGTCCACCCAGGCCGCGACGGTCACATTAGAGTTGTAACTGTAAAAACCTGTAGGGGTTTTATGAAGAGACCAGTTGTAAAGGTCATTGTGTTGCCTACTGACGAGTTTGTTCAGGAACAAGGGGGTGGAATGTAGGCAACTAATTATACATATTATATTTTAGTCTTTAGTATTTTAATTGTATTAATTTTAAGATATTATTTTGTCTATGATTTTTACGTTGCGAAATGGCAACAATTTGAATTCGCGCGCTTTTTGTACCAACCGTTGTGGAACCGCGGCGCGTGGGCGCGCGATCCAACCAGTGGCCGCCAAAATCTTGTCGCGAGTGGGAGTGTATCGCAACGCTCCCGCGTTCCCGCCAATTCTGTAAAAATGTGTCTACTTGTCTAGTTTAATATTGTAAAAGTGTGTTTCTTATGAACAATATACGTATTAACGATAACCAGTGTTCATTCATTGTGGAAACATCCCGCCCTAACTAATAGTTAGTTAGTTGAAATCGTCAACTGAACGTGTTCCATTTCCGTTGAGTTTAACTGCTGTACTCAGAGATATTTAATGATTACTTAAGACGTCACTTAGTAAAGGTTTTGACAGTTCTTGTTTCACAAAACTGTCAAACATGACACGACATGTAGCGACTACATCAGGTCAATGTTTAGAAAACGTAAAGATAGAAACTTTTGGATAAACTAAAGGTAGAGAAAAAAGAGTTTTTCTAGTATCCTTTTGACAATTTTTTAACTGTCATGCCTCATATTGTAATATTGATTCTTTATCCAATCGTATCAATAGGTACTAACATAATTATATTTTGTATGTAATGCAATAATTTTATTTTTGTACCTGATATTTGCACAATCGTATCAATAGGTACTAACATAATTATATTTTGTATGTAATGCAATAATTTTATTTTTGTACCTGATATTTGCACGTCCCCAAGTGGCAGAATTTGATGAGACCGTTTATTAAAACCATAGAAGACCATGTAATGAACCATATTTGAACTAATAAATGCTTTGAATAAAAGTGGTTAAAATAATGCGCTATTTTCGTTATTCTGAATTCAAGAAAAAACTTATGGAACTATAGATCAAACGCGTCAAAGAAACTGATGCTACAACTAAAAGATAAAACAGAAGATAGTGTACAATAAATCCAAAGAAGAGTCCTTCAGATAACAAAGCGTTCGAAGCCTTTTGATTGTCAACTGTTTCTACTTTGTAAAGAAATGTACCATTTATATCTATTTTTATATTTGTTTTCTATCACTATTTTTCAGTGGTAACTAGCAGCCATGAAGTATGGGTTTGGTTTCCCTTCTACGACTGCCGATTATTACATGAAACTTAAAAATTGGCGAAATGTAGGTGTCCTATTTTAAGTACACCTCGGGCCTCGGCCTAACCTAGTTATACCTACAAGCTACAGAACAAAACAAAAACTACGTGAAAAACTGAACGGTTGATTAAAACTTCCGCAGTAGGAGCGGGAAGGATACGGTTGTATGTACGAACAAAAAATAGCAAATAGGATAGTCGCATCGCTCTTGTTATATTGGTACCTCTGTTGTCTCTTTTTCTGAAACGCCGCAGCTCGACGCTGAAATCTCAATAAAAGAAACAAAACACTAATTGAAATTCCTAATTACATAAACTTTAATTTTATAGAGTGGCCAAAATTAGGTCAGCTAATAGACACAATGTTCTAGGGAGACAACACATTTTCAGGTGATATTTCTCATATTTTTTACTCGGCAAAGGTCTCTACCATTTAAAAATTAAGCCGCACGACTCTGGAGTTTCAACCCCAAACGGCTCGAAAATACAGTTCCCAGTAGGGTATATTCGCCATAATAATTAAACTCAATTAATTACACAAAGTAAATGTTTATAGCGTCTGAATGAGTTTGCAATTTCCTAGTTCTGATCTTGAACTTCAAATTATAGAAAGTGTTTTACCTAATCGTTTAACGAGTGAAATTGATCATTTTCAAACACAATTATGTGCATTTTATGGCCTTAAATTAATTCTGTGTTTGAAAGGAATACCACCACAGCTTGTTATTTGCGATTGACGTGCACATTAAATTGATTGGTTTGCCAATAATATAATTAATTCACGATTTGATGAAAGAATGCTAAGTTCAGATAAATGTGCAGTATAGGAATTTGATTTTGGAGTGATATATAATTAGTAGGTGTAGTAATTTGTATAGTAATTTGTAGGTGTCTCTAAAGTGCTATTTGACCATATTTAGTTTAGATGCGATAAACGGCCAAATTATGAGTCAAATTGAACTGTAGGGCTTAAACAAATGATAGTCAAAGTTTTTCGTATATTTACAACGACTATCAACAGAATTGACAAACTTTTCGACAGCTTAATGCCAACTTAATACACTACTTTTTTGTTCTTTGGTGCGGTTAGTGCGTAGCCTGGTGTCAGAGGTTTTATGCTTGCCATGGATCTATTACTTGGCTTACACTTCTGATTTTCCAACAATCATCTGTCTCAACGATTGAATTATGTCCTCTGTATAAGACCCCCAGGTATAACTTATACCTACCGACCTACTTGCAAACGACACATACCCCTTTTAACAATTGACCTACTAATCCCCATACACAATAGTCTCTGATACCCACGCACGAACTTTATTCAAGAAGTAATAATAGCCTTCAAAGAGTGTCCAAGTGTGTCTAAGAAGGTCTTATTGTAAACTTTAGCCATTAGGCGTTTTGTTGAAAATAGGTTGGTTTAATATTGTGTGGCATTTTCTATAGTGTCGTTTATTCACTATCTAGAGAGTTTCGTTCAACGTTCCTACAAATTATCTCATACGTACTTAACATCACGTCTGTAAGCCCGAAAGGGTTAGGCAGATATGTTTCAAGTAGGAACATCCTCGTTTCGCCAGTTATGTTAAAGTCCCGTGTGATATTACCAGCAAGGCAGCAACCGTTAATATTTTTCAAAAACAATCTAAATATTTTATTTCTCATGGCCTACATGAGCACTTATAAAACTTCGAGAAAAAGTGCACGGTGCAGGTTAGTCGTTTCGTAAGGAGAAAAACCAGCAAGAAACTCCTTGTTTACTCTTATATGATTTGGATTCACAATATTTTTTGCTATCCATATTATTATTTCTACCTACATGACGATGACGTCCCCTAGAGTATACAGATATGATCGGTATACGATTGCCTGTCTACGTCATCCCAAACTTGGCAATTTGCGTCACGCTTCACAACTTCGGAACCTTTGACGTGCTCTCACGAGCGACGCCACTTAATGACGTCAGAGTAACGATATTTTTTTTTCTGTACACATTCTGTTTTCAAATATTGATAGTAGGGTTCTTTGAGTAAAAGGTTTGGGTATGATTGGTTAGGATAAGAAAATCTCGTACTTGTTATAGGGAAAATACAAATTTGCAACGTTCAATTGGCGATGATAACTTTACGATACTGATATTACAGACTTGAACATGACTTAAGTTACATTTCTGTACGTTAATAGTAGAAGATAAAATGATGTTTCGTTTCATCGAATGCATTCGTAAACTAGATATTTATTTTGAACCTTCCAATTTTCGATCGTCTCTAACCTCTAACTTATAAAAAAATGTCGTAACCACTTTACTATTACTATTTCTTCTGTAACAGTTACCAGAACTAGCAGTGTTTTCTATTCCACTTACAAAATCATACACTAAAATTAATTTTGTCGTCTTTTTTACCAACTAATTAAATTGACGACCTACATATTACCAAAATACACCACCCAATTCCAATATTCATAAATAGCCATTATATTATGAGATCATTGACATCACGCATAAATTGATATTGGACACAGTGGGCAGTGTCATCAGTAACGCGGAAATAAATCTATGTCATTGGGTTCTGCGTGTAGAAATATTGCAATAGATTTAGTATATTAACACTTTCTTGATGACTACTATTACGTGTTTTTATTCTTTTTTAATGAATTGTGTTGAAATATTTCTGATGATCACATTGAGAAAATTAAATGGTAGAGAAAACACAGGATGCTTCGTTGGTTTAGTGGTCGCAAACGCGACTGCTGAGCATGAGTTGATGGTTCGATGCCCAGATCGAGCAAAGTGATATTGGGTTTTTAAATCAGGAATTCCTCGGTAGGAGCCACGAAGTTGCATAGGCTTGCCCCCTAATACATGAAATGGTGGAACTTAACATCTTAGTGATTCATCGCATTTGCAAGCTCTTATAATTATCCGACTGCGAAGTCTAAGTGCTGGGCCACACTGGCAGCGCGGTGCGGGGAGCGGCGCGGGTGCGGAAACGCGCGCGTTTGTGCTGTCCGCAGTCGACTGCGGCTTCGTTCCGAATGTTGTATTGTCCAGTGTTTGTCAAACTATAATATGGATGAAGAAGACTTGTTTTTACTGGAAAATTCTTACTTTAAATGGCAAATGATAAAAGTGAAAAAATAAAATTTTGCGAGAGCAATTTTTTTGGGTGCGGGGCAGTGGTCCAACTGCTCTGTCCAACTAGTTGGACCATAGGTCTATAATAGGGGCAGTTGTCCAACTTTAAAAATAGTTGGACCACAGCACCTTTTGAGAGTTCCGTGGTCCAATTCATTTAAAAATAACTTACCAACACTAAAAACCTCAACTGCATCTTGTGTGCAATATAATTATAGGAGTATATAGGAGTAGCTCCTATATATTTCTGGGCTGAACCAGAACCATTAGAGAACTTCACTGATATAGAAGTTATACGCATGACGAAAACTAATTTAAAAAAAAGAAAAAAAAATGTTAAATCAGGTTCTCTAATGGTTCTATACCTCCTATATATTTCTGGGCACCTGCTACTTTGTGAGACTTTACTGTCCTTGTTTCTCATCTCCAACAAAAAAAAAACTGCATGGTATTAGAAAGGCATATAGATTTGATTTTAAGCTTCCAATTTCCAATACCTCCTAATGTTTCTGTTCTCCTGGTAGTTTGATCGATTGGGATTAAATTAAATAACTATCAAATTCAGTCCTTTTAGGGTAGGTAACTTATTTTTAAATGAATTGGACCACGGAACTCTCAAAAGGTGCTGTGGTCCAACTATTTTTAAAGTTGGACAACTGCCCCTAGTAAAGACCCATGGTCCAACTAATAGGACAGAGCAGTTGGACCACTGCCCCGCACTGATTTATTTGTATTGACGATGTTCGACATCCACAGTGCAGGTCGTGCTTGAATAGCACGTAATAATTCTTCAGCATTTAATTGTGAAGACGCCATCACAACAACGCGCGCGATAGCTCGAATAGTTAGAGATACCCGCTCCCGCGCGGTTGCCGCCCGCGCACTCACTGCGGCCACTTACTTGTATGAACGAGCTATGGCACAAGTTGCCCGCGCGCTCCCCGCGGAAAGAAGCCCGCGCCGCTTCCCGGTCCCGCGTGCCCACTATGGACACTCAAATGAAGTTCATACGTTTGAGTTCGTCGCGCCCGCGCCCGCCCCGCGCGCCCCTTTTCAGTCTGGCCTCACACTAAAAGGAGGGTTTTTTTTTTAAATCTGACGATACTGTGAAGAATACTTAATCAAATATGGCTGACCTAAAATTGGATTTCGGAAACATAGTCCAACCAACAGCTGCCACAGTGATGACTACTAACTTATCGAGAGTATGGAAATTAGTAATTAAATAGGCACATTCAGAATATCCGTCCCCGTATTCGATAAAAATCTCTTTGTATTTAGTATCTAGTACAAATATATCAAGGCTGATACGTGTAATAGTAGGCGCTTCTACTATAATAACTAGACTATCATTTTGTTTGCTAATGATGACGACATTGACTACAAAAACTATTTTAATCGATTGTCCACAAATGCCTTCAAATAAATGTCCTTTAAATCGTGACATTTCGGCGTGTCCTAATGCTTTTCATAATGGCGTATGATTACAACGGAAAATGTAGAAGGAATAGTTAAGTATTTGTAACCTTGATATTAGATCCTTTGTCGTGATTTACGTGGTCTTGCTGGGCTATAGATTGGTGTCTAATAATAACTGGAATAATATGAAAATTACCATCAGTATTTGAATGAGAGTTCCTGAATCCTGGTTTCACACGATCTATTTAGTTGGACTGACGACACGGCATGGTTGGCGCTGTGGCCAACCGATTGGTTGGTGCTCTACGCGTGGATAAACATAATAACACTTTGCACGATCAGGGAAAATGAACCTAGAGCTTAATGCACATCAGTCGAGCTTGCTACCAACTAGGCATCTGTTCATATTGTACACAACATTACTATATTTCTAGTTCACGTGACGGAAAAATAAACCATTGCCAAATCACGGAGGAAGCGCGGGTGGCAGGGCAGCTGGGGTACACTGATCACCGGATGACGTTATTATGTAGCCATGATGTAGCCTTACCCAATATTGCTTAGAAAACTTTACATTCAATGTGAAGGAAACATATAAAAAATACAAAACATCAAACTCTTTTACAAAGCCAAAACATCATACCCAAGGGACTCCATAAAAACGCCTCTATCTTCACAAGACTCATAGGAAACCGTTTTATTGCAAAGAAATGGGCCAAATCACATTTTTGGGTCAAGGGTTTACGTTACGTTACAGTTTGTGTTGACGTTAAGGTTTGCGTTAACGTTACGATGGTATAATGGAGATAAAATGAAGGGTCCGGTGTCTATCTGGTTCAATTAATACTTGCTTAGCACAATTGTTACCGGTTCTGAGGAATGCGATGGGAAAGATGATTTACCTTGAGATTACGTTGAGATCTTGGGTTAGATATTATTATCTAGGTTTTTAGTTATTTGTTGGTCTGAGCTTTTGGTGGAACTTTTTAATTTCACGTTGAGAACAGGATCCGTTGAAAGAACGAAATATAAAAGGTTTTAGAGCTGTAAATAAGCTGAGCTGAGCTGTAAATATTATTTGGAAAATTGGGTATTTGTCGTTAACAAGATCTGAAATAACATTGTTGTATAAAATTGTTAGAGTTTAGGTACTGCCTACCCTGGTGGAGTAACGGTGTAAATTTACGTAGGTATGTCTATTGTCCGTGCACCATGGGGTGCACTACAGATGAAAGTCGAGCTACTAGCACTTGGCCTAACCTTGGAATCGAATCTTTCTGTAAACACTCTAATGTACAATGTAGGTCACTGCGGAATGAAATTCTAACTACAAAACCATAATTATTGAATCGAAGATTAAAATAATATCGAAACAAGCACTCAAGTGACTTGCACCAATTTCCATAAAATTGAATGCCAACATAGCAGAAATTATTGATAATACTAAGCATAAGTGCAAGTGACATTTACTGAAACTGCGAGATTTCGAAACCACACTTTTAGCAGTACAGCACTAAAACTCGATACCAACGATATAAGTATCAATATCTAGAAATTTTATCTCTATTTTACTACTGAGTACCACTTCGACGATTACAAATGGAACATCGCTATAGTAATTTTATGTATGTTTGTATTGCAAAAGGTTGTTAAGATAGAAAGTGATTATGAATTAGTAGCTGACGCAAATATTACAATGTAGATGTTATAAGGAACTAGTGATTTAGGTGATAAACGATCAAGAATTTTCATTCAACTTTGTCAAAAGGGATAAGAGACTAATTGACTCATTAATAAAGAGATCGCTAATGTGTTAGTTAGAGATACCTTTGAGAATAATAACATTATTTTGGAAAATAATTATAGTTGCCACAGAAAAACTAATTTGCCCTTCCCTATTGTTCCAGCACTTGTGCTATGCGCATACGCAGCCGAGGTGGAGAAGGAGACAAAAAGTGCGGCAGAGCCCGCGATGAACAAGGACAAGAGACAGACGCAAGGCGAATACACACATCTGGGGTACAGGATAGCTCGCAAACAGGTAAGATTACTATATAAACTGATGAATGAACTGTGTTACTGTAACTCTCTAGGAACCGTTTATGCTTGTTTTGGAGTATTGCCGATATCAATATCCCGACGTGTCGTACTCAGCGCTACTCCTCCATATTATATCAAACGAACATAAACCAAACGAACGTACCCGTAAACTACTATGTAAAAATATTATATCGCGATACGACGCCCAAATTGATTCGTAAATCGTAACCAAGTGTGCTGAATGTGTTGAAATATCAATGAAGAAGACTCGAAGAGTAATCAAGACAGTGTTCGTTATAAATTGAGCTTACAAACACAAAGTAATCACACTGTCAAGTATACACATGAAATTCACTCATTTATCAAAATTTACTGCCACAAAATGCTTACCAACCTGCTACCAAAACTTGAGGAAATACTTGTTATAATTTTAAGTATGATGAACGACTGACACTTACTGTTCCGACATTATCAATTCCTACATTACTATTCTATTGCTGAAGTAGTAGAACATTAAGAGAGTAGAAAAATTATGAAAATTTAATGTTTCCTATTCCGCATTCATTTCATATCGTAACCGGCAGCGGAGCGTTTCATGTCAATAATGTACATTATCGACCGGTAGTAACGGATTAGTGGGAAACGCAACACCAAATATAGACGACAAACTAAATACCTGTAATTATGACATTTTAAGTGTAACGGCGGTGGTTATACTACTTACATACTGCACGAGCTCTCACGCATTTGCACCGACTGGCCTTAACGTGGTAGGCATACTTTTCTTCATGTTTGGCTTTAAATAGGTTACGAAGATTAAAATGCAGCTGTTATGTCGTGTGTGATGTGTGATGCGAAACATTAAAAAATTTAACCACGAATAAAATATTTCGGATACCTATCTAATTTAAAAGTAATCTAGTAATAAAAGCGT
Source organism: Diarsia dahlii (assembly GCA_949775195.1). NCBI lineage: Eukaryota > Metazoa > Arthropoda > Insecta > Lepidoptera > Noctuidae > Diarsia > Diarsia dahlii. The sequence continues at coordinate 9,878,138 of OX459212.1, forward strand.
AAAGGGAGACCCCACAAAAACCTTAAATTTTTTATCATAACAGTTCCAGGGGCGTAATAATAAGGTCTCCATAGCAGACAGTTACTAAAAATGAACAAGAACCTCTGACCTTTACTGTAGAATAAAAAGTAGGCGCGTTGTGTGGGTACTATCAAATTCATATACCTGGATTATAAGCAGCCTTTCAGTGAATGTCTGGCACTTGAATAATTCAACATGGACCGTGGGAAACTGTAGGAGGACAGACGGACGAGATCCCAGCGATAAATGACTCTATACATATACCTACTTTAAGGAAGGTTTGAAAACGCATGGGGCCGAACTAATGACCTTGCAGCACTCTATTTAAGGGATTTCCATAAATCTTAGAAACACTTGCAATAAGATTTATTATACCCCTATGATGTTATCCTTTTCACTTTTGGGGGAATGATTATCTATTTTCATATCAATTTCCTTCACAAAATGGTTTTCAACTGACCTATTTCCGCAACCATTACTAGTTCAGTCAATCAAATGCCTTCGAAAGTATTACTAATCTGTTATTGCACGTCAAATTCCATTTTCCGCCATTGTGAGCCAGCGCGATAAGTCCTAATAGGTGTAAAGATGTGTACACGTAGATATTCTCCGATCTTCCCATGGTGATATTATGCAAATGTGAATAAAAACATGTATCAGCGGTTTTAGATCTCCATAATGTTGTAAGAGTTCTTATGTTGGTAGTAGGTGATGTTAAGGTGGCTATTACCAACGTATTGGTTCGGAAATCACCATTGTGATCTAAATGTCATTGTGCATCTGCCATACACTTCTATTTTAGGTCGACGTCGGTGGTAATGATGATTTAGTTTAATTTATGGTGCAGTCAGCATCAGAAGTAGATTAACACTACTGAAAGTTTCTAAGCAGGTTTTTAGTAACAACTTGTTGGATATTACTCGTTACTAACAAGTTAATGAAGAGTAATATTTAAAAAAATAATCTTCCTAAACAGAAAATAGCTGGAGTCCTAGTCCTTAATTAATTGATGTACAGCTGTACATCAATTAATTAAGATTCTGAAATGTTGAGCCTCTTTTGTTACTGACCGTAGCGTAGGTACTTACCTATACGATCTATAAATATCAACAGGTCCAGAAAAACAAAGAAGGAAATCATTAGTTGTCTCACTTATCTCCCCTTTCGTAGTTTCTTCCATTTTATAAAAACGTGTTAATAATAAACTTAGTACACGGAATTAACAGCATCTTGCAAAAATAATACTTAGTTATAACTTCGTGACTGTGGAAAAGATACATCATGTCAAAAGATCGCATCACAGCTATAAATGGCGTTATTTCTCCGGCACAAAGTGATTCAACTTCACCGGATCATGTCCTACGCTGCCCTTTCACTTCTATGCCCTACATTTGGTCACGAGCGCCCAGTCCTTTAAACTGTTAGTGAGGCGAACGTGCTATCGATAACTTGTTAGTGTGTTCGACTTGGACGGGATGGAAATGATTAAGGAATATCGATAGGCGATTATTTTACATGACCGTGTGTGTGATAAATATAATTGTATTGAGTGCTTTAAGATATGGTTTTGTCATCTAAAAATACTTAATACATAATATGATTCTCTGGAGATCTCAGAGTCATCTAAGAGCATGTTTCTCGGTTGAAAATTCATTTGAGTCGTGTGATCGTGTTGATGATCTTGTCTGAATAATGTTAATCATTGACTTACAGAATCATCTAAACGTACGTTTAGATGATTCTGTAAGTCAATGATTGATGTTGGAAGGTTTCTGCAGTAACATAGTGTAACATCAAGAACTTATCATCAGGCAACTGTAAATGTAACACATGATGAATAAATTAATAATCTATATTACTTACACAAGAAACTGGTAACAAAATGGAGCCAAGTCTCTGACTCCTGTGCTAGGTGATAGACTTGTGTTACAAGAGCCAGTGCCCTCTATGGCGTGTATCTACAATCAACTACACGTCTACGCTAACTTACATTACCAAAACCCTTACTTCAACATCATCTGCTTAGCCTTTTCTCAAATACGTTGGGGCCGGCAGTATTTTACATGGAGCGACTAGCGAACCTCCGCAATCCAGTAAATAATCGGTAGTATAATACCTTTTTGGTAAGACTGGTTGTCAAACTTTCAGGTCACCCTGAAACGACGGCCAAAGTTCTATAAAACCAAAACCTTTACTTACTGCTACAATATTAAGACGCTGTAACTTGTAAGCTTGCTTTACTGTACATGTTTCTAGTCGCCTCTTACTACAAACACACGGGAAGTCGTGGAGGTCGTCCATTCAATTAGCACATATTAATATAGCGATAACCAAGATTTAAATAAATAAACACAAAATATTCGTAAACCTAAAATGTTTAATTATGCAAAACAAGAAACAAATTACGGATAACCTATCGGGCTGGGATATCATGATTACCCACTTACCTAGTTGACCTAAGGGTTAAGTAAAATAGCAAGCTATTTGCGAATGAAAATGTTTGTTTGAAGTTTTACCAATAAATTCCTATTGATTGTAATAAAATGATAATTATGGCTTTATCTTCTCTAGCTCTTAGCGCTTATTATTGGTTCTTCTTAACGCACAATTTCACTGTTAATAGCTTCTATGATTATGCCTAAGAAAATAGAAGCTTATTTAACTTTTTGGCACCATTTTATTAGATTTTTAAACATTGTGGGTCTATTTCTAGACCTATTTTTAATTCATAACTTTTAGTCATTCAAAGGGATTGTTTAAATATTGATCTACCTCACTTATAAAGTGACAATAAAAAGCTCTATTTATTCTGAATTGACTTGATTTAGAAAAGCTCTCTCTGAATTTTTATATTTAAAGATAAGCATCATTAATGTCGCAGCTGTCAGACTTCAGTATTTATCTAAGAAAAACTCAAGATTTAACGTCTGCCTAAACGGCTTCAACAGTCTGGTAGATAACAAACGACATTCATACCAAGCAAGACTTATGAGGGCTGACTATGAAAATACTGGCGAATTCTTTTAAACGTAAGATACTTAAATGTTTAAGTTTTCAGTGTGCGTAGTTTTGCAGATGCTGTATAACATTTATTTATGTTTTGTGGTATTCTTATTTTTTTTTTGTTCAGCGAACAATTAAGACGGTTCTAACGATACCTCATATGTCGAGTTCCGATAAGTAGATTAGGAGCTATGAGGGAACAGATGAAGATACTCACATACATACATACATACATAGCCAGTCAAAATCATAACCCTCCTTTGGCTTTGCCGTAGTCGGGTAAAAATGATGGTCAGTTCGTTTATTGCCCGTGGTCCACCCGCCTAGTCCACCTGGGTGTACCACGGGCATTGTGTAGGTCGCCAGCTATATATATCTTACTAGCTATTGCCCGCGACTTCGTTTGCGTGGTAGTTATGATGTAAGTGTGTGACCGAGATAAAAGTTACCCTATGTGCTATCCTATGTCTGGGATAGCACATAGGATAACTTTTTCTACTTCAACTTTCATGTCTGGGTCAAATTTCATTTGGATCCGTTCAGCCATTCTGGTGTGATTAATTAGGTAACAAACATCCACCCATCTAAAATTTTGCATTTATAGCAAGTAAAGGTAGTAAGATACTAAGATGGTAAATTTTTACCCTCAGGATCTATTCTGTTTATGTTTTTTTCCAAGAAGCAAATAGGTAAGTACCTAATAAGATGCTACTCTGCTATAACGCCTGTGTAGCTAATTGATAAGCAGCATGAGAACGGGTTGTAGAAAATGTTAGTAATTTTGTAGAACCAGGCTGGTAACCTGCCTGTTATAATGTTGTTTCAGATTACACCTTATCGATACCCGTAAAGAAAAATGTTACTCTGATAATATAATTATGGATGTTTGAAAGATCTTGTTTGAAGTATCATAGATACTCGGTGCTGAAAACCTCAAACGGCGCAAATACAATAACTTAATTGGTAGTTATGTGTTTGAGCCGTTTGGGGTTGAAACACTGGGGCCATGGGGTCCGAGTGCCCACTTAAATTATCAGGAAATTGCCAAGCGTTTGGTCGACTCTTCACGTGACCAGAGGGCTGGAATATTTTTTGGGCAAAGAATCAGCATTGCCATCCAACGTGGCAATTTTGCCATCCTTCTGGGCACTTTTCCTGTTGACAGCGGTGTGAACGAATTTTTTGACGCCCTATAATTACTCCCCTTTTTGATACTTGTATATATTTTATTATTATCTTAGTTCTGTAAATAGTAGTCTTTAAATGTTGTAAATAAATTAATTTGATACTCGAAACTCAAACAGTCAATAATCAAATGAGTTAGTGCAACTAATAAAAATAATTTTCCTTCCATTAATGGGTCAAGTATTATTGGGTTTTTCCATCACGAATTTCTCAGTACCAGCCACGAAGTCTGAATGTGTGTGGTGCCAGCCACGAAGTCTGAATGTGTGTGGTGCCAGCCACGAAGTCTGAATGTGTGTGGTGCCAGCCACGAAGTGGTGTGGGGTTACATGCAACTTAAACAAACTGGAAAAATGTGGGTGAACTCTGCCTGAGCCTCCGGAGATTATCAGGCAATGTCCTATGCTATGTTAACCCTTTAAATAACACACGATTAGGACTGGTCAGGTAATTGGTACTTCTCCTTAACCCTTGAAGGTTTACAGGTGTGATGTTATAACTTTATAACACACATAAGATCCATGTCAAAAACTAATCAGCACATATTTCAAGATAGCCAGATATATCTTTTCCTGGCTGTACTTTATGCCTTTGGCATAAAAATTTAATAAATCAATTGCCGTAACTGTTCAGTCAGTAACAGTGGCCCCACTTTACTTTGTGATCCAACTATGATGGGCGACGGGTTGGTCTAGTGTGCTCCAGTGGACGCTCGATTGAACTCTACATTGATCTGGTTAGGAATCTGCGTTGATTGGACGATACACTGTTACTATATTTTGTTCTATTGGCATACTTCTGATGTTTTTCGGGATGATTTGTTTCGGTTAAAAACAAAAGGGGATGGGGGTAACCCTAGAATGATTCCAACCTCTTTAAAGGGACCTAGCAGACACCGTCTTGATGAAATGGTTGCGTAAATTTTTAATTCACAATATGTGATTTGTGTGAGAAATAGTTGTTTAAAACCTACAAGAACAATGTGAATTAATAGGGTATTTGACAAAAAAAAATCTAATTAGTCCATCAGATGGATTTCTAAAAAAATAGGACGCATATTTTTCCTTTTTTCACGTAAATAAAAAATTGAAGACGATACAATGCTTTGAAAATTTGTGTGACGTCATAGTGCATGACATTTTTACTAGAAAGCGACGTCACTCATGATCTTTGACGCCTTTAATATTCGTAATTTTTTATTAGTTTGATAAAATAACAAAACATGCCAATATTTTTCTATAATATAACTGACGAACTAAACAGAATCATACTCGTTTTTAGTCAGGAAACATCCCTATTGACGCAAGGTGCAAATAATGCTGTTTAGGCACGTAGGTATTTCAATTACCATGTCCAGTCAATCAGTCTCAGTGACGTCACTACTTTGTGAGCCAAGCTCTTATGATGGAGTCTAGTGCTCCAGTGGACGGTCGATTGGACTTGACACTGATCTGATCAGGTAGTGGCGTTGATTGGACGATATCCCTGATGGTTTGAATGGTTGAGCGTTACTAGTGGCTCTAGTCTCTCTTTTGATCATTTCTCGAGGCAATCTCACTTTTATCGCTGTCTAAAATAAAAGACGGTCCCTTTCTCTCTTTTATTTTTCCACTGTAGGTACTGTAGGCTTTTCAATATCGTCTTGATTATGATCATTAGGTACTCTTTTTGTATATTCACTGTAATTCTCACAAGCCCTTAGTCCCGGCTGTCATTTGTACATCTTTGACAGTCGTTACAGGTAGTCCGTGACCTGAAAACTGACAACCAGACTTTCCAAGAGGTATTGTAATACCCAGTACGACCTGGGTTGTGAATGCTGACCTTAACAATTAGATCGATCTAACACCGCTTCTAATAAAATATTAAATACGTTGCATTTACCCAAACAAAATGATCTCTTTCAAATAATATCCATTACTTCGTAAATCATATAAGACTTAGCAGCAATATCAGAAAATATAAAAGAGCCATGACGCGGCAGATTTTATTTATTGCAATAATTTTGTTTCGTTCAGAAAAATATTGCTGAAACACGTGCATCGGTTTTCAATTTCATCCGAGGGCCTTTGAACAGAGACAAAGAGAGCAGTTCATATATTTTAGTTTTTTTTCATACTTCTGTCTTCTTATAGCAAAAAAGCGTGACGGAACGCATACCTACAAAATGTTTTCGTAATTGCCACCCAATCAGTTTAATTAAAAAGTAATTTTCGAAAATACTTTTACTGATAAAAATAACAAGAAAAGCTTATGAATCATTTCAGAAATAATCTCATCTAACAATCCGATTTTCACAGAAGAGAGATCGAATTCATTTTTCGCCGAGTGGAAAAGCCAGATAGGTTTTAAAAGAACAAAAAGAATAAATCCCGAGCAATTTGAATCGTATTCTCATCGAACCATTTGAAAATAGAATACAAGTACCTATATATTTCTGAATACAATGTACAATTTCTTTAAGCTTCTTTTAGGATAAATGGGTACAGAAAAGGGCCTTTTTTGTACACTTTACTTCTTCATACGCACATTTTGCCTTGTATATTTTCTTGATCGACTTAATTAGGAATACTCTAGAATAACTAGATTGGGTGTTATATTAAACCGTAAAATGAGTTGATTTAGCAGGAAAGCTTGGCGTAGGTCAATATTAAATGTGTGATTTCGAGCTTAACTGTTAAAACTAACAAGCTGTATCTACCAAAGTAATACAGGCCACAAACCTCATTTTCAATAACCTACTTACAAAATGACACTGATAAGTACACAACTAATTTCCTTATCAAATAAAACATTGTCACAACAAAATGCTTTGTTTAGCCAACCTTCACGAAATTCGTCACACTCACCCACTTCTAATACGCTTTTAATCGCAGTTTGCATCATGGTAGGGGACGGAATAATAGCCCCTAACCGCTTGGCCATAAGTACGGATTGCAAGTGCACTTTAATCACACGTTAAGTGAGGAATGCCCGTTATTTTGTAACTGTCAGCGCAGAAATAGATTGAAACAAGACCATTTTATCACGCTCATGTATTTATACATTGAGTTAAGTAAATATTGCGTAAATTGTTGTTTTATCAAAGTGCTTTTTGAAATTTTTGAGACAGCTTGGTATAGTGTCTTTTTAAGCATTTGCTATTTGAATAAATTATAAAATGAAAATTAGAGAACGCCCTAGAAAGATATACACTGATCTTACTGGTGACGTTCTTCAGAAAGCACAGGTGCTACTCGTAACCGGAGTGCGTGTATGACCAGAAATATGAATGTGGACGAGGCAAAAGGATGTAATGTTCGTAGCAGGTTGTGTTCTGTGGTTTCTGCCTACTCCCATGGAAAAAGGGCGTAAGTTTATGAATGTTTGTATTATTTACAAAGTACAAATAGCTATAAAATTATAATCAACATGTGTACCCCGTGGAAGTCACAAAGAGGAGGGCTCTGTCCACATAGGTCAATTATAAAACACGAGGAAGAAAGGCCAAATAAAAAATTAATAGATTATTTGAGGAATGATCTGAGATAGAAGTAAATTATTATGTGACGTCTGACAGGTGAGATTGGAAGAAGAAAATGTGTTGCGGCGACACTAAGTAGAATGGGATAAGAGCAGGAAAATGATGATGATGATGATGAAACAAGAAGATGATCTCTGACTTGGTCGATACAAAGTTCAAATTCGATTGCAAATAAAATCGAGTGTAACAACTAGGCGTAATATTTACTAGTCATCCTTCTTATTAATATTTAATCAACAGAATTCACAGATGAGTCATCGCTTTTCGCTTCGACGATTCAAAGTCAATTGGCAACAGATACTACGCCCACTAAAACGAATTCTATTATACTTTCTCTGTTCCGTTTGTACCGTATTGGTTTGTATGCAAATATTAATTTTAGAGACATTCGTTCCAATAAAAAGGAATTAATTATGACTACTGTTGCAATCAACTTTGACGTTGGAGGAGAAATTATGATCTTTTATTATGACCGTTGATTACAGTTCAATGACCTTTAAAATAAATCTCACGAGTCATATGCACATTTATTTACGATAAGACCTTCACTTATTGCATTTTGCAGCGCGTCGAAGTGCGTAAAAAACTTAAATACCTACGTTTCAAAGGTTTAACTATGATCGATCGATCATGATCGATGATTGAACGGTGATCTGTAATTCTTTATAAGATTCTGTAATTAGGTTTATCTTGAATATTATTTCCACTTCAATACGCACAAAGATAAAGACATGTTTAGTAATTAACCAATCAAGATTAATGTGATTTTAATAAGAAACTCGTAAATACAAGACTCGACATTTCGTAATTTCACTGCAAAGCTACCAAGCCTAAACTTAATTGATTGATTGAGACTTAACTAGCGCAACGAACAGTTTCGATATCCGGACCAATTCCACCACAGGACGATTGATCAACATAATATATGGTGCAACCGGCCGTTTGACGCGAGCTAAACTCCGCCCCCAGTTTCGAAAATGGCCGATAATCGCGACGCATTGTCTTGTTTTCCTCGACTTTCACCAACGTACGCGCATCTAATGTAATACTTAATTATAGGTTAGTTTGTGTTATGACATGCATTGTTGTCACATCGCTAATTCGTTGGGGCCAGCTGATTCTTTGATACACTTTTTCTTGTGTTATGTGGGAACGTTGTATGTCCTTCCGCTTTGTTCTATTGTGTGTGTACATAGTTATTGCGGAAAAGATGTTTGGTTTTTGCTGTGGTATCGTACGGGTCAATCTCCCGGTTCATTTGCTTATGGCGCGATGGCGGTACAAGCCATTTCCTGCATCATCATCATTGCAGACCGGATTCACTTAGGCTTTCTTTCTTTGCTACTTATATCTAAGTCTATAATGTGCGTCACTTGCTCATGTGGTGACTGATATTTTGAAAGAGTCTTTGGTCAACTGGACCCACTCGAACTGGACTCGCGGGGTCTTTTAACCAAATCACATTATAACTTGGTTGACGGGCCGTGGGTCCAGTTGATCAAAGACTTAAAGAACATTAGCTGAACACTTCTTGAAAAATTTAAAATTTATTTTCGTCAAGTTGTGTCCCACGGCAGCCAAAGTCCTCCTAACCACACTTTATCTAATTTAAGAGCAAACTCGTCTTAACTTTTAAAATGTTATTTAATATTTTTCAGGAACAAGTGGCGCCCGTCGAGGAAGCTCAAGATGATGACAAGCCTGTCAGGTAAACAAATTATTTTTATATAATTTTCAACGAATCCAATTCAGGGACTTTAATAGAATATCATCTGCCTAGCCTTTTCCCAACTATGTTGGCCGGCTTCCAGTCTAACCAGATGAAGCTGAATACCAGTGTTTTACATGGAGTGACTGCCTATCTGACCTCCACAACCCAGTTAATAATAGATTATGCTTCCCTTTTGGTAAGACTTTTAGGACGCTGACTATCTGTAACGACTGCCAAAGATCCATATATGGCAGCGGGGACCAACAGCTTAACGTGCTTTGGGAGGCACGGAGGAACTCGGTATGTAATGGCTGGTCACCCATCCACACACCAACCTAGGCAATTGCGGCTTAACCTAAATATCGACCAAAGTGGCAGTTATTATTAAGCCACGAGCTCCTCCGGACTCCTTCAAGCGACTTTAATAGAATAATCGCAACTAAAACTCAATTAGGATTCATTGGCTGTTGACTCCAATTTCACATTAAACTGTCGGATTTTGTAGTTTGAGATTAATTTATTTACGAACTAGATAACAGTTTGTGAAATATAATTTCCTTTGGCACGCAGAATATTAGTTCACTGTGTTATACTATGTTAGTAAGCGGATTTTAGATTAGTGAATGTTTGTAGATCAAGATCTAGCCTTTTCCCAACTATGTTGGGGTTGTCTTCTAGTCTAACCGGATGAAGCTGAATACCCGTTTGTAGATCAATGTTCAATTAACTTGAGGCTGATTTTGTATTTTCCATCAGTCAACCAAGACAATAATTATTAGTTATACAGAGTGTAAACGGATCCTTCACGAGCCATCAACCAAGCATTATGTACATCAAACTAAGTAACTCTACGCAAAAATATTGCTGCAATATATCTATCCATTTTTCTTATAAGACATTCACAAACCTCTGCCTTAATAAGTTTAAATAAATCTTTGGCAATCAAATGCAACGTAGTCTGATAAATATCTTTGAGACCATAAAATAACAAATTGTTTTGCTGTTTTCTGTCTTAGGCGGACCAAAACACAATTTGTCATAGTTTCTGTATTAGACTTTTTTGTATTTTCACCTAGCTGTTGCTCGCGACTTCGTTTGCGTAGAAATTTTGATGTGTATGAGTGAGAAAAAAGAACCTATTTTCTTTCCCAGGATTTAACTATATCATTACGATCCGACTAGTCGATTAGTCGTGAAAATGGAACATACAAACAAAGTTACTTTTCATCATCATCATCAGCCTATAATGTTCCCACTGCAGGGACTCAGGCCTCCTCTCTAGGAAAGGGATGGGCTATATTCTACCACGCGGGCCCAGTGCGGGTTGGTAGATGTCACATGTCTTCGAATGTTTTGGTTGGACATGCTGATTTCCTCATGATGTTTTCCTTAAAGTTACTTTTGCATTTTTATTATTCTAGTATGGATGTGTCTAGAAAATATTGCTTTTTGCATGGCTTACAGCCAAGCTCGTTTCACTCGGAATTTCTCACAAGAAGGTATGCAATTTTAAAAATTGTCTCCGAATCTTAAATCTTCCTCTACATGGTAATTTCACTAAAAATGTTTTAGCTGTAAGTTTCCCTAAAATAAATAAAATAAAATAAATAGAATGTGATATATTTCTGGTGTCAAGAATTTACTACTGTGAAAGGTATTATTTTTTAAAGCGTAAGCGCCTTATTCAGCTTAGGTACAGTGCGATCAAATTATCTTGGCAGCTCTGAACATAGGCTTTGCGAAATTTTACGCATGTAAAGTTGGGAATAAAACTGTTATTGCCAGATAAACCAATACTTAAACGATCAGAAAATATCTAATTTAAACAGTGAGAAATACAAATAAAATAAATATCATAACACTTTTATACATTCGTTGTAACAAAATGACCTGCACGAAGTTCGGAGCTGCCAAGATAATTTGATCGCACTGTAGTGGTGTTCCTAATAGTACAACCATATTTTGCGAGTTATGTTTAAATCCCATGTAATACGGGTCGATTCTGAATTTGAATTTTGATTCTATTGCCATCAACCGGGCACAAATTTAGAATCCGTGGCTGCTACTGTGAAATTCCTAATGGAAATCCCAGTAACACTTTGCACGACACGGGAATCGCACCTAAAACCTCATGTTCAGGAGTTTTGCGATTACTTGGCCAAGGAGCAGTCAGAAGTTATTTACTTTATTAGATAAATATTCTGATAAATCCTCTTGAATTATAAATCTAATAAAAAATTTATAACTTTCAATGGTTAAGGTTTAACAATCTTTTTTCTTTAATAATATTTCTATGACAAGATTTCACCCACCTTTGTCAATCACAATAATTTAGTTGAGAACAGAAAACATTTCAATATGGATATATTCTAATATGCAGATATAACTTTTATATATATTGGAATATTTTCATAATTTTAGTAACCTGCTTCGTATTATACCAATTTTAAATGGGTACTTTAATTTTAACATCATTACCATTTTCCCGATTCCAGCCGCTCTGACAACGAACAGTACCGACCAGGGCAGGTGTTCTCCCTGAACAGCCAAGAACTCCTGGCTCTGCAGCCAGAGAGGAAGCAGGCACCTCTGTCCGGCAACCAGCTTCTGCAACAACTGTACCGGCCCCAGCAAGAGCAGAAACAGAACCTGCAGCAGATCTACTACATTGAACCTCAGGGAGCACGTCAGGTAAGAAGAATTTTAAGACAAACCCTCCATCACACATCCTTTATTTTTTGGAGGTTGAGAAATCATAAAATTTTATAACTCCTCCCGCTCTGGCCGGAGCGCAAGGAAGTGTCAGACTTAATAAGACTAAAAACCACCCATGTTCCTTCTTAACCCTTTGTGTCCTGGGCCGCGGTAGGTATCTCTCTCGAACATCCCGCAGTCCCGGAACAACCCGCAGCCTCGGTCATCACATATCCTTGGAATGTCTTACTAGTTGACTACGAGCCATACGCTTAAGTGACTCGTGTTAGCGGAGTTATGCGGAGCATGTAAATGGGGCGGAGAATAGACGAGAGGAGTGGTGCTGTGCAACTTTTAGCCAATAGAACTGCACAGTAATGATGGGTTTAGGCTTTAAGGCAATTCTATTATAAATGCGAAAGTAACTCTGTCTGTCTGTCTGTTACTCTTTCACGCCTAAACGGCAGAACGGATTTTGATGAAATTTGGTACAGACATAGTTTGGAACTTGAGAAAGGACATAGGATAGTTTTTTTTTTTTTTTTCGCGAGATAAACCAAAAATCTGCCGGAAGTCACTATTCCACGCGAACGAAGTCGCGGGCAAAAGCTAGTCTAATATAAACAAAATTATCAGCCTTTGTATAATCAATGTTTCATATCAAAAGAAAACAAAATAAAAATATATCAAAAGACGAAATAAAATATTTGACGGTAATTGGCTGGAATACAACCAGACAGCTGTCAACTGAGATATTTTTGCTTTTGCCTCCAAGTACAGTGCCAACAAAACACGGCTTGGGAATAACACATTTACTTGAAAATGGCGTTGATGTTATATTTAACTTGACATTTATTTATTTTTGTCTTGAGGAAAATTTTGAGCATGAATGTGGATGGGTTTAAGAGTAGAGGAACACCAAAGAAACGATGGATGGACTATGTATAAAGGATGATATGGCTAGAAAGGAGGTGTCTGCTGAGGTGACGAGTAATAGAGAAGTATGGAAGAAGAAGCTGCTACAGAGACCCCAAATGGATTCGGATAACAGCAAGAGAATGATGATGATTTATTTATTTTCAGGTCTCCTATCAACCATCATCTCACGCCGTCATCGCTCGTCCTGACTACACTTCGAATGGTGGAGAAGCATCTGTAGGAGCTGCTTTATCCGTCAGTGATACAGGATCACACGCTAATGATGCCTTGCACCAGGACATCCTAGCTCTGCTTGGACAGCCTCCGCTGAGGGCTGCTGAGGAACCTCAACAGCAGTTGTACACCCAGTCCCAGCAACCACAGCAGTTCCAACAAGTTCAAGCTTCCAATGTCCAAAGCGTCGCACCTCAATACCAGCAGGTCTGTATGACTTCATAAAAAGCTCTGTAATTGCAAGCAGTAACATAACATCTTAACATTAATCTTGCGCTTTACAATTTTCAGGTTGACAGATACATCGCCAAGCCAAGCAAGAAATCGAAACTGAGGAACAAACAAGTGCAAATCGCTCAACCTCAGCCCTCACCTGCAGCTCCTCAGCAATACCTGATCGAGACCACGAACGTGCAGCAGCAACAGGCCGTCCAGCAGTCTCCTCTGTACCGTCAGCCTCAACAGCAGCAGAGAGTGGCCCAGTCCCTCCGTTACGTGCAAGTCCCACAACTACAAGCGGCTTCCCAACAAATTCTCTACGAACGTCCCGAATCCCAGGGTTTAAAAATCGTCCCAGCACCCAAGCTCCAACCTCTACAGCCCCAACAACAGCAGCCCAGGGCTCAGCTAAACTACAGAATTGTATCCCCATACCAGCAACCTGAAGCCTCACCCAAACAGTACAGAATCTACGAAGCTCCCAGACAAATCATCAGACAACAAGAACAACGTCTCCAAAGCCAGAACGTGGAAAGACCAGTCGCTTTCTTGAAGCGTTACCCCGACCCCGAGAAAATGCGTGCTGTGAAAATCTACGACCCAATTTCCGAAGGTATTCCCCAACAGCCTGCCCAGCTTATTGGCGAGCAGCAGTACTACCTCCGTCCTATTTACAGAACCAACGAGCAGCGTCCAAGGTATGAAATGTCTGGCCAGATCAAATCCGAGCAATCCAGAGTATCAGAATCGGCTAAAGCACCCCAGTCATCCATTTATGTGAGCAAGAATGTAGCTCCGAGGAAACAGGCGAGACCCCAACCTCAGCAGCTGTACAGAGAACAGCAGCAGCAAAATGTTGAGCAGGTGAACCTTGAGCAGCACGGCCAAAGCTTGGACGAGCAAAGAGCGCAGCTTCCTCCTCCCAAGAATAACAAGGCGTATACTCCTGAGGAATTCGCAGCCTTGGTAGCAGCTGGATACGCCGTCACCCCTGTGCCAGTCAGCTCACTAAACCTCCAGGAGGCCCAATCCAGGTCTTCAGTAGAATCAGTGACGATGCATCCGCAACAACGACGACCCATCCTCGCAACCCGACGCCACCAATATCTGCCCCTTCGAGGAGACGATGCGCCTTAGACTTAATAATTGTGCTGTAAATAGGTTAGCTGTAGTTTTGTAAAATAAAGATATAGTGATATTCGTTTACATTCTGTTTTATTCTAACAAACATACTTATACCAACATAATTGTGCCCACAGCGCATGTAACGCAGTCGGTAAGCGTTGGTAGTCATTATACTTTCATGAAAACCGCAACGACACAGACGTTAGAAAGACATTATCTGACTTCAACGCATATTACCACAAAATGCTTAGTTGTTTTTAACTTTGAAACAGAGTATTTATTTATAAAAACAAAGTTAACGAGCTCCCCATAGTTTTTCAAGCTGAGTTAAGTATGACCAATTCATTCCTAGTGAACTCTGCCTTTTGCTTTTTGTGGAAAAAGTAGTAGGTTACAAGTAGCTAATAATTATAAATAAATAATAATAAATACCATTTATTGGTTAACTTAGAGCAAAACACTTAGGACAAACTAAACATAACTAGTACAACAACGTATAACCCGCAGCCCTCGTGCTAAAGCCTCATAGTTCCCATGCAATGCAGCGATTAATATTCACAGAATAAATATCATTTCTTACTTATTTCCAAATGAATTTCGTTACACTTGTGAAAACTTTCAACTCAGAATATTATCATACTGTTGCCTATGAACTGATAAGTGCTTTTGTTGAAAATTGAAACTGGTTTAAGTACTAAGTGTTTTGGTCTAAGTTTGTTTCATCCGAATAGATGGTAAGTTCTCACGTAGCGTACACATAAAATAATTTCTAATTAAAATTCAAGTAAAGTCTCATGCATACCTAGACTAAAATAACCTCAAGAATTTTCGGAATCTTAATTATTGTGGGCAGCATAGTAATGGAAAAGTAAATTTGGAATTATGTAGTTTTGACCACACAGTGTCACTGAACTGTGATTAAACATAACGTATCCAAAGGTTAGGCAGAGATGTAATAATAGCCTAATAGTACCTACACCCACATTTTGCCACTTATGTTATGTCCCATGTAATAGGGGTGATTGCCTTCAGGCTTCAACCAGTCACAAATCCTGACTTCGTGCTAATGAGAAATTCCTAATGGAAAAACCAAAGAACAATTTGCCCGACTCGAGAATCAAACCCAGGACCTCATCAGTCGCGTAAAGTGTATATATGCCATATGAAGTGTATATCGTGAATGATCCTACCCAAAACCAATAAAATATTGTTGTAACTATAGATTATTGTGATACGATGTTTATTTCAATGCCACTGAACGCAAGTCTCTAAATAAATAATAACTGTGATCCTATTTATAATCTCGTTTAAATGCGAAAGTAAGGATGTATGGGAGTCTGGATGTCTGGATGTCTGGATGTCTGGATGTCTGGATGTCTGGATGTTTGTGACTCTTTCACGCAAAATCTTCTTAACAGATTTTAATGAAATTAAGCTCACAGATAGTTTAAAACTTGCATAATAATACCATAACCTGCAACATATAGAATACTTTTTATCCCGGTAGTATGATCCCGTGGGACAAATATTGAACTAAGTACACGAGGACGAACTAAGTACACGAGGACTTTAATTTCACAGCATCTGAACTTGTTATTCGGGTTCGCGAGAATCGAAAGTGATAACGTTATTCTTTGAGATGGAACATTCAGATGATGTGTGATTTACCAACTCATGGAGATATTTTCGTTTGAATAATTCAAGTTTTATTTTTGAAATAAACGTCGTCGGCTTACTTTTATCCCTAAATCTTTTATGGGGAGCTGTTGTGTTGAATATTCTATGACTTGAGCTCTGTATATCTGATTTAAACAGACTGAAAACTGTTTAGTTTTTTATATAATTTGTGATAGAATAACCACAACATATATAAAACTTGACAACCTCATGAGTCCAGTAGTCGCAAGCGCGGCTCATAATATCATATAAGAATACTGTTTGTATAAGCTGTAAGTTTCCCGTACAATATAAAATAAAATATATAGTATTAGTAGGATACCTAACCCTACCTACGAACCACCTAACACCTAAACCTAACCACCAATACCTACTAACATAAGAAAACAAGCAAGCAGTCTTCTGTCGTGGGGTAGTCACAGTGGAATGTGTAATATTTCTGCCGCTGAACCGAAACTTCCTATTTACTCATGATAAATGGTGAAAGTTTGAAAAGTCTGTAGTCTGTACCTACGCATCCATTTCCTTTATAAAGTGATCTTGTTTTATGTCTTTTAGCTAAGAAAGACGAAGATTTTTCTGTGTACAATAAGATCCTTGCGAGTTACTGACGAATATACTTACTGTCAAAACAAAAAACAGCAAAAAAACTGTAAAGTCAAGTTAGAGATTATACATAATTATAAATATCTTCATGGGATCTAAAAAGAAGAAGAAGGAATATCTAAGTCGGATTAAGGTAGGCCTGACCATAATTAGAACATTCTCAAGCCAATGTGTAGTAAATCAACTGCCAGTTTAAAAGTTTCGAATATCTAGTCATGACAAAGCTCATTACTGACTAAAGCTATTCTGAGCTAAACAAAATGGTATACAAGAATTGCTAGTGTAAAGAGCACAACTGCCCAGTTTGACGGTGATATTTACCCCACCATTACATTATAAAATTAAATAACGATGATGTCATAGCCGTTATTTCAAAGTGTTGTCAGAGTAAACATATATAGCCAATTGAAATTACTTTTAAACATTAGTTTAAAAATAGTTATTTACAAGAATAATTCATTCTGACAGTGTTAATATTACATTTTTAAAATAAAATCAAACATTTTTCACAACATTATGGACATAATATATTTATTATCCCAGGGAAAAGTTTTATAGTAGATGTGTTCGAGAATAATTATTAATTAAACTTCCCATTATTGAAAGAATTTCGAAATCGGATCAGTCGTTCCAAAGACAACCCCGTACACACAAACTTACAAACGCACCTCTTTACCAAAAGAATATAGATGAAAAACACGTGCGTGTTTTTAAATTATATAACACTTATTTTCCATTTACAAAAGAAACCCAACAGAAGTACGTAAGCCTAATGATACATTCCTTTAAACAAAGATCCCAATTACCTGTGTTTACTAAGAATATACTTACAGCCACAGATATAGATAGATCTAGATAACGCAAGTATCACGATCTATGAATACCTACTTACATAAAAAAATGTGTATTGTACACATCTGCATACCCCCTCAGAGCATACAGGCGTGATGTTACGTCATGATAATGTATAATCAATAAACAACCAAGCGATTCCAGCAATTACGACAGATTTGCCGTCTATTTTTGAAGAGTTCCATTGTATATCTCGGAAGATCAGCACCAGATCTTCACCAAATTAAAATGGGACCCCCTCAGGAGTATACTCTTTCAAATAAAAAAAGAATTTTGAGAATCGGTCCACAAATGGGGCAGAAATCAGGTAACATACATAAAAAAAAAAAAATACATACACACGAACATAATAACCTCCTCCTTTTTTGAAGTCGGTTAAAAAGCAAGCGTGCCATTTTTTAACTACCTATTATGACGTCACTAGCACTATAAATCGGAAAATCAAATCGATTTAAAGAAGCCGCCCCGTACGACACCTCCTTCGCCACAACAGGGCGTTATCTAGGTCTATCTATATCTGTGCTTACAGAAAACAATGTATGGCCTCTGGGAAGATTAGGCTTTTTCTTTACTTTGCAAAATTATTTTCTTTGAAACAAAAATGTTTTCTTTGGGTAAAAATGCCTAATTAAATTCTCGTTCAGCATTTTTACTATGTAAAGCTTTGTTTGTCGAGTGTAATCTAAAATGTAGATGTATGTAAGGATCTTTTGTCTTTTTATTTTTGTTTTATTTATTCATAACGATGAAAATAGGTACTATAAAAAACTTCAACATGTTTGAATATCTTTCATATTCTTTAAACATCACCTTTATCTTAATTAATTTGTTATCGGCGTAGCATGTCTTCTTCTTCCAAACTTCTCTGTTTATTCGTATTTTTTGCCATATCATTCTTAAGACAGCTCATCCATCGTTTCTTTGGTCTCCTCTACTCTAAACATGCATAAGTCAATAAGAAATGAATTTTATCAATTTTATTCATTGACGAGGTTCAAAAGCAATCTGGCGATTAAAGACCAATCTGGAACGGAAACTGACGAAGGACGGAGTCACAGATAGATATACCAAGTTATAGCAAGAGCACCTACTTCGCGTGTCCGGATTAAATATTTTATACTTAACGATGTTATCGTCACAGCAAGCTAGTTTGTTTAAAACAACAACGTAACAACTGTTACCAACTCAAAAACTGAAATCTAGACAATTATAAACTAAAAGGTAGTATGTTTTGTATTGTAACTCTTTTAAATAATAACTAAATACTGCTAATGACAAATTACTATGAGTAATTATGTAGTCAAAAAATGGCACGCTTGGTTTACGGGATCGTGATACTTGCGTAATCTAGGTATGTACGACGTATTATGTAGACGAGATGGTTGTTTCCGCACCGTTTTCTGAGGAGGTCGTATATCTCCAAAAGCTTTTACGGCTCTTTATGCGCAAAAGTAGTTTTTTGATTCAAACTATGACTGTAACAATAAA
The DNA here is from genome assembly GCA_949775195.1 of Diarsia dahlii. NCBI lineage: Eukaryota > Metazoa > Arthropoda > Insecta > Lepidoptera > Noctuidae > Diarsia > Diarsia dahlii. Next base: position 9,897,394 of record OX459212.1, read on the forward strand.
ACACAGACTAGCTAGGTACCTAGCTATGTATGGTCAACAGCAACATAAGTAGCTTCACATTTCGGAGTTTTAATCATTTGATGTCCAGGACTCCAGATCTAATTTTTAATGTTTCGGAAGATTATTGTTTAAAATATTGTTCAATAACTTGTTAGTGACGAATAATATTTAACAAGATATTTTATATTAGAAAACCAGCATTGAATCTTTGAGTAGTGTTAATCTACTTCTGATGCTAACTGTAAAAGCTATAAACCGTAAATAAATGAACCAGAAAACTCAATTGCATCGGCAATGGCAGACCGATGCGGCAAATTGATTCGATTACGTGGAGCGCAGCACTGAGCCCCCCCGGCTTGATTACTATTTAACTTCATAATGTCGCACTTGGCTGTCGATAATATTAAAAGGGAGAAGATATTCTTTGATCACGTTATACTGGGGCCACATTATCGGACGTAGATTCGGGTCGGGTCGTCGTGATAAAAACTTCGTGTTTAAACTTTGGATAATACCTAGCCTCTAGGTATAGCCGTATAACCGTACTTTGACTATTAGTCGTACCTATTGTACTACTTACTTTGCTTCTACGTATTAGGTACTTCCTGAATTTTACCCAACTCTCTCGTATAACGTAAAGTCAACCCGTGTAAACCTAAGTTTACTTCTTATATCATTACCCGTATTAGTCCAAGATCCCAGGGCCGCCAGACGTCACGTATTTTCTGACGAAGGAAATGTGGGCGATTGAGTAGTGTTAGTATGAACTAAGAACACACTACTACCAGCTAGCTTGCTTGGATGGCCAATTTTCAGGTTGATAGGTCATCAAGGTACATACAAAAATTACTTACTTCACGTATTTTGTCCAAGCTGATTTTTACGTATATTTTAGGCAATATCCTTAAAAATAAATCGTAAATACTCCCAGACACTTTCCTTCGGCCGTATTGCTTAACAGACGCTTTAAAGAATACATAAACTCCTAATGTTTTAATACTTAAAGCTAATTGATCGGGTTATTGCCATGCTATATTGGGCAGGCGCTCCAACATGCACCCGAGTGGTCAAAGCAACGTTTTCAACAAAATTCTGAAGACACAGGCAATGGACAGATCCTGTTGAATGCCCACCGAATGAGTCCAGTGGAGGTCTGTATGTCAGCCACACGAGCGATGCCATGCGTTCTCGGGTAAACAGTCACAATACGTTTAAGTCTAAACTTTTTGGGAACTTTAAAGCGTCCGATAGGCAAAACGGCCGCTAGAAAGTGTCTGGGAGTGTTGGCAACTTATTTTTAAGGATATTGCCTACAATATACGTAAAAATCAGCTGTCAGAAAATACGTGAAGTTAGTAATGTTTTTATGTACCTTGATAGCCTGATACCTGAAAATTGCCCATCTAAGCAAGCTAGCTGGTAGTCGTGCGTTCTTAGTTCATACTAACACTACTCAATCGTCCACATTTCTTTCGTCAGAAAATACGTGACGTCTGGCGGCCCTGGGATCTTACTCTATATAGACGATGCGCTATAAAAGCGATATTCTGTTGTTTTTCGACAGACCTGTCTGTTTCCCAAAGCAACATCGTCGTTGTGTCAAAGTTCTGGATAAGGCTAATTTGACTCAAATAATAAAGGGAATAAGGGAATTGGTCTAATGGTAGACCAACGAAGCAGATATTCACTTTCATGGATCTCATGCTCAGTAGTCATTACTGAACATGAGATCTGGGATCTGGGTTTAATTTCTAGGTCGGGCAAAGAGTTTTTCCATCAGGAATTTCTTGTTAGCAATAATACAAATTCAGAGCAGCGGTGGCCCAGTGGTGTCGGCCCCGACTTACGAACAGTAGGTCGTGGGTTCGAACCCAGGCAGGCGCATTACTTTGTGTAATTTATTTCATCACCACTGCTCTCAAAACGGTGAAGGAAAACATCGTGAGGAAACCGGCATGTCTTAGAACCAAAAAATTCGAAGACATGTGACATCTGCCAATCCGCACTTGGCCCGCGTGGTGGATTACAGCCCATCCCTTCTCCTAGAGAGGAGGCCTGAGTCCCTGCAGTGGGAACATTATAGGCTGATGATGATGATGATGATGAATAATACAAATACAAAATCTTTATTTTTTAAACAAAACGTTTTACATTAGTTGGTGATTGGAGTCTCCCTTTAGGCAAGTAATGCCTGTGTTAGGAGACTCCTCTCTTCCACAGCAATATATTTCATTTAGAACCTTAGATATAAAAAATATGTTTGTGTGTATATACATATGTATTTGTGTGTGTATGAATATGTGTGTGTTTGCGCGTGTGTGTATGTATGTATGCATGTGTGTGTGTATGTATGTCTGTAGATGTGTGTGTGTGGATGTGTGTTTGCATGTGTGAGTTGCAGTAGTACGTAATCTGTGGTAGTACCTCAGTTTCTTTCTAATAGCAATCCCAAAACCCTTCGGGGATTACAGGCGTGATGTTAAGTGATGTAATTACTGGAGTCATTGACATGACAAGGAAGAAATCTAGCCCTTTTTAACCGACTTTCAAAAAGGGAAGGGTCTCCATTCGTGTGTAGGTATGATGTACTTTTTTCCCTAAGTATGGCTGGGTTATCAAAACAGTCCCAAAATAATTATAAATAAAAACGTTGAGTGTGTAATGAACACTATTTGCTGTTTGTATTATTCTGAAGATAAAACACAAGCCTATCTAATTATCTGACAAAAAATCAGCTTTAATAAAACAAAATTGTCCTTTGACATAAATCAGGAAACTGGAGTCTGGAGTCCTTTATATTACATCAATAAAAGTCAACGCCTCGTGCGTGACGTCCACAGAGACAATAAACTTAAGTGAACTATGTCGGTGCGTGTTGGTTTCGGTTTCAAAATGGTACTTATGAAGCTATTGTATTTTAACTAGCGGACGTCACGCGGTTTCACCCGCGTAGTTCTCGTTCCCGTGAGAATACAGGGATAAAAAGTAGCCTATGTCACCCGGGCATAGTGTAGCTTCCAAACGGTGATAGAATTTTTCAAATCGGTCCAGTAGTTTTTATGTTTATTCGTTACATACAAACAAAATACAAATCTTTCCTATTTGTAATACATATTAGTTTAGATAAATAAATATAATATTGGTGGAGGTTTCGCCACTGCCAGCGTTGCGGTATTTATTCGAAAGAGTTACCGCGGCCCTGGAACGTAATGCATAAGAAGGAACACGGATGGGTTTTTAGTCAGTAAGATCCTGATTCCTGACACTCTCTTCTCCTCCGCCTAGTGCGGGAGGAGTCATTTGACGATTTTCCATACTATAAAAATAAAACAAAAATCAGGTTCAGAGCTACCCGAAACTGACAAATCCCAATCAACCTTGCACCTAATGCAAATGCGAAATAATGGAAATCTTAATAGATTTTCATTCAGATTTTTATTTTAAAGAATGATAATCTCAGTTATAGTTCACCGTGTAAACAGTATTTTTTAAATTAATTCAGTGAAGCGAATTCCACTTATTCAATATTAAATGTTTAATGAGGGCTTTAAAAGCCAATCAGGTTTGTCTGGGAGCATGAAATGCAATTTCAATGCTTTCATTGTGTTTGACAGTTTCATTTTGTTGAACAAATTAGTTGTGATTGGACGAAAATAATGTCGAGCGCGATTTTGTGGTTTGTATTTCGTTTTGTAATTGGTAAGTATAATGTAGAAAATGTGTTTCCTTGCGTCATCGAATCAGAAACGAGGACATCCGCTTGAGAACCAAGGTTACCGACGTAGCCCGAAGAATCGCCAGACTTAAGTGGCAATGGGCAGGGCACATTGCTCGCAGAACGGATGGCCGATGGGGCCGAAAAGTTCTGGAATGGCGACCGCGAACCGGAAGACGTTACGTTGGAAGGCCTCCCATTAGGTGGACCGACGACCTGGTCAAGGTTGCGGGGACCCGCTGGATAAGAGACGCACGGGACCGTTCAATGTGGCGACACCTGGGGGAGGCCTATGTCCAGCAGTGGACGTCTTTTGGCTGAAATGATGATGATGATGATGTAGAAAACGCCTGATGTGGGTAAGCTATATAAAAAGTCACTGGCATGTAACTTAGTTTAACCGCATCAAACTTGAACATTTTCAGAAAGTGGCTCTTGAATAATGAAGAAGAGTGTGTTAAATACTACTATTACATTAGGTACTAATCGGATATAAACAGTTTGCAACAATTAAATCAGAACAAAGCAGAGTCAATAAAAAATACACAAATAAATAAAACTGGCTGTTTGTACTTTCAAAATATCAGATTTTTACTGAATGCAATTATAAGTGCATACAGCAGCATACAGTCTGCTGGTTTCTCTGTTTGTCTGTTTATTTCGGCTCATCTTCGAAACGGCGGGACCGATTGACAGGACTTTTACTTCTGAGGAGTACCCTAGGCTACTTCAATTTACAAAATCCGTTTTAGCTAACAATTTTTTACCCGACTGCGGCGAAGCCCAAAAGGAGGGTTATTTTACTAATAGGCCGAGACGAAGCTAGCGAGTACCTACAGCTAGTCTTTTTCGAATAAGCTTTCTTGTTTGCGTGACGAACATGGCCAGATAAAGTACAAGATAGAGAGATTTAGAAGGCGAAAGGGGAGGCCTTTACCCAGCAGTGGGACTCACAAATCTCTCTCTCTGTTCGATCCCTCATGTCTGAGGATCGTGGTCAGCATGTAGGTTGCATCTGGAGTGGATGATCTGCCTCCACCGGTTTCTGTCCAACGCGTCTCTCACAACTTCATGGAATTTGGACGACGACACACAAATAAACTGACAAAAAAAATAATCCGATTACTACAAGTAAGAGAAGTTTCAAGTTAATAATTCCAGTAAACAAGTGGGTTTTATGATTGGGGTAACAGTTCAATGTTTTGTGACTTTTTCTTTGATCCGAATAAAGTGTTGTGAACACTTGTTTATTTTCTCGTTCTTTGGCTGTTATGTTCATGAGAATAATAAAATGTTTGCTAGTGTTACCGAAGTGTCAAAGCTGTTGTTAAACTTGATTACTTTTTTGTTTTAACTCAAATAATAAATCAACTTTGACAAAGTTGAACGTAATTTTAGTATGATCAAAGTGAGCTAGGAAATAAATGTCCTATTTTGACTTTATGTGACAGACTCAAACATTATATTCATAGACTGAATGAAATATAATGATTTTCTCTCTTGATGTTTTTAACCGACTTCCCAAAAAGGACGAGGTTCTCAATTCGATTGGTATTTTTTTTCTATGTATGTACACCGATTACGCTGCGATTTATGATCCGATTTACGTGATTCTTTTTTAGTTTGATGCGGAATTTGGTCCCATGAAAATTTACCATAGTTTGGCCCAGTACTTTTCATTTTATGTTTTTTTTATAGGTAGTAACCTATAAGAAAAGATAGTCGCAGCAAGAAGGACCTTCAAGAGGGCTCAGAATATCTCGATAACTCTTTGGGATATTTAAGTTCAAAGTGTAGTCTGACCACCAAAATTGAAAATCACCCACGAAAAGTTAGAAATTACCCATTTACAAGAACTAGTCACTAAAAGTAGTGAAAGACAAATCTGTGACTACCTAATTAATTTACCTCCACAAATCAGTAATTCAGTTATGGTTGCACAAGCCAGTCATTCTTCCATACAAACGTAGTATGGTGATTACTCCTCTGGTTGACGGTGTAGGTTCAAAATTAAAAATTGTATCAACTGGTCTTGTCATTATCTAGGCCTCTATGGAAGCAGAATTGAAAAAAAATATTGATTTGGAAGTTATGAGCGTCGAAACTTTCATATTTTAGCACTAATTTTAACCATCTTTGGGCGTAAATAAGTTACGTATATAGTACGAAATTGAAAGTAAAACCATACAGGCACAGATTAGTTATTAAAGAATTCAAATAATTTTATTTTGAACAGATACATTCAATGGATTTTTCATGGTATCTATACTACCAAAGGTCTGCATAGAAAAAATCACGCGCCCGTTTTAGTTGTGTCTCTTTCGCTCTATGCATTTCGCTCGTGATGTCGGATGAAAAAGCATGCATTTTAGCCCCGCCCACCAACTAGTTCGTGCCATTGGCTTGTTTACCCAACGACAGTCCTCGGCAAGACCATCCTAATCAGCAATCATCATCATCATCATTCTCTTGCCCTTATCCCATTTTATTTGAGGTCGCATCATGTCTTCTTCTTCCATATTCCTTTTTACTCATCTGAACTGACTGCGCTGGCTGATGGCTAGAAATAGCCATATCATTATTTATCCTAATGCCAAACAAACCAAAAAACAATTACAACAGTTACCCAAACACAATTTACTAAAACCAACAAGTAAGCTGCGTAACACCCAGTTACTGGAACTCTTACAGAACGACTATAACGCAGGAAACAATAAAGGATACAGTTAAAAGGTTTCCTGCCTTTATTGCCTGCGGTCCAGCCGATTACTTCGCTCCAACTAGTGTGGGGCGGTGCGAGAATCCAATTAGTCTCGGCCTGTATTTCGGTTTCGGTCTCAAGTTGTCCGAAACTGAATTTAGAAGTTCCCTTTGAACTCATGTCATACGTACAGATGAGTGCATTCATGGAGACGTACGGAAGCTGGGCTTACATGGAAATGGGTTTCGATTTATGGAATACGTTTGTTAGTAGAGGGCTTTCATCAAGAATTTAGACGAATTTTATTTTCTTGGAACCTAATAATGTTTATTAACTTACCAAAGACTAACAAAGTTTAGTTTTACTTGACGGAATGGCTCACCCCCAATCATTTGTCACCAACTTATCTGACGAAAAACACTGTAGATACTATTACACCTCTGCCTAAGTTTTCGTGGATTACAGGCGTAATCATAGGCGTAATGTTATGCGCTGAAGGAAAAATGGGTAGAATTCTTATTTTAGCTTCATCGAATAACTTTTTGATTATTTAAGGCCAACACTATTTATGCGATACTCATAAGATCGGAAACAAAGATTTGCTTTCAGCATAATACCGTAGAAGCGTGTTTCAAATACGTTTGCAGTAATACGATTTGAGGAAAACCTTCAGATATTTTCTCTCCGAGTATGAAATATTCAAGTACAGTATTTAATGTTGTGACTGAATTTGGCCAGAATATAACGCTATTATACAATGGCATTTGGAATCATTTTTGTAGTGACGTTTAGCAAAAATAAATATTTAGATGTAAGTAGTCCTTGAATGTTTAAGAATTTATAATAAAAGAAATAGGTATGTATTGCCTAAAGTATAATTTATTATTCTACTAGCTGATGCCCGCGACTTCGTTCACGTGGAAATTATGATGTCTGTTAGCGAGTGGTCCTAAGCGCAACTGAGCATGTGGTCTGGGGTTTGATTACCGAGAAGGGCAAAAGGTTTTCTCAGTAGAGGCCGCAGAGTCTGGTTTTGTGCCCGTTTAATAGCCAAAATTTGGAAAAACGTGCATATTAAGTTCATTATCTGTTGGCACTGGATGGATTCTTCTGAAAATATATTTTTCCCATTAGAAGCAGCTTATTTACAAAGACACTTGCTTCGTGGTCGTTATACAGTTGGACGCGGATGTTGCACGTAAGATGGAGCTTCTCGACCATGGACCACAGTGATGGCGACGCCTAGACACATGCGTTTATTTCATCCACCGGTGTACCCTCTAAATAACTGGCAATGTCTGTCACCTGCGAACATCACGACAACACTGCCCATCAGCGTTTGGTCGCCGTGGATGTCCTGCAGACTGCGGTTCAACGCCTTTAATGCATGCTTGTGCGATATTGCGCTCTCGTCCCATACTTAACTTGCACTGCTACAAAAGGACTCACCGGTGATGCAACATCACCAAAAACTGTAACCGGAGCTGGTTGGGCCAAGATTCGGTGGCAACTTATAAACGGAATGTGCAGTCTGGCCATAGTAAAGTAAAGTTTTGGGAGGTACCTGCACCGAATCAGGTGGGAGAAGACGCCCAGATGCTACCATTGCCCGGAACGGCCGGACGACACGGTGGAGCAAACCGTGGAGTTCGCTTGGGCGGAGCCCCGCCGGTACCTTGTAGCGGCGATCGGCGGCGGCGACCTCTCGCTCCTCTCTCCCGACCCTGGTGCAAGCCATGGTCCGGGGCGAGAGGGAATGGGACGCCGTCGCCTCCTTCGTCGAGGGAGAGAACCTCTCGTCCCAGCCGCCGCGGGAGACGCTTCGGGCGTCGGGGGCTACGTGATGGCTTCCGGCCACCGTAGGTGCGGGCCTGTGCACGGTGAGTAGCGGGCTAGCTCCCCGTCCGTCCATCTTATGACGACGACATCCCTCAAAGAGATGTCAGCATCAGGGGTCGCCAACGCTGCGGGTTTTTCGAAAGAGATACCGTGCCCGACTGCCCGACACAAAGGGCTAAGAAGGAACATGGGTGGTTTTTAGTCAGTAGAAGTCTGACACTCCCTACCACTCTGCCCAGAGCGGGAGGAGTCATTTGATGATTTCCCACCCCCCAAAAAACAAAAAAAGACCCGAGAAAGCCATAGTAACAGCTATATGAAGGCACGGTTGGCGCAATAGCTGCACAGCTGGGCGATTGATTGTGGTGCTGATCCCGTTTTCGATTCCCGCACAGAACAAAGAAATGTAATTTTAATTTCATTTTTGCTATGAACTTGAGATTTTTTCTTACTGTGCTGTGTACATTGGTAATTTTTTTGTTATCTATTCACGGAAAATATTCACACCGTGATTCAGGAAATGGTGTCCAATTATGGACAACGCCATCTATCAGAGATGAAGTTAAACTGCAAAAAATTAATGCATGGAAAGTGAACACACACTATAGCCAAGTAGCGTCATTTAGACAAATTAAGAGTACCTATTGGTGCCGTAACTTTTTAAAAAGGTCTATTTAAAAGTTGTCTGAACACATTTATTTATTAGTACCGTCTTGATGCAATAGATGTCGTTGCATGTATCTTTCGTAATGATTATAAGTTCTTCAAATTCATATATATCTATCGGATATCAGTATCGGATTACAATGAAACAAAAACTAAAACCCTTATCACATTTGACTTCATAATCCATACAAACTAACATGGACAAATGAAAACAATAGATTAGATTTATAATCACCTAACTCTATTTTGAATAGTTAAAAACATCTTTAAGTATAGTACAAAATCAGCAATAAATTCAGTGTATGTCTTTCTAGGGCGTCTACTATGGACCCCCTATGCAACGTTGATTAAAAAAAAAATTATAGAGATTTGAAAATCATAAAGCATCAAAATAAAAATAAATAGTACTCACAAAAAGTGAAAACCGAGCTGGGGATCGAACTGGCGAACATGTTGAATATTTTTGGAAATCTCACAACATTATAAAAAAAAAACAAAAAGAAGACTGGCTCTGATTTGAACTTACGTACATTTTTTTTTTTTACGGGGAGGTCGCCAAACCGTTACGCTACTGACATCGGTGATAAAAAGTTCGAAATAGCCGTTCTATTGATATAAATAGTATGACAGATATCAGCTGTCAAACCGCTGGGGCAAATGGACATAATGCAATATTGCTCACCCCTCTAAGTAATTATAGCGATATTATTAGCCCATGTGTAATTCCAGACTATAATCAATCTCTGTGCCAAATTTCATTCAGATCCATTGAGCCGTTCTGGCGTGAAAGTAGGATAGTGTAGCTGGGCTCTTGGAGTTCCACATCAGGTGTTCCAGATCTTCAAATTTATTCTCTAAGCAGAAAATGCTCATCACGTGGAACAATTTTTGCTATGGTACCATTTTTGTATCTCTTATAGTTAAGCTGGTCTGTTGCAGTTCTGCATCAGGTGTTCAAGTTTCCAAGATAAATTATAGCCTATATGTTGCCCAGACTGAATACCTATTCAACTAAAAATAAATTATTCAAATCCGTCAAGTAGTTCCGAAGATTAGCGTGTACAAACAAACAGACAAACAGACATTTTTTTTTTTTTGGATTTGTTCTCTTTTACTGCTTCTAAACCCAATAATTATTTTTTAAATATATTCAATGTACAGACACAGTTTTTTTACTGTTTTATTATATGTATAGATAAAAAGCACAGATTCTGAATAAGCTGAATCATTTCCAGGTACTATAAAATCTAAGTAGATGACCATCCATGACACACCAGGTTTCCTCTGTGCCTCGGAAAGCACGTAAAGCTGTTGGTCACGGTTGTCAGTTGTAGACTTTTGTCATTTTTTACAGGCAGCCCGAAACTTTGATAACCAATCTGAGCAAGGCATATCGAATTACCAAGTACTAACTGGGTTGTATATTGTAGTCTCGAATTTAATAGAACTGCCTCGTTGGTCTAGTGGTCGCAAGCGCGACTGCAGAGCGTGAGGTCCTGGGTTCGATTCCCGGGTCGGGCAAAAAGTGCTATTGGGTTTTTCATTAGAAATTTCCCAGTAGTAGCCCGGAGTTTGGAAGTTGGTGGTATAATGCCCCCGTGCCTCGGAAAGCACGTTAAGCCGTTGGTCCTGCGCCTGATCTCTCTCCGGTCGTGTCGAATTGCCGTCCCATCGGACTATGAGAGAAAAGGGAACAGAGAGTGCACTTGTGCCTGCGCACACACTTGTGCACTATAATATCTCCCGCGGAGATGGCTAATCTCCGCTGGGATTGGCCGCCGTGGCCGAAAAAACGGTCAGGAGGACTATTATTATTATATGTAGTCGCCCCATGTAAACCAAAAAGACTGTTAATGAGTTCCATGCGGTTTGATTGGAAATGGATTTCAACATACATACTTGGCATAAGGCTAAGCAGTCTACGACTTACTTATTATGTAACAGTTATGGGAATAATACCTATTCACCTGGCCATGTTATTAATTTAGTAAATAATTAAAAACTAAAACAAACAAGAGAGACTCTTATAATTCAATTCTGACTTCGGATTGCTGAACCACGAAGTCATCCATTTAACGAGAAAACTTTTTCATTCCCTTGGTGAATGTACCGGAGTTTAGAAAGGTGCCTGACTTTGAAAGACCGTAGCTATTCGTCAACTAAATGACTGGATTTTTATAGAGAATCTAATTATAATGATTGGAGGAGAAATGCAACTGAGATTTGTTGTCCTATTTAACCCTGCATGAGGTTGACTGGTAGAGAATGCCTTATCGCAATCCGCCTATGTATGGTCTATTGTACATGAAGTTTAAATAAATAAATTGATTAGGACTGGGCATTGGGTTTATGCGAGGCCATTGCATAGTTGCAAAATTAACGTTACTTCACGCCTGTAACCCCCGAAGGGTGGGGTAGAAGTGTGGGTATCTAATAGCATATTATAAAGCATAGATATAATTCATCATCATCATCAGCCATTAGACGTCCACTGCTGGACAAAGGCCTCCCCCATAGAACGCCATAAAGAACGGCAGCCTGCCGTTTGCATCCACCGGTTGCCCGCGACTCTCACGATGTCGTCGGTCCACCTGGTGGGAGGCCTACCAACGCTGCGTCTTCCAGTTCGTGGTCGCCAATCGAGAACCTTTCTTCCCCATCGGTTGTCTGTTCTTCGAGCGATGTGGCCTGCCCATTGCCACTTCAACTTGCATATTCTGCGAGCTAATAACTACTAAGATATAAACCCTCGTTGGTCTAGTGAACACGACGCGGTCTTGAGTGTGATTCCCAGGTCAGGCAAAGCGTTATTAGGGTTTATCCATCACGAATTTCTCAGAAGCAGCCACGGTATGTGGATTTGTGCCCGATTGGAGGCAATAAGCTCGACCCCTGTTACTCGGGACTTAAACATTACTGGTGAAATGTGGGTGGAGTAAAGGGTACCTCTGCCTATGCCTAAACATTCAGGGATTACAGGCGTGATGCTATGTTAATATTCCCACATGAAAGCAAATTTAGACAGTACCAAATAGTTGTAATACCTTCCTAACAATCATCATTTTCCTGCCCTTACCCCATTCTATTTGGGGTTGGCGCAACACGTTTCCTTTTTCCATTCTCACTGTTAGACTTCACGGTGGCTTTTACCCCTTTCTTTCCCCTTTCCCATTCATCTTTTCTTTGGCCTTCCTCTGCCTCTCCATCCATCAACATTTTAATACTTTCCCAACAACATTTTCACGTAATACGTCAAAACTTTTTATAAATAAAACGACGGTAACTGAAAAAGAAATACACGAACAAGTAGAGTTAGGTGTAAAAGGCTCTGAAGGCTACTGGAGTAAGTGAAGGCACACACGTGATCACTTCGTTCAGAGTAAACTTTAACATGAGTCGGTCAGGTAAATAAATAGTTATTTACTTACACTTGGTAAAAGAGCTGTGTTTGTTTTACAGTGAAGCTATTTTTGAACTTACATTTAATTTTGTTCAAATACATACACTTTTTTAGGATTTATTGGGATAAGCCGGCCACACTATTGATAAATGATGTTTATTTTGCAAATAGGTTTTTAAAAACACTTTTGCAAGTCACTTTTGTAAATCTAGATGAGGCCGTTGTTTCGTCCCTGACTACTCTGAAAAGAAACATCCGTCTCTTTTAAGGTCCAGACACAAGCTTGGTAATACACATGAAGACTATGCAAATAAGTGTCTGAGATGGTCTTTTGAAGAAAGCGCAACACAGATATGAGTGGACCAGTTCCATATTCCTAAACCACTGTAACTCCTGACAGCCAGAAACAACAGTGGCAACCACCAGAAAAGCGCGGAGACAATGAAACTCGACGAAATCCCAGAGAAACGATTTAACTGTCTTGGATCCGGCTACGAAAGGGAGAAGCTATATATTTATAATATTAGTAACGAGTTTATTAGTTATTGTAGCCCTTAAGCATTTCATTGAATTAGGTTTTTTTTTCTATCCCACCACGAAAATTCATCAGAAATCCCCAAAGCGCTTTTAGTCAAAAAATTGCCTGTTGTACAACAGTTTTCTCGCTTTCCCAAAGTGAAATTAAACTTTCATCTCAAATATTATTTTCTCAGCAGAATTCCCAGGCGAGCCAACAAATTATACCACGGAGTCAAGAACCGCTTACTCATCGGATCAAAATAGGTAGAGCAGCTGTGTAAGTGGGTTTAGAGCGCAGGATTCTATGTGGGTCTAGAGTTCTAGACAATTTAAGTTGGTCTTGGATAAATTCATGATTATAACATGCAAGTTAAAGGGACTAATATGATGTGAAGTGGTGGGTGTATTCGTATGAATAATATGAGTTGGTTACTGTCGAAGATATGTAAAACTAAAATGTATGTATAAGTTTTTAAACTGACATGGTCACTGACACTACTATTAATATCATAAACGGGATATTTACCATGTTTGATTTTTGTTTCGAGTTCCCGATATGTTTATCCGTGATCATGGTGCTTGTAACAGCGCCGAAATATCGGGAACTCGAAACAAAAATCAAACATGGTAAATATCCCGTTTATGATATTAAAATGTATGTGTTTTAATTGTGTTATTAAATTGCTAAAAGCGACCAATATCATATTATTTACTTTACCACCTATACAACTGTACCAGACTGCCCGTTCCTGACCACCTTTATGACGGAGATCCACCAAAATTTCATCCATTTCTGGAATAACGGAAAAAGAAAAAAAAAATACAATTAATTCAAACTTTTTCTAACTCTATTTTACCCCCGAGTTTAAAAATACATTTGAGAGCCTCAACACACACAAACAAGGCACTTACCCCACATACCTTTAAACATAAAATCCCAAAACAATTCCCACAAAACTTCATTGTGCTTGTAATATTAAATTCATAGCGTAGCCGGTTATAGCAAAAATCGAATTACAGCGGTTTACCGGCTTAAAGCTGAAGTGGGGCTTTGTCAACCTGAAAAAGCTATGAATGCATATGAAAATTTATAGGAAGGGTAAAACCCTTACCCGTATACCTAAGTTGTTGTAAACTTTTTGCTTTTTCTAATATAAACATAACATACCTAGCCAGCACGCTTCTACCCGCCGAAGGGTTAGGCTGAGATGTACCTAATAGTACAGCCATATTTTGCAAGCTTTTTTATGATATTTTCGTCATTTATGTAGTCTCATTATTTTGAGGTTTGATTATAAGAGAACGTTGTGATTTAACACTAAAAATGGTGGGCTTATGACAAAAATTGAAAAGAGTAGAGACCTACGCTTAGATGGTTTTGGTCATAGGGAGAGGATTAGTGAAAATAGGCTTAAGGTATCTATGAGGCAGATGAGAGTGGCAACGAAGGACATAGATTCTGACTTTTTTGTTAAGATTCTTCAGAAAAGTCTCTTGCAACCGGCTGGCGTGTAAGAACGTGGTGGAGGCAAACAATATGTTAGAAAGGATCCTAGGAGGTGGCATCCATGAGTGGTTGACAATTCAGTACACAATGAGACACCTCCCAAGGAAAGAATATAATTCCCAGGTGTCATTTGTAGTTCATTGACAGTTGTTATAGGTAGGCAGACCGCCAGGAAGTCTGACAATCCTTATCAGGCGTTGTATGGAGGGTTCCGGACAGATTTTCTAAGAGGAAACGGTGCCTCCCCTCATGTGCGGTTTGTGACCACCCGGGTGGTTTTAGTGAGGTGGAAATCCCATACTCACCGGTCTCCTCCTTAAACATCGGATCCCGGGATCGGTGGAGACAATCCCAACAAAGGTAGCATTTTCGTTTCTCCCAAAAAAAAATGTGGTAGTCTGACAATTATCTGACCTGGAGGGAATATTATAGTTATGATGGTTAGACAGACGGTCACTCCATGTAGCATTCTGCAACATCTGGTAAGACTGGAAGCCAATCCAAACTTATATTGGAAAAAGGTTAGCTAAATATGATGTGTGGTTATTAATGTCATTACATATAGGTATGTCTAGTTTACCTCTTTGGGGACTACGTAGTTGTCTAGCCACATACATACTTCAGTTAATATATATGACAGATGGGTATAGCAATTTAATCAAACCCCATAATCCCCAAAGTGTTGAAGAGGGTCGAATTAGACCCAACTGTCACGCAATAGCAGGTTTGACAGATATCAAACGAATTTTATGTCTGAAAATAAAACAGCTGACTTATTTGAATTTGAAAACTTGTTTGACGCAACGAATCGAATCAAAAAAATATAAAGAATAATAGGAATCTGGAGCTAGGTCTGGTTGATGTCAATGGGCTTACTCTTATTAAGATGCGGTCCAACTTACCGGACTGCACTTTGGATCGGTTGAGGACATCGGAATTCTAGGGATATGCAGAGGTGGAAAACGGTGCAACCCTGTCAACTGAGATCAATTCCAGAGATTATGCGTGGTTGATACGAAGAAATCGCTGATGGTAAACCCAATAATAATATGCTCGACACGGGAATTGAATCCAGTAGGCACCTCAAGCTCAGTAGTCGCGATTGCGACCACCAGATCAATGAAGGAGTCTCTACTCTATAATTAAAAAATCATAAATTTTTGAAACAGGTAAAGTTTGTAAAATACTAGTTTGGATGTTGGTCGTAATTTTGGACCAACTGATCCATTTCAGAAATTCCTACTTTATCATCTATTTTATCACAGGCTTTATTTAAAACAATCCCAGGGATAGTTTCCGACCACAACGCGAGCGAAATCGTAGTCAAAAACTAGTTGACCGATATTTTAGTACCTTATCTGTCCCAGTCCTTAACTTAAACATACATCTCAGTCTAGCCCTTCACAGAAAACAGGCTTGATGATATTTTATTCAATCCTTCATAATAACCCAAGAGATTACTCTTGCTCTCAATGAACAATTACATCGCACTTCTGAAACCTTTTCAATGGGTACGAAATTCTGTTTTTCGGAAATAATTGGAACGAAACCTTCGGAACCTCTTGGAGGGACCCTGGAGGGTTCTCTTCAAGTGTCATTCGTCATAAAAGTTTTCGAATACTTTCGTTGTTAGGGAGAGAAGAAGTGCGCCCTTTTTGAAGCTTTTGGCTCCGTTTTAATAAGTTTTTTCTTTGAACTAAGGATGAAAGTTCCACTGTTCTCAAAACGGTTAAGAAAAACATCGTAAGGAAACCAATATGTTCTAGAACCAAAAAATTCGCTCTCGAAGAAAGGAAAGCGATAGCAATTACAACAGCCATCATCTACCTAGCCTTTTCCCAACTATATCTGGGTCGGCTGCCAGTCTTACCGAATGCAGCTGAAAACCAGGATTTTACATGGAACGACTACCTATCTGACCACCACAATCCAGTTAATACTACGTAATAGGATACCCTTGTTGGTAAAACTGGTTGTGTATCGGTCCACTAAATTATTGATTCAATTCAGTTTCATCTAATTAAGTCATAAAGTTAGCTTAAATTCTAAATAACCGTTTGCACACACATCACATCAATACTGAAACTATTCAAACAAACATTAATTAACAATTTAGATTTCAATGTATTAATATTATTGCAAACATTAATTAATTTATGAGCAAGCATTTAATATGATATCACGGTGCCACGTCAGACACAAATTGTAACAATTTCTGGAGATGACTTTTAATTTCGTTTCGTCATTCAAAATGTCAACGTTGGGATAATTTTCACATTAATTTTAACAATATTATTATAAATTGGCAAAACAGCCCTGTTTAAGGCGGTTTTAACTAATTGAAGAATCAAAAACATCAAGATTTTTTTAGCATAATTATTATGTAAGTTTTATAGTCATATAGGTACAGAGTGGCCCCGACAATTCTGCAATAAATTAAACTGCGTTTACCTCATGACGTTCCTTGTCTGCATAAAAACAATATCCTTCATTTTCTAGTTGATGTAGATTAATAGGCTAACATCAACAGGTTAACGACCCCTGCATTGGTATACCTAAACACGAAACACTTAATAGTTGCTTTTATTAGTCGCTGCTTTAAACCTTTGCCGAATTCGTAACTTAAGATACCAGTTTGTTTAATTCTCTTTTTTTTTTGTCGTTTGGTAAATTATCAAATAGGAGCCCGCTGTGGGCAGAGAGGTAGGGAGTGTCAGAGTTCTACTGACTAAAAACCATCCAAGTTCCTTCTTAGCCCTTTATGTCGAGGCCGCGGTATCTCTTGCGAACAACCCACAGCCCCGACGCACGGTGGGCTGAAAATCGGCTTTCATAGACTTAGGCATTTTATTTTGTAAGTGCCAGTTTTTATGCCGGATATCACTTCTATTAGTTATAACAATATACAAAAATTACACCAGAATTGATTCTGCACAAAAACGAAGGAATTATAATTTTTTTACGAAAATTTTGTATGGAGCTAGTATGAAAAATCGAAATATCTCTAAAACGGCAGGGATAACCGTAATATCCTTATAGGGGGTTATAGTACTAATTATTTATGATTTTTTGACATACGTTACATAATGTTTGAAAATGCCGTTTTTTTTTAAAAAATCGTCAAAATATTTTTATTTATTTTTAAATATGAAACGTTCCTTTTAGTGTTTAAGTTGAAGAATTCAGAGCTTTAACAACTCCTAACATAAAATAGCATCACCCCTATAGACCTGAAGGACTAGACAGAGGTGTGCCCATGCTGTCGCTTCTTTTTGAATGATAGGGGAATGAAATTGTTAATTGATCATACCCTAAAAGTATGATTACAGCATAACCCCGGACACATAATAATAATAATATCCTTAAAGCGGGTTATAGTACTAATATTATTTGTTTTTACTAAGGAAACTTTTCAAAACGATCCAATAACTGTGTCAAAGTTAAGAACATCGTTAGGAAGCATGCTTTTTCCCCAAATATTAAAAATATGTGAAAAAAAAATAGACTGTTTATAAACTTTTTATCGATAGGTAATTTAAATAAAACAGAAGTAAGTAAATATTTTGTATAATTGAATTTATAGCACTTCGATATTATTTTTGTTACTTCTGTTTTATTTAAATTACCTATCAATTTTAATTTCAATATTAAATAAACTGTTTTTTTTTAACTTAGAATAATAAATTGCCGGCACTCTAGGTCTAGAACAAACTCGTCCTCTATAAGTAGGTACTTAAATGCGTTTTTCTTATTATTTTTTTTACCATCGTCCTTATTTTGGTGGTCTGAATGATTTCTGAAATTTTGTCCACCTATTTTAATGGGACTTTATATATACAGTCTATTTTTTTACACATATTATCGTCTATCTATCTATATAAATAAAAAGAGAAGTCCTGACTGACTGACTTACTGACTCATCAACGCCCAGCCCAAACCCTTGGACCTAGAAAGCTGAAATTTTGCACAGAGGTTCCCGTTATTATGTAGACAAGGAATAAGGAAGGATTTTTCGAAATTCAACCCCTATGGGAGTTAAATAGGGGATGAAAGTTTGTATGGAAAATCGTCATTTTCACGCGGGCGAAGCCGTTGGCAAAAGCTAGTTCTTAATATTTGGGGAAAAAGCATGCTTCCTAACGATGTTCTTAACTTTGACACAGTTAATGGATCGTTTTGAAAAGTTTCATATGTAAAAATAAACAAGTACTATAACCCCATATGAATATTATTAATATATATATTATTATTATTATGTGTCCGGGGTTATGTTGTAATCATACTTTTAGGGTATGATCAATTAACAATTTCATTACCCTATCTTTAAAAAAGAAGCGACAGCATGGGCATTTTGACACTGATATTCAACTATTTGGTATTGTTGGAAATCTTACAAGATCAACAAGATACTACACACCTCTGTCTAGTCCTTAAGGTCTATAGGGGTGATGCTATTTTATGTTAGGAGTTGTTAAAGCTCTGAATTCTTCAACTTAAACACTAAAAGGAACATTTCATATGTAAAAATAAATAAAAATATTTTTACGATTTTTAAAAAAAAAACGGCATCTTCAAACATTATGTAACGTATGTCAAAAAATCATAAATAATTAGTACTATAACCCCCTATAAGGATATTACGGTTATCCCTGCCGTTTTAGAGATATTTCGATTTTTCATACTAGCTCCATACAAAATTTTCGTAAAAAAATTATAATTCCTTCGTTTTTGTGCAGAATCAATTCTGGTGTCATTTTTGTATATTGTTATAACTAATAGAAGTGATATCCGGCATAAAAACTGGCACTTCCAAAATAAAATGCCTAAGTCTATGAAAGCCGATTTTCAGCCCACCGTGCGACGGGAGTTTGTATGATACTCAAGTAAATAAACACAATATTACACAATGCTCCTAAATAATATATTAATATGCCAGATTCACAACACTGACTAAGACAAATCGGTGTCTTCAATCTCGGTACTTACGAAATACCGTTCCTTTCTGACATAAATCTTTGTCAACTACGTGAAAGTAACGGATGGGTAAACATTAAAATTCTGCTGAGGAATAAAATATAAAATTCACAGCTTTATGAAACAAATAGATGAAACTTGAATCTTTTTAAAACTAAAAACACTCGAACCACAAATATTTTTAATATTTTCAGAATTTATTTTGCACACATCCACTTGAGGTATTGCGTTTTGTATGCCATAGCATACAAAACGAAACACCTCTTTTTGTCTTTTGTTACGAAACGTAGTAATTTTGATATGTTCTCGTTCATACATAGCCACTCAATCGGCAATAAGAATCTATTATATTAACTACTTAAGTATATTATTAATTTTATCAACATGATATTTTCATAATTTAATAACGTAATATTCATATGGTTATGGACACATTATTTTTGATACAGATAATGTCGGCACGGAATCCAATTACTTGGTAGTACATGAATACACGCCTACAGCATATTATGATACTCGTGTATATATTTTTTACATATTAAAATCTTTGTAACAAACATTGTGTGTCATACCCGTTGAACGCCTATGGGTATTCCAGACAAAAATAAAATGGTACTGGAACAAAAAGGCACCCATTTGATACCAAACTTGCTATGATTATCTCAAATTAATATTTTTTGAGGTAAGTTTTTGACATTTAAATTCCGCCATAAAAAGAATTTATAAAATTTATATAGCCAATGTCATCCGGGCTATTCTTACGAATCTATTGACACCTAATTTATTAAAATCCGTTCAGTAGTTTAGGCGCTACGGTGGAACATACATACATACATAGACTGCCAAAATCATTACCCTTCCTTTTGGCTTCGCCGTAGTCGGGTAAAAAGGTTGTGGAATTATGTACATAAAATGCCGTCATTCATCACATGGTTTCTAAAATTTTCTAATGTTAGTAGAGTTAATAACTTATATTATAAGCACACTGGAATGTTCCTTAACAAATTGTTGTCTATTAATATTATAGTTGTCAAAATAGTACAATAAAGTTGGTCCTGCGGAATGAACAATTGAACAGTCCAAAATTATCTCCAGAATTCATATTTATAGATCTGGAAACTCTACACATAACACAACAACTATTTCATTTATCTACCTACATACTACCCTACCTCCAGCCTTTCATACCTATTTTAATCCACATCAGAAACCCAAATAGGAGACCGTGGTCCTTCTCATTCTGCGTATCCCGAGGCATTGTTGCCAGATATTGTAACCTCACTTTTATTACAGCTGACATCGCTATTGTTGCGAACCTTGTTAGACCTCACAAAGGATACTTTTTTAGCATAACATGTTCCTAATCTTATCAAATGGGAGTTTTTTGTGTTAGCACAATGTACCGGTATGTTTATGAAATCTTTGTTTGTACATGATAACATATTAAATGATGATATTATTTAGAGGTATGCGTGGTGTAAGTTCTGAAAAGAACAATTCTCAGACAACATACCCAAAAGGTATTTACGCAGGCATTTTGAAACACGTTGTTTGCCAGCAACCCCTTGTAAGTAATGACCAGTGGCGTCAAAACCTTGATTTACCGATTGTGACTTCAGTCAGAAGTAAGTTTGCTATTAAAGTAACACTTTACACTGGCAATATTGTCATTTTATAGCTGTTATGTTGATGTTACAAACAAACACCTCAATTTTATCCACTTGCACAGATAAAGGTTAACAAAAGCAAATCCATGTTGGCTCTCAAATTTTCAGGAAAGAAAATAAGAAGACAATCTGAAGAACAAACAAATACCTTCCGTCTCAGGTCTGATGGTATAATTTATACAGCATCAGTGTACTGAATAGTTCCGTGGATGCATTCACAGTTTTACCAATACCCTACAACTGTCTCACAAGCAAATTCAAACCTTAAGCCGTAGGTGAAAGAGTGTGGTTGGATGGATAGGTAGGATAGTCTGTCGGGAAGCGCATTTAACAAAGACGTGCTGGGAGGGAAGATAAATATAAACAAGTCTAACTGGAGGACGTAACTACGTGTAAGAACGCATTCACTTAAGTGTGGTTTTTTCAACGAGATAAAAATTGCGCAATTAAAATTCTTCTCTTTATTAGTTTTCTTCGCAGTTACTTTTGCAAGACCCGACAATGACAAGTCGCTTGAGCGTGGCTAAGAAAACAAGCTCCGCTATAGATGCAAAAAGGATTTTGAACGTTTTAAATCATTTGGTTTGAAACCGTCTTTTTGGTTTAAAACGATTTAAAACCACACTTAGCGATAATTATAATAATAATGTTTTTTTTGTTTTTTTTTTTACTAAACTGCAATTTAGGATAATATGTCATGGGAAATTCAAACTTGGGTATTTATTCTTTATACATTTTGCCTTAACGTACTTATTTATAATGATCAAGAAATCCACGCACGTTTAGCACCCGAATACAAAACGTTACACTTTTGGGATCATTATGGCAGTATCTTACTGCATTTGTTTTAAACCAAATGAACAGCATGAATGCATCCCGCATTGAAGATTTTCCGCAAAAAATCGGCTTATATGAATGGCAATAGTATGAATTTTCCGTGACTGCTCCTGCTGAAAATTTAAAAGCGCTATCATCGCGCGATGTTTGCTTTTAAAGATAAAATTAACCTAGGCTTCTAGGGTATTTGTAGGCTCATACTCGTAACATCAACATTTATCCAGGTACCTAATTACCTAATTTAAAGGCAAAACAAACGAAGTGCCTAGACTAGAATATCTAATTTATTGTGAAAAGCATACCTTTAATTTTACGAAAGGTTTATCTTCAAAACTAAAATTATGATTTACTATGAAGCTTCTAGAAGTTCAGGTATTAAATTGAGAACTAATTTATCAGATAGCTACTTTAAAAGAATTTTAATAAAAAGTGGAAAATTACATTTATGACTGTCTGCAATAAGTTTCAGTCAATGAATACTATTTTGTATTCAAGGAGTTCGTAATATAAAATAGTTTCTTAAAAACGAGTAAATAGATAGAGGGTCTGAAAGTACTGAACTGTTTTCCATTCTAATATTATAAAGAGGTAATATTTTTACATTTGTATGTGTAGGGATTAATCCCCGAAACTTATAATCGAATTAAAAAAAAATATTTTATGTGCACTAAGCTAAATTCGTCGCTCTATGACGTGATGTTATGTTATAATGCATAATATAAGCCGAAGTTTCACAGTTTTTGCGGACGAAGTCAAATCAGCGTTCCAATTACATAATATTGATGAATATTGAACATGTTATTATTCTATTGTTTACGTCACACCCCCTGCTAAGTCGAGGAAGGAAGTAGTGTATCTATGAATATTCAAAGGAGCCCTCGTGTTAATTATAATTTCAAATCTGCAACACAACAAGTACGGGAAACTAGAAATGTTAGAAACTTTAAAGCCACCTGCAAAGTTACTATAAGTATAACTGAATCTGCCTCGGCAGTCTCGTGCTCGCAAGCTCTACTACTGAGCATCTTCTTCTTAGCGAGTCGATGGCAAATCTTCACAAAATACATTAAATAAATTTGGCCCAATATTCAGCTACGCGAACTCCACTCTCTGATGTAGTCATTTGATCGTCAAGTGTGCAGGTGTCAGGGCATGCAGCGCAAGATGGAAGGTGGGCCATTGTCTGTGGAGATACGCCGCATACGCACTTGAGATCTGAACCGTCCGTGAACCCCCATCTGAAGAGATTGTCTTTGCTACGGCCGACCTGGGTTCGGAGTCTATTTAGAGATTTCCATGTCGGCCACGGCAAAGCATGTCCAGGTGGTAGGCTTTCAGATGGCTCGATAAAACCGCCAGGGGGCTTAAGCAGGTCTTGCCAGAGCTCACGTCTTGCTGTGGAGGCATTGCTGAGCATGAGATCCGTGGTTTGATTACTGGATCAGGTGAAGTTGAAGGTTTTGTACCCATCTGATGGAATAGGGTAATTGACAAAAAAAATCTAATTTGTCCGTCACAATATAGATTACCAAAAAATATTCGACACGTATTTTTTCTTTTTGCACGTAAACCAAAAATGATGACGATACAGTGCTTCGAAAACTTGTGTGACGTCACATCGCACTACATTTTTTACCACGTAGTGCCGTCAAAAGCCCCCACTCCTGATCTTTGACGCGTTATAACTTCGTCAATTTTTATTAATTTGATAAAACAAAAAACACGTATCCAATATTTTTCGATAATCTAACTGACGGACTAAACGGAATCATATTTTTTTTACCCAGGACACATCCCTATTCCGTAATAGGGATGTGTCCTGGGTAAACGTACGTGGTTATACGTGGCGCCCGTGCGCCACGTATAACATGGAGCTTAAGTATAACTGGTGTAATGTGGGTATACTCATCTCATTCGGTGTAAACCTGTCCCAGTCCCCCTTTTTTTTGGTGGGTGGGAAATCGACAAATTTCTCCTCCCGTCTGGGCGGAGCAAGAGGTATCAGACTTCTACTGACTAAAAACCATACTGTTCCTTCTTAGCCCTTTGTGTCCGGGGCCGCGGTATCTCTTGCGAACAACCCGCACCCCCCTCAGTTTCCTGCAGTCGGTAATTTATTTAAAAAAGTGAGTTCATCATTTCAAAAGACGTCCACTGCTGGACATAGGCCTCCCCCAGGCGTCGCCACATTGACCGGTCCCGTGCGTCTCTCATCCAGCGGGTTCCTGCAACCTTGACCAGGTCATCGGTCCACCTAGTGGGAGGCCTTCCAACGCAACGTCTTCCGGTTCGCGGTCGCCATTCCAGAACTTTTCGGCCCCATCGGCCATCCGTTCTGCGAGCAATGTGCCCTGCCCAAAAGTTAGTTGTTTCCTACTAAACTACAATGGAATGAAAAAATGAAAAAAAAATTAATGAATGTTGAATAAATGAATGAATGTTTGGAAGCAGATTTTTTGCCGGTGTCCCTTTCTCTTTGTTAATATGAGGGATACTTCCCTGTTATTATGTTTTGATAGTACTTCAAACTAAAGGCAACAGGAATGAGTATGTAACTTGCTTGCTATTACGGTCACAATATTTCAAATAGAATATATTTTTTTCCCTAAGCAAACGGGTAAATATGTTTCTAATGGAGTTTAGCTCTGTAACTGATAGATCTAAGAGTTCGTATGGAGGATCTCAAACATTTTATGTCACAAAGAAGTATATTGAATACGGTAAAATAAGCAAGTCGTTTTGTTGAATACGTCCTTTTAATATTATTTGCAATGGGAGATTTGTTGTATTAAAAGCTTTCTTAATATAATTATATTAAAACACACTGAAAACACGTAAAGTTACCAACTCGTTTGGCAAACTTGTCAATCGATTTTAAATATGACAATGTTTTAGACACTAGCTCTTCACCCGCGACTTCATCCGCAAAAATTGTGATAACTCGGCTTATTTATACGAGTTATAATATAAATATAATTTGTAGCCCATGATAGCCACGATGATTTAGCTGTTTGACAGTGTAATATTTTTTTAGAATTGGATCATTAGTGCTGGAGATTAATTATTATGTAGAGACATACGCTCTACATACGAGCATACAAATACAGTTTTGTAATATTAGCATAGATTATGTATGGTCTGAAAGATGCTTAACGCTAACTGATATTTTTTTTTACTTTAGGTACTGACAAGTTTCGTGTTATAAGTTAGAGAAAACTCAGCCATGTGAAAACTAAAAACTACGCTTCACAGCTGTTGGATGTCGTTTCAAAGAAAACCAGTTTTCCTCTACAAAATGCGTTTCCCTTGAGGACAATTCCCTTCCCTTTTCTGGTTTACAACTTGAAGTTTAAAGGACGTCGTTCTGTGGTTCCCTGGGTTCTGCAGCAAAATCTAACCACATTGGGGCTGTGGAGCGTCTATCGTTTATTTGAATTCCTCTGGGTAAAGTAATTTAGATCCGTTTTTCATCTAGCTTTATTCTGCAGTGTGTCCTTTTTCATTTAGCACGCTACGGTTAAATCCGTTTCGACTTACGGAATACAAAATAGTACCGTAAATGTGGACACTTTGAAGTTCTTATTTATTTAAATGTCGCTCTAGAAAATAAACTGCAAGGTTTTGTTAATTAAAAGTCTACTAGTATATTTATCCCAAGTTGGCGCAGCATCTCTTTTTCTCCCATACTTCTTTCTTCCTTCTATTACTTGTCAGCTCAGCAATTACTTCCTTTCTAGCCGTATCATCCTTCACACAGTCCATCCAACTTTTTTTGGTTCTAATCGGTTGGTTATTGACATGTGAGGCGGTAGGAGGAATGAGGAAAGCACTGTGAGGAAACATCATACCTAAATTTAAAACGTAAACAAAGACTTTCCCAAAATAAGGGGTAAAATTCCCACCCTATATGTATTATAACAACGTGCGAAAATAAAACAAGGTTGTGAAGCAAAATAAACAAAGACCTAATAGTTTAGCCAAAGAAAATATATAAGCTTTAAGTCAAGATTACACAGGAGACGTGTTCAGACCTTTATTAAAATGTAAGGGCTACTACTAAACTGAATAGAAATTACTTTCATTTCACAGTTAGGTAAACCTGGGATTTCTAGGCCTTTAAGGTCAGTGGGGGACCCTTACCTATGCATATAGTTAAGTTTCTTGGTTCATTAATAACATAAATTCATGCCTGTGGTTGCCGAAGGGTTTGGCAGAGGTCTTCCAATTAGTACATCCACATTTTGCCAGTTATGTTTAAGCCCCATGTAATAGGGGGCGAGTCAATGGGCCACGGAGTCGCAATACTTGGAAGTGAAAATTATGTTTTCCTACTCCTACTCCTCCACTATTCTGATTAATTTCTTTGCTGGATCTGTGGCGACTAGCGACATCTATCGCAACACCTGCGTACTAACAACGATCGACAGAAAATCCTACATCGCGCTATGAACATTATCCGCGACATAAGCCTCTATAGGAGTTCCCGACTTACAAATTAATGTCGGGCAGTTAGCCCGCCGGACACAACACCCGTCCGGTCGGAGGATCCTCCCTTTTCAATGGGGGATGAGGAGCTTTACACCCTGTTCCTCATACCCCCCCAAAGATCCATGCAAGACAGCTATATCCTTTCTCTGGGTTTCGTCGAGCTACATTGTCTTGGCGCTTTTCTAGTGGTCGTCATTGTCGATTTTGGCTTTCAGGTCTTACAGTGGTTTAGGAATAGTGTGGCGGGTTTGTTCGAGGAAAAAAAGTGGCCATGACCAGGGCACACATGAAGACTCCGTGGCTGCTAATAAGAAATTCCAGATAGAAAAATTCACCAACACTTAGCCCGACCTGGGAGTCGAGCCACAAATCACACAAATCCCAGAGCCACATTCAGAAGTCGTGATTTTATCAATAACCCATTACCCCTATAACAATCACAAATACCTAAACCCACAAATCACGAAACAGCAATTACAACAGGAATGCATCGTCATGCCTTCTAAAATATTACTTACCGTGCCCGAGCTGAAAGAAAGGGCCATTGTTCTCACATTAACGCCACTCTTTACGAAGGAAATTCCAAGCAAAATATTATTTTGTTACCTCGAAAATGTAAACAAAGTAATTTCTTTGCGGCTAGCGGTGTAAAATATCCAAGTATAGCCACAAAATAGGTCGATGACAGAAGGTCGTTGTTATAAAATGCATCAAATATATTACAAGCATACACACGCTTCCAATGCTGCCAATTGGTGGGTAGTAAAATCAAGCGTTAACATAAAATGAAACCGTCATGGATCAGCGGAGGTCAGTGACCTGAAAATCTGACAATCAGTCTTACATAAGGGTACGTATTAACTGGGTTGTGGAGGTCAGATAGGCAGTCGCTCTATGTAAAATAGCCAGATGATGATGATGATGTAGGTAGCCTTCTATACTCGTATACTTGTGGTTCGACGGCTTTTTCTCAACGTTTTTCCCCGACTACCGTCACCCAGGTTTTAGTGGAAAACTTCAGTATTGCCCGATACAAAGACTTGGGTAGAAGTTTACGTTATTTATTTATGTCGTGTTGTCGGTATATTTTTCAGGATATTTTTCTTTGGTTTCTCATTGCGTCCTTAATCTTAAGTACCGACGTTTTAAGTGTCTGACAGACACCTTTAGGTACTGCTGGAATTTGAATTTTGGTTATTTTAACGTAAACATATTAAATACATATATAGCCCCGTGTGTCTGTATATCCCTCGCAGTCACCCATTTGTGTTAGTATAGACTGGTTGAGCCTTCGCGTCCTTTTATGGTAAATCAAGACTTAAGAAAGATCGCGATGGTCTCTCAGTCTAGTCTTCAGTACTATTTATAGTTTTATTATTTTAATTGTAGTCTAATAAATTTTATATTATATGTGCGCTTATAAATGATCTTTTTCTTTAGTATAATTTGGTGGTCTTTCAGATCTGTTAAAACCCCACCGAACCGACCCTACCTGACCCAAAAATGGCACTTCGGTTCTACCAAATGTGTGCCTATCGGCTACGTTATTATGCTGAGCAAATATAGAATAATTTTTTAAATAATTATTTTATTATTTGACAATTATTCCAATTGCTTCTTCAATAAATTCGTCGCAGTAATTAAGAGTATCTTTTCTGTTTTTGTGAAAGCTTGATAAATTGATTTAATTCAAAAGAAAAAGTAACGCAAAAATGCAAAGTGATTTTTGTTCTAATTCTTAAAACAGATTCTTGCCATTTTTCTTTTTGTTTCAAACAGAAACGATAATTAATGGGCACTTCAGACCCAAATTAATTGAAGAAGAATATTGTTTGTTTCTTAGAATAAAATTAAACTTAAATCCGAATTAACTCGTCGATTGTTTTTCTATTTTCATGGATGCTCGCAATAACGTTTCAGTCTATTACTAATATTAAACTAGATATTAATCAGAGTACCAAACCGTGTTGACCTTCCAATCAATTAGCTAATTTCTTAAAACGATTGTGTCTGGCAAATAGAAATAAAGGGGGTGCGCCAAAGTTCACCTAAAATTTCAACTCCGATAATTGGAAATCCGAAAATGTTCTTCCTAACATTTTTCATCCTAACAATCGCAATTCCTAACTTCTCTGTCTCTAATGTTTTAATTCCGAAGCATTCGACTTCATAATGTCTGTAGCAATAAACATCTATTACACTATTATTTGTTTTCCTATATTTTCTCAACATAACCATCTTTTACACTATTATTCAAAGTCATATCTTTTTTTTTGTTTATATTACTTTTTATTCAAAATAATCAGTATTATAAAAGGTCCCATTAAAATAGGTGGACAAAATTTTAGAAATCATTCAGACCGCTAAAATAAGGACAATAGCAAAAAAAAATATAAGAATAAGAAATAAAATACCTACTTTATAGGATGAGTTTGTTCTAGAGTGCCGGCAATTTATTATTTTAAGTCAAAATAAAATCACTTTATAAATAGTATTTTTTTTTTTTGTTTAGATGTCTTTAGTTAGGCTTAATAAACGCTGTGTTAAAATTTGTCCACCTATTTTAATGGGAGCTTATATACTATGCAAAGATATCCAGTTAGGTTAGGTTAGAACTGTGACCAACTACGCGCGAGCCGAGCGAGCGAAGCGAGCGGTGCCGCGGCAGCGGCCGGCGAGCGCTACCTCGAAATTGGTCGCGAAATTTTTCTAAGTATTTTTTTCATATTGCTCCCAAGACGACACTCTGACCTGAATTTCATTCATTTATTTTATTTCAAGACAAAAATCAGTGAAACGACCTTTAATCATTCTAAACAGTTGTATGAGTGAAAATATTATGGTAATTATGTTTAGGAATAAAAGCGTTAGGATAAAAAACAGTAGGAGTTCCAATTTTCGGAAACATGAGTGTTATGAACATCGTCGGTAGGACTACAAATAGTATGAATGAAAACTTTAGGATGAAAAATTTTAGGAAGAGTGATCATTCGGATTACAAATCGTTAGGAAGAACAATTTCGGATAAAGAACTTTAGGTGAGCCAATATGGACCCCTGGTATTGTGCTTGTAAGGTCATGCTAAAAATATTCATGAATGGTGCTATTTCCTTAAATCTATACCTATTAAATGAATAAAAAGGATAGTCGTGACTGATTGACTCTACTAGCCTTAGACCTAGAAACGTAAAATTTTCACTGCGGTTTTCTTTATATTTGTGGATTAGAAATATGGTAGGATCTTTCGAAGTTCAACCCCTAAGGTAGTTAAATAGGGGATGAAAGTTTGTATGGAAAATCGTCATACGTCTACGTCGTGTAGTTTAACCGACATCCACGCGGGCAAAGCCCTCGGTACTTGGTATGTAATGGGTACTTACCCATCCACAGACCAACCTAGGCAAGCACGGCTTAATCTAAAGATCGACCCGAGCGTCTGTTCTTATTGAGCCACGAGCTACTTATGGTGTTGAATGACGATGAATCTAATTTGGTCGGAGGTAGGACACGAAGTGATCTGATTATCTCACGATGGCAGATTTGGTGGTAATCGCCATAATCACGAATAAACTATACAACATCGACAACGAATAGACGGGAACATAAAATAATATACATGACATTTTACTTGTGGTTATTCATCCTATCTCCATTGATCTCGAAATGATGATGACTGAAGTTTATTATTTTTTATTCACTTTTAAAATAACTCTTAATTTTTATCCGAAGGCCTTTTTTTCTACGTATTACGTAATTTTCCCCGAAAATAAATCAATGTTTGGGGTTATGTTGCCGGATTATGATACTGTTCAATTGAGTCTGTAGATATACAGGGATTTGAAAGCAATTATTCGAGATTAACAAAGGGATTATTTTGTATACTTTTGTGGGTCTCTCTTTCGTGTGGACAGAGAGATAACATAAATAATATATTAGTGTGTTGTACGTTGAACGATTTCAACTTTTATGATACAATATGAGGTATTGGAGAGGGTCGTGGTTACATAAAACCAGTCGCACGGGTCTACCTGCAGAGCTTGCCTAGGTCGGTGTGCGGATGGGTCTATCTATTAAATATGTAGCGAGTTCCCTCTGTGCCTCGAAAAGGACGTTAAGCCAAGTTTCAGCTGTCATTTGTGGAGATTTAAAGCCCTCTCCTGCCCCCCCCCCCCCCCGCCATTCCTCGCGTCGCCGATGAAAATGATGATAATTAACAATAGCGTAAAATATTAACAGATTCGACGTCACAAGCGAGCAGAACTCAGTTTACAGCACCCTGTTATGAGACCATTTACTACAGACATCACGCGTAGGTATAATTAACCAGCAGATTAGGTAGGAGGATTCGTTTATCGTCACTTGAAGTATTCAACTTCTGTTCCTGAATACTTCAAAGCATCATCATCATCATCATCCTTGCCGTATTCCATTCTATTTGGGATCGGAGGGTGTTAGACGTCACGGTGGCATTCACTCCTATCATATCATTTCTCACACAATCCATCCATCTATTCATTGGCCTTCAGGCATCATAGGTAGACAAGTTACCTTTAAAAGTAGACAAGTTAATTGGATTAGATAATCGTAACTAATCAGTGCCCGAATGAAGTGCCAGCTGAATTTTTATTGCTGCCGACACGCTAAGTAGGACTATTATTTTTCCCCTAATAAAACATTTTTCAAAAAATCAAAATCAAAGCATTTATTTCAAGTAGGTCAATTACAGGCACTTTTGAATAGTCAAATTAAACTAACTGCGGCACTCAGAGATATCCAACGATTACTCAAGCCGCCACCCAGCAAAGGCCTGACATACTTTTGAATGACAAAACTGCCAAAAACCTTTACCAAGCGACGGCCCCAGCAACCACCGAAGCTCTCCGAGTGCGGCAGTAAACAACTAAACTAATGAAGCTAAATAAACTAAACTGCAGTCCCAGTCACGAGGCATAATAACTCGTGAGTGTACTGTAGTTGCCCATTCCAAAGCGTTGGTCTCATGAGAAGAATGGCAAGAAACTTCATGGACACTCTTTTAAAATCGTTTGGGCTTACAATATGTTCAAGGTACAGACATAATCTTGGTATAATACACACATGAAAACTATGCAGATTATTGTCTGAGATGGTTTTTTGAAGAAAGCACCACAGAGATTTGAGTGGACCCGTCCAGTCAGTGCAAGCATTTGTCAGTTATCGTGGAGCTCGACTTTTAACTCAAGGAGCTTGATGCTAAGTATTTGATACAAAACCTCCTCTGACTTTAATTTTCACGCCTATATTCCCTAAAAAGTAAGCCAAATGTGAACATAATAATAATATTATTCTAGTAAAGAGATTACAAAAAAAAATAGGATTAAAATCAAATTTCGTTACTTCGATAATCTGACAACTCCCTAAAACCGATATAGATCCCGTGCAGTCCAGCTCAAAATAACACAATCTAAAACACTGCTGTTCAGAGTTCAACGTATCATACGAGTGAGCCCCAGTATGACGTCACACAGGTTAAATGTCACCCGTGACGTCACGGGAGTAACCTAGATGCAGTTCGTAACCTATTGATACAGTTCGCGACTAACGAGGCGATGGATGTTATAGTTTGTGCTTTAAAATTTGTTATCATGGTATTATTACCATGATAACAAATTTTAAAGCACAAATTTAAAAATAACCTTATGGTTATTTTATAGTTTACTAGCTTTTGACTGCGGCTTCGTCCATGTGAAAATGACGAATTTCTATACAAACTTTCATCCCCTATTTAACTCCCTTAGGCATTATATTTCGATAAGTCCTTAATTACTCCTTGCCAACATTATATGGGGAAACTCTGTGCTAAATTTCAGTTTTCTAGGTCCAAGGGTTTGGGGATGGGCTTTGAAGAGTCAGTGTCAGGACTTTTCTTATCTATCTATATAAATAAAGAGAGAAGTCCTGACTGACTGACTGACTGACTGACTGACTGACTCATCAACGCCCAGCCCAAACTCTTGGACCAAGAAAGCTAAAATTTTGCACAGAGGTTCCCTTTATAGTGTAGACAAGGAATAAGGAAGGATTTTTCGAAATTCAACCCCTAAGGGATTTAAATAGGGGATGAAAGTTTGTATGGAAAATCGTCATTTTCACGCGGGCGAAGCCGCTGGCAAAAGCTAGTTATTTATATAGAAAGATAGATGTTTTTTTCACAAATTTACGCGTAGAGTCACAGCACCGAGAGAAACGAGGAAAATGCATTGAGGTCTTCATTAGCTCGGGATACAATTTGAAGTCATGCGGGAAGCAGTTTTTGCCCTCCGGGAGAATGATGTTTCTAACCTAACTCATTGACCTAGCCTAACTTACTGAGCTAACCTAACTTACTGACATAGCCTAACTTACTGACCTAACCTAACTTACTGACCTAACCTAACTTACTGACCTAGCCTAACTTACAAACCTAACCTAATTTACAGACCTAACCTAACTTACCAACCTAACCTAACTTACAGACCTAACCTAACTTACTGACCTAACCTAACTTACAGACCTAACCTAACTTACTGACCTAACGTAACTTACTGACCTAGCCTAACTTACAGACCTAACCTAACTTACAGACCTAACCTAACTTACTGACCTAACCTAACTTACTGACCATTGTTTTGTAAATGAAGCTTGTTTTTAAACCAAGGCGGCTTAACTCCAGGCCACCATGTGACCCGCCAACAAATTTGATTTGGCCCGCCAAAACTGGTCAGCTGACGATAGTCTTTTGAAAACAGATTTGAGAATCGAAAAAATAAATAAAACCATGTAGAAAAAAAAAGGCTCTTTGTAAACCCTTTTTAGTGAGCAAACATTGCGTAACTAACTAAAGGTTAGTTTTATTTACTAGATGGCACGTCGAAATCTAAATTACTGCCCACTTTTTATATAACTTGAGCAGTCTTTGTTTGAACCATATCATGCTACCTAAACTAAAATACATGACATACCTAATACTATTATATAACAAATACACGTGACATCCATTATTCTATTTTAAGAACATAAAATATGCCATAACCCTGTTGTTACAGAATACATTTTGCCCAAATTATAATAAATTCACATTGTGAATACAGATGACGTAATGGTTGGTATCGTAGTCTATCCTTATAAACCTGACATCTAATAAGATTTTCTGGAAAACATGGAAAAATACTTGGAAAATGATTTGAATAATAATTGGAATTTGTAGGTCAGATTCTATTATTTATTTTGTACTGTCTCGTTGGACAACTGGTCGCAACCGCGACTACTAAGCGTGAGGTTCTGGATTCCATTTTCCGGGTCAGGTAAAGGAAAGTTGGGGTTTTCCATCAGGAATTTCTTGGTCTTCTTCTTCTTATCGTGTGGGTAGTAAGGTCTAACGACCCCACACACTCTAGTGTCAGAGTTTTTAAACCGCCTCAAGGGCCTCTGACATGGTTTGACGACCGCCATTTGGCGTACGTGCTCCCCGAAGCACGAAATCATCTTTTTATCAGACAATCGGGTGATTCAAGCCTACAATGCCCTAACCAAACTGGAAACAACTTTACAAAGTATGCTTCCCGTGGGAATCGAACCCACGACCAATGGGTCACAAGGCAAACGCCTAAACCACTCGACCACGGAGGCAGTTAATTTCTTGGTAAGAGCTACGGAGTCTGGATTTGTGCCCCATTGATGTCAATAGGCTCGCCCCCTATTACTAAGCCGTAACTTAGTTAAAATTTGACATACTGAACTTTTACTAAGCGACGGCTCAAGTAATCATTAAAAGTCTCTGGCTGTGGCAGTTACTATGATAAATAATTTAATTATTTGGTCCAATCATAATGGAATTTTACAAAGCCGTAATTGTATTTCCCTCACCATTACTGGAACTTTGGAAAACATCAAATGATACGAATTCCATGTTCCGAAATGAGATAATTCCAGCCTCTTATTACAAAACTTGTAAAATAATTATTTTTAATTTTTTTTAATCTTTACTTAAAGGTTTCTTTCGGTCATGATATTGGCAAAAAAGTGGATATTATCAGTTGACCCAGTTTACTGTTATGTAATATTAGTGTCGTTGTGATATAAACCACAAGATATTTATATCAACGACAACTAAACTTTTATAAAATGAGTTTTTAGTGAATGAAAACTGATTGTTTTTAACTGATGTTTTTTAAAGTGTTTGTTACATGTTACATTGGGCCTTACTGGGTTTTAAAACGGTTATTGATCTAGACGGGATTCATTTCCAAAAATGTTTTAATAAAAACAGAGAGTGCCCTCTCTGTTTTGGATTCGTCAATCAAACTTACAACGTGCTTGAATTATCGTTATTCTACCAAGCTAGTAATCAAATTCAATTTCCGGTAGAGGTAGATGGCACATGGTTGCACTATCAATCAACATCGAACCGGGTCAAATTTTCGTACACGATCCGAAATACCGGACTAGAACTGAAAGCTAATAGCACTTTGATAGATTTAGGAATAGAATGTGATCCAATGGATTTACCGGGTACATAGTAATGATACTTTTTGAAGGATATTCCGACTTTGTTTGTAGAACGTTCACTACGATCAGTTTTCATTGATCTGTATAAATATATCATATTTCATAAAATCAAAATCTACTAATATTATAGAGTCTCCAGTCTGCGCGCCGCGGTTACAAGCCGCAGTGTTACCGCGTTTAGAATAAATTTTATAGAAACCATTGGTGTCGCTTGCAGTTTGCGTTTGCAATTTGCGGTCTTCAGTCCATATTGGGCTTTCTTTCTTTTTCTTCATCTTTCTCTCCTCTCATTATCATCCTTCTTCCTCATTCCAATCCTTTCTTTTCCCACAATTCAATATTTTCCTTTTCACTTTTATTCCACAATTATTTTAAGCTGCTTTTTATATTAACATAAAACACTAACCTAAAAATAGAACGTAGGTAGGGTAACTCCTGATTTATTACGAATAATATCTTTCGGGTAAGCGGATTATAAAAGGTTTTATATATTTTCTAGTAAAGTTTTACGGCTTTTCTTTACCTAAATATGAAAGTGAAAAGAATCCGCAAAAAACCTTTCCCTGTCTATACGAGGGTTATAAAAGATATGACTTCTAAATAAAAAACTTGACCTCGGAGACCGGCTTAAATATTTGAGCCTACTGTGAAAACTTTTTTGGAGGTGACCGAAGCTTGAGGGACAGAGTATTCATAAAATGACAAATAAATAAAATTGTAGTATATGACGACAGATGTCACATGTCTTCGTTGATTTGTTGCTCGAGCATGATGGAATGCGGAGTCCAACGTGAAATAACACACAGGCACTGTTCGGTACACTAAACTTAACTGTCCAAAACACTTTACAATTAAAAATAACGAAGAATTGAAGATCTATTTCAGATTTAAATGGAATAAAATGGAATGTAGTGAGGTTAGCCAAGTCAACCGTTCGTCACCACGATTTCAATTTGAATGTGTCAACTGCACAAGTCTACCGCCTTTTTATTAACATCAAAAATGACAAACGATAACTTTAACCGACTAAACGCACTCAAGCATTGCCAGACCAAAAATTAAATTAAATTGAACTAAATCAAAATTATTATGATAAACGCTTGACATTCCATTACACGATCTGCGACATATATGTTTCTTCCCGCCGGGGCTGCAGGTTATTCGAAAGAGATACCGCGGCTCCGGACACAAAGGGCAAGAAGGAACATGGGTGGTTTTTAATCAGTAGAAGTCTGACACTCCCTTCTGCCCGGGTCAGAGCGGGAGGACTCATTTCATGATTTCACCACCGCCAAAAAAAGGGTATGTTTGTAATATCGCGAAATAGCAACTTTTACTGAATTCATGACGTCATCATCTGCCTACTCAGTCACTTCCAGTCTAACCGGATACAGCTGACTACAAGTATTTGACATGGAGTGACTGCCTATCTGACCTCCACAACCCAGTTAGTACCGGGTAATACAATACCTTTTGGTAAGACTGGTTGTCAGACTTTCAGGCTACTGACTTTCTACTAGAAAGATCTACGAATGACAGCCGGGACAGCTTAACGTGCTTTCCGAGGCACGGAGGAAACTCGGTATGCAATGGACGGTCGCCCATCCACAGACCACCTAAGCGCGGCTTAACCTGAAGATTGATCCGAGAGGCAGTTACTATTAAGCCACGACCGTGACCTGTCCGAGATATTATAACCTATCAAAATAGGGGATCGGACTGGGTCAAAATAATATGATTCTGTTTAGTCCGTAAGTTAGATTTTCGAAAAATATTGAATACGTGTTTTTTGTTTTATCAAATCAATAAAAAATGACGAAGATAAAACGCGTCAAAGATCTTGGAGTGGGGCTTGAAACGTCACTTGTGTCGTCAAAATGTACTATCATTTGACGTCACACGAGTTTTCGAAGCACTGTATCGTCTTCATTTTAAGTTTACGTGAAAAAAGAAAAAATACGTGTCCAATAATTTTTGGAAATCTATCTGACGGACTAATTAGTTTTTTTTTGTCCGATCCCCTATTGAACTGAAGGCAAATTATTGAGTGTTCGTTTTTAAACCAATTTATTAAAGCACTTCTCTTTAAGTCTTAGCTGAGAAAATTCAACTCGCAAAATTACAACTTTGGTACAAAGTATTTAGTGTCCACTAAAAGCCGACTAAGTTGTTGATAAATGCGTTATATTTTCTAGTACCTACTAACGTAATTGGATGCGATAGGGTAGACGTAATCTCTAAGTAGGGGGCGGCTGGGTTGATAAGACGACGCGACGTCTACACGGCTTAAACCCTTTTAAGTTACGACAGCCGCCATATTGCACGTCATACGAAATTATTAAGTTCTTACCCTCGCTTATATTTTTCTTGCTAAGACTTGGGGTAAACTGTAAAGATAACTTGCAAAAGGAGATTTCTTTTTAAAAAAAACCTGTTTTTTCTCATCATCATCTGCCTAGAATTTTCCCAATTATGTTGGGGTCGGCTTCCAGTCTATATTCTCAATACCAGTATTTTACATGGAACGACTGCCTATCTGATCTCCACAAACCAGTTAATACTAGGCAATACTCTTTTTCCTCATATATTTCTAGGAAAATGCATTAGTTTCTACTACATAATTTTCCTACCTTTGTCTTATTCCACTTGGGCAGATATGGGCCTTTTGGCCTGGTACAGGACCAGGACCAATTCCATTTGGCATATTTTCTTTCTAATAATAATATTTTCTTTTTAAACGATTTTATTTAGGGCCATTTTATTTTAACCATTCTTTGACAAATCTACATTTGTGTCTTCGATGTTTTTAAAATCTTTTTGAAATCTAGAACTACATTCTTACTTTCACGTTACATTTATATCCTAACATGACCAGTCCATAACCAAGTTTGAAACTAATCGGGATATTTGTGCCAGTACCTATCCCAAAAGTATAATCCTTTGCTTTTGTTACCGTCTTTTGCAAAATACAACTATATTGAGACCTCTGTCTGTCCCTTGGGGTGTTATAAATCGATATTACCAATAGCTGAAAATCTTCTTGGGTTCCTAAAATGCGTGAAGTGTTCTATTCCATTACGTGACTTGGTCCCAAGGGATGAAAGGTACGAAATGTGTTCACAAAAGTTTTTCCAGTAAGTAAAAGAACAAATAAATACAATGAAATGTTTTGTTCTGTATTTTTGGAGCACCTTTAACTTCTTTTTGGGTATTCTAGGTGAGTAAGACGTTCTCCAGGCTTAGAACCAACTTACGTTATAATAAGTTTATAACTAACAACTCACTACACCACTTACAAGGGCAGAACTTTTCGTTTTGACTGTTCACAACATTAATTAAGTTTGTCGTAGACAGTGGCGGGACGAGTTGGTAACATAATAACAAATCCAACTACAAGTAATTGGTTAGTAGAGATGCCCAGAACTGAGATTACGCAAGCTAACAGTATCAGTAGGTATTAATAATAATAGTCCTCCTGACCGTTTCACGGCGGTCTATCTTAGCGGAGATTAGCCATCAGTGCGGGAGATATTATAGTGCACAAGTGTGTGCAGGCACTGGTGAACTCTCTGTACCTTTTTCTCTCATACTCCGATGGGATGGCATTCCGACACGACCGGAGGGAGATCAGGCGCAGAGCCAGCGGCTTATCGAACGACTTAGAAATTTCCCAATAGTAGCCCGGAGTTTGGAAGTTGTACCAGGATTAGTATTAAATTACGTTTGTGAGCGCAGTTGGCGCAATGGCTGAGCAATTGAGTGCTGCGCTGTGTGTCACGGATTGGATTTCCACACGGAACAAATATCTGTATGGCCTACAGATCTGGGGCTACTTATTTGTGAGTTGAAATGTTCGAAACGCATCCACGATACAGGAGAATTTCTTAGTGTATACTCTGTAGAGAAGACGAATTTCCCAAACATTATGAAGGGTTTAAGAGTTGTCATCAAAATCTTTCAGATTGTGATTGACTTTGTTACACAATTAAGGTGCAAAATCGTAGGTACTTTTCCCTCTCTACATTCTTGTGTAATTAACTTCACTAGCACATTTCCCGTCGAGGTTTGATGTCTATCTTCTTCGTCTCTTCCAATTTCGCACCTGATTGTTACAGTCAGACGAATCATAAAATAGGGCATAAAAAGTTCACAATCATGTCTACGTCTTGACACGAGTTTTCTAGACAGACGGAACGTGCCGTCTAGAACCAATAAATCTAACTTTACGATTTTCGTTTGCGACTAAAATGGCAGTTTTCTTTAAAGTACTTCTACCGTTGAGCGATAGGAGATGTATTGGGTCTTAAAATAAATGGTGACGACGCAATAAGCGTATTTATCACTAATTTATTTAACTTTCTACTGTTATTGTAGTATATGAACATAACATAACGCCTGCAATCCTACGAGTTTCAGAGGAAAGGTTAGGTAGATATTCAACTTATTATACACCCATATTTCGCCGGTTGTGTTTGACCCTATTGTCATCAACCGGGTACAAATCCAGCTTCCATTACGGCTACTAAGAATCACTAATGGAAACACCCAATAACACTCTTATGCCTTACCTGGAATTCAAACTTTCGATTTCATACTCAGCAGACTTGCTATTGTTCGTCATAATATGAATTACTATTGCACTGTTTTGTTAGAGTAGGTACCTAATCAATAAAGTAAAATTTATACACGAATAGTTCTAAGGAATGACGCTATCGCTTTCTTACATAATTATTAACTTCAGTTAAAACAATAATTATCTCGACGTCGTGGAAGGCCCAAGCGAAGATAGCTAGATGAATTATGTCGCTTCACGAAAGATTGGACCATAGCTGCGGGCAACTGCGAGAAGTTGTAGTTGAACAGTATAATAATAATAATAATAATATTCCACAACTATCACACAACGCCATCTAGTCCCAAGCTAAGCAGAGCTTGTGTTATGGGTACTAGACAACTGATAAACATACTTATACATTTCTAAATACATACATATTATAGATAAATTACACCCAGACACAGAACAAATGATCGTGCTCATCACACAAACATTTGTCCTGGGTGGGAATCGAACCCCGACCTCCGGCAGTGGAAGATCTTCGCGCCTACAGAAGTGACAATTGCTTTTGAAGCGTTTTCCTATGCTACAACAAACAGGATTGGTCCTATAACGCTACGGTGCCTGAGAACGAACGAAGTCACCGAGGCTGGCTTGGAAAAAGGTGGCGGGATGATATGAATGCGCATTACGAAGGCTGGTTCAAGGTGGCGTATAACAAGAGTACCTGTAGTTGAGGCTTTTGCTCAGCAGCGAGACTTTACTGTTTATTCCCATTTGTCCCCTTCGAGTTTACCGCCAGGGTGGTGGCTAGTGCTAACTACTGACGTTTAACACCCCGGTTTAGTAAACATAAATAAATCTGTAAAGCAGTTTGAGTGCAATTTGATTAAAACAATATTGAGTTAATTGCTCATCAACACGGAATCATTATATTTTTTTGGAATCAAGCTAGACACCCACCACTCCAGTTGCAAGCTCGAAGGGGGCGAATGGGAATAAATTGACTTGATATACAAGGCTAAATAACGTAATAAACATATAACACGAACTACCAGTACCCATCTCGTATATCTAATACAATTGCATGACTACTAATTTAACTGAAATGGTCGTAGACATTCAATGCATATTATTTGATTGCACAGTCCATTCCAAAGCGTAAAGGCATTCCTATTAGCCTTAGAACCACCCCTTAATGGCCACTTCCCTTACAGTAGCAGGGTTGCCAATTACTATTTATTTTGCAGGATAAAGAATTTCTATTGTGACCCTGACCTACTCATCAGGAATTGAAAGGAAAACTGGGATAATAGAGTAGAGTTGATTTTTGTGCCGAAGGAATAGTATTTCACCAAATAAATCTAATTAGTCCGTCAGATAGGTTTCCAAAAAATAATGGACACATATTTAAACGAAAGATGAAGACGATTCAGTGCTTCGAAAAGTGTGAAGTCGTGTGACGTCACAAGGTTAGTACTTTTTTTACCCAGAAAGTCACAAGCCCCCACTCATGATATTTGACACGTTTTATTTTCGTCAATTTTTATTAATTTGATAAAACAATAAACACATAGGTATCCAATAGTTTTCGATAATCTAAGAAACGGACTAATTAGATTTTTATGGTGAAATACCCTATTGTACTCAATGCTGTAACTTTCAGTAATAACATAACATAACACGCCCGTGTGAGAAAGTGTATGTAAATCTATGTGTATATGTATTAATATCCACCAATCAATAAACTGTGTGTCAAGATGATTATTCGTTATTTAATGTGTTTGAAAGTATCTTGTGTATATGTATTAATATCCACCAATCAATAAACTGTGTGTCAAGATGATTATTCGTTATTTAATGTGTTTGAAAGTATCTCTAATCAAGTGTGTAGGGAACAGGGTTGTTATGAAATAAAACCACAAAAGACAAGACCATTAATTGAATTTATTTTGGTCTTGTCAAGCTGAAACTCGAAACTCTATTCCATTCACTAGGTCCCTAGGTCTTCGTGGAGAAGAATGGACAA
This sequence comes from Diarsia dahlii, assembly GCA_949775195.1. NCBI lineage: Eukaryota > Metazoa > Arthropoda > Insecta > Lepidoptera > Noctuidae > Diarsia > Diarsia dahlii. The sequence continues at coordinate 9,938,817 of OX459212.1, forward strand.
GAAACTCCACGGGAAACATCTTTTAAGGTATTATACAAAGACAACCTGACATTGTCTTGGACTGTCTCAAGTTACAGCAATTTATCAGTTTACATAAACAACAATCAATATAACCCATATTATAGTACATATTTCTAACACATAGTTATCAGTAATATTCATAGCATAATATCAATTAACTTACATGAACATTGTAGGTAGGTCTTTAGGACAATACACATAGGTTACAGCTTGCTACACTTGGTAGTCTTGATTCATTAGACACATTATGAATATAACACTCTGGGTACAGATCCAGATATTACTCGTATTTAACTAGCTAACTCGTAGAATAGCTGCAGCGTAACTGAACCCGAATTGCCAGTCCTTCTAGTTTTATAACCGTCCAATCTTAAAAAGTAACTCAACGACTACCGCCATAATACACCAATGGCAAATGGTTATACATTACAGCTAAATAACTAATAACATAAATAATAATTAGCAAATCCTATATAGTGAAACTATTTTAAAACGTCTTAAGTTAATTTTAACAATATAATATGTTTTTATTTGTAATCTTTATGACTATCGGACGAAATATGAATATCAACCGATAGTTCAGAGAATTGATTGAAACTATTTAATTTATTAAAATTGGAAGATAAAATCTAGAAAACATTATAAGTATCGTTTAATAATAACTATATCATTTATTGGCAATTTATAATAAATAAACATTTAACTTGACTTAACTATTCAAATACCACCAATAGTAATTGTGGTTCGGAAACCAAGGCTTTTAAGTCACAATAAAAACTACTTCTATAAAATACGTCGGGATATAAAATATCATTAGAATAATGTAAATTAGGTTTATTTGAAATTAGAATCTTTGTTTTAACGATGATTATTAAATCAACAGTATTTCATAATAATATTGATAGTATTTTGATGAAGAACTGTTAAATGTTGTGTATCACATGTAAACAAGGTTATAATTATCATAGGGATGTTTTTATTTGTGTTCAATTAAAGAAACAGTGTAATAAATAAACTGAAATTATTGGAATAATCTATCACCCGCAATCCCTGAAAAGCCAGGCAGAGGCACCCACATTTTGCCAGTTATGTTCAAGTCCCATGTCATAGGGGCGAGCCTACTGCCATCAAACAGGCACAAATATAGACCTGGCTGCTCTGAGCTAATGGAAAAACCCAATATCACTTTACCTGACCCGTGAATCGAACCCAGGCCCTCATGCTCAGTAGTCGCGGTTGCGATCAGTTTACCAATGAGACAGTCATCATCATCATCATCATTTCAGCCAAAAGACGTCCACTGCTGGACATAGGCCTCCCCAGGTATCGCCACATTGACCGGTCCCGTGCGTCTCGCATCCAGCGGGTCCCCGCAACCTTGACCAGGTCGTCGGTCCACCTAGTGGGAGGCCTTCCAACGCAACGTCTTCCGGTTCGCGGTCGCCATTCCAGAACTTTTCGGCCATCCGTTCTGCAAGCAATGTGCCCTGCCCATTGCCACTTAAGTCTGGCAATGAGACAGTAAAAAAAGTAAATAATGGGTGAGTGACTGCCTATCTGACCTCCACAACGCTGCTAAGTCTCGTGGTAAGAATCGTCTGACTACCTATGACTGCCAAAGATCTATATATGGCAGCCGGGACCAACAGCTTAACGTGCTTTCCGAGGCACGGAGGAAACTCAGGTTGGTCTGTGGATGGTGGTCACCCATCCACAGACCAACCTAGGCGAGAGCGGGCGAGGCGAGAGTGGTTTAACCTAAGGATCGACTCGAGTGGCAGTTATCACTAAGTCACGAACTCCGCAAATTGCATTGCACAACCTTTTAATCTATACATGTATGTACGAGACATATCCTTGATATCACAAAAGCATTTCAACCCTATTCCCGGCGCTGGGATATTCCTACGTTTATGGTCGTGACATCAACACCCCCTCGTCCTTGCAAAGTATATGAACGGCATTGTTATTGCTGAATTTGGATAACAATTCGTGTTTTGGAAGTTTCCCAGTTTCATGTTCAATTATGATTTCAGCTTTAGATGGTTTTGTGTTTAAATGAGTTAACTAAAACTAAAATCTTTGCGTACTTTTCATTTTATTTATACACTAGCTTTTGCCCGCGATTTCGCCCGCGTGGATGTCAAAAACGTGACAAATTATATATTAAAACCTTTCTCAAGAACCACTCTATCCACTTGTGTAAACAACATGAAAATCGGTGCAGCGGTTTTTGAGTAAATCGCGAACAGACAGACGCGGTGTAGGACGTTGTGATACTGTGATAGTGATGATACATTACACAAGCCCAAGCATGTAATCCCTGAAGAGTTAGGCAGAGGTGTGCAGACCCACATTTTGCTGGTTATGTTTAAGTGCTATGTTATAGGGGGCCCACTTATTTTCTTCAGCCGGGAACAAATTCGTACTCCAGACTGAAAACCAAATACTGCTTCCCGATCCTTGAATCAATAACCTAGAACACCAAGCATGGAGTGTTTGGTCGACTGGACCCGCTTGCTACTCCGCGAACCGGCGGCCCTTCGACTAAGTTAAAATGTGACTTGGTTGACTGATTCCGTGGGTCCAGTTTGATTGGGTCTAATTAAGAAAAGACACCACGATGCGTTAAAAAATACATTGAAACTGATTACCATTCAATAAAACCTCCACTCCACTGAAAACCTCCATTAGGTTGCCAGTACATTTTACTTTTAAATTACTGATCAAGTACTCTGATTGGTAAGCCCTTCTGGACTAAAAATTCATGCAGACAAATTGAAACCTATCATATTTTTTTCCGGCATAGTAAAAAAAAACTTACTCACAACATCAAAGCAACTTTCTATGAACATCTCCAATACGAAATGATCAAAAGGGTAACATAATACAAAGAAGCGTGTATATTTCGAACTTGAACGAGAAACAGTACCGAATTTCGTATGAATGTGTAATAAACTGGAACAAATCCAATGCCATACTCCTTCTAGCTAGTGTTGTAACTTACTACTGGTTTACGGTATCGATACTCTGAAACATATGAAAACAATATTGTTTTATTATGCTTGGATTGATAAACTATGAGACAGCTACTTGGGTCGATCTTTAGGTTAAACCACGTTTGCCTAGGTTGGTCTGTAGATGGGTGACCACCCATTATTACATACCAAGTTTCCTTCGTGCCTTAGAAAACACGTAAAGCAACGGCTTTACGAGTTTTAGGTGAGGATGTGAGGCACGAAGGAAACTTGGCATAGTTTGGCAATCGTAGTACCTAGGTATATAGTTAGTGACTCGGAAGTTAGAAAACTTGTCTTACCAAGGGCTACTACCCAGTAAGTACTAACTGGGTTGTGGTCGTTCCATGTAAAATAACGCTATTTAAGTGCATCCGGTTAGACTGTGCTGAATGATGAAAATATTAATCCAAATGCAAGTATGGTGCATCCCTAACTCTTTCGTTCTTGATCGGTTTTCCGTCACAGACCCTTCTTGATTGATCTCTGACTCATCCAAATGAATTAAATCCTTGAGCGAGTGTTGCCATCTTGATAAACGTGATTCTTTCCTTTGTTTTTTTTTTACGAAAAAGGGGGAAAAATTGTGTCTATTCAGTGAGTTGAAAACTAGCGCGGAGGTCAGTGTCTGATTCTTATAATGTGTGTTTTTATTGATTCATTGCGAATTCGCCGATTATGTAGGTATGTATCATGATCACATTATTCTGTCGTATTATTTTAGCGTGGTTCTGTGCAACATTTTCGCTTTTAGTGCTCGAACATGCACTTTCGGACTGTGTCAAATTGATATCGGTATTAATTCTGTAATCCTGAAACTTTTATGCAAACACTTCCTGTAACTTTTAGAACTCAGTTATGGAATCCGAAACAGCCCAGAAGCACTTTCAGCAAGTAAAGTCTGACGCAGGAGTTTGGAAGTACGAGGTGCAGATGTGCATCCAATTTGTCGAGTGCTTGCATACGACAAAGTTTGCGCTCAAACTGCATTGGCAGATGCCTAGAGGAGGTAGGTGGAAGGTCTGCACTATAGCTGAAAACTTTGACAATTTGAATATTCACTTATTGATCATACACATTCCTTTTTTATCCCTTTATTCATTAGATCCCGCATATAGAGCAATATTATACAAAAATATTTATTGGGACATTCTAGAGACAATCTAAGAATCTTATTTATGAAACAGATCTCATATTCTCGTATTCCAAGACCCGTCTTCAGGAGGGTGCGGTAATCTAACTCACGTAATTCTAATTTTTACGTTTTGCCATTTATTTGTCAGTCAGTGTCAGGTTGGTCGTAGAACCAAAAAAAAAAATATTCGAAGACATGTGACATCTGCCAATCCGCACTGGGCCCGCGTGGTGGATTATAGCCCATCCCTCTCCTAGAGAGGAGGCCTGAGTCCCTGCAGTGGGAACATTATAGGCTGATGATGAGTGTCAGGTTGTATGTTGATCAAAATAAGTGGTGGCTTAATTTGGGCTCGAACTTGAGACCTACTTGACAGTTCGACTCACACGGTTAGTCTATGACTTGTATTTTTTCCTATTGTCATCATCATCATCTTCATCTTCGTCTACTTACATTCTCCTCTGCCGTCTCACCGTCACGCTTTCATATCATTCCTGACACAATTCATCCATCGTTTTCTTGGTCTTCCCCTCCCTCCCCATTTTTTCCTATTGTATTTCATTTATAGACAAAAAAATGTTGAAGAGGTCTGTTTCTCCGTTTTCTTCGTATAACTATAAACTAAGGAAACCACTAGGCTCCAACTCCTGAGTTAAGAACTTCGGAACTTCAGTAATTATTCCTTGTTACAAGTTCTAGTTTTAAAACTTGCAAGCAACTAACTTTCCGTTTCCCTTTTTTTGTTGTTTAAAGTTAACATCGCTTAGAAAAATCGCTTGGTTTATGTTGTTTGACACAGCTAGTTGTTTCTTATAGTAACCAACAGCTATTGTTTTCACAGATCTTTGAATTATGACTAGTTATCTGGAAGTCTAGCTGTGACCCGCAAACCATCACCCACTTAAAATTATTATAATAAAATATTACTTCCTCGTGACAACCGAATTTTGTTAACCTATTGAAGGGTTTTTTTCTAAAAATAAAAGTAGCTTACGTAACTCCTATCGACATTATCTATCGACCAGTAGAAGTTACGTCACAATCAATCCAGCTGTCGAACTTGTCGTCGCGCTTGTCGTTCGCTACTTGCGTTTTGCCCAAATACATTAAGTATGCGGAAATAAAACAAATTAATAATGATTTTCCCTAAAATTCCTGAAACAATTTCTTGTATCGGTTATATTAGTATAATTTACTGAATTCAACTTATCCAGAAGAAAGGCTACCCTATAAACCCTTTACACTCAGTATTCCCTAGATGCCGCGTACATTGATCAGTATGATAGCGAGGTCGTCAACATCTGCGCTAGACAAAGTTCGACAGTCAATGAACTATAGCAGAATACAGGATGAGGCCCTTACTAACTTTGCAGATCAAAGGAATATCTTCGAATAGCTTTGATGGCACCAATAAATATGAACGATAGTTGTGTAGAATATTTTTGATAATTTAGTGGTCATGGCTGAGACCATGGAAGACCTCAGTGCAATGCTCGATGACCTCAGTAGAGCTTCCGAAAGAGTGGGTCTTAAAATGAACATGGACAAAACCAAGGTTATGTTGAATGTTCATGTAACACCCACTCCTATCAAGATCGGAGACTTTACGCTCGAAGTTGTGGACGATTATGTCTACCTGGGACAAACGGTCCAGTTGGGTAGATCTAACTTCGAGAAAGAGGTCAATCGTCGAATCCGACTCGGCTGGGCAGCGTTCGGGAAGTTGCGCGGTATCTTCTCGTCCAACTTACCCCAGTGTCTCAAGACGAAAGTCTATGACCAGTGTGTGTTGCCAGTGATTACATACGGGACCGAAACGTGGACGCTCACAATGGGCCTCATCAGAAAGCTCAAAGTCACCCAAAGGGCAATGGAGAGGGCTATGCTCGGAGTTTCCTTGCGTGATCGAATCAGAAATGAGGACATCCGCATGAGAACCAAGGTTACCGACGTAGCCCGAAGAATCACCAGACTTAAGTGGCAATGGGCAGGGCACATTGCTCGCAGAACGGATGGCCGATGGGGCCGAAAAGTTCTGGAATGGCGACCGCGAACCGGAAGACGTTGCGTTGGAAGGCCTCCCACTAGGTGGACCGATGACCTGGTCAAGGTTGCAGGAACCCGCTGGATGAGAGACGCACGGGACCGGTCAATGTGGCGACGCCTGGGGGAGGCCTATGTCCAGCAGTGGACGTCTTTTGGCTGAAATGATGAATGATGATGAATTGGGCTTGTTTGAAACTTGATGACGTGTTGAGACTCATGGGTCATGGGGCCCTAATGACATAGAGAAGGCTGCGTTGTTGATAAATATTTGTGGAATTTTGTTTTGAAATAGTATTTAAATACTTTTGTCAAAAACAATAAAAAAGTTTGAAATAACTTTACTTTCGGAAGTCGGTGCCATTATTTGTTTTACTGAGTATCTACCCGCCGACTTTCAAAATAAAGTTATTCTAGACTTTTTTTGGAAGCCGGTTTTCTTCTTATTAATAGTTTTTACTTCACCCTTTTTATAAGTTGTGGCCACATCAAATCACAGAACCGATTTTGATGAAATTAATATGGGACCAAACGGATGGGTCTATCTTTCACATAAAAATGAATGCTTAAAATTGTTTCTGAGTTCACAAACATTAAACAAAACTACAACTAAATTGAGAACCCCCCTTTTTGACAATGCACAGAATACCAGGAGATTTGCTAGCGATAAAGGAATATAGTTAAAGTGGAACATCTACTAAAATTACCGAGATTGTTTCAAGCAGAAAACAGTCTCCGATAGTTACTATAGTTGGGAAACTTGAAAGTTTTCGCTCGAAAATCTAACTCCAAGTGAATATGTCTATACGTAGTTAGATACTTTACATAAAGTGGTTACATAGTACAGCTAACTATAATAATCTAGCAAATTATAGTTCACTGAAAACAGGCACGAACGGGCAATTAAAAGGAATTGCCCGAAAATGGGCCTCAGTTACATTTTACCGCAATTTCTTCAAGTGCCCGTAACGGTGCTGAAGCTTTTAGGAAATTGTTTTCCCTTTTAAAGACTTGGTCAGTGTTACACTATGTGCCTAGTGAAAACGTTTCGCAAGAATTATTACAAAAAGAAATGAGGTCCTGGTTCGATACACGGATCGGGCAAGGTAATATTGGGTTTTCCTTTTGCAATTTCAGTTAGCAGTTTGAATTTGTACCCGGTTCATAGCAAAAAGGCTCACCCCCTATTACATGGGACTTATACATAGCGCGAATTGTGTGTGATGTTTTGTTAATGTTACCTAAGTATACAGAGTAATTTTACCTCCACATCACCGTTCATACATTCGTTACTTCTCTCCCTCTCCACTTCAGCTGAATCTAATCATTGTATTCGGTCGTACAATTACGTTTCTCGGAATCTACATTTATAGGAATCAAACAGATTTACCGAATGAGTTTGCGGTACGTGTTTGTGTTATTCTTGGAATGCTGTTGGCAATAATTTGAACAGGATTCATTCCTGGAAACTCGGTAAGCCAACTCAGCGATATTTCCAAGTTTAACTAGTTTTGATGAAGTTCCATGAAATAGGTGGCAATCTTAATGCCGTGAACCGGGCAGAAATCGAAACAGTGATAGTCCCTGAAAAATCTTTTAAGCAAAACTCCATTTGCGCTTTCTTCGACCGGTTATCGAACCTGGGATTTCATACCGAACTGTTGAACCTGTTCAAAAGATTTTTGTTTTTATTATAAACATAAATACCTCCAGGATCTCCATACTATTGAATCCATTCATCGTCACAATGTTTTGAGTCCACCATATTGAGTCTTACCGTAATTTTTGACACACATTTTTTTTTGTACCAATAACAAGCACGGTGCACGATACAGGAGAAATTCCTAGTGTGGGGAAAAGTTAAAAATGAATGAAAAGGATATGTTTACATCTTGCATGCACTACTAACGTTTTTATCTTGACTGGTATCAAAGAGTCATGCCATTTTTCTTATTCCCATAGAAAATACCACATAAATGTTTATTTTTCTGTTCACGTAATGCCGTAACGCCTTTTTTTTTTTTTTTTTTTTGGTGGGTGGAAAATCATCGAATGACCCCCCTCGCTCTTGGGCAGAGCGAAGGGGAGTGTCAGACTTCTACTGACTAAAAACCGAACCCATGTTCCTTCTTTGCCCTTGCGCCGAGGCCACGTAATCTAGTACAAAAATCCGCGACCCCGACGGGCATGCCGTAACGCCTTAAATCGTTTTTCCTACTACGCCATTCACTTAAAAAATAACACGAACGTTATACCAAAACAATAGCAAAGCCACGCCTCTCATCGATCACCGGGGACGGGTATATTCGCCAGTTTGTTCACATACGTATCATTTTTCAAAGTCCAATATCTCGGCGATGCTATAAATCAGGCAAGTTGCTACATAAAAAATACAGGTAGGTATATACAGAAGATTGGTTTCAAAACATAACATCTTCAGGCCTGTAATCTTCAAAGGAAAAGAGAGGGTAAAGTAAGTGCAATTTAAATATAAGTACCTACCTAGACCTATAGTAGGTACCACAGGTCTACTAGGTCTACTACCTTTTGAGAGTTATGTTAACGTCGATGTACTAGGGGGCAAGCCTAATGCCATCAACCAAGCCACGAATCCAGACTTCGGGCTGATATTGAGAAATTCCGTAACGATTAAACAAAAGCAAATTAACTTTAGTATCTTGACCTTAATTTTAGCTATAAATAAAAGTTATATCTTAGCCGGAGAAGTGATCAGTACCTACCTTAGGATTATTCTAGTCCGGACACCTTTCTCTACATGAGATTTATGATTCCTGATGATGAACCTCCTGTAAATCGAACCCAGAACTACACAATCGGCAGTAACCCTTGCATCAACTACCAAAAGGAGCCAAAATGCACTGGGTTATTCTCAAAGTACTTCTTTCTTTTCTTTTAAGAAGATAATAATCTCATTTGCACTCGCTGTACGTAAAGCTTGTCTACTATGTGTGCGTGGTTTATACCTCACTAGCTGATGCCCGCGGCGTCGCCCTCGTGGATGTTGGAACTTGACAAATTATAATACTAAAACTTTCCTCGAGAACCACTCTATCCATTGGTCAAATCAGCATGAAAATCGGTGCAGTAGTTTTTGAGTTTATCGTGAACAGACAGACAGACGCGGCGAAGGACTTTGTTTTATAATATCTAGTGACTAGTGACTAGTGACTAGTGATAGTGACAGTGATGATTGTATGGAATTGACCTTCTGTTGGTATTTATATTCTATGCTGAAGGTGCTGGCTCGTTTGTACAGCACAGCTTGTTATTTCTAGATCTGTATTGTTAGTGCGACGTGAAACGCAGGTCTGTTTGTGAAACGGATTTAATAGAACTTCATTTACTTTGTTTTCCATATTTATAATGAGAAGAGCTGGCGTAGGTCTTGTTTACATAACGTACAGAATATTTATTTAGGTAACTTTGGCCCACATAATTATATGAACCTTACACACTGACATACATTATGATAAAATACTATGAGTGTTAGTAAATAGAACCTTTTTTTGAGTTTGTGATATCATCAAATGACTCCTCCCGCTCTGAGCAGAGCGGTAGGGAGTGTCAGACTTCTACTGACTAAAAACCACCCATGTTCCTTCTTAGCCCTTTGTGCCGAGGTCGCGGTATCTGTTTCACACAACCCGCAGCCCCAACGGGAATCTATCCAGCCTGTGTTATCCTCTGAAGAGGAAAGGCTTATCCCTTCCTTATCCACACATTTCTCTTTCCTTTGACAAAAGTGATTTTCTCTACGTGAGTTGTTTTGATAATCAAACATCCTGTTGATTTTTGAATTTCTTCAGTGGTTGACTGCGTATATTCCATATTCTTTATTGCACACAAAATACAAATTAATACAATATATATATGACGAAGGTAGCACAACTATTTCGGGTACATCGTTGTCAGAGTCCAAGTTCGGCATGGCGGAGGTACGAAATAATAGTCTCAACACTGATTACAACCGCCTATTTATTCAATTCCGATAACAAATTAACAAAATCTCAAACGATCAAGCCGATGGAAATGGATTAAAGTACAGAAACGCGGTAAGTTCGATACAGGCAGGCAGAACGACCGTTCGCGCTCGTGTCTCCACAAAAAGTAACGTCCCTCAAATCAAATGTGTCTCATGTCAACGTCAACCGACCCCTGACCACTGACGTCTGACATATCACAACTGACATTTGACATATGACAACTGACAGCTGTCAAACCAGACCTGCCACGCTCTGTATCGACCTCACCCAAGCTCACTGCTTGACGTTTCCGAGTTTTCCGACAAACGATGATAGATGGCGTTATTCTAAATTGTCAACTCTAAATATTGTGCCTCGGTGTTGAATCTGCGACACGGCCATCTTGACATTTCACACGTCCTCGTGTGAGGTATCTGCAACAAGAATTCACGGAAAGTAAATCGTCCCTTACTCGGCCTTCCTGACCAAGACGTCGGAGTATTAACACACACACACAATTCAAAACAAAATTTTGTTCTGATCCATAATCTCATCAAATCTCATAAAGAAAATCTCAACATTGAAATCAACATTCTTCAAGAATCATCAACTTTCGACCAAATCTAGTATCCGATCCATCCAGTATGCAATGCTCTGCTCGGTACCCAACATCAACTCAACTCAACACATTGCCTTTATTTAGCACCTTTAGCTACATTGCCATGATGGACGTTGGTCACAGCCCTCAAATAAACACTTACACGCGTGCAGCAACGAACAGCATTGCAATGTATGCAATCTGAGCCACTTGCATACTACATTTGCATCTTTTACCTCTCACTTAAGGTCTGACCCCTTCATCATCACCCAATCTCGTTTTGTCAGTGTCTATCGTGTCAAAGTCAAATTTACAGTCAGCAATTGCGTCACATGTCGCAATTGACCGTATTTTCTCAAATCGTATCTCATTTGATGACATTATGAACCGAAACTAATCGCAAATAATTGTCGGGTAAAACGTGAAATAGAATTTCTAAAACAATTACATCGGTCTCAACAGAAGTCAAAATTTGTGCTGTTGACCTTACAAAGTCTGCCCAATACCAGTCGTTCGGCCATTCCTGGCCCAAGTGGGTGGGGAATAAAAGGTATTCTGATCAAAATCATTACAGGTTCTAATGAAAATCATAACAAAATCTTTCTCCCAAAGCTGACATGTCGAACAACACCCATACTCATTCAAATAATAGGAAACTCATTAAAATATTGCAGTGCTCATACTCTGACCTCTATCCGTCTTCATCATCACACTTATAACCTCCATCCGGTTATAAGCATCAAACCAATCGACCTCCATCCGGTCATCAACACGTAACCTCCATCCGGTTACATACACAACAGGCAACCTCTATCCGGTCACCTTCACATGTAACCTCCATCCGGTTACATACACAACAGGCAACCTCTATCCGGTCACCTCCACATGTAACCTCCATCCGGTTACATGCACAACACCATCAAGATAATCATTTCGAGCCTTTATCAAAATATTTTTTAAAGTAGGGTTGTTCAACATGTTACTTTATTTTTCCTGTAACGTTACAGGTTATAAGAAAACTCTTACTATGCTAGGTACTTTAAATGTTAAGTTGACCACTTAGTATTCAACTAGTCTTGTTGTAATATGGGATCTAGAAATCACTAGTAAACAAAGATGAATATGCTGTCAATATATTAATTAATTGCGAACGAAATTCTAACGGAACATCTGTATCAACTGTATTGAAATCAATTTGAATGTTAGAAGTATTCTTAAGCTTATTTGAAACATCACATAACCTAACAACCTTTTTACGACACAAAAACAACACTATCACACGTCTAACTAACATTAAATCCTTGTTGTAAAATCTCAACGCCAATTAAAATATAATTTTTTTTAAAACAACTATCCGGTACAACATGAAATAAAATCTCTATTATTAAATCGATAATCATAACCTCAGTAAATAATTGTGAAGTACAAACTATCATGACCTATCCCGGGTCAATTTACAATGTTATTTACACGCTTGCCACTGAACTGTAACGAAACATTTTTGATCAGAGAGCATTCGGCACCAGAATCATAGTAAAATGGATACGACTCACCAGATATTCATCAGCACACTGCTGGGATTGCTCACATAGCAAACTTCAACACGTCGCTCGCTATTTGTCTCTGCTGCAGGCTGCAGGCACTGCTTGGTCAGCCTGCCGCGCCGCCGCGCTGCCAACCACGCGCTGCCAAGCCACGTCCCGCCGCCGCGCCACCGGCGCCGCTGCCGAAGTAAATTCTCAGCGCACCGTGACGTCATCGCGCCATTCTTCGTATTTTCTTCAGCTCGAGTGAATCCCGGTTCTGATGTCGCATCAGGGTCTTCGCAATCGTCATCACCATACGGGGCACTCCAGACTATAAACAGCTCCTTAAAATCGCTCCATTTCATCCCAGGACAAGATATGGACGACCGCCATGACGAAACTTCTCCCATGAGTCTCGTGGAATTCGTTGCTTCCCCTGTAGGCACGCCACAGCGCCGGTTTCACGGCGCTGCTGTCTTCACAGCACCCCGGCGGTCCATCCCCACCAGGTGAGACCCCCGGTTACCCGGTGGAGGCCCAGCGGAGGACGACCAGCGACGGAGGTGCCGACTTACGACGCACCTACAGTGGATGTGTGACTCCCGTCCGTCCCGTGTCTCCCACGAGTGCGCGGTTCAAAGCAATCATCGACGATGCACCTTGACTATTCAGATCGATAACACACATGTCGGCTGTTGCCAACCAAGCCCGCGGGACAATATTCCGTTTTTCAGGGTCAAAATGCGGTAGGCGAATATCCGTACCCGCAAAAGGTGATTTCATTGCTTGCACAGTAGTCATAAAGTTTTTGTTTATTTGCTCGAACAGAAAACACCACATTTCCGTTTCTATGTCACTTTCAGACGCACGCGCATTGTCTTTACACTTTTCCGGCCTAGTACTGTCACTTACACTATGTAGGCGTTAAAGTTACATCGCACTTCTGATGACGAAGGTAGCACAACTATTTCGGGTACATCGTTGTCAGAGTCCAAGTTCGGCATGGCGGAGGTACGAAATAATAGTCTCAACACTGATTACAACCGCCTATTTATTCAATTCCGATAACAAATTAACAAAATCTCAAACGATCAAGCCGATGGAAATGGATTAAAGTACAGAAACGCGGTAAGTTCGATACAGGCAGGCAGAACGACCGTTCGCGCTCGTGTCTCCACAAAAAGTAACGTCCCTCAAATCAAATGTGTCTCATGTCAACGTCAACCGACCCCTGACCACTGACGTCTGACATATCACAACTGACATTTGACATATGACAACTGACAGCTGTCAAACCAGACCTGCCACGCTCTGTATCGACCTCACCCAAGCTCACTGCTTGACGTTTCCGAGTTTTCCGACAAACGATGATAGATGGCGTTATTCTAAATTGTCAACTCTAAATATTGTGCCTCGGTGTTGAATCTGCGACATATACAAATGGCAATAATATAGTTTATGTACAATAGTGAGTCCCGAAGCCACTCAAAATCGGATTTTCTCACAGCAAACCTAATTTCGATTGTGAGATTTGGTTAGGTTTGAAGAGGATATACCTATGTTCACTAAAAGTACATTTTATAACCTGCCTTGCGTTGCATACGTGCCATAAGTACTTTTCTGGTAACGATACCGTTTCATAATGTTATACATTATAAATGTATGAAATGTTACAAAAATAAACAGACCCCAACAAAGGTTCTCATAAAATAAAACATAAAGGCTCCCAATCTTCTCGCGATTGAATCGCCGGCGTTTAGAAGTTTATCGCACGTTAAAAGAACCTACAAGCTGTTAAGCCTCGTCAACTGCCTCGGGAGATGCAACTGGCGTCAAACAGCACGCGCGTGTGTAATTTTTTTTCCCTAACATGAATACCGTCGCTCCGTAAGTCGGACCACCAATTACTAACCGAGTTTTCTCCGTTCCTCCGAAAGACGTTAAGCCGTTCGTCCCGGTTCTTAAAAGAGCAGCAGTGATGAAAATAACCTATTAATGCGCCTGTCTGGTTGCGAAACCATGACATTCAAAACTCAAAACTACTCAAAGCTTTTATTTCAATTGGCCAGGAAGACACTTTTGGCGCTAGAAAACTATTTCATTTGTTTTCTCCGTTGTCGCTGTGACAACACGCATGTCGTTTCAGTATGTGGGTTGTGGCCAGGTGGTTGGAAGTTTATCGAGCGTAATAAGTACGGACAAGCCGTTAGGTGCAACCGCACTAAACTAGGAATGACGTAGTCCCTGCAGTTAAACAGGGAATGGCCATTTAATCTACTTTTATCATCTTGGGCGGATATAAGTTCCTTTAAAAAGGCTCACATAGCCATGTCGCCAAGGGTTTGACAGATTTCTTACTTGTGTATTAGGCAAAAGTAAGTGTTAAATCGTTGTCATCATCATCATGAATGAAGCTTGATAATAATGCTGTAATAGTCCTATTAGATACCGGCAACGGAGCAGCTCGAGCCATAGGTCTCTTATCTAGTTCGAAACCAAGACAGGTACTTCTAATTTATGACTAATTGTGTATAATATAATTATAACCTGCTTCAGTGAAAGAAAACATCATGAGGAAACCAAACCTGCACGCCTGAAAAATATTTCTTGACGGCATGAAACGCCAAGTCAGAGGCGGCATAAAAACTCTGACACTTTTTTTTTTTTTTAAACGGGGACACTAGGTATTTCTCCTGTATCGTGGGTGCGTTTACAAACATTTAAACTCACATACACAAACACACCCAGACCCGAAACAACTAACTGTAGGCCTTACAAATATTTGTTCCGTGCGGTGATCGAAACCGCGACACGCAGCGCAACAGTCCAATCGCTGTGCCAACCGTGCAGTCGACGTCGACACTAAGTTAGGCACTTCCTTTAATCAAGATTTTAGGTAGCCTTAATGCGAAACGATTTTTTGAACACACAATATCTATATAACGTCCTTGTCTATCGATGTTCACATAATTATGTAGAATTAACATGGTCTTGTACTTCATTTAGAAATGAATATCCATGCTTCCACATTATCATAAGCATGTCAGACTCGACACTCATCCATCAGTTTCCATCTGGCGTGATCGTGTCAAGGATAGACCGGTACGGGGCTGCGGGTTGTTCGAAAGAGATACCGCGGCCTCAGCACAAGGGCTAAGAAGGAATATGTGTGGTTTTTAGTCAGTAGAAGTCTGACACTCTCTTTTGCTGTGCCCAATGACGATTTCCCACCACCCCAAAAAAAAAGGGTAGACCGGTAGACCCATTTTACAATAAAATAAAAATACTCACGAGAAAGTCGGGTAACTTCTGGTTGGTGAAAAGCTTTAAATCTAACTTTAGTCGAATGTCGTGGTTACCAATCACAAGAGCTTACATGAGATTTCTCGGTAGACTTACGGATTATGATTTCAGGCTTTCAGGCACTCGCGCGGCTTAAGATTAAGTCACCAAATATAAATAAGATTATTCTAGCAAAAATGTATCTGTCACAGGCAAAACTCTTAATCAGTCAAAACTACTTTTGACCAGTCAAAACTACTTTTGACCGGTCAAAACTATTATTAGGTGGTTTCTGTTTTATTTCTATACTAAATTATAATAACCTAAATGTCGTTAGGAAACTTATTAGGTTTCTTATTAGGTCGATCATTTGTTCTGTGTCTGGGTGTAATTTATCTTTAATATGTATGTATTTAGAAATATATAAGTATGTTTATCAGTTGTCTAGTACCCATAACACAAGCTCTGCTTAGCTTGGGACTAGATGGCGTTGTGTGATAGTTGTGGAATATTATTATTATTATTCTCTTTATTTATTTTGCTTACATACTAATTTACATTTTTAAATATTTGTTAAAAAAAGATATCAAAAAACATTTAAAAATATAAAAAAATAGTAGTCCACCGGTGTCGGGAGCAGGGTCCAAGCTACCGGTGGTTAGGGTTCCAGAGACAGGAACCTCCTCACAATACGGGCCGTATCGAGAAGTACTGCCTTCTGAATCAGGCCCTTGATCCAACCACCAAGCGAAAGTTTTGACAGGTGGTCGTCCATGCTTTTTGCTATCAGGCCATTGGCCGTGACGACTATCGGCACAATGATAGCCGAGCTCACATGCCACATATCGACAACCTCGTGAGCTAGGTCCAGATATTTTATTTGCTTCTCTTTCTCAGCTTTCACGAGGTTCTCGTCATGTGGGATGGTAACATCGATTATCATTACGCGGCGCGCTGATCGGTCTATCACCACTATGTCAGGTTTATTGGCAACAATAGTCCTGTCAGTGATGATAGACTGATCCCAGTACAACGTGACATGGTCTTTTTCGAGAACTGGGTCGGGCACATACCTGTAGTACGGTACCTCAGACTCCACAAGTTTATATTTCAAGGCAAGTTGCTGGTGAATAATCCTGGCCACTTGATTGTGCCTGTGCAAGTACTCGCCGTTAGCCAGACGAGAACAACCAGAAATAATATGTCTGATGGACTCACCCGGACGGTGGCATGCCCGACACACGTCAACCGTCCCATCCTTCATAATATATTTCCGGTAGTTGTTCGTCAACATAACTTCGTCCATAATTGCACAGACAAAACCTTCAGTTTCCCCAAAGAGGTCGCTGAAACGTAGCCAGGACACGGACGCTAAAAAATCTACATCGGGCCCATGAAGAGCCCGGTAGAAGCGCCCGTGAAGCTCCTTGCTTTGCCATACTTCCTTGCGGTCATCAGCAGTAAGTACCACAGGTTTGCGCCAGTTCTCGTTAGCCATGGACAGCGGGGTGAGTCCCTTGTCCACTGCGACCACATCTCGGTGCATACCCACGTCGGCCTTTAAAAAATATTCTCTGAGACTGCACACCTCGCGGTTGTGGAGGGTCTTCGCGTTTAAAAAGCCTCTACCCCCGCATTTCCGCGGGATGTACAGTCTCATGACCGATGATCGTGGGTGATGCATCCGATTTGCGGTCAGCAATGTACGGACTCTCCTATCCAAGGCATCGAGTTCAGTCTGAGTCCATTTGAGTATGCCGAAAGAGTACATTAAAACTGGCATGACCCAACCGTTGAAGGCGCGCACCTTGTTCCCACCTGAAAGAAGGCTATTTAAAACCTTCTTCAGGCGTCCGAAGAAGCGCTCCCTCAACGATTGCTTCATGTCAGCTACGTTAATGCCTAACGCTTCCGACATACCCAAATATTTATAGCTTTCGGATGAGGAGAGGGATCTGAGGTGTATGGAATCCGAGAGCTGAATTCCCTCGGATTCCATAATCCCCCCTCTCTTTACATGCATGACTGCACATTTGTCCACTCCAAATTCCATCCTGATGGCGCTACTAAAAGAATCAGTTATTTTTAGTAACTCCATCAGTCGCAATCTGTTGTGGGCAAACAGTTTCAGATCATCCATGTAAAGAAGGTGAGATATGACCTGACCATCTCTCCTCAACCGGTAGCCTAGATCTGAATCCTCCAGCAATGTGCTAAGAGGATTCAGGGCTAGACAGAACCAAAGCGGGCTCAGACTGTCGCCCTGGAATATTCCCCGTTTAATCCATACAGGTTCATCGTTCCCCCGAATCTGTCGACATCCTGGATATCGAAGGACCGTCTTCCATTGCCCCATACACGACTCAAGGAAGGCGCGTAGAGTTGCATCTATCTTGTACAACTCCAGCACCCTCATCAGCCGTGTATGTGGTATCGAGTCGTAGGCCTTCTTATAATCTATCCAACATGTCGACAGATCCTTGCGGGCTCGACGAACCTGTTGGCTAATGGCCATGTCGATGAGGAGTAGCTCCTTAGTACCGCGGGACCCGTTCCTACATCCATTCTGAGAAGCAGACATAATACAGTTTTGCTCAATGTGTTTATTAATTTTCGCTCTCAAAATGGATGTAAGAAGTTTATAGACCGTCGACAAACACGTAATCGGTCTATAATTCTTGGGTTCCGCGGGACTACCTGACTTATGGAGCAGGTGGGTAACGCCTGTGGTTAAAAACTGCGGAAGCGACGCAGATTCTAAGGATGACTGGAATTGGGATGCCAGGCAAGTGTGTGAACTGCTGAGCCATTTCAGCCAGAAATTGTGTAGTCCGTCCGGACCAGGTGACTTCCAGTTGGGTAACGGACGAACTGCACTGGCTATATCTAGTGGTGTTATATTTATTGCTTCCATTTGTGGAATAGGTTCACACACTCGCTCGACATCGCGCAACCAGTCAGCCTCAGTATGACAGACGGGTACCGACCAGATGCTGCGCCAGAATGAACTCGTGGCAGCATCATCCGGTCGACACACGTCCGCCACAGTTTGCTCGGGTCGCTCCCAAGCTCGGTATACCCACCTCTCATCGCTCTGGAACATGCGATTCTGCGAGTACCGATCAACCCGCCGCTTATACCGCCGAATACGGTTGGCCCATGCATAAACCTTCTGCTTCAGGAAGTCGATGCGCTCTGTGACTCGGGACATGTAATCTTGAGGACTGATTTCAGTCCCCGAGAATGCCCGTTTCACAAAGCGCATCACACGTGGTCGTGTATTGCCCTCCCTGAAGGAGTATAGTTTGCCAATGAGCACCCTGGCCCCGTCGACACGACGCTCGATCCTGCGCTGCCAGGCCGGTACGGTTGGTTTTGATCGACTAGCTAAGTCACAATTTGGGAATTTAACATTAGCTAGTCGACATGCCGCAACAGCCCCACAGTACAAGATCGAGTGTGTATCAACGAGGTCCTCGCTGCTCTCGAATATATTCTTGAGCTGCGAGTCCAGGGCACACACCAACGCCCTATTTCGCTTATGCATGGGTAACCGTGGTAATCGGGGCCTAAGTTCGGTAGGAGTGGACCGATACTCACGAAGCGCATCCTCCAGTGCGCTCCTCAATCGGTCGTTGCACTGGCTACTTACTGTGGCAACCCTATCATCCTCCTCTACAGCAACAGTATTGGACCGCGATGGGGTCGCAACAATAACAGTCGCTGGCACCGCGGTCTGTGACTGAGTCAAGATGATACGGTTGCTCAGTACCTCTGAGCGCAGCCTATCAAGCGCGGCGTCGTCCAACATGTGATTACGCTGGATGACGCGCACCTGATCCGACAGTCGTTGGCTGGAAACGTTGATGGTTGGTTCCAGTTCCTGAAACAGAGACAGCATCCTAACACGGTACGCAGTGAGGTTAGTTCCCCCCTCTGTAGACCCGTAGTATGCGCGCATGACATTCTCGTTTATTAATCGAGTCCATTTCATGCGCTGCACACAACCACCGGTAGCGAGGACCCGGTTCGGGGCCGGTTGGCCCCTAGGTCCCAAGCTGGTCGGCGGCCGGCTTCTCCCCTGCCGACGCTCAGGTGACGGTGTCGGTGTTCTTGACGTCGTCGGCGGAGAGAAATACTCGTCGCTTGAGCTCGACGCTACTGCCGTCGCCGGTGACGCAGGTGATCCGTGGTCCGGCGGCGGCGAGGCGGAGCTGAGCGACGAGTCCGGGGATGGTGGGCGTGCGCGTCGTGCTGCTCTTGCTCTTGTAATCATATTTTTTCGTCGTAATCTTCGTCGTACATTTTTATATTGTTAAAATTTCTTGAAGTGATCTTGACATCTGTCATCTAAAAATTTGTAAATGTTCTGGCCTTTTTTCTTCATTGTGTAGTATTTTATTATAGTATTATTTTATATTATTATATTGCTAATGGTTGAATAGAATGGATTTATTGATATTTGTGATAAAAACTAGGCCTAAAATAGATTTTCAGAAATAAATATTGAGAGATTTTTTGAACGACGTGTCACTGACACAAGAGCGACCACAGATTATCATATATTATAATATTATTATTATTATTAGGCTTTTTTTTGTCCCTTTGGATAACCTTGTCCGACAGCTAACATTTATTTCATTAGAATAAACGCGTTTTAACGCAATAAGGGTTTTGACTGAAACCAGTCAAAAGTAGTTTTTGCCTGCAACATATCTAAAGAATATTTTTTTAAATATTTCTTGAAAATCAAACGAATAGGTGATACTCTATCTCTTCTGTGGGTATCGGTCACAGCTTTGCTCCACCTGCCGTCAACGCGCTTTGCTAGGTGTCCTGCTGATGCTGCCGCCCGCGTGGATGTCGGTTTAGTCAGCGTTCTGGTTGAAAGCTCCCAGACGGCTTATTTTTTTCTGACACCTCTAACAAATATCATAATTTTATCCATTGGTGAAAACAGCATAAAAATCGGTGCAGTAGTTGTTGAGTTTACCGCGAACAAACAGACAGTACTGCGGCGGAGGACTTTGTTTTTTAATATGAAGAGTAATTATCACTTTGTGTAGTATAGGATCATAGATTAACATCTTGGATTTCCAACTGCAGACTAGTCTATGTCCCACTCAGTCACGCCAACCTTGTGATCGATAAGACTCGGGGATGGGCACATCAATCTGTAGACGTCAGCACGAAATAGATAGCGCGCAAAAGAGACACTTTATTCCGATGAGACCATTATCGTTTCTAAGACAGAAGAAATAAGTATTTTTATTCATCCTACAATATATTGTATCTACATTTAGGAATATTTTTTTAAAACTAAAGTACAGACACAAGCACATCAAGCTACTACAATCTGTCGTCTTTAATAGATTTTCAACTATATCGCCGAAGCATTTGGATCAAGGTTGATTGAGAAAATTTGACAGTTTTGGGTAACGTTATGTACCTGTCTAAAACATTTAAAAATATGAATGGCCCATCAGCATTAGGAATAAGGTCCAGTTTACCGGTGGTCACAGGGCTCCAGGGAGAGGTTCCACCTCTAAATGCGTGCCGTGTCCACAAGTGCTGTCTTCTAAATCAAGTCCTAGAACCAGCCGTGCCATGAGAACCTCCTAAGGTTTATATTTATTTTGTTAATACATTAAAAAACCAATAGACAGATTAATTAAATTCAGAAGAAAATGTAAATAAATACGAGTATAGCGTCTAGGTTGTCGAGACAAAGTTTTGAAAATCAAGAATTTGATAATGAATAAAGTTTGAGAAACGGGTTAGTATAGGTTTTACGTTCTAGTTTTGATTGAAATTCCTACAACAAGTAATTTTCAACGAGCTTTCCAGGGTTAAATTCTTGCGGGCCTGTGGATGATGATTATTGGGCTAGCTCACCGTCCGTCCGTACTATGACGATGACAGGCCGTGTCGACAGCGCGTTCGTGTTCCACGCGAGTCGAGCAAGGGCCAATGCCTTTGGGGCTGCGGGTTGCCTCGGACACAAAGGGTTAAGAAGGAACATGGGTGGTTTTTCTCTCTGCGGGAGGAGTCATTTGATGATTTCCCACACCCCAACAAAAAAAAAAGGTTTAGATTCTTCGCATTTAATAAAATCGTACATCAATGTATTATTTTAATTATTTTATTAGCATTGAATATATTCTCTAAATAATGTTTTAACAAATGCGAGCGCCAAAACGTCGAAGAATGGGAATATTTTAGTAATTAGATAACTTACTAACCGTATACCTGATATTCTTCAGTTCAGAAAAGTCAGGTGCGTAGTACTCGCAACCGGCGTACGTATACACGTACGCCAACGTGAACACTGCCAAAGGGGTATGTAAGGATCGTAGCAGGTGGCGATCTGTGGTTTTTGCCTATACCTCCATGGGAAAACGGCATGAGTTTATGCATGCCAAATTTTGTCCTGATTTGGGGAACCATGATTATTGAACCAATCTGGTATCGAGACATCCTGGTATTATTCTCACCATAAATAGAAAGAGGAAACCGAGTAAATAAAAAGTATATAATTAATTATATATTTGTTTATTTATTATGACTCAAACAATGACGCAACAGATCGTGCTTAACAAAGGAATATTTAATAAATAATTAAATTAAGATAAAGTTTAATAAATTCACAGCTCCAGTAAATAAGTTGTACTTCAATAATAATAATAAATCACAATCAAAAGTTGAGAACTAAAATAGATCTTCGAATTATTATACTAGACATCATTATTATTTTAATAGGTATGTTTTTTTTAATAACAACATAATATATTTTTTTTATTTAGAATAAAACACGGGTAATTTAAAATTGCTTCTATAACTTACAACAGCAAAACAATAACAATAAATAAAATGTTCCCAGTAAGTTACGTTGCAATTAAAACGGCAGATCATGTTTCAAATTAATTATAAGCCGCGAGAGCTTGTTTCCCGCGTAGCAATAAAATTAATTCCGTTTGTATAATACTCGTTTCGAGTATTCCTCATGAATGAACGAATGAACGCAGTTATCAGCAGTGTAATACAGCAAATTATATCGAATGTACACGCAATGAACACCACTTGTTCCAAACTATATTCAATATTCTGAGAGCAAGCAAACTTGATAAACCATTGATTGCCTATAGTATCCAAAGTACTAATAAATACATCTCGTAAAGCTATACAGTAACAGATTCTATGAAAACATTGAAATCATCTAAAAATGCTTACAGCATAGAAGACGCAACGAACGAGCTAAAATTAGAAGAATCTAACAATCATCTTAAGCCTATTAAACGTGGGTAAAATTAAGAAATTGTGAATACATTGTAACAAGTAAAAGCGGAAAACATTTTATGACTTACAACCTGAGGTACACTAAAGGGATGATGAAATTTAACACCATCAAGGAAGGTGCAGAAAGTGATTTATTATACAAATGTCTCTTACTTCACAACGAGTATACAATGCACTAGAAAGATACGGAAGTATAAAAGGTCAGTAAAAACACTACAGGGTCCAAGTGTATAATACAATAGTTACTATTAATTATTCACACTGAATTTTCTCACTACATCTTTCTTGAAATCGCTTTTGCGATTTTCTTCTTAAAACTATTACACGTATAATATCTATGAGATACATTTAAAATCATTTATTAATACTTAACTAGAATTCGGAGGGTATTTGGTCACCCACTACCTTTAACATGTATGTATTTCTTAAGAATGTACTATTTATTATTAATATAATAATCTCTTAAAACGGTAATGACTAGACTATAAAAGAAATCTATGTGCTTGGCACAGAATACTCTAGTTACTTTTTTTTTAAATAAGTCATCCCTATACAAACACTTCTAAAGTATTAAAATCTTTTTAGACCGGGCAGGGAAAAACAAAAAGCGTTAAATCCTTCCTTCTCGTTTCAGTCTTCATTTTTTATTTTCATTTTCGTGCATTTGTTGATTCCATCGTTGGCGATTCCGCAGCTGTTGAATCTGTTCACCACATCCCGAACCTTACCTTTGCTGATGACGAGTTCTTTATCGTAAGTAGGAGTTATTAGGCCTTTTTCTTTTCCATTACACAGTGGCTTGTTGGTTGTTGTCCCAAAATTTGCGCTTTGCGATTTCCGAAATTCTCTAACAGCGATATCTATGTTGTTGATCAAATCCTTTGCAACAAATGTCGCTATCTCATGCTTGATGCGGTCTCTCTCGCTTTGTATTTCGGATGGTCTATGGTTTTCTTTGGTATCTGGTCCATTTTGTTCTGGACTATGGCTTTGTGTCAGGGAATGTGATGCAGGACTGTCGGGGCCTTGGAATGTGATGCTTGGGTTGTTCACCAAAGGGGCCCGCACATGGTTTGTCTGGGTGTAGTAACACTCCTGGTTCTCCGGTTTTTTTTCTCCGATCAGCCAGTACGTCGTCATTTTTCCTTTTCCCTGTGAACAAAATTGTTGTATTCACTGATAATGATAACAATATGCAAAACAATTTGTACCTAAGCCTTGGTTGATTTAGTACCAAACTTTGTGTTAATATTAAAACTTGCGCTGCAAAAGCTGGTAACGATTATAAATGACCTATATATACAGTTATCCCTAAAGATTTATGTAGACAAAAAAATCTTGTTTTAATATTAGATTAGAATACTTCCATCCATCTTATAAATTCCCGTCGTAAATCGAAGGCTTCTGATGAAAATTCATGACGTAACATTAGGTAGAACAAGACAAAGCTTTCTGTTTATTATACTGACCTTTGATATTGAAACGAGTACTAGTAGGTTGTCTATGGAAGTTAAATGTCACGGTATCTGATTTCTTTAGCGGAAATTATTTTCATGCGATATTTGATCGGAAACTCGTTTTTTTTTCTCACCGGAATGTTCTAGATAGGTACCAATAATTATTATTGATTATTTTTATTTTATGCCCGTTTGCCCTTTTACCACCTTTGTATAAATTCTAGTAATTATTTTGGGCGTACTGACTTAAATGATTCTGGTGGGTTTAGGACTATTAATATAATGGGTACATGATTTATATCCAAATGGTATCTATGCTTCAGAATAAATTATAAGAAAATTTAATGTACGCTGTAGATTTAATCTGGCTAGATGGGGTTCTATCAACCCTTTTCGAATACAAATCAAGTACCTATGGTACCCGGTTATACCTGGGTATAACCAGGTTATACCAACCCTTACCTCCTGCCCGTCATGCACAACTAACTGCACCCCACAGGCGTTAAATGAAGCAAAGCTTTACAGGTCGCTACCTACATAATAATATTGATCGAATAAAACCTGAGTATTATTTGTGATGCAGAGGAATAAATTATATTATTATTTCGAACCCATAATATATTATCCCACTGCAAGGCAAAGGTCTCCCCTGTCTCTTTCTATTTCAGCCGTTGTGAAATTGGTCGTATCTTTTCAGGAAAACCTCAGAATATACTGGTCACAAGAAATGCTAACCTTCATAGTAATTTCTCCTCTGCACTCGAGGTCGAAGCAGTCATATAGATCCAGGACCTCCTTAGTCTTCGGGCTGACATGGATCTTCAGTGCCTCACCATGGGACTCCATTCTTGAGGCGGTATTCACGGTGTCTCCGAAGAGGCAGTATCGCGGCATTTTGAGTCCAACGACGCCTGCCACACAGGGTCCTAGGGAAATGAGAAAGTGTTAATATAGTATCACATCACGCCTGTAATTCCCGAAGGGTTAGGCAGAGGTGTACCTTATAGTACAACCACATTTTGCCAGTTGTGTTTAAGTGCCATGTAATGGGGGTGAGCCTATTGCCGTCAACCGGGCACAAATTCAGAATCCGTAGGTGCTACTGTGAAATACCTGATGGAAAACCCAATAACGCTTTGCCCGAGGATTGAAAGTGTTAAAAAAAAATCAGCTGTGGAAAATGCTGGTTTTAACATTCTTGCGTTGTGACTGCTCATCACCACGTAGACGAAAGATAGCCACAACGAAGACTGATCATGATCCCGTAGTTGGTAGAGCAGTTTAATAAATCATATTTTATTTATTTCTCTGTATAAAGACAAGCTAAAGTTAGCTTGATCTTCTTCTTTATCGTGTGTTTAGTGCCTAACGGAATACCTATAGGAATTAACTCAACAAACGTGAGAAAAGAACAAGAAATGGCTCCAAATGCTGTTCATTTACGACTAAAACTACTACACTTAATTGCCGAATATAACTTTTCTCAAAGAAACTGTCAGTTGAAGCAAACATTTTTAAAAGTTGGAAAGGCTAATTCGCACCTGCGCAAAATTATGAGTCTCATTGTTAGTCAGATACAATGGGCCTTGTAAAAACTGAAAAGAAAATGGTTCTTACAGTTCTTTGCCAGTTTACACCACTGAAAACAGCGACGAAAATACCAGTCTTATAACTAGGGCAATAAAGAACATTGTGGTTTTGCCAGACTTGCCAGTAATAATACCAATAGCAACATTATAGCAACTGAAATGAAGATTATCATGATTTTGTCAGAGATACGAAATCAGATGAGATTTTTTTAGTTTCGCCGGTTACACGAGGGTGCGTTTACAAATATTTAAACTCACATGCATGTCTGCATGTGAGTTTAAATATTTGTCTGCTACACGCAAAATAATTACCTATATAGTCTTACAAATATAATAATAAGCTCCGTTCATCCGGGATCGAACCCACGACACGCAACGCAACAACCAATCGCTCAGCCACTGCACCAACCATGCCATGGAAGAAGCAATAATATATTACCAAAGTTCTGTAAGCAATTATTTTGTGGTCTTAAAGTGCTCCTAAGCTCTAAGGCAAACATTTCCAAAGCCGTGTCTTATAAATAGGTAAATTGGTATCAAAATATTCATGTTAGTGGAATAAACATCGTCTTGATTTTCATGTTTATATTAATAATAACAAGTTTTCCTCGAAGTGCTGTTTCGATCCAGAATTTTGGTAAACAATAGTGGGTACCTATGTATATAATATCTTAATTACTCGTATTTTATGACTTCTTAACATCGCAGTTTTAACTTAGATGACACTACTTAGTGACTACTTAGATTTCATATTGGCACATATACAGGGTGTGAACGGTGTCTTATCTAGAATTATAAACTCTGCTAGTAATATATCCATACAAGATTAGTAGGTAGTAGTAGGTACGGAGGCGGGACAGCTATAACGAGATTGAAGAACTAGGAAATTGAAATTGCAGTTGTACGATTATGACCTTTATGTAAATCGTACGTAATGGATGCATGAGGCAAGCATTACACTCACGCGGGGGTGTAATACCACCAAAAAAAAAAGGAGTAGGACTACAAACTAATTTCCACCTGTAACAACTGTCGAAGATCTTCTAGTGGCAGCGAAAAACCAACGGTTTAACATGCTTTATGAAACACGGAGGAAACTCGGTATGGGTGGTCACCCAACCACAAAGATCGACCCGAGCGTCTATTATTATTTAGGCTCGAGCTTCTCCAAAATTCAAAGTAAGCAACCACTTTTTAAATACAATTAAATGCGTAGATTCACAAGTATCAACCTTACTAAGAGCGGGTAGGTATATTAACTCGCCTAAAAGGTAGCCATTTTAAGTTAAGCCTCTGGCGTCTGAAAACTTTTGGGAAGTTTAAATGGTATTAATTGAAAACCGCGATTCAAAAACAGGTCTCAAGTTTTCTGCATAAATTGGGTCTAAATGCTAAAGAAGATAGCAGGTGGTTTTATCGAGAGAGAATGATGATTTTTGTTTTATTCTACATGCATTAGACAAAATGACACAGGAACAAACATTCTCTATCTCTCTCTTTAATTTAGACTTGACTACATCTAATAAATCGATAAACGACGGTTGCATGCACGAAAAAGGATGACTCATTGTCCCGTTACGCTCATTGTACACTTGTGCCGCATTCAATGTTTTGTTACGACGTTGTCATGTATATATCGTCCGTAAACAGACTTTACAGACAATCAATTTTTTTCTACCTGTATCATCCAGTATAGCGAGAAAAAACTGGTGCGAAGTGAAAGTGTATGCTAAGAGTCCAAATACAACATCATTGGTCAGATTAATAATGAATTTGTTTGTTGTTTAATTATTTTTTTGCGCAAACCGTTCAGTTCGAGTGAAATACATAAACAAAATAAAAAAAGAAGCAACAGCTGTTGCCAGAGGCTTCGCCGCTACAACTCGAAAAATATCCCACGGGAAGATAAAATCGGGATAAAAACTATACTATGTGTTAATCCAGGTTATAAACTATCTGAGTTAAGTATACCAAATTTAATCCAAATCCGTTCAGTCGTTTTTGCGTGAAAGAGTAACAAACATCCATCCATTCAAACAAAATTTCACGTTTATAAAATTAGTAAGATAAGATCTAACATCTTCTTTAATACGCAAAGTTACGTTTATAGTTATCAACTAATAACATCATCAAATTTGAAAGCAGGTAATAAATCACATCTAGAATAACATATTCACATAATATTTAACTTCTTGTGGGTAGATAATCATGTGATACGTTAGCCGTCATTCATATTTGGCAGATGATCTATTCAATTTATTAGAAGACTAGCAAAGGTGGGTGTTTACTTGTGTGGGCGCACACGCATCACTTTACTAACATAATGTGGGTTCATCGACAATTGAACCCGTGATAATAATATATTATTATTTCTAACCTAACTGCCTCGTTGGTCTAGTGGTTGCAAGCGCTACTGCTGAGCACAGGTCTTGGGTTCGATTCCCGGGTCGGGTAAAAGTTATTGGGTTTTTCTATAGCGAATTCATTGTTACATTTCGGCAGATTATAATTATAATGGTAGGTACTCTAAACATCTTAAGTTGTAAGTATAATGTTCACTTTGAATAATGTAGTATAATGTCATGAATATGCGACGGTTTTCTTTCTTTCATTCTTACCATCACAATAGGGGATCGGACTGGGTCAAAATAATATGATTCTGTTTAGTCCGTAAGTTAGATTATCGAAAAATATTGAATACGTGTTTTTTGTTTTATCAAATCAATAAAAAATGACGAAGATAAAACGCGTCAAAGATCTTGGAGTGGGGCTTAAAACGTCACTTGTGTCGTCAAAATGTACTATCATATGACGTCACACGAGTTTTCGAAGCACTGTATCTGCTTCATTTTAAGTTTACGTGAAAAAAGAAAAAATACGTGTCCAATAATTATTGGAAATCTATCTGACGGACTAATTTTTTTTTTTTTGTCCGATCCCCTATTGCATAAAACTGGCTCATAGAAGGTTATGTTGAATTATATCTTCTGACTATCCCAGCAGTTATTTCATGACTCTACCAAAAATCATCAACCACGATAAATTCCTCACCTGTATGCATACCAATCCTGAGCAGCAGCCGCTCCCCAGGTCTATGAGGAACTGTCTTGACGCGCACGGCATTGAGCAGCGCAAGAGACATGCGCGCGATCTCAGCCGCGTGTCTGTTGCCATTGCGCATCGGTAGACCCGACACCACCATGTATGCGTCGCCTATAGTTTCCACCTGGGACAAAGAAATCAATTATAAAAATACTATACGGTAACAAAAAATCTATCCATCTATATATTAATAATAAGAGAAGTCCTGCCTGACTGACTCAACAACACCCAACCCAAAACCCCTTTGGGGGGGGAGATCATCATTTAACCCCTCCCGCTCTTGGGCAGAGCGAAAGGGAGTGTCAGAACTCTACTGACTAAAACCACTCATGTTCCTTCTTAGCCCGCAGCCCCGACTGGCAACCCAAACCCCAGGACTTAGAAAGCTGAAGTATTGCACAGAGGTTCTCTTTATAATGTTGACAAGGACTAAGGAAGTATTTGTCAAAATTCAACTCATAAGGGAGTTAAAAAGGGATGAAAGTTAGAATTGAACATCGTCATTTTCACACGGGCGAAACAGCGTGCTAAAGCTAGTCTGTAGATAAATTTCGATTTAAGATAAAATATTATAGTTATAACACGCTTTCTTCTCAGAAAATCCTTTCATTTGATACCCATATCATAGGTCGTCTTGGCGCTCTACTATATACAAAAATATAAAATCTTTCGAACAACAGCGAGTCGAAACCCTGAACGGAAAGCGTCAAATAGGTACGTAAAGAGAGACCTAAGCCCTCCTATACCTACAACTCAGCCGGTCAACTCTACTGCTTTAACTGTGACCGGGTATTTAAAAGCAAATTCGGTCTGGCCAGCCAATTCACAAAGGTGATATACAAGAAGTTACTGATTCTCTGAACTCATATTTTAAAGTAAAAATATCTGCCGTCGTTAAAATTCTGATATCGATCCTATTCTGCGTCCGAGGAGTTCCAATAGATAAGTTAATTTTGACCCTGTATAATTGCCTGCTTAGAATTGAATACTGGTCGCAAGCTGACTGTTGAATATGGTGAGTCTGATCTTTAAGTCAGTGAGAAGTTAAGTACCTACTGTTCAAGCTCCAGTTGTAATGCTGGTGGTCTCGACTAAATAATACTGCTTTTCGATATGAACTGACTATAATTTTGACCGGGTTACAAATAAGAAATGGCCGATGTATGCGCATGAGATGACGGTGAGTGAGTGATCCTCGGTATGGTCGAGGGCCTAGCGTTAGGTGGGCGCTGCGATGACGTAGGATCATGTGACACGATCTTACTGGCCGGCGCAATGTGATGATCCGGAACAGTTACTTAGTTTTCAAGTCAACCTTTTACTGTGGCAGTTCAGGGTCTAGTTTTGTGTAATATTTATCAAAACAACTTCTAAATAAAACTTTAACATAATTGACCATCGGAGTAGGAGGCGGAAAGTCTGACGACCAGTCTTACCAACCAGTCTTACCAACGGGTTACTGAGTTGTGGAGTCAAATAGGCAGTATGTTCTTTGTAATATACTGCATCTGGTTAGTTTGGTAGCCGACTAGCTGGACTGATGATAATAAGTGGGCGTACTATACACCCATCTCATTAAGGATACGAAGACAATATTATTTTGATCAAAAAAATTATGTATAGTCTTGGGTTACTGAACCGTTAGCTGAATTTAACAATGTAACAACTCCCTGTTCCTTCGCTTAATTCAACTTGATTGGATGAAAGTAATTGGATTTCAATAAAACAATAAAAGCTACAATATTTTATCTTAATCAATATGGCATATTAATAAAGTTCAATCAAAATGAATGAAATCAAAGAAATAAATTCAATAAGTAATTTTCTGAAAACTGGAGGATATAAAACATTTCTCGCTAAGGCGAAAATTCCTTGCGATACAATATTAATTGACTTTTACGGAACTAACCATATCCACAAAACCGAATCGACAGCGTCGCGAATTGAGCCGAGTTCCTAAGAAGTCATAAATTGACATAGTAATTTAGGCTCAAATATGGTATAATCACACGCTTTTTCCTTATGGGGTAGACAATAACGGTATTCCAAGGAGTGATTGTACGTCAAAGTAGTCAAATTCTGGGTTAACTCAACATGCTAAGGCCGCTTGCCCACGGTGACTTTTTGTAGCGAAGCTGTCGCGCGTTTCGTAAACGTGCGACCGCATCGCTACTGACGCGCTTTAGTTTTCTGGGCGAGGGCAAACAGCTAGTCACCGCATTACGACTGTATCGATGCGAACGCGACAGCATCACTACAAAAAAGTGGCCGTGCGCGAGGGGCCTAAGCAAACTCTTTTCAATTCAAGCACGAAAAGCAATCAAATAAAATTAATTAAAACGATAGAACTAGCCACTAATATGCCGCTAGGTTATACTCCAGAGGGTGTGTCTAAAATGTCATCAGTGTAAATTAGTAATAAAGGTCGCCCGGCAGAATCTAATTAATATTCCATGATGGTCCAATACGGAATTAAATAGGACACTAGTTAATAATGCATTGATTATTCTGCCCTGTCCTTTTTAGTGGGGAGTGCTAGAATATTCTACTGATTGCCCTTTGAGTGGCTGTGGAAATGTGGCGGCATTTTAGTACCTAACTTTATGTTTTACTGCTAGAATTTGCGAAGATTTTGACGGGTGTACCGACTATAGCATCAAAATTAGTATTTGTTTTGACCCTTTTTGTTGCATTCATTATTTCATATGCACGACTATAACTTTCAGATGATATGCTGAATTCTAGCATATAGGTACTCACAAACAAGCTAAACATGAAAAGTCTTCCAAAAAATCCATGTATTCCTGGGAATGATAATACGTCAAACTTTTAATCAAATTCTGGGTTGACTTAATTTGGGAAACTAAATTGAGTCGATAATTTGACTGAATTTAATAACGTAACAGTTTGGATGAAACGAATTGGATTTCAATAAAAAATAAAAGCTATACAGTGTTATAATATTTTAATTTAAAAAGTGCAAATAAAATTAATGCAATCACAAACCTAATTCAATAAGTTAGTTTTTAAAAACTGGAGGATATTAAAAGTAATTCTCACAAAGACGTGAATCGCTTTTGATACTGTATACAAAGATGGAATTTATATTTACGGAAGTAACCATTTTCACAACAAAGCCTCGGGATCTTTAGAGTCCGCAATGAATTCGTAAGAACTCATAATTAGCATAGTAATTGAGGCACTTATAAACATAAACTCACGCCTTTTTGCCAAAGCTTCGATTAAATGTCAAACTTGTAGCCAAATTCTGGGTCAACTCAATTAGATTCAACGTGGTCGTTGGCGATCTAATATGCTCAGAAAAAGAATATCAATTTTGTTTAGTTGAAAAATATCTTCCTTTATCCTAGATAAATTCCGGACACGCTACATCTAATAACGCAAACTGCGATGAGCGATGGCCGCGCTACCGCTCATATCGCGTGCGATACATCACTGTGTTCCACTTCTATGATAGAGGAAATAAAGTACGTGGAGATAGAATGAAAACAACATATTCTGTCAATTGTTATCTCTACTATACGGTTGTGATTTTTCTGTAAGTACATTTATTATTTTTAACCAATTGTGAGAAATCCAATTTTGACATGTAAAACCAAGTCAGCGACACTTTGGCGGTATAAAAACTCTGACACCAGGCACTAACCACACGAAAAGGAAAAGAAGAAGATTCAATTCAATTTTTTTTTTGTTTAGTAGGCCGCACGACAGTGGTTATACAAAACCAGTATAAGCTGGCGTTGTACTGTATTGAAACAACTATACCATACAAACAAATAAACAAACAAACTCACCTTATAAACGTCAAAGTTCTCAATAACCGAGTCGAAGCTGGTATACAAATCATTGAGCAGGTCAACGACCTCCAGCGGGGTAGACTCGGCGGACAGTTTTGTGAAACCGATGATGTCACTGAAGTAGATCGTGACCTGGTCGTAGGTCTCCGCCATCACGGGCTGGCCCATTATGAGTTGGGAGGCTACGGACCTGAGAAGAAATTGTGATAATGTAGATCCTTACTGGAAGACCAAAGAAAAAATGGATGGAATGTGTGAGGAATGATATGAAGGAACAAGGAATAAATGATAGCGTGGTGACTGACAGAATGGGAGAAATGACCGGGGAGAATGGAAAAAAGCAAGCTGTTGCACCGACTTCAAATAACATGGGGTAAGGGCAGCAGGAAGATGATGAGATCCTTATTGCCAGTGGTGGTGGTTTTTTGTTGATTTGGGCATTTCTGTTTACCGTATATCGGTATTTCGAACTTCGGAGTAACATAATACAGACCTTTATGATGCGGAGTAATGAGAAAAAGGTTTGAGTATGAATGTTGAATGTGTTGAGATGGGTATAAGAGTAGAGAAAGACCAAAGGAACGATGGATTGACTGTGTAAAGGATGATAAGCCAAGAAAGGAGGTGTCTGATGAGATGACGAGAAATAGAGAAGTATGGAAGAAGAAGACATGCTGTGCCGAATCCAAATGAATTATGATGAGGGCAAGAGAATAAAGAGGTAATTCCTAGTTTCAAGTCCTTTATTACGCGCACAGCCAAGGAGTGGAATTCCCAGCCTGCGTCGGTTTTTCCGAGTTCATATAATAATAATAATAATAATAATATTCCACAACTATCACACAACGCCATCTAGTCCCAAGCTAAGCAGAGCCCCTGATAACCCTAATCTATTTAAGTCGCGAGTAAACAGGCTTCTTCTGGGTAAGCTCGTTCCATCGTCGACATCATCTCTGCCCTTAGGGCAAGATTGAGGTCAAGAGCAAGCCCATTCATGATAAAAAAAAAAAAATATAGTAACAAATATTGGTTGGTAGAAGGACTTATACAGTTTAGTTCCCTGCAGGATAACCGCCTCTTTTCACAAGGAAAATGGAGTGAGAACGGGATAAACAGTGTATTCCCCACTTTCATCGTATATTGCTTGATGGAGAAATGTATGTTGATTTAGCTACTTTATCTTTTCATTTATCAGAGTGAGCTGGTATTTCTTCTTTCTTGCTTGTTTCCATTTAAGCTTTCTTCCCATATTTAGTCCATTTGGAAATCGATTTTTAAGAAAATCTTGCCTCTTATGCTTCTAACTTTGAGCACCCAATCACGCTCTTCAACTCTTACCTGTCTCTCTTTTACACCTAAATCTACATCAACATCACCACTTACTTCGGCAGCAGCTGGTACAACAGTTCCTCACACTTCCTCTTCTCCTCCAAGTAATCAGAGGTCCTCTCCTCTACCAAAGCCTCCAGGTTGTTGGCATACTGTTCCACTTGAGTCAGCAACATGTCCAGACGCGTCGAGGTTTCACAATCCCTGGTAAGAAAAGAAAATCCACATATTAAGGCTCGGATAATACAGACAAAATGGCGGATTACACGTTTTTTCACAACTCCATCAATATGGGTATCAAATGAAAGGGCTTACTTAGTAGAATACTATACCTACACTAAAACAAATTTCAAATCCAAGATGGCCGCCACCACAAAATGGCGGATTACATATTATTTCACAACTCCATCAATATGGGTATCAAATGAAACGGCTTGGTTAGCAGCTTTATCTAATTTCAAATCCAAGATGGCCGCCACCACAAAATGACGAATTACGTTTGTTTTTACAACTACCTCAATATGGGAAGCAAAAAATTTAAAGGGAATGAGGAATATAAACTAACGAAATTAAAACAAAAAAGCTTGAAAATTGTTTTTTTGACTTTTACTCCCTTTAAATTAAACATGGTCAAAGTTTAATTTAAAGGGAGTAAAAGAGAAGAATGTTTAATCTTTATTGCTTCTCAGTCTGTGCAATTCTGCCAAAGCCAGTTTGTCATGAGGATTATTAAACAGCTTCCTTTGGTCGAACTCGCAAATAGCGATACCATCTAAACGTTTTACGAGGCCTAAGGGTAAACAAGCCAACGGCACGAACTGGTTGGTGGGCGGGGCAAAAATGCATGCTATTTCATCCGACATCACGAGCGAAATGCATAGAGCGAAAGAGACACAACTAAAACGGGCGCGCGATTGTTTCTATGCAGACCTTTGGTAGTATGGATACCATGAAAAATCCATTGCATCATCATCATAATCAGCCTATAATGTTTCCACTGCAGGGACTCAGGCTTCCTCTCTAGGAGAGGGATGGGCTATCCACCACGCGGGCCCAGTGCGGATTGGATTTCAAATCCATTGCATGTATCTGATCAAAATAAAATTATTTGAATTCTTTAATAACTAATCTAAAAAAGTGAAACCATACAATCATCTGTATGGTTTCACTTTTTTCATTTTCGTACCATATACGTAACTTATTTACGCCCAAAGATGGTTAAAATTAGTGCTAAAATATGAAAGTTTCGACGCTCATAACTTCCAAACCAATATTTTTTTTCCAATTCTGCTTCCATAGAGGCCTTGATAATGACAAGACCAGTTGATACAATTTTAATTTTGAACCTACACCGTCAACCAGAGGAGTAATCACCATACTACATTTGTATGGAAGAATGACTGGCTTGTGCAACCTTAAAGCCACGTAGGCATGGCCTTTTACAAAAGTTTAGTGCCCAAATACACTACAGCCTTTTCTATTGTGGTTCCTTGCAACTTATGTACAGTAACAGCCCAACTTAAATAAATAAATAAGCCTAAAATAATCGGAAACATGGTTCTCTCAATGTTGCCATACCCTTTGAGACCTTGAAAAGTTATTGAGTCGAGGGTTTTTTAATTTTTTTAATTTAATTACTTTTTAACTGAATACCTTCCCTCAATAAGTCCCTCGTTTAACCAACATACTATATATAATGTTACAGTGAGCTTGTGGTATCCCCGACACAAGTGCATCAAATCAGCGGCTAAGCGGCAATTCAATCAGCCGCGAGCTTGCCTAGACTCACAGTAAGCTGGCTTGTTTTGTTAGTATATATACATGGTGTTTGGTGCACTGTGTGCCATAATGAAATAGTCAACTGGAGGGGTCATCTAGCTGCTATTCTCTCAGACCCCTAAGCACTTCTCATGCTCTGTTGATATCACAATAATGTGGATATCTAATAAATTATTAATTAAAGTTCGAAGAATTTTCAAAGTAATACAACATTTTGCTGTTGAACCTTCTTGAACAATGAAAAGCTTTGCATTGTGTTTTAACGCAACCTCACTTCCGGGGTTGCGGGTTGTTCGAAAGAGATACCGCGGCCCCGCGGCCCCGAACACAAAGGGCTAAGAAGGAACATGGGTAGTTTTTAGTCAGTAGAAGTCACACTTCCTTCCGCTCCGTCTAGAGCGGGAGGGGTCCTTTCATGAATTCCATCTCACGAAAAAAAGGCAACCTCACTTATCTATATATATAAATAAAGAGAGAAGTCCTGACTGACTGACTGACTGACTGACTGACTGACTCATCAACGCCCAGCCCAAACTCTTGGACCTAGAAAGCTGAAATTTTGCACAGAGGTTCCCTTTATAGTGTAGACAAGGAATAAGGAAGGATTTTTCGAAATTCAACCCCTAAGGGATTTAAATAGGGGATGAAAGTTTGTATGGAAAATCGTCATTTTCACGCGGGCGGAGCCGCTGGCAAAAGCTAGTTTACTATACTTTAAGAAAAAGACAAGGATTCGTACTCCAGCGTTTGTCGCTTCCAGCACAAAAGTGTCTTGTAGGGCTGTGTGTGTTTTCTGAGGATTTTATTAAAGCCAGCTTTAAAAGTGGCGTAACATTGCCTTACAGAACGACGCGCAATGCTACAATGTGGGCGTCAAAATAATATGAAAATGCTGCTGGAGTAAAATTTTGCTAAACCAAGATTTGCATGGGTGTAACTGCACCCGTGCATGTTTGTGTAGTGTATTTTTATACACGGAATTTTACATGCGATATGTTGCTGTAGATCCTCATCACGCCTTGTTATCCCCGAAGGTTTAGGTACAGGTCTAAAGGTGTACCTAACAAGCGCATCCATACCTAGTAGATGGTAGTTTAAGTCCCATGTAATAGGGGCGAACCTCCAGATAACCAGGCAAATTCAGACTCCGTGACAGCTACTAAGAAATTCCTCATGGAAAAACCTGGGTTTTTGGTGCTTGACCAGGAAATTGAACCCAAGACTTCATACTCAGCGGTCACGTTTGCCACCACTAGACCAACAATAAAAAACTAAAACCCGACTACGACAAAAAAAACGACGCTGAAAAAGTATGAAACAAGATTTTCAGGATAGAACAAAAAGAAAAGCCACCCGTTATAGGTAACAACCTAAACACTTTAATACCGTGTGACTACGGCTTTTCTTTTTGTTCTATCCTGAAAATCTTGTTTCATACTTTTTCAGCGTCGTTTTTTTTTTGTCGTAGTCGGGTTTTAGTTTTTTACTTTTTTTATTTAAACAATTTTGGTGTTAAAATTTTTTTTACTCTTGACTTTTTGTCCGCTAGAGGGCGTGATTTTAAATTTGAGCAATATTTTGGAAATGTACAAGTGAGGCCCTTTTAAATGATACCAAACACGGCGTGTTTATCTCCATTTTTATTTTTTAAGCCTTACTTTTTGACCGCTAGAGGGCGCCAAATCGCTTTTGTGACACGTCACGTAGCCTATGTTCTGCGGAAAATTAAAACTGTTCTAACGATACCTCATATGTCGAGTTCCGATAAGTAGATTATAAGCTTTGAGGGAACAGATGAAGATACACACATACATACAAACATACAAACATACAAACATACAAACATACAAACATACAAACATACAAACATACATACATACATACATAGCCAGTCAAAATCATAACCCTCCTTTGGCTTTGCCGTAGTCGGGTAAAAAGACAGCCTTTCTTATTCACATTTTGGAAATTATATTATTTTTTCTTACTCCTCCGCTATTCCTTTCTGATTTATTTCGATGTGGGTTCCAAGACAGTTAATTCGTTTCTCTGGAATTTCGTCGAGCTTTGTCTCGGCACTTTTCTAGTGGTTGCCACTGTTGATTCTGGCTTTCAGGAGTTACAGTGGTTTGGGAATAGTGTGAAAAAAAAACTTACATTGAAAAGACTCTTGGGTTTTACTTACTTGTTGATTTTTTGTATATTTTCTTTGAGTGCACAGAAGTCAGGTCGGTCGTCATCCGGGAGGGTCCAGGGTGGTTCCCCAGTGAGTGACTGTCGTGGTGATGCTGACAGCGGGGATGTGCCTCTGTTGCGCATGTCGCCGCTTCCTGATGGATGAGGGGAAGGGAATTAGGGATGATTTAAGGCTTAAATACATGTTTTATGTATTTACCACATTGTTAAAAAAAAACAGTGTTAGCCTAGTGGTATGACTGCCATGTCATAGGTCTCAAGTTCGAACCCAGGACACGCACCTCTGTTTTTAGGGTTCCGTAGCTGAATGTCAAAAAACGGAACCCTTAAAGATTCGTCATGTCGGGTCGTTCGTCGTTTCGCACCACGAGCGGTTCGGACCGCGGTGTGAAACGCAGAAGAGCTCTTAAGAATGGGCTGTTTCGCACCACGGCGGTTCTTGGAGCGCCGAATGGTGTGAATCGACTAATAGCTCTTAGGAATGGGGCGATTCGAACCACTATGTTTAGATTCGAGCTAATTTCAAAGTTTGTATGTACAGTCGAGTAGAAAAAACGGATCATTCCCACTAGTTCTACTGCACAGTCCTACGATTTGCCTACGATAGAACTAGTGGGAACTTTTTTTATTATTTTTTCCCACTAGTTCTACGATAAAGGATGTTACAAAATCGTCAAACCAGCGGGACTCAAGTTTCTGATTCGTTCTATCACACAGATTAGGGTACAACTACGGCACAAACTACCAGGAGAATAGAAGTAGGCAGGAGGTATTGAAACATTTTTTTTTTGGAGATTTAAAAAAAAAGATAGGTAGTAAAGTCCCACAAACTACCAGGAGAACAGAAGTAGGAAGGAGGTATTAGAATCTTTAAATCAAATCTAAATTATTCCATAGTATAATATTATTTGCTTTTATCGTTTTATCCTTTTTTTTATTTCCAAAATAAATGTTTTCAATACCTACTGCCTACTTCTATTCTCCTGGTAGTTTGTGCTGTAGTTATTCCCTAAACTGTGTGATAGAACGAATGAGAAACTTGAGTCCCGCTGGTTTTACGAATTTGTAACACCCATAAATCGTAGAACTTATATCGCTGTTTTATTTTGTGCCTGACTGTACTTTACGCATTATTACTAAGAAAACTTTTTGTTTCATTCGCGGTTCGAATAAACCCATTCAAATTCTCCTATGGTCGATTCACACCGCGGTCCGAAACAGCCCATTCTTCAGAGCTCTTCTGCGTTTCACACCGCGGTCCGAACCGCTCGTGGTGCGAAACGACGAACGACCCGTCATGTCTATCTTAAAATCATTTTTTCTCAAAGTCAATCGTTTGAAAGATAGACACTTCCAAAGTGGTAAAATGTGTGTCCTTGCGAAAAAAATATAAATTATGTTGTTGATCGCAATGAAAACTTTCAACCAAAATTGGTTTGAACTGTATAAGTAGTAAATAGTTTTTGAGTTATAGCACATTTAAAAAACCGCTAATATAACTTTATAATAAAAATATATGTTTTCACATGCTTTATTCGAATTCGAAAGCTATTGTCTATATTCGCGTACAATAAAGCTATACAAAAATATAATAGTTTATGCGGACCGTATACGAAATCTAAGCAACGCGGCCATGTTCTACTGGAAATATACCGCAACCTATTCGATCAAAACTCTGACCAAACTAAAACGAATTCTGTGCCAGTATCGGAGATTCGTAACGAAATTCACTCCCGCCAATTGTGTCATTCATAGTTGGAAAAAAAAAATCAGCGAAAACTGTAAAAACGCCCCGGAGCTATGAAATTCCAATATACACTAGCCTGAAAAAATCTAATTAAGTTATGCAACTTCAGTTGGTAACGATTGAAAATTCGATGGCAGACTACCTCTTTGGCCTAGTGTCCGCAAGCGTGACTGCTGCTAATAAGATCATGACTGTGTTTAATTCTCCGGTCGGGCAAAGAGTCATAGAGTAGAAGCAAGCACGAAATCTGGATTTGTGCCCGGTTCATAGCTACAAGCTCGCCCCCTATAATAACACGGGGACTTAAAAGGGTCGTGGGGCTTTCAGGACCGGGACCGCAGTCCAGACCTATTAACTCAAACAAAATTATTCTGTACTTTGGGGGTCGAGCGCAAACTCAAACTTGGCTGGAAAATAAAATCCACTTTTGACCCCCAGGGGTCGAGTATGAACTATAGTTAGGGGTCCAGTGGACACATTATTTATTGGGGGTCGAGGGGTCGAGAGTGGACTAAACGTTTATAGTTGGGATCCCGCGGTCCCGAATATTAATGACAATAATATCCGTGGTGCTAGACAACTGGACTTATCCCAGTTGTATACGTCCCTGTGTGCCTATTGGCCTTGTTCTGTTCTGTCTCCTGCTGATATGGAGGGAAGTGGAAATTATGTTTTTTCCTACTCCTCCGCTATTCTTTTCTGATTAATTTCGTTGCGGGATCCAAGACAGTTAAATCGCTTCTCTGGGACTTCGTCGAGCTTCATTGTCTCGGCGCTTTTCTTGTGGTCGCCACTGTTGATTCTGGCTTACAGGAGTTACAGTGGTTTGGGAATAGTGTGGCGGGCTTGTCCCAATAAAAAAAATCCCGCGGTCCCGGTCCCGAATGCCCCACGATCCACTTAAAAATACCTGGCGAAATGTGGGTTTACTTTTAGGTACATAATATACCTCTACCTCACCCTTCGGGGATTACAAGGCGTGATGTTACGTTACATCGATGGCATAGTTCCAAGCACCTGGTGTCGTATACAAAATAAATCTGAACCATTGCAGTCGTACGGTCAGCTGAAAGTCCCTATAGAGTATTTTACGGAAGGATTTATGGCAAAAATATGCTTCACACCCGACGTTATCCCGTATGAAAAATGATCCCATTTTGGCTTGATCCTGTTATAAGGGGTTGATCTATTTATGCAACATAAATATAGGATTATATGTGACGACTGAGTTTTTACTTGAATATTAAGGTCCTATACCATGAATTGTTGTGACTAGTGAGCTCAACAGGTTTTACGGGAACATAAATATCACTATCATCATCTGCCTAGCCTTTTCCCGACCATGATACAGTCGGCATTCATTCTAACCGGATTCAGATGAGAACCAGTATTTTACATGGTGCAACTGCCTATGTGTCAGATTTCTACTGACTAAAAACCACCCACGTTCCTTCTTAGCCCTTTGTGTCCGGAGCCACGGTATCTCTTCCGAACAACCCGCAGTCCCGGCAGGCGTCGGCCCTTGCGGGCCCCCGCAATGTTGCTGATATCTCATCGAGGCGCGCGTGGAACACAAACACGCCATCGACACGGCTACCCAATACACTTGACTGCCGATCTACATGACCCATTAAATTCACTTACGTTTGAACTTATCTTCAAGAATAGCCGCGCAGTAGTCACAGGCTAGTGTACAGTGAGGCCGGCGCATTTCCAACAGTGGGCTGACAGCCCGCCGTGGACTGGGGGAGTCCGCACCCCCTGGTGGGACCAGGGACATAGCTCTGTTGACAAGAAAACATATAGGATTAGGTTGAGTTTGAAATTACTCAACGTGTTAAAAAAGTCCCGACCGATCCGAAATGTTTATGTTTAAGTCATTGATATTATAATAAAACCCTAGATGCACAGTCTCGAACAAAACAAACAGTCGAAGCTGTCGCCAAACACTCACCAATACACGCACTACTACATGTAGTTATCGTCACTATAAACATATTTTTTTTGGCAAATTCAACCTTACGCAGATTCCTTTTACAACGCAGGTATAAAAAGCAATTTAAAAAGTATTTTGTACGACCGTGCAGAGACGCAAGCGACGCGAGACTATTTGAAATGAGTTCATTGTGAACTCATTTTAAGCGGACGGTTTTGAGACGCGGAGTGTGAATCTTGGGTTTTATTATATCAATGGTTTAAGTCCTATATCATGGGGGTGAGTTTGCCATCAATTAGACACAAATCCAGATTCAGTGGCTGCTACTGAGATATTCCTGTTGGAAAAACCCAATAACACTTTACCCGACCTGAGACTTGAACCTAGGACCTCATGCTCAGCAGTTACTTGTGACAGCAGGGTTTATTCTATGACCATCTCAACTCATAATGTTTTAATTACATTTCAACTACTAAGTACAAAATATAAGTAAAGAAAAAAACAACCACAGATTCTTACATTTATTTCCCCGCAAGTAAATTAATGTTCACATATTTCTTACACGCCACAATGACGAGAGTTCCTCTTAACTTAAGATTTAATTATGGTAATTAATTTAGCTTACATACATAGTTACATGTAATAAATTGAGGATCACTATTATATTTTACGAAAGGCGAGCTATAAATACGAAGAGTTGGAGACTCCAATCAGTCCCAAAGGAATATTATTTGGGAGGGTCTGCGTAAGAAGACAACTCCAAGTTTCAAAACATGTTTTTTAATAAAAACGTGTGGCACGCGGAGACTGCCGCGGTAAAGCTATTGCCCTATTGCATAGCATTTTTTATCAACCTATGCAAATAATAGGGAAATGAGATACAACAAATGACCTCAACTTTAAAAGAAATTCAACAATCAAACCTCAAAATTGAAAACTCGATTAGCTATCTCACAGCTCAAAATGAAGAGCTTAACAAAAAAATTACTCAGCTTGAGAATCAGAACAGGGAGGACAAGAAATATATTGCCATATTAGAAAGCAAAATGGAGGAAATTCAGATAGGAAGTCGGAAAACTAACTTTGTAATCAAGAACGTGCCCAAACGAAGCAACGAGTCTAAGGAAGACCTAATTGACATGATTATCTGTCTCTCGCACAACTTAGAGTGTAATATTGCCAAATCGGATATCAAGGACATATATAGACTACGAGGAAAAAATGGTGAAAGCCTTAACCAACCAATCATTGTTGAGACAGGCTCCACCATTCTAAAGACTGATATTATGAAAATGGGTAAGGCTTTTAATATAAAACACAAGTCGAAACTGAGTTGTAAACACCTTGGATTTAAATCTCAAGAAGATACACCTATATTTCTATCAGAACACCTGACCCCCAAGGGGTCCCGCCTTCACTTCCTGGCCCGGGACTTGACGAAATCAGGAGCTTACAAATTTTGCTGGACTGCGTACGGGAAGATCTACGTTAAGAAGAACGAACTCTCACCTACCATAACAATTAGAAGCGAAGAGCAGGTACAAAAGCTCATTCTTGATAAATGACTCTTAGTGCATAGTCATCTACTGTGCTTACTTAATATTATACCTTGTAACGTAAAAAGTTTTCTCATGCATGTTACAGCTTTGCCTACTTTTTGTTATATAAGATGCTTTTTGATAATATGTGCATTCATGGATTTGGCCACATTGTTAATTTGCTGCCTGTCCTCATACTTTTTTATACATAAAATAACTCATGCCACCCACAACACACCCAATTCCTACACACACACAAACACACTCTGCACACTCAAAGATCTAAATACTTGCACGTCCTCCACAATAATAATAATAACTAAGTATCGACACCAGAACAACAATCACCCTATTATGTGCTGCATCTGTTTCAATACACTTGTATGTAGCATTGACCTAATAAATGACGCTTTGACTACTACTCTAATAAATAAATCAAATGGATAGCACCCTACGAACATTAACTGAGATTGATGAAATTGAAGTTGCACGAACATATGAATGCGCCTGCACGGATTTACATAAACACATTACTACTGGTGAAAACGATTTGACAATTATTTCGCAAAATATAAGGAGTATCTACCGCAACTTCGATGATTTTAAAATCTTATTATCCACATTTAAATTTGAAACTGACGTCATAATTTTAACTGAATGTAGGCTACACTCTAATAAACCCATCCCTCAACTCAGTAACTACCTTTCCTTCTTTACTACGCGTCATTTAAATCAAAATGACGGAGTAGTGGTTTACATAAAAAAAACACTAAAACCTAAAGTTAAAGAAATAAGTCTAGCACAGGCATCTTGTCTTCAGCTGGATATACTAAATAATATTCTTCTCTGTATATACCGTTCCCCATCTAACACAAACGCAGACTGTTTTGTAGATTCTCTCAATACACACCTCAATAGTCTTAACTCTCAGCAAAGTATCATTATAGCAGGTGATATTAATATTAACCTAACGACTAAAGACGTTGAGCCGCCGCATGAATATAAAAATAGGACAAACTACCTCAATATGTTATCACTTCACGGTATTCTATCAGGGCATACACTACCTACACGCGAATTTAACTGCTTAGACCACTTCATGATTAAAATAAATAAAAAAAAGGTAGCTGCATCTATTGCTATTCTACACACTACCATCACCGATCATTACACAACATTTTTAACACTATCAAAGCTAAAAAGCAAACAAAATAATAACAAAACTAC
This sequence comes from Diarsia dahlii, assembly GCA_949775195.1. NCBI lineage: Eukaryota > Metazoa > Arthropoda > Insecta > Lepidoptera > Noctuidae > Diarsia > Diarsia dahlii. Next base: position 9,983,433 of record OX459212.1, read on the forward strand.
CTCATCTATTGACTTCGAACAGGCTCTAATACATCTTAGAGAAAATAACATTGCTGAGCTGCTGTTCTGTGACGATCCGGACCGACTAACTGATCTATTAATATATAAATTGACTGAATCCATAAAGCACTGCACTGTTATCAAATCTATACCAAATAGCAAACGTACCATTAAACCATGGATAACAACTGGTATATTAAGATGCATTAAGAATCGAAATAAACTTCAAAAACAAACTCGGAATGATCCTTTTAATGACGTTTTAAAATTAACTTATCGGCGATACCGCAACTATTGTAACAATCTCATAAAAAAATTAAAAAGAAAATTTGAGAGGGAACTACTTGCTAAATCAGTGACCAACAGTAAACTACTATGGAAAAATATTAAAACATTAACATACACAAATAACTCTAAAACCTTAAACACGGAACTACTACACATTAGACCAAGTCCTGCTGAATCTGTTAATGTCATAAATGACTATTTTGCAAACATTGGAAAAATTCTAGCCCAAAAAATTAAATCTTCGACACATAAAAACACAAACACTTTTCACAAGGACAATTTACCTACACAGGTGAACTCGTTTGCCCTCTTGGATACTGATCCCGACGAAGTGGGCAGAGTTTTGTTGAGCTTAAAATCTGACAGTGCACCGGGCTGGGACAATATATCCACTAGATACTTGAAATACATTAGCCAAGAAGTGGTTCCAATCATAGCTCACTTAACTAACCTCTGTTTCACAAAGGGTATCTTCCCTGCACCTCTTAAGCAATCCATTATCATTCCGGTTCACAAGGGGGGGGACAGAGACGATGTCAACAACTACAGGCCCATATCCATTTTGCCAGCTATATCCAAAATAATAGAAAAACTTATAAATATTAGACTCTTAAAATACCTACACAAATTTAACACTCTAAGTAGCACACAATTTGGATTTAGACAGGGTATGTCAACCGAAGATGCGGTTGCTGCCCTCAGCTCTCTAGTGGCTGGTAATCTGGATGGGGGCAGTAAATGTCTGACTTTGTTTCTGGACTTAAAAAAGGCGTTTGACACCGTTTCTGTTCCCATCCTAATAAACAAATTGGAAATTGCGGGGGTACGAGGAACACCGCTCAAACTTTTTATAGACTACCTATCAGAAAGGAAGCAGAGGGTTAAAGTGGGTGAACACATAAGCTCCGATGCAGATGTCACTTTCGGCGTTCCCCAGGGAAGTGTGCTAGGGCCTACTCTGTTCCTGCTCTATATCAATGACCTCTGCAACCTCGAAATCAATCAAGCAAAAGTATTTTCTTATGCTGACGACACCGCCGTCGTCTTTACTGGGAACACCTGGCGTGAGGTTGCTTTAAGTGCTGAAGCGGGTATGACCCAAATAGCTAGCTGGCTCGAAACGAACCTACTCACTTTAAACACAGCTAAAACAAATTACATATGCTTCAGCATATCAAATCGTACACAACCAGGAACAGATCTCAAAATAAGAGTGCATACGTGTGTTGATCCAAATGATTGTTTATGTCCAACATTAGAAAGAGTATCGCAAACTAAATATTTGGGTGTTGTAGTTGACCATAGACTATCCTGGTACCCCCAGCTGGAACAAGTTACAAATAGAATCAGAAAACTGAGTTGGATTTTCAAGACACTGAGGCATATTGTACCAAAAAACGTTCCTACAAACACAAAAACCTCACGAAATCTCCTTAAAGAAATATACTTGGCTTTGGTACAATCTGTCTTAGTGTACTGCATCCCAATATGGGGAGGAGCAGCCAAGACTAAATTTATCAACCTTGAGCGGGCACAACGTTCTCTGATAAAAGTTATGTATTTTAAGAAGATTCGATACCCTACCCAAAGTCTTTTCCAGATCAGTGACTTGCTCTCGGTGAGAAAATTATATATAATCAAAACTATTGTCAAGATTCACAAGACCATACCTTATGTCCCTGGCCTAACTTTAAGAAGAAGGAAAGACCTAATAGCAGAAGTTCCCCAAACAAAAACCAAATTCGACAGCATTCAGTATAAAAAACGTTCAGCTCAGTTGTACAATAGATTCAACAGAGAGATTTATGTACATAACAAGAAACAACATGAATGTAATAAATTACTCACTAATTGGATCAAACCTCTTACCTACGAGGACACGGAGGCGTTGCTAAAATAACAAACGTAAACCGACAACTTTTTCAATCCCTCACACTCACTCTGCCATAAGCACATGCCACACACTCTTTTACACACGATTCACAACACTTGTTCACTCACTCACTCACTCATCCACCCACTCATCATACACACCCTGTCCCCCACACACCACATACACTCACTCACACCCCTCTCCTAATACACTCACTCACACTTAAACACATACCATCTGAGTGACAAGCATTTTCACTTCTTTTTTCACTTTTTTTTTATTTTTTTTTTATTTTTATGTCTTAAATTTGTATATCTCATTTTTTTGCAATTTGTTTTCCATTTCTGTGTAATAATATTGTAAAAACAAGTTTGTTAAAGTTAATTAATACGATATGGAAGAGTGGGGTTTCCTAATACAGGCGTTATACGCCTAAAAGAAAACTCCAGTCACTAGTTTGTAAGAATACCTTGTAAAAACAATAAATAAATATTATATTATATTATAATTAATTATTTAATTTGACAACCTCAGTTGACAACCTTGTTATTTTCCGTAACCATAGCAACCTGGTTGAAAATTTTCATTACGGAATTTCTGGATTCGCTCTCCACGCTCAAGGCCCGCGATAGAAGCTATGCAATTGCTTAAAAACCTGTTTGATATTACTCGTTACTAACAAGATTGATATGAACGGTAAGGAACATTTTAAGGAATAAACTTCTGAAACATGATAAATAATAAGTGGATTCTTGTTCATCAAATAATTAAAATCCCGAAATGTTAAGGTACTTCTGTTACTGACCGTACCACCGCAGGTAAAAGTTTACCTTATTTTTCTCGTTATTTGCGGGTAATTGCCTCTCGTCTTGTGATTTGGGATATAAGACCCGGTACCGTCCCTGTAGTGGGAATAAAATTAAGGTTAATAAAAATAGGAGTCTGAATGACTTTGTAACCCCAGTGAAAAGGGAAGCGGCTTTTGTTACGGGTTGCGGGTTCAATTCCCAGAGGTTATAAATATTTAGAGTACTGTTCTTTTCTGTACGTTTGGTTGAAATATAGGAGAGATCCTTGAATAGGGCAAGGTTACGTCGTAAGGAAAAACTAAATAGGTGTAAATACATGGGCTATGGCCGTAGGAAAAGCATTGTTCCTCTTGAATGGTTATAATTATTATCATCATCAGTCTATAATGTTCCCACTGCAGCAACTCAGGCCTCCTCTCTAGGAGAGAGATGAGTTATCACCACGCGGGCCTAGTGCGGGTTGCTAAATGTCACATGTCTTCGATTTTTTTGGTTCTAAAGCCTGCAATACATGTTGGCCGAGCTTAAACCAACGCGAGCCTAGACAAATTGACACAAGGCAAGCGCTACTGTCTACACGTTTGGCAAGTTTAAAGGAAGCCAATGCAAATGGCCAATGTAGACGAGCTTTGAACAGACGCCCACATGTTGGGCGCTGTTAGTTCTTATTGTGCATTGAAACAATATGGGCGACGACGTCGAAATTAGCTCAGCCGCTTTTTATCTATTGCTGTATGTTTTTAGGATTCCAAATAACTGGTTAATTCTGGTAAAACTACAAAAACTTAAATACATCGTAGCATTTGTAGAAAGCGTTTTTTTGTACGAGTGCCTACGATGGACGTCAACCGCATAATAGCGCTCGGACAAACATGTGAACACCATTGGCCGAGCGCGAGCGAGTGCCTTTGATTTGTGCAGAAAAACCGACACCGCTCCGAAGTGAGGCAAGTGGTCGCGAGCGACTGCAAGTTATGACAAGCTACGCCAAATGAGGTCTATACACTTTGGCGCTCGTCTTCACTCGACCAACTAGGCGAGTGACACCGAGCGATAGCAAGACAAGGCAACTATACCGTCTACATGTTGGTATTGGCCTTCACTCAACAACGCTCGGCCAACATGTATTGCAGGCTTTAGACGTGCCAGTTTCCTCACGATTTTCTTTCACTGTTTTGAGAGAAAAAAAAGAAGTCAAACGATTTCAGTGATGAAATGAAAACAAGGTCCCGTAATTGTATCCGAAAATGTTTAACTGAAAACTATACATTTTAATTGTGGTCTGCCTACATTTACGTAAAGACATGTTTCACCAAACTGTCCCCCGACTGCCATTAAAATTTGGCAGCGGTACAATGTAAAATATACCTATCTATTAGTTTTAATTTTAGTGAAGTATGTACTTAAATATGTATCTTTAATTATAGTTCAGTGCTTGTGGCACATCTAATTCGTTTATGAGACATGCGGTGCTAACCTGTAATTAATTGTTACACTAAGTTTAGATATTATATACTTACTTTAAATGTTATCAGTGTAAATAATAGGGGATCGGACAAAAAAAAACTAATTAGTCCGTCAGATAGATATCCAAAAATTATTGGACACGTATTTTTTCTTTTTTCACGTAAACTTAAAATGAAGACGATACAGTGCTTCGAAAACTCGTGTGACGTCATATTATATGATAGTACATTTTGACGACACAAGTGACGTTTCAAGCCCCACTCCAAGATCTTTGACGCGTTTTATCTTCGTAATTTTTTATTGATTTGATAAAACAAAAAATACGTATTCAATATTTTTCGATAATCTAACTTACGGACTAAACAGAATCATATATTTTGACCCAGTCCGATCCCCTATTGTTGGTGGCCATGGCTATGGGTACTCCTAATAATTTCAGGAAATATCTTAGTCTTGATTCTTATTTAAAAATCACTACGAGGTATCAGCTCACTTACAAACACATTAAGTCTCTATTTCAAGACAGCTTGACACGGTACCCTAATTAATAACGAAACGATCTTTCTTATTTTGAATTGTAAAGCAATATTCGACTCCTTAGAAAGGCATATAATAAATCCTTTATTTAAGGGAACGGGACGAGACACAAGTGGTGGCTGACTTCTAAACGCAACTCACAAGAGCAAAGTCACATCTGTTTGCAATGAAACCCGGTCACTATAACCTAAAGAGACCCTTAAAACAATTGAGAAGTTTAGACAAAAACAGCAATAAACATTCCTGTAAAAGTATGAGAGGCAAGCTGTACATGGTGTTTTGGAGATTCTGGAAAGGACAGAGGGACAGCTGATTTGAGACCGCAGAAGAGCCCGGTCGCTAAGCAGCTAAGAAGCTGGTTAAAAGATCACACTCAATTACAAGCGGAGAAATGGTGGACCTCGACACCAGGATGTAGGCAATCCAAGGAAGCTATGCCATCCCTGGATATATAAAGCTGACCAGGCGCCTTCTGCGCCTGGACAGAGATAGCCTGCGTCTGGTGGCGGGGACCATCACTGGACACTGTTCACTGAATAAACACTTCCACACCCTAGGTATCACTGACAGTCCCCTGTGCAGACCATGCAGAGGCGGAGGAAACGGTGGCGCATTACCAAGATTCGTGAGGAGACCCTTGGAACACCAAGACCACCCTTGCCACCCAGGACATCCGTTCTGAGGAGACCGGGAAGTCTGATCTGCTTCTGGAGGGAGGTGAGCTGGTTGGAGTAATACATGGTCCACGTCAAGGACTAAGTGCGGAAACCCAAACCCCGTGATAGTCATAGATAGAGCCCGGTCGCTGAGAAAATAAAGTCCTAGGACGTCCTAGATTAGACTCGTGAAGTTAGGGTAGTCTTGGTACCAAGTCGCATATTTCAGTGGAGTGTCGTAAGAGAGCGATTAATATTTAATAAGTTAAATATAAGTGATAGCAGTAAATTTAATTACAGTCAGTGACGAGAAGTGTAAGAAGAAAGCTGAGACAGAGGCGACAGTGGTAAAATGTGTAGTATTCTGTAAGTGAGTTACAGACTAATCTATTTCAATAAACACCCGATTAGTTTTTATTATTATCTACTCTTAGCTCATAGTAGCAGCTTGGCGGTAACACAAAAAAACTGTTAATAAATCATTCATTTCAGCATGATGGAGCAACTGCTTATATTATCATCACCATGTAGGTATATTATTATCTCATGTGTTGTCAACAATTTAGATATCCACCTGATAAAACTCTGCTAAATAAACTCACAAAAAGGTTAAGTAGAGCAATTCAGGAATTTCATGATGAGACAACAAATGATTACCTTAGTCAACTGTCAAGTAATGGCACATCTGATTACTCACTATGGAAAGTGACTAAAAGCTTAAAAAAGCCCATCAGTCACGTTTCACCTATTCAAAAACTAGATGGCGAATGGGCCAAAAATAATGAACAGAAAGCGACTATATTTGCAGAACATCTAGAGCAAACTTTTCAAACGAACAGCGAGGAAAGCTCTAAAAATATAGCACTGGACGCGACTAACCATGTCCATGACAACATAGAAATAAAACTTGTTACTCCAAAAGAAGTTAAGAACATGATCAAAAATTTGGCCAAAAGGAAATCACCGGGATACGACCTAATCACTGGAGAACTCCTACAAAATCTACCACGTAAAGCAATTGTGAAACTAACAACCCTCATCAATGCCACATTTCGATTAAAACATGTGCCTAGTATGTGGAAAGTTGCTGAAGTTATCATGATTCCTAAACCTGGAAAACCACCTCGAGAAATAACATCATACAGGCCTATATCACTCTTACCAATTATATCCAAATTGTTCGAAAAACTACTACTCAGGCGTTTAAAACCCATTATAGAAGACAGAGAATTGATTCCCAACTACCAATTCGGTTTTAGAGAAAAACACTCCACAATAGACCAAATACACAGGATAACCAATGTAATTGAAAAAACATTAGAAGATAAGAAAGTTTGTTCTACAGTATTTCTAGATGTAGCTCAGGCATTTGATAAGGTATGGCATGGAGGCCTAATATATAAGTTAAGTAAAATGCTCCCAAAACAATTTGTGGATATTTTGGAATCCTATTTAACTGAGAGGACATTTAGAGTGAGACATGAGGATGCTTATTCAGATATCAAACAAATCAAAGCTGGTGTACCGCAAGGAAGTGTTCTTGGACCTATCCTGTACCTATTGTACACCTGCGATATCCCTGAAACCAATAACAGCGTCATTGCTACGTTTGCAGACGACACGGCTATCATGGCTACAGGTGTCACTCACACAGAAGCAGTGGAGAAGGTACAAACTGCCGTCAATGCCATCACCGATTGGACAAAAACCTGGAAAATAAAATTAAATGAGTCTAAATCGACACATATCGACTTCACAAACCAAAGACCTAATTATACACCAGTATATATTAATAATCGTGTAATACCATACGAAAATACGGCAAAATACTTAGGCATGACGCTAGACGCAAAACTTCGCTGGAAGGCTCATGTCAAAAAGAAACGCCAGGCGTTAGACCTACGCTATAAAAATATGTACTGGCTACTTAGCAGACATTCTACCTTGTCAGTGTATAACAAAGTACTTTTATACAAGCAAGTACTCATGCCTGTATGGACATACGGCATTCAACTTTGGGGATGTACAAAACGGACTAACGTTGATATCATACAAAGATTCCAAAATAAGGTACTTCGGGCTATAGTAAATGCTCCCTGGTACGTTAGAAATGATGACATCCACCGAGACCTTGGAGTGGATCTTGTAACTGAAGTTATAAAAAAACACGCCGAAGCACACGAGCAGAGGCTTCTTCATCATGTGAACGTCGAGGCTATCCAGCTACTTGACACCACGGACATAGTGAGGAGACTAAAAAGAACTAAACCATTTGAGTTAGTTTAGTAAAGTTAGTGTAATGCAGTGCAGTGCAGTGAGTGCTTCGCTACGCTTAAAGAACACGAGAAAAAAGTGTCTTTCAACTTAATAGAGACTATAAGAAAAGTGCCAATGGACACATTCTTAATTTTTTAAGCTTTAGCAAATTAAGTTAAATTTAAATTACTTATTAGCCTCAAGGTCTAGATTGTAATTGTATGAGTAACCGTTTATTAACGAGTACTTCATAATGAAAAAAAAAAAAAAAAAAAAAAATGTGTTGTGAGTCCATCTCCTAATTCCTACCTGGGTAGATATCTGTCCTAAGCGTTTGCTCAGGGAACGGAGACAGCCAACTGCTACACTCTACACTTACCTCATGCATACGACATGCACACTATACACTAATACACCCGACTATTGACTAATGTTGACTTTATTCTAATGGGCCTACTACACGCTCAAGCTTCACCACACTTTTCGTTCACACTTCACAGTACATCGCGCGTATGGTTGGTAAAACTGTATTACCATTACAAACCACACGCGCGATGTACTTTGTGCACCGTGTAATCGCGCAGGCAAGACTGTGGGGAAGTGTGAGCGTGTGGTAGGCGCATAACGCACCACAAATTGAAGGCCGAACCGTACTAATCAGATTTTGATTAGAACTTATATCCGTATTAAAACGAAAATTTTATAAGCCTGGGGTAATTTAGGACACACTAGTTAGACTGGAAGCCAACTCAAACGTAGTAGAGATATAGTGGATCTAAAACGCTAATTGCCATACCTTCTACATAATTGCTATTTAAGGCTGATGTTCCAGGGTAGCCCGCGAAATTCAAATTTTCTTAAGTTTTTAGCGATTTGCAGGCCAGTGCTAGGTTGTATGTTAGTGAAAATATGATTCGCGGCTGTGGCTCTCAAGAATGACCTACTTGAAGCGTTGTAATGATGATTTTGATGATTATAATTCTGTAACTGCATACGTCTTACAGCCGCGAATCATATTTTCACTAACATACAACCTAGCACTGGCCTGCAAATCGCTAAAAACTTAAGAAAATTTGAATTTCGCGGGCTACCGTGAACATCCACCTTCATGAGACTTATCTAGGGGGATAAAGCGCTGGACAACCATACCTGGATGGAGCTCAAAAGTAGTACAATTTCAACATTTACTTTACCAACTATGTAATGCGGAAAAGTAATAAGAATCAAGAGGGACTTTGGTTTTTGTGAGCTTTTTTGTTCAGGCCCCAGAATTGAGAATAGAGGAATGTAGATAAGTCTGTGAAATGACTTACAATGGCGAAAGCACATGGCAGAATGAAAAAGAGGACTATTCTGCCTTACTCTAATCTTTTCCTAACTAAGATTTTTCCGTATAACATTCAACCATGAATATTTTCTTCCACCCTTTACAAAAGCACCCCTTGTGCTTTTGTAAAACCTACAATGGCAAATATTATTAACTCCTTAAATTAATATTCTTGAGAAGTTTCAACTAAATTGATTCACGCCTAGCCAGTTTTATTTCTTTCATTACAAGGAATGTATTGGGATGTAGGTAGCTTATTTGTATCGATTACCGGGTTTAAAACGTCACCATATCATTTGTTGAGTAGTAGTAAACAATAGATATTGAATACTACTGTGGTATATTTTTGTAATTTACTGATAACAATTTAAACAGAAAATTTTTGCGATTTTTACTCGCCTATAGCACCCGGGATAACTCAAAGAATCTGACGATACCACACACATCAATAGTTTAGAAGTTTTGGTGGAATAAAGAAATATACTCTAATGGACCCCACGTCCAAAGCGCATGTTTTACGTACAAGTAGAAATATTATTCAACCCATCCCAGCTCCCGAGAAAAGTCAGCAACCCCTTGGAAACTGGAAATCTCGCGGAGTAGTATTTAATATTAAAACCACATTAATATCTACATTGTTCCCTACTTTTCCTATACCGTATGACTTTAGCATGGCGGTCTATCAGTGACGTCACAGCACAAAGGGTAACCGGAGCCGCGTAAAGTAGGCCATGTTTGTGGAACGACACTTCGCTGGAGAGCGACTCTATGAGTCTATGCACGGCTTAAATCTACAGTCTATGAGCCTACTCGCTTTGAAGGGTTAGGGAAATCACGTGGTGAATTGCAAAACAAGATAATACGGGCCTCTAAATTCAAAATGATGGGAAAGCTGATAATCCAGACACAAAATAAAATGACGACAATAAATTGTTAGGACATACGGGTATATGTCCTTACAATTTACCGAGGCTGCAGGTTGTTCGAAAGAGATACCGCGGCTGGAACATGGGTGGTTTTTAGTCAGTAGAAGTCTGGAACTCCATTCTGCTTCGCCCAAAACGGAAAGAGTCATTTAATGACTACCCACACAAAAAAAGGGCCGACTCAAGTCTATTTTTGAACTTGGATCGAATGTCGTTGTCATGACTACAGGGAGACATCGCTTACCAAATCAATCCTAGAATGGCCACAATTGGCGAAACTTAGACTAAGGTAGGTATTTCCTGTAAATAGACGTATGTACGTTGCCTCTTACATCAGCCATCCTTGTGAAACCCATAGTGGCATTCTACTTTATTCAATGCTAAAGATGCTTTTTGTCACTGCAATCAATGTTATAAACTAATTGTAGCTGTCAGTATGTCTACTGGGGCGGAATGTAGGCGTATCAAGTCCGACTTCATTTCAATCTACGAATATGAGTACCTACCAGTGTATTATTATAAAAGTCGTTACTGGTTGCTATAAAACTTTCGCAATAAATGAAATGCCACTGCACACCATCTGCCTAGCCTTTTCCAACTATGTTGGGGTCAGCTTCCAGACTAGCCGGATGCAGCTGAATATCAGTATTTTACATGGAGCTACTGCCTGTCTGACCTCCACAACCCAGTTTATACTAGGTACTACGATACCCTTTGGTAAGACTGGTTGTCAGATTTTCAGGTCACTGACTACCTGTAACGACTGCCATATATGGCAGCCGAGACCAACAGCTTAACAAAAGCTTGAAATGCCACATCAGTAAAAATAAAATACTATTTGCAGTAAAACTTTGCTCATACTTTAATTTTTAAACCTCCCTTTTAAACAACCGTTCCAAAAGGTCCTCGTCAACATTTTCCAGTCACATAATAAATATTCATTTCAATTAGACTTTTATATTTTTAAATCTATTTGCCAATTCTGATTGGTAACGATGCCTGGAGGCAATCCAAATAGCTATGCAATATTCAGCTCTATCTGTATGTGCAATAAGAACGTCTGTATGTACAATACTTTTGTGATTTCTTTTTGCATTTTCAGATCGCTCACGGAATGGAAAATGGTTCGGAAGCTTTAATAACATTCGAGAATTTGAGAAACCATTTTAAAATGGAATCGACGGATAAATTCTATGATTGCAAATATTTTCAGGGTAGAAATCAATAAATTTTTAAGACGAAATAAAAACTAAAGAATTAGAGAATAGCGATCCTGTTTGTAACCGACTTCCAAAAGAAGAAGGTCAGCTTAAATCAAACATATAAAAATTATTTTTCACTTTTTTGATGTTTTAATTCGGGGTATTCATAAAAATGTTTTTCTTTTGAACGTTTCTTTTCAATGATTTGAAGATGTGATTTAAAGCTCGTGTATTCTATTGTTTTTGTTCGGTATATATATCTATTTATGATTGAACCACATAGCCATGGGCTCCGGGCGTGAATCGTTGATAATCTTAAAAACTATATTATAATAATTATTGGGCGGAAAAATAAGGTAACGTACGGTCGATCTAGGTCCTAGGTATTAAATAAACAGCCAGTTAACTTGCATGTAGGTACACACGGCTACACATCAAGCTATACATTTCCAGTAAAAGCTGGTCTCGCATTGTTTATGATTTCCGTACAATGCGAGATCAGCGTAAACTGGAAATGTATAGCTTGATGTGTAGCCGTGTGTACTTTTAAGATTACACAGATACATTTAGAGACTAATGTCAAACGATGAGTTGAACATCAGTAGCTTAATGCCAAACGGTTTATAAAACCAAATCGCAATCAATATTGGCACTGTACTGGAATTATAAAGATTTCTGCGTGTATACCAAATAGCTAGTTCGAGAAGCAAAACCGTATTTATCTATGGAATCAAATAGAAATCTGCAGGAAGCTTCAAGCGCGGAGGAAAAGCACACGTTTGTCTTTCGTTCCTGTCTCAACAAAGTGCAGGAGAAAATAACATAAATACACACATCAAAAGTGTCTAGGGATCAAGCATTTTTATGCGGATTTCTTGAGATTGAGATGTGGCTTTGTAATAAATTTATGATTTTATAAATTTATATGGATCCTTTTTGGTGCATTTCATAATTTGAATCAGGAACTGTTAATCAAATTCGAGTAAAAGATGAAAATCAGCTGTCAATATGTTCCCTATAAAAACATACAACGCATTGAAGACATTATTAGTGCTACTGTTTCCCTACTACTGATTAAAACCAACGTTATTATGGAGCGGCGACGTCATTTAAGCAGGGAAGAAATGCTCAGAGCCGTGGGAATGATAGAAGCTGGTTCCCGGCAACGTACTGTGGCTTTAGCTCTGAATACAAGTCAAAGTGTTATCAGTCGACTTTGGACACGTTACCGAAGCACTGGTACCGTGGCTGAGCGCCATGGAGGACGGTATCGCTGCACGACACGGAGACAAGACCGATACATTCAAATCTTAACTCGAAGAGCTCCAACAATAACCGCCATGATGTTAGCCGTGAGGCTTCATCACTCTTCAGGGAACTTAATTAGCGACCAAACAGTCAGAAACCGCTTGCATGAAGTGAACCTTCATTCCCGAAGACCGCTACGGGTACCACCTATAGCAATGCACAATCGTAGGATTCGATATCAATGGGCTCTTGAACACAGAAATTGTGCAGAAGAACAATGGCGTTTCGTGTGATTTTCTGATGAGTCTCGTTTTGGTATGAGACCGGATACAAGACGTATACGACACTGGAAAACCCCTGGACGCCAACAGCGATTAAAATCCTGCCAGGAAGTCCATCCTTATAGTGGTGGAACCATCATGGCATGGGCGGGTATTTGGATCGGCGGAAGAACTGAGTTGATTTGGATCAGAGGCAACCTCAACGCTCAAATTTATGCTGAGACGATTGTATCAGACGTCATCGTTCCTCTACAAGTGCAAATCGGTCCCTTATTTCAGTTAATGCATGATAATGCACGACCGCACACCGCAAGAGTTGTAAGACAGACTCTCGCCGCAGCTAACATCAATGTCCTGCCCTGGCCTGCTCAGTCGCCAGACTTGAACCCGATTGAGCATGCATGGGATATGCTACAGAGAAGAGCTCTGCCGAATATGGAGGGTATCCAGTCGCAAGAAGACCTTTTTTTGTTGTTGCAACGAACATGGGCGGCCATTCCACAGCGTGATTTGGATGAACTCATTTTGAGTATGCCAAACCGATGTTCTTGTGTTGTTAGTGTTCGCGGTAGAAACACGGATTATTAATTGTTTAAGTTACCCAATAAAATTTTAAAGAAAACTGTTATTTCAGTCTTTTTTTCGAACTTTAATGTTAGTGGTTCAAATGTCAAAAATCCCTTTATTAGGAAAATGGCAAATTTCTTTATTAATGCAAAGGTGACTTGGTTTATCGTTACTGTGACAAACGAAAACACTTTATTTGATGAATCCTTAAAGAAAATTTTAATTAATATCAATCAGGAGAAAAGTTATTGCAAAAATATATGTTGATCCCTAGACACTTTTGATGTGTGTATAAGAAAACGTTCTGTACAACATGTTTGGCTTACGTTGCTTGTCTTGTTGTAAGAAAAATAAACATTAGGTGCTTTGTGTTAGCTAAAACAAAAATGTTTAAAGTAATAGTACTGTTTGTTGCTGGGGATTTTGTTCCGCCACTTCTTCTTCCCAGTTACAACACAGTAGAACACTAGAAAGTGTCGAAGGATGGGCGTTTTGGGAGACTGTGTCTTGAAAATAAATTTTGGCGTTAGAACAGTGTTGATTATAATTTATCAGCCTAGTTTGAATAAATGACTTTTGTTTGATTTGTCTTGATTTGAGCGCGCTTTAAAGTAAAAAAAAAACATTTTTGTATTTATCACTAATAATTTGAAAACCTATTTTTGTTTCTTCTGCTGAGTGTGTAATCCTGGGTTCGATTACAGTAAAAGTGTTATTGGGTTTTTTATTTTTGTCAGTAGCAGCCAGAAAGTCAGAATCTGCGCCTTGATAATGGGAATTGGCTCGCCTTGTGTTGCCTTAAACATAACTAGAGAAATGTGGGTGCACTATTAAACATAACTAGCGAAATGTGGATGCACTATTAAACATAACTAGCGAAATGTGGGTGCACTATTAAACATAACTAGCGAAATGTGGGTGCACTATTAAACATAACTACCGAAATGTGGGTGCACTATTATACATAAATAACGAAATGTGGGTGCACTATTAAACATAACTACCGAAATGTGGGTGCACTATTATACATAAATAACGAAATGTGGGTGCACTATTAAACATAACTAGCGAAATGTGGGTGCACTATTAAACTTATCTAGCGAAATGTGGGTGCACTATATGTGGGTGCGCTAGGGAGCAGCGGTGACCCAGTGGTGGCGGCCTCGACTTACGAACAGTAAGTCGTGGGTTCAAACCCAGTCAGGCGCATTACTTTGTGTAATTTATTTCATCACCGCTGCTCTCAAAACGGTGGAGGAAAACATAGTGAGGAAACCGCCATGTCCTAGAACCGAAAAATTCGAAGACATGTGACATCTGCCAATCCGCACTGGGCCCGCGTGGTGGATTATAGCCCATTCCCTCTCATAGATAGGAGGCCTGTCCCAGCAGTGGGAATATAATAGGCTGATGATGATGATGATAGCGAAATGTGGGTGCACTATTAGGTACACCTCTGCCCTCTAACCCTTCGGAATTACAGGCATGATGTTATTTTATGTTCTTTTTCGGTGTCTTTATCTAAACCATTTAAGAGGAGAGAAACACAAAACTCTTTGGTAAAAATTAAAAAATCAACAAATACATTGTGTAAAACAGAAAAGCAAAGCATTACCTAACTATTATAACTTAGTCACAGTTTCCTGCGGATTTATTCCCTTTTGTTTCACAAGCCTTTGTTAGGTATCGGTAGCGAAGCCGGGCTGAAAAGCGTCGCGCTGAAAAATGGACGAGTCCAATCTTTTTGACTGAAATTCGAATGAACTTCCATTAAAATCTTCAATGAAAAACTGGTAGACCACAGTTTCATTTTAATTAATACAATCTTCTTTTGTTTTGGATATAGAATGAAAAGATGTGTTCTGCTTTTGAAATTGGATTGTGATAATTATCTTGTGTTCCTTGCAATTTCATCCCATGCAGTGCTATTATGTCAGTGTTAACTGTTAAGGTGAATGGCCAGTAAATTTTTTCCGTACCTCAGTAGGCTTAGTAGACTTTGTTGTCCGTCTGTCAAGACCCTATTTTTCAGGAACGCGTAGAGGTATCAAGCTGAAGTTAATATCAAATACTCGGGAACAGTGAAAAATATAACAGCCCGAGAACAAACGCCATCAATATACTTCTAGTGAAAACACCCATCTAGTTTTCTGCTTTTGAAATGTAGAAAGAGGAATCTTTTGCGCTCTAAAGAGCATAAGAGAGTTCTATAAAAGATAAGCGAGGTCTAAGCTAAAACTACATAAATAAAGTAACTTAAAATTCAGACGGTAATGTAACCGTGTTACCGCGAGTTTCGTGTCCATGTCTAAACTGCCAGCCACGAGGCAGAACGATATAATTTAATATTTTCTGCTGCAGCCAAGTGCTTAAATTGCCATCGGAACCTTTATTAAGCACAAACATATTATGTTTTAGCTTTTTGAAGGAATTTTAAATAACATCCATCATCATATCTTCCTGCCCTTGTCCCATGGTACTTGGGGTCGGTGTAACACGTTTTTTCTTCCATTCTGATCTGTCGAACGTAAAACTATCATTTAATATTTTTTCCATCACATTCCACACACAAACCATCCATCTTTTCGTTACTTTTTTTCTCCCTCTTCATCCATCAACATTTTTTCACATGAGACTCATCATCATTCTTTTGTACTTATTCTAATTCATTGAAGTGCCTTCTTCTTCCATAACTCACCAAAAGTCGCCATGTCGGAAGTCAGCCCTTGTTGGAAAATGAATAAATACAAACATAAAGTCATGCCTTTTCCTCTTGAGACTAGACAGAAACTACAGAACATACTCATTTTGCTTCATCCCCGTCCGGTCATACACGAACGCCCATTACGAGTACTACGCATCTGTCCTTTCTGAAAAACCTCACAAATAAGGAAAGAATAAATCATTTTCTTTATTTTATCCATGTCCCACTCTTCGTTGACCTTTATGATATACGAACGTAAATTGGAGCATACATAAAGTACTCGTCTTGAAAGCTATAAAAATATATTCTGACTACTGGTTGTTTATATAATTAAAATGGAATTGCATTTTTATTATGGCTTCACTATTACGGAACGGAGCGTTCGAAAAGGTCGACGTATTAACTTTATTTTCTTTTATACAACGCGGCAACGTTATCAAATTAAAACTTCTGTATTTTTATTTATAACTAGACTTTCATATAATTATTATGGTTTCCACTATCCCTTTGATAATAATCTCTGAAATATGATTAGACTTATCAATAAAATAATGATTAAGAGAGCAGCAGTGGCAAAATGATGGCGACCCCGACTTACGAGCAGTAAGTAAAGTTTGAACCCAGGCTGGCGCATTACTTTGTGTAATTTATTTCAGCACCACTGCAGCACTGCCCTCAAAACGGTGAAAAACAACATCGTTAGGAAACCAGCATTTCCTAGAACCATATAGGTATTCGAAGACATGTGACATCTAACAACACGTACTGGGCCCACGTGCAGGATTATAGCCTATTCCCTCTCATAGAAAGAAGGCTTGTGTCCCAGCAGTGGGAACATTATGGGCTGATCATGCTACATAATTTATTATGCTATGCTACATATCCAAAGCTAAGTCCACGTGCAAAACGAACTTTTTTGCAGTCTAATATTAGGAAAATATATTTTCCACGAAAAATAAATATTCAGTTTCCGTAGAAATGCCAGAATACAATACTTATTTACACTTTTTTTTTTATGTTTGTGTAATCATCAAATTTTAATCGGCGGCGGCTACCTCTCGCGTCCGGCCCTGGTGCAAGCCATGGTCCAGGGAGGCAGTCCGGGCGTCGGGAGCCACGTGATGGCTTCCGGCCACCGTAGACGCGGGCCTGTGGACGGTGAGTAATGGGCTAGCTCGTCGTCCGTCCGTCTTATGACGACAACAGACCGTGTCGAAAACATTTCATTTCTTCTTTTTTAATTGCAAAATGAAAGAATACATCTTAGAATACATTTTAGTCATTCAGCCACAATCTTGTTTTCCCAGCATATTCAATTCTCCATTCAACCGGCTACAATCTCCCTAAAAATTAATAAACAAGTTGAGACATGGCTCGTTTTTCGTACTGCCTGTAATCTGTGGTTTAATTAAACCGTTCCGGTCGGTAACCGGCGCCGCGCCGTATTCCGTGTCGTATTAAGTCCGGATTATATTTTGCATAGATTATGTTCTAGCAGAGACTGCAGTGCTGCGGCTGATATATAGGTATCATAGGATGTTAAGATGTAAAACATACACTGGTATCATTGGTCTTGGACTGAACTTGAGTCGGACTTAAGATGCCGTACATTCCGTCCTATTAGGCATATTGACAGCTACAGTTTGTTAATAATTTGACATAAACGCCCACTTTTCTATACAGAACGACATTATAGACATCTTAAGTATTGATTAAAGCAGAAAGAAACTATAGGTTTGAAAAGGATGGCTGATGTAGAAGGCAACCAACGGCTCAGCTAGCATTTCGAGACATAGAGGAAACTCGATAACATGCGTGGTCACCCATCCACGGACCAACCTCGGTAAGTGTGGCTTAACCTGAAGAATGACCCAGCAGAATAGCGGATACGCTTTATAATGTACCAGATAAAACTGTTGGAGATTTCATCTTAAAAATTGTCACGCGTTACGCATTGCCTAAATATGCGTTTGCAACACCCTAAGTAGCAATATGCAATTATTGTCTATCAGTGTCTTCGACCAATATTTAAATATTTCTCACCCCAGAGACAACACTTGTATTCGACAATACCTATTACAGATTTTATCAGACAATGCAATTTGCAGTCTATTTTATAGGGTGTAAAACTAGTTTGGATAAGGAAAACGGCTAAACCAATCCCAATAGGATCACACCAGTTATTATGGCAGATAAAAGTCTGAGATTGTTATAGGAAAACAGCGTTCGTAGGCAAATATATAAACATTAGTTTGTATGATATCTGACGGTAGGCTTTGGCATCCATTTTCGCAATTTATTTGTGAACTTTGGATTTTCCTTATTTTTCCGCAGCACATATATTTGTATACTCATACCACTAGCTTTTGCTCGCGGCTTCGCTTCCGTTATGTACTGAAGTTGAGCCACGGTAACGTTATTAATGTAGCCCATAAATAACACTTGAAGATAATGTAGCTTCCCGTTAATGAAGTAATTTTATGAATCGTATTAGTAGTTGCATAGTCTGTACATACAAACTTACAAACGAATTCTTCCTATCTTTAGTTAGATGACAGTATAGATGACAGCCGTTTTCCACACAGCTTTTCAATCAACTATGCCACTTTCAGACTTCTGCTGATTATCCTCATTTCTAAGACTATCCATTCACGTAACACCACACAACCCTCCTAACATGCTCAATTGCTCATTTCAGGTATGTTGGTTATTGATTGCAATTAGCACATACATCAGCTTAGTTAGATTTAGGTAGTCAGTCTTACCTCCGAATACCAACAACCTTCTATGACAATACCATTAGTCACAACTCACAATGCATTAAATTGATATTCATAAGCTTTTGTAGTCTTCTATCTAATAATATAAAAGCGAGCTCCCGAGTTCCCGCAACACAGTTACACACAGAGTCTGATGTTAGGCAGCGGTAGTTGTTACATAAAACGAGTTAATTTGTCACAGCAGTTAAAAGTTTCGAAACTAGATTCACTACGTAAAATGAAACGCTTTGATCTCAACACACGTAACAGTTACAGAGGAATAATTGGCTCTCTCGTGTCGTTTTCAATTAAAATAGTCAAAACATTTGATATATTTTTTTTTTTGTATCACTATTGTTTGTTTGAGCTTTTTTTAATTGCTAAATGGACCTGACTCACGCCGGATGAAAAGCGGTGGAAAAGGTCTATGATGGAACGAGGGTACGCTGAAAATACCTGTTCATTCTCTTTCTAGGCCGAAGAGATAAATGTGGGATCTACAGATGCTGGCAGAGAGTACTTTGGCTGTGCTCATACTAAATGTGAAGAAGTCCTGAGTCTAATTCCCAGCTCGGATGAAATGCTATTGGATGTTTACATCAAGAATTTTATGTAGCGACTTGAAGTCTAGAATAGGGTATTTCACCAAAAAAATGTAATTAGTCCGTCAGATGGATTTTCAAAAAATAAAGGACACGTATTTTTTCTTTTTTCACGTAAACAAAAGATGAAGACGATACAGTGCTTCGAAAAGTCGTGTCAAGTCGTGTGACGTCACAAGGTTAGTACGTTTTTACTCACAAAGTGATGTCAAAAGCCCCCACTCATGATCTTTGACACGTTTTATTTCCGTCAATTTTTATTTATTTTAGAAACCAAAAAACACGTATCTAATATTTTTCGATAATCTAACAGACGGACTAATTAGATTTTTTGGGTGAAATACCCTATTGTGCCCGGTTGTTAGTAATCAGCTCGCCTTCTATAATGTGAGACTTATACGTAACTGGCACAGCTCCTGCTTATAATTTCCGAGAAGGTAAGCAATAATGTTGGAATTATTTTATTACCTAAAAAAATTGAATAAAAAACACCCAAGAACATAGGCTAGCTAGGGACTAGGGGTCCACTGGTCCACTCCACCTAGTCTTTCAGGACATCACCAAGATGTTGTTCGACTCTTCCCGTGATGAGAGAGAGGGCTGGCCATTTTTAGTAAAAAAATCAGCATTACAATCCAACGCGGTAATGTTGCCAGCCGGGTAATAATGCAGTTGACAGCGATCTAGACGAATTTTTGCCGCCCATTTTTTTTGGGATCGTAAAACGTATCTCAAAAAAAATTATCGGGTGTATACGAAAAATTTAAGTCCGAGTATCACACAGTATTTTACCAAGGAGTAAGTAATTTAATCTTAATCAGCTAAGTCGTTGCAGACTTTCAAAGTAGCAAGGAGAAAATGTTATAACTTCATCCAACTAGATCTTAAGCTAACAGATGAGGTACTTTTAGACACAGAAACTTGAACCAACTTGAGTTTGTTCCTTTTTACCCGACTACGGCAAAGCCAAAGGAGGGTTATGATTTTGACTGGCTATGTATGTATGTATGTATGTATGTTTGTATGTATGTATGTGTGTATCTTCATCTGTTCCCTCAAAGCTTCTAATCTACTTAACGGAACTCGACATATGAGGTATCGTTAGAACCGTCTAAATTTTTCGCTGAACATAGGCTACGTGACGTGTCACAAAATGCGATTTGGCGCCCTCTAGCGGACAAAAAGTAAGGCTTAAAAAATAAAATTGGAGATAAATACGCCGTGTTTGGTATCATTTGAAAGGGCCTCACTTGTGCATTTCCAAAACATTGTTCAAATTTAAAATCACGCCCTCTAGCGGACAAAAAGTCAAAAGTAAAAAAAAAAAATTAACACCAAAATTTAAATAAAAAAAGTAAAAAACTAAAACCCGACTACGACAAAAAAAAAAACGACGCTGAAAAAGTATGAAACAAGATTTTCAGGATAGAACAAAAAGAAAAGCCGTAGTCACACGTTATAGGTACCAACCTAAACACTTTAATACCGTGTGACTACGGCTTTTCTTTTTGTTCTATCCTGAAAATCTTGTTTCATACTTTTTCAGCGTCGTTTTTTATCTTTTTAAAATTACCTTTAATTATGCCTGCATAGATTTTTCTACCACTGTTCTTCTTCTTCTTCTATCTTGTTTTTCACGACACAAAAACGGAAATATTTATTTATGAACAGATTGAGTACCTACCCTTTTTTTTTGGAGTGTGGGAAATCATCAAAAGACTCCTCCCGCTCTAGGCGGAGTGGAGGGGAGTGTCAGACTTTTACTGACTACAAACCACTCATATTCCTTCTTAGCCCTTTGAGTCCACGGTCGCAGTATCACTTTCGAACAACCCGCAGCCCACAATTAGTACCCCTGTCTTCGTCATGCCATGCAGCTAGTAGAAAATACTTACTCACAATATAAATTGATCAAGTAAACCGCTTGGGACTGGTCCCTCATCTGCCTAGTTTTTCCAACAATGTTAGGGTCAGCTTCCAGTCAAAATGGATGCAGCTGAATATCGTTAAGAGGGACTAGAAGAGTGATGAATATAAATGTTGATTGATTGAGTATTATGGAACTCCAAAGTTCGAAATACTGATGTACGGTATTCAGAAAGTTTGTGAGTACAAATGACGTGAGTCGGAATGTACGGTATGACGAAGTACTGAATTCATAATGTTCGTTACTCCGATGTACGTTACTCCGAAAGTTTGCTATGACGAAGCACTCTATACAGAATGTTTATTATTTCAAATAACCCCAATTAATGATGATGAATTCGGTACCTAGCACCTGTATAGAATCTTTTTAATACCCAAAACAAAAAATTAAACGTTCAAATCAGAAATATGATTTGCAAACATTTCCCAAAGTTCCTAAAGTCGTTATAAAGAGCATCCGAAGCGAATTTAATTAATTATAACAATTTCTGAAGGCTTGGGTTTGTTGACCTCTGTTAAACAAAAGGGAAACTGTTTAAATAGACGGGTAAGCATGATTTATAGAGCTTCCCTATAGAAATGGTCCCAACATATTTTTTATGTGTCTTCTGTCTAATATTTCAACGTTAAATATGAGGTATTTCTATGTTATTTATTATTTAAAGTTTTTTTTTTTGTTTTAAAATATTGCTTCTCACTTCTCACGATAGGTAGCAGCACTTTTGCACAAACACAATCGAAAACCATGTGAAGTTTGTTTCTTGGTATATTTTGTGTTATCTATTCTATAGGTACTAATATTATTATTATAAAAATATAGGATATGTTTGTAAGTTTGTATGCAGAGAGTAATCTTATAAAATACTGAACCAATTCTAAATATATTTTTACTTACGGGATATTTTTACTTACGCATTATCCCCGAGTATCATAGGTTACATTTAAAATGTTATTTCCGTACATCACGGGAGTGAAACCGCGAGCAAAAGCTAATGACTATAAACTTTGCAAAGTCATAATTATGCATGTCATTTGAGTAAAATAACATCGTAATATTTATAATTATGTCGATATAGCTCACCCTAATAACTCATAATATTAATTGCCATCGAAATATAAACAGACATGCATTATTTATTATTTATATTATTGAGAACTTAAACGTGTTACTTTAAATATTTCACGTGTAGTTTGATACAGGTTTAGTTGTATCACTTGACACGTTGGTGATGTTTAATGCTGCTTATACTTATGAGATACAATTTGAGTTATATCATCATTCACAATTGATAATTGTAGGGTTTTTTTAGTGTCACTACAAATTGTATTGTATTAATACGCACAAAACTCATGTCATCAATATTAAATGTGTCAAGTGTTATAAATCGAGATAGCCTTATTTACACGTACTTGTTTAAATTTAAGCTTTAGTTCAATTTAATATAACTAAAGACATATCAGTATACACAAAAAATATCATCAAAATTAACCAAAAATGCCACTTGTATCATTAAACACAAAACTTATTTCTCTTTCTATAAGAGATAGAGTTATACCGATTAGATAGAAAAATCAAATAAAATTCAAGCTTCAAGATTGTATACAGAACTCAAAACTGCTACAAGTCGAGTTATATCACTTTTCACTAAAGGTACAGATTTGACCTTGAACTCTAGTCAATGTCAATGCTATTTACATAAAAACATACACGCGTACCCTAATTTCGGGGTTGTTTGGATAAAAACCATAAAATTATTTTAAGGTAGGTAGTTTATGACTACGTGAAAGTCATGTATGTAATTTTATTGTGTGTTGACACGAAACTGTATTCTTGCAGAAACGACACGACAGCTAGACAGAAATCGCCGTGTTTATAACATTAAAGCTACCTTATAAGAATTTAAACGTCTTCCTCATTTTTAACCGAATTCGAAAACGAACGTGTTTTCGCGTCACTGACTTCAGAACTAAAGTTACTTTCCGCGTTTTAGTTCTTCTTATTTTTAAAGAGGTATTATTAATAAATTTTTGAATCAGAAAGAATTGCTCATGACATTTCAGAATTTTACAACAAAGAGACTATTATACTAATAAGACTATTACGAAAAAACTCTGTATAGGTACATTGCCTACTACAAACATATTCAAGTAATCAAACAAGAATAAAATTACGCCATTCGTTTTACTTGCCTAGGAATAAGTAGGGCAATTTATTCAACAAAAGAATCTAGCCGTATCTATACCTGGATATAAATATTCAGCGCAAACCTACATCGGGAGCGTTATTGTGAGATCTAACACCGGCACTGCGTCGGTACCCTGAAGTATTCCGTTTGCTTCGCTGAACGCTGCAAATTCTGAAGGAATTGTGAAATTCAGATCTAGGAATTGGATCTGATTTTGAAATGTGAAAATAAGACGTGTGGAGGAAGTTTGAATTTTGTGATATTTGAAAAATAATATTATTATGTATTGTTATTGTTCTTGGCATCGTGCTGGCAGTCTTCTGGGCACGTTTTCGGATAAAAGCAATGTGTACTTAGAAGCACTTAGACGCCTAAGTTCCATGTTGTTTATTTAGTTAGTTCGTTAATTTTACTTAAATTAGTGCTTCTTTGAAAATATTTAGACGACAGGCAGGCGCGTTCTTGTTTCACGCACGCCTCATTGATATGTCAGCAAAATTGCAAGGGCCCGCAAGGGGACCGCCGAGGCTGCGGGTTGTTCGAAAGCGATACCGCGGCCCTGGCACAAAGGGCTAAGAAGGAACATGGGTGGTTCTAGCCAGTAGAAGTCTGACACTCCCTCCCACTCTGCATAAGAGCGGAGAGTCATCTGATGATTTTCCACCCAGAATAAAAAAAAGGGTCAGAGTCGTCACGCAATGGGCGCCAAAACACGGGTTGAGATTGACGAGATTGACCGGAGAAAACCGGACGAAATTAAGAGTGTAAGGCTATGACTTTGTCCAGCAGAGGGACCATATTTTTAAATAAAATCATACGCTTCGGATATTAACCCCTGCATTCAACCTTGCCTCTATATAATATAGTATAGAAGAAGTGCAGCTATAGTTTTCCTATATACACATAATACCAAAATCTAACACTATTTCAGATTCACTGCAGGTTGTTGAAATCTCGTTGGTAAAACAGCTCAGGCCACGCTCAGGGCGATGCAATCCCAACTATTGGCTATTTGAACGACCACTACAATCATACTGTCGCCTTTCAAAAGGGGTTCATATGACTTGAACTCTATTTCCAACGCCCCATTCGAATTGTGTGTATTGAGGGTAGTTGAAGATTTTGAAGAAAATCTTTTATTTGCGCTGAAACGTTTTAGGTTTAGATTTTTAGAATTATCAGAATGTCAAATTAGGACTAAAGATATTAAGTGAGCGGTAGTATTATAGTTAACTGGCAAATCAGTCAAGTAAAGATTAAAAAAAAACAATTTGATAATGGCGCCCACCATGGGTCAAAATAAAAGTTAACCTAAAAAAAACAATAGGAATTTTCTTCTTTAATAATCCAATATGGGGGTAATATTATGAAGGTTATTAGTCATTCTACGCCCATAATGTGTCGTATAAACGAGAAAATATGAGTAACGGGCGGAATATTAAGTATTAGGAAAATTACCATCTACCCTCATCCTTTTATTGGCGGTAATGTCATTAACAGAGGCAATTTAGGCTTTATCAAACATACAAACATGGTCTCCGAACAACCCATGATTGTTTTGTTCAGTTAAGTTAGCTGACGTCCCGCGGTTTCACCCGGGTAGATCCCGTTCCCGTGGGATTACAGGGATAAAAAGTAGCCTATGACATTACTATGACAAGAATTTTTAAAATCGGTTCAGTAGATCCCGAGATTACCCCTTACAATTTAATAAATACACAAACTTTACCTTTATATAATATTAGTATAGATTCATACTTTTTAATGCAATTATAATAGGATATTTCACCAAAAAACTCTAATTTCTAATATCTCTACTCTAATATCCGTCTGTTTAATAATCGAAAAATATTGGATACGTGTTTTTTGTTTTATCAAATAAAAATGGACGATAATAAAAACTGTCAAAGATAATGAGTGGGGGGCTTGTGACGTCATTTTGTGAGTAAAAAAGTACTAACCTTGTGACGTCACACGACTTTTCGAAGCACTGTATCACTTCATCTTTTGTTTACGTGAAAAAAAAAAAATTGTGTCCACTACTTTTTGGAAATCTATCTGACGGACTAATTAGATTTTTTTGATGAAATACCCTATTGCGTACACCAAAAACTTTTATGGAGGATTAAAATTTCAACACAACTCATGTCTCACCGAACTTCTCTGATTCCTTTCTAATGACGCCACACAAAAATATTTATAAACATCAACCATTTAAACTCAGTTTATCGAAACTGGGTCAAACTGGGGTTCCGAGAAATTCAACGGTGTGTGCCGTTCAATTTCGTGAAGGCAGCCTTACTGACATCCCAGCAAGCTCAGCCAATCTCAGGCACTTCCGGTGGCACTTGTATTAGAAATCAAATTGCTTCTGATTTAATAAGTCACTCGAGTCGTACTGATTGGTAAAGCGTTTGTTAATTTGTTGTGAATTAAATGTTTGGTAAATTATGTTTCATGGTTTCTAATTATTAACCGACTTCAAAAAAAGGAGGAGGTTATCAATTCGATTGTATTTTTTTTTTCAAAAATAGATGCAATTCCTTAACATAAAAATGTTTACTCCAAAAATGTTTCACACTGAAATAGGGTATTTTACCAAAAAATTCTAATTAGTCCGTCTGTTAGATTATCGAAAAATATCGGATACGTGTTTTTTGTTTTCTCAAATTAATAAAAATTGACGAAGATGAAACCTGTCAAAGATCATGAGTGGGGGTTTTTCACGTCACTTTGTGGGTAAAAAAGTACTATCCTTGTGACGTCACACGACTTGACACGACTTTTCGAAGCACTGTATCGTCTTTATTTTTTGTTTACGTGAAAAAAGAAAAAATACGTGTCCATAATTTTTTGGAAATCTATCTGACGGACTAATTAGATTTTTTTGGTGAAATACCCTATTGTGTAGCGTTTGGCTGCGGGTTGTTCGAAAGAGACACAGCGGGCTACGAAGGTACATGGGTGGTTTTAAGTCAGTAGAAGTCTGACACTCCCTACCGCTCTGCCCAAAGCGGGAGGAGTCATTTGATAATTTCTCAACCAGACGTTTACGTTACAATACACACTTTCAATCACCATGAATTTAAATCATCGTCCTGCCTTTTACATCTTCAAACGTAGTTAAGGTTATGCAGAGATGTACCCATTAGTACAGCCACATTTAGCTAGTTATGGCGAATCCATTGACATAAACCAGACACGAATTCAACCTCTGTGGCTGCTACTGAGAAATTCCTGATTGAAAACCCCCAATATCACTTTAACCGACCTGGGAATCTAACCCAGGACCTAGTGTACAGCGGTCACGCTTGCGACCACTGGACCAACGTGATCATCTCAGTCAAATTAAACGCACAATTTAAAAAAAATCGGTTTTTTCCTCATTTTAAAACACCCCTAACCAACTCTAACCCTACCATATCCTTTTTTTTTTGGGGAGTTGGGAAATCATCAAATGACTCCTCTCGCTCTATGCAGAGCGCTCGGGAGTGTCAGACTTCTACTGACTAAAAACCACCGATGTTCCTTCTTAGCCCTTGTGCCGAGGCCGCGGTATCTCTTTCGAACAACCCGCAGCCCCGACGGGACCCTATCATATCCTCAAGTACCTATAAAAGAAGATAAGCTTAACACTATGAGTTAGACCCTTAACATAAGGTTCTATAAGGATTAATTAAAACTTCCTTACTTATTAAAGCGGTCTCGATCTTGGTAACACATATCTCTCTTTGCCTTTGTGAGTAATTTATGTTACCGTAATATCGTGTAGGTACAAGTTTCATTCCTGTGCTAGAAACATCCTTACATATCCTTATCCTTACATAGTATAAAACAAAGTCGCTATTTTTGTCTGTTTGTTTGTCTGTATGCTTAAATCTTTAAAACTACGCAACGATAGATAGAGTGATTCAAGATAAAGGTTTTAGTATATAATTTGAACGACATCCACGCGGGTGAAGCCGCGGGCATCAGCTAGTACATTATAAGTCTATAACATTCCCACTACTGGGAAACAGACAGTCTTTCGTGATGTGCTATGAGTAGACCATAATCCACCACAGCTTAATACTGACTGGTAACCTAGCTGCTTGTCACAATCACGACGTGCAAGCTGTTAACTTTTTTTTTGTTGTTCCGCCCTGTTCTTTTTTTAAATATTTTTGTTATGGTTTTTTTAAGAAATTTTGTATGCACGTCATGTATTTGCGATAAATAAATATTTATTCTTTCTTTCACCACGCGGGCCTAGCCTAGTGCGTGTTGCTGGCTGTTAGAATAACAGTTTTTCTTTTCTTTCTTTGGATTCAGCATGGTAATAAAATTCAGAATGCCCATTAACAAACCGACCATTTTTTATAAACATAAAACCAAGGTCAACAAAATAAGTTGAAAAGGTGATAAATCAAACGAGCAATTTCCTTGTAATATTGTTTACAAAAGTTCTACCCAAATTCGAAACCCAAGGTCACGAAACAAAACAAACGTGTATTTTGACCTTGACCGAAGAAACACCAAACAGTAATAAAACCTATTAACTGCTAATTTATTTCACTTGAAAAGTTGAAGGTAAGCAAAGCAGCCCACTAGAACCTTTCCATGTAATTTAAAGTCCCTGCAAAATCAACAAAATTTTCACCGGAAATTTTTCCTCAAGTAAATTAACTCAAGGAAGTCAACTTGAAATATTTCTTCAGGTGTTAAAATTATAAAATCGATCGTGTTTTCATTAGTCGATAAAGTAACTTAAAGTAACTTAACAGTAACTTAAAGTAACTTAACAGTGCAATTTTATCGAAATGTGATTTTTTTGTTGGTTTTACGAAAAGTTGACGTATTGGCGTGTGGCATAGAACTCAACATTTTGTGACAATTTTATGCTCTTAAGTGACCTTGACCTTTACCTGAAAAATAAACAACGGTACCCGTAAAGATTAGCCTAAACAAAATCAGTTTTACTACTTTGTTTACTTAAGTTCTTCATAAATTAGCACTTAATGGGTAAACATAGTTGAATTAAGGTTTGGTTAGTTTATCGGTTCAAGGTTAATGGGCTTGAATTAACTTCTAAGTGGAATGTTATGGCAGGAACAATTATGATGTGACTATAAATAATTTACTCAAGGCGGTGGAGCCCAAAAGACGGGGTACGTGTTTGACCTGCATGTATGCCCGTTTCTTTGTTGCGTCATTACTGCTACATTTTTTTTAAATTTGTACGATACATTCGACAAGTATTCTTGATGTTTTATTTTTCAAATGGTCTGTAGCCAACACAAAAAGTACAAGTCACGTAATTTTCAAATACCCGAAGGCTATGACGTCTTAAAATAGTTCTAACTTCTTATTCCAGTGTAGGAACGTGACAAAACTATACAGGGTGTCTAGACCCATCTCTTTTCCACACTGGGTTAAGAATAAGTTAGGATGTGATAGTAGATCTGACCTTTTTTTTTGTAAAACCTTTTTATTTTAGGTAACAATCAAAACCTTACAACGGCAATAATGTTACAGCAACGTGTCACATAAGAATTTTACCCGAACTATAGGATATAATGTAAACACTCTATTTACTTAGGACGACCACCCTTCGGAGTAAATCTGGGAAAACCAATATTTCATTCTCACTTCACTAAATCTATCGGGAAAAAAATGTTACGGATATTCCTTTGAAGATTGTGTATTTTATTTATCTTCGCATAAAATGTATGTCATCTAAATTTTCTTGTGTGACGCTAACGAAATCCTGATTCTTGAATATCTTTAATCTTAGCTTTGGCGTGAAAAAAATTCTGGATAGTAAAATCAGTTTGTATTTCTAAAAGTGACTGGCTCATACGATGATGTACATACATACTAGCACTTTTGAGTATGGCCGAGTAAACTCGGGTTCTTCACTCAGGCGAAAATTTTATACGTTTTTGTTATTGTTCAATGGACCTGCTCTTAACTTCGATCACCACTGACAGAAAACTACGGATGAGGTCTATGATGGAATGAGTGTGCACAGTAGATGCCTGTTCACTATTGCTTTGATGACAGACGGGTTAATTGTGGAAGTTCCACACTTTAGCTGTGTGCATAAATGTGAAGGGGAAGCGCTGTTTACAACATGTCTGAATATTAATGAAGTATGAAAGTTATCCTGTTAAACTTTCTCAATGCATCATACTATTCAACCAGAGTTAAGTTGCAATCGGCAGGGCACATTGCTCGCAAAACGCATGGCCGATGGGGCCGTAAAGTTCTGGAGAAGCCACCGCAAACCGGATAATGTTGCGTTGGAAGACCATGCATGCGAGACGCATGCCATGGGACCGGTCATTGTGGTGACATGTGGGGGAGTCTTTGTCGTCTTTCGGCTGAAATGATGATGATGATTTATCATTGACATTATAAACGGTCCCAATAATTGTTCTACTCTTTGACACTAAATTCCGATTTCACTGCGGTCGCTGAAATTCCAAAAGTTCGTAAAGGATAATGACTAATTTTGTATTTTATATTAAGTTGTTTTATATAAACTCCTTAAAAAATTGTATAACAATTTTTTCGTGCTCGCCAACCGAAATACTTTTCAATTAGCCTCAACTTTTCCTCTGGGTTACGTCATTTTCATAATTTAATTTCAGCTGACCCGACTCTACCGTTTGGCCCTCACCGAAAATACATTATCCCATTATATCAGGCAGATGTTGGCAAATGTGACATCTGTCAGAAACCACATAACAGGGATGTATTGGAGTGTCATTATGTTGAACTGGACAATACAATTTTTGTGATGGAATAAAGCTTCGGTGACTTAGTGTGCGTACATATAAACTTTATTTGTGAAGTTCTCCAGAAAGGAAAGATGCGTAGTACTCGCAACCGGCGCACGGTGGGCTGAAAATCGGCTTTCATAGACTTAGGCATTTTGTTTTGTAAGTGCCAGTTTTTATGCCGGATATCACTTCTATTAGTTATAACAATATACAAAAATGACACCAGAATTGATTCTGCACAAAAACGAAGGAATTATAATTTTTTTACGAAAATTTTGTATGGAGCTAGTATGAAAAATCGAAATATCTCTAATACGGCAGGGATAACCGTAATATCCTTACAGGGGGTTATAGTACTAATTATTTATGATTTTTTGACATACGTTACATAATGTTTGAAGATGCCGTTTTTTTTTTAAAAATCGTCAAAATATTTTTATTTATTTTTACATATGAAACGTTCCTTTTAGTATTTAAGTTGAAGAATTCAGAGCTTTAACAACTCCTAACATAAAATAGCATCACCCCTATAGACCTGAAGGATTAGACAGAGGTGTGCCCATGCTGTCGCTTCTTTTTGAATGATAGGGGAGTGAAATTGTTAATTGATCATACCCTAAAAGTATGATTACAGCATAACCCCGGACACATAATAATAATAATATCCTTAAAGCGGGTTATAGTACTAATATTATTTGATTTTACTTAGGAAACTTTTCAAAACGATCCAATAACTGTGTCAAAGTTAAGAACATCGTTAGGAAGCATGCTTTTTCCCCAAATATTAAAAATATGTGAAAAAAAATAGACTGTTTATATACTTTTTATCGATAGGTAATTTAAATAAAACAGAAGTAAGTAAATATTTTGTATAATTGAATTTATAGCACTTAGATATTATTTTTGTTTCTTCTGTTTTATTTAAATTACCTATCAATTTTAATTTCAATATTAAATAAACTGTTTTTTTTTAACTTAGAATAATAAATTGCCGGCACTCTAGATCTAGAACAAACTCGTCCTCTATAAGTAGGTACTTAAATGCGTTTTTCTTATTGTTTTTTTTTACCATCGTCCTTATTTTGGTGGTCTGAATGATTTCTGAAATTTTGTCCACCTATTTTAATGGGACTTTATATATACAGTCTATTTTTTTTCACATATTATCGTCTATCTATCTATATAAATAAAAAGAGAAGTCCTGACTGACTGACTTACTGACTCATCAACGCCCAGCCCAAACCCTTGGACCTAGAAAGCTGAAATTTTGCACAGAGGTTCCCTTTATTATGTAGACAAGGAATAAGGAAGAATTTTTCGATATTCAACCCCTATGGGAGTTAAATAGGGGATGAAAGTTTGTATGGAAAATCGTCATTTTCACGCGTGCGAAGCCGTTGGCAAAAGCTAGTTCTTAATATTTGGGGAAAAAGCATGCTTCCTAACGATGTTCTTAACTTTAACACAGTTAATGGATCGTTTTGAAAAGTTTCATATGTAAAAATAAACAATATTAGTACTATAACCCCATAAAAGAATATTATTAATATATATGTCGCCGCAAGAATGTCATTCGGCTAAGATAATTATTCAATCTCATTGATAACCAGCTTATATTGATGAACCTGCCATCTTGTGAGATGCTGGCACAATTATTACAAAGGTCAATAGTGCGACAGTGCCATCTATTGACTTTTCTGCTAAAACCACCACTTAAATAGATGGAATGTAATTAAATGTTCCACAACTCGAATAGTAATTTATTAAACAGAAGTCTCTAACTAGAACTATAGTTAAAATTAAGATAAGCTAATGTCCCGCCGCGTCATATATATTATTATTATTATGTGTCCGGGGTTATGTTGTAATCATACTTTTAAGGTATGATCAATTAACAATTTCATTACCCTATCTTTAAAAAAGAAGCGACAGCATGGGCACTTTGACACTGATATTCAACTATTTGGTATTGTTGGAAATCTTACAAGATCAACAAGATACTACACACCTCTGTCTAGTCCTTCAGGTCTATAGGGGTGATGCTATTTTATGTTAGGAGTTGTTAAAGCTCTGAATTCTTCAACTTAAACACTAAAAGGAACATTTCATATGTAAAAATAAATAAAAAATTTTGACGATTTTTAAAAAAAAAACGGCATCTTCAAACATTATGTAACGTATGTCAAAAAATCATAAATAATTAGTACTATAACCCCCTATAAGGATATTACGGTTATCCCTGCCGTTTTAGAGATATTTTGATTTTTCATACTAGCTCCATACAAAATTTTCGTAAAAAAAATATAATTCCTTCGTTTTAGTGCAGAATCAATTCTGGTGTCATTTTTGTATATTGTTATAACTAATAGAAGTGATATGCGGCATAAAAACTGGCACTTCCAAAATAAAATGCCTAAGTCTATGAAAGCCGATTTTCAGCCCACCGTGCGGCGCGGCGGCGGCGTGCGTGTATGAATGTGGATGAGGCAAAAGGAGTATGTAAAGATCGTAGCAGGTGGCGTTCTGTGGTTTCTGCAGGGGGCGTGAGTTTATGTATATTATTATACTTATGGTTGCAATCCTTGAGGATCCTCGACGGACAGATCTACACTACATTTGAAAAACATACCTACTGCTAGTCGCTATTAGCGTTGAAAATTGCAATGAAAGATTCCCGTTTCTTGCAATTGCCGTTGTATTTTTCAATGTAAGTTTCGTAAGTTTCAAGAACATTGGCCAGTGTAAATTACACGTTTTTTTCGAATAATACGGTAAAAAACGGAAAAATACGGAAAGATTCGAAAAAAACAGGAATCTTTCATGTTTTAAATCAACACAATATAAAATGAATCGCTGTTCGTTAGTCTCGCTAAAACACGAAAACGGCTGGGCCGATTTGGGTAATGTTTGTTTTAAAATATAAGTGGCAGTCCAGGGAAGATTTGAACTGTGAGAAAGTAGGTGGGGGTGGGTGGTAGGTAGGTGGATGGTAGGTAGGTGGATGGTAGGTAGGTGGATGGTAGGTAGGTGGGCGGTAGGTGGGTGGTAGGTAGGTGGGTGGTAGGTAAGTGGGTGGTAGGTAAGTGGGTGGTAGGTAGGTGGGTGGTAGGTAGGTGGGTGGTAGGTAGGTGGATGGTAGGTAGGTAGGTGGTAGGTAGGTGATTGGTAGGTAGTTGGGTGGTAGGTAGGTGGATGGTAGGTAGGTGGGTGGTAGGTGGGTTGTAGGTAGGTGGGTAGGTGGGTGGTAGGTAGGTAGGTGGGTGGGTGGTAGTAGTAACAAAGAACTTAAACTATGTTAGTAGGCTCAAAATACATATTAAAAAAATAAATAAAATTAACTGTGCAATACAATTTGTTAGTAGTACAATAATTCGTACTGTGAATTTTTCACTGCAACTTTCGTAAAATACGGAAAAAGTGAAAATTTCAATGCAACATTGGAAAGATTCCCGTATTTTTCCGTAAGATTCGTACTGTGAATTTTTCACTGCATCTTTCGTAAAATACGGAAAAAAACGAGCATTTGTAATTGACTGGGTAAAAAACAAATTGAAACGCTATTCGCTTTATCGTCTGATACACTGATAAATAATATAATTATTGTCACACGACTCCATTTTCATTGTTGACACGCAGTTTTTTATTTATTGTATGTAAGTTTTTTATTTTAGTTTTCTACTTTTTCACTTAACGTGTATTTTTTAAATTTAAGTAAGTGTTTCTGGACCTTGTAGCCTGAAACACAGGTTCAACATAGTTCAGGCAAATATGCAACTGTGCTCTATTTTAATTGTTAAGATATTTTATTGTGAATGTGTCCGTTTTATAAATAAACTAATATTATATATTAATTTACTAAGTGGCCTAAAAATGAAATGAAACCTAACGTGCTTCCAACCAATTTTGTCTACCCTACTACCTGCAGTAGCCGCTTCATGCAATTAGCTAATTAATTTTGGTGCTTGCCGAAGGTAGGAAGATACATAAATAATGTAGACTAGCATTACCTCGATACTTACAAATGTAATACTGCTTGTGAGATACTTTGTTTGTTAGTTCCGGTACTTTGTAGCATTAATAGTTTTAGAGAACCTGGTTCGACGTACTTTTGGCATTTTTTTTTGCCTTTTCTGTCCCGCTGCATGGCAAAGGCCTCCCTCATTCCTGTACCATTCTTCATCATCATCATCATCATTTCAGCCCGGAATCACCCACTGTTGGGTATACGCCTCCCCTTAAAAATAATAATAACCATGATTAACTGAAAATTACTGTTACAGTCAGTTATTTAAATTACCAGTAAATCAGTTAAGCGGATCAATTTTATTGTATTTTCGTTAAATATTCCATCCTAAAACCGAAATGCAATTTAAAATAATTGTTAATTCTGAATAAATACAAGCGCATTTTGGGAGTACATATTGAGCTAATCAAGTAAATGTATTCTCTGCAATCATTAAAATATTGTATCGAAAAGCCAATTGTAATTAAGATTGTATTACTATACATGGTCGGTACATAATAAATATAATTCTGAACAATAAAATCGGTCTAAATTGAATCGCATTTACAATACTGTCAATGTTGTTGACTAGTACCTACCTACTCAACAGTAAGAAATGCGTTAATATTGCAATTTTAAGTACATTATATTCTAGAGAAGTAAATTAATGAAAACAAACTTTAATCACCCATTCCACTTAGTAGATTATAGACCATGACCTATAACAGGTGCTATTGGAGTAATAGTTCTTGTAACAGGTATAGTAAAATGATTCCATAATTTTAATATAAATTTACTAATTTTAGGATTAATTATATTAATTATCGGTTTTTGATGTAAAAGTGTATACGCAATTTGGGTTCTGATTACAGGAAGAACAACTTACATTAAAATAAATTATGAATATATTTTTCCATGTTTTGTGCTCTCGAAACGGTGAAGGGAAAAATCGTGAGGAAACCGACATGTGTTAGAACCAAAAATTCAAAGACATGTGACATCTACCAACCCGCATTGGGCCCGCGTGGTGGTTTACAGCCTTTCTTAGAGAGAAGGCTTGAGTCCCTGCAGTGGGAACATTATAGGCTGCTGATGATGATGAATATTTTCCCGAAACGGTCTTTTTAGTGGAGTTCGTGGCTTGATAATAACAGGTAGTCAGTGATCCACAAATCTGACATCCAGTCTTAAGCGGTAACGTTTTACCCATTACCTAAACTAACTGAGTTGTGGAGGTCAGATTGGCAGTCATCATCATCATCATCATCATCATCAGCCTATTCATATATTCCCACTGCTGGGACAGGCCTCCTATTTATGAGAGGGAATGTGCTATTATCCACCATGCGGTCCCAGTGCGGATTGGCAGATGTCACAATATGTCTTCGAATTTTTCGGTTCTAGGAAATGCCGGTTTCCTCACGATGTTTTCCTTCACCGTTTTGAGAGCAGCGGTGATGAAATAAATTACACAAAGTAATGCGCCTGACTGGGTTCACCCACGACTTACTGTTCGTAAGTCGAGGCCGCCACCACTGGGCCACCGCTGCTCTGATTGGCAGTCGCTCCGTGTAAAATACTAGTATTTAGCTGCATCCAGTTAGACTGAAATCCGACCCCAGTAAAGTTGGCGAAAGGCTGGTCAGACGATGGTTTATGATGGAAAAAGTGTATTACAAAATTAGGGATCCGTATAATGTAAAGGTAAAGTAAGGGCAACTTATTAAAATAAATTATGAATATTTTTAGGGTAAACAAAATTTTTGCAAAATTAATAACACAAGCAACTGGAAAATACCTCCCAAAAACATCTCACACCACTTGTTTATCTTGACAAGCGCCACAAAATATAATAAAGTCGAAATCCACCTTATTTAAATTCCTGGCGCGACGTCAGACGTCAAACAAAGTCAAGTAAAGTCACAACAATCCTTAGTGCGTGTTTACGTACAGGCGGGGCGTCGCGCGGCACGTGCTGCGTTTTTAATTCAAACACAATGACATTGCGATGTACGAAAAAGTTAACGATTTCAAACGTCGATTTTACGAGAAGTGATTTATCGCTCGTTACTTTAAAATGCAGCGTTAGTTGCGGTGGACCCGTCTTTCAGTAAATTAATAAAAAAGCACGAGACGAGCCTTTTGAACGCGCCGCGCGACGCCCCGCGTCTCCGTAATAAACGAGCCCTTATGCTCCTCACTTCCTGTACTAACTCTTGCAATGCTAATTTTACTGAAAAGTCTCGGACTTCCATATCTATACCTTGTATTTCTTGGCAGGCGACGAAATAAGAAACTTAATTTGAACGCCCGCATATACTTTTAAGTTTTCGTTGAAATTTTTCTCTTGGAGCTGCCACTCACATAAAACGCCAAATTACTGATAATAGACAAAGTAGCTACATTTTTGCTCGTTGGTCTAGTGGTCGCAAGCGCGACTGCTGAGCTTGAAGCCTTGGGTTCGATTCCTGGATCGGATAAAATGTTATTGTGGTTTCCCAACAGAAATTTGTCAGTCTGGCGAGCTTGAATTTTTAAATAGTTGATGGCAATACTCTCGTCCCTTGTAACATAGGACATTAAAGAGAACTGGTAAAATGTGGGTACTATTACGTTCACTTTTGTCTAATCCTTCGAGGATTACAGGCGTTACGTTTTCTCTAACATTTCGACCACTATTTAGTACCTAATCTTAAAATCTCGTCAGACCTATTCAGGAGTGAATAAGTATGTGCCCGTAGTTCGTATGTAAAAGAGAAATGAAAAGCCCGATTTACATTTATTTTCTAAAATACAATGCTCCGGGAAACGGGAAGGGAAATAGAAAGATTACCGGAGACACGTGGAATCTTGTGAAAGTGAAGACACGTGGAAACTTGTGACTTTGAACATAATATTCCTGACATTTGTATTCATAAGCTTTTACCTGCGACTGTGACCTTACTTCCTTACTTACGTACTATTTTTAACACAATTTAGTATGTTACTTAGAACGAAACCCGCAATAATGAAATGCTTACGTGATACTAATAAAAATATGAGCAAAAAAAAACCACTGATAAATAACAGAAAGGAACCATAACATTTCGTAAAAATCTCGCAACCCTTGCGCTTATCACAGAAAATGTGCGATAACTTTTAGGTATAATTAATTTCCTATACTTACAGTTTCGATGTTTACAATGTCGCGTCTTCGTAACCACCGAAAATAATTGTGTATTTTTGTCCAGATCACTCTTTTTGGAGAGTCGTAAATCATCAAATGACTGCTCCCGCTCTTTGCGGAGCGAAAGGGATTGTCAGACTTCTACTTACTAAAAACCACCCTTGTTCCTTCTTAGTATTTTGTGTCCGGGGACGCGAAATCTCTTTCGAACAACCCGCAGGTTTATCCTCCGAACACTTAATACCAAAATTAGCTGCCCAGCTAACAAATGCTACGAAAACTCCTTTATAATACGACATCATTAATATGTCATACACGACCGCGCCACAGGATTACCCACAATAAGCGTCCACCGAAAATAACCCTACCTGTTCTACTTATAGATCTAAACTAAATGACCCCATCACAGAGTTACGTCGGCGGTATATAAATTATTCATACACACACTTTCTTGTAAGAGAAAATTATTTACGAAAGCCTGAAACACTTTTGCTTTGAGGTTTTTTTTCTATTTTCGCTCAGTTTAGTTGTTTTTTTCGTTTCTTTTTTTATTTGATTATCGCCGGGAGTGTGTCGTTATCGAATTTTTTGGGACTCGAATAATTGTGGTATCTTCTCAAGAGCTCTTTGGAAACATTAAGATGAAGTTAGTCGGAGCTCATATAAAAGTTAGAAGCCTTTAAAAGATAAAGAAGAACTTTATCGTGTGTTTAACCTAACCTTATGTAAGAATTTTTATGCTTCCCATGGGCTTCCGACTTGGCTACACGCACTTCAAACTTTTACATCAGGTTAGGTTAACTACATAAAATGACTACATAGGCTATTACATAGACTATTATTACTCGACTGCATAGTAGAGTACCTATATCTCTGAGGCATGCTGGTTTCCTCACGATTTAATAGAATAAAATTATTTATTTACTACCTACTACCCTCAACCGTGTGTCACTGCGGGGGGCCTACTGAAAACCAGCGCTGAGTGTTTTACACCCAGCATATGCTGAGTTGGTTACCCTTTCGATAAGGGCATGCTCAGCGCAGTTGAGCTGTTTAATTAATTGTTAAGCTGTTTGTTGTTATTTGTTTATGTATGTGCTGCTCTTTTGTGTTGCTGCTGTCCATTAACGAATAAATACGTATTCTATTATCTATTCTATAATTTCCTTTACCGAAGCAAGTGATAATTTATACAATACGGAAAAATCAAAGGTACAGTGCGATCAAATTATCTTGGCAGGTCCGAACTTCGTGCAGGTCATTTTGTTACAACTAATGTATAAAAGTGTTATGATATTTATTTTATTTGTATCTGTCACTGTTTAAATTAGATATTTTCTGATCGTTTAAGTATTGGTTTATCTGGCAATAACAGTTTTCTTCACAAGTTTACATGCGTAAAAGTTCGCAGAGCCTATGTTCAGACCTGCCAAGATAATTTAATCGCACTGTACGTGTCTTGGGCTCGAACTCGAGACCTATCACTGGGCAGTCCAACGATAACACTACTAGACTATCATCACTGCTGCTTTATTAGAGGTTTCAATACAATAACATTTTACAAGCGTTTATTACTGAAAGATAATGAATCTGTCATGTTTTATAAACCATGACACAGAAATATTGCAGTGGCTACTAAACATAATTTTCAGAGTGAAATAAAATTTAAAAAATTTCAGAACATGTAACCACAGAGCACAGTCATAATCTTTTTTTAGTAGGTACATACTAAAACAATTGTTGTTACTGTTACTGTTTGTTAATTTGCCTATCAGATTCACAAATTAGGTACTCCTCTCTCGAAATTACCTCTGGAAAAGTACAAAAACAAAATAAATGTATTGTTAAAAGAGAACAAGAAATAATAAGATAGTCACCACAAAGAGTCCCTGGGAACAAATTAAATATTAATTATTTAATCTCATAACTTCATTGTATTAATCCAGAAAAATACTTATTGTTTAAATCTTGTCATTTAAATTCTGTGTCGGAACATAATTCGTTTAAATCATTTGTCGGTTTGAATTAAAACTTAAGTGACCTGACCTATATTATTGAAAAAAAAACAATTTGTTATGCAATTTCCTCTGCGGTTCATATTGTTTTTCCTACTGCCGGTCTTCTGGGCACGTTTCCGGGTGACAACGATTGGAGGAATACTTAGACGTCTAAGCACCAATTGTTTTCTTTAGCTTGTTCTTTTATTTTACTTAAATTATTACTTTTTTAAATATTAAGATTTTATTATTTTATATTAAAAGTTAAATTGTATTAAATAATATCGTAAGTAGTTGTTCCGGGTCTGACATTTAGTGTATGTAAGTTTAAATGTAACGCACCCGCGTTAATAGACATTTAATTAAACCAACCGTAGGAAGTTGTTTTATAAGAAGAAAGAAAGATTTCATCAAAGAGTCACTGTTCATTAAACAAACATGTATTTCGCGGTGTAAGAACCAGACGAACGTATCTACCAAAAAAATGAAAATCGTTTTTTTTTCACAAATGGATCTTAAAAGTGGTCCTACACGATGTGCCAAAACGACGTAAAGTAAAGTCAATACTTCACTAAATCAATAATAATGTACGTCAACCAATTTTTGAAAAAATATAAATATTTCTTATAAGTGCAATTATATAATATTTTTTTTTTATGAACTCTCTAATAGTATGTGAGAATTTCTGTATACTTCTTTCATTAGTGCAATTTATATTATCGTCTATATAACACTTCAAAGAAGTAAAATAAACACAGTTATTAGCTCTCCTGTAAAATTGACAAAAAGAATATACGTTCATCTGATTCTTACACCGCGATTTAACATAGGTGTAACAGATACCCCACTGCACAGAGGATGCATGGAGGCGGAAGAAACGCTACGGCACGTACTCCTAGAGTGCAGGAGCGTGGCAGACCACCGGGCACAAACTCTACGATCCCCATTAACTCTCCCGGAAGCCTGCAGCAGTCCGGGAAGACTGCTAAAATTTTGGGACAACCTAGGCTGGTTGGAGTAGGTAATATTTAAACATCACACACAATGGGCCAATCAAAAGGCTGAGTGCGGATAAAAGCCCAGTTAAACTAAACTAATAGGCCACATCGTTCCACTGAGTCTATTGAAAGCAAAAAACTACGAGAAATCCAGTCTTTTCCTTTACACTGGATTGCAGATTACAGCAACCACCTTTTATTTTATTTTCCCGTTACCGCTTCAAATTCAAATCCAATTAAAACTTTGGTCCCGGTTTTCGATTCACAGAAACTGTAGCTTTAATAACCGATATTATTTTCTGCATTCAACTATTACTACGAGGAAACCAGCTATTCAAGAAATTAAATACTTCAACTATTCAAACTAAATAAATGATCCTTCACTATGTTCCAAAATTTGTAAAGGCCATGCTTGTTATGAAAACCTGGTGAAAGTTGGTTCAGCAGGTTTACAAACCGCGATATTTTTTTGGAAGAAAGATCTGGCTCCGCTGTTAAAATAATATAACGCCTGTAATCCTCGAAGGTTTAGGCAGAGGAATACCTAATAGTATACCCACATTTCGCCAGTCATTTTAAGTCCCAAGTAATTGGGGGCGAGCCTGTTACCATCAACTGGACACGTATAGACACCGTGGCAACTACCATAGAGTCTATACGTGTGTACTGAGAAATTTCTGATGGAAAACCTCAATAATACCTACCGATCCGGGAATCAAACCAAGGACAGTGGCACCACTGCTCTCCTCTTAAAATAAACTAGCGCGACATTTTTCAGAGATTGTTATAATAATACCACGATTTGCTAAGTGTCTTTCGCTCATCAAACCAAAACACTTTCTGTTACTGGGAATTCCAATTACCTAAGATACCTTCTAAAGATGCATATGCATCCTCCAATATCCATCTTGGATTAAAATACCTATTTGGTACAGATTTAATCAAAAGTGGCGGCCAGAATAATGTAGCATAGCCTCAGGGACTTACAGCCATTTATAGTGCCGACTCGAGTCTATTTTTGAACTTGAGTCAACTGTCGATGTCATAACAACAGACAAACATCGCCTACCAAATCAATCCTAGAATTTCTTGCAATTGGCGTATCTTCTAAAAAGGTACTTCTTCCGTATATGTATATTCCCTTCTACACCAGCCATTATTTTTCAAACCCATAGTGCATTCTGCTTTAATCAATTCTAAAGATGTCGTATGTCACTGCCATCAATGTTAAAGATGTCTATAATGTCACTGTCAATGAGTCTAATGGGGCGGATTATGGGCAGGTTCTTTTTTATTTCTCGTAGCCACCGTGAACGGATCAGTGAGTAAATTTTTTTTTTTTGCTGGATCCGTGGATACAACTCGCCGGGAACCGTGGCTTATCCAATAGGATCCCGGGATCCGTGAAGACAATCCCGGAATGTAGGTGTGTCAAGTCAGACTTAAGTTTAGTCCACAACTAACGATACCAGTGTTAGCTTATGACATGTCCGATATTATCCCGTAATCCTTTGTGATGAGAACTTCAATAGGACTTGCCCTTTGCTCAAACATTAACGGTTGAAATACCTTTGTAGCTGTCCATATTTAAACAATGATACCTTTTGAATTAATTATAATTGAGTAATGAAAGATTAATCTGTGTTTGAGTTGTCCTTTGTGTTAATTATGGAGGTCTGGAGGAGGTTTGCAATCGGGTGGGTCTTACTTTGTGATTGGGGCTAATTTGTACTATGCTATGCTCTGTACTTATGGGCTTTCCTGTGTCATGTATGTATTATGCTTTATTGTATGTTGCGCTGTGCGTTGCTCGTACTGTGAGTTCTACCTATACTTAGATAGGTTAAGACTTACTTAATAATTAGATAGTTGTTCCGGGTCTGGGTATTTGTGTATGTGATTTTAAATGTTTGTGAACGCACCCACGATACAGGAGAAATTCCTAGTGTGGGGCAATATTGTACATGCTAAGAATAGATCATTAGTAGGTCCGGGGCTACCAGACTGTTCGAAAGAGATATCGCGGCCCTGAAACACAAAAGGCTAAGAAAGAGCACGGATGGTTTTTACTCAGTAGCAGTTTGATACTCCCTTCTGCTCCGCTTAGAGCGAGAAAAGTCATTTGTTGATTTCTCACCCTCCAAAGAACAAGGCCTGTGGGAACATAACCAACTCTGACACCAAGTTCGACACAAACTACACAGAAGACGAGACCGAATATTTGCAACAAAACAGTAACAAATACACAGTAGTCTATATTCATAACTATTGAAACCAATTAAGTTTTATTGTATTAAAATCAATGTCCCCGTTTTATTGTTATTGCTGGGATTAATTGGAACG
Organism: Diarsia dahlii; assembly: GCA_949775195.1. Taxonomy (NCBI): domain Eukaryota; kingdom Metazoa; phylum Arthropoda; class Insecta; order Lepidoptera; family Noctuidae; genus Diarsia; species Diarsia dahlii. The sequence continues at coordinate 10,026,318 of OX459212.1, forward strand.
GGATTAATGAACGAGCCAGTGCATTTCCAATGAATTGTTGATATTTAAAAAAATAGCTCTTAGCTCGTTAACAATTTTAATTAATTCTGGATAAACCATTGTTTTGCTAACACAGAACAAACAAAATCGTACTAATATCCTACAATATTATACATTGGAGAGCAGTGGTGGCCCAGTGATTGCAGAAATTTATTTCATCACCACTGCTTTCAAAACGGTGAAGGAAAACATCGTGAGGAAACCGGCATGTCTTAGTACCAAAAAATTCGAAACCATGTGACATCTACCAACCAGCACTGGGCCCGCGTGATGGATTATAGCCCATCCCTCTTCTCGAGAGAAGGCCAGAGTCCCTGCAGTGGGAACATTGTAGGCTGATGATGATGATTTTATACATTGGAAAGTTTGTGAGGATGTATTGATGTTCGTTACTCTTTCTTTTACAACGTTCCCACTGCTGAGACACAGATCACACAGACCTCCTCTGAATGAGGACTGGGCTGCGAGTTGGTGAATAATGATAGAGACAGAATAGGCATTAAACTTATTTTTCAATTCTTAGAGTCACTTTTAACATAATATATTATTTCTCTTTCAAATAAAAATCAAATAAAACTTCAGCATAATTATTTTCAACTTTTAATAAAACTGAAACTAAAATTCAATGTCCGTTAAAAGGAAATGATTATGCAGAAGGTTGAAAGCAATTTATTATTGAGCTGTGACGTCACAATAGTGGATGGACGACCTCAGGGTCTGTGGGATAAGATCTTTTAGACCCCGGTGAATGACAAGCGACCTAGGTACTTATGTAAGAAAGGTTTAATAGCGTGTGTGGTGTAGGTATTGCAAAGTGCTTTGTTAGTTTTAAATGGGAAAACCTAGTGGGGATTCGAAATTATCATCATAATTAATTTAAACACTCTTATGTTTAAACGTACACCTACACGATTTTTTTTTTTTTTGGATTTGTCACTATTACCTACTGAAACATTAACTAACGAAACTAAAAAAAAAAAAATCACTAAGTATAGTTTCAAAATGGTGAAAATGTAGAATGGATAATCTAGTTCACACTCAAAATAAAAAAAAGTCCACAAGTGACACAACGGTTTAAAAAAAAAAAACTAAATGTGGCACTCGAGACTGCCGCGGTAAAGCTATTGCATAGCATTTTTTATCAACAGCAGAACAGCAAATAATTAATTATTTAATTTGACAACCTCAGTTGACAACCTTGTTATTTTCCGTAACCATAGCAACCTGGTTGAATACTGAATCCTGAATATTTTTGTTAGGGAATCTCTGGATTCGCTCTCCACGCTCAAGGCCCGCGATAGAAGCTATGCAATAGCTTAAAATAACTTGTAATTATTTTGATGAATCCTCTCAAGTGCATTAGTATTCCTCTCATTTTCTCGGACGATGCAATTACGTGTTCGCCCCCACATTGTCTCATTAGGAGACAAGACATTGAGTTTCATTTTAAAATTAACCGATTTACCAGACTATTTAATTTCTAACCATTTGACCTCATAATACCGCCTCGTAATCACGCCTATTTTTTCTTATGGGGATAGGCAGAAACTACATGACGACAACTCTTTTTTTTTTTGGTGTGTGGGAAATCATCAAATGACTCCTCCCGCTCTGGGCGGAGCGGAAGGGAGTGTCAGACTTCTACTGACTAAAATTCACCCATGTTCCATCTTAGCCGTTTGAGTTCCGGAGCCGTGGTATTTCTTTCGAACAACCCTCAGCTCGGGACACTAAACGCCACCTGCTACGTTCCTTACATTCTCCTTTCATCTTGTTCTCGTACATACATCGGGTCATACACGCACGCCAGTTACGACGGGTCTTCTCCTTGACCTCATACTACTGCCGTGTTTCTTCACATGAGATTTAAATTTAAATTAAATAAGATGGAAAAGCAATATTACTACAGTTTTGCTTCTAAGGGTATTTCATTCAGCTCAGTGTCCGGAATGCGGAGGGAATTAGAATTTGTCCAGGATTTCCAAAATGTTTAAATAAAAAAACGTTTCTAAATGTTGGTGCTCGAAACTGTACGGGTTTAATGTTAATTTACATAGGAAACAACACTAACCCGGAAATATTATGCAACAAACTGTTAGCTATTAACATAACTGTCGTTAAAAAAACACAATATAAAATTCAGAGGTAAGAAAAAACCAGAATTTCCTCCGAATTCATTGTTATTTATTGATCTAGGAACCCTACCAGCCTACCCAGCTGTTCCCGAACTTTATAGACGAATCACACATAATGGTCTAGGAGTAAACGATTAATGGCGAACAAAGTCTTGTTTCCGTTGGAACTCGTATGTATACGTATAGCTATATGGGTCTCGCTCGAAATCGAAGGCTGCGTTCGAAAACTTCTTCGATGGATGACACTTCTTCTCGTACCAAGAAATTCGGAGGCGATAAAAAGTTTTTGTAATAAGGTCGTCCGGGTAAATACAGTACGGGCAATGCCAGTGAACTTTGGTTACTAAACTCGATTTCCCTCAAAAAGGAGAATGCTACAAAACCTGAAAGTTTAACGACCTATACTAACTCATACTATTAGATATGTTTCATACAGGTAATAATATTACCTACATAGTATTTAAAAATAACCACTTATTATACTATTTACCTACAAATAGGTTTTCCACCAAGAATTTCAAACATAGGACTTAAATCATAACGTGCGAAATGAAGGTGTACTATATTTGGTACACTTCTGCCTAACCCTTTGGTGGTTACAGGCATGATGTTATGTTATGTAAGCACAACTCTGCCCAACCATACGGGGATTCCATGCATGTTGTTTTTAACCTTTTGAGCGCCACAGTCACGTATAGACGACAAGCCGAACAAGCAAAAAAGTGCCCTAAGTCTACAGACTTAAGGTACTTTTTGGCTTGTCGTCTTACTTGGCCGTGGCGGTCAATGGGTTTGTGTTTAAATAAATTATCAAATCAAAATAATATTACGTTACAACAGCTCATACGCCCAATTCTATTCGACTTCAGAATAATTTATCCAACCGACTTTGATCGACTAATCAAATTAAGACCATTTATCCTTCATACGCTTATTACCCTAACGGTTAGGGTAAAAAGATAATAGATTAAGGTCTAACCTATTATATTTTTAAACCAATGAGCTCTTACCTACGCAGAATAATCCCAAACCAATCAAGTAAATAACAAAATTTACATGAAAGCTATAAAATAAAATAGCAAGCTCTCATAAACAAATGAGAGCAATTTGTTTGTTTATTCCACTTTCACGCATCAAATACTGAGTCGATCGGCGTGAAATTGTTATGGATTAGATTAGCGATCAGTTGGACAGACGGTTGACCTATTATGTTTTTTTTTATACAGGCTGAAATAATAATTAGATTCCCGGCTACCCTTGATCTAAAATAATATTGTAAAGTGATTTATAGTGATTTGGCGCTAGGTAATCTTTCAAATAATGATTTGATTAAAATAACATGGTACAGGCGCGACTGCTGATGAGGTCCTGGCTCCGATTCCCGGTCAGATAAAGTGTTATTGAATTTTCCATCAAGAATTATTTAGTAGCAGCCACGGAAGCCTGGATTTCTGCACGGAAAACTATTAGCGAAATATGTGAAAGGCAGAGGTGTACCAAGGTTAACTTAAACCTTCGGGGATTACCAAGCGCAATGTATTGTTATGTTTATAATCTAAAAATCTTCAAAATATTAATGAATTGGTTTTTATAGGCAAGCGTGTTCACTAGGCCGCAACCTCGCTTTTGACTGCGCCGTAGTCGGGTAAAAAGACGGAAAATGCCGTAGGGTACTACGAGTTCTGAATAAACCGTGATGCGTATTACACAGGCCCACTTTGTGTTCATATCTTTGAAAAGCTTTTATACAAATATTCTCACTATGAAGGTTGTATATTTACACACTGCCTATAATATTACACAGACATTTTAGCAAGCACGTCGGTTGTGACACTCTCGTTAGGTTAAAAGCGTATCTACGTGTATGTAACAGAATATCTTTGACGCAATTTCCCGCTAAGAAAGATTTATTTAAATTCCCTTATCTTTTCTCTCGGTATGTTGGCCAAAACCAGAAAGCGACGCAGTAGGTTAACTTTGTTTATGAACCCTCTATATTTAAAATTAACTAACTTTAACTTTTAAACTAACTTTACTAAAATTTCACCTCATTGGTCGAGTGTTTGTAAACGCTACGACTGAGCATGAGGGGGTTCAATTCACAGGTCGGACAAAGCGATATAGGGTTTTCCACGAATCATTTAAGTAGCAGCATGTTATCTGGATTTGTGTCAGGTTGATGACTTACTATACATGGAATGACTTACTACATGAAACTTACATGTAACTAGCAAAATATCGGTGTAATAGAGATGTAGGTACCCTTCGCGAATTACAGGTGTATTATTATATTACGTTAAACTTAGCTGAGGGTTGGAAACCATCAAATTAAAGACTCCTTCCGCTCTGGGCGAAGCGGAAGGCAGTGACAGACTTCTACTGACTAAAAACCCCCTATGTTCCTTCTTAGCCCTTTGAGTCTAGGGCCGCGGTATCTCTTTCGAACAACCCGTAGCCATTTTACTGTATCTTCCCGTTTTTTTCTCTCAACATTTAAATTCAAGAAGAGTATTTAAAGCCTATGCTAATATCGTAATACCTGTAGCGGTATCTAAATGAAACGGTAATCAAATTGAAATTACTGGTTGGAGCTGCCTCATTACGAACTAAAGCCTTAGTACGAGCGCGCTTTGTAAACGTAGGTAATGTATTTTTGGGGGGGGGGGGGGTATGAGGAACAGGGTGTAAAGTTCCTCATCCCCCATTGAAAAGGAAGGATCCTCCGACCGGACGGGTGTTGTGTCCGGTGGGCTAACTGCCCGACAGTTGTAAGTCGGGAACTCCTATAAAGGCTTATGTCGCGGATAATGTTCATAGCGCGATGTAGGATTTTCTGTCGATCGTGTTTCGTGTGTGTCCAAACTATAATCTGTGTTGTGACAATCGTGACTGTATCTATCTTCTCTGTACTCCTTCTTGTGTCATTTGTGTTTCGTGTGAACTTTGACCTCATTATAATTGTGAGTACCTAGGCAGTGACTTTTACTTGCGCCCCCCCTGCCTACCACACTACAGCACATGGAAGTAATGTTAACTTGGAAGTAATGTTGTGCAACCTTCGAAATAAATCAAAAAAACAATTGGTGATAGTAGGTGATTTTAACATTGATATTCTGAGCAAAAAAATCGATAGGAATAAAAAATGCATAAACGAATTAATTAGAATTGTAAATAATTTCGGCTTAATACTACATATAAAACAACCTACAAGAAGAAATTCATGCCTGGATCAAATAATAAGTAACTGTAAGGATGCAAAATGTGAGGTTATACCACTGGGATTGTCTGACCACGAAACAGCCCAGATGATATCCATACAAGTGGACAACAAAGTTCCACCTGTACGTTTTCGCACAATCTATAAGCGTGATTTTAGCGCCGAAAATAAAGAAAAGTTCTTTAACTATGTGTCAAGTTTAAAATGGACAGAATGTTTTTCTAATCAGGATGCTAACAGTGCGTTTAATCACTTTCACGAAACACTTGTCCTGTTCTTTGATTTGTGCTTTCCTAAAATTGAGATCAAAATCAACCTTGTGAAAAAATATACAAAATGGATTTCTAAAGGTATTAAAAAATCAACTAAAACCAAAAGGAACTTGCGTTTTAAATACTACTTCTCATCAGACAAAGACAGTAAAGTAAAATACTTAAACTATAATAAATTACTCAAAAAATGTATACAAAAGGCGCAAAAAATTCATAATACAAATTATATATCTAGGGCTAAAAATAAATGTAAGGCATCCTGGGACTTAATAAAATATAATTCCAATAATAATCAGTTTCAAGAATCAAACATTAGGGAGATAGAAACTGAAACCGGACCACTAACAAACCCCACGGACATTGCCAATTATGTAAATGACTATTATATAAATTTGACGAACAACGATTTTGACACTAATACTAATAATTATGACATTGATCCTATAAATTCTAGTATGTTTTTAATGCCCACAAATGATGACGAAATACAAAAAATTATAAAATCACTCAGAGATACAAATTCAACAGGCTATGATCAAATACCTACAAAAATAATAAAATACATAGGCCCTATTATTACTCCGGTACTAGTACATCTAATAGACTTATCATTATTCACGGGAGAGTTTCCTGAAAAATTGAAAATGACTGTTATTAAACCAATATATAAAAAAGGTAATAAAAAAATTGTTGATAATTACAGACCGATAGCCCTATTGCCTATTTTAGCGAAAATTTACGAAAAGGTCATGCATTTGCGATTAATAAATTTTATCGATAAATTCCAAATTTTAAAACATGAACAGCATGGATTCCAAAAAAAGAAATCGACAACCACTGCGGCATTTAACTTAATTAACCTAGTTACTAAGAATATTGACAAGAAAATACCAACAACTGTTTTATTTTTTGACATGTCAAAAGCCTTTGACTTTGTATCACACGAGCTGCTACTAAAAAAATGTGATAAATATGGAATACGCGGTAAGGCAAATGCGTGGTTAAATAGTTACCTTACAAACAGATCACAGTTTGTAGAAATTACTGCGGATAAACCAGATCAAAACGGTGAACTAAAATTTAAATCCAAATTAGGGTACAATTGCACTGGCGTTCCACAGGGCAGTATTTTAGGCCCCCCACTTTTTCTGATATATATCAATGACCTGGCAGAAGTAACTGAACATCCCTGCATACTCTTTGCAGACGATGTTTCCGTAATCATCCCTAAGACTAAGGACAACTATAATGAAGAAATCAATAATACCGTAAGCAAAGTAATAACTTGGATGGAAAAGAATAACCTTAAACCTAACTTAGATAAAACCAAATATGTACAATTTTGTAATAAAAACTGGAAAAAGATGGATTTAAATATTACTTACCAGGATAAGCAAATACAACAATCGGATAGTATGACTTTTCTTGGGATAGTTCTAGACGAGAGGTGTTCTTGGATTAGTCACATTGATATGATTTGTGAAAAACTCAGCAAGTCTGCTTATGTTCTGTGGCGTATATCTAACCTAATAAGTAGACAAGCCACATTACAGGCTTATCATGCATATGTTGGTTCAATACTGCGTTATGGTATACTGGTGTGGGGAAACTCGGTGCATCTCGGAAGAGCTTTCATCGCACAAAAGAGGTGTATACGTGCGATTTGTAATGTAGACCCACTTACATCCTGTAAACCACTATTTAAGAAACTTAGAATACTTACATTAACAGGTATTTATATTGAGGAAATATGTAAATTCACCAAATCTCACCCTGAGATGTTTGAAAAACTGGGAGATAAATGTAAGTTTAAGACTAGATATCCCAATAGATTGATTATTTCTGGAACGAAAACTGAACTATATGCACGGAGCTGCTATTCTATGTGTATTCAGATTTATAACAAGATTCCTAGCCAAATTAAAGAACTCCCAATGGCCCGCTTCAGAAGGACCTTACACAGATGGCTAATTGACAATCCGTTCTACGATATAAAGGAGTTTCTTGAGTTTAAATTTAAATAATATAATTTGACCTAATCTAAAAATCAATTGTGTGAATTCAATTATACCAATTCAATCACATTAATTCAATAAATTCAATGACATCAATTTAATTCAATAAATTCAATTATATCAATTTAAAATTTGCATGTCATTATATTATGACTGAGTATGTTGAGCTACTTATACAACTATTTTAAGAACCTTGTAACCATATTTATTTGCAAATAAATCTTTGACTTTGACTTTGACTTTGACATCTCTAAATATTTTATTTGAAAATATTACTATCTTGTAACATTTTAGTTCCATTTATTTTTTAAAGCTTCTTAAATCTGCCTTTCCCAAATATGTTAGGGACTGCTGCTAGTCAAACCGGTTGCAGCTGAATACCAGTATTTTACATGGAGTGTCTGAATATCTGACCCCCACAACCCATGTTGTGTAATATTATACAACTTGGTAAGACTGATTGTCAGACTTTAATAAAGCTTTAAGAACAAATATAAAGAGCAGCGGTGGCCCAGTGGTGTCGGCCCCGACTTACGAACAGTTATAGGTCGTGGGTTCGAACCCAGGCAGGCGCATTACTTTGTGTAATTTATTTCATCACCGCTGCTCTCAAAATGGTAAAGGAAAACATTGTGAGGAAACCGGCATGTCTTAGAACCAAAAAATTCGAAGACATGATGTGACATCTGCCAATCCGCACTGGGCCCGCGTGGTGGATTATAGCCCATCCCTCTCCTAGAGAGGAGGCCTGAGTCTCTGTAGTGGGAACATTATAGGCTGATGATGAAGAACAAATAAACGCCAAACAGCATGCACTTTACTCCACCACTTGGTTGCAAGGGATTGAAACGGATCTTTACATCTCACGCTATTATGAAGCTAAAGTTGTCGGGTGGTCGGACCAACCCGGAGTGTCGGCACATTCTAGTAGGTGCTAACTCTAACATCCTATGGTAAAAGAAAAGTTTATTTTAACACGGGCGTATAGACATAGAGAAAAAAAAGTCCTTGGTGACGAAAATTTCATGTGAAATAGCAACTTGTTTTTTTTTGGCAGAAATGTAGGTACTTGTTACACCAACATTTCTCCAGTTATGTTTAAGTAGGTACCATGTAATAGGGAGCGAGCCTATTGCCATCCATCGGGCACAAATCCAGATTCCGTAGATGCTACTGACAAATTCCTAATGAAAAACCCAATAACACTTTGCCCAACCCGGGAACCGAACCCAGGCCTTCATGCTTAGCAGTCGCGCATACGACCACTAGGCCAACGAGGCAGTTATGTGTGTAAAATGGAGTAGGTATACGAAACTGCCTGTCCAGACCAACGGCGCTCCAAAACTAATATAGCCACGACACCGTCAGCCTTAAAGGCCGCCAAGCTTAACTGAGATTAAACCGGACGTGCCTTTTTTTTTTTTTTTGGTGGGTGGAAAATCATCGAATAACCCCCCCCGCTCTTGGGCAGAGCGAAGGGGAGTGTCAGACTTCTACTGACTAAAAACCAAACCCATGTTCCTTCTTCTTCGCCCTTGTGTCGGAGCCGCGGTAACCTTTCGATATCCACAGCCCCGACGGGAACCGGACGTGCCTGCCGCCTCTGCCGGTAACATACAAACGTACGAAGACTAGGCAGAGATCAGCAAACATCTACTATAAACAACTATTCCCAGGTAGTTGGCGATAGTAAAACGATAATACTATCAAACAAAAAACAAACATATAAAAACAAAATTGAGAACCTCCTCCTTTTTGGGAAGTCGGTTAAAAGTGAAAACAAATATTTGAGACTCCGATTCTGCTTCTAAAGCGACCAAGAGACTGAAATACTTTTGTGTTATTTCTTTTTTTATCTTATCCATGGAACCAGTGTTTTCCTTAATTCTTTTTTGTGTGTGAACTCTATGCTCATCTTAGTGTTTTTTTCTTAAAGAGATATTACTTGCCTTACGTCAAAAAGATGTTGAAGTCGCCTTTCTGTGGATTCCTTCACATAAAGGCATTACCGGTAATGAAGTAGCGGACAAGGCTGCATGTGAAGGGTTAAAGAGACAAACTGACAGCGATATGAAAACTGACCTCTAGATGCATTTGAATTTATAGAAATAAATATATCTTCCTTAGCCTTTTCCAGACACAAGAATAGGTCATAAGAAACACCGCAACATCTAGCATATTTTCTTTTCGTCCAATTTTATAGGCGACTACTCAAGTCCCACATTGTGCCAATACAAGCACAGTATACGAAAATTCTTCCCTTACGGTTAAGGAAATTGGAGAACGATGGCAAATTGAGATAGTCTTGAACAATTCCTTGCACATTCCGATGTTAGTGGAACTTTTTGAGGAAAATGCTTGCGGAGTGGATGGGACTCGAATTTCCTGATCCAATACTTTGTTATAAAAGTGTCCGGTACAGAAAATTCAGTTTTGAAAAGTGCGATGTAAGTCTGTTATGACATCATTGTTTTCTGTATCCATTAAACCGTTTTAGACACGAGTTTATCCCTCAAGTTACTTGCATTCTGCGATAAGAAATGCGGAAAAATTAAATGAAAAATGTTAATTAGACTTATGCCCCTCGCTACGGCAACTTTTTGTAGCGATGCCGTCGCGCCTTCGCATCGCTACAGTCGCTATGCGGTCACTAGTTGTGTGCCTTCGTTAAGAAAACTAGAGCGCTTCAGTAGCGATGCTTGAATTTAAAAGCGTTTCGTAAACGCGCGACAGCATTGCTACAAAAACTCGCCGTGTTAATCGCTCAAGATACTTACATCCTGCGAAAGCAACTGTGGAAAATTAAAATGAAAAACTGAAGAGTCACTTTAATCTCCGAGCTCATCAGATTAAAGTGACTCTTCAACGTTGTTTATAGAGCATGCAATGTAAAGAGTAAAGCTCTTTACATTGCATGCTCTATAAACAACGTTTTTTATTTAAATTAGCCTTGTAGCCTTGGTTGGACCGTGAATGGGTGACCGCCAACCACATACCGAGTGTCCTCTGCCATGTGCCTCGGAAGCCGTTGTTCCCGGCTGGCATTTGTAGTTAATAGTCGTCACCGGTAGTCAGTGGCCCGAATGTCTTACAAGTCTGTGAGTCTTACCATGGGATATTTGTTATTATATTATTATTATTATATATATATATATTATTATATTCTGACGAGACGGTTGGCGCAGTGGCTGAGCGATTGGACTGCTGCGCTGCGTGTCGCGGGTTCGATCCCCGCACGGATCAAATATTTGTATGATCTACAGATAATTGTTTCGGGTCTGGGTGTTAAGTTGTGTATGTGAGTTTAAATGTTTGTGAACGCACCCACGATACAGGAGAAATTCCTAGTGTGGGGCAACGATTAAAAAAAAAAAAAATTTACCCAGTACTAACTAGGTTCTGGAAGTTAGAGAGGCAGTCGCTCCATGTAAAGTACAGGAAATCAGTTGTATCCAGTTAGATTGGAAGCCAACCTCAATATAGTTGGGAAAAGGCTAGGCAGATAATGAGAATCACTATAATGTAAATACGAGTAATAATATTAAATACTATGATACGATTTGGGTTTGCAATTCTAATGTTCACTTTGTGGCTCATTTGTACCGCAAACCGCTAATCTCTCTCACTATGCAATTATCCAACGAGTTGCCATTCAAAACGCTATTGCTAAAACTAATACGTTAATTGGCAAACCCAGTGAACCATAAGTCATCAATTCAGCCTATGAAACAATGACAACAAAATTACACAACCACAAATAAATGTATGTATGAAATAGATGATCTTTAGTTTTGTTAAAACTGCCTCGTTGGCCTAGTGGTCGCAAGCGCGACTGCTAAGCATGAGATCGTAGGTTCGACTCCCGGGTCGGGCAAAGTGATATTGGGTCTGTCTATCAGGAATTTCTCACTAGCACCCACGGAGTCTGAATTTGTGCCCGATTGATGGCAATAGGTTCCCTCCTACTACATAAGATTTCAACATAACTGGCGAAACCTGGGTTTACGATTAGCCACACCTCTGCCTAAATCTTCGTGAATTACAGTCGTGATGTTGTATGATTTTATCTTTAGTTTTATTAAAACAGTTCGTCACTAAGTGATATACAAGGTGGAAAGGTTACCGACGCTAAACGGTTACCATGTATTTCAGTACAGCAATTTAATAGGTTACTTCAAATCATATAACATAACATCACGCCTTGTTATCTCCGAAGATTAGGCAGAGGTGTAATAGAACATCCACAATTCACCGGTACGCTTAAGTCCCATGTACCTACGGGGCGAGCCTATCGCCATCAATCAGGCACAAATCCAGACAAAACAAATCTATAACATTTAGTGACGTCAGTCCAATCGGTCTGGTCCAGCTAAACTGTGTAGTGTGTGCCTAATCCGCGTCTATTGATCCCTTGTCTGATGTCACGACTAACGTACGTCTATCTGCAGTTATAGAAGGCTTCTAGCGGTTTCTTTTATTGGGCTAGCTTTGATTTGGAGGCCAGTTCCTTGCCAGATTGGCAGAATTTTTGGATTCGAGAACCACTCTGTCCATTGGTGAGAACAGCATGAAAAACTGTTTTTGAGCAGTTGTTTTTGAGTTTATCGAGAACAAGACGGCCAGATAGACGCGGCAGAGGACTTTGTTTTATAATATGTAGTGATGATGACTTAGGTCTTGGTACTGAAGTATGAAGTAAGATTATTTTACTAATCAAAATACTTAACAGCTATTTCCGCCGTGGCCGACTATCAGAATGCATAAGCAGGCAGGCCTAATTCGACACGTTACAATTAATATTATTCTCAGCAAACCCTTTCATTTGATCTCTCCATCTTTCAAAGTTCACCATATTGAATTTGAAATGACGTCCACTTCGCTAAACATGTCATCCAAACTAAACATGTACGCAAAATCTCAGCACAATCGGAAACCGAAGTGGGCCAAAGTCTTAATTCTAGGTATTAATATTTTTTACGTCGTCATGTTATGTCAGTGGGTCAAAAAGATATAAGAGAAATAGATTGAAAAGGTGGTTACCAGTTTTCCCACCTTTATATATCTACCATGTCTTAATACGAACACGAACAAAACTTATCATGATATTCTTCCACGCGACTTAATTCGTAGACTTCTCTCACAAAGATTCATCCCAACACACAAAGGGACCAAATGTCTTGAACACACCTTTTATTTTCAAACTCGTAACCGATAACACATCACCCTGTATATATCTTGAGCTATATTTCGCCGCCATCTTTTTTTCACTAAAGTTCTACAGCCCGGAACTAATTCCCGAGTTATTTACGGACCACGAATAAAAAACCGGCCTAGTGCGAGTCGAACTCGCGCATGAAGGGTTCCGTACCAATATCTATAAAAATCGCGTTGTTGTATGGGAGTTCTTTTTAGGTATTTTTGTTATAGCGGCAACCGAAATACCGCTTCGGTCCCGTTTTTACCCTTTGGGTACGGAACCTTAAAAAAAATGTCTTTGATAAACTTATTTAGCACTTTATAGTATAGAAGGATAAAGGTTATTTATTATTGGCATTGCCTAATGTGTTCCAAAAAAGTTTCTGACATTTATTTGTATTTATTTTTGGATTACAGAAAGTTTTTGTCGAGTTTATGATGTGAAAATCTTTATTTGAGTTTGTTTTGTAGTTCTTTGACGTGTTAGAAGTTCCAACAGGCTTCTAGATAGCTGTTTTGCTTTTTGTGACTTTTTCTAGATGAATAAACATATAATGCGGTGTCCTGCGTGAGCGACGAATACGACGCGACGCGACGCAACACGACGCGACGTAATGCGACGCGATGCTACACGCGACAAATGTCCTACGTGATTTTGGTAATTACTTGTCGTATCATGGAGATATACAGTACAATTTTGCTTGAAGGCTCATAGTTCGTGGTGTCGCGTCTGGTCGCCTTCAAAACAAGTCCACGTTACGTCACGTCTCACCGCAGACTGTCATATAACTGCAAGTAGGGTATGCCGTTGAGTTGATCGCGTTCATCGCGTTCGCAGCGTCGCGTTCGTCGCTCACGTAGGACACCGCGCAACATAAATCCTTGTGTTTATACAACCCCTTTTTTTAGTGTGGGAAATCAGTAAATGATTTCTCCAGCTCTAGAATGAACGAAAGGGAGTGTCAGACTTCCACTGACTAAAAACCACCCATGTTCCTTCTTAGCCTTTTGTGTCTGGGGTCGCGGTATCTCTTTCGAGCAACCCGCAGCCTCTCCATGCGTTAGTTTATAAAACCCTACGCTTTTTTCAGAGGCATGTTGTTTTATACAATGTTTGATAGGTATTTTCGCCTCCTGTTTTTCGTTCATATTCTCATGTTGAATTATGTCAGTCAACATACCTTTACGTACTTCACGCCTAATTTTACAACCCCCAAAGCGGCCAAATTGATACATAATCCCTGGTTCGATTGGCAAATTAGCATGTAAATGGGGACCTTACCTCGCTCGAAGCGTAAATAGGCCAATTTCAAATCTCCTGTGTTAGAATTAAGTATAATTATAATTTCAATGTAACGGCTGTTTACAGGAAGTAAATTTCCATGTACAAGTAGACTGTATGAGTATATCAACATGGTTTATTTAGCTTCACCTGTAACTATGTCAAAAATTCTAAGAAGTTAAATTTGATCCACGTCAAAGAAAGGCTATGGACAGATATAATATAAAGTGCAAGCGTCTACCTAAAGTCCGCTTCATCACGATTTTTGAAGCTGCTCCCTAAAATTGATAATCTCCTGTTTAGAATCACAAATTCTTGCAACATAGCTGCATTTAAAAGCACAAAGAGAGCTGTTTTAAAAAAAAAACAAAGGTTCCAAAAGACGTCCAACGTCGATTAAACCTTAAGTGAATGCCTAATTATGATTATACTGCAGGAATTTCGTCTTTTAACGCTGAACACAAAGTCTCATAACTACTAAATATCGGCAACATTTGCCGCACGACATGTTGCTCAAAAGTCAGCGCGGAACTTTTGTTTAGCAACGTTGTCTGTTGCTAAACAAAAGTCTAAACATGATTTCGCTCGCATCAGTCGTCGCCGTGGCGGTAGTTATAATGTTATCGAAAAATGCATCAAAAAGAGGAAAGCCACATTGGTGGGTAAGAAATTACTCACATAAGAAAGAACGAGGTCCACATACATGTCTCCACTCGCCAACATTTGATGCTCAACTGCATGTTGCACGGAAACAAACAACAAGCCGCGCGTCATATTGCGCGCCAGCTGGCAACGTCGCGCGATGTTATGCAACACTGCCAAACATGTTGAGCTTTACGTGTTGCACGTCAATTGTTTCCTAGTGGACATGAGACTTTTTTTTTTGGAGCTTGTGTAATCATCAAATAGCTCCTCCCGCTTTGGACAGAGTGGTAGGGAGTGTCAGACTTCTACTGACTAAAAACCACCCATGATCCTTCTTAGCCCTTTGTGTCCGAGGCCGCGGTATCTCTTTCGAACAACCCGTAGCCCCCGAGGCACCCGCAGCCCCGGAGGCAGTGGATACGAGACTTTAAAATGCAATAAACCTTTAAGTTTCACGCAGTATTGATACAATCGGGCATTACGGTCACGCACAGTGCCATTTTAGCGTCTTTTTTGATGTCGAACTTTTACTACAAACTTTTAAGCGGACTTTATACTTTGGATGAAGTTTTCTGGCTACACTGTCAGAGTTTTAAGTTGTTCGAGTAAGAAAAAAGAAAAAAGTTTTTGGAGAGGTGTTTGTAGAAATACTTGTGTCCCCGGAAAAAGAAGTATTGGCTGTGTTTTAAAGGTATTTGTATCTATCAGGTTACAGGGATATTAAACATTTTCCGCCTTATTACAAAAGGTAGTTAAACCTGGTTTAACTTAGACCTGGTTTATCTCGCATGCTGTCACTTTCTTTTGAATATTATTGAAGTGAGACGTCATGCGAGATAAACCAAGTCTAAGTTAAACCAGGTTTAACTACGTTTTGTAATAAGGCGGTTTTAGTTTGGCTAAACTGGACTCGGCTGTACAGTCAGTTATAGCCATCACCTGACCTACATTTGAATTTATGATTGAGATTTTTAAGAACAAGAATCGATAAAATATTCTTTTATTCAAAAAAATCTCAAACTATTATGCTTTATTAATCGGGTTAACCAAACGGTTCATTTTCCACTGACTACTTTTTAATGGAAGTCGATCGTTTGAAAATATTTAATTTCTGGTTTTAATCAATTACTTGAAGCTTTCTTTTCTTTGTCTTCTTTTCTTTTTTCAAGTATTGTATCTATTTTGTTATTTCTGGCAAAATTCTCTTAAGGGATTCTTTGGAAGATATAATAATAGTCCTCCTGACCGTTTTTCGGCCACGGCGGCCAATCTCAGCGGAGATTAGCCATCTGCGCGGGAGATATTATAGTGCACAAGTGTGTGCGCAGGCACAGGTGCACTCTCTGTTCCCTTTTCTCTCATAGCCCGATGGGACGGCAATCCGACACGACCGGAGAGAGATCAGGCGCAGGACCAACGGCTTAATGTGCTTTCCGAGGCACGGGGGCCGTATTATACCGCCAACTTCCAAACTCCGGGCTACTACTGGGAAATTTCTAATGAAAAACCCAATGGCACTTTTTGTCCGACCCGAGAATCGAACCCAGGACCTCACGCTCAGCAGTCGCGCTTGCGACCACTAGACCAACGAGACATTTAACGGGGCAGGAAGATATAATAAAATAGATATAAAAGGAACTGTTAATTGGATTAGTATTTCCAATTAAAACTTTCACACCTTTGTTTACGTTTTATTCTAAAAATGCACACTATCTAACTTTACGAGTAGGTAGGTACTATCAACAGCTCGTTCGCGTAAACAGACTTTGTAGCCCGCCACACCGCAGCTAGGCTCGTATTTTACACAAATTTATGCAGCCCTGTCGCCATTTTCACGTCGGTCGCCGCAAATCCACCAACAATAGCTTTCCATGGTAATTCATCGCGATTAACATGCAGTAAGCCAATTCTGCTGAAGTGCATAGCTTTGCCTGAAATTGGCGAGCTTTGACTTTGAAATATGGCCATTTATATTCATATACTGTGGTTTTTGTGGTGGAATAAACAAATTTTGGAGTATCAACCCGCTTGACCAGGGTTTTAGTAAAGTGCCGAAATAAATTACTTGTGGTTTACCATGTTATTTTCTGGTTTTACATAAAATATCTTAATATCTTAATCCTCAAAGGTTTAGGCAAAAGTTTAACTAATGGCTCGTAATATCTCCAGTTATGATTAAACCCTATGGTGCCAGCCTCTTGGAATTAAGGGAACACTAATCAAGACTCCGAAAATCCCTGATAAACCCAATAACATTTTGCCCAACATGAGAATTGATCCTTGGACCTCATGTTCAGCAAGCTTACGACACCTAGACCAACTAAGGTTTTTTGTTGCGAAAATATAGGTACTAAGTAACACTTATTTTAGGTCCAAAACTGGCGAAGCTAAGCTTATTTCTACAACATCCTACTGAACAACTTTGTATAAGCTTCCTCGTGGATAGCACATGTAAAAAACTATTTCTCTTTTGATCTTGAGATAAGTATATAGGTACCTAATGTAGGAAAATGTGAGCCAACAAACACAGAACATGCTTTAAGTCAGAGACGAAGTATTATAATATCTGTGGTCAGAGGCTAAAAGATGAAATTGCATTCCTTTTGATTATAAAGCAAGTAAATTAAAAATACGCACATTATCCACCGAAACAAAGAAAAAATTGTTATTTGAAGTTGAATGGGAAATTATAAATTAACAAATTAGAGAAAAATTAAAGAGATTTTGTTCATCATTATTAATTATTGTTTGATTTAGAAAGATATAATTATAATCAATCTCAAACGTACTTGTTATGTTTTAATCCTCAGATCACAGAAACAACAGGAGATATGGCAAGGAGGCGTGGTACATGCGAACTCATGTGGCCACGACGGGGCCTTATGCCACTTTCAATAATAAGTCGAATGTCAACTTGCGACGTCTTCACTGCTCGTGATTTTTTACAAAATGCCGCGTTGTTCAGTGAATGTTTGTAAAAATAATAGCTGTATTGTGAATTACACGAAAGATGGTATCTCATTTCACACGTAAGTACTACAAAAATAATGTTTTTCATATTAAATTCATTAAAACATTACTTCGTGGTACGAGAAACATGATGAAAAACCAAATCAATTGTTTTCATTAGGAACAAAAACCATTGCTTGTTTAGTACAAATCGACCAGTGAATCGGCTGATCTAATAGCGCAATGGATAGGTGTTTTACTGATGCTCTCACTCACACAATATTTTCGAAAAGCTGCTGCTGTCAGTCTTTGTGAGCTAGAGATGTCTAATTGTGATGTTTGTAGTTGTCGATATTTTATACGATGATTCTGCGTATACGTACGAATGGTTATACATATTATGCATTATACAATTAATTACTCTACACAATTGTTACTGCAGTATAAGGCGTATTTTATGGCGTTACTGAGCGTTGCCGTAAATGGAGAAAAGAAAAACCAATATTCTGTACTATGTATTTACTAATAAAATATAAATTTATTTTTAGTTTAAACAACAAATTATAAATATAGGTAGGTAAAAAAAAAACAAACAAACACTTTCGAACGTAATACAATATTAAAATAAAAATTAATTGCAGTATCATACAGTATTGCAAAATTATTTGCATTTAACATTAATAAAATATAATTAATATAACTGAAACTAACAAATCCCGAGTGATCAAGTGCATACAAGTTTTCAGTATTCAGTTTTTTTTTTTCAGTTTTTAGATTTATTTTACAGAAGGTAGGTAGGTAAACCTTAAAAAAAGGGGTTGTAGGTTTGATTCCCGTCCGAGACAAATATATGTGATGAATATAACCTATGTGATGATGTCAAATATTAATTATTGTTTCCCTCAAATTAAAAACATTTTTCGTTGTGATTGTTCTTTGTGTAATATTTTGAGAATATAATAATTCGAGAATATAATATTTTGCGAATATAATATTTTGCGAATATAATATTTTGCGAATGTAATAATATGAGAACAAAGGCTAATAACAACGTTTATATTATCACGCTTTCTTATTTTTGCAAGCAATACTGAAAATAGAAAGTGCTTTTTATTGCTTAATATTGACTGAATAAATAGTATTCATTGGTTGCTCGAGTTATCTATCTATCTATCTATTTAGATACTTAAATAAAAAGAGAAGTCCTGACTGACTCTCTGACTGACTGACTCATCAACGCCCAGCCCAAACCCTTGGACCTAGAAAGCTGAAATTTTGCACAGAGGTTCCCTTTATAATGTAGACAAGAAATAAAGAAGGATTTATTTTTTGAAATTCAACCCCTAGGGGACTTAAATAGGGAATGAAAGTTTGTATGGAAAATCGTCATTTTTGTAGTTAAACCGACATCCACGCGGGCGAAGCCGTGGGCAAAAGCTAGTCTTTTATTAAATCAATAGCTAATGGGAATGCATGTAACTGGGAACTTCAGAATTCGGGCATTAAATAGCCGATGAAATGTAAAACAGTATTGTGTAAAAAAAATTAAGCGAATACTTAAAGACATTGGATTGTCTTTATTGGCGACTCACACACGGTTACACATCAAGCTACACATTTCTAGTATATGCTGATCTCGCATTGTATAGGATTTTCGTCGTACAGTGCGTGGTCACTGTAAACTGAAAATGTTCCCATAGCTTGATGTGTAGCCGTGTGTACTCGTGCATGATTCTTCTTTCATTGCATCTTGCTTTTATTATTAACTAGCTGATGCCCGCGGCTTCACCCGCGTGGATGTCGTTCAAATTATATACTAAAACCTTCCTCTTGAATCACTCTATCTATTAAAAAAAACCGCTAAGTTAATATTACGATTTACTACAGACACAAATCAATATATATTTTTTTTTTAATCAACCTGTTTTGAATAAATGACTTTTTTTTATTTTGAATGATTTCTGAACATATTGTTTTTTATTTATAATATATTATTTTCAGGACCCCAAAAGAACTTTATTACAATATATTAATAAATAGAACGAATCGATAACTTTTCGATTTAGTCAATCACTAGCGTCGAAGTAAAACAAAATGTATTAAGTAAATTGTGCGGTGCATGGTAAATACACGCTGTGACTGAAGGGATAAGGTTTATAATTGATTGTGTAGTACGTAATGTTTTAAGAAATGCGGATGTGTTTGCGAATGCGTATATCTATTGTTTTTACTGCTCTGCGTGTGTGAACTGACGACACAGGTCCCCATACATTTTCGGCTAAAGGGCATATCTCCTGTTGTTTCTGTGATCTGAGTTTTAATCCCTTATCATCATATTATTATTGTCATATCACTCCGGTGTCACCATCTGCTGGGAGGCTTCCCCTTTTTTCTGCCACAATTACCGGTTCTGTACGTCCCTCATTCAGATGTTTCCCGAAACTTAGACGATATCATCGAACAAACGAGCTATTAAATGGACCAGGTTTCTTTGACCTAACTTTGGCGACCACTCGGTCAAAGCCTTGCTCCATCGACCATCTCCGCGTTTAGCCAGATATCCTGGCTGATACGGTTAAACTCATCATGTCATCTGCCTAGCCTTTTCCCAACTATGTTGGAGTCGGCTTCCAGTGTAACCCGATGTAGCTGAATACCAGTATTTTACACTTGCTTTTGCCAGCGGCTTCGCCCGCGTGAAAATGACGATTTTTCATACAAACTTTCATCAACTACACAACCATCGGTTTGTGCCCGAATCCGGACTCTATGGCTGCTGCTGTTAAATTCCTGATATAAAATCCTAATAACAATTTGCCCGACCCGGGAATCGAACGTGGAACCTCATGCTATTTAAATCCCTTAGGGGTTGAATTTCGATAAATCCTTACTTATTCCTTGTCTGCATTATAAAGGGAACCTCTGTGCAAAATTTCAGCTTTCTAGGTCCAAGGGTTTGGGCTGGGCGTTGATGAGTCAGTCAGTCATTCAGTCAGTCAGTCAGTCAGGACTTCTCTTTTTATTTATATATATAGATAGATAGATAGATAGATGGAGCGACTGCCTATCTGTCCTTCACAACCGTTGATACTGTGCAATACGATACCTTTTGGTAAGACTGGTTGTCAGACTTTCAGGGATAACGTCTCTACAGATATAACGACAAAATCGCAAAGCAAGTCAAAAGCAAGTCTCTACATCCAAGATGCGTTTCTCGCAAGCATCATTATTGCAACCGAATTTATTCGTTGGTAATTAGCAATCGAAAGTTAGCGATTTCGTCGTTATCTCTGTAGAGACAGGTCACTAGACTGGCTATAACGACTGCCAAAGATCTGTATATGGCATCCGAGACCAACAGCTAATAATACTCTAACCCTTAAAATGTCTGTTTTTGAGCGACATGTGACACCGTCGGTTTTAACGACGTGTGTAATTAGAAACACAAATTATAATTAATACTAAATCCTTTTGAATTAATTTAATTACGAAAACATGAGCCCATTAGGGTTAAAACTTGCTCCTGTTTAATTACGTGTAATGTTTTAGTATTTAACCTTTAATTTTAACATATTATTATGGGAGAAGAAAGGTAAATTAAGGGAAAAAGCCGCAATAAAAATCTAAATTTAGAATCACTTTTTAATATCCGAGCGAATCAAATGAGGACCCATCCTCAACTTGTTTGGATTTTCAATTAATTAAAGTTTGGTCGGTTACAATCTTGAAATAGAACATAATCTTCGTTTCACTCTAGGGTAATATTCTATACTAAAATTAATAGAGAAAGTCCTAGAAGGTGGTCTAAAAACTCTTGGTTTCGAAGATATAATTAAGACTCTTGAAGTATGTTAGTATAAACCTTGTATATCAATAGCCATTTTATTTATGAACCCAATAATAACAAACACACTTACTTCAGACAATAAACCATTTCATCATAAAATATTATACCAGTTTAATTAACTCCGTGTACAGGCGAACAAGCTAATAAGTATACAGGCAGAAATCTCTTTAATTGTAGTACACTGAAAATATATTGTTTGGATTTTTGTTTTACAAAGTCTAAGCAACTTATGTCAAACGAACGCTGTATTGTTTGACATCAGTCTCTCTCTACCGGGGCTGTGGGTTGTTCGAAAGAGACAACGGAAACAAACGGCTAAGTAGGAACATGGTAGGTTTTTAGTCTGTAGAAGTTAAACAAAAAAAATAAACATAAAAAAGATCCAAAAAAAAGAACATCATTCTCTAAATGTATCTGTATAATCTTAAAAGTATACAAGTTAGCTGGCTGTATACTTATTAGCTTGTTCGACTGTACCATCGTAAGGACAATAAAATAACATGATAAAATCCATAGCGTTAGTGGCACTAGCCATAAGTTTGTCTCAATAAAATATAACTGTCGTAAAGACTGATGCCTCATAACCACGTAACTGTTGTGGGTCGTAATGACCCCGCCTGATTGCGTACCGGTCGGGGTACAGCCATTACAGGGTTATAATATTATAAGAGCTTTTGTCTAGTCATGGTTGGGTTACGTAAAAATAAAAAGGGATCAGGGGGTACGTAAGAGGAGAGAAAGCGGGAGGGCTTTCATAAAGTTTAAAATACACTATTAGAAAAATAATAAGTTTAATAAAATGCAAGGTAACTTGTGAAATTAATGAAAGGTATAGAATGTTAGAGAATTTATTTAACAATATATTTTTCAAGGTTTAATTTTGGCATAATTTAACTCCAGGTTTGTTATTAAAGGGGTTTGTGAACTGCAGTGGCCAATCTGGAAACCTTTTAACCAGGTTGGCCGCTGTAGATATAATCTGGTCAAATGGGGTATCCTCGATCTCATCCCAACCAGAATACCAGTACGGAGTCGCTTTACAGGAAATGTCTCTGTGTCCTGCCCATTCTATAGCAGCTTTCAGGACTTAACCGAAACAAATCTTAGAACTGTACAGAGGCTACACACTGATTTAACACAATATGAGTTTCATCGACACAAAAAGAAGATTAAAGCCGGACAGGCTTTCATCTTCTTTCTCTCTTTTACAATTTAAAAACACCTTTTTCTTTACAAACAAAGAACACGTACGATATTCAACAAGGTTCTAAGAATTTTTGGCTCAAGCCGTCTGCGGCTACGAAAGCGTAGCCACAAGCGTAGCAATGACATCATCGCCTCGCTACGAGCTACGCCGTAGCAATATCACTATCTTTTATAGCTGACTTTTAAAACCTTAGACGCGTGGAAACTTCAATCATGTTTCTTTGTTAAAATGTGAAACTTTATCACGAATTTTCTTTGACACAATAAATATACTACCTTGTTGCTCTGATTACAAAGGGCTACTGCTGAATATACCAACCACCAATACGCACTGGGCACGCGTGGTGGATTATAGCCCATCCCTCTCCTAGAGAGGAGGCCTGAGTCCCTGCAGTGGGAACAATTATAGGCTGATGATGATGACTGCTGAATATGAGGTGGTAGGTTTGATTCCCATGTTGTTAGTTTTTTATCAAGAACTTAATAGCATCCCAGAGCCAGAACTTGTTAATGACAATAGGCTCACCCCCTATTACTTTGAACTTAAATATAACTGACAAAATCGAGGAGTACTATAAAACGTGTTTTTTTGGTAATTCTATATTCTAGATATAAAATTGCTATAATTCATAATAATTATATTATAGATAGACCTCTGCCAAAACATTCAGGTTTTATTACAACGATGTTGTGTTTCAAAAAAAAACTAAAATAAGGACCATAATAAAGAAACATATGAGACGAGATAGCTCACGACCGGTGATTTATCAAGGCAAAGAATAACCAACATGTTGAACAAATCACTTTAACCCTTCCCGCGCCGTGTCATATTTCCTCCGGAATAAATCATTACGATCCCTCGAACGGAAGGGTTATAACGGGAAAATATACTTTGCTCTTAAGTTACAAAGATATTTTTTTCGTAGCTATATATTTTTCGTGTCAATCACTAGCCGATTTATTTTCTTAGTACTTACATAACACATCATGTCTTGTAATCCCAGAAGGGTTAGGCAGAGGTATACCTAATAGTACAGCCACATTTCAGCAGATATGTTTAAGAGCTATGGTATAGAGCCAATTGCCATCAACCGGTCACAGCTCTATGGCTGCTACTGAAAAATTCTTGATGGAAAAACCATAGAACACTTTGCCCTACCTGGGAATCGCACCCAGCACCACCAGTTAGACCAGTAGGCAGTCTTATAAAATAATTGTTCTTCTACCAAACCCCATATAACCTACTTCCCTATACAACTCGAAAAACCTATCAACAGCAACGTAAAAAAGAGCCATACATAAATAAAACATCAACTAGATGCGAACAGAACATACTACACCTTTAAAACGCGAACTTTTACGAGCGACTCGAAATACGCGGACGATTACTGAACGATTACAGAACTAAAGAGAGAACATATCTTCCAAACATTGAAATCTTAGTTGATAAGCCCTACTGACTGTGACAATGAGTCAAGCAATTTTATCCACGACTAGCTTTGATGCCCGCGGCTTTGCCCGCGTCAAATTATATACTCAACCTTCCTCTTGAATCATTCTATCTAATAAAGAAACTCGCATCAAAATCCTTTGCGTAGTTTTAAAGATTTAAGCATACATAGGGACAGACAGCGGGAAGTGACTTTGTTTTTTACTTTGTAGTTATGATAGTGAAGTAATAGTGATAAAGGTGAGAAATATTGTAAAAAATTCTGGCCTATTTACAAAGCCAGTCTAACCTACTTTCCTATAGAACACAACGTTAAAAAAGCAATACATAAATAAAACATCATCTAGGTGCGAACAGAACATACCTATAAAACAAGAACTTTTACGAGCGGACCCTCGCAGTCTGCCTCTAATTGATTAATACACGAACGATTACGGAACGTTACTGAAGCAATCAACGGTTTATAGTCGTATCCTGTTATTTTATTCATTGTTAGTAGAAAATTTTGGCGATTTTATGTTGATGAAATAAAATTAAAATTGTATTTTTTATGACGCGGTCGGGGATTAACTTGTTTTTTTTTACATTAAATTTTTTAAATTAAGCTGTTGATCCCGGCTGCCATATATAGATCTTTGGCAGTCGTCACAGGTAGTCAGTGACCTGACAACCAGTCTTACCAAAGGGTATCGTTTTACCCAGTAATAACTGGGTTGTGGGGGTCAGATAGGCAGTCACTCCATGTAAAATATCCCTACATGCATAGTTGGGAAAAGGCTAGGCAGATGTTGATATTTTTTTTTACTTTGTATTTTGTTCTCCAGCTGGTTTAATTTAATTCATACTAATACCACAACCTGAACTTGGGACTAACAAAAAAGCAAGGCTGCTTAATGTATCGGTGAAATGTTTGTGACTATGCCTTCAACTATACAGGGTGTAAACGGACGAACATCAGACTAACTAACAAAACAATTGAGATGTTTAATCGTCTTTCTCATTAGCAGCATTAATTTCAACGTGTTTTCGAGCACAACTTTCACAGACGCGTTTTACTTAATATTATATTGAAAGACAACCAATTTTCAGAACTTTTCCCTTTTATTTTATGTGTATAAGTACCATTGTTGAAAGTGTGACGACCTGTTTCGTAGCAAAAACTACTCGCCAAATATCAAAGAGACATAGCATTCCATAAAAGTATATAAGTTTTAAGAGTTCGTCCAAGAAACGAATGCTTTATTGATATTGGTTCAATCTTCAAAACAAATATATAAAATGAAGGTTGTCTGATAAGTCAATATCCTCATTTTCATAATAAAAACCTTTGCTATTGGTCGGCTAAAGTTTTTTGTTACTTTATAACTTTTTTTTGATTGTGGGAAATCATCAAATGACTCCTCCCGCTCTGGGCGGAGCGCAAGGCAGTGTCAGACTTCTACTCACCACCCATGTTCCCTCTTATGGGCCTACTACACGCACGCACTTCCCCACAGTTTTGCCTGCGGGATTACACGGTGCACACAGTACATCGCGCGTGTGGTTTGTAATGGTAATACAGTTTTACCAACCATACACGCGATGTACTGTGAAGTGTGAACGAAAACTGTGGGGAAGTGCGTGCGTGTAGTAGGCCCATTAGCCATTTATGTCGAGGCCGCGGTTACTCTTGTGAACAACCCACAGCCCCGACGGAGTTACTTTATACTTTGCACTAAGAATTCAG
This sequence comes from Diarsia dahlii, assembly GCA_949775195.1. Taxonomy (NCBI): domain Eukaryota; kingdom Metazoa; phylum Arthropoda; class Insecta; order Lepidoptera; family Noctuidae; genus Diarsia; species Diarsia dahlii. The sequence continues at coordinate 10,052,297 of OX459212.1, forward strand.
AACTATGTTTTAAGAAATAGATACCTAATTTACATAATACGTATTTAAGCCTAACCCTTAAAGCCTAAACGTAAAGCTAACAGTTAGCATATAGTTCCGGGTACTTAAAACAAAAGAGATCTGCCAAAAACGAACATAAACATAAAATTCATACCCACTTCCTTCAAAGATTCAAGCAAGCGAATAAAAAAAACTCATGAAGCAAATAAAAGGAAAAGGTTTTAGAATAAAACGTTCTTATAACGAAATTCATACTCACAACTACGTGCTAACAACAGTTGCCAAATAAAACCGCACAAAAAAACAAACAAAAAAAGATCTGAGACAGTGTGAACGAACTTATAAAAAAAGCGTTACCCTGCCGAAATTAAGAAGGGATGCTTCAGGTCATAGTAAATTAGTGTTCGGTAGGGATCGACTTCGGGTCCAATCGGGTCTTGGCCAACCGCCAAGGGAAACCCGAGACGACTGAACTACTGACTGAGGATCGTATGGCGTACTACGGAGGTCAATTACCCTGGAATATGCCCAAGTTTGATCACAAGTGAAGTGTGAAAATTCAATTTGCTATTACATGGATTGCTTATGAAGCGATTCTTTGCGGGTAGGTCGAACTAAAGTGCCGTTACGTAATATTTATCGCTTTATTTGTCTATTGGGGTTGTTCAGTGACTTTCTGGTTTATGTTATTGGTTTGAATCGGTATAATGGATTGAATAAAAGGAAAAGAAGGAATTATTGTGGTTTTCCGGTAATTTCACAGTCGCTTTACTAAAACATCTGGTATTTACCTACATCCGGTTAGACTGAAAGCCAACCGTCATAGTTTGGATAAGGCTAGGCAGATGCCTAGCCTTTTCCCAACTATGTTGGGGCTGGCTTCCAGTCTAACCGGATGCAGCTGAATACCATTATTCTACAAGGAGCGACTGCCTATCTGACCTAAATTCAGAAACAAACTTTGCTTTTGCCCTCATCCTACAAAGGCATTGTGCTGGGGAATACATTAAAGCATAGTTTCCAAATGATTAATGAAAAAATACTTCTTGTGCTCTTATTTTATTTTTTCTTCTCGGTTCCAAAATAACCTCACCTGTGGCTCGGGTGTGAATTCTGTCACAACTGCAATGCAAACTTTCCCAACTAGTCTCAAAATTAAGAATATCAAATCCAACTGGAAGCTCCTTTTCAAGAAAATAAATCATCATCGTCATCATTGTCATCAGCCTATAATGCTTCCACTGCAGGGACTCAGGCCTCCTCTCTAAGAGAGGGATGGGATATAATCTACCAAGCGGGCACAGTGCCGTTTAGAAGTTGCCACATGTCTTCAAGTTTATTGGTTCTAAGACATGCATTTCTCACGATGTTTTCTTTTACCGTTTTGAGAGCAGTGGTGCTGAAATAAATTACACAAAGCCTGGGTTCGAACCCACGACTCACTGTTCGTAAGTCGGGGCCGCCACCACTGGGCCACCACTGCTGCAAATAAATATAGGTTATAATAAAAAAAATAAAACGAATCCTCTATTAAATAAATAAAACGAAAAGCCCAACTTCTAAAGATGACCCTTAAAAAAAAATAACTCTCGATATTTCTAACGTTGTTTGCGTAGGTACTCAAGATACTGTTCACGCTCCACTGGATATTTAAGATACAGCTCTAAGAAATAACGCGAAACGGAGAGCTTAACCATTTATCAGCCTTCAGGCGTAGGCGGAATCTTCGAAGGAAAAATTAATCTTAAGAGGAACTGTAAATACCTACTTCAGATCAATGAGGTCACGGTTTATCGATAAAAAAATGTAACTCTCTTTTTTTTGGGTTGGTGTGTACATTTAGTATGATACTGTAAAGATATTTTAGAACTTCGTAGCTAAATAATAACAGCAGCACTGGTCGACCTTCAAGGTTAAGCCGTGCTTGCTGATATAATTGCAAAACAAGTTTCTTCCGCGCCTCGAAAAGCACATTAAGCGATTAGTCCCAGTTCTGTCATTAATTGTTTGTCTTTGACAGTCGTTACGAGTAGTCAGAAACCGAAAGTCTGACATTGTATCCAGCCTTACCAAGTGATATCGTATTACCCTAGTGTTACTGGGCTGTGATGGTCAGATAGACAGTCGCTTCATGTAAAATACTGGTAATCTGCTGCACCCGATTAGACTTGAAACCGACCCCAACAGTTTGGTAAAAAAGCTAGGCAGATGATGATGACTGTGAAGATGATTTCTAAATTCCGAAGGTATCGAAGTATGAATCAGGTATGAGTAAAAAAATACAAACCGACCAGACTGGAGAGTAGACGGGACTTCAGATAGAAGGCTTCGACAGATATTGTACAGAAATATGTCGTTGGTCGAGTGGTCGCATGCCCGACTGCCGAGCATAAGATATTGGGTTCAATTCCCGGCTCTAGCAAAGTGTTATTGGGTTTTTCCATCAGGAATTTCACAGAAGCCGCCACGGAGTCTGGTTTTGTGCCCGGTTGATGGCAATAGGCTCGCCCCCTATTGCATGGGACTATTAGGTACACCTCTGCCTAACCCTTTTCCAAATCCATTTTACAATTCATGCGAAGTCCTACAAAGTTAAATAAAATTTCAAATAACATAACATGATTGGATGTTGTATGATTTTTAAATAACCCCGCATGTAATACAGTGAAGCAAAAAACTTTATCTGAAGTTAAACTAGATCTGTCTATTTGTATATTTCATATTTTCTACTTCAGTTATAAAATATGGTAATATATTACAATGGAACTATGTTGGTTACATACACATAAAAAAAGTTATGGGAATTGGCAAACATCAGTTTATATCATACGGTAATAAGGGAGGGGATATAAAACGGAACGGGTTGAATACTTCGACATAAAAATACTATATATAAACGAGCACAATGCATACCTATAATGGTAAAAAAAAAACAACATGAATAACAAAAATTATTTCCACGTATTTTTCAAAGTACCTTCCTACAGTGGGCTCCAAAAGTTATTTCAAATGCTTTATATCATACTGCAACCATTTGAAGTATAAAAACCCACTCGCCCAAGTGCGAGTCGGACACGCACATGAAGGGTTCCGTACCACCGTTACCACCTTTAATATTTAATATATTTTTGTAATACCTAGTATCAACAAAAATTACACATTACGAAAAAAAAAATAACTGTCTACGGATCTACGTCTGTATCACGGATTATGAAGATTTGTTGTCGCAACTCACTTGGGGGAAGTTTGAATTCAAAGTTAAGAATGATAAAATACCTACAGTACTCTACTCTTACTTACAGTTAAGTATCTTGATAAACGACTCTAAACCGTATACGAAACATCTCTTAAGTTTTCCACCGTCTAGAACGCTGAGCTTGAGCTAGCGAACTAATCTAAAGCCGCACTTATCCCAGTACGAGGGTTGTCTCAAACACTGTCAGTTGTTTAGTCTGAAAGCAAGGGTGTACATTTAGTACTTGAACTAGTAGATAAGCCCTGTATGACGCTGGGTTGATGATGAATGGCTCTTGTAAATTTATAGACACTAACTTATTCGCAAAACTTATCTTTTTTTTTGGAGGGTGCCAAGTCTTCAAATGATTTCTCCTGCTCTGAGCGGAGAGGAAGGGAGTGTCAGCCTTCTACTGACTAAAGTCCACCTATGTTCCTTCTTAGCCCTTTGTGTCCGGGGCCACGGTATCTCTTTCGAACAACCCGCAGCCCTGGCAGTAGAAATAATAAGCTTCAGGACAAGACAAGCTTTTATTCCAACTATGTTGGGGTTATAGCTTCCGGTCTAACCGGATACAACTGCTGAGTAAGTGAGTAACAGTACAGAACAGTATGTTAATAAAAAAAATAAAAAAATATAAATAAAGTTTTGAACCTGCAACCTGAAGCTTCAGAAGCGAATCTGTACCCCGACGATATACTATGATTAGGTACTTTGCTTAAAGACTCTTCCCGTCGGGGCCGCGGATTTTAGTACTAGATGACGTGGTCTCGGCACAAGGGCAAAGAAGGAACATGGGTTCGGTTTTTAGTCAGTAGAAGTCTGACACTCCCCTTCGCTCTGCCCAAGAGCGGCCCCCCCCCCCGCTCTTGGGCAGAGCGAAGGGGATTTGGTGATTTGGATTTGGACGAAGAGGATTTGGGATCATTTGATGATTTTCCACCCACCAAAAAAAAAAAAAAAAAAAGACTCTTTCAGTGAAACAGACTAGGTATTGCAGTAAAACTTTCTCCAGTAGCGAGACCGTAAAACTAATCCAAGTGGTTTTAACTTTAACGCGATAAAACCAATCTAAAATACTAGTTAGAATTTAAACAAGTTAAAAAACTGTTGGGGTCTGCAATCGTATTTGAGTTTTAATGCAGTTCTAACCTAGTTTTATTGCTGCATATTCTTGAAAATCAAATAGTGTAGGAAAAGTGGTTTTTAAAGTTGATATTGCTTTTCCTGGGTAGGAAATAAAATTCGCAGAATATTTGAATTAAAAAGGCTAGGATGTGGTTATTTTCACACTTCGTACCTTTTATTTATTGGTATCCTTATGATTTTTTGACTGTTAAGAACGTAAAGCGTAAGCTGAAAGAATATTACATTAATTCTATTCTAACCTTATAACCTAACTGTTAATAGCGCGTTGATCAAATCTCAGGTCATGGCATGCTAAGACAGACCCCAGAGGTCTATTTGTGTGCTTTGTTTAAATATAAGAAACTTATTATTATTATAGCTAGCCTATGTTGTCCCACTGCTGAGCAAAGGCCTCCCTCCATTCCTTCCAACGGTCGCGATTCTGTGCAACTTCTCTCCAATTCTCAAGGAAGATATCCAGTTCGTCCCGCCATCTCCTACGTGGTCTGCCACGACCTCGTGTAACTGTTTCAGGGCACCAATCCTGAGCTTAAGAAACTTGTTATTTTTAAATAAATAATGACTGTGTTTATGATATTTTGTTATGTTACCCACAATAGGTTTTCCCTGAATATTAATTTATTTTTGTATACAGGTACGTGTCTATCGCGAGGAGCTCGTGACTACATAATAACAGCCGCTCGGATTAATCTTCAGGCTGATTTCGATTGGTTAAGCCACTGTCATTTGTAGTTGTTTAGTAGTCGTATAACAGCCCCGTCGTGTACCTCCAGTATATCTCAACGGCGTAGAATTAAAAGTGGTGACTCAATTTAAATACTTGGGTCATGTTGTCACCAGTGACCTACGTGATGATGGGGATATAGAACGCGAGCGCAGGGCGTTGGCGGTGAGGAGCAATATGCTCGCCCATAGGTTTGCTCGCAGCACGGCAGACGTCAAAATCAGTTTATTTAAAGCGTTCTGTCAGTCCTTCTACACGAGCGGCCTATGGGTGTGACATACAAGCCGAGCCTACAACGTCCTGCGCGTGCAATACAACATGCCTTCAGGATGTTGTTGCGGTTTCCGCGACGTTGCAGTGCGTCGGGAATGTTTGCTGAAGCACGTACGGATGGCTTTCACGCCATCATGCGTAAGAAAGCGGCTTCCCTACTGCAACGTTTGCGTAGCACTCAGAACAGCATCCTGAAAATGATTGTTAGCAGAGTGGACTGCCCCATCCAAAGGCACTGGGTAGAATTAAGTATAGGTTTATGTTAAATAGGATTAAGTACTAACAACACTAACATAGCATGTAAGCACAGTTTGTTACTAACCACTAACTACGAATGGACTGCTTAGGTCTGAAATAAAGATATTTTATTTTATTTATAACCCCATAGTCGTAGCCCGATAGTTTGAACCACTCTAACCAAGGGGTATTATACATATTAACTAGTAGATACGAACTGGATAACTAGAATGACTGTTCCATGAAAAATACTGGTATTTAACAGCATCTGGTTAGACTGAATGTCGACTCCAACATAGTTGGGAAAAGGCTAGGCAAATAATGGATGACGATGTATGTACGTGTCTATGATAATAAATAATTTTCCTATTTTACTCCTTGTCAACGATAGACTAAAAATAACATCTTCATTCGAGTCACGAAAACTAATTACATTAGCTATCAATAAGTCAGAGATTTTGATAACGAGAATTAATATAATCCCCTAAAAATAACCAACGAAAACAATTGAAAAGGTCAACGAAGTTTAAATGAATCCTATTTCCATTTATCGGGCAAATCCCTAAGTACATAAGTCAAAAAGGTGAGGATTCAGTTCCCACAAAATGGCAAACATTACCATTTAATATAATTCCTCGAGAGTTGTGCCAAAGTTAGAAATAGTTTATAAATAAAATCAATCAATTTTTGGTACTTAAAGTTGAGGGAATTAGTTTTAATATTAATAATAATAATAATATTCCACAACTGTCACACAACGCCATCTAGTCCCAAGCTAAGCAGAGCTTGTGTTATGGGTACTAGACAACTGATAAACATACTTATATATTTCTAAATAAATATTAATAATATATATTATATATTATCAATATTCACTGGCTTTAAGTGTGTGTGTGTGTGTGTGTTTGTGTTCTACGTTTATGATAGCTTTAGTAAAAGGATATGAGTTCTAGGAAACTATTATTATAGCAAAGTTGACATAACGTTAGTAGGTACTTAGTTATATTAATAATTTTAGATACTCCTACATCTTTTATGATATCTTACTATATTTAAAATGTCACTTACGGGATATCTTCCGTGATTAGTATTTGTTTTGAGTTCCCGATATTTCGACGCTGTTGCAAGTGCCATGATCGCGGGTTAACTGAGTTACCGGAAGATATCCCGTAAATGACATTTTAAATATAGATAAGAACCGTGACAGCTTGAAACAGTGTTTGATAACTTACTAATTTTTACGTTAATTTTATTTTTTGTCAGTCATCATCATCATCATTTCAACCGAAAGACGTGAACTGCTGACGTAGGACTCTAAGTGTCGTCACATTGACCGGTCCCGTGCGTGTCGCATCCAGTGGATCCCCGCAACTTTCAACTGGTCTTCGGTCCACCTAGTGGGAGGCCTTCCAACGCAACATCTTGCGGTTCGCGGTCGCCACTCCAGACCTTTTTGTCCACATCGGCCATCCGTTCTACTAGCAATTTGCCCTGCCAACTGCCACTTAATTCTGGCAATTCTTCGTAATGTCGTTCTTTCATTATTAAGCGGCGAGCATATTGCAGAAGTAGTATCACCCAGGATTCACCACATAGCACTGTATTTTGAGAGATAGGCATTTTTTTTTTCGCAAGGTAGCTGTGCCCCAAAACTCCGTGATTTGCAATCAACCGGGCACAAATCCAGACTCCGCGCCTGCTACAGAGTATTTTTTAAAGGGAAAACCAAATAAGAATGTGTCCCACCGGGAATCAAGAACCAGGCAGTTAATTTATATTTCAATGTTAGTACAAAACTCACTGACCAAACATGATGTAGTTTAATCCCAGTGTAACAAAACCCAACAACTAACAATTAATCTGAGCCAAATTAAATGTGTGCTAACGAGTTTATAACGAGCCCAGTTTAACTGAACGGTAACAAAGACTGAACAAGTGAATGAATGAAAAACTTTTGTTTGAACGTGTTCATTAAAATATTTCGTGGGTACAATGAATGAACGAGAGCGGTCAAGCGTTGATCCTAATTAGCTACTAGTTTTTCCATCAGGAATTTCTCAGTATAGCAGTTAAGGAGCCTATTTGTGCCTGGTTGTTGGCAAAAGGATCGCACCATAAAACTAAACTAAACAGCAGCACAGTAAGTCGTGGGTTCAAACCCGGACAGGCACACTACTTTGTATAATTTATTTCGCCACCACTGCTCTCAAACGATGAAGGAATACATCGTGAGGAAACCTGCATGTCCTAGAACCAAAAATTTCGAGAACAGTGACATCTACCAACCCACAGTGGGCCTGCGTGGTGGATTATAAAGCCCATTCATTCCCTCTTATAGAGAGGAGTCCTGTGACCCAGCAGTGGGAACGATATAGGCTGATGATGATGATAAAACTTGCGACTTAAACATATATTTGTACAGTATGTTGTTATTTGATAAAAAATGATATGGCAAGAAATGAGAAGTATCATCATGAGATGACGTAATTTAAAAAAAGGAATATTTTAATAATAGGAATTTCTCATTAACAGCCACTTGTTCTGGATTTGCACCAGGTTAATGGCAATTGGCTCGACTACTGAAATGTCCTCCCCTGCCTACCTCTTCGGGGATTAAAGGCGTGATGTTATGTATAAGTTCGATTCAAGGTAAAAAATCGAGTCAAGGTTATAAATCGCAACCAATTCGCAGAAAACACAATCAAAATATGAATTAATTTCCACTTACAATAAATTCTGATACACCATTTCAAAATTACCATACATACGTTTCCACGCTAAAACTTTTACGCATAATACACAAGTTTCCAAAGAAAAGTTATCAAGATGGCCTTGTGAGGCCCTCCAAGTATTACCTTCTATATTATATGTGAGGCCTATCACGCAACCCCGACTTTTATTAATAATCGTGCGTGACACGCTTACCGAATGTAGTCATAGTCATTAAACCTCTTTGGAATGCAAGGTAACCAGGAAATTAAGGTTCCTTGTGATTAGTTGTTTATTTACTGTGTGTTAAGTTGGTATTTAACATAACATCACGCCTGTAATCCCCAAAAGGTTAGACAGAGGGGGAGAACTGAAAAATTCCTAATAGAAAAACCCAAAAGCATTTTGAGCCCGGCACTGGAATCGAACCCATGACCCGTCGAGGCTGCGGGTTGTTCGAACGAGATACCGCGGCCTCGGCACAAGGGCTAAGAAGGAACATGGGTGGTTTTTAGGCAGTAGGAGTCTGACACCCTCCCGCGGAAGATGACATTTGATGATTTCCGACACCCAAAAAAAAGACCCTATATTCAACAGTTGCACTTGCGACCAAGAGACCCACGGGACAGAGTTTTCATATATTACCATGTTGTAGACGACAACACGGTGTCTGTTACACCCGAATAATATCATTTTTCACTAACATATGTGTGCCCCTGTGTAAAATAAAGATAAAATACATTGTAATAACCAGATCTTTGCAACCTTGGTAATTGTTTTCGTAAACTTCAGTCCAGATTCCCTGAAGTGCTCTTTACGAAAATCCTATTATGAAGAAAAATATATTCTAGAAAACGAGTGTTTGGGAAAAATAAGTAGTCTTCTGTTCGATTTCCTTGAATACTTAATAATGTTGTCCTTTCATCCTATTATTATGCAATCCTTCATTTTCTCTCTTCACAAAATTTACATAATCTGAACGGATCTTTACTACTTTTGCATTTTTAAAAGTCCTGAAGTCGATATTACCTCGCTTGTGAGATCGTCAAAAATATGTTTGAACTGCCACTTGTGTAGTAAGTGGCAGAAACATATGTTTATTTTTATTAATTCTTTTTTTAGGTTCCCAAGTAGCTTTTCAGATTGCCTAAACAACAACACTCCACGTAGATACCGGAAGATCCTTCCACAAGGTTTTACCTTATAGCCCGCCAGCATTCTAAATATGTGTTTCTGGTATCTGGCAGAAATATAAGCAGCCAAGCTACACTATTGCCATACCTCTGCAACTCCTGAAAGCCATAATCAACAGTGGCGACCTTCAGAAAATCGCCGAGGCAATAAATTCATGAAGTTCCAGAGAAACAATTTAACTGTCTTGTATACCGCAACAAAATCAATCAGAAAAAATATCGGAAGAAAAACATCTTTCTATAAACTTATAAATGCAGTAAGTTTAAAGTTCTAAAGAAAAAGTACATGACTTTAGAACTTTCAGCCATATTTCTATTCTTAGACCAACAAACGCACTAAAACTCTCTAGAGGAAAATGAAACTTTAACACAAAGTTAGATGCTCTCAAAGACATGCTAGTGGTGGTCAGTAATTGGCAATTAGGTCCATCTGCAGTTGCAATTAGCTGGGGACCGGGAGTATTAACTACGTAGAGCTTCAGTGGGACTAAACGACTTTAAGTTAAATGTTAATAGAGCGAATTGTACGGAACGATTATAGTGGTTATGTAGCCGGAACCAACCAGTCTTACCAAAGGGTATCGTATTACCCAGTACAGACTGGGTTGTGGAGGTCAGATAGGCAGTCGCATATTCAGTAAAATACTGGTATTCAGCTGTTTGTGGTTAGACTGGAATCTGACCCCAACATAGTTGGGAAAAGGCTAAGCAGATGATGATGGTGTTGCCGGAATTAAGCTTTTTGTTCCGAGATTGTATTATATGAACCTCTAAACTATTGTGAACTTACGATGAAAAAGTATTGAGGCAGATACTTGCATAACATTATTATGCACCTACAATGTAGAAGAATAATAATAACGACCACTTTATTGTACCATGATACCATATTATAATCACGCTATATAAGTTTCTAGCAAAAAAAAAAACGAAAAACACAATAACGGGAAGAAGGAGTAAGTCTCGACTTTGTTGTCGAAGCTATTTTCAGATTATGTGAAAACTCACGACAATATTTGGTGTCCGTGAACGCCGTGTCTTATGTACGGTGGGCATTTAAGAAATAGAATTGACAGAAGACAGAATAGGGTACTTGAAAAAAATAAATAATTAGTCCGATAAATAGATTTCCAAAAAATATTAAACACATTTTTTTTTCATTTAAAAAAAATGAAGACGATAAGTACATTGCTTCGAAAACTCGTGTGGCGTCGCATTTTAGTATGCAATATTTTTCGATAAATATTGAAACAATAAAATAATAAATAAACAATATTATAATATCATGCGCTGGGCAGCGTTCGGGAAACTACGCGACATCTTTTCGTCCAAAATTCAGCAGTGTCTCAAGACGAGGGTGTATAATAACCAGTGTGTGTTGCCAGTGATGACTTATGGCACAGAGACATGGTCCTTAACTGCTGGCCTCTTAGAGAAGCTCAGAGTCACGCAACGAGCCATGGAGAGAGCTATGCTCGGAGTTTCTTTGTGCGACAAAATCCGGAATCAGGAAATTCGCCGAAGATCCAGGGTCACCGACATAGCTCGCAGAATATGCAAGTTGAAGTGGCAATGGGCAGGCCACATCGCTCGAAGAACAGACAACCAACCGACAACCGATGGGGAAGAAAGGTTCTCGAGTGGCGACCACGAACCGGAAGACGCAGCGTTGGCAGGCCTCCCACCAGGTGGACCGACGACATCGTGAGAGTCGTGGGCAACCGGTGGATGCAAACGGCAGGCTTGCGATCTTTATGGCGTTCTATGGGGGAGGCCTTTGTCCAGCAGTAGACGTCTAATGGCTGATGATGAAACAGAATCATATTTTATTAGTTAGGAAACTACCCAATTGTTCGAAACCCACTAACAATTGGCGACTCTAAAAGTATTTCAGTTGGATTTCAGTTTCAATTGCTTAAAATATTAAAACAATACAATACAAAGGTGTATTTTTAACAAATTTTGATCCTGGCAAAACCAAAGGAAAGGGTTATGATTTTAGCAGCTTAGTATTGCTTTTTTAGTATTGTATCTGTAGTACAAAACAATATTATGTTAGTAATGAGATGTGACACCGACTTTACAAAAAATACATCAATCTTTTGTAGACACTATATAATGTAAATACATAAAACTAAAATTAGGTTTTAGTTTATTTTTATATGTGCTAAATATTTGTGGATTCTATCAAATTGAACATTTGTTCGGATTTCTACTTTTTAATAAAAATACATTAAAATTTTATTTCCCATTTCCCACAGTATTTTCTCTTTCAAAAGACACGCATCCTTTATTTTTTCTTAGGGTTAACCCAAAAGTCTAAACAGGTAAAACTAATTGAATATAAAATACATCACCACAAAGTCCCTTCAGGCCCAACCCTAATTAAATATAGAACCTGTTGAAATTTGTATCACAACTCTAAGAGATACATAACGTACATCCCAACGTGAGATCATTGACCTACTTACAGCCTCCGGAAAAGTTCACACCATGACACCTTTGAAGATGGGATACATGAAAAAAAATACTTCATTGCAGTTTAGATTCAACAGAAACATAATATTTTTGTTGAAAAATTGTTAAATAGTATTTTTTTTTCTCAAATATGAATGTAAATTATTATTTTGTTTAAAAATATATTATTATGTAATTATATTGAGAACATAAAACATTCATGCGTTGTTTCAGAACAAAGATTCGAGAAGAACCGAAAACGTAATTCTTTTTAAAAAATAAACTATCCGACGGCGCCGAATAAAAAAAAAACAACAAACTGTACCCTTAAAACTAAGTACAACAAAACTAAAACTTACGTTATAAGTTGTTTCAAACTCACAAAAGTCACTTCCACATTCACAACACACTTTTATGTAGTAGTACGTCGATCGCGTAGCAGTGCTACGGTGCTACGCCGTAGCAGACCAGCGTAGCGGACTACGAGCAACGCGCGACTGTGGTCCTTTGCTACGCTCACCGCACGGCCTACGGAGGCTTCGACGGAATTCCACTGAGTGATCGATGAGACATCGCGCCTTGGCCCGAGGGTGTGTTGTGTTTGTCCCTCTCATGATTTATACTTATATTGGTACTAAGATGTGTTTTATTATGGAGAGTGACAACTTTGATATTAGCGTGGGCTTTGAAAGTACTTAAATAAGTTCAAGTTCAAGTTTTGCCTTCCTGCCTGGTATTCGTTCTTCTGTTCAGCAGAGTTTTTATTAAAATCAATTTTAGGCGTAATATGTCTCACAAGTCCAAACGGGGGAACGGTCTAGTGGACGCAAGGATGACTGCTACCATGAGGTCCTGGGCTCGATTCAAGGGTTGGGCAAGTTGTTATTAGGTTTTTCCATCCGGAATTTCTCAGTAGCAGCCACTGAGGCTGGATTTGAGCCCGATTAATCGCAATAGGCTCGCCCGCTATTACATGGGACTTAAATATAAGGTCCCATTAAAATAGGTTAACAAAATTTCAGAAATCATTCAGACCACCAAAATAAGGACGATGGTAAAAAAAATAATAAGAAAAACGCATTTAAGTACCTACTCATAAAGGATGCGTTTGTTCTATGGTGCCGGCAATTTATTATTTTAAGTAAAAAAAAACACTTAATTTAATGTTTTTTTTTTTTGTTAGATATCTTTGGTTTGACTTACTGAACGCTGTGTTAAAATTTGTCCACCTATTTTAATGGGACCATATATAACTGGCGAAATGTGGGTGTTCTAACGGTCACACCTCTGACTAACTCTTCAGAAAAAAGCAGCGTGATGTTTATATTATGATTTACATCATCATCATCATCAACAGCCTATAATGTTCCCACTGCAGGGACTCAAGGCCTCCTCTCTAGGAGAGGGATGGGCTATAATCTACCACGCGGGCCCAGTGCGGATTGGTAGATGTCACATGTCTTCGAATTTTTGGTTCTAAGACATGCCGGTTTCCTCACGATGTTTTCCTTCACCGTTTTGGGAGCAGTGGTGATGAAATAAATTACACAAAGTAATGCGCCTGACGGGGTTCGAACCCACTCACAGTTCGTAAGTCGGGGCCGCCACCACTGGGCCACCACTGCTCACCATGTATGATTTACAAGTCTAACTAAGTTTCAATACATTGTATTGGAACGAGTAAGAAGTAAACCCAATATAACTTCGTCGAAATATTCCGTATATTTCGAAAGATTGAAAACTTTCTGCCAAGTATAAAAGTATTACGTATATTTTCGTAAAAATATATTCCTTAGTAGTATTTTACGTGGGTTAGGTTATAAAACATAATTTTCAACCTTCTTTTATGCTTCATTGAGAGAGTTTTGTCCGGGATTATATTTTACGTTGGTTACGACCCATATTTTTTTATGGAAACGTATAATATTATGGTGCGTTGTGCTTTCATTGAACTTTTTTTGTAAAAAGTTACCTATGACTATTATTGCTGAAAACGGGATATTTCATGTTTACTTTTTGTTTCAAATTCCCGATATTTTAGCGCTGTTACAAGCACCATCACGAATAAACTGAAGTCATTGCGGGTGAATGTTTAAGTGCAAATAAATCAGTCTACCCTCTTTATTGTTCGATTTTGCGTACCACTACCATTGAAACATGGTAAATATTCCATTTGCAGTATTAATAATAGTGTTACCATATCAAATTAAAACTTACTGTTAAAACTTATCTATGACTACTACTTCTGAAATACAATATTACGTCACCATCTACCTATTTATTTATTTAGTACTTGGAGGACTTACAGCTAATAAAAACAAACAGAAAAGAAACCATAGTCACCAGAAAGCCTAGCCTCTTTCCTGCTTTCTTGTGGTCAGTTTTCAGTCTAACTGGATGTAGCTTATACCTCCATAACCCAGACCCAGAGAAGTCTATATCAATGGTTTGTATATTTGAATCTTTGAAACGGCTAGATGTGGCACACACACGATTGATTTTTATATAACAGACTAATACAGATTTTTATTAAAATCAGTCATGTCACCGCCGTTTCTTTACTCATAGCAATTGAGCGGAATTCCAGTAGCGGTTAGCTTTGCAAAAGTAGCACTTAAATATTTAAACGCAAAGAGTTATATTTGCGTTACAAACAAACCACTGTTTACCGATCCATCAATAATGCCATACTCTTTATCATTTAAAAACTTATCAGATACAAAAGTAGCATGACGGATAGCTACATTAATTTCCTCTTTTGCGTAAACAACCGGAATCATGACAAAGTATAAAGTAACAAATCACATCACATATTGTCGGTGTGACGGTAGGTAAAATATTCACGTGTAGACTTCGCGCAAACAGGCCACCGACCACAGTTACCGGTGGCTGTCGCGCACCACATCCTTTGGTACGGTCGAACTAGGTATTATGTAGCTAGTTAACTTGTATTTACTTTTAAGTTTAGACAGAAACATTTAGAGACTCATGTCAAACGATACAGCGTTTGACATCAGTCGCTTAATGCCAAACTCTTTGTAAAACAAAATTGTAATCAATATTGTCAGTGTACTGGCTGGCTGACTGGCTAGCTGGCTGGCTGGCTGGTTGGTTGGTGGCTGCCTGAGTGGGTTGGTGGGTGGTGAGGAGTGCAAAGCAGTGGCGCATGAGTGGCGAGTGTCGGGGTTTTTAAAAAAAAGAGTGCCGCCACTGGTGATGTGTCACGGACACTGAGTCGCAAGAGGCCGCCACCGATGGCGTATCGCGAGTGGACGCTACTCACACAATCCTATACAAAACTTTTTGAAAATCATTTGGAAAACTTGTCGCACAGCCACCGGTGTCTGTGGAAACTGGCCTGTTTGCACGGAGCCGTAGGCAACGGCCGCCATGACAGTTTAAATAAAAGTGCGAAATGACGTGAGTCACAAATGAGATCTGTATAAATGGGAATCGGATGTTGGAAAAATAATATAAACTGATTTTAAAGGGAATAGGGATAAATATTTCATGTCAGGTATAATTGTGACGTCACTTGAAAACAAAGACACTGTATTATGACGATACATGCCTATAATCCCTGAAGGATTAGGCAAAAGCCTACCCATAAGTACACCCTCATTTCGCTAGTTATAGTTATTATGTTCAAAATGAAAGGGACAGGAAAAACAAAGAAAAGATGGATGGACTGAATGTATATTACATGAAGGAAAAGCAGTAAATGATAGCGTGACAATTGACAGGGGACAGTGGAAGAAGAAAACGTATCACACCAACCCCGAAATAAAAAAATAAAAATAAAGGCAAGGGCAAAAATAAAGGTCGAATCACCTCGACAGTGTTAGAATTTCAAATTGTTGAAACATCGATAAAATCGATTGAATCGATCGATTGATTGATTCGGCCTTTATTTTTAAAAACACATTAATTTTGTTAAAAATTAATTAAGTTTCTCGAATAAGTTCTGAAATAAACTTAGAAGCACCGCCAACTGAGTGAATTTTAGAATACATTTAATTTTCTCTTGATTGATTCCCGGTTTCAATACCCGCCGCGGTTGACCACTAACCTAAAAGGTTTCTGCTCGTATTTTCAATTAATCATACTAATGGCTTACGTGGGTACTATAACCAATATGGGTCACACTTTCACGCATCATTAATATAATCTCTTACAAAGGTACCGTGTTACTCGGGTGGGAAAACTTTTCAAAATAATTATAGGGTGCTCTTCAGTGTTTTTGTTATTTATTTTTATAAAGAACGAAGATACTTTTGACTGTTGGTCTAGTGATCGCAAATGGTGACTGCTTTGCACGAGTTCGTGAGTTCGATTCCCGAGTCGGGCAAAGTTTTTTTTTTTTTTTTTTTAAAAAACACGTTGCCCCACACTAGGAATTTCTTCTGTATCGTGGGTGCGTTCACAAACATATAAACTCACATACACAGATACCCAGACCCGAAACAACTATCTGCAGGCCATACAAATATTTGTTCCGTGCGCGGATCGAACCCGCGACACGCAGCGCAGCTGTCCAATCGCTCAGCCGCTGCGCCAACCGTGCCGTCAGAAGTTTTATTGGATTTTTCCAGCACCAGCACTTGCGACTACAAGTCAAACGAGACAGGAACTCTTCTCTGAAAGCGAAATAGGTTAGCGCATTTTGATGAACAGTAACTGCTACAATACTCGTAGGGACGTTTTCAGACAAAATAAAACATATCTGTTTAGTCTGTCAGTTATATTATCGAAAAATATTGAACACATTCTTTTTTCTTTTTTCACGAAAATAAAAAATTAAGACAATACAGTGCTTCGAAAACTCATGTGACGCCAGTTTATAGTACATTTTTTACATACAAGTGACGTTTAAAGCCACTCTGAATGATCTTGGACGCATTTTATCTTCGTAAATTTTTATTAATTTGTTGAAACAAAAAAACACGCATCCAATATTTTTCGATAATATAACTCAGAAACATCCGTATTCTCTAGCACGTTCGGAACGTTACCGTCTGTGCCACTATTGTATACGGAACGATGCAATGTCTGCTCCAGTTGCGTTCCAACAAATGCTAGCTTAAACTAGGTTAAGACTTACTTATTTTGAAACTAATACATTAAGATTTACTTCTCAGATAATTGTGTTCCTGAAATATAAAAAACCCTCCTTTTGGGCTTCACCGCAGTCGGGTAATAAAACTAGCACTTCGTCCACTAAAATTTTGATAGCTCGGATGATATGCGGTAAATATAATTTATCCTATAGCACCCATAAAAAGAAGATTACCCCTTTTTTTGGCGAGTGGGAAATCTTCAAATGATTCCTCTTACTTTGGACAGAGCAGTACGGAGTGTCAAACTTCTACTGACTAAAAACCACCCATGTTCCTTCTTAGCCCTTTGTGCACGGAGCTGTGGTATCTCTTTCGAACAATCCGTAGCCCCGGCAGGTGTCGGCTCTTGCGGGCCCCTGCAAAGGAGGTTACTCTGACATAGATGACAAACAAAAGAAATCTCTTTGAATAGAAGTAGATAAGGACACAATAATAATGGACGTGCAAAGAGTTTTTAAGAAAGCAGTTATATGGTAATCTAAAACCTTACCAAGTCTAAAATTCTAACCCGAGTTTCTCGTGAAACAACAGTTTCTACTTTAAGAAAAGAACTATTTCATAATAGTGAGAGTTCTAAAATGCTGTCAAATCAAACCAGTGTGAGAAAAATACTTCTAGATGTTGCTGCGTGTATACATAATTAGAACTAGGGACTGTACATCGTAACACGAAACTTCCAACTATTCGAAACCCCCCAATTTATTTAGCAGTGTTTGTCTTTATATATTCATGCTGGTTCGCGCTGGTTCGTGAGCAGAACTCGAAGTGCCACATCAATATGTTAGCGGTACTCTGTTAAATGAGCTACTTGTTCTGAAGTTCATGGCCAGATATAATGAAGATTGACTTGGTGGGATGTATTCTATGTGAATTATACATATGTGGTATAAATTGAAGTAGCTTCTCGTGTGTGAAACCGATTAAGTTTCGTTGAGTACACTGTTGTGTAGTGTTATCATTAAATCTATTTCGAAAGGTAGGTAGGTTAGGGTTTATGTTTCTAATCCATCATTCAAGAAGTCACATTTTTTTAAGTAACAGCCTTGCCGATATATGGGCATTTGGGCCTCGATTTTTTGGTTGTTTCCTTTTCATTTAATGTCGTTTTATTGTTTTGTCCCTTGTGATTCAAATAAATACTTTTTCTTTCTTTGGATTTTTGGAAAAGACTCCGCTTTTTTTTAATCGTGGATAGTTTATAAGACAGGCAGCAAGATCCTTCTTGAAGCAAGTAAAAGTTCCTGAAATAACTTCTTGTACCAGCAGAGGGCAGCCCCTTACAACCTGTATAATTATCTGAAAGAAAAACTGATGAAAATAAAGATGGAAAGGTTGCTTTAATAATATGAAATAGTCAGAAACGAAGCTCGATAAACTCCATTTTAACACTTACCCCTTTAACGAATTACACTTTATTTCCCATAATTAAACCGAACAAAGTTCCAGTAAACCAAATAAACCAGTTTTATTTGACGTTAATTTGACCGTGAAAGAGAACAGTTAAGGGTTTTCCGGATCAAACCTGATTCGGTTAAGCGGATAATAAAATTGTTTTTCGTTCAGGCAAAGTAATAGAATGTTAAAAGGATTTTCTGATATTAAATATTAACTGGTTATGAAGGTAAAGTGGTAGTTATAATAATAGTAATGGCCAAACAATAATAAACCGATTAATTCGTCAATATTTTAGGGGTGGAGTGTTATTGGTTTATATTTGCTTTTACCAAACTGAAATAATAACATTGATGTTTCCTAAAAGGTTAGAATGTTAGAAAGTAATAAGTACTTTATTATTGACATGCCTAGTGGTCTAGTGGTCGCAAGCGTGACTGCTGAGCATGAGGTCCGGGGTTCGATACCCGGCTCGGGCAAAGTGTTATTGGGTTTTTCCGTCAGGAACCCGGACTGTTGACTATGATCTTGTTGTCTTCATAGATACCGTTATAAAGATCAAAAATAAGTCAATTATTATTTATATAGAGTTTTTAAATATCCAGCACAAATGATGAAAACGTGCGGGCTTACTTTATAAAGAAGATAAATATAACTTACTAACTTTTGCTCGCGGCTTCGCTCCCGTTTAGTACGGAACGTACTCATGGGATCGTTTTAAATGTAGTCTATAACAGTCAGGAATTATGTAGCTTCCCGTTACTGAAAGAATTTTCGGAATCGTGTAAGTAGATCCGAATATTGCTCCCTACATACAAACTTACAGACATTTTTTTATGTCTTTATAATATTAGTAGTAATTACAAATAACTGAACCACGGCTCTGAAAAAAATAGAAATGCTGACGCAAAACAATTTTAATTAATAAACTTTCCTGTTTGCAAACTCAATGAAAAGATCAGTTTCAAGGAAAACATTTAGATAAAGAAGACACACAACAACAATCTTTATTTTGGTCTTACCAACAAATAATAAGATTGTATGATTTTTAAGATTGAATGTCATTGTTATTTAATGTGGCAATGTTCCCAATCTTCTGGGCTTCCGGATAAAAGTGATAAAGGACTTTTTTGTATTTATGTACGTCTTTTTTGTATGTTACTTATCAAGATACAGCTATTGGAAATAATGCTTAAATAACAATACATGAAAATGTATTTTTTTTATTACAAAACCATTTTTTCAAGTGTTAAATCTTCATTAATATTTTAAGATAATTTATTTTTCACGCATCCTAGCTTCCTGACCGCTATTTAGAACTGGCTTGCAGCCAAATCGTTTCACAAAAGAGTATCTAATAAATAAGCAATGTAATTGAAACAAAAACCAACCTAGCGACCCATAATTTTGTTTTTTTACACATAACAAATACATACATAAACTCTCGCCTTTTTCCCATGGGGGTAGGCAGAAACCACAGAACACCACCTGCAACGATCCTTACATACTCCTTTTGCCTCGTCCACATTCATACATCTGGTCATACACGCACGCGTTGCGAGTACAACGCACCTGTACTTTCTGAAGAACATCACCAATAAGGTCAGTGTATGTCTTAATAGGGCATCCCCTCCCGGCGTTGCCACTTACATCTACCTTGTAAAAACCCTTCGGTCACCAATCTTACCAGTACTGACTGGGTTGTGGACGTCAAATAAGTAGTGATATTCAGTTGCATCAGACTGGAAGCTGACCCCAATTTAGTCGGGAAAAGGCTTGGCAGATGATTTCGTGTCTGAGGTGACAAAAATGGGTTGTTTGCCGGACAAAAATTACTATTAGGCATACTTTATTTTGGTGTAAGACATTATGCATTATGCATTATTGCGCAAAGAATATTAGCACCATCCCATATCTTCCCGTGGGTGTCGTAAGGGGCAACTAAGGGATGTACCAGAGAATGGGCAGCAGCGTTCTCTGTGCTTTTTGTATCGACCGTACTGGGATCGCCAACCCGCCTGCCAAGCGTGGCGATTATGGCAAACCCCCCCTAAGCAAAAATGACACTTAGGGGAGGCCTATGTCCAGCAGTGGACGTCTTTCGGCTGAAATGATGATGATAATGAAGACATTATGAGCGAACAAAACATAATATTTAACCAAAATTCCGAGAGAGACTTTTTGTTGCGTTTTTTTTTTGCATGGGAATTAGGGATAGATATTGGCGATTGTTCTCCCAAATTCTACGTAGAATTTTGCCGGTTTTTATTTGCAATCTACGCTATTGTCTGTTTTGGTCAAAATTACTAGCAATTTATATCATTGTTGTAGGTTTTGTCATTGGTGTTCATGTTTTCGTCATTTTTTTTCTCAGTAGCAGCCATGGAGTCTTGATTTGTGACCGATTGATGGCAAAAGGCTCGCCCCTTTTTTACATGGAACTTAATTGGGAAATAGGAAACATGAGTAGTGAAATTTAGGTGTACTAATGGGTATACTTCTGCCTAACCCTTCGGGGATTACAGGCGTGAGGTTATGTGACTGTCTATTTCAGCCGAAAAATACTATTTACGAAGCGTTTATTTAATTTTATAATATTATCAAAAGTAATATTTTCCACATAAATCGGTATAAAAAGCTACTTACCCGACCATATTCTAATGGAGGAGAACTGACACGAAATTCTTCAGCTTAAATATTAATTAGACAACAAAGATAAGAACAACTTAATAAGCATTACATTTACATCAAAGTGTCTTCAAAGACCTCAAGAGCTTAGTGTCCTAGAAGTTCCGTCCTACGTTAGATGTGGTCAATTATATACATAACTTTCGACCCTATCTCCGTGTGGTGCTCCGCAAAGCCGGAGTTAGGAGCAACCGTCTGGGGACTCGTCCCGATTCATAAGTGATGTACATCTTATTAGCTGATGCCCGCAGGTTCGTCGTAACCAAAAGTAATCTTTTCAGCCCCTTTCAACCCTTGACAACCCCTTTTTCGCATTTAAAAGTAACCTATGTCCTATCTCGAGCTCTAGACTATCTGTGTATCAAATTTCATTTAAATCGGTTTAGTAGATACTGCGTAAAAGCGCGACAGACATTGTTATTTCGCATTTATAATATTACTAGCTGATGCCCGCGGCTTCACCCGCGTGGATGTCGTTCAAATTATATACTAAAACCTTCCTCTTGAATAGCTCTATCTATTAAAAAAAACCGCATCAAAATCCGTTGCGTAGTTTTAAAGATGTAAGCATACAGACAAACAAACAGACAAAAATAGCGACTTTGTTTTATACTATGTAAGGATAAGGATGTAAAGGATGTTATCACGTCTGTATCTCTCAAAAGGGCTGGTAGAGGTGTATAAGTACACACAGATTTCATCAGATATGATACAAGTTTCATGAAGACCGAGTCCAAAAAAAAACCCAATAACCCTCTGCCATTCTTCTGTATTTGTTGAGTTTTTAGGCCACCTATGGGCTTCTGACTTAGATTATCATGGCGTCGAGAAACATCTCTAGCCATACTGGTTTCCTCACGATGTTCTCCTTCACCGAAGCAAGTTTTTTTTTTTTTAAACGTTGCCCCACACTAGGAATTTCTCCTGTATCGGGGGTGCGTTCACAAACATTTAAAGTCACATACACAAATACCCAACTACCTGTAGGTCATACAAATATTTGTTCCGTGCGGGGATCGAACCCGCGACACGCAGTGCAGCAGTCCATTGCTTGAGCCACTGCGCCAACCGTGCCGTCAAAGTGATAATTCTACACTCTCCATTACCTGGGGATATAAACTAAGACTAACTGTCGTACTCCGAGATATCTAATAATTACTAAGTCGTCATTTAGTAAAGATTTGTTATACAAAACCTTTACTAAAATGTCAAAATCTTTACTAAGTCATGGCATAAGTACCTAATCAATAAACGTCTGTGAGTGTGGCAATAAATGCTAGCAGTCGCACTTATAACTAACTAGCTTTTGCCAGCGGCTTCGCCCGCGTGAAAATGACGATTTTCCATACAAACTTTCATCCCCTATTTAACTCCCTTAGAGGTTGAATTTCGAAAAATCCTTCCTTATTCCTTGTCTACATTATAAAGGGAACCTCTGTGCAAAATTTCAGCTTTCTAGGTCCAACGGTTTGGGCTGGGCGTTGATGAGTCAGTCAGTCAGTCAGTCAGTCAGTCAGTCAGGACTTCTCTTTTTATTTATATAGATATAGATAATAATAATATAGAAGATATACATATAGATAGATTGACCAATAGTAATCTTGCATTGAAATAGTACCTAATTCTATTAATAGGCAGACACGAAGGTTAAATTTCCCTTGAAAAAAAACCCTTAAAGATAAAACAAACTTTTTCCCGTATTACATTTTATACCGTCGTAACCTGCTCCTTTGTTTGCGTCCAGATATCGCCCTGGGACATTCCCTTAAGGCCACCCTTTGTCCCTTTAAGCTCTTTGTCAACATATAAAATAACCATACAAATAGAATTTAATTACAAATAAATCTCTTTTTTGCTTATACAAGTGGCGCAAAAAATGTACGGACTTCAAATCAGGACACAAGTATCAAATTGTATGCTTGTTGTTGAAGCCAAGTCAACTGAATACTGAATTTCACGGGCTCTGAACTTGAGAATATAGTTTGAAAAGTTGAAGGCTACAGCTAGATAAGTATAAATTACCATTATAATAAAAATTAAAAACTTCAAATTTGCTTCAAATTCAGAATCCCAGAAAGGTAAATACAATATGAATCTTAGACTTGTTTTATTATAACAATAGCCCATATTGTCCTGTCCAATTCCACTATTGTTGGTCGTAAAATTTTATTATCATTAAAAAGTTTATCTTTGAAAAGAAGAAATTTACCTGACATGCCTTAGTAGACTAAAGAAAAATGTAACCCGTACTGGGCATAGGCACGTGTGGTGGATTACGGCCCATTCTCATCTATCTTTCTATAAATAAAAAGAGAAGTCCTGACTGACTGACTGACTGACTGACTCATCAACGCCCAGCCCAAACCCTTGGACCTAGAAAGCCGAAATTTTGCACAGAGGTTCCCTTTATAATGTAGACAAGGAATAAGGAAGGATTTTTCGAAATTCAACCCCTAAGGGAGTTAAATAGGGGATGAAAGTTTGTATGGAAAATCGTCATTTTCACGCGGGCGAAGCCGCTGGCAAAAGCTAGTACTAAATATAAAAGAGACAAGGCCTGTGTCCTTGCAGGCAAATTATGCTAAAGTGTTTTCATTGCCACATTTTAGAACATCTTCTGTCCATGTGTAGGTTTATAAATCATTTAATTTAAAGGTTTGCCAGATATCAGAACTCCCCAGAATTTGATTCATAATAGCGACGCTATTGAATGGTTTGATAATATGTACAGTGTGTATGTTTGTTTCCAAAATTAACGGGTTCGATGTAGGAATAAAAAATCCATTGATTTTGATGACAATTAAAATATAGGTATAATGTCAACAAAGTCGAAATTGAAAAATTCAGCCTGTTTAAATATCGAGCGAAAAAACGATTTACATGAAATGAAATAAAACTTAATCTAACATAACATAGCATTCACAACTGTGTCCAAAGGATTAGGCAAAGTTATACCTAATACTACACCCACATTTCGCCAGTAATGTTTAAGTACCATATAACAAAGGGCGAGCCTATTTCCAAGAACCGGGCGACAAAATCTTCCCGCAACAATATCAGGGACGGCATTACAATGTTAATGAACTCAGTCCCCTGTGACAAACAATGGACTCGTTCCCTAATCCCTTAGGTCCATCCTAATTATAGTTCATTCGTATGTTTCTAAATAGGGCATTGAACTTATGTTTCTAAGTAAACAGATCGCAAGAGTTCATTGCTGATATTTTATTGTAGGAAAAATTGGCAGCTTTTCCGAACGAGGTAGGCAATATGGTCGGCGTACTTATAGGCAGTTTGATTTAGAGATTCTGGCTCGGTAGACTAGAGTAAATAATAGGGGATCGGACTGGGTCAAAATAATATGATTCTGTTTAGTCCGTAAGTTAGATTATCGAAAAATATTGAATACGTGTTTTTTGTTTTATCAAATCAATAAAAAATGACGAAGATAAAACGCGTTAAAGATCTTGGAGTGGGGCTTGAAACGTCACTTGTGTCGTCAAAATGTACTATCATATGACGTCACACGAGTTTTCGAAGCAATGTAAGAAAAATAAATGTCCAATAATTTTTGGAAATCCATCTGACGGACTAATTAGTTTTTTTTTGTCCGATCCCCTATTATGTGAAAAACAAGTCAGATCTTCTTTTCTTTCGAGCTTTCATTGTTTTTCAGTCTCCAAAAGATATAGAAGTTGTATGAAAAATAAATTGCCTATATGAATCTATCTATGCAGTTTCAAATTGTTTCTTGGTTACAATTACTTAATAAAAACCAGGCAAGTGCGAGTCGGCCTCGCACACGAAGGGTTACGGGAAATATTGTAAGTTGGACTTCACTTGTTATAGCGGCAACAAAAATACAGCATCTGTGAAAATTTCAACTGTGTAACTATCACGGTTCATGAGATACAGCCTGGTGATAGACAGACAGACGGACGGACAGCGGAGTCTTAGTATACGGAACCCTAAAAACCACGATATTTTTCAATAACAAATAGAAAATTGCTCCATCATTACTCTCTTTTTCACTTTAATTTAATAGAGTCAACACAATATGACGTTGTTAACCAACATGCGCCTTCAATAGCAAATCAGTCCTCGTGTAGTTCGTTAAAATATATTAGACACGTGTCTAAGGGCCTTGCCACACGTGTTCCTACGCTGACGATTTCTAAGCGTGTTTCCAGCGACTACCTCGTACATCTGATGTCATTTTCGCAAGCACGACTGCTGAGCATACGGTCCTGGGTAAGATTCCTTAACCAGGCAAAGTGTTACTGCTTATTTCTTTGTTCTTATGTTTACTTTTTCATATCATTTTGTTTTATTGCTAACTTAACCCACCAAAACTATTTTCTTGTAAAATGTTGCCAAAACGAGACCAAGCGGCTCGTATTGTGTAAAGGTCACTGTATATCAGATCTCATGTAGAGGCAAGCTTCTAGCACTACACGCACTAACTGTACAAGCTCTACACCATAGTCAAAATATGTGACTTTTTTTTGGAAGTGGCTTCTCGCATTTCAGTCTAGGAGTCTGGCTACTGTTTGTTAGCTATTTAAATACATTTATAAATAGTTTTAAGATATTTACAGTATTTTTTATAAATTAGAGAATTGTTTTGTATAAATAAGTTATTTTACTGAGTTGAAATGCTAAAATGGCGCCAACGGTTATTGGAATGACAGTTAACTATTGCAGTCTGTACTACAGACGGTTATAAAAGGTCCAAGGCGCCATTTTAGCGGGTCATTCTTTACTGAACTTGGAAAGTGAGAGGAGCTCTAAATACCTGTGTAAGTACTGTGCATTTTATAAAAAACTTGTAATGTTATGCTGTAGCTATTTATTCTGTACCTACTTATTTTGATGTGTTTGATGTGCTGTAGCCATTTATTCTGTACTTATTTTGATGTGTGCTCAGTCTGACCCCTTTGAATTAAAACATGATTGACTGTTCAAATAGAAGCTTATTATTTATTTCCCTTCCGCTCTGGCTAGTCCAACATGTTTAACCGGGCAAATCCTGTGGATGCCTTGTTTCGTTTTTATTCACAATCGTCTCGCTGGAAACACGCAAGACGTCAGTGTGAAGACGCTCTTAAAGCTTCTACTTAGCACGTGTAACTGGTGTAAGGACGGTTATTGATGCAAATACATATTAATATTAACTGCGGTCACGGGGATATTGCTTGCACTGTAATGTGTTGTGTATAAGGTTGCAGTGACATCAATAACTTAAATTGTTGTTAGTTTGTTACCGTCAAGCCTCGTATCCACTAGGAAATATATGGCGCCATGTTGATATTTAGCGCACAACTTATGTTTAGCAACGTTGTCTGTCTACGCATGATCAGTCGTCAGCGATATGTCACCAGAGAAGTTCCGCGCTAAACAACATGTCGCATGCTAAATGTTACCGAGTGGATACGAGTCAATTGATCAAGTGACCAAATGTACAACAAAATATAACTTTGTCGACATAACCTTAAGTTAAATAAAAAAATGGAGCAAAACATGCTTTCCACTACAGGAATTAACCGGAAAAATAATTACTACTACATATTATAAAACAAAGTTCTCCGACGCGTCTGTCTGTCTGTCTGTTCGCGATAAACTCAAAAACTACTGTACCTATTTTCATGCTGTTATCACCAATGGATAAAGTGGTTTTCGAGAAAGATTTTAGTATATAATTGGACCGATATAAACGCGAGTGAAGCCGCGGGCATCAGCTAATAATGGATAAAACACAAAGTCACTATAACAAAATAATGAACAATTTTTATTCCCTATGAATTAATGCGCAACATAATTTCTAAAAACTCCAAGCCTTTTAAATCAAAAGCACGTGTACAAAGAAAATAATTGAATTATTTTTCATTGAATAACCTTGACGTTTTCCTCATCATTACAGTTTTCTGACAAGCGTGTGTGTTCCACGTTTTGAAAGCCTGGGATACACTAGGGAGCAAATGAAGAAACATGTTGCGTAATATGTCCCTTAACAACTACGTTAAAGCCGCGTTTCCATTGCACTAGGCAACATTTGGCGCACGACAAGTGCGCCAACGAGTGACGCTCAACATGTACGGCAACGCTGCACAACAGCGCGCGTCGTTGCCAGCTGGCGCGCAACATTGTAAAGTAGTAGATGCGTAGACAGACAAAATTGTTCAACAAAAGTTCCGCGCTGAGTTTCAACATGTTGCACGTCAATTGTTGCCTAGTGGAAACGCGGCTTTAAAAACTACGTGAAGTGTCCCGAGACAATTGTCGAGGAACATTTTGCCGGCCACACTAGTCACTTAGTCAGTGCTCGTAGAAATGTCGCCCGAGGAGGTTGTGGCTATTAGTGCTACTGTGCTACGTACATAGTAATTATATCGAGTGTGTTGAAACTTAATTAAAGAGAAAGAGAAGGTGGTGGATGCGGAATTTCTTACTACAACGAGAAAGAAGAGTTAATATTCTTAAGTGATCTCCGAATGTCTGACGGAACACTGACGCGGGACACGTGCGCTCGCTCTCGAGGCGGGAGCAAGCTACATGCCTAGTGTCACGTACAATGTAGCATGTTACGGGACATTATGCAACGTTGCCGCGTCACGTAAATTGAGTGTTCAGCGTCATGTTGAGGGCCAAAATGTACCCTAGTGTATCTCAGGCTTAAAGAACACGTGGCCATTTGCAACCCGCTCACGTTTGCTTTGATCCGTTGTCAGCCGGTAATCCTTGTACAAAAATGGCGTCCTGACAGCTTTATTAGAATTTATTCGTTGTTCTTATCTTTGGGTATTGGCACGAACTGATTTAGGAACTAGAGCTTAGGCAGAGGTTGAGGGTATGTCGGTTAGAAACAATTAACATTGATTTTGCAGTGATTTGTCGTGGCTCAATAATAACTACCACTGGGGTCGATCCTTAGGTTAAGCCACGCTTGCCTTGGTTGGTTTGTGGATGGGTGACCACCCATTACATACCGAGTTTCTTCCGTGTCTCGGATAGCACGTTAAGCTGTTTATTTATTATTTGTTTATTTAAACTTCATGCACAAACGTGGTACATAGGCGGACTTATGCCACAAGGCATTCTCTACCAGTCAACCTTAGGGTCAAATAAGACAGCATTGTGGTAGAGTACAGAAATAAATAAATTAGGAGAATTCTATTTAATTAACATAAATTAATATACCTACATTAATGGTACTACTAACTACTACCACTACTAATACTACTAGCTGTTGGTCCCGGCTGCCATATATTCACGAGAAAAGATCTGTATGTAATGGTTGGTCACACATCCACAGACCAACCTAGGCAAGCGCGACTTAACCTGAAGATAAAAACTGCCGCTTGATGACGAATTCATCCTATGTCCTATTATTTAATAAGTGTTATTATTTGTTTGGTATTTACAAGGTCGATGTGAGTGGCAAGGAGACGCCCTAGAAAGTTATACACTGAATTTGGAAGAACAAATGCCAATATTGCTAACCCTAATTTTCATGCAAAAAAACGCAACAAAAAGTCTATTATAAATATATCTAAATATATTTTGTTCTCATACGTCTTAACCCAAGATATAGTATGCCCAATAGTTGTTTTAACCTAGCTCAGGCCCGAAATCATCTGCCGAGCCTTTTTCCAACTAAATTTATGTCAGCTTCCAGTCTGATGCAACTGAATATCACTACTTATTTGACCTCCACAACCCAGTCAGTACTGGTAAGATTGGTGACCGAAGGGTTTTTACAAGGTAGATGTAAGTGGCAACGCCACGAGGGGACATCACAGAAAGACATACACTGACCTTTTTGGTGATGTTCTTCAGAAAGGACAGGTGCGAAGTACTCGCAACCGGCGGCGTGCATCTATGACCAGTCGTATGAATGTGGACCAGGCAAAAGGATCGTAGCAGGTGACGTTCTGTGGTTTCTGCCTACCCCATGGGAAATCGGCGTGAGTTTATGTATTTGTGTTTAAAAAATGTTATATACCAGTAAATACGACCTAAATATGACGTAATATCTTCATGTTATGTGTGCACAAGTGCAACGAATCTACACCAACGCCCATCACTTTGACCGCGTCGGAGATCGTAAACTTAACCCAGCTGGTTTTATATGCCATGAAAGAAAACTAAGTAAATAAAAGTAGATTAAATTAGCTATTACATAGGTACTGGCTAGAGGACACACTTTATGTCACTTTGTTTTTAAAGAATTTTACAGTTGGGTTTTATAAATATTGCGTAAATAACAGAGTTTTTATTACTTTCTGACTTACTTAAAAATTCATGGTCAGAATTTGCCATCAAGTAAATATGAACCATGAATTTAAAACTTTTTGAACACATTTACAGCCATGGATACGCTTAGATGCTATTCACAACTTTGTCATCTTACTATACTAAAAAAACTTTTTTACAAAAAATAAAACCGACTTCGACAAAAATAAAACACAAAAAAGTGAAAAATAAAAATCAGCTTCTGAAGTCGGTGACTTTTGTTTGTTTGATTTCATGTTTTTGCCACCGACTTCAGAAGCTGATTTTTATTTTTCACTTTTTTGTGTTTTATTTTTGTCGAAGTCGGTTTTATTTTTTGTAAAAAAGTTTTTATTTTTCACTTTTTAGTAGTTCACATGTGCTTACCCCTTCACAACGTACCGGCGTGATGTTATGTTATGAACTGGTGTAAACAATAGACAGACATGAGATTTCAGCAATCCCAGTCCATTTGCTATCATTTATTGTAGAGTTCCGTTGTCTATCTCCAAAGTTCTTCATCAGAATATGTTCACCAAATAGTTTTTATAACCTTTGCAGTGAGTACAGGCGTGATATTATGTTGTGTTATGGCGTAAACAATGCTTAGATATGCTATAGCAACAATCGCGGTTAATCTGCTGTTATTTATTGAAGAGTTCCCCCGATTTCTACAAGATCCCATCATCAGATATTGAAATGGTGACAATGAGACCACACGGGAAGCACCAGCTTTCAAATAAAAGAAGAATCATGAAAATCGGTTCACCCAGTCGCAAGATAAGAGGTAACAAAAATAAATAAAAAATACAGTCGAATTGATGACCTCCTCCTTTTTTTGAAGTCGGTTAAAAATAATGTAAAAGTACCCTTAACGTAGCCGAAAGGCACTTTTTCGCCCCGTCACTGCGATATTTTTTTTGTTTCAAGACCATACCTGCGGATGGGAACCCCTTACTTACGGAGATATTGCATGGTCGTCAAAGTTCCAAAATGATCACAAGATTGTTTTAATAAATACTAGTTTTAGGGTTCCGTAGCCAATATGGAACCCTTATAGTTTCACCATGTCCGTCTGTCTGTCTGTCCGTCCGTTCGCACTATATCTCAAAGACTATTAGTACTAGAAAGCTTTCATTTGGCATGAATATACAAATGAGTTACGCTGACAAAGTGCTAAAGTAAGATACTTATTGAATTTTTTTTTTAGTGTGTTTTTCGCGAAGTCCATTGTGTGGGATGACGATGAATAGGTCTTTAAAAAATATTGCAAGTTTGCTTAAACAGTTTTTCGATTAAGGGATTCATTTGTGAATTATTAAGCTTTGAAGTGAATTTTTTTGTTAGATTCAAGTGTGGCAACCTAAACCACCTATATGGGCTGTGTTTAAGAGTGTGAAAAAATTCACGGTAGTAGCATATATAACAAAAATAATAGGAAAACTATCACAGCTAAGTAGACTTTACAAGTTTACGAGTAACTAATAAAATGTATTTGTATGAAATACTTTCCTATATAATATAATGTATGGGAGCGCAGGTCTCAAAACTGCAAATGTAAGTTTGTATAATTTTTAAAATAAAAAATCATCGTTTGGAGGCAGGTAGGCAGGGTGGTTAATCAATTTAGTAAGTTCACATAATTATTTTGATGGGTAACTACGGAACCCTACAGTGTGCGTGGTCCGACATGCACATGGCCGGTTTTTTAAGGTTTAACTTTACCTCCATGACCGGTTTACTATTAAAACACAACTACAACGTTACATTACAACTAAACTTCAATACTTTTACTTAAATTCCAATTTCTCCGCAAAGATTTCAAAACTTTATTTTCATAGCAAATCCGACCGCTCTTATACGATAAATTCGAAAATATCTTCCTCGGACCTAAATATTCATTCCCAAATGGGTACAGCATCTTTTCCTTCCCTCCCACAACCAGATTAAGTTTGTTGCAGATTCCGAAACACTTTAATTTTGTATCCCTGGAGTGTATGAAAGTCTTTTCTTGGCAGATTTACAGGATTGCTTGCTCGCTTTCGGCTTGGAGAGACTTTATTCGATATTTGTATTTCCCATGTGGCTAATTCCCTCAATGGTTCGTTTGCGGAAGAAACTCGCTTCGGATAATCGATTGTTTAACATAACTTATGTTATGTAAATGGGTTATTGGAAGGTTAGGCTGAGGCATACCTACCATCCCGTCGGGGCTGTGGGTTATTCACAAGAGAAACCGTGGCCTCGACATAAAGGACTAAGAAGGAAATGGGTGGTCTTTAGTCAGTAGAAGTCTGACACTCCCTTCCACTCTGCCCAGAGCGGGGCGGGGGGTTATTTGATGATTTCCCACACCCAAAAAAAAGGGAAGGTTAGGCTGAGGCATACCTACCATACATAACAGTACACCCACATTTCATAAGTTATGTTAGTTCCCATATGATAGGGGGGCCTATTGTTATCAACCGGGTACAAATTCAGACTTTGTGACTGCTACTGATGGAAAAAACCTAGTATTTTATTTAATTTTAATGTAGCCACACACACACTACACTCGCGCCACCAAGACAAATCTTAAGACGTCCGTTCATCCGTCGTACAGGTCAAACACCCTCTTTTAGGGCTTCAGCGCAGTCGGGTAAAAATTCACATCACAATTTTGCGACAGATTTGTGATTAATTTCGTAGTTGTGTCTGAGTGGCAGGCTGTCTATCGAAGCCTGTTGGGGTATCCGCTAATCTGTCACACGGTTTCAATTTGCCGTGAATTGGACGGTAATATGGGTGTGTAGGTATGTTCCTAGTCAGTGGCGGGCCTCCCATACAAGCAGAAAAGCTGTGCTTGCCTTAAAATAAAACAACAAATAAAAAAACAGTCGTACTATAAACACTAACAAAATATAATAATATCATTTAATATAAATTCGCGTGCATTACTCAGCGCGCGGCGTTGTCAAACTTCATATTTCTCCGCTGCGACCGCGAGTCTCTAGCTCGCTCTAGCACTAACAAAAGAAGAGTTAAGTAGTGAGCCAGTGGGCGGGGCTAGCCCAGTAGCCCTTTCTCGAAAGCACGCGCGCACTGTTTTCACTGCATTTTTCATTCATAAATTGGTTTGTTTTTAATAATACTTTTAGGAAACATTCGAAATTATGAATGAGGAATAAGTCGAGCTTCTATTTTATTTGAATGTGTGCGTGGCAAGTCAGTGTATGTTTGAGAGAGAATGTGTGTTTCACGGTTCGCGCGATGGATGATGCGTGTGGCGAGAATTTTGACACAAAGTAGATTTCAAGTTAGTTCATATTTGTTTTGAGCGATTACTAGTGAGTGCATTTCTTTCTGTGTTTCTTTTTCTAGTGATTTAAAGTTTGACATTAGTTTTTGATGGAATTACCATGAACTTTGTTTTGAATATTTCCTTGTGAAAGATTAAAGAGTGTGGATTCGTTATTGTGTATTGCACCTAAATGTTGTTCTTAAATTGTGACGTAATATTAAATAGGAACTACGAAAAGGCTTATGATTAGGTATATTAAAAATAACTAGTAAAATAAAAAAAAACAGCCGTTATTAAAAACTTAAACAAAACAGTCTGCTTGCTGTATTGCTACTCCTAGGCACGCCACTGTCCTAGGTGTGTTATTTGAGGTCAGTTGAATCTTTAGTCAGGTCACGTTTGAGGGATTGGCAAGCTTGGATTAATAATTAAGGTTAAGACCGTGAAAAAACGGAGCCAGGATTGGGAAAATGTAGTTTAAACATTCAGCTTTTACCTAATTCTTAAAGTGCGTACAGATTACGTAACATGTTGTATAACTTGTGTTTTTTAACAAGTTTATTTAAGTATAATAACTTACAATAAAACACAAGTTTAATATAGGTATTTAGTACCATGACATTCAGGCTCCACATCACTGAAACATGTTATATAACAACGTTTTAAAACATGTTATGTCATATGATCTGTACGCACTTTTAAAAAAAAAATGGTTGGGGATTATAGAGATTGGAACTGTTTTAGAGAGGCTGTATCAGAAAAAATGTAATCCTGTTTCTCAGTGATAGCTTTGTGAATAATAATTAATTGAAGAATTATTGCCACGTTTGCACTTTTTTTTTGGAGCTTGGGAAATCTTCAAAAATGAGTCCTCCCGCTCTGGGCAGAGCGGTAGGGAGTGTCAGACTTCTACTAAATAAAAACCACCCATATTCCTTCTTAGCCCTTTGTGTCGAGGCTGCAACAACCTGCAGCAACTTTTGCAATTGTTTACACTTGTATACCTCCATCAACCAGATGACTCTTAGAAGTTAAGATTTCATTCTTCTATCGTTAGAACGCTTAATTAAATGTCTTTGAATACGATTAACAGCATTAAATACAATTTTTTATGGCAATATTCAAAACCTTTGACGTTGTGAAATAGACAATTTTAATACTAAAAATAAATTTTAATGTTTATATCAAGTACAGTTTAGTCCACAGCAAAAGCGAAGGGAATCAAGGAAAACGGCCAGCAACACGAAAATAAGATTCGCAAAACGCGTTAATCTGTTTTTATGTCTTCTCAGTAGAAAATAAGGATCTCACACAAAAAATAGTATACCTATATTGGTATGTAAGTGGTGAAAGTTTGTTATTTCATTCGAGGCGGAATTCACAATCGAGCTGCAGGCGAGGTTTTTATGGACCCGAAAACTACAGTAAAATTAGATAGACTAGCCACTTAAGCACCTGGAAGAGCTACACAAAAAAGTTTTCGACAGCCAATCTAGAAAGCCATCGATTGCAACCGCTATTATCGAAATCAGCTAGAATCATCACCAATAAATACACTTATAATTTGTCCACATCCGAACGGAAAAGCACAAGTTATCAATTATGCCCCAAGTCTTCTGTTGCAAAATTAAGTGACCAATTTTAAAAAGTACAACAGCAACACTATCATCCATAACATGAACGTTTATTTGATTCAATTTAACTTCTTACAATAAAAATGCTTCTTCAAATAAAAATAAAAAGGTGCAAGCGTCTTGCAGAATTGAAATAATAGAAATAAACCTTGCAGTCATTGAATTACTTTTATGAGTCTAAATTTGACGATAATCCACAGATGGGGCTTGAGTTTTCACGCTCAAGTATGTGCTTTAATTTACGAAAAGGGCAATTTTCAGGAGGGTTTCGTAGGGTGCTAACACCGGGTGCAAAGCAATAAAAACTTTATTAAGGGACACATTCTCGCACAAAGAGAAAATGCACTTGTCCTTATTTTATTTCAACACTATGGCAAAATAAACTAAATGCAATAATAGGTCGACTTCAACGGAATGTTATTTCTAGGTACTCTCCGGAAAATGCAATTTTCTCTTCTTCTTTTCAATCGGAAATTTAATGATCGAATAACAACAAGCCATTTCGTTCAGCACCAATTCCATGTTCTATTACTGTAATGACCTTATTTTCTTGAAACGAAATGGAATTTTCTAGAAACTATTTTCTTAAAAGTCCGTCCATTTATCGATATAGGTACTACTATGACAGCATATTAGGGTTGTTTCAAGATCCGTCTGATTGGCCATTGGAGGTGCATTATCCATGCCATGTGTGGCTACTTGGCTAGCATTGCCCAAAGATCACTCGTATATGAACCGACCGCAGGTTTGATTACTACTTTCAGCGAGAAATGAAAGTTTCATCGTTTCACTATTCTCCCGTGGAACAAATTAATTTCCATAGACATTTTTATTCCCTACAAACTTCAATTACCCATGGTAGAAAAAGGAAGTTTTTAAATCCTTTTCATTTACGTTATATTATAAGATAGTGTTTTATAAGATAGTGTTTATAGTATAAACCTAAAAGCAGCGCTGTATATGCTTTAAATTATTTGTCTGAGTGAATGTAAATGCACATCTTCTTTTTAGCGTGTCGATGGCTTCAATCTAGATTGTGTCGGCCCAGAACTGAAGAAGAAGAAGTTTGGCGTTTTTGGTCCATCATATTATAGAACAAACAACAGAGCTCGCAGCCTGCAAGACACCATTTTAAGTGCCCCATCGTTTGTGGAACTGCGCCACATTTGATTTCCAGGACAGAGGAAAGGTGGTATTTTATTAACGAATCTCCAACTAAGCAGGCTTTCCTTGCTGCGATCAGCCTCCTGGTTCCTTCACCATCATCTGCCTAGCGTTTTCCCAACTACATCCGGATGCAGCTGTGTACCAGTATTTTACATGAAGCGACTGCTATCTGACCTCCACAACCCAGTTAATACTGGGTAATTCGATCCTGGGTCCTTCATAATTCACTTAAATTCATCTTTTCAGACATTTTAGCGCCAGTGCAACAAGGACGATGTTACATTGTGAGACAGTTGAAAGTTTGAACGTTATTATAACAATAAAATGTAGCATTAACTGCAGGCTGCGAATCGGTCTAGACGTAGAGTACGACTGGAGCGTGTGTAGGGATGTCACTAAACATTTTAAAGGAGATTGTTCTAATTGGCCCTGTGTAACATGAGTAATTGAGTATCGGACATACCACGATGATTCATTATCTGTTTTATTATATTAATTGCAAATACTTTTGTAACACGGACTAGCTGCATGGAAAAAAAT
Source organism: Diarsia dahlii (assembly GCA_949775195.1). Classification (NCBI taxonomy): domain Eukaryota; kingdom Metazoa; phylum Arthropoda; class Insecta; order Lepidoptera; family Noctuidae; genus Diarsia; species Diarsia dahlii. The sequence continues at coordinate 10,088,363 of OX459212.1, forward strand.
GAATGATAAAAAATATTTTAGAGACTAATAACCTCAATCGCCGCCATCTTCCTCAAATACTCCAAGAGCCCAGAACTGCCAGACATAACTTATTTTCTAAAGGACAAAATGTAGAGCTTCGAGTAGTGTTTATAATATATGTGTTTTGAATGCATAGGCATACACCTGCTAAGTTGGTTAGACGGCCAAAAACACAAAAAAATAACAAAATCACAGGCGCTGGTTTTCAAATATGCGCTATCTTCAGGCTCCGAACTTCAGATTCGCTAAAGTAGACTTTTTTCATGGTACAAAAGGTTGAAGAAGAATAAAAGCATAAAATTCTTCGCGCATATCAAGTGTACCAGCCCTAATAACGCTTTATGACCCCTTTCTATTGTTATATTTAGTAACGTGTTAATATATTTTATTCTTGCGATAACTGTCCGGGATGTGGCGATTATTCCTTATATATAAATATATGAAGAATACTTTGGTTTATCGTAGCTGATGCCCGAGGCTTCGCCTGCGTGGTTTTCGGTTATCTTGACAAATAAATATACTAAAACCTTCGTCGAAAACCTATCTATCTATTGGTGAAAACAGTGATGTTATTTTATTGTTTATGTTTACGGGCTTCATTCTTACCGTATAGATTCCTTTTTAGTTGTATTATCGAGTGACCACACTTATCATAATCGAATACTTGGTTATACCCACGTCTCCTCCTATACAAGGTCCCATTAAAATAGGTGGACAAAATTTCAGAAATCATTCAGACCACCAAAATAAGGACGATGGTAAAAAAAATAATAAGAAAATCGCATTTAAGTACCTACTCATAAAGGATGACTTTGTTCTAGAGTGCCGGCAATTTATTATTTTAAGTAAAAAAAAAAACATTTTATTTAGGTAATGTTTTTTTGTTTAGATATGTTTGGTTAGACTTACTGAACGCTGTGTTAAAATTTGTCCACCTATTTTAATGGGACCTTATATATCCGACAAAGATCTATAAATGGCTGCCGGAACCAACAGCTTAACGTGCTTACCGAGACTCGGAGGAAACTCGGTATGCAATGGATGTTTGCCCATCCACAGATCAAGCTAGGAAAACGCGGCTTAACCTAAAGATCAACCCAACTGGAGTTATGGTTAAGACACGATCCTCACGGGATCTTACTACTAAAATTATTCATAGTACAAACAAAATAGAAACACAAATTCTACTTTACTCTCAGAATCCGCTGGATCGGTACTCAAACAGATCCGGAGAGAGATCAAACGCAGCATCAAAGGTTTAACGTGCCAAAGTCCGGGCTGCTACTGAAAACCCAAAAGCACGTATGCTTGACCCGGGAATCGAACCCAGAACTCCAAGCTCAGCAGTCGCGCTTACGACCACAAGACCAACAAAGCAGTTGAAAAGAACAAAGCAAAAACAAAGTAGGTACTCAACGCAAGAATTTGGTTTCGTTTACGTAAATTCAAATAAAGATAACCTAACTGATTCCCATTCTATTCCTATGTGTTCTGTATAGCTAGAACAGGGGTGAATGACACAGTTTCTAGACTGAAAAAAAAACAAATACGGTATGCTGGACACAAATAACATGATAAACAAATACAAGAAAGTTTTTGGACTAATAGTCTCCATTTAGTCTTCACGTGAGCTCACATACAAAAGAAAACCCCGTTTGTGACACAGCAACATATTCCAAGATTCTATTTCCTTGCCAAGTCCGTTGTTAACATGGAAATGTCCTAAAACCTAGTGATTCATTGTAGTACGTCAACCTCTTTCTTTTTTATTTATATATTCGTGGCACGTTTGGGACCTCGCCTCGCTTGAGCCTCCCCCTGACATTTAAATTATGTGATTGTGAAAATGTTCTGAACCTCTGCTTCACGTTTCGGCAAGTTTCGCTCAACAGCGGTCTGTCATTTTTGATTTTATGTTGGTTCAATTTGATTGGTCTGTCTCATAACAGTTTGGCTATATGCCAATGTCATTTGGCAGATGACCCAATTGATGTTAAACTGGATAAACTAGCGTACCTATTTATCATCATCAGTCGGATTTCACAGGTCAGAAGGTGACTGCCTAATGCAGCAGATTATCGATATTTTCTTACATAAAATAAAACCGACTTAAAAAAAAAACACAAAAAAGTGAAAAATAAACTTTAGAAGAAAAATAATGAATGTGAACTCTAGCCAACTTGTGCCACTGATGTACGAGAACTCTGTCATTTCTCTTTCACCCCACGTAAAAGACTTGGGTCTTTACATTGACAGCAGTTTGAGTTGGGATAAACACGTCGCTCAGGTAGGTAAGTCAGAAAGTCACGTTCTCACTGCGGTCTCTCTATAGATTCAAGCATTTTCTCCCATCTAGCACGAAACTCACTTTGGTTCAGTCCCTTGTGCTTCCCATTATTGACTATGCTGATGTTTGTTATTCTGACATATCCCAAGAACTTCTAAATAAATTGGATCGACTTCTCAATAATTGTATTCGTTTTGTTTTTGGCCTTCGTAAATATGATAATATTTCTTCCTTCCGTTCTCAGCTTAAATGGCTGCCTATCCGACTCAGGAGATCCCTCAGATCTCTCTGCATGCTCTTCTCAATTATGAACGATCCACGTGCTCCTGATTATTTAAAAACTTATTTCAAAGTGTTGGGCAGTTGTCATAGTCGTAATCTTCGGGCTTCCAAAAATCTCATTCTCCAAATTCCTTCACACCGCACCGGTTTCTTGTCAAATTCTTACGCTATATCAACTATAAAACTTTGGAACGCGCTACCCCCTGGCATTAAAAAAGCTGAAAGCAAATTCACTTTTAAAAAGAAAGTACGTAACCTCTACTTAAGTCAGACCAAATAGCTCTCAATTGTTATAAGTCGAGTCATAATACTGCCTATTGTTAAGTTTTTCGTTTAATATTTTTGTTAAAATATTTATTAGTTTAATTTATTTTTATATGTGTATTAGTATCATTTTAAGTACCTATACTAGTATGTAGTACTTTTTTTTTTTTTTAAGTTGATATTGTTTTTTAGATATTTTGTACCCTACCACAAAGTTGTCTTATTTAAACCTAAGGTTGACTGGTAGAGAATGCCTTGTGGCATTAAGTCCGCCTATGTATCACTATTGTGCATGAAGTTTAAATAAATAAATAAATAAATAAAAATCAGTTTCTGAAGTCGGTGACTTTTGTTTATTTGATTCATTGATATAATAAAACCCTAGATGCACAGTCTCGAACAAAACAAACAGTCGAAGCTGTCGCCAAACACTCACCAATACACGCACTACTACATGTAGTTATCGTCACTATAAGCATTTTTTTTTTGGCAAATTCAACCTTACGCAGATTCCTTTTACAATGCAGTTATAAAAAGCAATATAAAAAGTATTTTGTACGACCGTGCAGAGACGCGAGCGACGCGAGACTATTTGAAATGAGTTCATTGTGAACTCATACACAAGTCAACAACCGTCCGCTTAAAATGAGTTCACAATGAACTCATTTTAAGCGGACGGTTTTGAGACGCGGAGTGTGTATCTTGGGTTTTATTATATCAATGATTTGATTTAATTTTTTTGCCACCGACTTCGGAAACTGATTTTTCTTCTAAAGTTTATTTTTCACTTTTTTGTGTTTTTTTTTGAAGTCGGTTTTATTTTTTGTTAAAAAGTTTTTATTTTTCACTTTTTTGTGGTTCACATTTTCATGGGTCATAATGTGGACAATGTAGTTTTTTTTTAGTTTTGTTGATTTTTCAAAAACCGCTTGTCTGATTTCGATAAAAAAAATTATGGGCCCATTTGGGAAGTATAACCTTTCCAACCAAAAAAAAATTTTTCAAATCGGTTAGCAAGTGACGGAGTTATGCCCGAACAAACATAAAAAAATATATATATAAACATCCGAATTGAGAACCTCCTTCTTTTTTTTTAGAAGTCGGTTCAAAAACGACCGTTTTATGTATGAAAATATCGAGTTATTCCGGTCTGATCCCCTAAAACTGATACCCTAGGGGATCCGTTTTATTATAAATTATTTTCTATTCCGGTCTGATCCCCCGTAAAAGAATCGGATACCCTGACACATTTTTAGGACAGTCAGCAACAAAATATTTGTACAGGTTCTATTAGAATAAAAAAAGAGGTAGTAAAGTCCCACTAACTACCAGGAGAACAGAAGTAGGAAGGAGGTATTGGAAATTCTAATCTTCAAATCAAATCTATATTATGCCTTTATAGTAAAGTCCCACAAACTACTAGGAGAACAGAAGTAGGAAGGAGGTATTGGAAATTGGAATCTTCAAATCAAATCTATATTATGCCTATATAGTAAAGTCCCACAAACTACTAGGAGAACAGAAGTGGGAAGGAGGTATTGGAAATTCTAATCTTCAAATCAAATCTATATTATGCCTTTATAGTAAAGTCCCACAAACTACCAGGAGAACAGAAGTGGGAAGGAGGTATTGGAAATTGGAATCTTCAAATCAAATCTATAATAAGCCTTTCTAATACCATGCATTTCATTGTTGGAGATGAGAAACCAATAGATAGCATAGTGTAACAAAGTACTAGGAAGCCAGAATGGCGAATTAGTAGTCTCACTATTGCATCATCATCATCATCATCATTTCAGCCGAAAGACGGACTTTACTATAAAGACTTTACTGTCCTGATTTCCTGTCTCCAACAAAAAAAAGTGCATGGTTTTAGAAATAAATAATGTAGATTTGATTTAAAGATTCCTATACCTCCTTCCTACTTCTGTTCTCCTGGTAGTTTGTGGGACTTTACTGTCCTGGTTTCCTATCTCCAACAAAAAAAGTGCATGGTTTTAGAAATAAATAATGTAGATTTGATTTAAAGATTCCTATACCTCCTTCCTACTTCTGTTCTCCTGGTAGTTTGTGGGACTTTACTGTCCTGGTTTCCTATCTCCAACAAAAAAAAGTGCATGGTTTTAGAAAGAAATAATATAGATTTGATTTAATGATTCCAATACCTCCTTCCTACTTCTGTTCTCCTGGAAGTTTGTGGGATGATCGTACAATTGTAAGTTATAGAAATAAAAACTGATTATTTTTTCATTAACAACTGTTTTTCGGTTGACTGTACTTCACTTGTACTTGTGTCAAAAAGGGGATCAGAACGGAATGATAAATTACAGGGGATCAGAAAGGAATAAACAAAAGAAAAATATTGGCAGTGGATCGGTTTGGGGGATCAGACCGGAACAACTCAAAATATCGATAATCTGCTACATTTGGTTATTTAGTTAGACTGGATGTCGATTGCGTCTTTGGTCTAGTGGTCAGTTGGTCTATTAGTAGTGAGCATGCGGGTTAGATTCCCAGATCGGCAAAGATGTTATTGGGTATATTTTATCAGGAATTTCTCAGTAGCCATTCTCACCTGACAATCGTCACGCTATCAATTACTCCTCTTTCTTTCATAATTTTCATTTCTCACACAATCTATATTATCTTTGGTCTTCCTCCTCCTCTCTTAGGAGTGCAATGCGTCGTTTCGGGAGTTACTGCGTCGGGCTGCGCGGCGCCGGATGTTACCGGCGGCGAGTGCTGTGGGTGCGGGGGCGTGCAGCGGCGCGTGCCGTGGCAGCGGGTGCGCGGGGCTCCGGGTTGCGGGGTGGCGGTTGCGCGTTGTGGCGTGCATTCGTTGTTCCGTGATTCGGGGTCTTGTGCATTCGTTGTTGCGGTGTGCGTCGCTGCGTGCTTTTGTGCGCGCAGTTTTCGTTGTTGCGGGCATTCGGTGGCGTGTGGTTCGGCGTGGTGGCTTTCGGAATGACGTATTGCACTCGTAGTTTCGTTCTTCTTCCGTCCTTCTGACATTCAAAAGTGCCTGTAATGGCTTAATTGAAATAAATGATTTGAGTTTGAGTTTGTTTGAGTCTCTATCCAAAACGCACCGATCTAATCAATAGCCATTAAAAAAAAAAAAAAAATTTTTTAACTAACTTTATTTTAAAATATGTAAATGTACGTAATAAAACGCAGCAAACTGGGCGTAGATAGGCCATTAAAATATTGTTTTAAAAACTATGTATATTCTGTAGAGTCTAAATAAATATTTTCGTCCGCTGGTTGTGAAAAGATCTCTGCTGGGGTTGGGCTCAGAGACTGAAAACGTGACTAACAGATTTTGGTAACAGACCACATCTGGAAACTACTTTGGTACATGATATGGGCTACAAGGTTACAACTGCTGGGGCCCAGGCCTCCTCCTCTATGAAAGAAAGTGGGCCCACGTTTATACCACGTGGGCCCACGAGGTCTCTACAGTAGATATCTAGCAACCTCTACAGAACACACAATCTATAACATCATTATTTATTTTCTGCCAGCAAGTGCGTCAGCTAGGTAAATGTTATATTGATTATTATCTCCAAGAATTACTTAGATCTTCCCGAATATTCACAAATTATTTATTTTACAACACATTTAAAATCTTATCAACCGCTTAATTAAATTCAAATTCCATTGAATATCAACACTGGATCGTCCTTGTAAACCCAAGTAAGTAGAACGATATTAATTTAAACTACCCAAGTCCACCTTTTGTATTGAATTCCAGCCAGGTTCGGCAATCCCTTTTCTGTCGGCCATATTATCTAACTGAAACGGTCTCTTCACAATTACGACGGAGTAATTTACATTAGGGTCTGTCCTAAAGTTTGGGAAAACTATGTTTGACAAGTAGGTTTGTAAGTGATTATCTGAAATTCAAGGGAAGTGTGAAAGCCGTTTATAGATTAACAAATGACCTTATCGTACGGCTGTTGTTATTTGAGTAGCATGGTCGAAGTGAAATCTTTCTTTATTATCTGGAACTCAACTGGTTTTTGTGTGGAATAGTAATATTTAGACAGCTGTTTTGTCATTTTCTTAAAAAAAAAACGCATGTACCCTGTTGAAATTCGTATCGTGTTCATCCAGGCCCAAGTCCAAACACCGTGGCAGCTGCTGAGAAATTCCAGTTTTCTGCAGTAATAAAATGTACCTCTTGCCTTCTCATATGCTTGGTGAAATAACACGCATTTCATCCATGCCCTCTGACGAGTTAGTTATAGCGACATTAGCACTCTTAATGACACAGAGGACGCATTTGTACAAATAAAAGGTATACTAATAATGACAATGGATAGCTTGTAATTAATAGTATCATTACATTTCTTGCTGTGTGATCAGTCGTTGTTGAAATCGAAAGTGTGTTCATAGTTATTTATTTTTATTTAAATATTCTTTATAGTCATACCTACATTAACTACGTTCTTGAAGAAATAGAACATAAAATGTAGTATTTTACTTTGCTTAAAACAATGGTGATGTTACTGTGTCTCGTTATAAGTTTCTCATATTTTTTTCAAACCGAATCAGCAAGAATACTAGCAGTGTTTCCGACACCTCTCATAAGCCACCAGAGTGCATTCAGATCAATAATACACGAACTAAGTTATCGAGATCATGAAGTGGTACTCATCACTCCACTACCAGAGTACCCCAGAGATGTATCACCAGACAATGTAATGGAAATTGATGTATCTGAAGTAACAAAAGAAGTTTGGAAAGAAATTCATGATATTGAAGGACACAATAAGGCGAAATGTAGCAATACAGACTTAAAACATATCCTACAAGTAGCAGCTAAACTTGTTGTGAAACAACTCGAAGTTCCTGAAGTAAAGAGTTTCAATAAAAACAATGAAACCTTTGATCTTCTTTTGTTAGAATCCTGGATACGACCGACTCTCTTCTGGACTTATATTTACGATGTTCCCGTAGTGTCCATCAGTTCCTTCGGCCCAATTTTCAATGATTACACAAATCTGGGAGGTCTTTCCCATCCATTGCTGTATCCAACAAGTTTCCAACAAAAGTCCTGGAATCTAAATATCTGGCAGAAACTTGGAGTATTGTACGACTATTGGAAAATGAACTCTATGTATAATTTATTGGAGAAAGAAGAAGATGCCATGGCTAAGACATTGTTTGGAGACGTTCCTTCATTGAGACAGCAAATGGAAAGAGTTGAGATGTTATTGCTGAATATTCATCCAATTTGGCAAGGGACGCGTCCTGTGCCAAAGAATGTGGTGCATTTAGGGGCAACTCATCTCCAAGACAAGGAGTACAAGACAGAGATGACTAAGGTAAATTAGTTTTTTTTTAACTGTCTCTTATTATTGAAAAACTTTAACACAACTACTGTTTTCATAGCAAAAACACTTAAACAGAATAATTATAATATTACAGTTATTATTATTGTATTTGAACAACTTTATCCTATATTTAAATAACTTAAAATAATTGTAAAATTAAGTAAGTACATAAAAACCCAATACCCAAAACCTACTACAAACTTAAAATTTGGCACGCGTATTCCTCTTATGACGTAGGCATCCACTAAGGAAGGTTTTGTCAAAATTTAACCCCCAAGGGGGTGAAAAAGGGGGTCAAACTTTGTATGGAAAATCGTCATTTTCACGCGGGCGAAGCCGCGGGTAAAAGGTAGTATGAGATAAAGGCTAAGTATGAGTCTTCGTGGAGAGAGGATTAGTCAGTTAGACTCTGCGTTACCGAGTGCTAGTAGCTATCCAGGGTGCGTCTGGCGATTGAAATCGTAGCTCAATTAAGATTAACGCCACTCGGAGAGGCTCCAATTCAATTTTTATTTTTATTTCCTTTTCACTTTTTAATTCCTGTCCTAATTCAATTTCCAATTTGGCCAGATGAATAAAACTCGAATGTGAAGCCCTTTTTTTTGGGTGGGTGGAAAATTATCTGATAACCCGTCCCGCTCTTGGGCAGAGGTAAAGGGAGTGTCAGACTTCTACTGACTAAAAACCACCCATGTTCCTTTTTAGCCCTTTATTTCGAGGCCGCGGTTTCTCTTGTGAACAACCCTCAGCCTCGACGTGAATGTGAAGCCCTAACACAGGATATGCCACACCTCCTCTCTTGCCCGTTGTGCAGAACAAATTGGAAATAGTCCTCCAGGACTTCAATGAAGCAAACAAGCTGTCCAAGTTGCTACGAACTGGTCGGACCATAGATTCGAAAAGAATAAGACTCTCCATTAGGTTAATTCTATGTTCTGTATAAATGTTTCGCCAATCTGAATGCACAACGCATATAATGAAACCTGCCAGTGCTTGCTTAATCTTTTGAGTTTAATGTTTTTTTTTTTATTTCAGGAACTGCAATTGTCCTTAGATTCTTCCACCTACGGTGTTGTCTTCGTCAGCTTGGGTAGCAACAATACAAACCTACATCCACGGAAGGTACCAGAACTTACACAACGCAAGCTCATCAGCGCTTTTGGCAAGCTGTCTTTCAACGTGCTTTGGACTAGTGATGATGACGTCACCAACTTGCCATATAATGTGAAGATCGGAAAGTTCCCTCAGGCTGAAGTGCTCAGTTAGTTTTTGGTTTTATCTTCTTTTCAATATTGGACTATCATCACCATCATTTCAACCAAATCACGTTCACTACTGGACATAGGCGTACCCCAGATGTCACTACATTGACCGTTCCATGCGTCTCGCATCTAGCGGGTCTCCGCAACATTCACCGGGTCATCGGATTGTTGGTCATCTTGGACTATGTTTCCCCTTTATAATATTAATCCTGCCACAATGCCATAAGGGGTCCTGGTGTTATGTAATAATTGGATGGTTTTCTCGTTAATTGACGAGAAGAGGTGCAACACCGAGAAAAAATGAAAGAACGGTGGAGGTGTCTGTTTGACATATCACACGGCACACCTAGTTCTAATTGGAGATCAAGTAACACGTACACTAAGAACTTATAAAATATATGAAAGTAGGTTACAGTTTGCCGTACGCCCCATATATTATTTGCGTCGCAAAACTCATTTAGAAGTTTCACAGAGCATAGAATCAGCCCCGCTGGAAAACGTTTTATTGCGTTCGCATCAAACAACTCAATTCAACTCTAAAGTTACTAATCTGATGCGCTATGTGTGTTTTCCTAATTATGTATTTAATTTAGCTTTCTTACTTCCGTAAAGAGTCCCAAATAGCCGTTTTGTTTCTAAGTGTGGGAAATCATCAAATGACTCGAGTTTCAGACTTCTATGACTAAAAACCGGATATTCCTTCTTAGCCCTTTGTGTCAGGGGCCGCGGTATTCGAACTGCACCGCAGGACTCAAATAGCCTTAGTTTTATTTCAGAACACCCAAACGTCCGTCTCTTCATAAGCAGTTGTGGTCAGCAGTCCATAGACGAAGCAATAGCTGCAGGAGTACCAGTCCTCGGTCTACCAGTAGCAGCTGAGCAGTGGCGCAATGCGGAGCAACTGTTACGTCACGAAGTTGGTGCTGTAATCGACTTGGAAAGGATTGACGATGAGGGATTCAAGAAAATTATTGAACATACCATGAGAAATGAAACGTAATTATACAGATGCTTTTATTTTGATTGATTTCTACGAAAAAACCAAAAGGAACGCACTCTTGCACAAGTTCTGGGTGTCTACCGAAACATTGTGTCACAACTACATTTATAGAGATTAATTTGAGACTCTTCCTTGTCGATTAACGAAAGGTATTTACAAGGAAGATGTGAATAGCAACGCCGGAAGGAGATGCTCTAGAAAGACATACACTGACATATTTGGTGATGTTCTGTAGAACTACCTACTTTTCTGTCAAAAGGACAGGTGCGCAGTACCTGTATGAATGTGGACTAGGCAAATGGAATATGTAGGGAACGTAGCAGGTGGCGTTCTGTGGTTTCTGCCTACGCCCATAGGAAACGGGCATTAGTTTATGTGTCTTCCTTGTTTCAGCTACCGCAACAACATGCATCGTTTGCGCACAACGATGTTCGACACGTATGCGCCCGCCCCGGTCCGCGCAGTGGACGCCATAGAGTACGTGCTCCAACACAGCGGCAGCCATCTTTTTTCACCCACGACCTACGACCACTGGTACCAATATTACGAGATAGAATTATGGCTCATATTCAACATTTCTTTGTGTATTGGTGCTTTTCTGTTCTATAAAATTCTGTACTTTGCGTTTACGCTTATGGTGTTAAGGTTAGCGCAAAGAAGGGTAGTTTGTGAAAATTTTAAAAGTTTATTGTAGCAAATAATTATATCAGTCTACAGCAGCTTTCAAATGCGTTGCTGGGTTTAGGTTACCGATACGTCTTTGGTGGTACGCCACGATGCAAACAGGTCACCAATCATTTACTATAATTATCGGTAGTTAGAAGTTACATAATAATTATTGTTGAAATGAGTAAATTGAACCTTATTTTAATGAGCATAACTTAGTACATCTTTAGTCTATAAGTATCTATGGTCGATTTCGTATCAGTGTCATAGTGTGTTCTGGAAAAGATCTCTATCTAAATAAAACTACGTTTTGTAAAACAATTCACCTTATTTTCATTTAATTCAACAGGTTATGGGCCCAGACCACCTGTTTTTGCTTATATGTAATGAAATGAAAGTAAAAAGTGCAAAAAGTGCAAAATTGTAAAAATCAGTACAAAACAAAAGTTCAGTATAACGTCAAAACCCGGTACGCGTTTTCAACATTCTTCATTTATTGGCAAAAATGTCGTCAAACAATACGATGACATTAATTGAAAAGCTAACTGGAAGAGAAAACTATCCTACGTGGAGATTTGCTGTTCAAACCACGGAACAGAAAGAACAGTGGAAATGCAAAGTAGGCGTAGCACGGCTGTCATAACTTTGCAGTGTACTGCAAACTCTCAGATTTTTGACTTAGCCGTGTTTTGACATCGCTTCGAGTCGCTAGTCTCCCGCCTATTTAATTTTTGCATTAATATGCCGTATTGTCACGTATTGTGCGATTTTGGAGCGTAAAAATGACTGTAGAAAAAAAAAATCTTGAAAACGGAGGTGTTTCCTATCATCGGTAGATACGATTTTATTTGTTTTCTAATAAAATCGTAGTAAATATCAATTTTCTAAAATTTTCTAAAAATGTGACAATCTGTCATATTATTAGAAAATTATAATCAACCTTTTCGGATTGAAATAAAGTTTATTTTAGATCGAATGTCGATTGTTATATTTTGAACAAGGATCTTTTTTGTTCTCGAAAGTTCCATGCTACTCAATTAGTGATGTGGTTAAGATCAGTTGCAGATTTGATCGATAGATATCGATAAAATAAAACAATGTTATACTTACTGTTTAACATTTCAATACAAAGATCCTATAATATCACATAAAATTCATTTTGAGAGGTGTACCCGTACAACATTAAAGTTACATGTTTTGTAGCTAATATAGAATCAAACTTTTACAAATTTTAATAATGATTGAGAATTGCATTGACATTTTACGTAAAAACTGACACAATAATATTGACAATTTATGTTTTTCTTTTGTATGATGGCATCTTTACCACCGAAATATACCTGTTTAAATAAAGTATGAATGTAAGGACCATAGAGACCACCAAACCATAATAATAAAGTGATTATTATTATAAAGATACTAGCTGATGCCCGCGGCTTCGTCCGCGTGAATGTCGGTTACCGCGACCGATGTCGGCTATCGCGACCAAAAGTAATGTCTTCATCCCTTCCTTTCAACCCTTTTTTCGCACCAAATATGAACGCGCACCTGACCGCACCGCAATCGCCGCAGTCATCGCATTTTATAAATCTTTATATGAAATAGTATATGGCATCACGCACCTATCCGCGCCGAACCATCCGTATTTTCTAAATCCTGACTGGTTCCACATGATTCCACAACCTTAAAAAGTAGCCTATGTCGTTTTTCAGGCTCTAGACTATCTGTGTACCAAATTTCATTCAATCGGTAGTTTTGACGTGAAAGCGCGACAGACATCGAGAAACTTTCTTATTTATAATATTTGTTTAAATGAAATCCAAAATGTTCACTAGTAAATAGTATTATGCTGCAGTGCAATAATTACAACATTCTAATTGGCTCTAAGTTGGAAGTAGTTTAAAAAAAGTATCATCATTCATTAATCTTGTGTTAGGTTTCCCAAAGACGCATGCATCCGCAGACGGGTAAAAAGTCAATATAATTTCTCTTTTATGTTAACTCCTTAGAATTTTCTCGTAGAAAACTCTGTTAGTATTTATTTGTTTGGGTTTGTTGTAAATAGTTTTATGCAAGTAATAAAATATTGTATTTTATTTTATTATTTACAATTATTATCAGGTACAATTATTATTTTTTTTTTTTACTACAAACTTTTTTTCAAAATAAATTGATTATCTATCAATATCGATAATATAGATAAAAGCTTAATGTGTCTCTTCCTTGGCCGAGTAGCAAAAAATACAGACCTGTGACGCGAATATAATCCTTATTACTGCAGTTTTTAAGTGTATTATTGCGTCCATTGAAAATACTGCCATCTATGGACGAGTAGCGGAATTTACTAGGCAATAATTTCTAGTATGATTGCTGATTACAAAACGTCGTATTTTATTTCTGAGTGAAGCAAAATAAATCCTATCGTAATACCACGAAGGTATATTTTTAAAATGTAGAATCTGTGAGTTACGCTAGTTGTGATTGAAATTGAAACGACCAATCAAACAAATTGTGTAGTTGTAGTGCACTGTATGATTAATGGTTTGATTGTGTTAGTTTGGCGACACTGGTTCCGATACAGATTTCGTCACTTAGCACTTCTACCTGTTTTTTCTGTTCTGTGGTTCAAACCTACCTCGAACATGAAGAATTATGGAGTTGTGTCACTGCGAAAGACAATGAAGCGATAAATCCCAAACTTGATACAAAAGCTAAGTCGAAAATTATCTTATTAGTACATCCCATCAATTATGTACATATACAAGAAGCCAAAACAGCTAAAGAAGTTTGGAATAATTTATCAAAAGCTTTCGATGACAAAGGTTTGACACGCCGAGTTGGTTTGTTGAGAGATCTGATCAATACAACGCTTGAAAATTGTCCGAACATTGAAGATTATGTTAACAAGATCATGACCACTGCTCATAAGTTAAGGAACATTGGTTTTCAAGTCGATGACGAATGGCTCGGGACTTTATTACTTGCCGGTTTACCAGAAATGTATCAACCAATGATCATGGCACTTGAAAGCTCTGGTGTGACAATAACAGCTGATTCTGTGAAGACTAAGCTTCTACAAGATGTGAGAAACTCTGAGTCAAGTGCTTTATACGTTAAAAGCAAGAGAAATCAGTCTGTCAAACAAGCTCAAGATAAAAATAAAACTGGTAAAGGTCCAAGGTGTTTTGTGTGCAATAAATATGGGCACTTAAGCAAAAATTGCCGAAATAAGAAAAAGGAACAGAAGTCAAATGAGAACACAGATTCTGGTTATGTTGCTGTGTTATCTGCAACAACAAACAACGATACTAACTGGTACATTGATTCTGGAGCGTCAATGCATATGACAATGAACCGTAACTGGCTCTACGATGAAAGTACACCTCCAATTTCCACTATAAGAGTTGCTAATGACAAGAAACTAGTTGTGAAGGCCTGTGGAAAAGTAAATCTAAATGTTGTCAACATGCAAGGCCAGTTGGAAACTATCAAGGTACAGAATGTTCTCTATGTTCCTGAGTTGGCTACCAACCTTCTCTCTGTCAGTCAAATAATAAAAAGTGGCTGTCAAGTACAATTTGACAAACAAGGCTGTCAAATCTTGAATAAAACAAACAAGCAAGTTGCAGCTGCTAAAATGATTAATAATATGTACAGGCTGCTTACACATAGTGTGCCAGCATACATATCTGCTTCAACAGAGAATGATTCTTATTTATGGCATCAGAGAATGGCACATTTAAATTTTGAAGACTTGAATAAACTGTCAGAAAGTGCAGGAGTCAAACTAGAAAATACAGACAAAGTGATATGTATCTCATGTTTGGAAGGGAAGCAAACAAGATTTCCATTCCCTTCAGAAGGTTCCAGAGCACATGCAAAGCTAGAACTTATTCACTCCGATGTCTGTGGTCCCATGGAGACACCGTCTCTTGGAGGAGCTCGCTATTTTCTTACTTTCACTGATGATTTTACCAGGAAAGTATTTGTATTCATATTGAAAAGGAAATCTGAAGTATTTCAAAAATTTCAAGAATTTAAAGTATTAGTTGAAAATCAACTTGATTTGAAAATAAAAACTCTCCGCACAGATAATGGGACTGAGTATTTAAGCAATGAATTTCAAGCTTTCCTCAAGAACTGTGGAATTGTACATCAAACATCCACTCCGTACACGCCACAACAAATTGGCTTAGCGGAAAGGATGAATCGCACATTGTTAGAAAGAGCCAGATGTATGCTTTTAAATGCAAAACTACAGAAGCATTATTGGGCAGAAGCTGTCTCAACTGCAGCTTACATCACAAATAGATGTCCAACAAGGGCTTTAGCCTTTTTAACACCCGAGGAGAAGTGGAGTGGTAAAAAGCCAGATATCACACATATGAAAATCTTTGGCTGTGAAGCGATGGTACATGTTCCAAAAGAAAAAGCTAAGAAGTGGGACTCAAAGACAAATAAAATGATATTCATTGGATACAGTGAACAAACCAAAGGTTACAGGCTTTTAGATCCCAAAACAAGAAAAGCTATTATAAGCAGAGATGTGATTTTTCTGGAAAGCTCCGTAAAAAGAAATTATGCTGTGGTACCATTATCAGAGGCAGCCCCAAATGTCTGTGAAGACAGTTCTGAAAGTATTTCTAATTGTGACACAACTTTACAGAATTCATCCGAAAGTATTGAAGATACTAAAAATGAATCCAGTGATGATTTTTACTCAGATGAAGGTTCTTTGTATGAACCAGAGATAAAAATAGATCAATCTGAATTAATGTCAAATATAACTACAAGATCTAAAGAAAGATTGTGTAAAATGCAAGGAAATAACTATATGTGTACAGAAGAAATTGCAGGATTAGAAAATATTCCACAAACGTATGATGAAGCAATATCTGTTCAAAATGTTAAAGCTGCCAAATGGAAGCAATCAATTGAGGAAGAATTACAGGCACATGCAAAGAATAAAACTTGGCAATTGATTGAGAAACCTGAAGGAGTGAGAGTGATTGGCTGTAAATGGGTCTTCAGAATAAAAGATGAGCCATCTGGTCCGCTCTATAAGTCAAGATTATGTGCTAAAGGATGTAGCCAGAAACAAGGCAATGATTACAAAGAGATATACTCTCCTACAGTGAGATATGACTCAGTTAGGGTTTTACTTTCAGAAGCAGCACAACATAATTTTAATATTATTCAGTTTGATGTCAAAACTGCATTCTTATATGGTGACGTCAAAGAAGACATATTTATGTCACCGCCTGAAGGTTTGGATGCTGATTCGAATATGGTATGTAAGCTCAATCGTTCTCTTTATGGCCTTAAACAAGCACCACGGTGTTGGAACCAAAAGTTTGATACCTCACTGAAGAAATTTGGTTTCAACAATAGTCATGCAGATAGGTGTTTGTATGTTGGAAATGTTAACAACAACAAAGTTTATTTATTATTGTATGTTGATGATGGACTTCTACTTTCTAAGTCAAAGGATTCATTAAGTAAAGTAATGCATGAATTAAAGCAAGATTATGAAATGAAACAGTGTGATCCAAAGAACTTTGTAGGATTACAAATTGAAAAATCTGAAGGATGTATTTTTATTCATCAGTCAAAATATATTGAGAGGCTATTGTATAAATATAATATGCAAGATTCTAACTGCAATAGTATTCCAGTGGACCCACATACAAAACTGGAGAAGAGCACTGAATCTGTGGACAAGAATATTCCATACCGAGAGGCAGTTGGATCGCTTATGCATCTGGCTGTGGTAAGCAGACCTGACATCATGTATGGAGTTAGTCTGGTGAGTAGATATCTCAATTGTTTTGATCACACTCACTGGAACATAGTCAAGAAGATAATGAAATATTTAAAACCAAAGACTATGGCCTGTGTTATATATCATCTCAGCAAAATAAAATTGAAGCTTATAGTGATGCTGATTTTGCTAAAGACACTGCCACTCGAAAGTCATTAACTGGGTATGTGTTTATTAAAAATGGAGCCGCCATTACATGGGCAACACAACGTCAGCAAAGTGTTGCTTTGTCCACCACAGAGGCTAAATTTATGGCTGCTTGTTCTGCGACAAAAGAAGCTTTGTGGTTAAAGAGAATGTTACTTGATATTGGCGAATTTAATCAGAATTCCATATTGTTAAATATTGACAATCAAAGTGCTATCTGTTTAATTAAAAATGTGGACTATCACAAACGTTGTAAGCACATTGATGTTAAGTACAATTTCATTAAAGAAAAGTATAATGAAAAAGAAATTGATTTAAATTATGTCTGTACCAAAGAACAATATGCTGATATATTTACTAAGGCTCTGCCTAGAGATAAGTTTCAGTATCTTAGGAGTAAAATTGGTATTAAGAAATTAAAATAATTTGTTAATACTGTATGAAACTTACTATTAATTTTGGTCAGAGTTTGTTAACTTGGTTGTGTTTTAGAATAGATTTCTGAGTTCATGCTGTTGTTTATGTTCTAAAATATGTATGTATTAAGTTAAAGGGTTCAAATTTGGTGAGAGTGTTGAAATGAGTAAATTGAACCTTATTTTAATGAGCATAACTTAGTACATCTTTAGTCTATAAGTATCTATGGTCGATTTCGTATCAGTGTCATAGTGTGTTCTGGAAAAGATCTCTATCTAAATAAAACTACGTTTTGTAAAACAATTCACCTTATTTTCATTTAATTCAACAATTATACTAATAATTAAGAGAAAAAAAATTACAAGTTTAAATTATTGTTCTAACAAGTTACTGTACAGGTAATCAAAACGATTGCATAATTAATTTTAGTTCTTGTAAAAAAGATATTTCGTCAAAACAAAGATAATTGACCACGAAAAGACTTAAAATTAAATTGTGGTTCAAACAAATAGGTTCTATAAAGACAGCAGTATCAAAGTAATTTTTTTGTCTAATGCAAGTATAAACATAATAAACTTAGTGTTATTGTATAGGACAATAAACCCTATACTTCCAAACTTTTCAATGTTGCCTAAATGTCTAGTCCATCGGGCGACTGTCAGTTAAGGTACAAGTTGGTAGCTAGCCGACTGCACGCAGCAGCAGCAGACGACATGTCGCAGCGACACGACTGGTTTCTACGTATTTCTATGAAATTCCCTCCGTAGTTAGCGACATGAAGCTAGCGACGCGTCGTCGAGCGGCAGACGGTAGTGTCGTCCGACCGCAGATCAGTAGTGCCCATAGATAACAGAAACAACAGGAGATATGCCCTTTAGTAAAACGACATGACGCAACGACGTGTCGTGACGACATGAAGCGACGACATGTCATCTGCTGCTGCTGCGTGCAGTCGGCTACCAACTTGTACCTTTAAGGCGAGGTTGCACTACTTTGTTTTTATGTACGCACGACCTCACCCCCCGCCCTGCCGTGCGAGCGATATAATGCCTAAACTTTGACTGTTTTTTCTCTCTTGGAGAAAAATGATAAAGAAATTATACATTATGTGACCCGAGATAATACACATTTTTTACGACCTTTATTATGATATAAGTTTTATTTTTCAAAGCCTAATATAACTCAAGTAAAACGATTATTTAGCCATCATTTGAACATGTCTTTGCGATTTAATTGGATGCAGTGAAGTGTAAGTAATCGTGTATCGCATGCCCGACATATCATGATCGAAGAGTCAACTATGTAATAATTTTTTTTTTCAAAATTTAGATCCGTTCCATGTACGAGTAAAACGCTATTGTTGACGACATTTATTGGGGTAACCTCGCCTTAACTATTTTGCTGTTTGTGGTCTTCGAGATTAATCTACATTTATATTAGAAATCTTTTTTGTTGGTACAGTCTTATGTATGAATCTATGTGAAACCAAAATAAAGGAATGATTACTTCTTCACATCAGTGGTACCATCATCTTGCTGCCCTTGCCCCTTGTTACTTAGGGTCGGCGCAATACGTTTTTTTTCTTCTTCTTTCTTCATCTGTCTACCGTCACGCTATCATTTATCACTCCTCACACAATCTAGCCATCGCGATTGATTGTGTGATCGTTTCCTTCTTATAGGTACTTCTACCTCTCCATCCAACTAATATAGTGATAGGAATCAAGGATTTAGAAATCTAAATTTTAATTCAGACGTAGGGGAGAGCGGGGCTAAAAGTGCCGGGGGTAAATTGTGCCGACGCGAATATCTCGAAAACAAAAAGAGGTAGTTATACGATCGTATTGTGTCGCGTAATGCCTAACAATCGGGCACGCGCGGCTGCCATTTTAGTTGCGTCTGCGACGCGGACCGAGTGGCAGTGCATGTGAGGGTCGTCCAGCGCCACCTCAGTAAATATTTTCGTTTCGATACTTTTTGGTCGCAAGCTAGCTTTTTTCGTGCTTTTTATATGAGAGTTTTAGTAAAATGTTTGTTATTTATCCTAGTTTGCTATGCAGTGTAATTATAATGCTTTGAGCAGAGTGATTTTTATATGTGAGACAAAATTTCAAACTCTCGCTCACGGGGTAAAATGTGCCGTTCATGTGGGGCTGCTTGTGCCGCGGCACAACCAACCCCGACTTAGGGGTTGGTTGTGAAATCTATATGATATTTTGTAATATAGTCCTTAGAGACTGATATTTTTAAAAAAAATATTGATCTCATTCGCATTTTTAATAATTGATCGCATTCGCATAAAAATAAGTACAAACTTTGATTTAAAATATGTTTTTAAGTTTGAAATAATTACATAAGTAAGAGTAATTTGTTTTTTTAAATTATAATACTTAGAAACTGTTGATTTATGGTAAAAATTATAACAAATAAATATATTATTATAAAATTGATGTCTTTTAAATTCTAAATTAATTTTGATTTATGTAAAACACCTAGCATTATCAACGGCACAACCGACCCCAGCTACGGCACAACTTGCCCCAAAGTGGGGTTGGTAGTGCCTTGCCGCCGCTGTGTAAAAAAAACACTTCTTCTTAAAAACTATGAAAAATGTGCAAAATCTGTAGGTAAATTCGTATTATAGACTAAATTTGGCTTAGGATGAACCACTACTTTCAGACATAGTACTTGTTTTATCCGAATCATATAAGGATTTGTCAAAATCGGCACGTTCAGCCCCGCTCTCCCCTATTGTACAGCCACAGAGTGCACTTAATATTAAAGATTGTAGTTCCTATACCAAAAGATGGAATGCAGACAAACCCGTGGAATAATAGTAAGTGAGTCATAATATAATATGACAGTGTTGGAATGCGCGTCACGTAGTCTTTATGTACGCCGAGATAGTAGACTCATGTCTGAATACCGTTTAATAAGCTTATTGATGTGTAAATACACTCCTTTGCAAAAAAAACGGGCACCTTAGGAAATTTACGTTCTAAGGTCGATTTGAGTTAATTCAATGAAATTTAATTGTTTGACGTAGTCTGTATACTTATAATCGTGTAAATTAATACGCGTGAAGTGAACTGTGGCAATTTTAAAAAAAAATCTATGAATTCTTTAAAACCGATGTACACGGCCAAACAATAAGAAGTGGTCGGCAATAAAGACAAGAAGATTTTTTTACTTTGTTTAATTAAATAAAGTTACAAATGTAATAACCTAATAACGAGTGTGACCTCCTCTTGCCAAAATCACAGCTTGAATCCTTCTGGGCATGCTTTCCACGATGTTTTTAATGACGTTTTGAGGAATACGTTCCCACTCTTCTGCAATGACTCTTTTTAGCTCCCTGATGTTTTGTGGAGCATGTTGCACTGATCTTACCCGTCTCTTTAGAACATCCCAGACATGCTCAATTGGATTGAGGTCAGGACTTCGAGCTGGCCAATCTAAACGACGGATCCCAACTTCTTGCATGTACGCTTCCACGTCGCCAGAACGGTGCGGGCGAGCATTGTCGTCCATAAAAATGGAATCTTCCCCAAGTGCAGTCAATGCGGGTTGTGCATATGGAATTAGGACTTCCATTATGTACCGGTGTGCATTTAATGTTCCATTTTCTATGAGAACTAACTCCTTACGCCCCGTCGAATTAATTGCTGCCCAAAACATAACGGAGCCTCCGCCATAAGGAGTGATTTCTTCGAAACACACTTCCGCATAGCGTTCCCGTGGTCTTCGTAGCACTCGCCGGCGTCGGTCCTCTCCACACAAAGAGATTCTAGCTTCATCAGAAAACAATACTTTATTCCAGTCCTCCAGAGTCCATGAAGCACAGTTTCGAGCAAACTGAAGTCGAGCAACACGGTGCTCACGGAGTAATTTAGGTCCCCGAGCCGGGCGGTAACTCCTGATATTGGCAGCCAAAAGCCTCCTCCTGACGGTCCACAAGCTAACTTCTACTCCTCTTACTTCTTCAAGGCTCTTCTTCAGGTCCACACTTGACGCCTTACGATTCCGCAAGGCCTGACTCACCAAAAAGCGGTCATCTCTTGGTTCTGTGCGTCGTTTTCTTCCCGAACCGGGTCTTCTTTTGACCGAACCGGTCTCTTGATACCGTTGCCAAGTCCTCTGGACAGTTGAACGACTCACATTTAGCCGCTGAGACACGTAAGTTTGCGAACAACCTTCTTCAAGTAGGGCTATAATTTTACCAGCCCTTATCGCTTTATCACTCATGTCAAAAAGTGGTATTTAATGTAAAAAGAAAGATAAAATCGTTTAATTTGCAGAAAATATCCAAAAAGTTTTAAAATTTTAGTAATCAGTAATAAAATCGTTTCAGAAATTCGCGCCATTAGTAAAGCAATTTTACAATAATCTACAATAATCATTATTTTCCTTTTGTTAATTTCAAAATTAAAATTTGGAACGTACAGAATCATGCCAGGATTCTTCAAATAACATGCTAATACATCGTCAAATTAATAAAACCTCTTACTTGTCCTTCTTCATTGAAGTAGAGAAAAAAATATGAAGTGCCCGTTTTTTTTGCAAAAAAGTTTATGTGCTTTATACTGTGGTAATAGAAATTACAGTGGCTGTGATGAAAATTTCTGACATAAATGACTAATTACAGCTTTCCTGCTTGTGTAGTTTCATGCACAAACAGTTCATAAATAGGATGTACAGCGGAATGTGTCTAGCACTAAAAAATTGGTTGTCTGTAAAGTCGGTTTACGGACGGTAGTTTAACGTGACAACGTCATAACAAAACATTTAATGCGGCGCAAGCGTACACTGAGCGTAACGGAACAATGAGTCATCCTTTTTCGTGCATGCAGCCGGCGTTCATCGATTTATTAGACGTTGTCACATCAAAAATAACTATTTCATCCTGTAGGTAGGTATAATTTCAAATAAGGATACCTAGGTACTACTATTCAACGTAATAATTTCGAGTTGAACTTATTTATTTGACTGGATTATACGGGTTTTGTTCTTAGAGAGCACGGCTCTCAAACTGCTGAAATACAGACTCATTCACATTTCTGTCCAATCAGCGCTCAAATCAATGAATACCTCGACTCATAACAATAGAAGTAGGTATCGTGGAACAAGATAATCGTATTTGTTCCTAATCGCTTTCCGCAGTCGTCTGAGAAAACTTCGATATGATTGGTCCATAATCTAAATTGGGTCGAGAATAAGTCGCCTCGTATTGTTGGGAAAGGAAATTGATATTCCGATTACAATGAGTCTTAGTGTGCTGTTATTTTTGCTTACTAGCCAGTTCTTTTATCAGAATGATGTGTATGAAGATCTAGTAGTTTCACGATGAAGCTTTTGGGACCACATACACAGAGATAGGTATAGTCAGCCTCTAAAGATGTGTAGAGAATGTACCTAAATAATGTAAGAATTCATTTAATTGTCTATAATTTTCGTAACATATTAAGTTACTACTTTATCAATGTGTAACAACAATTAACTACACAATGGCTTCACATTGATATGACATTCTAGCCAAAGATCGTAGACATCAAATGATTTCTTGAAGAAGAGTACTGTGATGATAAAAATTCATGAAATAGTTAAACCCACTTTAAAAAAGATACTTACTTATGAAAAGGAGAACTTTCGCAATAACCTAAGTAACTAAGTCGTACGACGTCTTTTCTTTTATTTGGGACTGCTAAAATCCAGAATCCACAGTGGCGACCACAGAAAGTCCCAGAAAAACAAATCCCGTAACAAAATTAACCAGAAAATAATAGCGGAGAAAAAACATAATTTCCACTTTCCTCCATTTCAGCAAGAGATAAAGCAAAACAAGGACAATAGCCACAAAGGGACGTATAACTATACAACTGCGTTAATTCCAGTTGCACCACGGATTAATATTATCATGAAAATAAGGATTGTTAGATGTCAGCATCTTCCTGCCCTTTTCCCATTTTATTTGGGGTCGGCGCAACACGTTTTCTTTTCCATTCTTCCCTGTTAGATGACACGGTGGCATTTACTCCTTACTCTTTCATATCATTCCTCACAAAATCCATCCATCTTTTCTTTAGCCTATCTCCATCCATCAACATTTATATCCATCACCTTTTTAGTCACAAAATCAAGGAAGAATGGGATAAGGGCAGGAAGATGATGACTTTTTTAGTCACACGCGATTCGTCCCTCGGTCCCTCCTCATAAAATGTCCAAACCGCAACATTCGATTCTCTTTCAACTTTGATTGATAAATGTTGGTAAACCTAACAATTTATATAGCCTTTTACCTACTCACCTACATTTACAGGATGAAGCAAAACAAACAACATTACCCATGTAATTTGCATAGCCGTCACGTCCCGCGCCTAATACCGTGTCACGTTGTATAAGGACTGATGAACGCACATGTCGGGTCGCGTTACATCGCAAGACATAGTTAATACGCGGACTGGGGAATGTAGGCACACGGTGAAAGGGATTGATATACACGTTATAACACGTTACGTTTTCGGTCACGGAAGCCAATCTTAGTGAAGATCAGCAGCCATCGGCGAACTCTCTGCTCCTTTTATCTCATAGTCCGATGGGACAGGAATCCGATACGACCGGAGAGAGATCAGGCGCAGGACTAACGGTTAACGTGCTTTCTGAGCCACAGGGGTATCAAGACGCCAACTTCCAGACTCCGGGCGGCTACGGCGAAAACTCAATAGCACTTTTTGCCCGACCCGGGAATCCCCCCAAGCTCAGCAGTAGCGCATGCTACCACGACACCAACAGACCAAACATACCGGTTTTACCAAGGGATATCGTATTACCCAGCAGGCCAGCACTAACTGGGTTGTGAAGGTCAGATGACTGCTCCATGCAAAATACTGGTATTCAGCTGCAGCTGGCTAGACTAGAAGCCGACCATTAGGGGATCGGACTGGGTCAAAATAAGATGATTCTGATTAGTCCGTAAGTTAGATTATCGAAAAATATTGAATATGACGAAGGTAGCTCAACTATTTCGGGTTCATCGTTGTCAGAGTCCAAGTTCAGCATGGCGGAGGTACGAAATAATAGTCTCAACACTGATTACAACCGCCTATTTATTTACTTCCGATAACAAATTAACAAAATCTCAAACGATCAAGCCGATGGAAACGGATTAAAGTACGGAAACGCGGTAAGTTCAATACAGGCGGGCAGCACAACCGTTCGCGCTCGTGTCTCACCAAAAAGTCCCGTCCCTCAAGTCCAATGCGTCCAATGTCAACGTCAACCGACCACTGACAACAGACCCTTGACATATGACAACTGACAGCTGTCAAACCAGACCTGCCACGCTCTGTATCGACCTCACCCAAGCTCACTGCTTGACGTTTCCGACAAACGATGACAGATGGCGATATTCTAAATTGTCAACTCTAAATATTGTGCCTCGGTGTTGACTCTGCGACACGGCCATCTTGACATTTCACACGTCCTCGTGTGAGGTATCTGCAACAAGAAGTCACGGAAAGTAAATCGTCCCTTACTCGGCCTCCCTGACCAAGACGTCGGAGTATTAACACAAAATTTTGTTCTGATCCATAATCTCATCAAATCTCATAAAGAAAATCTCAACATTGAAATCCACATTCTTCAAGAATCATCAACTTTCGACCAAATCTAGTATCCGATCAAATCCAGTATGCAATGCTCTGCTCGGTACCATACAACACACACAGCTTCCAACAGGCAACCATGGGACCTCCATTCGGTACCCAACCTCAACACATCTCATTGCCTCCATCCGGCAACCATGGGACCTCCATCCGGTACCCAACATCAACTCAACACATTGCCTTTATTTAGCACCTTTAGCTACATTGCCGTGATGGACGTTGGTCACAGCCCTCAAATAAACACTTACACGCGTGCAGCAACGAACAGCATTGCAATGTATGCAATCTGAGCCACTTGCATACTACATTTGCATCTTTTACCTCTCACTTAAGGTCTGACCCCTTCATCATCACCCGATCTCGTTTTGTCGGTGTCTATCGTGTCAAAGTCAAATTTACAGTCAGCGATTGCGTCACATGTCGCAATTGACCGTATTTTCTTAAATCGTATCTCATTTGATGACATTATGAACCGAAACTAATCGCAAATAACTGTCGGGTAAAACGTGAAATAGAATTTCTAAAACAATTCCATCGGTCTCAACAGAATTCAAAATTTGTACAGTTGACCTTACAGAAGTCTGCCCAATACCAGTCGTTCGGCCATTCCTGGCCCAAGTGGGTAGGGAATAAAAGGTATTCTGGTCAAAATCATTACCAGTTCTAATAAAATCAAAACAAACTCTTTCTCCCAAAGCTAACATGTCGAACAACACCCATACTCATTCAAATAATAGGAAACTCATTAAAATATTGCAGTGCTCATACTATGACCTCTATCCGGTCTTCATCATCACACTTATAGCCTCCATCCGGCCATAAGCATCAAAACAATCGACCTCCATCCGGTCTTCATCATCACACTTATAGCCTCCATCCGGCCATAAGCATCAAAACAATCGACCTCCATCCGGTCTTCATCATCACACTTATAACCTCCATCCGGTTATAAGCATCAAACCAATCGACCTCCATCCGGTCATCAACACGTAACCTCCATCCGGTTACATACACAACAGGCAACCTCTATCCGGTCACCTTCACATGTAACCTCCATCCGGTTACATACACAACAGGCAACCTCTATCCGGTCACCTCCACATGTAACCTCCATCCGGTTACATGCACAACACCATCAAGATAATCATTTCGAGCCTTTATCAAAATAATTTTTAAAGTAGGGTTGTTCAACATGTTACTTTATTTTTCCTATAACGTTACAGGTTATAAGAAAACTCTTACTATGCTAGGAACTTTAAATGTTAAGTTGACCACTTAGTATTCAACTAGTTTTGTTGTAATAAGGGATCTAGAAATCACTAGTAAACAAAGATGAATATGCTGTCAATAGATTAATTAATTGGGAACGAAATTCTAACGGAACATCTGTATCAACTGTATTGAAATCAATTTGAATATTAGAAGCATTCTTGAGCTTATTTGAAACATCACATAACCTAACAACCTTTTCACGACACAAAAACAACACTATCACACGTCTAACTAACATTAAATCCTTGTTGTAAAATCTCAACGCCAATTAAAATATAATTTTTTTTTAAAACAACTATCCGGTACAACATGAAATAAAATCTCTAATAGTAAATCGATAATCATAACCTCAGTAAATAATTGTGAAGTACAAGCTATCACGACCTATCCCGGGTCAATTTACAATGTTATTTACACGCTTGCCACTGAACTGTAACGAAACATTTTTGATCAGAGAGCATTCGGCACCAGAAACATAATAAAATGGATACGACTCACCAGATATTCATCAGCACACTGCTGGGATTGCTCACATAGCAAACTTCAACACGTCGCTCGCTATTTGCCTCTGCTGCAGGCTGCAGGCACTGCTTGATCAGCCTGCCGCGCCGCCGCGCTGCCAACCGCGCGCCGCCAAGCCGCGTCCCGCCGCCGCGCCGCCGGCGCCGCAGTAAATTCTCAGCGCACCGTGACGTCATCGCGCCATTCTTCGTATTTTCTTCAGCTCGAGTGAATCCCGGTTCTGATGTCGCATCAGGGTCTTCGCGATCGTCATATACGGGGCACTCCAGACTATAAACAGCTCCTTAAAATCGCTCCATTTCATCCCAGGACAAGATATGGACGACCGCCATGACGAAACTTCTCCCATGAGTCTCGTGGAATTCGCTGCGTCCCCTGTAGGCACGCCACAGCGCCGGTTTCACGGCGCTGCTGTCTTCACAGCACCCCGGCGGTCCATCCCCACCAGGTGAGACCAACGGTTACCCGGAGGAGGCCCAGCGGAGGACGACCAGCGACGGAGGTGCCGACTTACGACGCACCTACAGTAGATGTGTGGCTCCCGTTCGTCCCGTTTCTCCCATGAGTGCGCGGTTCAAAGCAATCATCAACGATGCACCTTGACTAATCGGATCGATAACACACATGTCGGCTGTTGCCAACCAAGCACGCGGGACAATATTCCGTTTTTCAGGGTCAAAATGCGGTAGGCGAATATCCGTACCCGCAAAAGGTGATTTCATTGCATGCACAATAGTCATAAAGTTTTTGTTTATTTGCTCGAACAGAAAACACCACATTTCCGTTTCTATGTCACTTTCAGACGCACGCGCATTGTCTTTACACTTTTCCGGCCTAGTACTGTCACTTACACTATGTAGGCGTTAAAGTTACATACCACTTCTGATGACGAAGGTAGCTCAACTATTTCGGGTTCATCGTTGTCAGAGTCCAAGTTCAGCATGGCGGAGGTACGAAATAATAGTCTCAACACTGATTACAACCGCCTATTTATTTACTTCCGATAACAAATTAACAAAATCTCAAACGATCAAGCCGATGGAAACGGATTAAAGTACGGAAACGCGGTAAGTTCAATACAGGCGGGCAGCACAACCGTTCGCGCTCGTGTCTCACCAAAAAGTCCCGTCCCTCAAGTCCAATGCGTCCAATGTCAACGTCAACCGACCACTGACAACAGACCCTTGACATATGACAACTGACAGCTGTCAAACCAGACCTGCCACGCTCTGTATCGACCTCACCCAAGCTCACTGCTTGACGTTTCCGACAAACGATGACAGATGGCGATATTCTAAATTGTCAACTCTAAATATTGTGCCTCGGTGTTGACTCTGCGACAAATACGTGTTTTTTGTTTTATCAAATCAATAAAAAATGACGAAGATAAAACGCGTCAAAGATCTTGAAGTGGGGCTTGAAACGTCACTTGTGTCGTTAAAATGTACTATCATATGACGTCACACGAGTTTTCGAAGCACTGTATCGTCTTCATTTTAAGTTTACGTGAAAAAAGAAAAAATACGTGTCCAATAATTTTTGGAAATCTATTTGAAGGACTAATTAGTTTTTTTTTGTCCGATCCCCTATTGGGAAAATGTTTCGGATGATTATAATGATGCAGGCAAAACATGCCTCTCTAAGCACAATGAACACCATTTTACATATCAGAGACGGCGTGTGGCCGATGGTCATTGTCAGAGCAAAAACAACATATAAATTATCTGGAACTTTTGGCCGCCTTTTTTGCACTTAAAGTTTTTGCAAGGGACTTTCACGATTGCCAAATACTTCTACGCGTTGATAACTCAACCGCTATTAGTTAGGTACATCAATCGAATGGGTGGAATTCAATATCCACACCTAACCAAGGTAGCAAAGGATATTTGGAAATGGTGCGAGTCCCGAAAAATAGAGTACCTCGGCCTTACCGTAATGTAAAACATGCTCACAAAAACCACTAAAATATTCTGAGCTGGTCCTAATGTTTACTAAGACCTCCTCGGGACCCCAAAAGATGCTTAACCGGCCAGGTATTTTTGTTTACTCCTAAGTTCAACACAAATAGGTTCTATGTATCTCATTAAAATGTATGAACCTTGTTTTCACAACTCAGATTATCAGAATAAACAACTCAAAATTGTATTTGATGTCGAAGAAACGATAAATATATTTATGTTCTGTTCGAAAGAGATGTTTGTTTTCCTTTGCAAATACGCTATGCGAATAATTTTTGTTATAACTATATATGAATAGTGAAATAATACAACTACCTATAACTATAAGAATTTTCAGCATACAAATTTTCGTCGTGTTAAAATTATTAGACCAACCCTTTTAATAAGCCTGTAGCACACCTCCGCTGCGAAACAACAATTGCGAAACCGCTGCGCGAGTTTCGCTGTACAACAGTACTTACGGTCAACGGGCGGAGATGTAGACGGCTCCTGAGCAAATGAGCGAAATCGTGTTAGAAAGCGACAACATCTTAGTCAGTTTTGTACGTTATGCGCCTACCACACGCTCACACTTCACCACAGTCTTGCCTGCGCGATTACACGGTGCACACAGTACATCGCGCGTGTGGTTTGTAATGGTAATACAGTTTTACCAACCATACGCGCGATGTAGGTACTGTGAAGTGTGAACGAAAAGTGTGGTGAAGCTTGAGCGTCTAGTAGGCCCATTAGAGCAGGGAATTTCGCTCCTGTTCCGCCGCCAAAGAACTTACAACTCACAGCGAAACTATTGCGGTTTCGCCCTTTGAGTTTCGCAGCGGAGGTGTGCTACAGGCATTAAAGTAGCTACGTTCTTACCCGTTAAGAAGAGCTGGTGGCTAAATAAAACAGCCCCTAAAGTCGATCTTCAGGTTAAGTCTCGCTTGCCTAGATTGGTCTGTGGATGGGTGACCACACATTGCATACCGAGTTTTCTCCACGTTAAACTGATCCCGGCTGTCATTGATAGATCTTTAAATCGTGAAAGCTTAAAACTGTACTAAGATAAGATATTTTTAAAATAAATTAAAAGACAATAATGGAAATGATACGCCAACCCCAAATAAATTAAAGTTATATAGATGGATATAATACTATATGAATTACAGCCCATCATTCTAAAGAGGAGGCCCGAGTCCCTGCTGTGGGAACATTATAGGCTGATGATGGTGATGACGAAGGAAATTATAAAAAAAAACTTTCATCAATATTATCCGACAGTCTTTATTGTTATTTTAAGTAATTAGCTTAATAACAATGTACAGCGTCTTATATAAACATTTTACATAGTTAAACATTTAGGAATAGAAATAACTAAGGCATCAAGTTACAAATCACAAGTATATAATAATCTCTAAGATTTAGACATGAATCGGTGAGTTATTGAGATAAAAAAGCCTCTTAAATAATATGATAGAATGAAAAACAGACATACAAGTTATACAGTCCTTTCAGAATTATTATGTTATCTCTAACAACAGTAAGCGAACAGTAACCTTCTATAAATGGGAATAAAGGTCATTGTAATTTTGTCTGTGAAGTTTGAACAGAGGTAAAATAATATTGAAAGGATCGAACATACGGGGACACATCAACCTACACATGTCCAGTATAACCAGAACCTCGCTTTGAATGAGCTTCTCGTGCAATGAGAAATCATATAATTATTATGATTACTGGAATTTCATAGTTTCATTGGTGCAATGTTCCATGGTCGATTTGACGTTCGAATAGCGATAACAGAAGGCACTGCTGTTTGTAAACTATTTTTTTTTTGTAAAAATAATAATCAACATCAACAAAGAATTCGGCCAAGTGACGAAAGATCCTTGCACGGCTATAACAATGAGTTTCCTTAATAACGGTCAAAATGTTAGGAAATATTTCAGAGATTACGGACCAATAACCTTTGGATTTGTTAGGGCCACGGGTTGTTCGAAAGAGAAACCGCGGCCCCGGACACAAACCGCCTTATTACAAAAGGTAGTTAAACCTGGTTTAACTTAGACCTGGTTTATCTCGCACATGCTGTCACTTTCTTTTGAATATTATTGAAGTGAGACGTCATGCGAGATAAACCAAGTCTAAGTTTAACCAGGTTTAACTACCTTTTGTTATTACAAAAGGTAGTTAAACCTGGTTAAACTTAAGAAGGAACATGGGTGGATTTTCACTAGAAGTCTGACACTCCCTCCGCTTCGCCCAGAGTGGAAGGAGTCATTTTATGATTTCCCATGCACCAAAAAAAAGGGATTTGTTAAGAACGCGCGCACATTTTCCTACTGTATTTTCTTGTGAATAATTTTATTGGAATTTTCAATGAATAAATGCAACGAAACATCGTATTTATCAAGAAAAGTCGGCAATTATTGACTCAGCTTGAGAATTTGTTCAGACCGTATAGTCGTTTAAATTCTACGCTCGTTCCCTTTTCTTGCATTTTCAATGTATAATCTTCATTAGTCTCAGATAAAATAAGATTGAAATACTAATGATACCGCTTTGTTCTCTAGAATCAAAGATATTCTTGACCTTTCAGTTGAAAAGTCAATGTTTCTTTCAAGTTAAATCAATATTCGAAATGAATACTTCGATGAATTATGATAAAGTGCTGCTGTTCGAGAATATTTTGTATGCTGCCAACAACCGCTCGTGCAAATATGGGATATTATATTTATATTTTATAAGAAAGTTGTGAGATTTTGCTACGTCTCGAAATTGTGTATAGTACCAAGTACCAAGGTGTTAGCAGATTATTTTCTATTTTTTACTGACTTTGAAAATAAGTTTTTGAAACGCGTATGTTTGTCTACGAATATCTCGGAAACTGCCGTACCTATTTGCGCACCGTTTAGAGCACGTGAAGATGTAAATTTCCTTTTTCTTTATATGCTAGTTCATCAATTATATACGTAAAACGTCTGCTGAGAAAAATCTGATTTAATGGCTACCAAATATAATTATGGGTACCAAACATCAAACGTGCGCCAATCATAAATCTGGGAACGCTTTCAATAAACGCGCCTATAACATAAGTGCGAACGGTCCGCCGTCCGCGCCAGAATGACATCGTTTACAGGAAGGCCTAAGTGAAACTCATTGTATTACCATCTACCCACATTCTATACCGTTAATGGAGAACTAGTACCCATTCGGAGCACAATTTGGAGCTATTGGGGACGGTAGGCTGATGTTTATAAGGTTTAATTTGTTTTAAGAGGTTTAAAGGCTGATGTTTATAAGGTTTAATTTGTTTTAATGAATGAGGTTTAATTTAGAGGGAAGTCTTCGTTATTTCTGTGTTTATTTTTTCAGTTCTAATAGATTTAGATTTCACTATTTTTATAATGAGTGAAAAAGTAAACGGAAGACTTAGTCTCCGCGTCACTGCGATATTTTTTTTGTTCTATAGACCATACAGGAACCTTCTAGTTATGATATTGGGGTTAAAGATCCAACTTTTTCACAAGTTGAAAAAAAAAATATGTCTGAATACCTCAACGATCCCCGTACTATTCAAAGCATCCATCAGCACAATGTTTTAAGTGTGTTACATTGAGTTTTACCGTAAAACGTGCTACCGTACTACGATTTTTTTTTGTAAGGTTACTTAATTTGATGCCCCGTTGAAGGCTCCGTGAAGGGTACGTTTACCCGTCGGGGCCGCGGATTTTAGTACTAGATGACGTGGCCTCCGCACAAGGGCAAAGAAGGAACATGGGTTCGGTTTTTAGTCAGTAGAAGTCTTCGCTCTGCCCAAGAGCGGGGGGGGGTCATTTGATGATTACCCACCAAAAAAAAAAAAGGGTACGTTTAGATCACAACAAAAAACTGTTTTTTGTAAGAACACAAAGCCTGACACTTATCCATTTAGCCTACAGCCCGACTTCCCATAATGACCGTTTTGTTTCATGAATCATTATTATAAGACAATAACCAAGGTCGACTAATGTCTGCCGTCAGACAATACACTATGTCAGGGATGGCGAACCCAAGGCTCGTATACTATGGGTGGCACGCCACTAAAATATACTGAAGTGTATGGAATGTAAATACACACAAAAAAAAAATCTCATCGTTAATTTTTAACCCCCCACGCAAAAACGATAGGGTGTTATAAGTTTAACATGTCTGTCTGTGGCATCGTAGCTCCTAAACGCAAGAACCGCTTTTGATTTTGTTTTATACTATTATAGCTGTTCGTTCGTTTGCGTGAAATCATTTCCCTAGTTGAATCCGAATTTGTTAACCCCTCAAATTGTTTTCATTTTTTTGCACGGATCCCTAAACACAATTTTTTACTATTTTATTTTTGTTTTAAGTACCTACATTACATTCTTTCATATACATTCAGTAAAAAGCTGTTATTTAGTGTGAGTGTACCTGATACTACACACACATTTCGCCAGTTATGGCTAAATCCCATGTAATACGTGGCGAGCCTATTTCCATTATTAATTTTAAGTTATCTCAGGAAATGTAAGCAGATATTGCGTGGTTTCCTGTACGTTGGCCATCCCTGACACGACGTCATAAAATATAACAGTTCCATCAGTCTTGTTTGACCTTCAGAAGCCATCAATCATGATACACTTATAGCTAATGTTATGTGAAACGTCTCAAGTGCGTCCTTTAGACGTAGAAGCGTTTCCACGCAATCGTTTTGACAGTTCGAACTACTTAGGGAAATGTTTGCGCGATAAACTGTTTAGATGGGTTTTTTCTTTATTTTGGAGAGTGAGAAATCATCAAATGACTCCTCCCACTCTGGTTAAAGAGCAGTGGTGGCCTAGTGGTGGCGGCCCCGACTTACGAACAGTTGGTCGTGGGTTCGAACCCAGGCAGGCGCATTACTTTGTGTAATTTATTTCATCACCACTGCTCTCAAAACGGTGAAGGAAAACATCGTGAGGAAACCGGCATGTCTTAGAACCAAAAATTCGAAGATATGCGACATCTACCAATCCGCACTGGGCCCGCGTGGTGGATTATAGCCCATCCCTCTCCTAGAGAGGAGGCCTGAGTCCCTGCAGTGGGAACAATTATAGGCTGATGATGATGATGATGATGATGACTCTGGGTGGAGTGGAAGGTAGTGTTAGACTTCTACTGACTAAAAACCAGTATGTTCCTTCTTAGCCCTTTGTGTCCGAGGCCGCGGTATCTCTTTCGAACAACCCGTAGCAGATGGCTAAATAGGTGTTGTTATTGTTTTTTGAACAGAAAAGAAATTCATTTAGGGCCTATTCACACGGCAACCCAGCAATATAAATTATCCAGTATAACCCGAAATCGCTTTGTATGAGCTTCCCGTACAATAGGGATGTTTCCTGACAACTGTTTAGTTCGTCAGTGTCATTATCGAAACATATTGATCTTTGACGCGTTTTATCTTTGTATTTTTTTAATAATTTGATAAAACAAAAAATACGTATCCAATAATTTTTGATAACCTAACTCAGAATCATACTTTAGTAAGGAAACATCCCTATTAAAGATTTATTTGATTATACATCGCTTGATATTGATAGGTCGTTGTGCGTAGGGTTTTACATTATTATGAATAGAATCTCCACATTCAAACATGTGCTTTTTCTGGCAACTGAATTAAAGTAAATTAAGACACAATTGCAATCATTTCTAAAGTCTAGTTTACACCTTGATTAGAGTCCTAGGTCACTAAAGTGTAAACGAGCCTCAACGCGATGTCAATTACAAAATAATAAAAAATACAAAAGTATAAAAATTCACATACAAATTAGAATAACCACACTTGTCTATATTGACTCAACATGAGTCGTTCAAAATGTCGAAATATCTTCAACAAGTTATTTATAGGTTGTAAATAGACCTTTAACGAAGCCGTAGAGCACTTAATAATTCTCCCCGTCATTGCGGTATTTTTTTGTTCTGGACCTTTCCTGGGAACTTTCTTACGGAGATATTGGGGGTCAAAGTTAAAACTTTTTCAAAAAGTTTTATAAAGGTCAACACTTTACTTTTTATTTATTTTTTCAATAAACCGTTTATGTGCAATGCATTGTTATTACATTGAGTTTTACCGTAAAAAGTGATTTTTCATCCCCAAAAAGCCGCTTCCCAGTAACAATATTTGCGTAGGGCAAACTAAGTAATAGTTTGATGAACAGTCAGCGCACAGCATATCTGACCCCTCTTTTACCACTTGCCCTCTTCTTCTTCATACGGGGGGTCAGATAATACTGGTCACTGAATGTACAGTGCTTGTTTAACGGCTTCGTGAATGATTCGTTTACACCTCGTAAACATAAATTCTCTCTACATAAAGTATAATAATCGTATGTAAATAGCCATTTATTGTAAATATGTAATCTGTATTCTTTTTAATTATATATATTTTTATTGTATGTGAAGGCACCACTATTTGTACTGCTTAATATGGAAATATATCTCTTAATTTTAATATAACTACATTTTATTTACAATTTCTTATATAATAAAAACTACTTGCTACTTATTTACATGGCACATACTTTGCTTTGTCGTACAAACTCCTTTTAAAACTAAAATACACTGGGAATAGGTTATTTTTACATTTTTTAGTAGAATGGCACTGGATTCGTTATCTACGGCCTATAGTTTAATCACAAAACTTACATTAATTTAACTCATCCTCCATTTTTTAATATCCTATTATATTTCGGACGAATTTCGCGAAATAATCTGAACGCGATCACTTAAACTGCGATCAAGAGCTGTCAGTGGCATTACACTGAACGCGGTTAGGACGGGCTACATTTTGTGTCCCAATCTCGCATGAAATGATTTGATTGGTTAATCATAATAATATTACTGATCAGAACAGGTTACATGAAATTTGATCAGGCTTTATGAGTCAAAAAATAAACTATTGTTAGAAAAATGTCCCATATTTTCAACACATAAACACAATTTTCATTGGACACTTATCTGATTCAGTATCGTTTTTATTTTTATAACACGACACACACAACCACTAGTTTACCTAAACTCTGTCTTCCATAAAATGTCGCGTTTGGCAAACACACCGACACACGCTATATAAATGTTACTAGCTCACAAAATTTACAACTTTCACTGAACATTTAATACTTAACTACCTATAAAGTTATAGGTTTACCAACATTCATTCGTTCATAAAAATATAAGTTTTTTAAAGAAAAATAATGCATTCGATAAAATATAAAAAATTGCTAACATAAAAATAATTATAACACAATAATTGAATATAACACAATAATTGATGTGAAATTGAAATTCATTAAAATAATTCTGGCTACATTCAGACGACAAATTGATTTTTTTTTTTTTCATAACAGCTCTATTTTACTGTTTTTTCAGTATTTCAGTAGAAAAAAAGTGTTGTTTCAAGCTTTGAAGGTCTAAAATCGAGTATGCTTTATTAAAAAAACATTCAAAATTAATAACAATAATTTGGAGGGATTTAGCACATTCTTGACAGTACAGGAAATAACTTGAAATCCATACAAAGCTCAAGGAATGTAAATAAAACAATATTATAAAATTAAATAAAAAGGTACCGTATTTGTAAGTACAAACGCTAGCACATCAAGCTTCTAAAATCTGTCTTTCTTGAATAGATTTTTAACTTTATCGTTAGTTTAGCATTAGGTTCTAGTTTGATTGGGAAAATTTGACAGTTTTGGATAACTGGATGTGCTGCCGTTTTTACTTAGTCACTGGTCAGGGCAAGGCACAGCAAGGCACAAGTTTTTTTAGAGATATGTATTTCTGCATTATAGGCGTTATGCCTTTAATTGTCCACAAAAGTACGTCGATATGGGTATTAAATACGCTTAGTATACTTTATAATTATTATTATACTGTCACACAGTTACATTCATTTAGACTGTGACAAAAAGAAACAGTAGAAGAAATACTATTCATGAAAAAGTTTTTTAAGTTCAAAAGTATCGTCCAACTTTTATTATCACAGGCTTTAAACACATAATCGCTAACCACTTAAAAAGTAAGGATTTTCAACCTTAATTCCATTTAAAAGTCACTTCTTCTTTTCACTAAAAGTTGACGTCATTGTAAAAATAAACTGTCTTCACACTTAATAAAGCCGACATTAGCTTAGGTTAGGTCCAAAATAGAAAGTCGACGTCATTCTACAATCAACTCTACGCTTACGTAGTTAAAGTTGACACTTGCTTAACAGCCTTCCAACTACCAAATAGATACAAAAGAAATACCTTTTTTTTATTTTTCAGTCCGTCTTCTTCAATAAAACTTATCTTCTTCGATATCTAAGTTGTTCTTATTGTTAGGTTGGTTGGAATGTCTTCGTAGTGTGCCGAGTGAATCGTATTCGTTAGCGATAGCCTTCGGGTAGAGTTTCGGGGTCGTCGCTTGCGTGTTGTGGTTGTTCGCGTTTACAATGTTGTTGCTCTTTGAGAGGAGGATCCCGCTGGGCCCTCCTATGCCTGTGAAGGAGGGCTGGCGTTTCGCTTTGCGGGGCTGTGGAGGAATTCGAGTCGTTAATTAATCTATCTATATCTATATAAATAAAAGAAAAGTCCTAACTGACTGACTGAATCACCAATGTCCAGCCTAAACGCTTGGAGCTAGAAAGCTGTTTGTTCTCTTTATAATGTAAACACAAAAACACATAAATATGGCATACTTCCGATCGCCTTTCTTAAAGTCTAACTTATAAAATTAAAACTATGAAAATTCGTTCGGGGTCATCATCTTTATGTGCCGTAAGCCTTGTTCTTTCACCCGAACCCGCTCTGTGATTCTGCGTGAAAGAGTAACAAACATCCATCCAACCATACATCCTCACAAACGTTCGCATCTATAAAAGTAGTAACATTAGGGGGTAGGTACCTAGTATTAACTAGGTTGTGGAGGTCAGATAGGCAGTCGCTCCATGTAAAATACTGGTATTCAGCTGCATCCGGTTAGACTGGAAGCCGACCCCAACATAGTTGGAAAAAATCTAGGCTTATGATGATGATCAGGGTTACTCACAACTTCCTTCAGCGGTACAGTGACGTAGCTGTTCTGCTTCGCTGTGATATAGTGAGGACTGGAAGGTACCCGGTTCTGTTTGTTCCACGGCATCCGGGTACCACGACGCTGGCAGAATATCACACCCGCTAGGCAGACTAGGCAGCCTGTTGATAAAATTAAAAAAATATTACAAATAACATCACGCTTGTAATTCCCGAAGGGTTAGGTAGAGGTGTACCATGTACCTAATAGTACACCTAAACGCTAGTTATGTTTTAGGTCACATCCAATAGAGAGTGAGCATATTGCCATCAATTGGGTACAAATCCAGGGGGTCTACTCGCTAAGCACGAAACCCGTATATACGGCCGTATAAACGGGTTTTTTTACTCTAAGGTGTAAATGTGTGTAAACCCTACTCTCTAGTGATCACGGACCAATGACTTTCGAACGGAGTCATAGACAAGACTAGTTTGGATTAGCGAACGAATGATAAAAGTCGTTAGTTTTGCTTTATTCTTTCGATTGATTCGTTTATTACTCCGTGGCTGCTAGGTACTGAGTTTCTGATGGAAAAACCCAATGACACTTTTGACCGACCCGGGAACGGTTGTGATCACTAGACCAACGAGAAAATATTTCCTTTTTAAAAAAAATCGGGATGATAAATTATGTTGACTAAAATCTAAACTGAAAAAAACCATTTTGTATCCAATATAAAAACATTGGTTTAAAAAACTGCAAAATCTTCAAAAAAAAAAAACATTTGGATCTAAATAATATTCGAAAACAGACAAAAAGCCATTTAAAAAAAATGTGGTCAAGTTGTGCCTTAACCAGTTTTGTGTTCCATCCTTGTCAAGGGGAGTGCTAACCGTCTCTCCTTTCAATAGACACAATGAAATCACTCGAAATTACAGCAGTCTACTTACAAAGACGAAAATTTTACTTGCGCGATCTAGAACTTTTCGCTATAACTCCCAAAAACAATGTAAATTTTACGGTTCAATTTATTATACGTGTAATCAATACTGTAATCTGAGTGATTAATAACTTTAAACTTCAAATAAATCTGAAAATAAATACAAAAAGAACAAAAAACAACTTCGATACTCGCAACACGACAGCCAGCGCCATCTAGTCAATACCCCACGAACAACGTAGTAAATTTTCAGGCTTACCTATGACAAAGAAACTAGCGCCATCTAGTTAAGGTGAAGGCGACAAGGTAGCCCGCGAAATTCGTATTTTCTTACGATTTTTGCAATAAATTTGCATCCGTCACAGAGGTCTCAAGAACGCTACCTTGTCGCATCAATCTTAATACTCAACGAACTACGCAGTAAATTGAAAATTTACACATGTAAGAGAAACCATCTAGACAATTCTTAACAAACTAAGTAGTAAAATAAAAACTTACCCATGACAAAGGCGGCGACCACACAGCCGATGATACTGCCTATGCTGAGCGTGCCGTTGTCGGACATCGTGACGAACGACGCCATCTCTACGTTTTGACTGTAAGCTGGCATCGCGTATAGTTCTGTTAAAAAAAAAACAAGAATTTGTTTTACCACTTTGTCGACGTAACTCATCTTTCATGCCAAATTATAGTTATTTTATTTTCATTAGAAATTTCTCAGTATCAGTCACGGAGCCTGGATTTCTGGCCGGTTGATGGCAATAGGCTTTGCCTAACCCTTTAGGGATTATAAGCGTGATGTTATGATGTTACATTAGTCATATCATAGCTTCCACCAACATAATATCACATTTTGACAAGAGAACGTTAGAAGCTACTGAATTTATCAGTGGGTAACACAGTAGCTAGATTAACATGTCATTGATAACAAATATTGATTGATTGGAATAAAGTGTTTCTTTATCTTGCCCCACAAACTATGGGGCAATTGATATCGTGTCCAATGACATACAGTATGTTAGTTAACTTTAAACGAGGGACATATTGAAATCGCAATACATGATACTGATAAAAATATGAACAAAAAAAACAATATTTCGGAAAAGTCTCGCAACTCATGAAAATGTGCGCGGGCAGACTTTTAGGTATAATCCATTTTCCCATCATATTTTAAAACTGGCGTAGGACAGTGGCGAAAAAGAAACAGAACCTGGAGAGCGTGAGGGTACAATTACGTCACAAATTAAGGTTATAGTTTTTTTACATATTTGGAACGAGAATCAAATACTGAAAACCCTCCTTCAATATAACCCTTGTTTAACCTAACACACTGTTTAATACATACCATTATCCATATCATCTTCGTCAGTAGGACATCTGGCGACTTGAAGCTGTGCTCCCACACACGCCCCCGCTAAACACGAGCGTTTCCGCATCCGCTCCCCGCTCGTACACGGACCCCATTCTCCCCACTCGCCCCAACCCGCTTCTGAGTCTGAAAAAAGAAATGAGACTTAGAATAGACCTTATTGTGACTATAGTAAAACTGAAAATATTGCAGAGGTGCTACAGGGATTTTCTTAACCTTTTGAGCGCCACAGTCACGTATTATATAGACGACAAGCCGAACAAGCAAAAAAGTACCGTTTTTGGCTTGTCGTCATACTTGACTGTGGCGGTCAAAAGGTTAATTTATAGATTTTTGATTGTGAGGCGATTCCTTCACCACAACCAGTCTCACAACCAGTTCTACCAATGGGAGTTTGCGTTGGCGAAAAACTCACTCAAACCAACTTCCCGCCCGGGAATAAGATTGAAACAAGTAGACCACCTGATCCTAAACAGGCGAATACAGGCGGGATATTATAATATGCAAGGTCTTGTTGTGTTCTCTCTCCTGCTGATATAGAGTGAAGTGGAAATTATGTATTTCCTACTCTTCCGCTATTCTTTTCTAATTAATTTCGTTGCGGGATCCAAAACAGTTAAATCTTGTTAATTTTTCTGTCTCTGCTTCATTGTCTCGGCGCTTTTCCAGTGGTCGCCCCTGTTGATTCTGGCTTTCAGGTGTTACAGTGGTTTGGGAATAGTGTGGCGGGCTTGTCCAGTAAAAAAGCAGGGACTATGCTCTATAATATTGTCACTATGTACCTGCACAGTTGTTGACACAGACGCGTCTCTCGAGCGCGGCGCCTGCGTCTGCACAGCCCTCAGGCGACAGACACAGGCGCGTGCGCGTGCGATGTCCCGCCGTACTAGCGCTCTCCGTCACCGAGTTACATGAGCCGCTGCATTCGCTCCATTCGCTCCAACATGACCATTGTCCTGTAGAAAAAAGATTAAGGTTAATAAAATGGAGGATATGCGTTAGCATACAGATCAAAATATGATCGAATCCGTCAGGGCTGCGGGTTGTTCGGAAGAGATACCGCGACCCCGGATACAAATGGCTAAGAAGGAACCTGTGTCGTTTTTTTTTTCAGTAGAAGTCTGACAGTCCTTTCCGCTCCGCCCAGAGCGAGAGAACTCACTTGACGATTTCCTACCCTCCAAAATAAAAAAATAGTACTCACCAGTGCAAGCCTGCGTGTTACAAGCGCGCAGCATATCCTGTGCCCCCTCGCACTGCCCCCGCATGCACCGCCG
Source organism: Diarsia dahlii (assembly GCA_949775195.1). Taxonomy (NCBI): domain Eukaryota; kingdom Metazoa; phylum Arthropoda; class Insecta; order Lepidoptera; family Noctuidae; genus Diarsia; species Diarsia dahlii. Next base: position 10,129,888 of record OX459212.1, read on the forward strand.
GCGTCGTGTCTGCTGCCCCCCGCCACACGGCGCACTGCAGGCCCCCCAGGCCCCCCAGCCCGGCTCGTCTGCCGCACGCTCCGAGCTGCAGCGACCGCGGGACGTGCAGTAGCGCTCGTCTGAACGGACTAGCGATAACTGGGGACAAACAAATTATAATATGTTAGGTAGTGTAAAAAGAATTGTAGCGGCACTACAAAATGGACTACAACAAGATGGTACGAACGTACGAACAGTACGAGTAGGTACTACAGTATAATATTAGGGAAAGTCTAAAAGTTGCGTCAGTTACAGAAAAGTTAAAAGGGAATCGACTGGTACTATGTGATGAGGAGGCATGAATCGCATTGTGACTAAAAGATTGATGAATATAAATGTGGATGGATAGAGAGGGAGAGCAAGACCAAACAAAATATGGATTGAGTGTGTGAAAAATGATATGTCGGAAAAAGATATAAATTATAGCGTGACGACTGATAGGGAAGAATGGAAAAAAAACACGTGTTGCGCCGACCCCAAATAACATGGGATAAGAAATGAAGGTGATGATGTATAGTAACGTACTTTTAGCTGTTCTGGTGACGGAGCTCTGCATTGGAATTTAAATCTCTTTTCGGTGTAGCTTCCATCCGATCCGTTTCCTGTGAACAATAAAAAAAATAATTGACCAAATCAACATAAATAAGGTTTTCTCAAAAATGGTATGTAATGTTGCCATAACATCTCTAAAAAGTATCCAGAAAGTGAACTTTACCGGAGACTTATTCACAACTGTCCAATACGAAGCGAGATTTTAAACTTGGAATCTCCTACTGTCCAGTAAGTAAGTATGTAATTTACTTACTGGACACTAGGTCATCCTCTTTAGATCTGCTTAGAAAAAAAAACATAGTACCAGACACAGATTAGAGTTTAGCCATTATAACATGGTTATAGAAGGGAGGTTCCAAATATATATCTATCTCTCTTTTTGGTATGACATTTTATGAGATACATATATTTTTGGAACCTTAAACAGCCATTTTATACGTTGCGTTTTGTACTTAGTAATGTTGTAGAAGTGTGGGATTTTATGATTGTATTTAGTAATTTCAGTTTATTAAAAAGTTTTTCTAAAGTTGTTTCCTAAACTGCCTCGTTGGTCTAGTGGTCGCAAGCTCGACTGCAGAGCGTGAGGTCCTGGGTTCGATTCCCGGGTCGGCCAAAAAGTGCTATTGTGTTTTTCACATATGAATGTAACCTTCAATATTAATTAAACGAATTTGTTGTTAAACTTTCTTTAATTTTTGAGAAAAGCATTATACAAACCTCAACCAGTAAGAAAGCCATCCTGGCCTCGTATATAACCAGACCTCACCTGCGGTTCGGTCCGGTTAACTCATACTTGGCCAGGAAGGCTTACTTACTGGATTCTGCAGTAATGTACTATTTCGGTAGATTATGCAAGCTTTTCTTTTTTCTGGCTGAAGGCGTTTTTTACTGTAAAATTGAACAATGCAGATTAATCCACTAAAAGACTTAGAAGGAACATGGGTGGTTTTTAGTCAGTAGAAGTCTGACACTCCCTTCCGCTCCGCTCAGAGCGGGAGGAGTCATTTGATGATTATTCACCACTAAAAATTAAAAAAAAATACGTACCAGGTATCTGCACCCATGGTGTCCAAGCAGTCGCCTTCCGAACCTCACAAGGAGCCATATCACAGGGTAGACGTTCACTACTAAGTCCCTCGCACTCCGCCCCTCCGTTCTTGGGCTGAGGGTTGTTGCACTCCCGGCGCCGCTCTTTCCATCCTCCCGAGGGTCCGCAGCCAGACCCTCCGTTGCCGGAGCAAGTGGACCAGGAGCCCCAGTCTGACCAACCGCCATCTACTGCTGCTAGGTTCGGATCTGCGGGAAATGGACTTTATTAGTAAAAAAATTGTGTTGTGAAGGACTGGCGGGCCGCTTTAGTGAAACTTTAACGCAATTCATTTATTATCCTATTATGACACTGCTACGCGAACAGTGGTGGCCCAGTGGTTGCGGTCCCGACAGCGAGCAACGGTTGCCCATTTGATGCGGCCCCGGGAAAACGGGATATTTACCACCCACCCGCAGTAACTTTAGTTTATCAGTGATCATGGTGTTTGTAATAGCACCGAAATATCCGGAACACAAAATAAATAATTCTTCTTTTTATCGTATGGGCAGTTAAGTCTGACGATCCCATACACCCTAGTGTCAAGAGTTTCTAAGCCGCCTCAAGGTCCTCTGACATGGTTTGACGACCGCCTTTTGGCGGCTGGGACTATCGGCTTATATGTGCGGCTCCAAAGCACAAAATCATATTTTTATCTGATAATCAGGTGATTCAAGCCTGCAATGACCTAGCCAAAATGGAAACCACTTTACAAAGTATGTTTCCCGTGGGAATCGAACTACAAACAACCGTCAAAACCACAACAACAAACGAACAAACAGCAAACAAACGTCAAACCACTCGACCGGAGGTAGTTAAATAAATAATGAACATCGTAAATATCCCGTTTTCACTGTTAATGACAAGTTTTTACGTGTCCATAAATGTGCATAAGTAAACCAAATAAATACTAACCAGGACAAGGCGGCAGATTACAATAAACATCATCAATATCCAGCCCCACGCAGACTCTCCCGCCAAACTTGGGCTCTGGTGCGGTGCAGGTGCGGCGTCGCGATTTGATGGCGATCCCGCACGACGCTGAGCACTTGGACCAGCCCGAGTAGCTGGACCAGCCGCCGTGGACTGTACAGTTCGTCACTGATATACTGGCGCCTGGAGAACAAAGTATGGTTAATCTTTGAGCCGGGTGTGGAAAGTTCTCCTGATCGCTTTCAGCCATGGCAATTTCAGCGGAGACTAACCGGCAGTACAAGAAATATTGAATATAGGTGAACAAAAAAAACACTGATAAACAGGTAGAATCATCGAATATTTCGCAAAGTTTTCGCAAACCGGGTTAATGAATTTTAGGAATAATCCATTTTCCCTTCCTATTTTAAAACTGGCGTCGGACAATGACGAAAAAGAAAATTCTAATGAAGTGAGATCTGGAGAGCGAGCGTGCAGGATATGGCACAATTACGTCACAAATTAAGGTTATAATTTTTTACATATTTGGTATAAGAATTGAATACTGAATACCTTTCCTCAATAAGTCCCTCGTTTTACCTAACATACTGTATTAAGTAATTCCCTGTGAGACGTTACCTTCACAAGTAAGTCCGCCGTAAGCCGGTCTAGGGTTGTCACAACGTCTCGTACGACACATACACATGTCGGGCTTGTTGTCGTCGTACAAAGACATTGAAGTGCCGTCCTGCATGCACGGCTCCCATTCCGACCACGATGACCAACCGCCGTCCACTGTAACAAAACATGTACTACTTAATGTAATAGCGCACAAAATGAGAAACTTGAGTGTGTGAGCATCAGAACCGGGAGTGTTCTCGTGGGAATCCTGCTTGAAGGCCGGGTCCCCCAGCCGGCCGGCAGCGGGCACACACAGCTCCCTGGCGTCGTTCACCCGCAGTGAGGGTCACCCGACAACACTGTGAATGTGGCTGCAAGTCTTACCGGGAGCATCAACAGCAGCACAAGCCGTAGTATCCTGCTTGAAGGCCGGGTCCCCCAGCCGGCCGGCAGCGGGCACACACAGCTCCCTGGCGTCGTTCACCCGCAGTGAGGGTCACCCGACAACACTGTGAATGTGGCTGCAAGTCTTACCGGGAGCATCAACAGCAGCACAAGCCGTAGTATCCTGCTTGAAGGCCGGGTCCCCCAGCCGGCCGGCAGCGGGCACACACAGCTCCCTGGCGTCGTTCACCCGCAGTGAGGGTCACCCGACAACACTGTGAATGTGGCTGCAAGTCTTACCGGGAGCATCAACAGCAGCACAAGCCGTAGTATCCTGCTTGAAGGCCGGGTCCCCCAGCCGGCCGGCAGCGGGCACACACAGCTCCCTGGCGTCGTTCACCCGCAGTGAGGGTCACCCGACAACACTGTGAATGTGGCTGCAAGTCTTACCGGGAGCATCAACAGCAGCACAAGCCGTAGTATCCTGCTTGAAGGCCGGGTCCCCCAGCCGGCCGGCAGCGGGCACACACAGCTCCCTGGCGTCGTTCACCCGCAGTGAGGGTCACCCGACAACACTGTGAATGTGGCTGCAAGTCTTACCGGGAGCATCAACAGCAGCACAAGCCGTAGTATCCTGCTTGAAGGCCGGGTCCCCCAGCCGGCCGGCAGCGGGCACACACAGCTCCCTGGCGTCGTTCACCCGCAGTGAGGGTCACCCGACAACACTGTGAATGTGGCTGCAAGTCTTACCGGGAGCATCAACAGCAGCACAAGCCGTAGTATCCTGCTTGAAGGCCGGGTCCCCCAGCCGGCCGGCAGCGGGCACACACAGCTCCCTGGCGTCGTCCCACCCGCAGTGAGGGTCACCAGCCAGCATGCAGCCCGAGCGACTGGTGTAGCGAGCGCAGCGAGCGCCGGAGATGCGGAACACGCCTGCTTCTCCGCCTATGTATACTGACATCTGGAATAAGAATTGGGATTGTTACAACGACTCCCAATATGAATAACATTGTTACGTTTGTATAACTTGAGTTGGATCTATATTTTGATCATGAGTTGCATACATAATGTGATTTGCATCCAGCATGCTGGCTGCTCCTGAGCAATTCTCGGTGAAAAACCAATCAACACTTTGCTCGATACAGGAAATTCAACCTAAGATATCACGTTCAGCAGTCGTGCTTACGGCGATTAGATAAATGAGGCAGTTATGTGCAGTGGATGCGATCAATTAATCCTATAATACTCTCGTGAAAAGTGCAATTTTGAATTCCTTATTTCTGAAGATATCAATGACCAGCCAAAACCACACGGCGGCAATCCACTTTTCGCTTGCATAGAAAACCTAAGCATTTAAACTAAGACAAGCTTTACAACCTCATGCAAACAATCACCACATAGAAATACTCACAGTATCCTTCACAAACTGCATGGTCAAAACCTCAAAGCTGTTATTCTTGCCGTTAAGTTTCCACCGCTCCACCAAACACGCGCCATCCAGCTTGGGCAGTACTGCCAACTTCAGCACATTGCCGGCCTGTGTTGCCACGTACGCAACGAGTTGCTTCTCAACGTTCTTAGCGCTGGTAACATCGACGGTGACGTGGGTGAATCGTTCTGATGTTACTTTGAAGACCGGTTCTCCGGAGACTGGCTGGACTGATTCGTACATTAGGTGGTAGCGGTGGTATTCTATTGCTTCGTGGATTCTGGTAGGGAGAGAAAATTAACAAAATTATTTAAAATAAAATAATCCTTTTAGTTTATACCTTGTGTAATTTATTACATCACCACTCCTCTCAAAAACGGTGAAGGAAAACATTGTGAGCATGAAACAGCATGTATCAGAACCACAAAATTCGAAGACATCTGACATCCACTGATCCACCAACCCACACTTGGCCCGCGTGTTGGACTATGGCCCATTCCCTATCATAGAGAGAAAGCCTGAATCCCAGCTGTGGGACCATTAATAGGCTGATGTTTATAATGATGATGATGATGATAGTCCCTGATTTCCTATTTGTAACTAACCTGGAGTCAGGAACACATTTGAAATGGTCCCTAGCCTGCTTGGAAGGCGACCGCGGCTCCCACGTGGAGGTGGGCCTGTCCTGCATTTTGTACGGACCTTCGAACGCTGCGTGGATATCCGACATACTGTAGATACAAACTGCACTGCCTACTATGCTGTTCCTGTGAAAAAAAAGTAAATAAGTAAATCATCATCATCAATGTTTGGGCGGCTTCCAGTCTAACCGGATGCAGCTGAATATCAGTATTTTACATAGAGCGACTGCCTATCTTACCTCTATACCCCAGTTAATACTGGATAATACGATACCCTTTGGTAAGACTGGTTGTCAGACTATCAGGTCACTGATTATAATAATAATTATTATAATTTTTTTGATTACCTGTAACGACTAGCAAAGATATAGGTATATATACACTCCTTTGCAAAAAAAACGGGCACCTTAGGAAATTTACGCTCTAAGGTCGATTTGAGTTAATTCAATGAAATTTAATTGTTTGACGTAGTCTGTATACTTATAATCGTGTAAATTAATACGCGTGAAGTGAACTGTGGCAATTTAAAAAAAAAATCTATGAATTCTTTAAAACCGATGTACACGGCCAAACAATAAGAAGTGGTCGGCAATAAAGACAAGAAGATTTTTTTACTTTGTTTAATTAAATAAAGTTACAAATGTAACAACCTAATAACGAGTGTGACCTCCTCTTGCCAAAATCACAGCTTGAATCCTTCTGGGCATGCTTTCCACGATGTTTTTAATGACGTTTTGAGGAATACGTTCCCACTCTTCTGCAATGACTCTTTTTAGCTCCCTGATGTTTTGTGGAGCATGTTGCACTGATCTTACCCGTCTCTTTAGAACATCCACGCTTCCACGTCGCCAGCGGTGCGGGCGAGCATTGTCGTCCATAAAAATGGAATCTTCCCCAAGTGCAGTCAATGCGGGTTGTGCATATGGAATTAGGACTTCCATTATGTACCGGTGTGCATTTAATGTTCCATTTTCTATGAGAACTAACTCCGTACGCCCCGTTGAATTAATTGCTGCCCAAAACATAACGGAGCCTCCGCCATAAGGAGTGATTTCTTCGAAACACACTTCCGCATAGCGTTCCCGTGGTCTTCGTAGCACTCGCCGGCGTCGGTCCTCTCCACACAAAGAGATTCTAGCTTCATCAGAAAACAATACTTTATTCCAGTCCTCCAGAGTCCATGAAGCACAGTTTCGAGCAAACTGAAGTCGAGCAACACGGTGCTCACGGAGTAATTTAGGTCCCCGAGCCGGGCGGTAACTCCTGATATTGGCAGCCAAAAGCCTCCTCCTGACGGTCCACAAGCTAACTTCTACTCCTCTTACTTCTTCAAGGCTCTTCTTCAGGTCCACACTTGACGCCTTACGATTCCGCAAGGCCTGACTCACCAAAAAGCGGTCATCTCTTGGTTCTGTGCGTCGTTTTCTTCCCGAACCGGGTCTTCTTTTGACCGAACCGGTCTCTTGATACCGTTGCCAAGTCCTCTGGACAGTTGAACGACTCACATTTAGCCGCTGAGACACGTAAGTTTGCGAACAACCTTCTTCAAGTAGGGCTATAATTTTACCGGCCCTTATCGCTTTATCACTCATGTCAAAAAGTGGTATTTAATGTAAAAAGAAAGATAAAATTGTTTAATTTGCAGAAAATATCCAAAAAGTTTTAAAATTTTAGTAATCAGTAATAAAATCGTTTCAGCAATTCGCGCCATTAGTAAAGCAATTTTACAATAATCTACAATTATCATTATTTTCCTTTTGTTAATTTCAAAATTTAAATTTGGAACGTACAGAATCATGCCAGGATTCTTCAAATAACATGCCAATACATCGTCAAATTAATAAAACCTCTTACTTGTCCTTCTTCATTGAAGTCATATTGAAGTAGAGAAAAAAATATGAAGTGCCCGTTTTTTTTGCAAAAGAGTTTATATATATATGGCAGCCGGGACCAGCAGCTTAACGTGCTTTCCGAGGCACGGAGAAAACTCGTTATGTAAGGGGGCAATCACCCAACCAGAGATCAACCGAGGCAAGCGCGAGCCCAAGAAAATAGCTTTTGAATTTTGCCAAGTTTACTGCCAAGTGTGCTGCCTTTGCTTGACCCTTTGAGGAACTCAGGCGTGATGATTTCTTAGTAAAACCGTTTAACTTGCGTTGGAAGGCCTCCCACTAGGCCTTCACTACTGAACCGATGACCTGGTGAAGGTTACTGGGTCCCGCTGGATGCGAGACGCACGGAACCGGTCAATGTGGCGACTCTTGGGAGATGCCTATGTCCAGCAGTGGACGTCTTTTGGCTGAAATGATAATGACAGTTTAACTTACGCGGGTGTAGTGAACGTAGCCACAAGTATCTTCTCCTGAGGCAGGTACTCCACGCTCTGGACCTCATCGTAGTGGAAGGGCACGTCTCCTGGCACTGAACACTTCAGCCTGGCCTTGAGGAAGGTGCTCCAGCTTTCTTTCATGACCAGGTAGCCGCCAGGGTCGTTCTTGCAAACGCGCGCGATTCGGGAGTAGATTATCTGGATTCAAAATGTATTGGTTAGCACGTGATTTATGATTTCATAGCTGCCGCCTAATCTGAGATTGTGCTGGTTTTTGGTAATAGTCTGCCAGCGTGCCAGGTTACGGGGATCAGTTAGATGCGAGGCGCACGGGACTGGTCAATGTGGCGACACTTGGGGCAGGCCTATGTCCAGTTGTGGACGTCTTTCGGCTGAAATGATGATGAATGCTAATAGGCTCATAGGCTCAGTCCCTATAACATAGGACTGAAACATAACTGGCTACATGTGGATGTACTCCAGCACACCAAATAATGAGTCAATTTTTTTGAATAGAAAATGGTCACCCATTCACGGACACACCTCGGCAAACGTTGCTTAACCTTGTTGAACGAGACACGCGGCTCTTTACGAGATCGTTTTCTTCTCTTTAAAATACTAATATAATAATACTTATGAACTGAGGGCCCTAGATATACCGCCATAAATCTGTCATGTCATGTTCTACAGATTTGGAAATTAAATTCTTAGCTATTTTCTTAAAAATAAATTATGAACCCAGAGATAGTACTTACTGAGATTTAGGCTATGTCACTTTATGCATGCGTCTGGATTGAGGGCCCAAGTTATTTAATCATAACAGTTTTATTTTAATTCACGTTTAAGAAATTCATGTCATGGCCCTTTGCTTTCAGTTTAACTTATTTTTAACTAATTTCCCTGTAAATCTTCTTTCGTTTCGTAAGGGTTCAAAAAATGGGCACTCGATCCAGATGCACATCAATAACAGCAGTACATCAAAGAATTACGAAAACAATTGGCAAATTGGCAGCGTCGACATAATGAGGGGAGATATACGACACTATCATTATGTGGGACACTTTTCTTATTAACACCCGAGGGTCCCTAATATAACTAGCATATTAACCTACTATCTTGGACAAGGGACTTTGAACTGTCTTAGCGTCGTTATAGGGGTTATAATAAATATAGAAACAGTATTATGTAGTGGTCAATAAGTAGCTGGTGCTTTCGTAAGAGGAAACGGTCACCAAGTCGGTGCTCATCAATCACTTAGTTACGTTGAGGAACCCTTCAAGAGTAAAGTGAACTACGTTTTTGAGAGTTCTGGTTAACTTGTAAGGGCTCCCACACATAAACACGATACGACGCGACGTCGTATCGTGAAACGACGCCGCATCGTTGTACGAGTACGACGCGACATCGTATCGTGTTTATGTGTAGGAGCCCTAATACAAGGCATGTCTAATAATTTATTAAAAATGCCTTGTATTGGTCCTTCCAAACATTTTTATGCACTTGTTTAATTTTCTAGAGCTGATGGAATTTTAAAGGAGCAGCCATGGACTCTGTGCCCGTTTGATGGCAATGGGCTCGCCTTTTATTCCATGAGATTTCACCAATGGATAGAGTGGTTTTCGAGGAAGGATTTCGTATTTAATTTGACCGACTGCAACGCGGGCGAAGCCGCGGGCATTAGCTAGTAATAACTATTGCTAACCTTCCCACAATTCATGAATTCCACAGCGACCTCCCTGAACACGAAGTAGACGAACTGGTCGTCTTCGAAGCTGCCCACAAACTGGGGCTCGTTCAGCCAGTTCAGGTCGTACTGGGTTGTACGCAGCATCGGCGAGTCGTGGGCGGCAGCGCCTTGGCTCCTGTTAATAAAATTAGATTTTATTTGTAAACTGTTAAGACTTCAATTACAATCGTTTGTATGGTGTCAGACCAAAATGGGACTACCCAGTTATGCCCGCGGTTACAGAGGTCAGATAGGCAGTGGATAGGTAACCGACTTACTTCTAAGTGTCATTCATTACCACTAAGTTACTTTACTATTATGAATAGAAACTTTGTGAGGATTTATTGGATGTTTGATCCTCTTTCACACAAAAAAAGGTCGACCGTTTTCGGGTGAAATTTGGCACACAGATACTTTCTAATCTAGATTAATATAATAAACTGATACATTTTATCCCGGTAGTACGAATCTGTAGGATAATTATCGATCACAAATAAGTATAAAACTTCGAAACTAACAGGAAATTAAACCGCTTATCTCATATTTAGTACAAATCTAATAACAAAGTTAAATATAAAGTTAATCTAATCAACGCTACTAGGATTGCAAAAACAGATAGCAAAATAATACAACACTAAAATGATACACAAGGCCGACTATCGATAACAAACTAATAATTTACTGACCTGTATATCGATATCAAATTAGAGCGGTGCCACCTAGTCATTATATGTGTGACACTACTAACCTCTTATAGTAGAAATGTGTTTACGACTTGGTACTTTGACTAGGTACGACTGTCTAAGTACCAACCAAGTCGCAAACATATTTCGGTTTAGTGGACTGCTGTATTTTAGGTTCTAGCTTCGATTCCCAGGTTGGGCCAAGCGTTACTGGGTGAGTCCATTAAGAATTTCCCAGTATGGCAGTATCTCGCCTTATCATGGGACTTAAAAACATAACTGGAGAAATGTCCGCCACACATTTCGCCAGTTATTTTGTCTGTAACAGGTACATCTGTGCCTTAGTCTATCCGTTTGCTTTCATCCAAATCTATTCAGCCGTTACGGAGACACACAGAGTTACTTTCGCATTTACAATCTAAATATAGACAGAATTTCTCTGACAAATCGATTACCTACTAGTTCACCTGATTAGTGGTAGGTATGTGGTCACCTCCGGTAATCAAGGAAATGCAAAAACCGAGAGACTAGCGCGGTGCCGTATTTGAAACGGAAGTCTTATGTGTGCCACGGTGTCGGTATTTTTTCTGCAAATGGAACTACAGCAAAATGGTAGTATTGCTTGGAAAAAAGATAAAAAAAACTTCTGCCGTTAAGACTTTTTTTAAGCAAATTTTCTCCCTTCGTCTGACTTTTATAATCCTTACAAAATTTAGCAATGTTAGTTGCGAATCGATAACAATTAAGTTAGGCGTAAATGCAAATGATTTGATTTGTCAGCGGGAGGGGTTATTTGATGAATTTATACCCAAAAAAAAGGCTAACACTTCTTGAACATCATAGTGCGCAAAAAGCTTGGAAGCGCAAGTCCGATCGTGTGTGGAGTACTGCTCTCATCTCTGGGATGGATCCGCTAAATACCAGCTTGATGCGCTAGAGTCAATTGAGAAACGAACCAAGAGGCTCATCGGCAATGACGCGCTTGTCAAGTCAAAGCTCCAGAGCCTTGAACATCGGCGACGAGTAGCTAGCCTTTCGGTTTTCTATCGGTTACATTTCGGAGAGTGTGCGAGGGAATTGCACGATCTAATTCCGCCAAGCCCGTTCCATCATCGGACTACAAGACGTACGGCGATGCGCCACCGTTATATGGTGGACATCCCACCCATACGCACTAAACGGTTTGGGAATACTTTCATTGTGCGTACAGCTAAGGAGTGAAATTCCCTGCCAGAGTCTGTATTTCCTGATAGCTATAACCTAGGGGTCTTTAAGTCAAGAGTGAATAAGTTACTTCTAGGTAAGCGTGCTCCATCGTCGACCGCATCATCACTTTCCATCAGGTGAGATAGTGGTCAAACGCGAACCTATCAATAATAAAAAAAAAAAATAGTTCACTCCTTATCCTATATTTTTATTTTTTACTAGCTTTTGCCCGCGACTTCGTCCGCGTTATACTAAAAATGTTATCTTTGGTAAGTAGATCTATCATTGATTTTAATTTTAAATGAAAAACTCTTGCGATAATATCATGGCGGTCATGCGGTGCTTGACCCTCAAGAAGCTCCCGAGTGATTTCATCGCACTTGGGCTTGGTAGTTACAGTAATAAATAAGTCGGGACGTCCATATTTTCTTCCGTAACAAAAAGCGTCTTGAGTACGTAAATTTTACTCAAAGGAAACATTCCTTTATTTTTTAATAGAACTGCATTCAAAATTTTTCGAAAATTCTCTTCTCCCACACCCGGGAATCGAACCGGCTAAAATCTGAAAAAAATATACCCTGTACTTTTATTGCATCGATCGTTAGGGTCAATTATAAAGATGAAATCTCTCTAACAAACATGATAAATTAAATGAAAAGAAAACCAGGAAATCTTAAATTAATTTAATTATTTACAAAAAATGGTAAACTAACTAATTAGTTGCTCGAAATGGGCTACATTCTCTTGGATACACAAATTTATTCTTTTAACGAATTCATTTCTAGTAACCTTTAATAAAGTGTTGTGGTGAATATTATAAATCGTATTCTGAACTTCAACTCTCAACTCGTTGTCATTCGCATAAGATTTCATGTAAATTTGATTTTTTACATATCCCTACAAAAAAAATCTAATGGGGTGAGATCTGGCGATCTCGCAGGCAGGTTTTCCTTTCATTTAATTTATCATGTTTGTTAGAGAGATTTCATCCTTATAATTGACCCTAGCGATCGATGCAATAAAAGTACAGAGTATATTTTTTTCAGATTTTAGCCGGTTCGATTCCCGGGTGTGGGAGAAGAGAATTTTCGAAAATCTTTGAATGTAGTTTGCTTTCTATTCAAAAATAAAGGAATGTTTCCTTTGAGTAAAATTTTCTATCTGCAGTATTAAGAGTACTTTCCCTCCAGGTGGCATTACAAAATTCCACCCTGTATAATCAGAAAGCCCCGAACTGCTAAGCTATCGGGAGTTACACGTGTTATTGTGAGTCAACCATAAAAGATAGACATATGCTGTTGTGGGATATTTTTTAGATAATTTCATTTCCGTCATAAATGATTTCTATGTAGCTTTAACCATTAAGGCTGCACACGCGACGGAAGCTTAAAAAATGGAGCAACTTCTCCCGTTTTCCCAACATTTCCCTTCACTGCTCTGCTCCTATTGATTGTAGCGTGATGAAAAGTATACTATAACCTCCCCAGGAGTATGAAGAATAATTGTACCAAGTTTCGTTAAAATCCGTCGAGTAGTTTTTGTTTCTATAAGGAACATACAGACAGGAAGACAGACAGACAGACAAAAATTTTACTGTTTGCATTTTTGGCATCAGTATCGATCACTAATTACCCCCTGATAGTTATTTTGAAAATATATATCATGTACAGAATTGACCTCTCTACAGATTTATTACAAGTATAGATTTGTTTTTTTTAAAAACGTTGCCCCACACTAGGAATTTCTCCTGTATCGTGGGTGCGTTCACAAACATTTACGCCCGAATACTGGAACGCCACTCAAATCTCACAATCACCTAAAAGCTACTTAAATTTAAGCATCCCTCAAATTTAAATGGTATACACAAACGCCACTCAAGCAATTTGAAACCGTGATTAGCCAAGCAGTCCTCAAATGTTTACATCATGGCAACATCCTGCTAAAAAATTGATCTCAGCACGTTCTCAGTTACAAATTAATTTAGTTTACGTCTCGTATTCGTTTTACGCAGTCTTCATTGAACAATTATTTTCTATAATTATTTAATCAGTTGAAATAAAACAGGGTAATATACATTTGGTTTGAATTACGATTGAAATTATGTATTTATATACATAAAAAACGGATGGATATCGAAAGAAGACGTCATAAGAAAAGAAAATTTCTTGACATAATTGTCGAGATTGGAACGTCACACTTGACATTTTACGCGCGATTTTACGAAGTATAAGTAAAGTTATTACTTATTATTTGATTCACGATGGAGAAGATGAAGAAACGTGGATGCAATTATACACCTGCTGAGAAAGATATGCTCTTGGAACTAATAAAAAAGTAAGTACATAAATAAACAATGAAATACTGTACTTTACACTCGTTTAGCCGCAAGAGCCTGGTGCATGTAATATTTTGTTAGTATCCATGCCTCTAACATTCTCGTACATAGTCAGGAGCTGAGGGCAACTGTTGCCTGTATCTGTTGCAAGCACTTACTTATCCATTGAAACTTGTGACCACTTAGGTACCATCTGAAACACGTAGCTACGCCACAGTACAATTACTTTTAGATTCCTACAGGTATAAATACTGCCAGATAATGCACATGATGATGAATGTGTTACATTCATCATTTCACAGATCCTAAGTGTAATTTCTAACTGTTTCATATTGTAAATAATATGTTAAATATTTCAGATATCAAAAAATCATATAAGAAAATAAAGAGACAAACGGCAATATAATTTTGAAGAAGCGAGCTGCTTGGGATACAGTGTGCCAACAGTATAATGCTGTTGCTGTGAGCGGCATCAGGACATGGCAGCAACTCGGACACCTCTATGAAAACCTCAAACATAGGTCTAAAAAAAACATAGCCGAAGCAAATGTAGACTTGATTTTTCTTCTATTTTATCATAATATTTCTTTATTTACTTATTTAAATAAATAAATACAGAGTCAAAATATAATACAGTTTCTTTCGAGATGTGGAACCGTGAAACAAACTCCCTCTCGTTGTACTTTTCAAAAGCGTTCAACATTTCTTCATTTCTGCGGCTCCCAGTTGGCCTTTCGTGATTCGAAAGTAAAGACAAGGACGATAAAGACATTTTTATCACTTTTTTATTTAGTTTTAATAGGTTTAAGTTGATTTGAGGGACCTCACGACCACTCTCAGATATAGGGGCTGCTCAAATCAGTTTGACAGTTGATTTGACAGATAAATAACGTTGAGTAGCGTTCCTGTATACGATTTTTAAACTGAGTGGTGTTTGAGCACCACTTAATTTAAGAAGCACTTATATTTAACAGATACTCAAAAAAGACGTTTGTGTATACGAAATTAAAGTTTAGGAGCTGCTCAAACGTTTAAGCAGCCCTTAAATATTTGAGTGTCGTTCCAGTATTCGGCCGTTAAACTCACATACACAAATACCCAGACCCGAAACAACTATCCGTAGGCCATACAAATATTTGTTCCGTGCGGGGATCGAACCCGCGACACGCAGCGCAGCAGTCCAATCGCTAAGCCACTGCGCCAAACGTGTCGTCAATAATATAGTTTTAGCTAGGAAAAATAAGTGACGGAACCAACTCGCTAACAGCTTCAGGTCCACCTACGTGGTAAGTACTCATCTCTTTCAAATGAAACAGATTAATCACTTTAAATAGTATAAAACAAAGTCGCTTCCCGCTGTCTGTCCCTATGTATGCTTAGATCTTTAAAACTACGCAACGGATTTTGATGCGGGTTTTTTTAATACATAGAGTGATTCAAGAGGAAAGTTTATAAGTAATAGCACATTCCATCCGTGCGAAGCGGGACGGGGGCGGGTCGCTAGTAATTAATAAATAAACTAACCAGAAAATATAAAAGGGTATCAAAAACTGCTCCTCAACGCTGTCAGCTGTTAATGCGCCCAAGAGACTGGCGGCATTGCCACGTTGTATGGCAACACTTAACCTCTGGTCAAGGTAAAAGCCAGCCCTTGGGTCACAAGAAACGTCAAATTTCCTTGAAGAGGTTATATGCACTCGGAAACAACAGATTAATGAATTTACCTGCAAATAGCTGTATCGGAGCTAGCGAAGTCAGTAGGAGTTCCAGCGTAGTACTCTCCGTTGCTGGCGAGTATCGCAGTCACGTTCGAGTGCGGGTTGTACGGGCAGTTCGCTACTCCCGTCACCCACTCTGTTACCGTACTTATTGACTCGATCTGGTGGAGAAGGCTCTGGTTAATAAGAAACATTTACACTTTTTACCGTTATTGAGGTGGTCAAAAACGGTGAAGGAAAACATCGTGAGGAAACCGGCATGTCCTAGAACCAAAAAATCGAAGACATATGACATCTACCAATCCGCACTGGGCCCGCGTTTTAGATTTTAACCCACTCCCTCTCATAGAGAGGAGGCTTGGGTCCCTGCAGTGGGAACATTAATAGGCTGATGATGATGATAATTATAATGATGACACTTTTTAAACGCCAAAATTACAAAAAAAAATCTTGGGGCAAATAAATGGTAGAATAAACTTCCTAGCAAAGCAATACACCTTACGCAGAAAACACTTGATGGTCTAACTGTCACTCGGGTCGAACTTTAGGTTAAGCCGCGCTTTAGGTTAAGCCGGTTTGTGGATGGGTGACCAGACCACCCATTATACCAATGCCTCGGAAAGCACGTTATGATGTTGGTCCCGGCTGCTATATATTGATCTTTGGCAGTCGTTACAGGTAGTCAGTGAACTGATAGTCTGACAACCAGTCTTACCAAAAGGCATCGTAGTACCTAGTATTAACTGGGTTGTGGCGGTCAGATAGGCAGTCATTCCATGTTAGACTGGAATTCGACCTCAACATACTTGGGAAAAGGCTAGGCAGATGAGATGCAATAATTACTTAGATTATTTCAGAATCTCTGTTTCTTTACCTTGATTTCCAGAACCAGACAAACTGGCTTGGGATACCGAAAGTGTTAGATAAATATTTATTGTGTGCTTACATACAAATTCGATTTCAATAGTCAAATATTCTTCACATACACACTTCACGGGCGGCAGCACGCCTTAGAATAATACACAAGATTTTGGTGCCGGGATAGCAGAAGTCAAATGTTAAGCCACTGCTTACCATTTGACTTCTGCTATCCCGGTTGCTAGTTCGATTCTCTCTGGGAAAATATTTATTTCTCTTACAGATCTAGTCTGTGGTGGATCTGTGGTATTTGTTTTTATGAGATTATCTTTTCCCGCTTCTTTTATTGCGGGAAAACTTCTTTTTACGCCCGTCATCATCTGCCCAGCCTTCCCAAATATGTTGGGGTCAACTTTCAGTCCAACCTTATGCTGGTGAAAACTAGTATTTTACAAGAATTCAGATTGGGTTACAATCTGAATTACTCACCTACTGCTTACTCTTAAATTATATTAGATACTCTTACGCCCGTATGGTGTCGGAGTTCCGTATGGTGTCGGACGCAAAGAATAGCACCATCCCAATATCTTCCCGTGGGTGTCGTAAGAGGCGACTAAGGGATGTACCAGAGAATGGGCAGCAGCGTTCTCTGTGCTTTTTGTATCGACCGTACTGCGATCGCCAACCCGTCTGCCAAGCGTGGCGATTATGGTAAACCCCCCCTAAGCAAAAATGACACTTAGGGGAGGCCTATGTCCAGCAGTGGACGTCTTTCGTGCTGTCTTTGTTACTTTAACGCAGAGTGACAGAGATAACAGGAGTTTTGAGGGTTACTTATAATTGAGTGACGTTTGAGTATTAGGGCGTTAGACTTAAAACCACCCATGTTCCTTCTTAGCCCTTGTGCCGAGGCCGCGGTATCTCTTTCGGACAACCCGCAGCCCACCTACGTATACCTGCGGGACAAATGGTAGTCAAAAACAAAGTCCAGTTCCACATACCTCTCGCCAGCTGCAAACCGGGCTGAACGCGTGGGTCCCACAGGCAAACAGCTTATGTCCATGCAGCAGCAGCACTTTGATGAAGTTCCGACAGTCGTGCTCCGTCTGGCCCTTCATTTGACACGTGTTACTCTTGTCCGTAGAGGCCAACCAGTCGGCGCGTTCTAACACGCCTAGACCTCGGAGCGATAGTCGGAAGAGGGCATCCCTAGGAAAAGAAATAAATTATTGAGTATTTTTAAGTCACTAGAATATTTGGGTAAATAAACGTTGCCTATGTCCTTTTGGAACAACATCCGAGAGGAAGTGTTAGAGTGAAAAAAAAATTGCAGTCGATTTAAAACTGGTCTGACCATTTTAAATTCTACAAACGGGATACTTAGCATGTTAACATGGTAAATATTCCGTTTACTGAAAACGGGATATTTTTTCACTTTTCAGTTTTAATAATGCGATTGTCTCCACCGATCGCGGGATCCGATTAACACGGATCCCGGCAATTTGTCGCCACGGATCCCGGGATCTGTTTCTAGTGTTAGTGACCATATTATCAGTTTAAAAACTTATTTCAATTACCAGATGTATGAGCGTGGACGAAGCCTAGAGGGTGAGGTACAGACCATCATACGAACCACGTTCTATATGGGACCAACGTCGTAATTGTGGCAACATTATCACCGGTCCCATACATAATTTCAGTATCGACACAAATGTACGAGACTTTTTAGATCAACAATGATTAAGGTAATTCTTAGAATTTTCACACAATAGAGATTAGCCATTGTGTTCAAGTGTGTACCACGCAGTACTTGAAAACTTGCTTGTTAACCATGCAAATAATTATATCAACATAGCTAATCCAATAATGATGACAATCAGATAGCAGATCCCAATTGCGTATAAAGTAACCTTGAATGACTTAGAGAGCAATAAATCATAGTGGTACAAATCCAACCAATAATTCTACATTACTGTTATCAAGCCAACGACATTTTTATCTAGATAGCAACGTAGACAGCACGGTGTCGAATTATAAGTAGGTGAAAAAATGCAATTCGCTTGCATACCTAAAAAATAAAAAACCGGCCAAGTGCGAGTCGGATTCGTGGACGAAGGGTTCCGTGCCATTATCTATACAACATTACTGTATGTATGGCACTAAATCATGTTTTTTTGCATGTGAACCCCCTAAATATTTATTTTATTCTGTTTTTAGTATTATAGCGGTAAAAGAAATAGATACATCAACTGTGAACATTTGAACAACTGTCTAGTTATCACGGTCCATGAGATACAGCCTGGTGACAGACGGACAGACAGACAGACGGTCGGACGGACAGTGAAGCCTTAGTAATAGGGTCCTGTTTTTACCCTTTCGGTACGGAACCCTAAAACTGTTTTCGCATAATACCTCGTAATTCAATCACCTAGATCAAATTATAAATATCTAGGAAATGTAAATCGTTACACAAGCAGTAGTTTAAATAAATCGGAACATGTGTAAACTGTAACCGTATACTCTTCGATTGCTGCAGAATCGAATATCAATGCTACGCCGTTGTAATCGATAGTGTTACCGATCGGAACGGTATCGAAATTATTCATGTAGCCAATGTGGTGTGCGGTATTTACTACTTAGTGTATGGAGTAAGATTTCGTAATGAGACAATCAGTGTTTTAGAACTATGTTTGTCGAGCATTGGAGTAATCGTAAGCTAGCAGAAGTGTGATGAACTTAGGAAATTTCAAAAAAAAAAAAATACCCTGAGTAATTGATAAAAAACTGTTTTGGTGTCTGGCAGGACATATAACGGGTTTACGGTCTATGTTTTGTTGTCAAGCAATGTTTAACACAGAACGAGTGAACGATATCCTATTTTTTTTTAAACGGGCTTATAACGTTATGACTTAAGTAAACATAATTACCAAAATAAATGTCAAATTAGAGCGATGCAAGCCAATAAAGCCAGCATAAACTTTATGTTTATACGATAAACTTCACACATTTCGGTACCACGGCAGGCGCGTGCCTTGATGCGTGTTTGAAAAGCACATGAACAAACAAAATGGTTTAATAGCTGAGCCAAATGTTCTCGGCACACATATTGACACTATGTGCATGTGGCAAACACTGGCATTTCCTGGCGTTTCATCTATGCCGCTTCGCTTGTGGAGTATATAGGGCTACTATTGCTGTTGTAGCGGAGATTATCCAGAATTTGGTCGTATTTTAATTTCTTACTCTTGTTACACAAGACTGTTCAGAACCCCGAAGGGTTAGGCAGCGGTGTACCAAATTAGTACAACCACATTCCGCTAGTTATGTTTAAGACCCACGTAATAGGTGCGAGTCTATTGCCATCAAACGGGCAAATCTAGCCTCCGTGACTGTGTGAAAACCCAATAACAAATTGCCCGACCCGAGTCCCCAGGGTCTCAAGCATTGATCACTAGCTCAACGAGGCAATTTTAAAATTGCCCGTGCATAAATTGCCGTGCAAATTGCTCATAAATGATGCTATCATAAATGATAGCATCATTTATGATAGCATGACGGATGATAGCATCATTTATGATAGCATGACGGATGATAAGAGAGAATGGAAGAAAAAACAGAAAAAAAAGATAGGACAGGCAGGATATGGCTTTAAGATCATCGATCTTATGTTAGATGAAATTACAAGAATAGAAGACAAAATATTCCACCCTTTTTTTGCTTTGCCAGCTCAATCTTTTCCCAAAAAACATCGAATTCAACGACACGGCATTCTGCACAAAATAAATAAAATTCCATTGCACAAACAAACATAAAGCAACTGAGGTAAAAGAGATCCCTAACAATTTCTAAGACACCTAATCTCCTTTCTCTTTCCCGATGCTGTGGCAACCCTAGCACTGAACCGAATCCATAGATTATAACTGTAAGTGTTAATAGACAATCGTAATAACACTTAGCTAACATTCGTCATAATGCCGAGGAAATTCTCGAGTTCTCGGCTTTCGATTCACACGTGTTACTGTCATTAGGAGTATTGGGTCACGAATTTATGGTGAAGATCTCCTGCGGTACTTAAAATCAAGAAATCTGTTGATCATGTTATTCCACCATTTAGTATGTTTGTGTAACAGATTTTTTGAAATAGTTTGTAAATAAATTATTTACAACAACATTCATTTATTTTCAGGCAACTTTGGCCCATAGAACTTGACGTCGCGTCGGAACTTACAGTTCCAATTATTTGATTATTTTCTGTAGTAGCAACATCGGGTATGAAGGTAAGCACCTTTATACCAATGTTGCCCGTTTAGAAGTCTAAACGGGCAATAGTTTACTGCAATATGTGGCTGCAATACTAGCACCCACACATTTTTGGAATGGCCAAGCATTTTCGAGATGGCCGAGCAATACTTGCTAATAGTACAGCCAGGAAAGTATAGCGTTTAGAAGCACCTTAAGTACTCTACTCTTTAGGTAACAGAAACCTTTGTCTTTTCAAAGACTTAACGCTTTCACCGTCTTTAAGTCCAGCATTTTTTTCTGGCAGTAAAGTCCATACAAATTCATGATCTAATACTAGTGGTTTAGTGATAGTACTACAAGTGTAGTGTTCTAGTGTTTTTCCGGATACCTACAATAAAACCGACCTCAAAAGAAATACTTCGATTTGGCTCAGATCTAGAAATTGGAGATCGAATTTGCGATCTCTCTTGGCAACTAGGACCAGTAAATCTATGCAACGATTACCAAGTGATTCTAGATCAAGAATCTTAAAGAAGACCTAGAATCTCCCTTCCCTATATGGAAAACGAGTTCCTATGTTCACGGTAACTTTGCAATGTAAAATATACTTAATGCTATTGCAATTTTAAGATCGAGTTTTAGATAATAACTGTAGCTGACTTGAGCAGGATCAATGAATCTCATGTCGACCTTGATTTGAAGTAACGTGGCCGGATTTAGGAATTAGGTACGGTAGAACCTGAAATTGGCTTAGATGAGGACTGTGAGGGGCTAGAACAGGACGATTAGTTCTAGAGAAATGCTGGTGTGATTTGACGGGCTTTAGATATGAAAACGATTAACTTTCTATCTTGAGTTTTGAGATGGATTACTAATGCATAGAACCTACTTGTCAATGACTAGCTCACTCTCTTAGTTCGTGGTATCTTGCAAGGTATCGAGATGAAATCACTAGCTTTAGTCGCGGCTTCACCCGTGTGGAGTTCAGTAATTGTCACATGGGATGAAAGGATCCTGGTTAAAAACTATCTGAACGTCAAAGAACATCCGTTCAGTAGTTTTGAAGAGAGTAACAAATACCCTCAAAAACTACACCAAAAACTTTTGCATTTAAAAATAGTAATATAGCGTAATTCAACATAAAGCGTTCTCAATACTGAGGCTTTCCACAATGTGAGCTGGTAGATGTCACATGCAAGGTGCTGAGATATTTGGGCCTCGTAAAACAATTTGAAAAATCTGCCGTTTCCAGCAAAAGTCAAAAAGTATGAAACAGCAGATTTTTTGAAAAAAAATTAAAACAATCAATTAATTCAATCATTTTATTTTGTCCGGTGCGGGACAAATAAATACTTTTTCTTTCTAACTTGTCTTCGATTTTTTATAATGATCAAGATCAAATCCTAACGAAAAAAATAAAAAATAAAATCGAAAAAGAATGAAAAAGAATATGAATGATGGTCGAATTCCTCACGAAATTTTCCTACACCGCTCCACCGTTTTAAACGAAAACTAGATGATAGAACTTAATTTTCTAAGTAAGCACATAAAACTATACATTTCTCATTTTATGGTGCATGCCTAATTATTTATTCCGCTAATTAGTGCGCAGAGGTTAATGTTCAGTGTAAATATCTCAATAATATTATAAATGTTTATTGGTCAATATCGATTGGTTGTGCTAATGACGTTTAATGACTGTGTGCCACGCTTCATTACATAAAAGAGACACGTACTGACCCAAGTATTGACTTACTTAGATATAATGACAGTTATATACACATCGATGCTTTGAGCTGAGTAGATTCTATGGAATCCGCAACCGTTCTCCTAAGACCGATTCGCCACTGGACTGTTCGTCGACAGGATGATTCATATATTTCCGTTTCCCCAGCAGAGTGTTTCATCTACGGACATTTCACCAACTGAACCTTTCTTATGCGTCACTTTCGACGACAGCCCTTTCCAGCTACAAAATGTTTCACCAACGCGACGATAAACCTACTCTTTTAACTACAGACCTATCTATCGAATAAACTGCAAATAAAAATCAAAGTCAAATGATTATATCGCTCTAGAATCGTGAGAAAGAACTGCGTGCAAGTATTTAACTATTTATTCTTCCGCAATTCACTTTATCAGATCATCCTTAAAAAGTAAACTTTTGAAAGATCAATAAAGGCATTTAAATGTGTTTCAAATTAACCAGTTTCCAATAATTTATGAAGCCATTTGCGACCAAAAAGCCTTTTAAAAACGCGTATTCATTGCTTACCGCGTCGGTTATTAAGAAGCTCTCACGGTAAATTGACTACACTTATTTAAAAGTAAAAAACCTCAGTGCGAGTCGGACATGCAGACGATGGATTCCGTACCTACCACCCGAGTGAAAAACGACAAATGTGTCAAATCGGCCATAGTGTCACACACTGTCAAAATTTAAGTGGCTACGTATTACGATACAAAAGATACTGCTATGTCAGACAGGAACAAGACAGGAAAAAAAGTAGAAGTCAGACGGACAGACAGACCGATGGATGGACAGATAGATCGACAGACGGAAAGAGACGCAGACAGACATCGGAGCCTTATTAATAGGTCGCGTTGAAAATCACGGACCCCTAAAAATAAACGGTAATTGTTAATTAAATCGGCTGGCAAGCTTGGTAACAAGCTGTCGTACTGATAACGCTATCTTATATCATAAGTTGAGCAGGTGAATGACTGAATGTTTGAACGAGTGAACGAGTTATTAGAGTAAGCAATGCTATCGCATTAAAACGCTGTTAAAGTACGATAAGGGTTCATTTTTTTTTTAATGATTTATACATATGTGGTTTTGTAACTTGAAGATTGTTAAGTTCTGTTATCTTTCTAAGTTATGATTGTTTCATTTAAGTTTGATCGTTAGTAGCATTTTAATTGTGATAAACATTATTGTAACGTAAGTGGAACACACGGATAGACAATGTGCAACAAGTTAGACAGGGATTTGGATTACACATAAATCATTATTTTTTTAATGAAACGTCGTTTGTCATCATCATCTTTTCCTCAAAATCTTTCAATCGAGTTCCAGTGAGTTTAAAAGAAAATGATAGCTGATAATGCTATTTAAAACTCACTTTATACACACATCAAGAAATGCCTTTCGATTCTACCCCTTAAAATTCTCATCGTATATCAGGTCTATATATTTTTATAGGTCTTTAAATTTTATAACTAAAACATAAAGTAAGCTCACTGTATAATAAATACTACATTATTCATGGACGTCCTATAACTCTGCGCTGAGATAGCTTTATCAATCGATTTAAGATTATAACGCCCCCACAGTTTATTAACCCACCATACTCGGAACACTTGAGAATTGCATCTATTTCCATTACGATTCTATAATAAGGATTATACTTTATCCGTCATGGAGATCATACTGATGAACCATGAGAACCATCACCAAAACCATTAAAAAATATAGGTATACATACACACCTATAGAGAAACTCCTCCTTTTTGGAAGTCGGTTATAGCTAATTCTTAGAACCACAAATTAAAAGATATGTGACCTCGACCAACTCTCACTGGGCCCACGTGGTGGTTTTTAGCCCATTCTCACTTATAGACAGGCCTGTGTTCCAGCAGTGGGAACGTTATACTTATAGGCTGATTATGATACTACTGAAAGTACTCATCGCCAAATAATTGGCCGATTCAATATATGTTTCAATGTACAGGTACAGGCAAAAGAAAAACACTTTGAGCTGCTCTCAATGTTGAAATTGAGCTCAAAACGGCGAAGGAAAACATCGAGGGGTAGCAGGCTGGTAATTGAAACAAAAATTCGAAAACGAGACATCCACCAAAACGAAACACGCTTGCGTGATGATTTGCGACTCACTCCCACACAGAGGCAGGGGCCTATATCCCAGCAATGGGAACATTATATCCTGATTATGCTACTAGAAATGGACAGATATTTTATAAGCCATTTGTAACGGATCTAACTTGTCAATTTCTCTATGGAAGCTTTATAGTTTTATGATGATTACAGTTCGACCTATCATAGAGTTATAAACTTCATCAAGATTCTATAAAATTTACACCACACATTATTAAATGCTCATTATAAGAAGCTGTAAAATGTTTATTAAAACAGCATTCATTATGGAAAACTAGAATATTATAGGAGCTTTCAAGAAAGTTTTATGACTTCTCAGGTGATTAAAATATAGGTAGTTAATCCGAGATAAACACCTTAGTTGTGCACTTATGTTGACATGAACTTTGCTCACGAGAAAATCGATTTATATAATACTACTAACTATAACTTTATAAATATAACTCGGACAGTAAACGACCTCATCTCTGTCCCCAGGACAAGATTAGGGTCAAGAGTGGGCCCATTTAATATAAAACTAAGGGAATTATAATTTCAATAACAGCTTATAAAGCGTCGGCAGTGGCTTTTGGCTTCAAAGCTCATAATTACCAGTTATTCATAATAGAATTCGGCATTAGCTTTTCTTGACACATTGTATGATAGAACGTTCACATTTATTAACTACGAAACTCCAAATTATTCAGTCAAAAACCAAATATACGAACAACATTCCAATTTCCCGACAACTTGGCGAACTAAATCAAGTTATTTCCGAACAGGTTGGATTGCAGTCAGACTACAGTCTAGACATAAATAGATTTAGGCAGTCACCTTGCGCCCACGATAACCTGGTCCCTTGCAACATCGAACAGCAGTTGCGAAAACGATCCTGTGCTGCTGTCCTCGAACACATCACTGTGGTCTGTAGTCAGGAGATCTGGAAATAAATAAAACAGGCATTAATAACATCCTACCAAGAAAAACATCTTGAAGAAAAGCATGTCTCAGAACCAAAAAATTCGAAGACATGAGACATCTACCAACCCGCATCTCTTTGCCGTTCTTTTTTATTCCCCATCCATCTCCTAGAGAGGAGGCCTGAGTCCCTGCAGTGGGTACATAATAGGCTGATGATTATGATGATGTGAATAGCACGTCGGTAATCCCCGAAATGTTAGAAATATGTGTACCTTTAGCACATTTCGCCTGATATGTCTGACGAGTCTATTACTAACTTTTTTTTTCTTAGCCTATATTGTCCCACTGCTAGGCAAAAGCTTCCCCCTTAGCCTTACACTCTTCCCTCAGTGCGCATTTCTCAACCCAATTTATCACAAATGCTTTCTAGGTCGTCACGACAGCGTTTTGCTATCAACCAGACATGAATCCAGACTCCAAGGCTGCTATTGAGAAAGTGACACTCAGGCTGCTAATGCAAATCTTAATAACACTTTGCCCGTTTTTGGATCGAATCATAGACCTCATACTTAGCAATTGCACTTGCCACCACAAGACCAACGAGACAGTCCGGTCATATAAAGATTATCTTATTATGGTATATGGTTATAATATTAAGATTATGTAGCGATAGTCATCATTGGTTTCTCATAAGGAAAAAAATAGGCGCCTCTTGTCTAGACATCATAATTAAATAAGCCATTTGAATGCATCCTGATCTTTTTCGTAGTTATCACAATATCAAGTATTTCAACTCCAAAGCTGGTACATCTACCAATCTGCACATGGGACTGTGGGGAATTATTCTTCTATCAGAGAGAAGACCTGTATCTTAGCAGTGAGACCGAGTTATTCTTTGCAAGGAAACGTACTAAATTGTTGATACTGACTTTCAACCATCTTAAGTATTGCTACTGCCATCCTAAACTGTTACAATCTTATTTGAATGTGGCATTTTTATTTCCAAAAGTTTTTACTATACTAAAGTTCAGTATTAATATTAAAAAGAGGTAAGATTGTATGTAGGGGATAATCTACGTAACTAATGATCCGATTCCGAAAATGCTTTTACTAACGGGAAGCTACATTATCTCGGAGTGTTATAGGCTCCATTTAAAACGTTCCCGTAAGTTAATTTCTGTACAAATCGGGAGCAAAGCCGAGACCAAAAGCTAGTTAATAATACAAC
The DNA here is from genome assembly GCA_949775195.1 of Diarsia dahlii. Lineage (NCBI taxonomy): Eukaryota > Metazoa > Arthropoda > Insecta > Lepidoptera > Noctuidae > Diarsia > Diarsia dahlii. The sequence continues at coordinate 10,156,676 of OX459212.1, forward strand.
TCGATCTTTGAGAAAGATTTAGCATAATCCCAGTGCTGGAAAGCTGTTGACAAACTCCCGTTCGATATAAATTAAAAAGATAACTATCACAGCTTGAACGGCAGGTTTCTTTTCATAGCTTATGTACATGGAATACTGATTGATTAGACGTCATGTTTGAATAACAAATTAGATGATTTTAATACTGACCTTATGTAATATCGACCCACGCAAATTCTATGGAGACAATCTAAATTCGGCGCCAAGACTGCAAGAGTAGTCGAGGCCAGTATTTAAATAAAGAGTAGGTTTCAGTTAAAATTGCAGTGACGGTAATTTTGGACTCAAAAGCTACTAAGAATCTACATCTTGAACTAAAATAAAGCACATCGACGACTACTATCTTAAATAAAAAAAACTTTTTTACAAACAATAAAACCGACTTAAAAAAAAAACACTCAAAAGTGAAAAATAAACTTGAGAAGAAAAATCAGTTTCTGAAGTCGGTGACTTTTGTTTCTTTGATTTAATTTTTTTGTCACCGACTTCAGAAACTGATTTTTCTTCTCAAGTTTATTTTTCACTTTTGAGTGTTTTTTTTTTTAAGTCGGTTTTATTTTTTATAAAAAAGTTTTTATTTTTCAATTTTTAGTGGTTCACATGTGCTTACCCCTTCACAACGTACCGGCGTGATGTTATGTTATGAACTGGTGTAAACAATAGACAGACAATATGAGATTTCAGCAATCCCAGTCCATTTGCTATCATTTATTGAGGAGTTCCGTTGCCTATCTCCGAAGTTCTTCACCAGATCTTCACAAAATAATTTTTATAACCTTTGTAGTGAGTACAGGCGTGATATTATGTTGTGTGATGGCGTAAACAATGCTTAGATATGCTATAGCAACAATCGCGGTTAATCTGCTGTTATTTATTGAAGAGTTCCCCCGATTTTTACAAGATCCCATCATCAGATATTGAAATAGTGACAAGGGGACCACACGGGAAGCACCAGCTTTCAAATGAAAAAAGAATCATGAAAATCAGTTCACCCAGTCGCAAGTTATGAGCTAACAAACATAAAAAAAAAAAAATACAGTCGAATTGATAACCTCCTCCTTTTTTTGAAGTCGGTTAAAAAGAAAAGTCCCGACTGACTGACTCATCAACGCCCAGCCCAAACTCTTGGACCTAGTAAGTTGACGTTTTGCACAGAAGTTCCCTTTATAATGTACCTACGTGCACCAGAAATAAGAAAGCATTTTTCGAAATTCCACCCCTAAGACTCTAAGAGGGTGGAAATGGGGTTGAATTTTCTGTGAAACTTTATTCTCTAGGTAAACGAATAATTTTGGCTAAGTCGGCTTAAAATATGTGTCCATGCGATCGAAGCCGAAGGCAGATATTAGATAAGTTACATAGATGTAGACTTCACAGTTCCCGCAAAGGTAAAACGTAAAACCTAGCTTTGACTAACATGGGGCTTTACGCTGAGCTTTTAGCTGAACCTAACAGTTAGGCAAAGTAATTACCTTTCTACTTTACATTTAGGCTAGCTGTTTGACTTGTAAATCTAATTACATATGCAACAACACATTGTGCAGAAAGACCAGACTATCTTGACACCTCACAGTGGCGCCACTGTGAGGTGCTTACTAAGAAAATCGTTTAGCTAGTGTCTTTTAAACGTTTTAGTAGCAGTTCCATATTTCACCGCAGGCCAAGTTACGTTAGGTGATCAGGTCCTCGTAATTGTCGTGTATCTGTCAACGCGATGAATGTTTATAGTAGCGATTAAGCGATTACCATGCGTTGATTATTTTCACACTGACTGTACAAACAAATATAGTGTGTAAGGCACAATAAACATGTTTGAGTTATGGTAAATATTGGACCATATGGATGGTTTGATCCAAATATTTGATGTCGGTGTTAATGGCTTATAATGTACACGGTGTGAGCGTTTGATTAGTATCATCTGGGGTTACGGGGATCTAATATCAAGAGTAACAGGAGGCTTAAAATTGCCGTTTTAGCAGAACCATAATACTTAGTATAATTATGAATTGCGTAAAATGGTCACAGACGCAGTTATTATTATGAATTGTTACTGTGTTACTAACTGCGGTATCAGATATATCTTAAGCCGTCACTTAGTAAAGATTTGACATACTTTTGTGTGACAAAACTGCCAAAACCTTTACTAAGTGATGGCCTAAGTAATCATTAAAGCTCTCTGAGTGCGGCAGTAAGTATTTTACGTAATATTTTGGAAATGTACAAGTGAGGCCCTTTCAAATGATACCAAACACGGCGTATTTATCTCCATTTTTATTTTTTTAGCCTTACTTTTTGTCCGCTAGAGGGCGCCAAATCACTTTTTGTGACACGTCACGTAGCCTATGTTTAGCGGAAAATTAAGACGGTTCTAACGATACCTCATATTATGTCGAGTTCCGATAAGCAGATTAGAAGCTATGAGGGAACAGATGAAGATACTCACATACATACTTACATACAAACATACATACATACATAGCCAGTCATAATCATAACCCTCCTTTGGCTTTGCCGTAGTCGGGTAAAAACTAGATGAACAAACATCCAAACGCACTACCTGAAGGCCGTACAAATATTTGTTCCGTGTGGGAAACGAACCAACAGCAGCCATCGCTCAGTTACAGCCGGTCATGATAAGAACCGCCTAAAGAATCATCATCATGAGGAAACCAGGCATGCTGCCTGAGAGATGTTTCTCGAAAGCATTGTAAAGTCAAGTCAGAGGAATAAAAACTCTGACACCAGGTATTAAGGCACATGATGAAGAAGACCTAAAGAATCTATACTTCAGCATTCTTGTGACATCTACCAACCCGCACTGGGCCTGCGTGATGAATTATAGCCCATCCCTCTGCTAGAGAGGAGGCCAGAGTCCCTGCAGTGAGAACATTATAGGCTGATGATGATGATGTACCTTGTCTGTTTATTATCCTGAAGTCATCTTCCGGCAGTTGTCCTTTGCTGAGCGCACTGAGCAGTATTAACGCGGCTACTTTGTATACCGTCCACGTCATTGTTGATGATGCTGTTAAACCTGCAACAAGGAAGAAAGCGTTTATTGATTTTGTTTCAGAAGGCAGCAAGAATATCTGTAGTGATAAGTCCACTGAAAGCAGCAAGTTCAAGGAATTCAGCAAACTCAGTCCGCCTTATTACAAAAGGTAGTTAAACCTGGTTTATCTCGCATGCTGTCACTTTCTTTTGAATATTATTGAAGTGAGACGTCATGCGAGATAAACCAAGTCTAAGTTAAACCAGGTTTAACTACGTTTTGTAATAAGGCGGAGTAAGCTCATCTTAAGCTCCCTTCACTCATTCTTTTTCTCAGGTAGGGCTAAGTGTCATTGGGTTTTTCCATTAGGAATTTCTCAGTAGGTAGCAGCCACGGATTTTTTAAGAGTGTGCCCGGTTGATGGCAATAGTCTCGCCCCCTTTTACATGGGACTTTACACACAACTTTTAACATAACTTGCATTTGAGTACACCTCTTTCTAACTTTTTGTGAATTACAGTCGTGATGCACATCACTAGTTGTAAGTAGTTATACTACGTCCATTATATGAACAAGTTTTTTGATAGGTCAAACAACAAATCTATTGTTTTTATTTATTAAAATTCGTTCAGACTCCGTTTTCTACTAAATCGACAGCAAACAGAACGGTCTACCGTTCATTAGTAAATAGATAACGATGTCGTTGCCAAACATTAAATAGTCTCGACATCCGAAATCCATATATCATGTAAATATTTGCAATAAACTTGAGTACCACTTACGGAAAGGATAGACCATATATGCCAACAGCTAACACAGATAAAATTCATCAAATACCTCTGTATTTTATATCTTGTCCCGTAATTATTCGAAACTATTGGAATCGCATTAAAATCAATTTGCTTAATTGCCTGTACGGCGATGCCAATCCGTTATAGTTGGAAGTTCTAAACTGGTTTCAAGTACTACGTGGTCTTCCAACATATTATCGATTCTCGCTGTCAATTCATGTCCATTTGTCTATCTGTCTGTCAGCCCCCTATCTAGTTTTAGTTCGTGAAGCTCAACGTCCCACTTAGGCATAATAAGGCTGGGTGAGCACTGAAGATACGGAGTCGTTGCCTCCATTAGGCTTACGCATGTGATGGGGTCCAGTTGATATGCTAAATGTACCTTTATAGTCACGCATGGGTCTCCTATTCTACAAGTTTTGAAAGGCTAATATAGAGTATTAGACCTGGGCCCCAAGTCTGCTATTCAATAGTGTCAGAATGGTCGATCATTGATCTCATAATGGTTGATTGATGACAAGCCAAAAAGTACCTTATGCCTGTCGACTTAAGGTACTTTTTGGCTTGTCGTAAATCAACCATTATGAGATCAATGATCGACCATTCTGACACTATTGAATAGCAGACTCGGGGCCCAGGTTCTAAACCATTCTTAAAAAAAAAACAACTAGGAACTTTGTGTGCATAGCCACCGGTGCTAGAAATATTCATAACAATTACAAATGACACACCCAACCGTATAGCGATGAAGGTAGCTGATACAAATTAATCGACTACCTAGACTATTCTATTACAAATTCATAACTAATCGATAATCGGTACATTATTAAAACAAGAACCTAGACAAATGTAAACAAAAGAAATGTCAATCGATATGGCACTCCAACTGTTTTCTAACTACGTCTTTAAATGAATCGATCGTCGCAGTCTGTATTTAATTTGTATAAATTCTACGCATACACGGACCACGGTGGAATTTTGAGCAGTCTTCATTATCTTGCCCTTATTTCAATTAATTTGGGATTGGCGCAGTATTTCTTCTTCTTCCATACTTTTCTCACAATTCTTTATTACTCGCCATCTCATCATCAGGCACCTTTTTCTTGACATATCATCCTTTAAACAGTTCATCCCTCGTTTCTGAGGTCTTCCTCTACTCTTGTACTCATCGCGACATATTCCTCATTCCTCCGCATCACATTCACTTACCACAATTAACCGAGTATGACACAAGTATTTAGTCACCGGCACCACTTTAAGACTTGATCATGTACTAATTTCTTATTTTATCTATTCACGTAACACCACACATTTCCCTTACCATTATGCAAGTGCCTTTCATTTATCTCTTTTGTGGCCCAAAACTCTGATCAATACATGACAGCAGGTCTTACCATTATAATTATCTTGCCCTAAGTTTTAAGGGAATGCTGAAGTCGCAGATTGTTTACGTCACCTGTTGCCATTTCATCCATCCCATGTTTTATACCACGATTTATTTCGCCATCGCTTAAGGGACAGTAAGGACAAGTACTATAATCGTTGTAGCTTCAGGAGAATTTATAATTTGGAGACTATTCTTTATCTATAATTGAGAAACGAACTGCATTAACTTCAATCTTATTCATCTGAATATTCCACCCTGTACAAGATTGTTACGAACTTTCCTTTCTTTAAACGTTACTTTACTATTGTTTCGTGTTAGCATCATATGTAGGTGTTATGTCCTGAGCTAGCTTATGGTCCTAAGCAGCTATACAAGTCCATCTTTATTAGCTTCCCATGAATGTTGTTTTATTTGTTTGTTTGTCAAGACTGGTTCGAATAGAAATTGTTACTTCCTTACTCCGTCTTTGTCTATCCTATTCTTGTTTTCTGTTTCTCCAAGTACTTGATTCTTAATAACAACCGGCTCTTCTGTAGATTCTAGCTCCTCCATAGAGCCTGCTTTCGCGTTTGTGTTTTAGATGTTATTACTTTTTCTGGCGCGTTTGGCGTATAAAAATCTAATCTGACAGGATCTGATAATAAACACCTGTTTAAATAAATATAATAACTTGTCCAGGATTCTACTTGATCCCATTTAAATACACTTAAGCTTTTTTTAGTCCAATAAAAAGCCCGCACCTGTTATGTTACCTATAAAAACTTATCTATAAATCATTGATACATGCGTAACGACCATTTTATATTCAGTCCAAGTGATGTTTTATTACTAGTAATTATTCTGCAATGTTTGTCGGTAAATATCTCTTGAGTCTTGACCAGTTTCAAGCCATAACATTTTATTAATAATAGTTTTAGTAATAGCAAAATGTGATTATAAAAGCGTGACTCAGCATCGGCAAATTGATCTCGTTACATGAAATGGTTAGACAATGTTTAACCGCGTACGGTCGCCGAACACTCAAAAGTTAATAGTATTTTTTGTGTTCGTCCATAAGCATTTGATACATTGATACACTGTAATTTCAGAGAATTAACGAACAAAGAATTGTATCATGAAACTATAGAATTGCGTACGTGCCTTTTTAACAGGTTCTCATTGAAATACTAACCGACAAAATAACATAACATAACATCACGCCTGTAATCTCTAAAGCGTTAGGCAGAGGTGTATCGAATAGAACAACCACATTTCGCCAGTTAATGTAATAGGGAGCGAGCCTATTGCCATCAACGGGGCACAAATTCAGACTCCGAGGCTGCTACTGAGAAATTTCGGACGGAAAACCCAATAACACTTTGCCCGACCGGGGAATCGAACTCAGGACCTCATGCTCAGCGCTAGCGACCACTAGCCCAACGAGGTAGTGAAACCGACAAAATAATTCTCTAAAATACACTTTCAATTCTATTACAATTTTTGTTACATCCGACTTGCGAATAAGTACCTACTCCGCCATAACACAATATTTGTTTCGCTTGGAATTTCTAGCGAAAGCATTCCGAGCGAAAACAAGCCTGAAGACATAGATTATAGAAAGTACCTACCTAATGTAACAGAAACGTTCTAGACATAAAAGTAAAAGTAGACAATAAAATAAGAAACGGTAACGTAATGAGATGACAGTTGAAGTGAAAAACAGACAAGTGTTCAATATTCGCGGAATTACATATTTTAAAAGTCTGCCACTTTTACTTTGTAGCGAATTTTTCAAACGTCCAATGGATTTAGTATTTCTATAATGTCCTTCGAATTGTGTATGCTTAATTATTGCGCGAGTCCATTTCGAGTAAGTCCAGTTGACCAAAGACTCTTGAGACGCTGATTAAGTATTTAAGAGGAATAATAAAGATTGTCATCAATTAAAACACTAGCAATCTCAACACTGATGACATTGTTCAAGCCAAAATGATACATGAACTCAGTTGTACAAACGACGCGTGGGCGCAATTACCTAATTGATTTATTAGTCCCACAGACAATCTACTAAAACTTTTTAAACATCAAACCGTTCCATAGATAACACAATGTTTATAGAGTCGTATCTCAAGGAGGTTCAAACGTTTCGACCTAAATATTGAGAGCTCATTAATTTCATATCTCAAGATAGGCGTTTTATTTTGATATCAGCTTCCGTATTTTTTAATTCGGCCGATGGGAGCGGTATTTTTACAAGTATTGGCGGTATTGGTGCAAACATTGAGTGCAAATATTTGACGATATAGTGATCGATATCTTGCTGTCGCTATGTAATACAGTAGTTAAACTTAAAATACATATCACGATAGGCTATTTGGAATCTAGGCTAGCATCTGAGGAACGCCCGTTGTTGACTAGACTGGATGTAAAACTGGTTGGGTCACACCAAAGATACCTAGGGTATTAGATGGTCGCAAATATCCCAATTAATGGTAGTATTGGTAGTGCAACATTTTCACAAAGCTATTATGTAAAATGACTCTTTTGAGTGGTAATGCTGACGGCGTGGGTCGAATAACCTACCTGTTTGACGGGACGAGGCCTCAGTCACGTCTGCCCCAGCAGTGTTAGATGACAATAGCTAATGAACTCGTTAAATGTCGTATGAACCGGCGATAATTCATAACAAAAATGTATTTGAAACTACAATAGCATTATCGTTAAAACCGAGAAGTTCTTCGAGGGAGGACAGATTGTAGGGAATCTATTTGAACCTGTCAAACGATTGCTTGACATCATATAGATAGATCTTAAAGTTCCTGCAAAATTCGTCATATCCTACGACTATTTCTCCGCAATCTATTACAAAAGTAGTGCACTATAAATATTAATTATATTATCAATACAAAACCGGTCATACAATTGCAACATTCATCAAAATTCCGTGTACATTACAAGTCCTCTTTGTACTATCTAATCAAGAGTGTTGCATGTTTATAGACCTACAAACAATGATATAACAAAGCTACCGCTATTATAATATACTACATTAACTGGAGGGTAATAATCATGCTAAAGTACGTCCTATTTATATCTAAATACGCACTTTCTCCTACTTCTAGGATTTCTGACGTCTCTGAAGAAACTTAACCGATTCTGGTCTGCCCGCCTTTTTAGTCTAAGAATGTTCCGGTCTAAACGTAGTCGTATGCATTGTAAAAAAATACATAGTAAGTCGATTAGGCTTCACAGATAAGAAGTTGAAGATAAACCTAATTTAGCTGTAATTTGATTCGATCTAATGATTCGTAATTTTTCAACAGGTTTTTTTGAGCAGATTAATGTGCATAGGAAGATACTCTTGCACAGAAAATTTTACATTTTTTTTTTATAACTCAAAGTGAAGTTTAGTAGCCGTGCTTTTGACCTAAAGTTAATGTGGCATGGATTGGGCCATCATCTGATCCGACACGTAGCCTTGTTGGAAAGTAAGGATTGAACCGCATCAGGCAGCTGTTAGCACGGAACTGCACCCTTGCGAATACAGCGGGAATTCTATCGCACCTGGCAGAATCAACGATGGGTCTGTTTCTTGCTCCAGCAAATGACGGTTCTGAGCGTCAGATAATGATAGGAGTATGACAAGGTACGATTTTTATGTTACTAGACTAGGTGCAACCCTTATGGTTGATGATGTATTAATGCAGACTACCACCGCATAATGTATTTGGATAAAACATGTACCTACTATAAAGTCATCATCATTCACAAATCAATCTATGAAGAGGAAAGGAGGTGACTGCAGCGATGACGAGTAATAGAGAACTATTACTCGTCGGTAGTACTACCACCTTTCTAGCCATTATCATCCTTCACACAGTCCATCCTTCGTTTCTTTGATCTTCCTCTATCTTCGGGGACGCCGGCAGACACCAGACGGGCGATCAGTCCTTTCGTTGTGGATTATTTCGCCCAGATTTGATCTTCCTCTACTCTTAATGCCATCTACATTCATACTCTACATTGTCCTCATTCCTTCGCATCACATGTCCATATCACGACAACCGATAACCACACAACTTTTCATTCACCGGCGCCACTTTCAGACTTCCTCTTATTACTCATTCCTCATTTTATCCATCTGCATCACACCACACTTCCCCCTTAGCATTCTCATGTCACACACAAAAGTAACACACATAATTTCACTGTCCATATTTTTGTTTTTTATGAACTTCAACTTCTTATCAAGTGTAACTTGTTGACTCAGTAAATATTAATCAATTTTAAAACGTTTAAGATTACTTAGATAAAAAGTTGTGTACGGTACCGAAATCGACCTAGATCGATACGTCAAGTGTATAGTTTATTTATATAGTAAGCGTAGAACTTCTTAACTGATAAGACAACGTTTGTTATCTTAAATAAGTAACGCAGGTACCTACTGAAGGAAAGTTATGATAACGTGGTAGAGTAATAAAAATAAACAGGAACAGGTTGATCAAAATTATTTCTATAATGCCTATTCAGCTTTATCATTTCAGCCATGAAACGTCTACTGCTGGACAGAGCACTCCCCCAAGTGTAGCCACATTGAGGTCTTGCATCCACGGATCTCCGCAACCATCGTCATCGGTCCATCCACCCATCGGTGTATTCATCAGTCGGTTTAAAAATTAAAATATAATCCTTCCATCCTTCCATATTTCAAAAATTGAGCGACTCAACAGTTCAATGGGATGTCCCGAATTTGGAACAAACAAAAGTATTATGGTAGGTATCTGGCTGGCATGGTTTTTATTTTATAATTTTAAATGGTCCATCCGTTTAGAACTTTAATAATAATAATAATAATAATAATTTATTTATTATCGAATAACAAAGATCCATAATGGTTAGTAACAGTTGAACTTATAAACTATGTTAGTAGGCATAAAAATCACATAAGTAATACATATTAAAAAATAAAATTAACTGTGATACAATTTGTTAGTAGTACAATAACTTATAACTAATGTTAGTAAAACAGGCTTAATCCACTCGCCCCCTGCCTGATCCACGAATCGATGTATCAATACTCATGTGAACATTAATACATCGATTCATGTACAGACAGTCAAGTCTACTGGCTATCATACCTAAAACGCTGTTGCGACTAGCCCGCACTCTGCTCAGCATTGACGCGCACCGCTTGCGCAGAGTAGCGTAGAAGCAATCGATGCGCGCCTCTGCAAACATACGTGACGCACTACAGTGGCGGGGCAGCCGCAACATTGTTCTAAGCGCATTATTGTATTGTACCCGTAGGGCACTGTACGCTTTCTGAGTATAGACTGCCCACAGGCTGCAGGTGTAAAAAGATGTACAGAAGGCCCTGAAGAGAGTGATTTTTACCTCATTCGTACATCGGGCAAACCTGCGAGCAATCATGTTTGCTCTCACGGACAGTGCCCTACGTTCACGTTCAATATCCATGTCGTCCTTAAGGTCCTCGGTAATTAGATGACCCAGGTATCTGAACTGTGGTACCCTAGCCAACTCATCTCCATACAACTTTATAGGGGGCACGCTAGCGGGACACCTAGTACCAGCCCTAAAGACAACATACTCGGATTTTTTCACATTATGATGTACTAAGTAATACTGTGTATGTTTTAGGAGTCTGCACAACGGTTGTACTTTAATTAATAAATAAACAAACAAACAAGAGACAGCGCTGTTTATCATTGACCACATCCTGTATCTACAACATCTAAGTAGTAACAGGCCTATTCTTGGGCATGCGTCATTTCTCACTTCATTCCTTTAAATTTCATTATCATCACAACGCAGTTTGCATTTAGAATCTTATCTCCAATTGCGTAAAACATCAGATTTCACAATTATCTCGACTCCTACTCAATTTTTATGAAGCACACGTTTTATCGATTACCTACATGCCTACGCTGTTAATATCGATATTGTTTAAAGTGTTCATACAATAGATATACGGAAATCTTTAGAGTACGCGCTACGTGCTATTCCGCATGTTATCACGGGTATAACTTGAAACGTAAGCACATAAGTGTCATAAGTAGAGTGTGTTAGGAACAATGGAGTCTCACAGGGTAGTGCTGTGTTGCCTGCGCAAACAAGAAAGCTACTGTTTCTCAGAATAGGTACGCGCAACCGTTGAACCCGCTAGTGATGGGCGAAGGCTTAGCCGCGGGTTGACTTAAGCAAGATTTATTGGTTCTTGCGTTTAGAAACGCTACTAACTCAGTGGGTTTTAAATTAAATATGCTCTTTCCTGTTTAGGATAACTGCTTAGCAGCTTAGAATAATAAAGAAAGGAGGTATTTTCTAAGTCATTAGGAATGTTGAAAAAAATATGTTTGACTTTACTGTGTGCGTTTTCAATTATCCAAAAATCAACAAACTGCTTAAGTAGGTGTAGGTTCATCCTATACTATAACTACCTGTTCAATACACAGCCCAAACATTCCTTTGTTCTCATCCTGTATAAGTCAGTATAACCCGTCTGGTACACACGGCTACACATCAAGCTATACATTTCCAGTTTACGCTGAACTCGCATTGTACAGAAATCCTATACAATGCGAGACCAGCTTATACTGGAAATGCATAGCTTGATGTGTAGCCGTGTGTACATGTAATCAAAACAGGCACTTTAGTCCAGCTTGACGTTTTAATGAAGTACTCGACTAAAAATAAAAGCACGTCCCATCACTACCCACCATATTATTATCAGTACTTGAGAGTGGAAATCACGCACACCACGCACTGGCAATAAAAAAATATAATTATGTAAGGCAAAGGACCATACTTATACGGCCTTAACTGGTGTTTGTTGGCGGAAATTAGTTATGGCACGATTTTAAAACGGACCTTTTTAAAGCCTTTGTAATTGAATCGGTTTTAAAATAGTTTACTTTGTAAGTTAATACGGAGAAGCTGAAAAACTGACATTTGAGTTGTAATTTAACTTGGCTGTGAATGTCTTATTGTTCTTCATTCACAATACGATCTCTTTTGTATGAGATAATTGTCTATACCGAATTATCGATGGTCAATTAGTCGCACTTTGGCCATATGGGACACATCTTGAAAACTAAGAAGACTGAGCATACTCGAGAAAAAAATATTCAAGGTTAGTTGTAACCGTGGTAACCAAATAATGCAGAATTATTGAGTGAAATTAAGAACGATGGTGCTTTTGCCAGCATAGAAGTAAAACTAAGTCAGATTATACAAATAATTCTAAAGTTGGAATAACTTGAGAGTTTATTTTGAGAAAGAATTCAATGAATCGACTTAAACAATAGAATATCGCTTAGCAATACACGGTTGTTTAGTTTTATGTTTTGCGGCTTAAATAACACAGCATATTCTAATAGTATTTCCAGAAACCTACTACGAAGGTCAGCAAAGTCTAAACCTCCCAACTGGTTCTGCCATCATTAGCCAACGTTCCAGCCAGTACCATCATCAGATAATAATATAACTATAGAATTTCTGGTTTTACGCATTGACATTTAACCTCTCTAGCCCAGAAACAAACCTGGTTTTAGCACTATGATGCTATCAGCGCAAAACTAACAGGTGGATGATGCGTCTATCATTTTCATCTAAGCAAACATATTCATTTTCTTGCTGTCATTGTTAGAGTCAGCGATGAAAGTGGAAAGGTGATGGTGACCAATAAATTTGCTCTAGAACAGTTAGTTAAAAGTTAGAAATATGCTGCTTCATCATAATTCTGCAGAATCATAATAGGCTAATAAAATGAATTGCGTCAAAATTCGTAAAATGGTCGCAGACGCAGTTACTATTATGAATTGTCACTTGATCATTTTACGAATTTTAACGCAATTCATATTATTAGCCTATTATGATATGATACTTCTAAGGCGGCCATTTTAGATCAGCAGTGCAGTTTTACAGAAGCCAGTACATCAAGCTACTACAATCTGTCCAATTTCTTTAATAGATTTTCAACTTTATCGCTAAAGCATTCGGATAAAGGTTGATTGGGAAAATTTGTCAGTTTTGGGTAGATTGATGTGCTGTAGTCTGTACTTAGTTTTGTGAACCCGGCAAAAAGGACCTTTTACAGCTTCCTCAAGAATTTGTAAAAAGAAGCGCAACATGAAAGAAATGGAGAAAAATGAGGATAACCTCTAGCCAGTGAGACAGTTCAAGCTAATGAAACAAAACCCATCTTTATTGCGCTACATTTCTAAGGAACCCCTTCCTTTTAAACGTAACAACATCAGAGTCAAGGCTTTCCATTCAAACTAATAAATCACACAATACGGAGAGAGTTACCACCGAAGTACACAAAACACGTGTTATTAGGCCTCGTAATTGGCTAACGGTGACAAACCAAACAAAGGTGGGTGGGTTAGCTTTTACCATCATACCTTGTACTATGATAGACCTTGATTTAGTGGCGACAGAAGGCCTAGGCTGACCTACCATGACGTCTTATAACAGTTCTTATTCCCGTGATAAAAAGAGATGGCGCTAGACACCTTGTACAGTTCTGTGACGTTTCCACACTGGAATAAGAATAGGGGATCGGACAGGGTCAAAATAATATGATTCTGTTTAGTCCGTAAGTTAGATTATCGAAAAATATTGAATACGTGTTTTTTGTTTTATCAAATCAATAAAAAATGACGAAGATAAAACGTGTCAAAGATCTTGGAGTGGGACTTGAAACGTCACTTGTGTCGTCAAAATGTACTATCATATGACGTCACACGAGTTTTCGAAGCACTGTATCGTCTTCATTTTAAGTTTACGTGAAAAAAGAAAAAATACGTGTCCAATAATTTTTGGAAATCTATCTGACGGACTAATTAGTTTTTTTTTGTCCGATCCCCTATTGTTTCATGACGTCATAGTTAGTAGGTCCGCAGAACCAGTATAACCTGGTGTCACTGGTGTGGATGGATGGAGAGGAGGAGAAAGACCAAAGAAAAGACGGATGGAGTGTGTGAGGAGTGTTATGAAGGAAAGAGGAATTAATTGCGTTACGACTGACAGGGCAGAATGGAAGAAATAAACGTGTTGCGCCGACCCCATAACATGGGATAAGGGCAGGAAGATGATGAGAACCAGTATAATCTGGGCTCTCATTCTATTAAAGCTCCTTAGTTAGTACGCTCGGCTCGACACGTGAGGTCGACAATACAGCGGTCTTCTGCTCATCACATTCACGCATGTTTTCACGTGTTACATGTGATATACCTAACATGAGTAAGAAAATTATTACATACATGCATAACATCACGCCTGTAATCCACGAAGCGCTAGGTAGAGGTGTACCTAGTACACCCACATTTCGCCAGTTATGTGTAGCGTTTAGAGTGTTTTTAATTCCCACGTAAACGTAATAGGGGCGATTCTATTGCCATCGACTGGACACAAATCAAGACTCCAAGAGGCTGTTACTGAGAAATTCCTGATGGAAAAACCCAATGGCACTGCCCGACCTGGGAATCGAACCCAGGACCTCATACTCAGCAGTTGTGTTTGCGACCACTGTCGAACGAGGCAGTGAAAAATATTAGTTATTAGTAGTCAATTAGTCATTTACGTTGAATGATTTTCTTCGAGGTCCTTATGCTTAGTTGACATGTGAGCATTTGGACACTTATTATGTTTAGGACAAAATGTAAGTACATATAAACAAGCATTAATTCTTTAAAAAGAAACCAAAATGAATGAACGACTGTACCCACCGTAAAATAAAATGTTCAAAAAATCCGTAACACTCGATTAGTGCTACCGACCTTGCTTGTTATTTTGGGACCAAACACAAAAAAAGGTTTACAATAAAAAGGTCAGACCTAAGGATTGGATAATATCACATATCAATGATTGTAAAACTAACGGAGGGCCAGAGGACTTTACTCTTGTTTCATTCGATACTTAAAATACAGTCGCAACTGGTTAGACTGGTCGTGGACCCAACAATAATGTTGAGTGCAACTTCGAATAGGGCTAGGATTATTGAAATGCAGTAATATAATTTCTGAGTTCATACGATATTATAATAAAAACAGATAGGACGTCTCACGCCTGTGTAACGTGTCTTGGCAGACGAGCAATTTCAGACATATTCGGACCACCAGAAAAGCACCGAGACAGTGAAGCCCAACTAAGTCCCAGAGAAAGAAATTAACTGTGTAGGATCCCGCAACGAAAGTAATCAGAAAATACTAGCGGAGGAGTAGGAAAAGACGAGTCAATTATCATTACAATTCAAGATCCCTCAAACCAAACCCCAATAATAAAATCTTGCCTTGGAAATCAGCCCCAAGACCACACGTTTTGCAGACGCGTTTATGACCATTAGCTGGACCAACGAACAACTTTTTACGCCCTGCCTATCTCACTACGTACAAGTTTGGTTATACAACCGACGACCACCCGACGACATTATCCCTGAATTCTAATCTCTTATCAGCCCGTCTTACTGGCCTCTGACATTCCCACCGACTTCAGACTATCTCTAATTAGAAATACCCACATCATTTTAAAACTAACGGTTTGATGGTTCCTTCCTACACGCACTCAGACAATGGCTGTGCCTGAGTTAATTGATTGCAATCAAAGCATGGTATCAATATGTTTGGCCCACATTGTATTGCGACATGGAGGTAATGAATCAGCTCCATTGAGCAGACAATTTGCATTTATTGGTGCTATCTCCTTAAATTAATGGTTCGTTACGTTTTCGAGCACACTTCGTCCGCGTGATCTCTTAAACATGTCAAGGAGATGCGAGATTTCTTTTAATTGTTTTCTTGTGAGTCTGCATTGGACAGCTTGAAAGGTGTTGAAATGATGATCAATTGATCACACTCAGTCATCATCCTCTTGCCCTTATCCCAATTCATTTGGGGTCGGCGCAGCATGTCTTTTTCTCGTCATCGCATGAGTTCCCTCCTTTCTTGCCATATCATTCTTAACACAGTCCATCCATCGTTTCTTTGGTCTTCCTCACAGTCACTATGTATCATATCAATATCCATCTATATGGGAGACGCTAAATATTGTGTATGAAATCGCGTCATGGCACTTTTATCTTCCAAAACATCGTAATTTTGACGGTTTTCTGTCATGTCTATCCATCTTCTTGTACTTTAAACTTAAAGAGATCGTCTGCATAGCCCTTTTAGGTGTTCATTACGATTTGGTATTTATAACTGCATCAGAGTTTGCGCACCTGAATTTTGACTAAGATATGCTATTTATATTAGGGAGCTTGAATTTTTACCTTTTATTTTATCTTTATTTTTTGACATTTTTACGTACCTCCTTCGTTTCGTTGCCTGTGCATCAATTTTACTGAAGGTACGTCTAGAATGGAAGGCGGTTAAAGCCGTGTGGGCTCGATGACGAATACCTTTCAATTCTCGTGGGTTTCAAGAGATATTGCTGCAGCTTTCACTGACAAAGTTCGTGTGTTTTGACAAGTATGAAATTCAGTACGCTCAGGGGCTCAAATATTTAACGCAGATACTATTATGAATAGTTAATTTTACAAATTTTTACGCTATTCATATTATGATCTGCTAAAAGTGGCCATTTTAGACCCCCAGATACGGGAATCTCTCATCTGGCAGGATTTAGCGTTACGTTATGGGCTTCGATACTTGTAGACTAGCAAGATACTACCTACGCTAGCTGCCATTTGGGGCTTATGTAATATTGACGACCAAAAAGTGATGGTTCTCACCTTAATTTGAATAAATATGTAATTGTACTGCCATAAACTCGTCGCACATTTTGGCGCCACCAAAGCCTGTTTTCTCAAGGTTTTAGCACGTTTTAGTCAGATGGTTGGAAATTTCAGTGGTTCTTGATAACGAACCTTGAGGATCTGTGTATTTGTTTATGTTCGTAGGGCTTACGTAACTAGGTAGTTTAAGGGTAGTTTAGTTAAGCAGGAATAACTTTCTAAGTAGAAAGCTATCTAAAGCCATGACTGCTTAAGAGAGGAAGAGAGTTTTACGTTTCCTAGATAGAAGGAATTTATCACAGTATTTTTAAATAACTGTCTTTCTAGACCTGTCTCCATCGAGTAATTTTAAGCAGGAAACCGATCTCATAAATAAGTTTTTTGCTCATCAAGTTGTCTATTGACCCAGAAGTTGACAGGTCGCTAAAATATTGCCTGAGGTAATCTTTTAGGCCGAATTTACGATTAAAACGGTAAATTATATTGACCAGGTAGGTACGTAGGTACGCAGTGGCGTGCGCCCTATATAGGCTCTTAGGCTTAGCCTACCTTACTAACTGAGCATTTCTTATAACTAATTAACCATGTAATCAAATAACACTATGTACAAAATAATAATTAAAAGTTCAAACTCCTGTTAAAATACTTAGAGCAATTTTTCGCGTACGAATCTTGTAGTTACAGGCTTGCTTAGGCTAGCATTCAAGTAGCCTAAAACCCATTCATAATTTTACGCACACAGCGTCACATCGGTGAATGATCGGTGCATATTTCCGTGTATATGAACCGCACACATGCATGCCAGCTCCTGCGAGTGGAGGTGGCCTGTGATTGGCTGCAACAACACAAGGCTACGATTGGATGCGTCATGCGTCACATGCGTGGCCATCTTTAGCCCGCGAACTCCGGCGCGAAGTTCAAATTTGTTTATTTTTTAACGTTTTTTGTAATTTGCAGGCCAGTGCTAACTTGAATACTGACTACATACGTCTTACAGCCGCGAATCATATTTATTAATCAACATACAACCTAGCACAGGCCTGCAAATTGCAAAAATGTAAGGAAATTAAGAAATTTGAATTTCGCGCTTAGCAGTCTTCGCTCTTCCGTCCACAGATAGAGTGCAGCACTGACAACACATTTCATTGATTGATTTCGTATAATCCTGCAAAATTTTGTTGACCGCTTTTGTGAACAAACTCGATATGAAAATTATACAATTTTATTTGGTAGTATTTTTCTATCGGCAAATTAGAAATTATATTTTACGTCTATGGAAGCCATTATTATTGTTTCATATTGTTGTGACAAGCAATTTATAGCGCGATTTGTTTTGAAACCGAAAACGTACAGATATTGTCAGATAGATAACATTATTAACAGTAGTGTAAATATTAGCTTTGTTGTGTATTATTTGTTTATTCCCCTAACAAATAATAACAATGGTATTTACTTGTGATGTTTGTGTTGTTAATGTGTGTTTGCTAGATGTTAAAGGTAATAAGTTTTCTCAATTATCGTATAATGATAAGGTGCAAGTTGTATCTAAAGGTTTCGGATATTATCTTGCATGTGACGTGTTTTGTACTTTTGTAACTATCACCCACTCACTTGGATGAGATATTTGAGGTGGCCGAATCTTTCTTCTGTTTGCATCGTTAGAAAATCATGAGTTGAACCTTGAATAATGTGGTGAGTTTTTGAATTGTATTTAGGTATAACTTTTACAGGCTTATTTTCAAATTTTATAAATGTGACAATATTTTTTTTTGTTGTCAATATTTCGTGGCCTACCCACCGTGGGAGACCACTGCACGCCACTGTAGGTACGTCGGAAGGTGTGGCTTTGACGGTAGGTAGGTAGGTACCTATAAATCTAATGCAATTTATAGGTAGGTATATTTGTGATTATTAAAGTAATTAACTTTAAAATCTAATTTATTTTTTAACCGACTTCAAAACAAGGAGGAGGTTATCAATTCGACTGTATTTTTTTTTTTTTTTTTTTTTTTTTTATGTTTGTTCGCTCATAACTTGCGACTGGGTGAATTGATTTTCACGATTCTTTTTTCATTTGAAAGCTGGTGCTTCCCGTGTGGTCCCATTGTCACCATTTCAATATCTGATGATGGGATCTTGTAGAAATCGGGGGAACTCTTCAATAAATAACAGCAGATTAACCGCGATTGTTGCTATAGCATATCTAAGCATTGTTTACGCCATCACACAACATAATATCACGCCTGTACTCACTACAAAGGTTGGTGAACATATTCTGATGAAGTACTTCGGAGATAGACAACGGAACTCCTCAATAAATGATAGCAAATGGACTGGGATTGCTGAAATCTCATGTCTGTCTATTGTTTACACCAGTTCATAACATAACATCACGCCGGTACGTTGTAAAGGGGTAAGCACATGTGAACCACTAAAAAGTGAAAAATAAAAACTTTTTTACAAAAAATAAAACCGACTTCGACAAAAATAAAACACAAAAAAGTGAAAAATAAAAATCAGCTTCAGAAGTCGGTGGCAAAAACATGAAATCAAACAAACAAAAGTCACCGACTTCAGAAGCTGATTTTTATTTTTCACTTTTTTGTGTTTTATTTTTGTCGAAGTCGGTTTTATTTTTTGTAAAAAAGTTTTTATGAATATTAAAAACAAAATATTGGTCTTAGGTCTAACAGCCGTAAGCGCGAATGTGGACCGTGAGGTACCTCTACCTACAGGGTTAGATCCTCAGATCACAGAAACAACAGGAGATATGGCAAGGAGGCGTGGTACATGCGAACTCATGTGGCATCGACGGGGCCTTATGCCACTTTCAATAATGAGTCGAATGTCAACTTGCGACGTCTTCACTGCTCGTGATTTTTTACAAAATGCCGCGTTGTTCAGTGAATGTTTGTAAAAATAATAGCTGTATTGTGAATTACACGAAAGATGGTGTCTCATTTCACACGTAAGTACTATAAAAATAATGTTTTTCGTATTAAATTCATTAAAACATTACTTCATGGTACGAGAAACATGATGAAAAACCAAATCAATTGTTTTCATTAGGAACAAAAACCATTGCTTGTTTAGTACAAATCGACCAGTGAATCGGCTGATCTAATAGCGCAATGGATAGGTGTTTTACTGATGCTCTCAATCACACAATATTTTCGAAAAGCTGCTGCTGTCAGTCTTTGTGAGCTAGAGATGTCTAATTGTGATGTTTGTAGTTGTCGATATTTTATACGATGATTCTGCGTATACGTACGAATGATTATACATATTATGCATTATACAATTAATTCTACATAATTGTTACTGCAGTATAAAGCGTATTTTATGGCGTTACTGAGCGTTTCCGTAAATGGAGATAAGAAAAACCAATATTCTGTACCATGTATCTATATACATATAATATATATACATATAATAAAACAGTAAAAAAACTGTGTCTGTACATTGAATATATTGAAAAAAAATAATTGAGGGGGGTTTAGGAACAGTAATAGAGCACGAATCCAAAAAAAAAATTCTGTCTGTTTGTCTGTTTGTTTGTACACGCTAATCTTCGGAACTACTTGACGGATTTGAATGATTATTTTTTTGTTGTTTATGTATTAAGTCTGGGCAACATATAGGCTATAATTTATCTTGGAAACTTGAACACCTGATGCAAAACCGCAACAGACCAGCTAAACTATAAGAGATACAAAATGGTACCATATCAAAAATTGTTTCACATGATGAGCATTTTAAATTTATATATTTTTTTATTATTATAATTTTTTTTTTTTGCTGGCATAAGCAACAATATCCGCGTACGAAGTCGCGGGCAGAAGCTAGTTATAAATATAGGTAGGTAATAATAACAACGTTTATATTATCACGCTTTCTTATTTTTGCAAGCAATACTGAAAATAGAAAGTGCTTTTTATTGCTTAATATTGACTGAATAAATAGTATTCATTGGTTGCTCGAGTTATCTATCTATCTTCTATCTATCTTATATAAATAAAAAGAGAAGTTCTGACTGACTGACTGACTCATCAACGCCCAGCCCAAACCCTTGGACCTAGAAAGCTGAAATTTTGCACAGAGGTTCCCTTTATAATGTAGACAAGGAACAAGGAAGGATTTTTCGAAATTCAATCCCTAAGGGAGTTAAATAGGGGATGAAAGTTTGTATGGAAAATCGTCATTTTTGTAGTTAAACCGACATCCACGCGGGCGAAGCCGTGGGCAAAAGCTAGTCTTTTATTAAATCAATAGCTAATGGGAATGCATGTAACTGGGAACTTCAGAATTCGGGCATTAAATAGCCGATGAAATGTAAAAAAGTATTGTGTAAAAAAAATTAAGCGTATACTTAAAGACATTGGTTTTTCTTTATTGGCGACTCACACACGGCTACACATCAAGCTACACATTTCTAGTATATGCTGATCTCGCATTGTATAGGATTTTCGTCGTACAATGCGTGGTCACTGTAAACTGAAAATGTTCCCATAGCTTGAAGTGTAGCCGTGTGTACTCGTGCATGATTCTTCTTTCATTGCATCTTGCTTTTATTATTAATTTTAAGCTATCCGAAGGATCCAAAAATAAAAGAAAAATGGATAAATGCGACAGGCAAGGCTCCAAAGTGGTTTCCAACAAAAAATAACACAATATGCTCGTCTCACTTTGAGCCAAAGTGTTTTCAACCATTAGAGAAAGTTCGTCGGCTCTTCGAATGGTCGTCAATTCGAACGTCAAAATCTGTTGCAACACATCTGTGGTGTAAGTTAATATTACGATTTACTACAGACACAAATCAATATTTTTTTTTTAAATCAACCTGTTTTGAATAAATGACTTTTTTTATTTAGAATGATTTCTGGACATATTGTTTTTTATTTATAATATATTATTTTCAGGACCCCAAAAAAACTTTATTACAATATAATAATAAATAGAAGAATCGATAACTTTTCGATTTAGTCAATCACTAGCGTCGAAGTAAAACAAAATGTATTAAGTAAATTGTTCGGTGCATGGTAAATACACGCTGTGACTGAAAGGATAAGGTTTATAATTGATTGTGTAGTACGTAATGTTTTAAGAAATGCGGGTGTGTGTGCGAATGCGTATATCTATTGTTTTTACTGCTCTGCGTGTGTGAACTGTCGACACAGGTCCCCATACATTTTCGGCTAAAGGGCATATCGTCCCCGTAGAGCGAAAAGTCATTAAGTGGAAAATGACCAATATGAGAAACGAGGCTTCAAAAAAAAAAAAAAGATAAAAAAACATAACTTTCATTTGACAATAGATATTTCTAAATTTATGGTCTTATCTCATTGGTATTTAATTCAGGCTTATTTTTTAATAAAAAATATTAAAAGAAAATCATTTGTTTTAAAGATAATTAAGAAAAACGAAAGTAATTAATTTTTACCCTTGAATTATTTAGTTTCGGACTAAGTTAGTGATTTTTCGATCTGAGTTAGTCATTTTACGCCCATCTTTAAACGAATTTGATAGAAATTAACTTGATTTAGTTATATTGTAACTTCTTTACGAGAGCAACATAATATTCTGAAAATAATGACTAAGTATTTTATCACTCCTATAATTGAGGGTAAGAAAATCATTAAAATATAATTGATAGTACAATCATTAATCTTTATTAAAAATATAGGAAAGAACAGTTACATGAAACCTAAAAAAAAACAAAACATTCAAGTAATACAAAATACACGAATCAAGACATCAAAAGTTACATGAATCCTAAAAAAAAAACAATCAATTAATACAAAATACACGAATCAAGACATCAAAAGTTCAAAAATCTAAATCGTTTTCAGCTTCTTCTGTTACATCTGGTTCACACAATCTGTCTACAACATCTTTACCAGTAGGCGGAGTTTCATACCAAGAATGAAGCTCTTGAGGTATAATCCCTTTGGTGCAAAGATTCAACAGGTCCTTTTTCTTAGCTTCGGATATTGGAATTGGGTTAGAATAGGCCTTTGGAATTACATATTCTTTTAATTTGTCAATCTTGTCTTCTTTTCTGCCTTCACTATCATTGTCCTCAATTGCATGATCATCTAGAGCTTTTTTCTTCCGTCTTGTAACACGAGGAGCAACTTCACCTAGGGTTTGAAATACATCAAATTCGGAATACGGGCCAGCGTGTGTGTAACGGAATTTGACCAGACCAGGATGTTGTTTTTCGAATCTAAGACACTTAATTTTTAGCCACATTATTTTTTTACCCTCCCTGTCCTTGCAAAACCTGTCCTCCTTGTCCTGTCCTTTGTCTCCTTGTATTTATAAGGAAGTGTTCAATTAGAGCTTTTACGTCTATCATATCATCATAGGTCATTTCTTTAACGATGTATGGTGGTGCCGAACTCCTGTGTCTTTTTGAACGAGCACGAACCATAATAGATTTCCAATCTATCATAGAGAAAACTGGCGTATGCCTTTGACACTTTTCTATTGCACTGTGCATAGAGTCTACCTCCATGTGCGTATGGCCACTCTCTAAATATTTTTGCTCAAGGATTTCAACGTGCACATCGGGCCTGACGATCAGGTGGCACAGAAAAGCTGTAATAAATTTGTTTCTATTCTGGCCTGCGCACGTGTCACTATAAATAGTTACTTCTTATACACATGTTGGTATTTGATGTATCCACCAGTTCATCGCACTTGCGATTTCAATACTGCCTTTCTTGCCATTTATTTCATTCCACGTTATGCAAAACGCTTCATTCGGAGGATTTGCTGTGTGAATAGTATAATTTTGCACATTCAGCTTTCTCGTATAATATAATATTCCAACTCCGCTGACAGGTATATGAAGGGTTGATTGCATATCTGCAGTTACTACGAGATAAGTGTCGTCATTCATAGACCGCTGTTTATCAGATTCTTTTGCATCCTGTGCTGCATTTTTTCTGGCAATATGTGCATCATATTCTTCTTTCAGAGACTCAGGTCGACCACTACTATCATAGCGAGTACATATAATACACAAATCCTTTTTGGGCTTAAAAAATGACAAATTAAATTGTGATCCAAATATTCTCTTATCTACACTTCTACACTAATATTATAAAGAGGAAAGATTTGTACCTATTTTTGTATGTTTGTAATGAAAAGGCTCAAAAAGTACTGGGCCGATTTCAAAAATTCTTTCACCCTTGGAAAGCTACATTCACCCTGAGTAACATAGGCTACTTTTTATCCCTGCATTCCCACGGGAACGGGATCTACGCGGGTGAAACCGCGGGACGTCCGCTAGTACACATATAAAGTACACGGTTGTTCACCAGTGGTGACTAGTTCTTCTTTATATAATTCATACATTTTTGAAATAATCAATTTGCTGTCCAGGTATTGTCGTTTAGATTTTTTCTACAGTAATGAGATTCAAGCCGAGGAAAAGAGTTAATATGATCGATTATTTTTTGTTCAGATTCGGCATCAGTCTTATTAACGGGAGCACGAGAACCGCGTCTATCTTGTCCTTTGTAGTTACCAAATTCGTTTTTGTATATAATGGCTTCATTTACGGGACCATTTGATATGCATAACGTTTTCAGGAAAAAGTCTTTGCAGACTCGATGCTGCTGATCATCTTTACTGAAATAATATTCTTAAGTGGCAGACCGATGTTTTTCATTTGGAATACCAGCTTTCATAGTTTTTATTGGTTTGGCAACAATCTGGTGCAGTAAGAACTGTTTTTGAGATACGTAATCATTTATCTTCCAGTAGTCCTCGCACAATTTAACTCTGTCATCCGCAGAAAAGTGATCCATGCATTGAAATCGGCATTTTTCAATACAATTTACATGCTTAGGTTTCTTTGCTGGCATAATATTACCCTTTTTCCCATGATATGGCAAACACTTCTGTCTATTAAGTTTTGCTACATTCTTCTTCCATTTGCTAGGATCACTTTTCTTCCAGCGTTTTAATTGCTTTTCGTTATTTAAAATGCTGGCTGTTGAAGAACTTTGTTGTTCATCAGCTTCTAGAGATCCTGGGTTCTGTTCCACGGTGATAAGTGATGTCGTAGTGTTTTGCTGCTGATTGGGTTCTGTTTCCACATCTTCTACAATATTATTTGAAATACAACCGTAGCCATCCTTAGAATATCCTGGTCTTGGGCTTTCTATCTGGGTACTGTTGTGTTTTTTCCGTTCAGGATAGTCACAAAAGTCACTGCTATAACTTGAGGATGATCTGATAACCACCTGTTTTTTCTTTCTTGAATCTTTCTCACTATCTGGATACCAAGAATCTCCGGAATCAGAGAAATCAGGTTCGGGGGAACTATCCAAAGGCTTAATTTCGCTTATGTCAGAAAACGGACTTTTAGGTGGTTTTTGGGCAATGTTAATAAACTTTTGCAGCTGTTGCTGTTTGCACGCGTCGCGACTGGCTGTGCGCGACACAAGAAAGATAACTAACTCCTTATTCGGCAGCCAACGAAGGCGGTAAACTCACTAAATCGCGCGCGAAATATACTTATCTGTATAAATGTACGTAAAAGTTGTTTAAAAAATCATTAAAACCTTTTAGTGATATTACGAAAACTATGATTTCGTTGTCTCAAGGTATAGAAAAACTCCATAATATGATTTAATTATTTTTTGCGTATGTAGATTAATGCTAAACATTATTGTTGTGTCGATCGAGAAATCACTAAGTATACATAGTTAGTTTTCGCTTTCATATTTTGTAACTAACGGTTTATTCTAAAATTAACTAAATTGTTTTGGTGAATTTGGAAACAAATAAAGCTTTTATTACAACTTTATTTTTTTAAAGAAAAAATAACTAAGTTTACTTAGGTATTGTGTCTTGCTGATTTTAGGTAGTCATAAAATAATGAAGTAACTTAGGTATTTGTTCCCCCAATTTTAAGGTTCAACATGTAAACATGATGTGTTTTCGCACAAGCTAAAACAAAAACTATATAACTTATTGAAATTATAGTTACATAGAAATATGCAGAAAAATTCGGTGAGTTTGATGGCATTTAAAACCATTTTGACCATTTTTGGACTTAGTGACTTTTCGTTCTACGGGGACGATATCTCCTGTTGTTTCTGTGATCTGAGGTTAGATCTCTCTCAGATTTGGCCTGTCCCGGGATAGCGGAAGCAGGCTGACCGATTATCCTGGCATCAAGTTAGCGCAAGTTTTGTGTTACATCTCTGCTTCAGAAAAATACATGATAGATACTTACTCATATTATTTTATAATTCTCCCGGTAGGTAAGAACCCAGATGGTAAACCGCACTATCATGATTTCACGTAAGTAGGTAAGTAGCTGGACTAATGATAGGTTTGTAATTACATACCATCAGCCACAATAATCTTGTGTCCTCTTGTATGAAAATAATTATTTTTATGGGTAACTACTATATCGAACATTAATGAGTTAATTGAATAATTGCACAGCAGTTAATTGGTAGGTATTTTAATTTAAAGAAGTAGGTAGTCAGGTTACGCACACAGGTGTACCAATACAGTAAAATATTTCACCTGCAGCTTTATTTACGCAAGGGACAACTATTTGCTAGCCTAGGGACAACTATTTTCATTTATCAACTACAGGTTTGGCAATCACAAAACGGCAGTATTCTGCGTAGGCTAAATCCCAAACGAAACTTCTTGCACGTAGGCATAATACCGCGAATTTCGTAACCCGAACACCACCGCCTTTGCACGAAGCAAAGTTTAAAAAAAACCTCAAAGACTTGCCCAACTTTCTTCGCAATGCTTGTACAAGCATAAATAAAAAAGCGCATCACGGCATCACCAAAACTGACTCGACGACCGAAAAAACAAAGTTGTAAGTTACGAAACAAGAAGTAAAACTTTTTTCTTACCATAAATGTTATGTAGGTGAGGTCGTAACAATATTCACGTTCCAATACAAGCGAACGAGACCCATTCTCGTCCAGGCTTTCCAGTTTAGAACATTGTTTAATTCATCACTTTTTGTTCCGAACGCACAGTGTAACTTGTCCCGATCACTGTTTATTATTATTTGTTGACACAAAACGAGGTTATTGCCGTTTGCTCTAACATCTGGACCTCAGTCGACAGAGATTTCACTAGACGCAGTAACTAACAAGTTTTGTTTAACATAAAACGCAACTATTGAAGAAAACGAATAAGATCACAGTTATTATCAAGGATTAAACACTAGCAGGTAAACGGTGGGCATAGAAGCAAGTGGTCGTCTGTATACGAACGACGAGCGAACTAAAAAAAACAAAAGTTTACAAGATCGCACACAACTTCCACGTTCAGCGTCGCGTCACAGTGTGAGTGAATGGAGATACAAACAATATACAACGCACGCGTGCGCGCGCTCTGTCTCAGGTAAGTATTGCCAGCACCATTATAAAATCTACCATTATTTTATAAAAAAACCCTAACTGCCTACCTGCTTTTTTAGTACATTTTAACCTCATTTTTTAAAGTGATTGATGAACGCTAGTCGGGCTTAAAAAAATATCAAATCATGAGTTCGAACCGTAACTTCCAACCATAACTCAAACCATCACCCATACGGCCCATAACACAACTACCAACCATAACTTCGAATTAAAATATAAAATGTAAAACTCGCTAGAATCATTGTTTGGTGTGCCTTATTTTCGTTTTTTTTTTTAATCTTTTCCTCTGTAGTTTATTGTTGTTAGGTACACTACCGGAGTCCGGACTACTTCTTCATGACAAAAGGCGTATAGGATATATTCATCCATTAATTTTTAAACATACCTACTATTTTTTTTGTGTTTTACAAACAACTAAAAATATTAAACAAAAACTTAACGACTCGTAAGTTATTAATTAATTATTTATTTTCCCAACAAAAACGTTTACCCTTCCACGTCCACCCACAACTTGAGTAAACCCAAATATTCTGGCAACACTAAAAAACAAGCGTACGATAAAGCAGCACACTTACACAGTGAACGCCGCACGCTGATTGGGCAAGAAGTTGTCGAACGTTTGCCTCCGCCCGCGCAGCAACGTCCTTGCGCGCAAGGGCCAGCGACCGCGGCTGCCTGACTGCCTGGCCCGCGCTATGCTTACTTCGAAACCTTAGCAGGTAGATACAACCTTATTGTAAAACTTTGTTATTAAAAGTTACTTTTTAACCTTATCGCAGGCGCGGAAGAGTCTGAGAGGAGATCGGAGGAGGGGAAAGATTAAAAAAAAAATGTGTTCGCATTTCGACTACTGAACGACGACGATGAATGTGACATTTGGCAAAAGTAAAATGGAGAACTCACTCTTTTTTTGGGGCAGTCGTGTAAAAATAACTTAACATAACATCACGCATGTAATCCCCGAAGAAAGAGGTGAAGAAGAAACTAATAGTAGACCAGCATTTCGCCAGTTATGTTTAGATAAGTCCCATGTAATAGGGGGCGAGATTATTGCCATAAACCTTCGATCAATAATAGTTATTGATCGACGCCATCAAGAATCGTGCACGACTCCGAACTCCGTGGATGCTACTGTAATGAATGGAAAAACCCAAAAACACTTTGGCCGGGACCGAGAATTGAACCCACTTGCACTTGCGACCAACTAGACCAACGAGGCCGACAAACAAAAAAAAATATGAATATTGGTCGAATTTCAGATTTTCCGGCTTCTAGGCAACCACTAGTTCCTTAAGTATTCCTCTTACCTACTTGTAAAGTGGAGTTGTAGGAAATAAATTATTATTGTAAACGTATGTTTATGAATATTTATTACCTTTGACGGAGAATATGAGATTTATCACAAAAGTTCTGGGAATAAGCTTTGTTACACACATATCTACTTGAACGGTACCTACTTAGAGCCTCTTTT
The DNA here is from genome assembly GCA_949775195.1 of Diarsia dahlii. Classification (NCBI taxonomy): domain Eukaryota; kingdom Metazoa; phylum Arthropoda; class Insecta; order Lepidoptera; family Noctuidae; genus Diarsia; species Diarsia dahlii. The sequence continues at coordinate 10,185,505 of OX459212.1, forward strand.
TGTTTTCCTCCAGATTGTTTTAAAAACAAAAATTAACAATCGAATTCTAATTTCGAATTGTTTAGCTGTCTGTTTAGTACAAAAAAAATCAGAATACATTATGTCATTCCTTGTTTACCCCGAAGGGCTAGGCAGGGGAGTACATTTAGTGACCCTAACTGCTATGCGACTGGCCTGTTGGTCTAGTGGTTAGTGACCCTAACTGCTATGCCGGAGGTCGTGGGTTCGATTCCCACCCAGGACAAATGTTTGTGTGATGAGCACGATCATTTGTTCTGTGTCTGGGTGTAATTTATCTATAATATGTATGTATTTAGAAATATATAAGTATGTTTATCAGTTGTCTAGTACCCATAACACAAGCTCTGCTTAGCTTGGGACTAGATGGCGTTGTGTGATAGTTGTGGAATATTATTATTATTATTATTATTTCAAATAGGTACACCCACATTTCGCCAGTTATATTTAAGTCCCATGTAATAAGGGGCGAAGTTATTGGCATCAACCCGTTACAAATCCAGCCCCGTGGCTTACTAAGAAATTCCTGATGGTAAAACCCAATAACACTTTGCCTGGCCCGGAAATCGAACTCAGGACCTCATACTCAACAGTCGTGCTTGGGATGACGCAGGCAAAATCTGGATAATTTATTTAATTATTTGAATTATAAATAAAAATATCTTCAAGCATTTTATTTGCATGTGGGTGGGCAAAACTGACAAGTAGGCACATAGGGTCACTTAAAACCGTATTTAGGATTCAAATTACGGACCTTAAATACCGTAAATATGTAAATTGACATTACATTGGGCTCAAGTATACGGCCCTTATTTGATATGTTAATTCAATATTATTTTGTACATAAACATACACGTAGGTCGTGGTAACTGGTAAACTTATTCGAATATTTTTTGTAATCATTTTAAAAATAAATATTGGAAACATAATAATCGTTAAGTCAAATGAGATGTCGACAAGTTTCTTACATGCCTGAGCTTTTAAAAAAACTTGTTTTTAAATAAATATTTATTTTCTGATTCATCAGTATAACATAATAAGAAGTAGTTCCAACTATTAGCGCTTTTTAACCGACTTCTAAAAAAAGAAGGAAGTTCTCAATTCGGATGTTTGTTTTTTTTTATGTTTGTTCGGGCATAACTCCGTCGCTTGCTAACCGATTTGAAAAATTATTTTTTTGTTGGAAAGGTTATACTTCCCAAATGATATTCCAATGGTATATCCCATACTTTTTTATCGAAATCGGACAAGCGGTTTTTGAAAAATCAACAAACTCAAAAAAAAGCTACATTGTCCACATTATGACCCATGAACATGTGAACTACTAAAAAGTGAAAAATAAAAACTTTTTAACAATCAGTTTCTGAAGTCGGTGGCAAAAAAATTAAATCAAAGAAACAAAAGTCACCGACTTCAGAAACAGATTTTCTAAAGTTTATTTTTCACTTTTTTGTTTTTTTTTTTTGAAGTCGGTTTTATTTTTTATTAAAAAGTTTTTCACCTTTTTTTAACCTCCCTCTTGAATCACGTTGCGTAATTGAACGGAACAAAGGCTCCAAGGTATTTGCAAGAGATCTGGCTATTGGGCAGAGCTAGCTCACGAAACTGAAAACCGACGATGGCAGGATCGTGTCCGCCAAACCGGAGCTTCTGAGAGAGATCGAGAGTTTTTATGGGCAGCTGTACACGTCAACTAGTCAACCCGTCGAAAATCTAGCGAAAGACCCCAGAGCTAGACTGACCCGACACTATACCGAAGACATTCCGGATGTCAGCCTGTACGAGATTAGGATGGCTCTGAAACAGCTTAAAAACAACAAGGCGCCGGGTGATGACGGAATTACGGCCGAACTGCTGAAGGCGGGTGGCAAACCGGTCCTTAAGTTGTTTGATTCCGTCATACTCGAGGGGAAAACGCCACAGGCTTGGTGCAAGGGTGTGGTGGTGCTCTTCTTCAAAAAGGGTGACAATGCCCGGTTGAAGAACTATAGGCCCATCTCACTTCTAAGCCATGTCTACAAGTTGTTTTCAAGAGTCATCACGAATCGTCTCGCACGCAGGTTCGACGATTTCCAGCCTCCCGAACAAGCCGGATTCCGAAAAGGCTTCAGTACCGTAGACCACATACATACGCTGCGGCAAGTTATACAGAAGACCGAAGAGTATAACCTGTCTCTCTGTTTAGCGTATGTGGACTACGAGAAAGCCTTCGATTCGATCGAGACTTGGGCTGTACTGCAGTCTCTCCAACGGTGCCAAATCGACTACCGGTACATCGAGGTGTTGAAGTGTTTGTACAAAAACGCCACCATGTCAGTCCGACTTCAGGACCAGACCTCGGAACCTATCCTTCAGCAGCGAGGTGTGAGACAGGGAGACGTCATATCCCGAAACTGTTCACCGCTGCATTGGAGGATGTCTTCAAGTTTCTGGATTGGAAAGGACTTGGCATCAATGTCAACGGCGAGTACATCACTCACCTTCGGTTTGCCGACGATATAGTGGTCATGGCTGAGACCATGGAAGACCTCAGTAAAATGCTCGATGACCTCAGTAGAGCTTCCGAAAGAGTGGGTCTTAAAATGAACATGGACAAAACCAAGGTTATGTCGAATGTTCATGTAACACCCACTCCTATCAAGATCGGAGACTCTACGCTCGAAGTTGTGGACGATTATGTATACCTGGGACAAACGGTCCAGTTGGGTAGATCTAACTTTGAGAAAGAGGTCAATCGTCGAATCCGACTCGGCTGGGCAGCGTTCGGGAAGTTGCGCGGTATCTTCTCGTCCAACTTACCCCAGTGTCTCAAGAAGAAAGTCTATGACCAGTGTGTGTTGCCAGTGATTACATACGGGACCGAAACGTGGTCGCTCACAATGGGCCTTATCAGAAAGCTCAAAGTCACCCAAAGGGCAATGGAGAGGGCTATGCTCGGAGTTTCCTTGCTTGATCGAATCAGAAATGAGGACATCCGCATGAGAACCAAGGTTACCGACGTAGCCCGAAGAATCGCCAGACTTAAGTGGCAATGGGCAGGGCACATTGCTCGCAGAACGGATGGCCGATGGGGCCGAAAAGTTCTGGAATGGCGACCGCGAACCGGAAGACGTTGCGTTGGAAGGCCTCCCACTAGGTGGACCGATGACCTGGTCAAGGTTGCAGGAACCCGCTGGATGAGAGACGCACGGGACCGGTCAATGTGGCGACGCCTGGGGGAGGCCTATGTCCAGCAGTGGACGTCTTTTGGCTGAAATGATGATGACATTCATCATACTCAATATACACAAAAGGTAAAGCCTATTGGAATTTCTGTCATTCAATACAAAATTTTATTTATGCATAAGTATTTTTATCACTTGTTTTTTTTTTTCAATATTAATTACCTTGATTAGACCATCGGATGATAGATTTTTTTAACCGTCAGAATTTTGTTTTTTTATTTGAGTTACCGCATTTTGTCTCACGAATGCAGAGTATGAACTATAACGGAATTCGGTTGCGCGTGGGCAGCTTCTTCGAACATGGGCACCTCGACAATATGCACTCGAGAAAAGTGTGCATATGAAATCTTGTCTCGTTTTATTCATTATTGTTTTTTAAAGGCCAGTGCTCAGCTATTTCAAGTCAGTTTGTCAGGGCATTAGTGTCGCACATAATCGTTGTGCCACCAACGATGTTTGACTTGGATATATAAACAGCACGTTTTGTGGTATTTAATTCTTTACTTTGTTGTGTATTCTTGGCTGACTTTAAGACTAATAATAGTTCATTTATTTTCAGGTATCAAACACCCATAGATACATACTTTAACCTAAATATAGGTGTATACTAATATAACATTTGTGTTAGTCTAATAATATAAACAAGTTAAGAGCCTTATACTACCTCAAATTAGCAACTCTATTTGTAGTGGTTCAAACTTCATTTGAAATACTGTTAGCATAAAGTTCTAATCAGCTTGCACCACAAAGCGGTTGTTACGTCTTTCGCTGCGGCCGAATAGTGCGAAATTAGTGGTATTTTGCGATTTACAAAAAAACTATTGATTGGACTAAAAAAGTATAACACTATGATTTTAGTATGTTGCTTGTAGAATTATTTGGCAAAAAAATCAGAACGATGACATGTATTTTAGTTTGGTTTTTACTCGTTAAAAGAATTTTTTAGGTATCTTCGTGATTTTTTTCTATCGAGCAAAGTTAGTTGTATTATGTTTTCACAACACTATGTCACTATCATAAATATCCTGAAGAATATAATATAATATATTTTTCTGATTTTGTTTACTGCAGTGAATCATATACTTTTACGCATTATAAAACTTGCGTTTTACGTCTGTTGGCCACTTAAAAGTGAAAACTACCTATGATGTTAGTAACACTTTGCCCGCAGAAGCAACGGAACGCCACATCCTGCGAACAAAAACTTTCATCCAGCATCAATTGAAGTAAACACGTTGGTCGTTGGGCGGTCTATTAACATGACATCACACCTGTAATCATATCTTCTTCTTCTCTTGATGATTCAGATTTTCTCAGACCAGTAGGTACCAGTGCGTACGGCCTGGACAGCCCTATTGTTTGCCTCTTGAGGTGATCCCATTTCCATCACCATCATCATCAACCTATTAATGTTCCTACTGCTAGGACGCAGGTGTCCCTTCTTCGAAAGGGAATGTGCTATAACCTTCTGTGTTGTCCATTTCCATCGACCGGGCACAAATATTGTCTCTGCTTCTCGCATATTATACCAAATGGAGGACCGCAGTAGTATCTCCAGTAGGATCCAGGCACCGAGTAGCTTATGCTCAGCAGTATAGCGCTTATGACCACTAGACCATCGGCTCAAACTAGCATATCACCAGTCAGTCATCAATGTATCAATAATATCAACCTCACATCATCATATTCTTTGATGTTCTTTTACGCCTACGCCTATATGCTTTGCCGCAGTCAGTATCCACCATGCAGCTATAAACAGCCATCTAAAGCTGGTATATGCTTTTTGAAGATTTCGAGTTAATCGGCCAGAAAGAGAGGCGATAACCTAGAAAAGCTGTTGATAACGGGCAAGGTGGGCGGGAGAAGGCCAAGAGGCAGAAGCCTAATACACTGGTCAGTCAGACCAGAGTTTTGATCTGCCCTAAACACCTCGTTCTGCGAGGCCATGCACGCTGCTGAAGACAGAGTGAGCTGGCGCAAGACAGTCTGGGAAAAAATTATCAAAGAGGTCACGACTCACGAAGTCACGACCCTCAGCTGTGCCTCAGCATTGGAGGAGGTTGCATAGATGGTCACACTTAGCACTGCAATGTGATTAAAGCCTTGGTAATAAAACTTATCAGAGCCCCACCTACCTGATTTATCTATTATTTTTAATTAATATCGTAGAAAGTTCAGTATTAAATAGACATAAACTTTCCTTCAAAGAAAATTTCGCACAAAAGGTTTCAAACAAAAGATTTTATGTACCCATACAGCTTTATAGTTTATTACTTTAACACAAGTAATTAATCATTAATATTCATATGTCTATTGCAAAAAGACTAGGTAGGTACTAAGCCAAGCATAAGCGGTATTACATCGCTTCCTTGAGTCTGGCGTGGCAAAGAATAATGCTTAAAATTACCATCGGTAAACAGTATTAAAGCCACAATGTAAGAACTGATCAATATCCTCATCACATAAAACCTACTGCTTTTTTTTAGTAGGATAATGCATGACTTGTTTAAATTATGGGATTTCGTACGTAATTCGCTAAACAAAACTAAGCTTCCTATGGCCTCCTGGGTGTGGCGAGATTTAACGTTAGATCTTTAGTAGTGGACTTGTAGTTTTGCCGGAAATCGAGATAAACCGTTTTTAGACTTAAAAACTCACCCCCTTCCACTTTCAAAACTCAGATCGCCTGTAAATAAAATTTCCTTTAATTTTTTTAAAATTTTTACCAACGGGTTTCATCTTACTATTTTTTTTTACTTTTTACCATTTTCCAGCCAGGGCCTTTGAAAATAGTAAAAAGTTGCGATCATGTAGACCAGGGTCTACTATCATAATTACGGGTTTCCTCCATGTTTGGAAAGCCGTTGGTCCCGGCTGTCTATTTGTAGATTTTTGACAGTCGCAACAGGTAGTCAGTGGCTCGGAAGTGTGACAACCACTCTTACGAAGGGTATCGTTTTTCCAAGTAGGTAATAGCTAGGTTGTGGAGGTCAGATAGGCTGTCGCTCCATGTACAATACTGGCATTCAGATGCACCCGGTTTGGCTAGAAACCGACCCTAACATACTTAGTTGGGAAAAATCTACGCAGATGATGGTGATGAAAAAGAAGACTTTTCTTCAGGTAGCTGAGACTATTAAGTAGGTCCTTAAAAAAATTGATTTCGAATAGTGATACTGAGCCAGAAAATAACTCAAAAAAAAAATAAGAAAAAAAGTAAGTCTTCGACATTTATCATTCTCCTGCCCTTATCCGAATTTATTTGGGGTCGGCGCAACATGTCTTCTTCTTCGATACTACCCTATTTCTCGTCATCTCAGCAGTCACCTTTCTAGCCATATCATCCTTCACACAGTCCATTCATCGTTTCTTTGATCTTAAGTCTTCGACATTCATAGCAATCATAGCAATAGTATTCGCATCTTCTTTGATCGATCTAGCTGCTAGATAATGAGATTCAGTATTCGCATTGATTGTGGAATCTTCTTAATTCAGGGCATATGTGCTGGTGCTGGTTCATGTGACTGTCCTCTTTTCATTCCCTGTTACTAATACGCTAAAAGCGGAACCTGAAGACGGAGAGAAGGTCTGATTAGAATCGACAGTGGCTTCAGTGCCAGAGCTTTTCGAATTTTCAGTCTCTGATGACGTTTGAGAAGATGACCGCAATACTCAAAATAATTTGTATCCATCCACAACTTAAAGTTATGGAGCTTGTTGTAACTATTTAGCTCCTCGCAATCTACACATGTTTATTTACATTTATTTATAAACACGCCCGTGCCACCAAGCCTGAAACACTATCGCAACCGTATGTGTGGCATATTGCTAACAAAGGCAACTTTTATACCGACTGCCATCTCAAGGACGCACGGTGTGGTCCGATAAAATAAAAACTCTCGACCTACGGAAACCGCGGCCATGTTGACATAATATCTTATTGTATTTTACGAGGCTGGACCAGCTCAGTGTTGGAACTTGGGGGTTTCCCCCCTTTAGGGGATACATAACTCAATTGGATTTTTTTTGGGGTATCATATTTTTAGGGGTATTCTTAGGGATTTTATCAATGATAAAACAGTTGCCGATTTGCACATAAGTAAAACCCGACAACACCAATTTTTAAGAAGATTTATAAAGACATAACCAGAAGCAAATGAACGCTTATTGGACGTATTAAATGATGCATACGTACGTACACAAAGAATATTATAGAACATTACAGTTTTTTTTATTAATAATATAATTCTTTATGGGAGATTTTCAAGTAATAGGGATCGGACTGAACCGACCGGACTGCTGGATCGGTTTAGTCCGTCAGTTAGACTATCGAAAAATATTGGATACGTTTTTTTTTGTTTTATCAAATCTATAAAAATGTACAAAGATAACGCGTCAAAGATCATGGAGTGGGGCTTGATGAAACATCACTTGAAGGTACAAAATAAACTCGCTTTTGACGTCACACGAGTTTTCGAAGTGCTATATCAACTGTGTGATAGAACGAATGAGAAACTTCGATGTCGATGATGCACACATGAGTTTTTAAAAATTATCGATATAATTCATTATAATAATAATATAATAATAATAATAATATTCCACAACTATCACACAACGCCATCTAGTCCCAAGCTAAGCAGAGCTTGTGTTATGGGTACTAGACAACTGATAAACATACTTATATATTTCTAAATACATACATATTATAGATAAATTACACCCAGACACAGAACAAATGATCGTGCTCATCACACAAACATTTGTCCTGGGTGGGAATCGAACCCACGACCTCCGGCATAGCAGTTAGGGTCACTAACCACTAGACCAACAGGCCAGTCATTACTTCATGCTTTTCCCTATTTTTAAACGTGGGAGCGCTTCGAGGAAATAAATTTTAATATTTTTAATCGTTCCTCGAAGCGCTCCTTTTGGGAGCGCTTGGAGGAACAAAACGGGAGCGCTTAGATGGCAGCGTTTTAAAACGGGAGCGCTACGTGGAATATCTCGCTATATCGCCTTGATTTTTTGTTTAGGTACGCGAAAAAAGAAAAAACATGTGGCCAATATTTTTTGGAAATCTATCTTTCGGACTAATTAGTGTTTTTTTTTTTGTCAGATCTATTGTAGTGATTTTATGGGTTTTTAACATAAGCTTTAGAGGAAAGTCTTTTTGAGAGTTGGCAACACTGGACCAGCTTGCCAGCCTGCCGCATTGCCCCGATTGTTACATACACGGACTTTATGAGCTTTGTCACTGTTTATGTCATTATTACACTAAATTGTTTCTTTTATTCATTTTTAAACTTTATACTTAAAGTTCTGAACTTTATGTGAAATGTTTTTGCAATTTACTTTCTAGTTTGTTGCTGGGTCGAATAATCGAATTGCCGCTGAAAGGTTAAATTAGCCAAATCCTGTTTTGGCCCATATCTTACCATTCATTCGGTCTTTAGAAGCATCTGAACAGTCTAGCTGCCTTCTTCTTTTTGACTCCTTTTTGAACCCTTTTTGCAAGAGTTTCACTAAAATCTCAAAAATCTGAAATTTCTAAAAGATTCAAAGAAATACGAGGTTAACAAGACTTTAAACTAACCAAAACTCTGTGGTTAAGTTAACAATGCAATGACTTATTAAGTTATTTATTACGCTTTTGTTCCCCAACAAAGTACCTAACATGTGGCTTTGCTCCATAAAATAAACTCACAGCGCAAGTCACAAAAAAAAGAAAATATAAAGCGAAATCACAATGGTCGACCTTGATACAGCGGGAACCCATTCTAATGTTCACCTACCTGGAACTGTCTAAATTCGAATTTGGAATAAAAGAACTTACACCCACGGAGCCATAAAATGTCATTCGAAAAAATTATAGGAAGTTGCGAAACATAAAAATAGTTCTTATGATAGCTTATTTCGCATCCATACGCTATCGATTTTATAGCCTTTTTACCCACGGTGATTTTAAAATAGAAGAATTATTGTTGCTATTTTTGAACGATATTGGTTATCTAACCGGTCTCCCGAAAGGTTAAAATACTCAAGTGGATTTTGACAGTTCTTAGAACTGTGCCACAAATTAAACCTTTGATTTTTAAAGATGATTGATACTTGGTCTATTAATAAAGCTTGTTGGGCTTTTGGGTAACGGGAATTTAAAATGCAACCGGCAATAGTTGGAAAAACAAAAAAGTCTTTTTAATCTCCCACTATCTTCCTATGTTGAACTTTATGTTGGTCTCTGGCACGTTTGTGACTACGAGTCACAAACGTGACTGCTGAGCGCGGGGTCCTGGGTTCGATTCCCGGGCCAGACAAACCTGCAGGGTTTTTGCATTAGGAATTTCTCAATGGCAGCCAATTACTAAGGCTACGGTTTCCACACAATATTTTCAAAAAATGTGTTGGTTTAACATCGAAACGCAACTTTTTCTCCTGATAACACGGAGTTTCTAGACTAGAATCTCAATGTATACGGCAAAATGAAAGAAAAACAAACTTCTTCACACAACAACGAAATAAATCACAGAAGACAATGTTGAGAACCGCCGATACAAATTACTTCTTGTTTGAAGTTGGTGGCTTGATAGTTCAGACACCCTTGCCTCGGAAGCACGGTAAGTTGTGGTTGTCTCTGCGCCCTATCTTTTGCCTGTGTCGGATTGACGTCCCATCGGGCTATGAAAGTAAGAGAACAGAGACTTTACACACGTCTTGTTCACTACCTACATTAGCTCCCACGCCATTCACTTATCTCCTCTGAGATTGGCCGCCATGAGCCCATGACCAAAGACAGACAAGCCCAAGACTATATTATAATGTTGAGGCTGACTAACCAGACCGTATGCTTCATTCCATTATCAACTACACCTGGCTATATTTTTTTAATTATGATACTTACTTTATCTGTGCACATACAGGCGTATCTGCGTTACCAGGAACAGCCAACATCATAATACAACGTAAACAATGATCTCACCTACAGCATCATGTGCCTACAGCATCATGTACCTATAGCATCATGTGCCTACAGCCACACACAGCACATTTATCTTACGCTGACGCAGATGCACACACGGCCTCCCGGCTCCCGCGCTTATCGCGACAACCGGTAGGTTGCAAATATATCGGTAGGAACCACCCGTAAGATTAGTGTATGTTGAAAAGCAACTTTTTACGTGCCTCAATGTAGGAGACAGTATGAGTATTTGCAAAGACCTTACTAAAGGTAGTCCTTGAGCTTCGTAGGTATCTTCTTCTTTTCTTGAAACTGCAATCAAAAAAACCAAAATTGAGATTTTACTTCCACCAGCAAGACTGAACAATTATATTAAAAAGCAGCATTTTACGTGCCATGACGTGTTAGGCTTTATAATTTATTTGCCAAGACCTTAGTGAAGTTTGTCTTTGATTTTTGTGTGGTCTCTTTTCAGGAAACTGTAGTCAAATGTATTAAATTCAGATGTTGGTACTGCACCAGTAACATGGCGATGTTGAAAAGCGATGGAACGTGCTTCGTCGGAACTGTTTTGCAAAAACCTTAGTGGCGTTTATCCCACAGGTTTGTATCTTCTCTTTTCTGTACAGTGATCTTGATCGAAGACAGTGATAGTAGTCACAAAAGAGAATTTCCATCTTTCCAAAAAGCAGAGATCTAAATAGGTACTTGCCTGCTCTCAGCTTTAAACCGTTTTGTAACACTGTGGAATGCAATAAATAAATATGAGATATACAATACATGTAAACCAATAGCTAGCTATTTGCATCGAAATACCTACGTTTCATAGTTTGGCAACTATCAATCACGATTTACTTATTGCAAAACAACAAAAACTTTGTAAAACACAAATTATAGAAAACTTTCTATGCACATTTTTTGCCGCAAAGCGAAATGTTTTGATAAAAACATTCAATTGCTGTGTAGACAGCTGCACATTTATATTGCAAAAAAAAAACTCATTCAAAAAGAGCCAGACGGTCTAGCTATTTAGACTAGAATTTATTTTACAGTTCAACTTTCTGTTTCTCACATTTCTTGTTATTTAATAGAGACTGATTTTTTTTACTGTTCGCCACAAAAACAAAATACAAAAAAACTGGCCAAGTGCAAGTTGGACTTGCACATGAAGGGTTCCGTACTGTGACTTCTTATAGGTTTTCCTGTAATCTATACGTGTTAAACTAACTTCTGTATTTTTTTCAGAATTTTAGGCCTAGTAGGTAGTTTCGGAGATACGGGGGGGGGGGGGGGGGAATGGTCGGACAGACAGACAGACAGACACACGAGTGATCCTATAAGGGTTCCGTTTTTTCCTTTTGAGCTACGGAACCCTAATTAACCGAATGACTCGTGATTATATACCAAAGCACATGACATGTGTATAAATATTGACGTATTCGCCGTCCGAAATGTGCTAGTCGTAAACAGCATTCCGTAACTAAAGAATTTCATACAAATTGTAACCGTTAATGATATAATAGTACGAAAATATTTCATAGTCACGCTATACGGTACATTCGTGGAGCTAAGAATTTAATGGCAGTCATTTTATTATATTTTTCACGTATTTGCTTTAAGTTTTTACATTTATTCTGTCATCATCAGCCTATAATGTTCCCACTGCAGGGACTCAGGCCTCCTCTCTAGGAGAGGGATGGGCTATAATCCACCACGCGGGCCCAGTGCGGATTGGTAGATGTCACATGTCTTCGAATATTTTGGTTCTAAGACATGCCGGTTTCCTCACGATGTTTTCCTTCAAAGTTTTGAGAGCAGCGGTGATGAAATAAATTACACAAAGTAATGCGCCTGCCTGGGTTCGACTTCGAACCCACGACCTACTGTTCGTAAGTCGGGGCCGACACCACTGGGCCACCGCTGCTCTCTTTATTTATCCCGTACCTACCTCTTAAAAAGTCCCAAGTTTCCAGCATCAGCCTCCAAAAGTTTAAGTTGTAGATGTATAATTTAGTTGGGTATTGAGATCATCATCTGCCTAGCCTTTTCCTTTGCCTTTACTGCCAAGTATGTTGGGGATGTCCTTCCAGTTTTTTCAGTTCTTCCAGTTTAGCCGGATGCAGCTGGATACCAGAAATTTACATGGGTCGACTGCCTATCTGACCTTCATAACCCAGTTAGTAATGGGTAATACGATTTCCCTTGGCATGACTGGTTGTTAGAATTTCGGGCAACTGACTAGCATGCTCAGCGATATTAGTGTAGTCTGAAAGGCCCTTGTTTTGACTAGCTCTCGATAAGAAGTGTAACGTTTACAAACAGAAACTATTTACATAAAACTACCGGCCGGTTAGAGAGGTTTTACAAAAAATAAAACCGTCAACATTGTTGATAGATTACACAGTAGATTAGCAACCTGCCGTCGCCTGCAGGTTACCCTGCCCACCAACTTATCGTCATAACGTGATTAAACCACATTAACCTTAAAGTGCCTTAAACTAAAGCTTAAAATCCATATTATTTCGTCCGCCATTTTAGGTGTGACCTGTGGGGTTACCATGACGTAAAGCAGTATTGTTTTATTGTCAGTCTTCGATCAATAATGTACTAGATTCCCGATAAGCGCTTCAAAAACGGCCCGAAATATAAGACCACAAACGTATTTGTGGTCTTATTTCAAATCAGTATGGTCCAATCATAGCCAACATTAAGACGTCAAAATACCGCAGTCTGCGTTCAAAAACTGCGTAAATAACCACCGTAACACCAAGGTTTTGGAAGGAATATCTTTTTTTCGGTAATTTAATATCATTTTGTGCTTTGTCATAATATTTAAACATAATTAAACTGTAAATATAATTAAATCAGCGAATATTATAATTGTTTGGCCAATGTTTGCTACAACGCACCAACTATTGTATCATGTTCTTGAACAGGGAACGCTAGTTCCGCAATAGAATAAGCACGACATTGTACACAAAATGCTTTTAACCGTATTGCTTAGAGTTTAAGTTTCATTTTAGAATGAATATTTTTGTACTGATGACTTTTTACTTTGGAGCGACATTTAAAATGTTTTGCTTCTAATCTTTCTCCGATGAAAGGGCTTAAATAAATATACTTTACAGTGATAATTAAACGTTATGTTTACGTGTTAAGGTTTATAATCATCTGAAGTTGTTAATAATATTGAACTTTTTTCTAAGATGCTATGTAGATGTTTACGTGTGTGCAAACGTGGCCACTTGAGCGACTTAGTTTTGTTCCTGATGCTTAATCTAGTACTATTATTGATCGAAGTTGTCAGTCCAGTGTGGGAAAGGGACAGAGCTACACAGGGTGTCTAGCGTCATCTCTTTTCCACACTAAAGACGATTAAAACAACCCTGTTTTAAGACGTCATGGTATGCCACCTGTTCTTTATGGTGTAACGTTGAAATCGATTTCCATGGCTGTCTTATTGATGCCGATGGATGCAGTTTTAGTATCGAATAAAATTAGTTCTAGGCTTTCTGAGTAACAAGCGGGTAGAATGATTGACATTTATTTAGTTTTGGAAATTGGAACGAATGGCCGTAAGTATATTAAAAAAATAAAAACTCGTATGGCACTCGTCAGAGGATATTTATAAGATCTCTTCTTTATGATGATGATGAGTTAATGCGTCCTCAACAACTAATATTGAACCAGTTCTTAATCCTTAGCTTTACCATAGATATCCCACTGCTTTCCTAGTATACCTACTATAGAAGATGCAAACAGAGTTAGGAACTATTGCAAACAAAGTAGGTTAAGGTTGATGTTCCAGGGTAGCCCGCGAAATTCTTACGTTTTTAGCGATTTGCAGGCCAGTACTAAAATCATCATTACAACCCTCCAAGTTCATGTAACTTTTTTTTTTTGATGAAATACTCATTCTTGAAAGTTACATGAACTTGGAGGGTTGTAATGATGATTTTGATGATTATAAATCTGAAACTGCATACGTCTTACACCCGCGAATCATATTTTCACTAACATTCAACCTAGCACTGGCCTGCAAATCGCTAAAAACGTAAGAAAATTTTAATTTCGCGGGCTACCCTGGAACATCCACCTTAAAAGAAAACCGTACGGAAATGCACCGTGTGTCCATATAATTAGTGTCTAATAAGGAATCTAGCGCGGCCGGTTAGAGGCGACGTCATAATTAAATTAATGGAGACCCAGCATCAAGTAATGAGCGCTTCGCAAACACACTTTAGGTACGTGTCGTAACCACATAACTGGAATAACATTCCTTTAGCTCATGTCTCATCATTAACCCTTCATAAACTCCCAATTAAAACCAAGATTTCTCGACAAAATTGCAAACGCAAGTTGTCATCACATTAAAATTAAGCTTTTTGATGCACATATCGAATTTCCACGTTAATTCTTAATTAAAATTAAACACAGACAAGCTTTTACAGAGGTCTCCGATAATTGCTATTACAAAGTAGTTTATCAACGCGATGATTATAATCAAGGTTACTTATCCCCTATAAAATGATTATTAAATATGATATTTAATATGGAACTGGCATCAGAACAAGTCGCTTGATATGGTAAGCTCACAACTTTCTACGTGGCGAACCAGTGTAGCTTGACCTGGAGATTAATCGGGATGTCGCAGTAATTGAACCAGTAAGCGCAGTCAGTACTGCGGTTAAGGTTCAGGGTATAGTGGTGGGGCTTAGTTTCACTTTGCTTCTGTGAGCCCGAGGCACGGGTTTTATAACTCGTAGGTGTTTTGACGACGCTCATCCGCTTTGTTACGTCTTAGTGCCGACGTCTTTATGGACGTATAAATCACTTGTGTTACCGATATTCTGTTGTTAGAAATTGATTAAAAATGTTTCCGTGACAATAAAATTATAATAAAAAGAACTGTAAAATATTGTTGTAAAAATTTTTGATGATTGATGAATTGAGGGCGGGTTGCTTGGCTGTGGATATCGAAAGGTTACCGCGGCTCCGACACAAGGGCGAAGAAGAAGGAACATGGGTTTGGTTTTTAGTCAGTAGAAGTCTGACACTCCCCTTCGCTCTGCCCAAGAGCGGGGTTATTCGATGATTTTCCACCCACCAAAAAAAAAAAAAAGGGCGGGTTGCTTGCTGTAACTTTTACCAATCCAATATCAACGCCCAAGATCTAAAGGTACCGTTCACGGTAATCATCAAGGTATTATATGGAATATACCTCTTGATTCTAATCATTTACAATTTTCCGCTCCAGTACCAACGGATTTTCCAGACCAAGTCAAGCCTACAACTAGTTGTGAGTTTAAAGTAAAACCGCAACCAGTCGATCCATGCTAGGGTAATATAATATGCTGGTGAAACGCGTGACAATGCCGTAAATATCTAGATAACAAATCGTTCGATGCTTTCATAAATAATAAATACTCTCACTCAGACAAAATAAGCGCAATAGATTACAGAATTTACAGATTCTCTTTTATGTCCAAATATTAGCAAAAGCTTAAATCATTAGCATTCTTCTGCCCTTGTCCCAATTTATTTGTGTTCGGCGCAGCATGTGTACTTTTTCTTCTTGATGAGTTGGTTAAGATCAAGAATCATCATCGCAATAATCCGTGCCACTAGCATGTGCCACGAGACACAAATTCAAACCATTAGCCAAGCTATTTGGCTTCGGCGATGGATCAGCCTTACCAAGACAAGACTAATGTGAAGAAGACGTCGATAGTAATATATTTCGATAAATTTTGTTTTGTGATAAAATATTTTGTAAATGTTATTTCTATGAATGAATAAATTTATAAGTCTCTGTGTTCTTCTCCCATACTTCTCTATTGCTCGTCATCACAGCAGTTACCTGATTTCTAGCCGTATCATCCTTCACACAGTCCAAAAGCTTATTGGAAGTAGTTTATGGTTTTGAACAGGTTTCATATTATGAGTTTGTGACGATTTGGAGAGGCTCGTGGTTAATTTACGGCAATGAAGTTCAATCGTTCTGCTTGATCTTTGCCACAAGCTAAAAAGAGCATTATGGTTATCATACGTTAACTTTAATAATTATAATTCAATTAAACACTCTGTTATTATCATAATTTATACTCAGCGTTGGTGGTCGCAAGACGATTACTTGTGTGATTTAATTACTTTTGATCTCAGTATAATGTGAGCTTGGCTAGTGGGCAGAGGGGCCAAAATATATTGACTACAACTAATTACTTGTAATTGTGCTTTACGCAGTAACTCGTCTCCTATACCTTTCTGCCAATAATAGTGCTCGAGACCGCAAATCGCAATCATGGCTGCCAGTATCAGCTGAGACTAACCATCGTCACAGATGCCAGATACACTCTCTCCATAGTATGGTGGACAGAGCCTTTGTTTTCTCGATGTGGAAATCCTCAATGGATGTCCTCTGCCCTGGGAAGAGCGGAGAGGGTTTGTCAATCTCGTACTGACTGAATTCACACCGATGTTCCCTCGCACTTTTGCGTCAGGGGACATCGGGATCTAATGCGACTTCCGCTGCCTCGGACTAGTGATTTTATCATCCGCTTGACCTAGGGGCCTCATCCAGGGGGATTGTGGTGGTGGGACGAAGCTTACTGCAACATGTTTATAGAAACCCCAGAAACGTAGCCAATCAGCTTCGCTTCTGCCAAAATAACTGGCAATCCGTTCTTACAGCGATAATCCCGCGATAAGCCCATACATCGTGGGATGTGGCACCCAATCACCCAAGCTCATAATCTTCGTAATATAAAACAATTCTTTATAATAATAACAAGCCAGTGTTTGTAATATAGCCAGTATTACTCGGTATGTAATACAACGCTGGTGGTACAGGTCGTGCTAGACGCTATTGGGTCAAGGCGCGCGTATAATTCTGAGCTAAAGCGGTGTATGATTGTTTTAAATGAGTTTTGCCATAACGGATAACATAATTGATTGCGTGTTTTGCTTTTAAGTTCGGCTATAAATAGGAACTCTTGGAGCAAGTTTTTTGTAAGGTTTCATAATCATTTTTACAGTTGCCTAAAACAATGTGCAATAGGTACAGACGCCAGCACATCTAGTCACTACAATCTGTCGGATTTCTTTGATAGATTTTAAAATTTATCGCCAGTAGGTTCCTTGTTAACTTGGTATGTAATGGGTGTTTTTATCCACAGACCAACCTAAGCAAGCACGATTGACCAGAGCGACTGTTTGACTATTTAGCTTCACGATCAACGTTATCGCTATACGATAAAATTTTACTTTAGTTGGGTATAGCTACCCTACTAGCAGCAGTTTTAACGTACCTTCACAAACAAATTAAATGTTTTTTTTCTCAAAAAAATATTTGTATTTGTAAAGGGAGCATTAGGAAGAAATACCTATAGCAAAACGAGTTTTTCTACCTGGAATGATTTATGTTCCACAGGCATGGGCTGAAGAGGTCTATCATGAAATCTAGGTCAACTTCCTTGAATGAAGACTTTTGTCATTCAAAACTTTTGTGTGTTGATAGTTTAAGCACGAACTGATATATCTGTTGCTCTATGTATGTAGGTCACGAAATATGTACATCAAGGAAAGTAGCCCGTGAGAGCCCCATCAATATTTCAGTCTATCGCAGATAGATAGTAAAATGCGCCGCTCTTAGGTTCTCCTACTTCTGCATCCAGTTTTGTTATAACCAGCTGCTTTCTTAATTTCCAGCTATTTTTTTCACTTATTAAATGAAAAAAAAATCGCCCAAGTGAGAGTTGGACTCGCGCAGGAAGTGTTTTGTAATTGTACCATAGTACAAGATTAAATCGGAGCCCCTTTATTTTTTTTATTATTTGTTGTTTTAGCGGCAACAGAAGTACACACGGCTACACATCAAGCTACACATTTCCAGTATAAGCTGGTCTCGCATTGTATAGGATTTCCGTACAGTGCGAGATCAGCGTAAACTGGAAATGTATAGCTTGATGTGTAGCCGTGTGTACATATTTTGTGAAAACTTAACAACTGTCTACCTACTAAGGATTATGAGATAAAGCCAGGTGACAGACCCCCAGAAATACTGGGGAGGTCTTTAGCTCTTTAATAATAATAATAATAATAATAATATTCCACAACTATCACACAACGCCATCTAGTCCCAAGCTAAGCAGAGCTTGTGTTATGGGCACTAGACAACTGATAAACATACTTATATATTTCTAAATACATACATATTATAGATAAATTACACCCAGACACAGAACAAATGATCGTGCTCATCACACAAACATTTGTCCTGGGTGGGAATCGAACCCACGACCTCCGGCATAGCAGTTAGGGTCACTAACCACTAGACCAACAGGCCAGTTAGTAATAGGGTTCGGTTTTGCATTGTTTCAGTTTCTTTAATCGTTAATAGGGTTCGGGTAAGCGAGGGATTAGCCCACTATACCCTAGCCCACTGGTGGGGCTGCCACCTTAGAGCCTGTGAGCGTGCTCAGTTTTGTTTCGGGTTTCCTCCCTGGTGAGTAGATTCTGTTTTGAGGCGCAGAATATTCGCCTTTCGCCCTGCACCCTCAGCTCATCTGCAACTCGAGTTGGCGGCCGCGCGGCGGCGCGGTTGCATCAGTTCCCAGGAGGGACGGCGGGGACGTGGGTGACTCGGACTGGCCAGGGTTCTGCTTTATCTCGGTGTTCCGCCACTAACACAGCAGATGGTTTCTTGGCATTTTGTAGGTAATGCTGCTCTCACATGTAGCGATTCCCACCAAGACCAAACCCTGACTTCCCCCCCAGGCAAGCCCTAGACTGGAATCCCCAAGGAAAGCGTAAGCGTGGCCGCCCAAAGCAAACCTGGCGGCGGACGATCATCGCAGAGGCGAAGAATATAGGGAAGACTTGGAGCGAATTGAAACGCGAAGCTCAAGACCGAACGGGATGGCGGCGCATTGTGGAAGCCCTCTGCCCCATCTAGGGGTCACAGGAATATAAGTCAAGTAAGTCAATAGGGTTCCGCCCGTTGGTTACTCTTCGGGTACATCCCCTTAAATACTGTTTACTATTTGTTGATGATGGACCACTCAACTCATAACATAGATATAGTCCTCCTGACCGTTTTCGGTCACGGCAGCCAATCTTAACGGAGATGAATCACCATCGGTGCAACAGCAGGTATTATTATAGTGTACAAGACAGTGTTGCGCAGGCACAGTGCACTCTCTGTTCCTTTACTCTCATAGTCCGATGGGACGGCAATCCGACACGGCCAGAGAGAGATCAGGGGCAGGATCGACCGCTAAATGCTTTCCGAGGCACGTGGGTATCATATCGCCAACTTCCAAACTCCGGGCTACTACTGCGAATTTTCATAGGAAAATTCCAATAGCACTTTTTGCTCGTACCCACCACGCTCAGCGAGACTAACGGGGCAGTTAACATAACTTAGCACCAAACTGACTTTCTAGTTTCTACAAAGTTAGTCAAATATTGTCTCCTTTTGAATATTCATAATTTATTCAAGTCTAGTTTGACCGTATGTTTGTCTACTGTTAACATCGCGTCAAACATGTTTATTTTCAACATTTTACGGTTTTCGCAGAACCATGAGTAAGTAACACGTGAGTCGGTTATTGAGTAATGGTTTTACATGTTGTGTTTTACAACTAATTACTTAGAGGTCGCATATTCATTATTTTTTGGAAGCAAGGTGTATTAGACCTTGACCAGTTCTTCAGAACATATTATGTATGTATGTGTGTAACTTTCATCGAAATCATTACATCCGTTTTCGATAAGGTGGTTACAAATATTGGTCATTTAACAGTTTAAGATAGGATAAAATGTTATTGTGTTAAAGCTACAATAATAGCGATCCAAGGGTATTTAAAACAACACTTGTCTATAGTACCTACTTTTAAATGGTTATTTCATTACAAAAATGATGCAATTACCAATGATATCATGGTAATGATGTGCCGAAGTCTACAATATAAATAAAGTAATTACGTTCATAATAATCGTTGCCTTACCCACGAGTATAGGGAAGCGAGAGGTAATGTGTTTGACCGTGACGCAGGCTGTTAAGGTTACTGTATCCGTTTACTATACTTTTTGTGGAATATAAAAAAGAAAAGTCTAAACAATCCTTTTGTTACTAGTACGGTTAGCATCAGAAGTATATTAACATTACTCAAAGTTTCGAAGCTGTTTTTTTAATAAAAACTTGTTAGATATTACTCATTACTACATGTTAATGGAGTGTAAGGACTATTTTAACGAATAATCTTCTGAAACATTAAAAATAATAGCTAGAGTCCTGTACATAAAATAATTAAAATTCCAAAATGTTCAGCTACTGCTGATGCTGACCGTACCTTCGTCTGATTTTTTTTTAAATTTTAGTTATCTGGCTTCAAAATGGAGCTCTTTACTGGGGGAGGTTACCATGATGTCTAAAAGATATGGTTTTATAGCACTGCAGTGTAAGAAAGAGACTTGTGTTTAGTGCGTCTTGGCACTTCTGGCATCACTTGAACGACCTTACCAGCATGCTGTTGGTAACCATTAATTGTGATTTTGTCTGTGAAAGTTTTAGGCTTCAAAGTCTGACAACCAGTTTCACCATGTAAAATACTGGTATTCAGCTGCATTCGGTAAGACTGGATGCCGACCCCAACATAGTTGGGAAAATGCTAGGCAGATGATGATTTAATGTCGCCCTGACGCCTGATTCTATAACTTATGTATACTAATTACCAATTTCACATAATAAACCATGCAACACAATTATCACTATTCTGATCCTGACAGACATTTCCGGCGCCACAGTACGAAGACCTATATTTTGGAAAAGCACTTAACATACTTCGATTTTGTTATCATTTCGAGACCTAGTTTTCAACTAGAAATGCCAGTTTCTACTTAAACAGAGTTCGTTGCATATCTTATCAGTTACTCTACTCGTAAAACACTCAAATGTCCTTTAACTAGCTAAACGGAATCCTCGAAAAATCGTTAACCTGGTTCCAAGTGTAGGGTCTAAAAGGCACTTTGATCCTTTCGTTTTGCGGTCTCTAAAGTTGTAAATCACATAAAGTGTTAAGAGTTTATGCTGTAAAATACACATAATGGATAACAGACTATATTTTTTATCGTGGAGTTGTTACGGAAGTGGTAATGAAACTGTATTGATTGATATAAAAATCTACAATTCCTTGTGCATTTTTTGCATTTTTGTGGTAATGCAGTTTAAATAATCAGCAATGTCAACGTAAACTTCGGTTTTTTTTTTTTTTTTTATAAACGTTGCCCCACACTAGGAATTTCTCCTGTATCGTGGGTGCGTTTACAAACATTTAAACTCACATACTCAAATACCCAGACCCGGAACAACCATCTGTAGGCCATACAAATATTTGTTCCGTGCGGGGATCGAACCCGCGACACGCAACGCAGCAGTCCAATCGCTCAGCCACTGCGCCAACCGTGTCGTCTGAAACTGGATCAACAGAACTTCAAAAGTGAAAAGCCACAAAACCTAGTACAAAATAAAAACACCGTTTTTAATCCCATCTTCTTCTCCTCAAATCGATGGGTCTGACTTTGTCCGATCGTACGTAGCAACCTGGACTTCTCGGTCGTTTGCTTCATTTAAGTCCTGGAGGATGCGATAATTTGTGCACGACGGGCAAGAGAGGAGGTGTGGCATATTCTGTGTTGGGACTCCACACTCGCATTGAGCAAACCCATTACCTAAGCAATGAATTAGGCTTTTATTTCAAAATCCTCCGGATTATTATAATTCTTTTCGAATCGATAACTCCGACCAGTACGAAGCAACCTGCCTCCTGATTCAAGTCCTGGAAGTGGAAGGGATCACTGTCTTGTGCACGACAGGCGGAGATAAGGTTCTAATTAAAAATGTGTTTAATACTCGTTTCCATCTTGACATCCTCATTATTCGTAGACTAAGGTATCAATATCACCACTATAATCGTCATTAGCTTCCCGATCTCAACAAATAACAGAGTGCAACGCACAATACCATAGATCATTGAACATTCTCAGTTTCCATAATGTGGCCCAAGTCTTACAACACTTAACTTTACCTACTACCGTTTACTACACCTACGCGTACGAAAGAAGCCACTCCAGTGTTAGTTTCATTAACTAAGCGACACCTATTCAAACGCCTAAGTAAAAACACACTATTGTATTTAGAACTGTCAAGTCTGTGCCGAGGGTTTAATATCTAACTTCCGCTCCTACCGTCTACTAGCCGTAGGAAGTAAGCGGGGGACTCGTGACACTAAAGATATTTACTAATCGCTTCCTCTTTATCGGTAGTGCACTTAAACGATACATTAAGCACTTGAGGACCTCTGTCAAGTTCCATTGTGGTTGGTGCCGACAGACATTTGGGTTATGAGGACATTGGTGTCAATGCAACCTCTTGGAATGATGGTTAAATGCTTTGTTTTGATATGACGTAGTTAACGTCTCATTAAAGTGACCGGGAGTAACTCGATAGCCATGACATAAAACTGTCAAAAGTGGAGAGATTTGGAAGAGACCTACACTCAGGATTGGGTAGCCAGAGGTTGAAGAAGAAGTGAACGTCTTTTGAAAGATGAGAGACTCCGAAACTGGGTTTGTCGAAGCGAGTAAAACTTGCTCAGACAGAGATTTATAGATTACTCCTGGAACACTGCATAGCGTGTCCTATGTGCGTTGTCTGCTCGTTACAAAACATATTGAACGCAACTGAAGTTAGAATATTCGTAAAAGAAAAAGGCGCATTGAATGACGAACAACTGCTTTCTTCAGGTTGCGATTTCAGCAAAAGTCGAAAAGGAAAAAAACAGCAATTGCAGCTACGTTCCTTTTTCCAGCAGCTGAAATAATATCTCTTGGTAAGGCACTCAAATGCTCGTGTAAACCCCTTCTGTACCCTCCCGGATCAGCACCGAAATAAACCTAATACAACAATAGAGATCGTTATCTAACAAGAACTAACCTATTTAATTCTAATACACAGTTCTCTTTTTGCAAAAGAAGGCAAAAAATTGGACAACCCACGGATTGTAATTATAGCACCAAACGGATACAGATGTCTTATGTAAATGATAATATGCAGCGCCTAGAAGGCCTTGTGAAGCCTAATAGGCAAAAAACACCAAGAATAAAACCTTTTTAGAACCGATCCAATACCATCTGGTTCGTCGAATTCGCAATAAAAGGCGATCTGACCACTCCTAGCCTAATCTAGTGTCATAGAGAGCATAATTCTATTTCATCTGTCAAGGCAGGCTGGTCACAAATCTTAGGATTACCAACGGCAGCGGCGCCGGCGCCTGTTTGTTCGTCTAATACAACATTTTATAGTTTACGACCACGGTTTCACCACATTCAATTTGTCTAGAATTAAGTACAAATGATTAAGTATTCGTTTACTGGTTAACTTTCGTAATTCTTATCTCTATATGGATGGTAATAGGATATTAGACTCATAATTCGTTATAGTTTATGTGTTTGCATTAATTCAGTTTATTACCGTTTTCTCAGTTTACAACAAATTAAATGCATTTGATTAAGGAAAGAGATGGATGGATTGTGTGAGGAACGATATGAAAGAGAAAGGAATAAATGATACCGTGAAGGGGACAATGAAAGATGACAACGTGTTGAGCCGACCCTAAGTAGAAGTGGACAAGAACAGGTAGATAAATGATTTGTAAAGAATCTTTCTTTACAAATCATTTACAATACGTCACGTGCAATACGTCATTACGAAAGTTACAACGTCGAATCACACGTCGCCGAATGTTTGCGACAACGAATACTGTGAGTACACACGGCTACACATCAAGCTATACAAAACCAGTTAATCTTGGCCTCACTTTACTAGATCTTTTCGCACAATGAACGATCAGATTATACTGGGTTTGTATAGCTTGATGTGTAGCCGTGTGTACACGAAAGCACGCAGCGACGAATCACGTTACAACGAATGCACGTTACAACGAAAGTCATCACACCGAATCACGTGACCCCGAAATAACGTGACAACGAACGTATCACCTACAGCAAAACAGTAAAACAAAATCAAATATTTTTAACTACCTGCCTTTTTTACATTGACGCATTGTTTATATTTAAGGTGTACTTATAAGCTATACTTTCCCGGCAATATGTGGTTGTACTATTGGTAAGTATTGGACTTGAAAATGTTGCCGGCTACACGTGAAAATGCTTGGCCATACCAAACGTGTGGGTATGGCCGGGCCATTAGTGCAATATGCAATTAACCGATGCATAATTAAAGTAGTAAAAAATATTTGATTTTCTTTTACTGTTTTACTGTCGGTGATACGTTCGTTGTCACGTTATTTCGGGGTCACGTGATTCGTTGTGATGATTTTCGTTGTAACGTGCATTCGTTGTTCCGTGATTCGAAGTCTCGTGCATTCGTTGTAACGTGATTCGTCGCTGCGTGCTTTCGTGTACTCAGAGTATTCGTTGTCGCAAACATTCGGCGCCGTGTGATTCGACGTTGTAACTTTCGTAATGACGTATTGCACTCGTAAAGAAAAGGTGATTAGTGCCAGTTTTGTTGAATGGTTAGCTTATTTACTTAAAAGTTAAAATGATTGAATTAGTTCTGAATTGTTAACCAACCAAGAGTCGTATAACAAATACTCATGGCCATCTCAGGCAGTTACCTACACATGAGCTGGTAGATAAATTATTGACTGAGTAAACGTCTACAAAGGATTACTTGTCTTGTCATTGGTGTAGTAAAATACAACCGTTTACTTTACCTCATTACCCATACCTGCACATTTAAAGACTTTAAGATTTATTTATTTTTCAACTTACAACTAATATTACAGGTCTTAACCTAATTCGTTAGTGTACCTTCCAATAAATTATTTGAGAAAATTCTACATTTTTAACCGACTTCAAAAAAAGGAGGAGGTTATCAATTCGACTGTATTTTTTTTTTTATGTTTGTTAGCTCATAACTTGCGACTGGGTGAACTGATTTTCGTGATTCTTTTTTCATTTGAAAGCTGGTGCTTCCCGTGTGGTCCCATTGTCACCATTTCAATATCTGATGATGGAATCTTGTAGAAATCGGGGGAACTCTGCAATAAATAACAGCAGATTAACCGCGATTGTTGCTATAGCATATCTAAGCATTGTTTACGCCATCACACAACATAATATGCAAGAGATCTGGATAGTGGGCAGAGCCAGCTCACGAAACTGAAGACCGACGATGGCAGGATCGTGTCCGCCAAACCGGAGCTTCTGAGAGAGATCGAGAGTTTTTATGGGCAGCTATACACGTCAACTAGTCAACCCGTCGAAAATCTAGCGAAAGACCCCAGAGCTAGACTGACCCGACACTATACCGAAGACATCCCGGACGTCAGCCTGTACGAGATTAGGATGGCTCTGAAACAGCTTAAAAACAACAAGGCGCCGGGTGATGACGGAATTACGGCCGAACTTCTGAAGGCGGGTGGCAAACCGGTCCTTAAGGCCCTACAGAAGCTGTTTGATTCCGTCATACTCGAGGGGAAAACGCCACAGGCTTGGTGCAGGGGTGTGGTGGTGCTCTTCTTCAAAAAGGGTGACAATGCCCGGTTGAAGAACTATAGGCCCATCTCACTTCTAAGCCATGTCTACAAGTTGTTTTCAAGAGTCATCACGAATCGCCTCGCACGCAGGTTTGACGATTTCCAGCCTTCCGAACAAGCCGGATTCCGAAAAGGCTTCAGTACCGTAGACCACATACATACGCTGCGGCAGGTTATACAGAAGACCGAAGAGTATAACCTGCCTCTCTGTTTAGCGTTTGTGGACTACGAGAAAGCCTTCGATTCGATCGAGACTTGGGCTGTGCTGCAGTCTCTCCAACGGTGCCAAATCGACTACCGGTACATCGAGGTGTTGAAGTGTTTGTACAAAAACGCCACCATGTCAGTCCGACTTCAGGACCAGACCTCGGAACCTATCCTTCTGCAGCGCGGTGTGAGACAGGGAGACGTCATATCTCCGAAACTGTTTACCGCTGCATTGGAGGATATCTTCAAGGTTCTGGATTGGAGAGAACTAGGCATCAACGTCAACGGCGAGTACATCACTCACCTTCGGTTTGCCGACGATATAGTGGTCATGGCTGAGACCATGGAAGACCTCAGTGCAATGCTCGATGACCTCAGTAGAGCTTCCGAAAGAGTGGGTCTTAAAATGAACATGGACAAAACCAAGGTTATGTTGAATGTTCATGTAACACCCACTCCTATCAAGATCGGAGACTCTACGCTCGAAGTTGTGGACGATTATGTCTACCTGGGACAAACGGTCCAGTTGGGTAGATCTAACTTCGAGAAAGAGGTCAATCGTCGAATCCGACTCGGCTGGGCAGCGTTCGGGAAGTTGCGCGGTATCTTCTCGTCCAACTTACCCCAGTGTCTCAAGACGAAAGTCTATGACCAGTGTGTGTTGCCAGTGATTACATACGGGACCGAAACGTGGTCGCTCACAATGGGCCTCATCAGAAAGCTCAAAGTCACCCAAAGGGCAATGGAGAGGGCTATGCTCGGAGTTTCCTTGCGTGATCGAATCAGAAATGAGGACATCCGCATGAGAACCAAGGTTACCGACGTAGCCCGAAGAATCGCCAGACTTAAAAAGTTCTGGAATAGCGACCGCGAACCGGAAGACGTTGCGTTGGAAGGCCACCCACTAGGTGGACCGATGACCTGGTCAAGGTTGCAGGAACCCGCTGCGCGCTGGATGAGAGACGCACGGGACCGGTCAATGTGGCGACGCCTGGGGGAGGCCTATGTCCAGCAGTGGACGTCTTTTGGCTGAAATGATGATGATGAATAACAACATAATATCACGCCTGTACTCACTACAAAGGTTATAAAAACTATTTTGTGAAGATCTGATGAAGAACTTCGGAGATAGGCAACGGAACTCGGATAAATGATAGCAAATGGACTGGGATTGCTGAAATCTCATATTGTCTGTCTATTATTGTTTACACCAGTTCATAACATAACATCACGCCGGTACGTTGTGAAGGGGTAAGCACATGTGAACCACTAAAAAGTGAAAAATAAAAACTTTTTTACAAAAAATAAAACCGACTTCGACAAAAATAAAACACAAAAAAGTTAAAAATAAACTTAAGAAGAAAAATCAGCTTCTGAAGTCGGTGGCAAAAACATGAAATCAAACAAACAAAAGTCACCGACTTCAGAAGCTGATTTTACTTCTTAAGTTTATTTTTCACTTTTTTGTGTTTTATTTTTGTCGAAGTCGGTTTTATTTTTTGTAAAAAAGTTTTTAGGTGGTTTATTAGTCTTGTAGTAGTTACTGTAGGGCATGAGGTAATGAGGTGTTGTGTTAAATTCCCAGGTCGTGCAAGGTGTTTTAGGGCCTTTCCATCAGGTTTTATGGCCGATTCATGGGATCAAATAAAATAAACTGTCTTCAGGATTGAAAGCGTGATGTGTAAAGTTTCCGTACTCGAACTAAAACTCAAATGGAATATTACCCCGTATACGTGAGTATGCATCCAAATACATTCATAATAATATGGATTCGTCTGCCATGTGATTAGAATTCATTAGGCTCTTATTTATAATCTGTGCGTACAATATAAAAGATTTGGAAACAATCAAACATCGACTTAACGTGTGCGAGCACAGATTTTTAGAGTTCCGTATGTTAATTGTCCATTTATTAACTTTTATTTTAATTTTCACGTGCCCTGTAATTTTTCTATTTTTGATACTTGCACATATTTTATTATAATAATTATAGAGATCTGTAAATTGTAGTTTGTAAATAAAGATTAAAACTTTAGTTTCTCTTAAAAGCATTTGGTATTGCTATGGGCTAGTGGATGGATTTTGTTGTCATCATCATAACATCACGCCTGTAATCCCCGAAGGGTTATGCAGAGGTGTACCTAATAGTACATCCACATTTCGCCAGTTATGTTTTTTTTTTAAGTCCCATGTAATAGGGGGCGAGCCTATTGCCATCAACCGGGCACAAATCCAGACTCCGTGGCTGTTATTGATAAATTCCTTATGGAAAAAGCCAATAACACTTTGCCCGACCCGGGAATCGAACCCAGGACCTCATGCTCAGCAGTCGCGCTTGCGACCACTAGACCAACGAGGCAGTCCAAGGATTTTGTTGTATTTTATTTATAAAAATATGTATCAGATGTCTCTTCTTCGTTTTGAGAAGTTTACATTGTGCAGGAAAGCAACATAGGTACCTACTGTCTTATTTATCCTATAAAGTCAAGTCATCCAACTGGGTGTTCCTATGGGCTACATTGTGGGGCCCTTCAATCTGTCAGATATCTTCTATTTATATTACCTAAACAGAAGAATGCGATATCTGTTCGGTTTACAACAGTTTGTAAAGTTTATCGTGAACCTACTCCACCTACTAAACTGCTCTAAAGATACTTAATTCTCTAAGCTGACATTTACAACTTGCGCTTAAGAGCAAACGCCTTTACGTTCTTTGTTATGTTTACAACACTGTGTAAATTCTCTAAGTTTATATTTCAATTTTATTTATTCGCCATAAATTATTCAATAAGTTTAGTAGAGCTCCACAATAAAATTTGAATTGTCATGTTTCTGTCACGGAACCTTTGCGCAGCGGGCGGTTCGTGCTTCACCGAGTTTTATGGATAATTTTAATCTATAGCAGTTGCGTAGTTATTCTGCCAACGCTAAAATAAAGAACGTTTACAGAATAGGTACTAAATGTTATGTACAGAATATTTAAGTAATGAAGCAATGTAGCGAGTAAATCTGCTACGCACACAGCGTAATCTCATCTACATTATAGTCAAATAAGAACCTTATTTCTGGAAAAGTACAGATCAAAATTGCATCTTGTTTTAGACCCATGCAAGTACATTCACAAACAGAATCCATTCATGACCCATTGTTTTATTCCGTTAGCAATAAATATGTAAACTGAATAAATATATCCCTCATGAAAGTTAATATATACGATAAATTAATATTACATGATGGATTATAAATAACTTTCCGTATTCCGTATAAGTACACCTACGTAAGTTTAAGTTTTAAGCCTAGTACCTACCTATTTCTTATTATTTTCGACGATGTATAGAGGAATTGGACATCAACAATTAGAGGTGTTCAAAGGTATCTCTGATTCCTTGGAACACCATGGTTGCTCCATATTACTGCAGATAATATTACAAACATGTCTTGTATGTTCTGCTAACGCAGTCTGTCTTCAGCTAGAAATAGGCTGAGTTGATTCAATATACCCATGGGTAGAATCTAGATGCTCCAATCCAAAATATTCTGTTTAATCAAGCTTGTATTATATACTGGTTCGTTGTGGTCTAGTGGTCGCAAGTACGACTGCTGAGCATGCGGTCCTGGGTTCGATTCCCTCGGGCAAACCGATATTGAATTTTCCATCAGGTATTTCTTAGTGGCAGGCAGCCACGTAGTCTGGATTTGTGCCTATATAGTTTTTGGCCTACTACATAAGACTCAAGAACCATAACTGGCGAAATGTGACCCTACAGAGGTTACAGGTGCGATGTTATGGGTCAAAAAACTCATTATTCAATCTAGTATTATACAATTTTTTTCAAATTCAATTAGAAAAACTTCTAGATTCGTCTCAGGTTTCGTAATCATAAATTCGCGAGAATCCTGTCAATCCTAAGCATTGCTCAAGTCAGGTTAAAGATGAATGTGTCCCTACATATTTAATAGTGACATATTGCTCCACTGCTGATGCCGTGGGAAAAGCTACTGTTTCCCAATGGGTTCACAGAATGTGTTGTGGGGTCGTATAATGACGTTTCTTGGAACAATCACTGTCTGTCACGATAGATAGAGACGTATGCGCAACGTGGAGGGGCCTGTTACGTATCTGCCGTTGCTGTTATTAAACACAGAATTAACAGGAGGGAATTCAGGAGTTTTGACTCCAACAACGACGATATTCGTATTTTTGGGACAAGCCCGCCACACTATTTCCAAACCACTGTAGCTCCTGAAACCCAGAATCATCAAGAGTCATCACCAGAAAAGCGCCAAAACAATTAAGCTCGCTCAAAGAAATTAATCAGAAAATAATAGCGAAGCAGAAAAAACATAATTTCCACTCGTATTTGTTAAACTAGTTTATGGCCACGGCTTCGCCACGTGGTGTTCGGTAATTGTTACACAGGATTGTACTACCGGGATAAAAAGAATCCTATGGGTTAAATCCAGGTTATAAACTATCCGTGTGCCAGAGGAAAATCTGCATCTTCTCAAACTTTTGCATTCTTTATAATATAGAGATGAGATTGACGCTTCTTCTTCATTGAATACGAGGTCATGATGTATGCCCAGACGTCTTTGAAGTATGTACATAAATACTAAGCGGATGAGATGTTGGAAACTCATTAGATGCTCTTTCAATGGCTTATTTAGGTAGTACAAGAGTGTAACTTCATATTCTTTATCGTTGGCTTATGCATAATAAGTATACCTAAACATAATTTATACTTTAAAATTACTTCGTCAGGCCTTCTAATTATGCATCTGTATCAACAACCTCCCGAAGACCACACAGCGCACGGAAAATTGTCGTATCTCAATTAAATATTTCTGCGTAAGCCTCGAAGGCCCTAGTATTAAAATCGAAAGCTTCAATTACAAAATGATCATATACAATTCCTCATTTCACATAATCTACCTACAAGCTCAACTTGACTTATTGTGAAAGGTTATCAGTAGGAAGTTCCTGTTCTGTATTAATTAGTATGATTCATTGTTTGTATCGAAAAGCACTAATTAAGTATTCAGAGTATAATTAAATTGCAGTTCGTTCAAGGTTTTCGTAAGTCGCCCACTATTTATACGCACAGTTCAACTTACCAAATACACGTAAGTTCAATTGGGATAAGCCCGCCACACTATTCCCAAACCACTGTAACTCCTGTTAGCCAGAATCAACAGTGGCGACCACAAGAAAAGCGCCGAGACAATGAAGCTCGACGAAGTCCCAGAGAAGCGATTTAACTGTCTTGGATCCCGCAACGAAATTAATCAGAAAAGAATAGCGGAGGAGTAGGAAAAAACATAATTTCCACTTCCCTCCATATCAGCAGGAGACAGAACAGAACAAGGCCATCAATAGGCACACAGGGACGTATACAACTGGGATAAGCCCAGTTGCCTAGCACCACGGATATTATTGTCATTATTAATTAATATTACTGGGTCCTAAGTTGTGAGCTGTTATATTTGATTCCAATAATAGGTAGGTATGACAAAAATGCTTGAACGCACGGAAATTTGTTCTAGTTTCTACAAGGTCCGTATAGTAAATAACTCCGGATGAAACCTGTACACTATTTAACATAATTTATTACGTTCATTCTGCCAAAGACTACACTCCCATAAAATGTGATGTGCAGTTTGTTCAAACTCGCAGTCAGATGTAGAACATTGACAATACACGTAAGTATATAATATGTCACATTCAAAATCTTAATCAGTCAAAACTACTAAGTTTTTTTTTTGGACTGTAGCAAATCATCAAATGACTCTTCCCGCTCTGGGCAGAGCGCGGAGCGGTAGGGAGTGTCAGACTTCTACTGAATAAAAACCACCCATGTCCCTTCTTAGCCCTTTGTGCCGAGGCCGCGGTATCTCTTTCGAACAACCCGCAGCCCCGACGGGAACTACTACTCGTAAGAACTTAAAAATTGCTTAAATTGTTCACATATCCGAAAATCATAAATACATTCTAACCTCTTTTTATTTAAGACTAAAGCAGACTGGCTGTAGTCGCCATAAAAGTTTTTTTTTTTGTTTTTATTGTTCG
The DNA here is from genome assembly GCA_949775195.1 of Diarsia dahlii. NCBI lineage: Eukaryota > Metazoa > Arthropoda > Insecta > Lepidoptera > Noctuidae > Diarsia > Diarsia dahlii. Next base: position 10,217,602 of record OX459212.1, read on the forward strand.
TCGGTCTATACGACATTTTTGTTATTATATTCCATCAAATGTGGATAGTATAGCTCCCGACACGTAACTTGGCAAGGTTTCGAAATTCGAATTCAAAGTTCGCGCATCGTACACTTTGTGCCACAAAAAGTGGTCACTTTTATTGCTTGTCATTATTCTATGGTTATTGATATAATTTATTTTTGTTAATGAAGTTAAAGAAAAGTGAAGACTTTGTGACATGTATTAGGTGTTATAAATAAAAATAAATGCATTTAAAAGTAAAACAAAATTTAAAACAACAAAAACTAAATTTAGAACAATAACAAAAACAACAAAAACTAAATTTAAAACAACAACACTCGTAACAAAAACTAAATTTAAAAGAACTAACAAAAACTAAATTTAAAACACAACGACAACTCAAATTCGTAACAAAACGAAATAACAAAAACAACACAACTTTCGTGCACCGCAAGTGTAATAGGGAGCGAACGGAACGTATGCATTTGAATGCACCAATCGCACGCGCGGATGACGCTACCTCATACCCCACGCCCCGCGCCACCGCCAAAGAGACCTTTTTTTTTTTTTTGGTGGGTGGAAAATCATCGAATAACGCCCCCCCCCGCTCTTGGGCAGAGCGAAGGGGAGTGTCAGACTTCTACTGACTAAAAACCAAACCCATGTTCCTTCTTCTTCGCCCTTGTGTCGGAGCCGCGGTAACCTTTCGATATCCACAGCCCCGACGGGCGTCGGCCCTTGCGGGCCCCTCCTTGCTGACATCTCTTTGAGGCCTAAAAATTACTTCTGCGCAACTAACGACTCTTGCCAAGTTACGTGTCGGGGACTATATTTAAAGTTACTTACGGATAAAACCTCTTTCCGTCGGTCATAAAATTGGTATAAGCTTAACGATATGAATGGGAGATGTCTGAGAGAGTTTTCAGTGCGCTACATGAGAACCAGATAATGGTAATTCTATTATGCTTCATCGGTCTACAACTGACGATATTATTGCAGTTCAATAGGACTTCAAGTCATAGGTATTACGTATTAGTATTATCAAGGATACAAGGCCTCGTACATTGTAATTTGTAAGTCATCCATTGATTAGGCAGTAACCATAAAATTAACAAGAATAACGAAGATTTTCTTACTCCTTTTAATAGATGAAAATAAATTGTTTTATTAATAGGTACAACATGAACGGATTCAGAAACTAATAAGCGTAAAACCTAAAGGAAATTAAATGGAAACTTGTACGTTTATGTACAGTGGAAACTGGCACGAGTTTCTCGCAATTCAGTGTATGTGGAGATTATTGGCACTTCAACTTGTCAATATGGGAACACGAGCAATAGATTGATTTGTGATTGCAATTCGTATCTAGTTTCTGTTACTTTCTAATCTGAGACTGTCGCGAGGGCAATTGGTTTTATTTCTTTTATGTATATTATATTCTAGTCATCTCAAAGTTCACAAAGTGATTGGTTTTATGGTAACCATATATAAATGTACTGCTTCGCTTTAATCCCAACGCCTCACGATATAATAGAGGTACTCACCCTTGTAACTCCCCTTCGGTTGTGTAAGTATCTCGCAATCCAGTCTCTTATCTCCGGTCCGCAAGGGCACCGGAGTGTTATTCCTCCAGCTTCTCAGGAGTCAATAGGATATCTGTAAATTTTAAGTACCCATGAATCTTTGGGCTAAGTATTACCTATCTGTCTTCGTTGATGAAGCCTTTTATAGCAGTCATCCATTTACCATACCTATGATGAGGTTTGTTCTCATCACTAATGTTTGTGACACGTATGTGCTAATCAGATACTGGATTCTTTCCACGTCTGTTGAAGCACGCATTTCGTGACACTTAAGTGCTTATCAGATACTGGATTCTTTCCACGTCTGTTATTAAGCATGCATCTCAGAACGACTTCGGCCCCAATGCCTCTTCGTCTGAAATGCTTCCCTCTGGCATTACCTATATAAAGGTGATATAGTGTAATTAAACGTCCGTCGACGTTGCGCGTCCGACGGCACACGACTTCGTAGGCGGTGGGGGTGGATTTATAAGGGAGGGCTTGCCCAAGACCCTTCCTATGGCTATAAACCCTAAGCGCTTTATGTCCGGACGAGCAGCTAGCATGTGTTCGCTGTTATGCCCTCAGCCCAACGCTGAAGGCACGACCCACACATTTAAGTTTAGTCTCAAACTATTCGAACAGGTACAAACAAGTACCTCCACACATATTGTAATATCCATTAACTATATTGTTTAGACCAACAGATAAATAATACTTAGCTTTACAGGAGGCCCGCGACACGGATGACAGGAACCCCCATGAACTCCGGGCACTGAATTTACTTCACTTGAAGTTACATTAGTTACTCAGACTGAATATGTCATGGCGACCATTTTAGCGGGAATGGCTGGCGTCGTTTTGGCGTAGCGTCAGGTTGTCAATACTGATTTAGTGTTGCTATTTACATTTTAGTGTTGTGCAATTATATTTACATTTTTTAGGTTTGGAACATCGCGATTTCATCTTTCGCGACACTCCCGACGACGACATAAGTTACATGTGTTCCATCAAGTCTCGCGTCCACTCTCGGATCTTCTCTCGAGCCTTCATGGACGCGTCTCTCACTACTCTCACTTCGGGAGTTTGAGTTATTTCATTTGTATCAGTGCTTTGAGGTATGCTATCATTATTGTGTTCTTCATCAAGAATTGTTGGTTCATCATTTTCTGAGGTAAGTGTTCTCTGAGTTATTTTCTTTTCTATCTCTTCTCTGTTTATGTGGTTTTCTGTTTCAGGTTTGTCAACGGGTTCTGCGGTTTGTGGAGTTGTGGATATTTCTTCGGTAAGAATGGTTGAGTCGAGTTCTTCTAGCAGAGGTAAGTTATCCCATGCTGGTGTAACATCTTCCTTTTCAAACTCAAACATAACCCTTTCTTTTCCAGATATATCTTCTTCAACCTCCAACGGATAAAGATGTGCGATGGAACGAGTGAATTCCGTATCATTCACCTTTACTCGCGCCACTCTGCATTGACCGTCGGCTCCTTTCAACAAAGATATAATTTTTCCAACTTTCCAGTTTTCTCGGTTCTTCGTATCTCCTTTAATCTGGACGATATCTCCTAGTTTTGGAATTTCTAATTTTGTTATCCTTGGTTCTTTAAGAGAGTGTCGGTATCTCTCCCTTAGACTTGGTAGGTACTGGTCGACGAACATTCTCTTAAACTCTTTCAGCATGTTCTGTCCACGTTTCCAACCTTCTACTAGATTCTGTTTTGTTACTGTGCCTTCTTGTGGAAATTCTGCATCTGAAGGTGTTGTCACGATGCATTTATTCAAGGTTAGAAAATCTGATGGTTTGAGAATATCCTCTAGATCAGAACCTACACACGTCAGTGGGCGTGTGTTTAATATTGCTTCTATCTCTTTTATGATTGTACTTAGTTGATTATCTGACAATAAACTTTTCGTCAGAGTTCTCTTGAGACAGTGTTTAACTAGTCCAACAAGTCTCTCATAGAAACCTCCATGCCATGGTGCTAATTGTGGAATGAATTTCCATTCTATGTTATTAGTGATGCAATAGTTGCTTGACAGTATTTCTGCAGTTAATTTAAATTGTAGTGCGTTATCTGAAACTATTCTTGTTGGTATTCCTCTGCAAGATATAAATCTTCGTAGTGCTAATAGACATTCCTCAGCCGTCAGATCCTTAACGACTTCCAAGTGTATAGCACGTACTGCTAGACATGTATAAAGACATATCCATCTTTTTTCTGATTTATTACTTGTCTTTACTTGAAGAGGACCCAAATAATCTATTCCGGTATATGTAAAAGGTGAACTATAGTTCACTCTTTCCTTAGGAAGCGCTGGAGTAGTTGGTAATTTGAATGGACCTCCTCCATGTTTGACACAATTTGTGCATTTTCCCAATATTTTCTTTACTTGGCTTCTTCCTTGGGGAATCCAATACGATAATCTGATCAAGCTTAAGGTGTGGTTGACCCCTACATGATAGTTTTTCTTATGTGTTTCTAGGATCATTGTGTTAGTGAAATCACAATCCTTTGGGATTAGTATTGGATATCTTTTATCGTAAGACCAATCAGCGTTTTGTAATCTTCCTTTACAACGTAAGATACCGTCTATGTCAGTAAATACTCCTAAGTTTCGTTGTAGGTTAGTATCTTTACCTTCTACTTCCTCCGGGAAATGTTCTTTTTGAATCCTTTTTATCTTTTGTGTATGTGATAGTGTATCTTCCTCACAGTGTTCTGTGGAGCTGTTTCGTGATTCTTCATCTGATTGATTTTTCCGTTCCTGCTCCTTTGAGATCTTCTCTCCACTCGTGAGATCCTCCCCAACAGGAAACGAAAAGTCATGTTCCACAGAAGAACATGTGGGAGTTACTGCGACTTCGGTTTCATTAAGCAAAGAAACTTCGGCTCTACAACCTTTCGGCCAAGTTCTGGAGTCTTCCAGTAGAAAACTTGGTCCGGATAGCCATTTCTGCTTGTCTTCCATAAAACTCGTGGGTCTAGTAGCCACGTCTGCTGGATTCAATCCTGTTGGAACATATCTAACTGTTACTGGTGTATTTCCCTTTATTTCTTCTATCCTCCTTGCAACGAATGGTGGTAGTAGTTTGTTGCCGTAATACCAATCAATCACTATTTGACTATCTGTCCATATAGTGCTTTCTGTAAATTCAAAGTCTAGGAACTTGATTACGTACTTCAGTAACCGGCTTCCTATTAGAACACCTAATAGTTCAAGTCTTGGAATTTTTAAATTGTCTTGATCCTTGATGGGTACCACTCGTGACTTTCCTATCACAAAGCTCAGTTCTTTTCCATTGGAAATGTATACAACTGCCGCATAAGCTTTGGTTGATGCATCTGTAAAAACGTGCAGCCTGATATTGTCATCACCAGCTTGTTTGAAGTATTTCCTTGGTAAAACAATGTTTATTGTGTCTTCCAGCTGTTCTCTAATAATTTGCCACTCATTGGTCAATTCTTCTGGTAATGGGGTATCCCATTTGAATTTATGTATCCACAGATTTTGTAGTAAAAGTTTTGCTGGTAACAAATTTGGTGCAGCATATCCGCATGGATCGTAAATTGACGCTATGTTTTTTAGTATTTCTCTCTTGGTAGTGGCTTCTGTAGTCTTTCTTGGTCTTAATCTGATCGTATCTTCTCCTGTGTTCCAATTCAGTCCTAATACTTTAACTTCTACGTCTCTGCAGACATCCGATGAAGCAATGCTTTCTGAGAATCGTTTGGAATTTGAACTCCATTCTCTGAGATTCATTGAAATCTCTTCAAATGTGATCTTACACGACTCATACATCTCTGTTGCTTCTTGTACGGAATCTACTCCTGTGACAAGGTTATCGACGTAGATGTCATTCACAATGCGTTTTAGATTTTCCTCCTTGGAACGCAGTAGATGATGTTTCAAAGTAGCGTTTAGAAGAAATGGACTTGATATTACTCCAAATGGTACGCGACAAAATCGTAAGTGTAGGATGTTATCCTCCGTGGCCGCTCCTTTTATGTCTTTCAACCATAAGAATCGAGTTACGTCTTTGTCCTTTTCGTGTAGTGCTATCTGTAGAAAAGCCTTTTCTACGTCTGCTGTTATTCCTATTTGACGCGACCTAAACCTTAACAACATTCCGGTCAAGTCTTCTAGCATAAGTGGTCCGCAATGTAAGCATTCATTTAAACTTTTGCTATGCTTGGTCTTTGCTGAAGCGTCATAGACTACGCGAGTTGGTTTGCCCGGATGACTAACACCGTGATGTGGTAGGTAGTGTATAGGATGATCTACATCTTCGACTCCCTTTTCATTGTCCGGTACCCTTTCAATTATTTCTTTTGCTAATTGTTCTTTTAATGTAGTATCATACGCTGTTAGTGAATCGAAATTTAATCGTTTGAGTAGATTGACTAGTCTGCCTATGGCTAGGCCGTAATTAGTTTCTAAATTAGGTGTGTAATCTATCCATGGCCAACTAACAGTGTATCTGTTATTTACTAGTTCTATTGTATCATTGAATTGGTTGATTACTTCTTCGTCTCTAGTCAATTTTGGTGAATCACATATTCCAATTTGATTGATGATGATTGATGATTCTAGTTCCATTAGGCATTGAGTGCTAATTAAACCGGCTTCTTTTTAATAGCATTATTTGCATCTAAAATTCTATATCGCCTTCTAAATTACTAAGTCAGTACGTTTAAATTGTAATTACTTATGCCACATTCACTAAGCATCAAAATTTAATTAAAATTGTCATCAAATATTATTTAACAGCCACTAATAGTACGTAGATACTACTGTCGTGTCATCAAAAGGCTTAAATATAGAAGTTCAGAGCATCCAATGACCTAAATATCGAAGTTCAGAGTATCGAATATCCTAAAGATCGATATTTATTTACATGTTGTGCTAAAACTTAAGTTATCGACAGAATCACTAGAACTTTATTTTTATCGGATAACTAGACAATAATTGTGAAAGCAACTTGGAAATAGCGTTGATCACAGTTTCAACCTAACTTAACCTATTTCCCACAGTTTACAATGACGAATCATACAGTCTGCCTGTGACTAGTCAATTAGACAATGGTGAAAACATTTCTGTAACTAGTAGGTAATTTTAACGTAAATACAATAATCTAAAATGAAATAAAAGTTGATATTTTGAACTTGGGTATAACAACTTTAGGTATTTTCGTGCTTGACCTCCTCGGTTTTATTTATGCAATTCCTATAACAAAGTGCTTTGTTATGATGGCCAACTTTGTTACAGTGTACACATTTAATTGACTTTTTACAATCTTTTACTTGATGATTTTTGCTTAGGCAGGCAAAGCAGTGATCCTTTATTTTCTCTTTCCTTTCTTCCACAGTTGTAACAACCTTGCATTGATCATTGAAGTGCGATCCTTGGCAAAAAATGCATTGAAATTTCCTTTTCTTTTTCATGGGCCTGTCTCTTTTACTTCCTTGTTCTTGAGGTCTTCTTTTTGTGGAATTACTATTGTAGTTACTGTTTTTATGGAATGGTTTTTTCTCACTGAACCTTTCTTCTCTTTTATTTCCTGGGCGGGTTTGACTTGAATCGTGGTTTTCCGAATTCTTGTGATTTCTGTTGGTTTTTACGGATTTTCCCTTCTTGTTGTGTGAGCTTGTGTGTAACGTCTGAGTGGTATATTCTTCCAGATTTTCGGAAGTGATCCTATTTGCGTCTTCCCTAGCAGCTATTATGGTTTCCAAATGTTGACGAATTTCTTCTATTGACTCGGTTTTTGCCTTTATCCTTTTCAGTTTGATATTCATTTCCGCTAGAACTCCCTCACCGTTTAGTTGTATTTCACTAAAGGAAGTGACCTCTTCCACATAAGATTGCATTTCGTTTAATGATAGACTACTGTTTAACTCAGTTCCGAACCTTTTCACAGTTACCTCTAGCTTACCTAGCACTATTTCTAACTTTTCCGAATTTTCTTTATTAGCATTATCCTTATAGGTGAGTGCTTCTTCGGTTAGTTTAGAGATAGCATTTGATATAGACTCAAGTCGCCTTATCAGAATTTGTTCCATTTTGAAATTCTGAAAAAGTATTTTATAATTTTATACCTTGTATCCTAAGTTAAAGATTTACATCATGTATATCCTTAAATTTCCCAATTGCGTGGCGTTCGCAATGTAGTAAAATTGAAAAAAAAAAAAAAAAAAATTTGTTTAACACCCTGTATGACCAAAAGTTTATCTAAAACCTTTTGTGAACAAAGAACTCTACTAACACCTGACATATAATAGAATTACATTTTATTAATGCCCTGTATATACAACAGAAAGTTTTAATTGTCAACCTGTACAGGACACAAAAGAATTTTATTGTCAACAGGACAAAAAAAAAAATTTATTGTCACCCAGTATACAACAGAGAAAAAATTATTGTCACCCTATAAACAACAAGTTAAAAGCAAGAAATATTTCACTATCTCTAGAATACAACATTTTCCATAATGAACTCAGCCCCTGAATTGTAATTATGGGTAAGGGAATTTCTCTTATACCTAAGAGGTTTCCGTATTTACTCAGAATATATTCTTATCACCGTTGCTGGTTGACGGGTAAAACTCTCAGTATTAACCCAGAATATATTCATATTACTGTTGCTGTTTGACAGGTAAAACTGGTTTGCTTCATTATTTTAAGTTTCTGATATTGATTTAAAATTTCCATGTCATCCACCCATCCCGTACCGACCCTTCCTTTCAATCTCCTCTGTTAACTACCACACAATTATTTACACCTTTCAGTTATACCATTTCTCCCACAATTCATTCATCGTTTCTTTGGTGTTCATCTCACTCTCCATCCATCAATCATTTATATGGTTGATGTTCTTGTTAATTACTTATTTATAAACATATTAGGTACCTGCCAACATCATTTGTGTATGCATCCACAAATGATATTAGGGTTCACCTGCATCAACTTAGTACTTATAGTTAATTGGTACACTTTAGTAGCCAACATGAAGCAATGCAGTCAATCAGGGATGATGTGTATAACATGACAGTAGTTCACACATAAGTTATAACGTACAATCCAGTTTCACACATGTCAATTTTATACTCATTTCTTTAAAGTAATTGTTAAAATAACTTACAATGAGTGTTGATGTGTTTTTCCTTTCTATAGTATCAGTGATCTTTAAATGAGAATAGATGTCAGGTGTAGATGTCAGTGTCACGCATCTGCCTTCATTTGCCCATCTGTATAGAGGGTATTAGGTATAGATAAACAATTTTATGTGAACTCATACACAACAATGCTGTCTTTATGCAAATTTTAATACACCAGGTGTTCATATCACAACTTTACAAAGTTACTCTTTAGTTAGGTACTTATTTAACTAATACAATACTATACAATGACGTCCGAGCCGAATTTCGCTCGTGCGCCCTTGAGCACATGTAGTTTTATCAAAGTATACTTTAAGTAGTTTCTTCTATTATTTGTTACAGCTTATAAATCGTGAAATAGTTTACCTGATAATCTTCTTAATTATTCCCAAGTTATTTTAAGTTTCCTTTTGTTCACTGATAGAAGTAGTTATAACTTTCTTGAAGTTATTTCGCCCAAACAACTCGTGGGTTTCCTTAATATCGATATCACTTTTTCATAGTTAAACGAATTATGTTTACTATGCACACAATACTTAACGGTTTCTAATAATTTTTATTCCTGTAAAACTTAACGAACAAGGAAAATAAGTAAACTTTAGTTTTAACAAAGTTCAGTATGACACACGAGACACTACCGCCATCGCCATTTTGAATCCATCGAAATTTTCAGTCGAATTTCGCAATTTTATCAAAATTGTTTCGTGTGAGAATGCTTAATATGTTATTCAGTAAATTACTTTTGGAATTTACTTGAACTGTGTATAAGGTTTATAGGTTTTAACTCGCTAAAGATAGGATAATCGTATGTTTATTCGAGTCCGCAGCATATTACTTCTTACTTCCGGTCAAAAAAGTATTAGTCATTCGGCCAAACTTGTTTTATCAAATCCGCGCCAAATTCAAAATCAGAATGTTTAATTGGCTTATAACGTTGCACATCACACGTACACACGCTACATACCCATTCAATTTGCAGTAACTTCGAGAATCTTTCATCTCGGCCTGCTGTTCATCTCAATAAACTTAGATAAATGAACATTTACTCATCATCACCTTGACGTTCTAATTTTGGCGCCTATAGGTGAATTATTATGGACATCCGCTTATTGGACGTTAGTTCCCATCGAATTATATAGAGGTCGCTGCCAACCTGATTTAATACACAAATGTTAATAAGTAAATGAATTTTTATGGACATCCGCTTATGAACATTAGTTACCATCGGATTATATAGATGTCGCTGCCAACCTGATTTAATACACAAATATTATTATGTAGATGAATTTTTTTTTGGACATTCGCTTATGAACGTTAGTTCTAATCGAATTATATAGATGTCGCTGCCAACCTGATTTAACACACAAATATTTCTAATATTTAACAATAAGAGTCTGGGTTGATTTTATGCCTTGGGATGCTTTAAATGTTACCGTTTTGTAATACCTGAGCATCTCCACCATGTCGCGAGGGCAATTGGTTTTATTTCTTTTATGTATATTATATTCTAGTCATCTCAAAGTTCACAAAGTGATTGGTTTTATGGTAACCATATATAAATGTACTGCTTCGCTTTAATCCCAACGCCTCACGATATAATAGAGGTACTCACCCTTGTAACTCCCCTTCGGTTGTGTAAGTATCTCGCAATCCAGTCTCTTATCTCCGGTCCGCAAGGGCACCGGAGTGTTATTCCTCCAGCTTCTCAGGAGTCAATAGGATATCTGTAAATTTTAAGTACCCATGAATCTTTGGGCTAAGTATTACCTATCTGTCTTCGTTGATGAAGCCTTTTATAGCAGTCATCCATTTACCATACCTATGATGAGGTTTGTTCTCATCACTAATGTTTGTGACACGTATGTGCTAATCAGATACTGGATTCTTTCCACGTCTGTTGAAGCACGCATTTCGTGACACTTAAGTGCTTATCAGATACTGGATTCTTTCCACGTCTGTTATTAAGCATGCATCTCAGAACGACTTCGGCCCCAATGCCTCTTCGTCTGAAATGCTTCCCTCTGGCATTACCTATATAAAGGTGATATAGTGTAATTAAACGTCCGTCGACGTTGCGCGTCCGACGGCACACGACTTCGTAGGCGGTGGGGGTGGATTTATAAGGGAGGGCTTGCCCAAGACCCTTCCTATGGCTATAAACCCTAAGCGCTTTATGTCCGGACGAGCAGCTAGCATGTGTTCGCTGTTATGCCCTCAGCCCAACGCTGAAGGCACGACCCACACATTTAAGTTTAGTCTCAAACTATTCGAACAGGTACAAACAAGTACCTCCACACATATTGTAATATCCATTAACTATATTGTTTAGACCAACAGATAAATAATACTTAGCTTTACAGGAGGCCCGCGACACGGATGACAGGAACCCCCATGAACTCCGGGCACTGAATTTACTTCACTTGAAGTTACATTAGTTACTCAGACTGAATATGTCATGGCGACCATTTTAGCGGGAATGGCTGGCGTCGTTTTGGCGTAGCGTCAGGTTGTCAATACTGATTTAGTGTTGCTATTTACATTTTAGTGTTGTGCAATTATATTTACATTTTTTAGGTTTGGAACATCGCGATTTCATCTTTCGCGACAGAGACTTAATGCCATGTATGAATGGTATTTAATTATAATTAATTACATAATCTGCTCACTATAATTCGCGAAGGTAAACTTTCTCATAGACAAAACGTAACAGAAACCATTTTGGCTGAATGGATGGATTAGAGTCTCTTTCAAAGAGTTCCAAATAGTATAAAGTTATATTCATCTCACTCAGATCCAGCCTATCTCTTTGCTGCCAGAGACGTCCCAAGCTGAGGTCCGTACCCCTCAGCCCCCACAGGGGTTGTCCTTAGCTGGAGGTGGTAAATTCAAGGCATCCACAGGGATTTGCCCGTTTAAGCAGAAGCCAGTCTCCTAGACTGAAGTGCGAGATGACAATACAAAATAAAAATTAGATTCACAACTTCACAACGATTTTCTTTTGTTTGGAGTGAATATGACTCACGTGAAAATCTCTAAATAGTACTGCTCTATACAAGATATAATAAAGTGAAACACTTTGGGGCAAAAAATAAACAATTTCGTACTTTTAAAATCACAAGCTTACACAGTACTTATAATTTAGAACACACACATTAGAAACAACATTTCAAAAACCGTTATCTGCCATAAAGTTCAGTTATATGTAGTATTTGTATAAGAATGTTACATCACATACATGCTACAATAAAACGAATCCTACAACCGTAAGGAAAATCAACTATTCCTCACATTTTAACGATTTAGCCTGGCACAAATGGCGTCTGACATTTCATCCAAGATTTCAGGGTTGTTCCATAAGTTAAAGTTGTTCATAATTATGAATTTTGGAGAATATATAATTATTAGAGTTACATAAAATACATTTACGAGGTTTAGGGTAAACTAAAACTAAGTTTATTTCAAACGATAGAAATGCCAACTCCCTGGTGGCTACAATTGCTGCAATGGCGGTTCCTCGGTCCGTAATGGGCCCCATCCGACGCAAGCGCAGCGCACCTATCATTCATATCGTCATACGTGACGACGCTCTCAATGACTTACGTTGCACATCATTACCGCGTACATGGAGACAACTCGCTCGTTTAGATCAGGAAGTGTCCCTTTTTGTGGACACTTATGGGCATTTTAGTTTTATACATATAGAAGAGAAAATAGTAACCACTCTATCTCCTCATTATCCTTGTTAGGTTTGAATTATGTTGCACTTTTTGTGGAAAATAAGTTTAAACTTTAATTAAAGAATATCCATATTTAAAGTACCTACCTACTGCAAATTAACTTCATCTAGCCATTGATTGTCACATGTTTGCATTTCACATTGCTTAAATCCACAAAACATTTTTGCCAGATATTCCACAAAGACAAAGTTTTTCAAAACCCCACGAAACCAAACAAGCAGCTCCAAAAGTTTTTGCAATCATAACTCCTCTACCACGAATCACTCACGAACATCTAAATAACCTATACAGGTTCACTGAACAACAAAAAAAGCCAAAACCGGTAAACATTCGTCCGCATGAATGGAAGCTAGTGCCGCTAAGTTGACCGCGGGCCAGCGCAGGCGCAGCGGCGGAACGCGGCACAATATTGACGCATTCCGCCGGGATGGGACCAGTCTCCTTCTAGGGAAGACGACCTGGACACACTAACTGTACACCGGCCCGGCAAAAACGTACCTCTAATTGCTGACAACTTTGAAACGAGAACTATTCGACGTTTGACGATTTACGCCGCGAATGAGCGATGGAACTTTTTGCGGATGGTAATGGTATTTGATTAAATATTTTAGTGTCTTCTTTAGTAAGGTTATTATAAACCAATAAATCTTCTGCTTGATACTAATGCCAGTGAATTAATTTATATTCGAAAATAAGCAGCTAGAGTTCGTTAGTCAAACAATCACTTTTAAAAAAAACGAGTTTGAAACTCCACTTCCGTTTATAAACCAATAAAAAGATCTCCATTGTAAACAGTTCGTAAGTAATGCCAACTATTAATTACAGCAAAAACTTTGGTACGCTCTATAATTTCTTAAAAATTATTCTCTATAATTGCTTTCAATTGAACCACATACACATACGTTTATTAATTTACTGGAGAAAAGGCCCGTTATTATCTATGTACTAAAGATAAAGAAAGTAAAGCGGCCAGATTATCTTGGCACTCCGTAAAAGCCTTATAGAGCGCTGCATGTTTCTTTTGGCGCGTGGCCATTGTCGAAATTAACGCAGCCATTTTGTTTTTCCAATACTATTTCCACAAAAAAAATCACAATTATTGATTGTTTACCTTCCACGCCCTCCAGACTATATCATTTAACCGCCAAAACAACCATACTGCACTTTAGCATTGCTTGTTTATGGTAAACGTCAAAAATGTGTCAAATACATAACACTGCAATTGTTTTCAATAATTCGCCAGGTGCCATCGTACATTGGTCACTCACTCACCACACCATTTAATTTGGTTTAACGAGACAGGAAGTACCACATCAAAGTTTAATCAGCCGAAACAACGTTCGATAATGCAAATTACGTGCTTTGATGTGAAAAGGATGTTATCGATGATTATGATCGGAGACAAACTGGCTTATGAATCGATATTCCCACGATAAATATATTAATATCTATAACTATGGTTACATTAATTAATTTCACTTTCTATTTTACAATTAATTTTTTTTTGCGAATTTTATAAAACGTGTGGTTATCGGTGCAGTCATTTACCTCTTGGACTTTTACATGTCAATTTGCAACTTTCAACTTGATCGATTAGATCTGCATTCACATTTCACATTGATTGCATGCTTTCAAATCCAGTTTTAGACGATATAAAAAATAGCTCCTCTCCAAACAAATCATTCACAGAAAAAAAAAGTCGTGCAGATTTAAACTTTAAAACCACAATTTTAAAAACGTAGGCTCTCAGAAGAAATCAAACTCCAGAATCATCATAGTAGCTTACACTAGTTCTTCTACCACCAACCAATGACCGCAAAAGTATGACAGCGAGGCTACCGCGAACCTGCGCTTGAGCATGTGGTTATGCAACACTTTTTACTATTAAACCTCGGCTTAGCAATTTCGTACGTGCTGTGAAGACTAATACTTTACCAGACGACCACATCGTTAATGAATCAGCAGGACTAATGAACCATTGAAGAAATTCAACCTGATCGCGTTTTGTTTTTGTTGGTAACCGACAGAAATTGCTGTATTGTGTGAGAGGAGAGAATTTAGATGACTTTTATTTTTAGGGTTTGAAAAAACGACATCCTGTGATTGTTGTGTTATGGTGATGATCTTGGTTTTTAATTAATGCTGTATCTTATTTATTGATTTTGTCCTCAAGGTACATGCAAGTTGTTGACACAAATCGACCACCCTGTATTCAAAGTAAGAAATAAGTAAATAAGCTTAACTTTTTGACTGCCTCCTTGGTTCAGTGATGTTAATCGCGATTGCTAATCATGTAGTCCTGATTTGAATTCCCGGGTCGGGCAAATTGTTATTGGGGTTTGCCATCAGGAATTTCTCAGAAGCAGCTACGGAGTCTGGATGCCCGGATGATGGCAATAGGCTCGCCCCCTATTACATGGGACGTAAAAATTACTGGCGAAATGTGGTTGTACAATTTGGTACACCTTTTTCTAACCCGTCCGGAATAATAGGCGTGATGTTATGTTACAGATCACGAATTAAGCTTATTATAAATCTGTTTTTAGCTACTTGAAAAATAACCGGTATTTATCGGTTATAGTTCAATATCCAAATAGTTATGCAAATAAAGTCTTCATTTAGATATTAATATTTAAAATTAAATCGTTCAAAGGCGGATGCTTTTATTATAAAAATCTTAAATAAGGACTCGTTTCATGACGCTAAGTATAGTTTATGAGCAATCAAGAGGACATTCCTCATAAAATCAGATTATAAAAACAATATTTTTAAATCATTTTTCTAAACCACATTCATTCATTCATTTCATTCATGGGACTGAACCTCTGTCTGTTATTAATAACTAAATCAGTCACATTTGTATTGACTTAAATCAAAAGCAGTTCATACCTGGATTCTGTGCCTGGATATCGGTACTATCTCGTCACTTCATAACAAGTAATAAAACGTTAACATTATCAATAAACCTTTTGATTCAAACTAATAACTTTTAATTGCGTACAAATAAACAAACAAAACATAAAAAGGTTCCGTCTATCTACTCGTAACATCAATCGTTCATCTGTCTGTCGGTTGTCCGTCAAAAATAAGGGTCTACTGATAAAAAGAGGTATCTTTGACCTTGTGTTAAACGTCGGATAATGAGAGGTTCCGCGTCAAGACTCTTGTAATACATCATTTTCGCGTATTCGTCAAAATGAGTGAAAGTAGGACAGAGCTGCATATACGTACTAAATGAATGTTACTGTCTCTCTCACACGTATGTAATGTGAGAGAGATCACGTACAGCAGCGGTCAATTGTGAACAACTGAACCGTTTGGAGGTTCCGTACTAGTATTTTGAATGAGACGTCATTGTCCCACTTGCGGTTTTCAAAGGTTAAACTACTGAGAGGTGAGAAGACCGGTGCGCTCATAGTTTACCATGAATAGCAATATGTACAAGACTGCCTGTAAGTCACAAGCTATTCCCTTTGAATAGGTAACCGTAAAATTATACATTCAAATGAAAAACAATATACCATTATTTTATTATAATTATGGAATTCCGATACACTCTAAAGAATGTTAACTATTTTAAGCACAGGTCATAACGGAATATTTATTATTATATAACACAATATGTGCAAAATATGCAAATATATTGCAAATAATTTTACATCAATTAAGTATTAACATATGCTAATAAAGCGTGTGAAATATTTAATGTGTGGAGGCAATAACGTGTTCGCGTTATTTTTGGATCCTCATACACTTGTGACTAATACATCTGTGCTAATACCTTGAATACCTAAGTTCTGGTCTAGACTCTTTCCAAAGGGAAAGTGGAATCTAGGCTGATTTAGATTTATAGCCGTAATAAAATTGAGAATGACTAATAGACGACTAGGTACATATTTCGAAATGACAGGTTATTTTAGTAATATAAATAATCAGTAGTTGGCGAATGCACACAATTCCATTTATTGTTTAGGAAGATCTTGCTGGAACAATGCAGGGCTTAAGAAAATGTAGTTCTGACGAACTACATTTTTCTACTCAATTTCATCTTCTTTATTCTTCCCACTGCAGGGAATCAGGCCTCCTCTCTAGGAGAGGGATGGGCTAAAATCCACCACGCGTGCCCAGTGTGGGTTGGTAGATGACGCAGATCACATGTCTTCGAATCTCAATTTATTCCTGACAAATTACCTACATAAAAACAATTTTCAAAACACCGTACAACTTAACATTCTACGAAGCCAACATGTAAATTCACACGAATTCCAAACCGCCTCTAAAACCACCTTTATTCTAAATCGATTTACTCGATTCATTACGGAACTCTAAAAGCGTCTTTCCACACGGATTACTCGGAAGACGATAAGTGATAATTATGGCTCTGCTAACGAGACTAATGATAAGGCAAACCGTGTTTTTGTACGCCATGCTGCTACGCTCGAAGTACGCGGTTTTGAAACACCAGTAAAATAACATGTAATTTAAAACCTATTTAAAAATTCGATCGCGCATTAGCGGTATGACAGGTCTAAAACATTTTAATATTGTCTATGAAGTGTTCTATTCTAATTTTGAATTTTAAATTATGACCATCAATAATGGAATGCTAAAAATAAGAGACAACCACACTGGTCGCCGCATCTTCATGGTAATGCAGTGTTTGCCGATGTCTGGCCGCGGATGGGTTACCTACCATCCATTTTACAGTTTTCTCTGCTTCGGAAAGAATTCGGCTGTTACATATATGTAGAAATGTAGATCTTTGACACTCGTTACAGGTTACTGGCCAGAAATTCTGACAACCAGCATTACTAAAGAAGCAGTATCACAATACCCAGAAACTGGAATCAAATACACAGGGTCAGATACACAGTCGCTCCATATAAAATACTGGTTTTCAATTTCTCCCGGCTAGACTGGAAGCAGACCCCAACTTGTTAGGAAAAGGCTAGGCAAATGATAATGAAGCTGGATTGAACTCGAGGCATCCTATTCTATAATTGAATTTCAAATTGCGAACACCAGTAATGGAATGGCCGTAAGTTAAGTATGTTCAAATGCTAACGAAGAGCCTTTGTCCTGATTGTCCCCAATGATGTATTTCATGTCCGGAATTTAATCGTGAATTTATTGTAGAATAAAACAGAATCCTCTAAACCTGAAAGAGGAATAAATGCGATAGAAACAAAAGTATGCACGTGATTCAAAACTCAATTTAATTCTCATTGAAACAACATTGAACATTGTCTACTCCTCATAACATCAGCTATCTGCCAGTAAAAATCGGTTAACCCGTTGCGGACATAAGACGTTTGAATCGAATTTTGGGACGGAGGGTTTTAATTTTTGGGACGGAACCCTCATATAAAAGTAGCCTCAGTTAGACTTTATTACATCAGCTATCTACCAGTAGATGTCAGAATCAGTCCAGCCGTTTTAAAAGAAACAGACAGACAGACAAAATATGTCTTATAATCATAATGCATTCATTATAAAGCTGTTATTTCGATATGAAACACAGACGCTTAAATCTTTTATAATAATATGTATAAACATTTAATGACTAGGGAGGGACACAACGGAACGCATCACAGTTTACAGGTATCAATTACATAATTAATTCTCAAAATATTCGATTTCATTGAAAAATTGTCAATGTGTGCTAGTAAGTAAGTACCTATTTAAAATTAGACATTTTTATAACCAGATGTATCTTGTCATTCTCATTGTGATTGCGTTCATAGGTAGGTTCTCTCGAGAGGATCAACCTCACCAAAAGTTTATTTGTATTTGGCATAGCAAAGAGTCTAGAACTCAGCTAAAATTTCGTAATCAAAGGCTTGAGCTCTACTAACCTGTTGAGGAGTATCTCTAGCTTGATAAGTTTAAAACCAGTGAAGGGAAACGCGTAGGCCGTCCCTATTACGTTACAAGCTAAATTGATGCCAGCGACGATAATATTGAGTCGGAACCCGATTCATTCATCAGTTGTAATGAAATGATTTGGTAATGTCTAATCTCTATATATAAACTAGAACTGAAATAGTCGTTCGTTATGTTACCTATGTGTGTGTACTTTTTGGAAGTTGGAATTTTTTGCAAATGTTTTTACATTTGCAAAAAATTCCAACTTCCAAAAAAACACTTAAACAATACATTTCGAACACAATACTTTCGAAAGTCAAAAGAAACGATAGATGGACTGTGTTAAAAATGATATGGCAAGAAAGGAGGAGTCTCATGAGTTAACGAGAAACAGAGAAGTATGGAAGAAGAAGACACGCTGCCCCGACCCCAAATGAATGAAACGACCCCAAAGGACAAGAAAATTATGATGATTTTCGGAAGTCGTCTGCAAAAAGTCGGAAGAAAAAACCAAAGTCACCGACTACGGAAAGTAGAGTTATTTTAGACTTTACTTTTTCGTCTATAGGTACTAATGTCAAAAAGAGGTACTTAAAGTTTGTATAAAGCCGGTCTCTAGTTCTATTCATCCGATTAAAAAAAAATAACTGATGGGTATGGGTATAGCCACACCATTTCCAAATGCAATAGAATGTTTCTCACGCGGGCGAAGTCGCGGGAAGAAACTAGTAATAACTGATACGATTTCGAAAATTCTTTCACCCATAAAGCTGCGTTATTTCCGACTAACATAGGCTATATTTAAAACATTCCCATGTGATAATGTCCGACTATAAATTGAACAAAGCCTGTCGGGGCTACGGGTTGTTCGAAAGAGATACCGCGGTCCCGGGCACAAAGGGCTAAGAAGGAACAGAGGTGGGTTTTAGCCAGTAGAACTCTGACACTCCCTTCCGCTCCGCCCTGAGCTGGAGGAGTCATTTGATGATTTCGAAAATTCAAATAAAAGAAAAACTTGAGCAAAGCCGCGAGCAACAACTAGTCTGTTACATTGTGAACTAGTCATTCGCAAATGATAAATTTCTGCATTGGACCCGTTCGAAGTGGGCATAGAGTGATTGGTATTCAGACTGGCGAATAACTCCAGATTTTGTTGAGCAATTTTACTGTTTTAGTGCTTAATTTCATGTCTGTGACAAATTAAGTTGTGTCGAATCTTAGACCCTAATAAACTACTAGGTGCATTGTCAATGCGAAATGATAGATTATTATAGTAGGAGTCATCGTCATGAGAAAGATCGTGCAGATGAGATATCTAACATTGAGAGGGAACACGGTGCGTGGTGGCACGATTCTCCATATAAAATGCACTAGGGTTCCGGAGTCAACAAGGAACCCTTACCGCCTTATTAATAAAAATAGTTAAACCTGGTTTAACTTACGCTTGGTTTATCTCGCATGCGGCTCTCACTTAAATTATATTCAAAAGAAAGTGACGGCATGCGAGATAAACCAAGCCTAAGTTAAACCAGGTTTAACTATTTTTATTAATAAGGCGGATATAGTTTTGCCATGTCCGTGTAGGTATCCTTCTGTCTGTCCGCACTATTGCTCAAAGACTCTTATCAGAGGTTTAATCAGTTTAGTTAGTCCACATATGTATTTTGAAAACAATAACATTTAGAGGCCTATGTCCAGCAGTGGACGTCTTACGGCTGAAATGATGATGATGATGATGATATATTTTGATGGGTAATTACGGAACTCTACATTGTGCATCTGACATGCATTTGGCCGGTTTTTTCTTTCTGAATAATGCCTGTAGAGTCTAGAGGAATTTTTTTTTTTTATTGCCGCAGAATTATATAGGTACAATAAAAAAGCAGTAAACACAACTTAAAACTAAAAAAAAAAGTTGGTACAAAGAAGAAAAAAAAAGTTTGAGTTTACATAGCACTTAAAAATTAAAATAAAAAACAACTGCGACAAATAGGTTACCACTCAGCATGGTGCTGCGCTATGGGGTCCCACAGCACAGCGCTGGTTTTCAGTAGTAACCCTTGAAACAAAACGTTTTTATTAAATCAAGGTCTCGTCTAATTATTGTGATATAATCGGGCCTCTATCTGACCTGCAGCTGTCCCTATTGCATTCTGATTCTACAGAAGCAGGCTTGATGCAGTGTGACGGCAACAGCTGCTTCAAATGTCAATTTTTTGACCCTGTGTTCCCTCTTAATGATTGAGGAGGTAACTGTTAGTTTACTAACTGTTGGTGATGATAGTGAGAGGAACCTAAATCTCAGGCGTATCGATACTTATATTATGCTGAAAAGTCGTTCGTTTATGATCTCATAATTAACTGAGATTAATAATTACTTTGTATTTTATTACTCTAAACCTTCTCTCTAAATCCATTTTACAATCTATATAATTTATATTTTATTTGAAAACTTGAGTGTTAATCACTATAGTTTGTAATTATTATAAGTTAAAATTGCCAATAGGCTAACTAATGAGTAATTTAACGATCTATAAATAACATGAAGGAGTAAGGAAGTAATAAACACTAAACAATTTACAACGAACCAAGATGTAATAGAAATTCTATCTTCATTGATTTTTACCGTTCGACTGAGTGTAAAGAATTCCAACATAACAACACAATACAATAATATTACTATTAGGCCATTAATTTATGTGTCATAAAGGGCCTAACAATGACCGAATAGTCACCACTTACAGTACTTAATAAATAAATTAAATAATAGAACAGAATTTGTATGAAATTATGTGTCAACTACGTTAACGGTAAGTTAATCGTAGATGGTGAAACAGGCCATAACTACCGCACTCAGAGACGTTTAATCATTACTTACGTCACTTATATCTCTACTAAGTTATGGCACAAGTAACCATAAACATCTCCGAGTGCGGCAGTTAGGGAAAACGAGCAAAAACATTGTTCATTAAAGTCAGATGAAATCGAAAAGTTAAACTTAGAAGTCTTTATCGCCAAAAACATCTCTTTTATATTATTATTTAGCTTTTTATCGGAGTAACCACATAGGAACACCCATAGCATACAAAACTATTATTTTTCGTTACCACTACCATCTTGATCAAGTTTTTTTGTCCCAAACGTTCGTGACCGGAAGCGCAAAATATATTAAGTATGTGGTAAGAAACTACACACTACACAGGTATTATTAACATGTAAGTTTCCATCGTGTTTTCCTTCGCCGTTTATCATGTAGCATCCGTGGTAACCTAAGTGATGTCATAAATTAGCTGGAGAATCTAAACATCGTCGCGTGATGATGTAAGATATCAGTACTGCATGGAGTAATGGCACGAGTGAAAGGATCAACACGAATGGCAAAAGATCCAAAAATTATATCACTTTTTATATGTTAACATAAAAAAAAAACTAAATGTGGCACTCGGAGATTGCCGCGGTAAAGCTATTGCATAGCATTTTTTATCAACAGCAAATAATTAATTATTTTTCTCAAACATGCTTGGAAATTTGAGCATTATTTTGACAACCTTCTTCGAGATAAATCGAAATTGCTGTACTGGCCAGATACATGCGACCAGCGGCCGGCAAAAGTTGTATGAAAATCCATATCTGTCGTGTTTAGCGGCCAAATAAATTAATACTAAACTCATATCTGTCGTGTTATTTAAAAATGGAACGATCTATTACTCTGAACCATAGCAACCAAGGAGGTGACTTATTAAAGGTTTTATTTAAATTTCGAATTGGCTGAACTCTTCAACGCATGAAAAATTATTGTTGTATGTGATTTTGAAAAGTAAATTGTATTTAATTTCCTCGCATTATTTGAGAAAAGTACTATACAAGCCTTGGCCACAACTAGGCATTGATGGACTTACGTATGTGTGCCTCGGCTTCGCCTCGGCCCACATTGTTGTTGCTGGCCGCTGCAGTAATCTATACTAATATTATAAAGCTGAAGAGTTTGTTTGTTTGTTTGTTTGTTTGAACGCGGTAAACTCAGGAACTGCTGGTTGGAATTGAAAAATTCTTTTTGTATTGGATAGTCCATTTATCGGGAAAGGCTATAGGCTATATAACATCACGCTACGGCTAATAGGAGCGGAGCATAAATGAAAACTGTTACAAAAACGGGAAAAGGTATTT
This sequence comes from Diarsia dahlii, assembly GCA_949775195.1. Lineage (NCBI taxonomy): Eukaryota > Metazoa > Arthropoda > Insecta > Lepidoptera > Noctuidae > Diarsia > Diarsia dahlii. The sequence continues at coordinate 10,240,092 of OX459212.1, forward strand.
CCTTTTTGTGAGCTTCCGCTGCGTGCGCTGCGAAAACGGTTTAAGTTACGCAAATATCGTGTATGAAGGAATTGTTCTTCTTTAAAAGTTCTAAAAAAATGTCCGCGACAGCATGTATCTATCTTTTAAGATTGACTCACTGTAACCTTTTTTTACTGTTAAACTGTTAGGTTAAAAATAGCTATTTTTTGCGAAGCTTATTTAACCCATATGGTATTAATCTATATCTATATAAACGTGTTTGTTAGAACGGAAATTTAATATAGAATATTTGTGCCCTTTACTCTATACAGTTTAAACAAATATCTTAGAAGATATCGCAATGTAAAAATATCCGCGCGGCAAAATAATTTGCGCCGCGTCGCAATGTAGGTACGGGGGATTCTGGCTGGCCTCCGGGAAATTTAAATTCAAAATATTTACTGCATCATAATGTTTACAAGTACAGAGTGTTATAGTATATTTAACAGTAAGAGATACCTATAGTAATTCACACTTTAATATAATCTAAGCTAATCTAAACCATCTGAACTATTATAATAAAGAGGAAAGATAAGATTTTTTGTTTGTTACGATTTAGCTTAATTTATGTCGGATAAGCGATATATCGAGAAAGGTTATAGCTATATTTATGTGACGCAGACGAAGTTGCGCGGGTCAGCTAGTGTACTATAATTTGACAACCTCAGTTGACAACCTTGTTATTTTCCGTAACCATAGCAACCTGGTTGAATACTGAATCTTGAATATTTTCGTTAGGGATTTTCTGGATTCGCTCTCCACGCTCAAGGCCCGCGATAAAAGCTATGCAATAGCTTAACACGCTTGTGGACCCTGTGGTTCACCCATATTTTGCTGGTTAATTATTAAATCCCATTTTGCAACCGATTTGTTTCCCAATCGGGCACAAATCCAGACTCCATGGCCTCTACTGAGAAAGAGAAAAACCCAATACCACCATTACCACCTGACCCGGGAATTCAACCCAATTGCTTTATATTTTCCCAATTGTGTTAGGGTGGGTTTCCTGTCTAACAGCTGAATATGAAAGACATGCAGCGACTACCTATCTGACCTCAACAACCCAGTTAATACCCCAGTACTAATACGATACCCGTTGTCAGACTTACAGGCTACTGACTACCTGTTATACGACTGTCAAAGATGTACAAAAGGCAGCCGCGATCAACGTTGTTTCCGAGCCATCCTTCATTAATAATTATGGCAATCTATATTTGAAAAGTACTCGTATTTTCGTAGCTTCGTGCTCATTTCCGTAGACGAAACAGAACATATAGCATTTATTACGATACTACTAACTTGTTGAGTTTAAAGATCACGTCACTCTATCTCGTGACAGTGACGGAGCATCGCTATATTATCCTACTTCCTACTAATATTATAAATGCGAAAGTTTGTGAGGATGGATGGATGGATGGATGGATGGATGGATGTATGGATGTTTGTTGCTCTTTCACGCAAGAACGGCTGATCGGATCTGGATGAAATTTGGCACAGAGGTAGATTATAGTCTGGAATAACACATGGGCTATAAATTATCCCCATAATAACTTAAGGGGGTGAGCAGTATTGCATTATCCATAATCCTCAACTGTTTTACAGCTTGATACTGGAAATACGAATTATCGCAAGGGACATCGAGCGTGCTGTGCAATTTTTCACTTTATGCACCTGGTGCGAGCGTTGCAAATCCAAGAGAATGCTGAAGTCCCTTACGTCATTTCAAATTTCCGGTATCGTACACAATCGAACTGTCAACTGTCATACTATATTAAAACAGAAGGTCTATTTCAAACTGTTTGTCACTGGTGTACGTAGCCTAACGGTACAGAGACTTACCTGTAAACAAAGGTACGCAAGTTCAAATCACAGTCAGTATTCACTTTTTGTGATTTTTTAAAAGTTTTCCAAAAATGTTGAAACGTGTTCGCGAGTTCGATCCCCAATCGGTTTTCACTTTTTGTAAGTTCCACGTATTTGTTTTCAAATCAATTCAGAGTAAATTTATATAATCTACTTTTAATTGTAAGTACAATATTATAAATCTGTAGACGTAGAGTTTCTGTATATTGAACATAATTATTTAGAAAAAATAATGTTTTCTTATGTTGTGTCTGTGTGTCTTGGGTGTATAGTTTATTATAGTATTATCACGTGTACATTTTAAAACTAATAAGATTAGGGTTTTAGTTTTTGTTTCATTGGAATTGGTGCTCTCTATCAAAAGATATACGAATTTAAGGTATTTAAGAAAACTTATCATCATTTAGAAACATACATGCAACGACATCTATTGCATCAAAACGGTACTAATTAATAAGTGTGTTCACAAGATAACTTTTTAATCGTATTTTTCAAACAAAATGTACCCTTGATTAGTTTAAATGACGCTGCTTTGAAAATCTACATAGGGTTTTTTTTTGGAGGGTGGGAAATCATCATTTGACTCCTCCCGCTCTGGGCAGAGCGGTAGGGAATGTTAGACTTCTACTGACTAAAAACCACCCATGTTCCTTTTTTGCCTTTTGTGCTGTGGCCGCGATATTTCTTTCGAACAACCCGTAGCCCCGACAAGCGGCGGCCCTTGCGGGCCTCAACCATATTGCTGACATCTCTTTGAGGCGCGCGTGGAACCGAACGCGCCGTCGACACGGCCTGTCGTCGTCTTACGACGGGCGGACGGCGAGCTAGCCCACTACTTACCGTCCACAGGCCCGCACCTACGGTGGCCGGAAGCCATCACGTGACCCCCGACGCCCAGAGCGTCTCCTATTGCGGCTGGGGCGAGAGGTTCTCTCTCTCACCACGCCACCTCCTTCGCTAGCATCACTGCTTCGCCGAAGGAGGCGACGGCGTCCCATTCCCTCTCGCCCCGCAACATGGCTTGAACCAGGGCCGGACGCGAGAGGTCGCCGCCGCCGATCGTCGCTAAGAGAACACGACGGGCCTCAACCCAAGTGGGGCTCCGCCCAAGCAAGGCAGACCTCCACGGTGTGCTCCACCGTGTCCTCCGGCTGATCCTTGCAATAGTAGCATTTGGGCGTTTCCTTCCGCCTGATTCGGTGCAGGTGCCTCCCGAATCCCGAAACAACCGTGTCCGGTGAGGACCTGCGCCAGACGAAAGGTGAGGGCGCCGTGGCGCCTCTCAAGCCACTCCTCAAAGAGGAGACTTACCACCACTGTGCCCTGCACGGGGTTGCGACAGTCGCTCTCTCCATGTCGCCATGAAATCACACCAGTGGGGTCTGTCCGCCATGCGGCAATATACGGCGGCAGCGGAGTTATCCCCCAGTGTAGTGCCTCCGCGCACCATTCATGCAGGAAACTACATAGCCTAAACCCTACAGTGTGTGTTTGCTTCCCATGCATTAAATTTTGGCAGTTTAACTTCGTCTTCGACAGATGGCACTGTTCATTTGACACCATTTTCAGAATTGCGGTGTTAATATTTGTCGTGAATAGTCAACAAATACAAATTGACAGGTACACAGTAAGAAAAACAGCTGTAAAAACTTTAAAATAAAAACCTAATTAAAATTAGATAAGACCCGCGACGTAAATATATTTGTTCAGTGTGGAAATCGAATACAGGACATGCAGCGCCACAGTCAAACGCCGAGGCACTGCGCCAACCGTGCCGTCTTATCGGCTGTGGCTGCCTTGGGCATTGCCGCAACTTTGCTTAACAATGGCCAGATTGCACTTTCCGTTTACAAATTGCCGTCGAATCTTACCCCAACTTGCAACATCACCAAAAATCTGCGATTGGCCATGGAACAGATGTCTTTGCAAATAAACTGCTTTAAACAGGAGAGAGTCGCCTGGAATTAGATGTAGATGCGAAAATTCCACTTTCCGAAGAGTTTTCCCATCCAGTGCCAACAGAAGATCCCGAAAGAGTTAGGCAGTGGTGTACCTAATCGTAAACCCACATTTTGCCAGTAATGTTCAAGCGCCATGGAATAGGGGGCGTTTGATGTCTATAGATATAATATTGCCATCGACCTGGCACGAAAACCACGCTCCGTGGCCTCTACTGCGAAAACACTTTGCAATCAAACCTCGGACCTCATCCTCAGTAGTTGCACTTGAGACCACTCGATCAACGAGACAGTCACACATCAAAATTTCCACGTGAACGAAGTCGCGGGTATCAGCTAGTACTCGTATATATGTACTAGTATATGTATATAATATACCCTATTTCTTCTCAGACTCATACTTTACTCGCGCATAATGATAAGAAGTTTATAAACTACATGATAGTGTAATGTTATTGCATTTCTTGTAACTAAAACAATGCCATTAATGTCCCTCGTGTCTTGAGAAAATGCTTGGAGTATGAGGTGTTTTTGAAGTGAAAACTTCTTTAGCGGCGCTGAGCACTTTTTTTTGTATGGGTAAAAACTTTCAAACTCGCGTCAGGGTCACGTGATGCTGATCGAAAAAGCGTAAGATTTTTCGATCAGCATCACGTGACCCTGACGCGAGTTTGAAAGTTAATATTGAAGTTTTCACTTCTGCCGGCACTCCCGGAGTGCTACCTTTTTTTCTCACAGTTCTGTGTTTTTAAGTAGACTGAAATTCTTTAATCATCATCTGCGTAGCCTTTTCCCAACTATGTTGGGGTCTGCTTCCTGTCTAACCGGATGCAGCTGAATAGTAGTATTTTACTTGGAGCGACTACCGATCTGACTGACAGACAGGCTGAGATTCTTTATCAGCTTTTATTTTCGTCAACCTCATCTCTGTCCCCATGACAAGATTGAGGTCAAGAGTCGGCCCATTTAATGTCCAAAAAAAAAGTAGTTAAAAAAACAAAAAACCCGGCTGAAAAAACTGAAAAGCAAAAACAAGCACATTTTAAATTAAACAAAACTTGGAAGCAGCATAGGATAGCTTCTATTTTAGTTCTATTTTATTCAAATGAACCCCACCCCGCCTGCTTCCAAGTTTTGTTTATTTAATTTAAAATGTGCATGTTTTTTGCTTTTCAGTTTATTCAGTCGGGTTTTTTGGTTTTTGAACTAAAACGTGTCGCGTAAAATTCTTCGCAGATGATTTAACTTTTGTGCCACTTTGATTTTTTTTTAAACATATAACGCCCGTATACTCGAACGTCACTCAATTATAAGTAGCCCTCAAAACTCGTGCTATCTCTGTCACTCTGCGTTAAAGTAACAAAGACAGCACGAGATTTAAGTGCAACTTAAAATTGAGTGACGTTCGAGTATTCGGGCGTAAGTGTGATATATTTTTGTAATCTCCTTTTAAAACCCTTTATTTTCATACCCTACTCGATGGTATTGGAATTTTTTTTTAACTCCGCGATTTGAGCCCCAAAATGCGCAATTTTTTAGCCTATAGCACTCGCGCCATCAAGACGAATCTAACGACGTATATTTCATTCAAATCGGTTCATCCGTTTATGAGTTATGAGGGAACAAAGAAACGGACATACATACATACATACACGTCAAACACATAACCCTCCTTTTGGGCTTCGCCGCAGTCGGGTAAAAAGAACTAAAATTGTATACCTTAGAATTGGTTATATTGTCTGTATGTGGACTATCCAATTAGATAGCATGTTGCGTGTCCTATTGCTGGGTCTACCTGATCTGAATGAATTAGATGATCAGTCCACCTTCGACGCTGTCGTCCTTCAGTTGGAGTACCTTCATTCAGCGTTTTTGGAATTAAATTAAATTTTTTCGTCACCGACAATTAATTAATTTCTTCATTGATTCAATCAGCCATTTGTAATTTGTGCGTGGGTGTTTTAAAATGGATTTTCCGGTTTCACGTGTTGAATCAAAGTACACACCACGATTGATTAAGACTATGCCCACAATTACTGCAAAGGCCTGCAACATAGCAATTAACGGGTCATAATAAAGCTAGGTTGGGTACTTGCGTCTAGACACTGTCCCACACATTATGCAAGTATTCAATTAATATGTCACTATGTACGTACGTGTGAGTATTCGAGTTATAGTTTGAATCGTAAGTAGGTGATCTGCATAGTTACTTAGTCGGTTTTTAATATCGGCAGTAGGACATACATTATACATCGTAATTATTGCTAAACAGGAAGGGAATGTGTGAGCTTTAGAATAGGTTAAGGCCTTTGGTTCGTAGTGAATGCTGAACATGGACTCAGGCTTCCTTTTGTCCCCGTCGGGGCCGCGGATTCCCGTCGGGGCCGCGGATTTTAGTACTAGATGACGTGGCCTCGGCACAAGGGCAAAGAAGGAACATGGGTTCGGTTTTTAGTCAGTAGAAGTCTGACACTCCCCTTCGCTCTGCCCAAGAGCGGGGGGGGGGGGTCATTTGATGATTTTCCACCCACCAAAAAAAAAAAAGGCTTCCTTTTGTCAATACCTAAGAAGCCTGACCACAGAGTGAACCGGACACTGAGCCGCTCAGCCCAGAGCGGGAAGAGTTGTTAGATGAATGAATGAATGATTTATTTACTTAAAAAATCTTAAAACTAAGTAGGTACATTGCCCCACAAAACTGCTTACGCAGTTTAACTGTGTGATTTCCCACCCTTCAAAAATAAGAGTTAATACCTCTGTCTTTATCTCTCTTTGTATTTTTATCAGCCTGCCCATCAAAGAACAGAGATATTTGAGTTATTCCAAAGGGAGGTTCATAATCAAATATTTCAGGTTGATCTTTGGATTACAGTTTCACCGCAGTGGATATGATAATCGCAATAATGATGTAGGTCAAAATATAACCTAACACGGGCTACAAGGACGTGTAAAATGACACTGCAATAGATTTATGTTTCTCCAAGTATAGCGAACTTTATTGTTCAAGTTACGACTAGAATGATTTATATGTAATTCAAAGCCTGAGATGTATAATTAAATGTTTTCTAAATAATCTTGAATTAATTAGTATTATGTGAAACTATGATGAGTAATGTGGTTAATTTCTTTAAAGGAGAGAACGTAGGCTTTTATGAGTGTTGGGAAGAACATTAAATTAAAATGAAAGGTGGGTGGTCGACTAAAGAATCTCTTTGCGCAATCTCTTGGTGATTTCAGACGAAACAGCTGTTAATAAAAAGTTAAAGACTTACATCCTTATCTATAAACAAGTCAAAGTGATTACTTAGGGAGCGTTCAAGTATTACCTAACGAATTTGGGCTCTTGTAAAACGTTACGATACGTTACAGGAGTGGGATTTGAACTACGCGTTACGTAACATTGTTTTTACCCAAAACTTCAGTTAGGTACACAAAAATGACAAAAATATCCAAAAATTTAATTAATTACTTATGGTACGATTTTTATTCTGTAGTTTAGTAATTGCTAGAAGTTAGAACTGCCAAAATTACGAAAGCCATAACCAACCTGTTAAGACTGTCAAAGATCTATTAATGATGATAAATATGAATGTAAGTAATTTTAGTTTCCATTAAGCCCAACCGGGAAGTAAGTAAACATAACCTGTGCGCTCAAAACAACAATAATTGCTAATAAACATGATACCAACATCTCTCCGGAAATGAACAAGTTCACTGAAGCCCCAAACAAGCGATCATTTAACAACAATACAACGCTACTTAAAAAGGAAACAGCAAATTGTGCGAGTAACTAGATACCTACATAGGTGCAGCACCGGCGCCGGCGCACTGCCCTGTCTAGCACCATAAACACATGTTCAGAAGGCCAAAAAATATAAAACCTCATCATCACCTGCCTAGCTATTTTATTTTCTTATGTAGCTACATAATATTTATGATGTCTTGGCTTTCGTATGTTTTTTCACCGGTGACTACTGAAACCCAGCGTTGTGTGTCGATGTTTCAAATGCTTTTGCAAATGCTCAGTTTCTAAAACAACCTTATTTCTTTATTCGTGAATGATACTGTGCACTGGTTCCTGGGTCGGACAGTGTTATTAAGATTCTATGTTACTGAAATTTCTTAGTAGCAGCCATGGAGCCTGTATTTGTGCCCGGTTGTTGGCTCGCCCCCTATTACATGGGACCTAAACATACTGGCGAAATGTGGGTGTATTATGTATGGTACACCTCAAGAGTAGAGGAAGACCAAAGAAACGATAGCAATTGGACTGGGTTGAGAACGATAATTATGGTAAGAAAGGAGATGTCTCATGAGATGACGAGAAACAGAGAAGTATGGAAGAAGAAGACATGCTGCGCCGACCCCAAATGAATTGGTATAAGGGCAAGAGAATTAGGTGATATAGTTACAGCTCTGTATAATCCTTAGGGGATTGCTGGCATGATGTTATGTTACTTATGAGGTAAACCTTCTTGATTATATTACCTAGTGGCCAGGTAATGAGGCGAGTATTTTAATTGCGACCCAATATCCCGACACTTCGACGGCCCGACGAGCGACTGCGAATATTTGCATAGCTTGATTAAAGCCTAATACGCTTGTCCAACCGTTTTCAAGCTACCAGTAAATCTACATGGGTATAGCTTAGATCTTGATCTGTTTAAAGGGGTATTGCGGGTTGTTCGAAAGAGATACCGCGGCCCCGGACACAAAGGGCTAAGAAGAAACATGGGTGGTTTTTAGTCAGTAGAAGTCTGACACTCCCTTCCACTCCGCCCAGAGTGGGAGGAGTAATTTGATGATTTCACAGCCTCCAAAAAAAAAGATGTACCTACCTAAAGAACACACACATTTCGTCAGTTATGCTTAAGTCCTATGTAATATAGCATACGGGTATTGCCATCAATCGGGCATATTAGGTATCCAGACTCCAAAACCCAATAACATTTTGGGTTTTGGAGTCAATCAAAACCAGGACCTCATCATCACCTCAGGCTCAGGAGTCGCGTTTGTGAGCACTGGACCAAACAGACAGTCAAGCGGGCAGTGAGCTTGATTACATCGGATGTTAAATGCGTTATGACCTTAGCCTACTTACCATTTTTGGAAACTCCTTTTTCGAAAAAAAACGAAGCTTTTTCCTCATCCAGAGAGCTTTATTTTAAGATCAACTGAGAGCTCATTGTCAGATTTCTGCCTTAAAGTTTTATTGAAATAACCTGGAATATGGTAGAGACATAGGTTTTCTAGGACGTAAGTTGTCTAGGTGTAATGATCATCATCATCATCAGCCTATTAATATTCCCACCAGGCGCGGATCCACCGTTGTGGACACTGTGGGCATGCCCACAACCCTAATAGACTTGTGACGTCACATTTTCTCGGTCACGGGGGTCATGAAACCCCAAGAACTTTAGAAAATAGCTATTTTTGGAAATTTGATAAATTATTAACTTTCTGCACAACAGAAACTAACCATTCCAAGGCAGCAACCAGATATTGTAAGCTCGCTTCGCTCGCTATTGTATTTTGCCCTTTTTTATTAAGGTCTTTTTAAGTTGACGTTTACTTTTGTTGTCATCTCTGTATGAATAATCAAAAAGAACCCAATATATGGGTCGGAGGCGGGATGCTTAAATTATGAAGCTCTCTTCTCTTGCTCCTGCATTCTGTTATTATCAAAAGCGGTTTCAGTGGCCTTAGAACCTAATCCTTTCGAGGGCCAGCTTGCTCCACTGGCTCTTGTGTTGTCCTAATCTTGACATTTGAAATTCTAACTTATCTCTGAGAACCTCCTTACCTTCCCCCGAAATCGAAGCGATCAACCTATCCGAGGTAGAACGCAAAAAAAAGTCTCGCTCGCTGCGCTCGCGAATACATCCAGTCTCGTTTCCTCAGAAATTGCCATTTGAGTGCTTTCTATTCTCAATCCCGTATGAATGAAAAGAACCTAATTTTTCCGAGGACGTGAAAAATTTTGTTGTTGTTTTATTAACTCCTGACAAGACACAATTTCAGACAGTAAGAAAACCTCTTAAATTCAAACTGGGTACTAACTTTTAGGAGCAAACTACGCTTATTTTTGAAACTTGCCTTATCTCGACACACAAAACCTAAAGACTCGGAGCTCTTTTCGGGAAACTAAAGATGCAACCCCCGCCCTTCCTCTCCCAAATAAACCTGTCGGCGCCCATGCACGTTTTGATTCAGAAAACTAAATGTATACACGTTATGTCACTATAACGATCATGAGCGAGTTCAACTCGCACTTGGCCGATTTTCTGCTGACTGTGCCCACAACCTTTTTTGAGGGCTAGATCCGCGCCTGATTCCCACTGCTGGGACACAGGATATCATTAACAAACTCTATCTTGTCGTTCGTCGTTTATTATAGTACTAGCTTTTGCCCGCGACTTCGTCCGCGTTTACGTCGTTTTTCGTAAAAAAGTACCATACTTAATATTATGTCCTTCCTCACGGTTCAGTGGCGTTTCCTAGGTGGCATTGTGAATTTTATTTTTAATCGACGGCAACGGAAAGGAACTATAGCTACCTTACACTTAAAATTTAAGTGCCTATTTAAACTAAAATATTCTAATAGAATTATACCCAGAAATATGTACAACTTACAACAAAAAAAGAAATGAAAATAAAGCTGAAACGCCTGTGCAATACTATCTGCCTATACCTACTTCACTTACAAATAAATACCTATAACTACTATAATCAATAAAAGTATCTACGCTTTTACCTACATAATACAAAAATTAAATTGCACATAAATTAGCCAAAACTTACCTATCGGTATCTAAAAAACTATGCGTACTACTTCTACTTCTACTTCACCAAGGAAATAAAATGCAAACTATTAATAATTTGTAATTTGAACGAATATTTAAACACTACCAAAACAACTAATACCTATTTTATAAAATAACAACAAAAGAAATTCAAATAAACTATTTAATTTATTTTTATTTCTGGAAGAAATTTCTTTTGAAATAAGCAGTACCTTTGTGCTCTTCTATTTGTTATGTTTTTATCCTTTTTTTGTATTTTGTGTGTGCATAAATAAATAAATAAAGACTAAAAGTCGCGCTGATAAGCATTATTTGTTAAAATCAATTATTGTCTGTCAATAAGGTCGAACGCTCTGAACGCATCAACAGCCACGAATCGCGTCGAGCGCTGCAACCGTTACACAAAAATAATCCTTATAGCATGATTCAGTATTCACGCGCGACGGCGCCGTGGCTTATTAGCGTATTTCATGTATAAGTTTGGTGTTTCTATACCGATTACTATGATTATTTTTTTATTGAATAGGTAATAATATTAACTTCTTTTAATTAGGGATGAATGAGAGTATTATAAACGTAAGAGTAAACAAATATAATAAGAAAGCTCCGAACTGCTAAGCTATCGGGAGTTACACGTGTTATTGTGAGTCAACCATAAAAGGTAGACATATGCTGTTGTGGGATATTTTTTAGATAATTTTATGTAGAACATTTCCGTCATAAATGATTTCTATGTAGCTTTAACCATTAAGGCTGCACACGCGACGGAAGCTTAAAAAATGGAGCAACTTCTCCCGTTTTCCCAACATTTCCCTTCACTGCTCTGCTCCTATTGATTATAGCGTGATGAAAAGTATGCTATAACCTCCCCAGGAGTATGAAGAATTATCGTACCAAGTTTCGTTAAAATCCGTGTAGTAGTTTTTGTTTCTATAAGGAACATACAGACAGACAGACAGACAGACCGACAGACAGACAGACAGACAAAAATTTTACTGATTGCATTTTTGGCATCAGTATTGATCACTAATTACCCCTTGATAGTTATTTTGAAAATATTTAACATGTACAGAATTGACCTCTCTACAGATTTATTATAAGTATATATAGATACTAGCTGATGCCCGCGGCTTCACCCGCGTGGATGTCGTTCAAATTATATACTAAAACCTTCCTCTTGAATCACTCTATCTATTAAAAAAAACCGCATCAAAATCCGTTGCGTAGTTTTAAAGATTTAAGCATACAAACAAACAAACAGACAAAAATAGCGACTTTATTTTATACTATGTAAGGATATAGGTACCTTCATTATACAAGACGCAGACATTATAACAACCAGTTTGCCTAAGTAAGAGGTGCCTTAGGATACCTTTAATTCAGTGTAGATAATACCATAACAGTATAATGGGCGTTGACGAATATTTTGATCATTTGCATACACCTCGGACCAAACAATCGCCTCAAGGAATAGTCGTTTCACCACTGATGTACCTTTTGCAAGTTTGCAGGTTCTAATAATCACCTACAGACCAGGTGCCAAGCATAACGTCTCCTAGTATACCACGCGGCATATAAGTTGAACCTGCGCAGTAGTCCTTTTTATGACATCCCAGACAAATCAAGCAGAGAACTTGCGCAGAACGACGCCATTTTGGGTCAAGTTATTTGCCTATGAGTATAGTATCCTTCTTTACCGTGTGGTTAGTGCCTAACCTGGGCCCCTAGTCTGCTATTCAATAATATTAATATTAATATTTAATTTATATGTGTTAGTTTATAAGGTATATATCTATGGGCCATTGTAGCCTGCAATAAAATGATTATTATTATTATTATTATAGTGTCAGAATGGTCTATCATTGATCTCATAATTGTTGATTGATGACAAGCCAAAATCAACAATAATGAGATCAATGATAGACCAGTTTATCCGTGATCATGGTGCTTGTAACAGCGCCGAAATATCGGGAACTCGAAACAAAAATCAAACATGGTAAATATCCCGTTTATGATATTAATAGTAGTGTCAGTGACCATGTCAGTTTAAAAACTTATAAGTACTGATAGACCATTCTGACACTATTGAATAGCAGACTCGGGGCCCTGGTGGCAGAGTTTTTATGCCGCCATTGGGCCTCTGACTTGGCACTACATGCCGTCGAGAAATATCACTCAGGCATGCTGGTTTCCTCATGATGTTTTCCTTCACCGGAGCAAGTGATAATTTTCCAATACGCACATGAATTCGGAAAATCAGAGATGCGTGTCTTGGGTTCGAACTCGGGACCTTTGACTTGGCATTCCAACGGTCACACCACTAAGCTATCACTGCTTGTAATAGTGTTGTTTTAATCTTATTCCAAACTGTGGAAGAAATGGCTCTAGTCGTCCTCTGTAGCTCCGTCTCTTTCTCAAACTGGGGGCCAAAAATGCCTGCTTTTTTTTTTTTGAGTGTGGGAAATCATCAAATGACCCCTTCAGCTTAGTAACCCATGTTTAGCCCTTTGTGCCGAGGCGTCGGTATCTCTTTCGAACAACCCGCAGTAATTTTAGGTCCCTTGGAGTGACACTAAAATAATACTGCTTTAAAACATCATGGTAACCTCCCAGAGATTGAACCACTATTTTATGGCATCACTAGCTGATACCCGCGACTTCGTTCACGTGGAAATTTTGATGTGTGACTGTCTCGTTGATCGAGTGGTCTCAAGTGCAACTACTGAGGATGAGGTCCGAGGTTTGATTGCAAAGTGTTTTCGCAGTAGAGGCCACGGAGCGTGGTTTTCGTGCCAGGTCGATGGCAATATTATATCTATAGACATCAAACGCCCCCTATTCCATGGCGCTTGAACATTACTGGCAAAATGTGGGTTTACGATTAGGTACACCACTGCCTAACTCTTTCGGGATCTTCTGTTGGCACTGGATGGGAAAACTCTTCGGAAAGTGGAATTTTCGCATCTACATCTAATTCCAGGCGACTCTCTCCTGTTTAAAGCAGTTTATTTGCAAAGACATCTGTTCCATGGCCAATCGCAGATTTTTGGTGATGTTGCAAGTTGGGGTAAGATTCGACGGCAATTTGTAAACGGAAAGTGCAATCTGGCCATTGTTAAGCAAAGTTGCGGCAATGCCCAAGGCAGCCACAGCCGATAAGACGGCACGGTTGGCGCAGTGCCTCGGCGTTTGACTGTGGCGCTGCATGTCCTGTATTCGATTTCCACACTGAACAAATATATTTACGTCGCGGGTCTTATCTAATTTTAATTAGGTTTTTATTTTAAAGTTTTTACAGCTGTTTTTCTTACTGTGTACCTGTCAATTTGTATTTGTTGACTATTCACGACAAATATTAACACCGCAATTCTGAAAATGGTGTCAAATGAACAGTGCCATCTGTCGAAGACGAAGTTAAACTGCCAAAATTTAATGCATGGGAAGCAAACACACACTGTAGGGTTTAGGCTATGTAGTTTCCTGCATGAATGGTGCGCGGAGGCACTACACTGGGGGATAACTCCGCTGCCGCCGTATATTGCCGCATGGCGGACAGACCCCACTGGTGTGATTTCATGGCGACATGGAGAGAGCGACTGTCGCAACCCCGTGCAGGGCACAGTGGTGGTAAGTCTCCTCTTTGAGGAGTGGCTTGAGAGGCGCCACGGCGCCCTCACCTTTCGTCTGGCGCAGGTCCTCACCGGACACGGTTGTTTCGGGATTCGGGAGGCACCTGCACCGAATCAGGCGGAAGGAAACGCCCAAATGCTACTATTGCAAGGATCAGCCGGAGGACACGGTGGAGCACACCGTGGAGGTCTGCCTTGCTTGGGCGGAGCCCCACTTGGGTTGAGGCCCGTCGTGTTCTCTTAGCGACGATCGGCGGCGGCGACCTCTCGCGTCCGGCCCTGGTTCAAGCCATGTTGCGGGGCGAGAGGGAATGGGACGCCGTCGCCTCCTTCGGCGAAGCAGTGATGCTAGCGAAGGAGGTGGCGTGGTGAGAGAGAGAACCTCTCGCCCCAGCCGCAATAGGAGACGCTCTGGGCGTCGGGGGTCACGTGATGGCTTCCGGCCACCGTAGGTGCGGGCCTGTGGACGGTAAGTAGTGGGCTAGCTCGCCGTCCGCCCGTCGTAAGACGACGACAGGCCGTGTCGACGGCGCGTTCGGTTCCACGCGCGCCTCAAAGAGATGTCAGCAATATGGTTGAGGCCCGCAAGGGCCGCCGCTTGTCGGGGCTACGGGTTGTTCGAAAGAAATATCGCGGCCACAGCACAAAAGGCAAAAAAGGAACATGGGTGGTTTTTAGTCAGTAGAAGTCTAACATTCCCTACCGCTCTGCCCAGAGCGGGAGGAGTCAAATGATGATTTCCCACCCTCCAAAAAAAAACCCTATGTAGATTTTCAAAGCAGCGTCATTTAAACTAATCAAGGGTACATTTTGTTTGAAAAATACGATTAAAAAGTTATCTTGTGAACACACTTATTAATTAGTACCGTTTTGATGCAATAGATGTCGTTGCATGTATGTTTCTAAATGATGATAAGTTTTCTTAAATACCTTAAATTCGTATATCTTTTGATAGAGAGCACCAATTCCAATGAAACAAAAACTAAAACCCTAATCTTATTAGTTTTAAAATGTACACGTGATAATACTATAATAAACTATACACCCAAGACACACAGACACAACATAAGAAAACATTATTTTTTCTAAATAATTATGTTCAATATACAGAAACTCTACGTCTACAGATTTATAATATTGTACTTACAATTAAAAGTAGATTATATAAATTTACTCTGAATTGATTTGAAAACAAATACGTGGAACTTACAAAAAGTGAAAACCGATTGGGGATCGAACTCGCGAACACGTTTCAACATTTTTGGAAAACTTTTAAAAAATCACAAAAAGTGAATACTGACTGTGATTTGAACTTGCGTACCTTTGTTTACAGGTAAGTCTCTGTACCGTTAGGCTACGTACACCAGTGACAAACAGTTTGAAATAGACCTTCTGTTTTAATATAGTATGACAGTTGACAGTTCGATTGTGTACGATACCGGAAATTTGAAATGACGTAAGGGACTTCAGCATTCTCTTGGATTTGCAACGCTCGCACCAGGTGCATAAAGTGAAAAATTGCACAGCACGCTCGATGTCCCTTGCGATAATTCGTATTTCCAGTATCAAGCTGTAAAACAGTTGAGGATTATGGATAATGCAATACTGCTCACCCCCTTAAGTTATTATGGGGATAATTTATAGCCCATGTGTTATTCCAGACTATAATCTACCTCTGTGCCAAATTTCATCCAGATCCAATCAGCCGTTCTTGCGTGAAAGAGCAACAAACATCCATACATCCATCCATCCATCCATCCATCCATCCATCCTCACAAACTTTCGCATTTATAATATTAGTAGGATTATAAGGAAAAACAGTTACAAAATTATTGTCTTCAATTACTAGACTATTTGTCGATGGTTTGATAATGATTTCTCGTAGGTATACCTGTTTAGGGTGTGTTAAATGTTAAGATATTACGTTCTGAATAACATTGACCCTAATTGGCGTTGCATGTCAATATAAGTCGTTAATCTTTATCAGTTACAATCTTTATTAATTCGGTAACACGTTCAACCGTAATTTTAACTAAAACGTGATTGGAATAGACGTTTATTATACTTAGTGTGGTCAGTGACGTATTAAATTAACATTTTTCTTAGCATTTAGATTTGTCTCATTGAATGAATTAAGGAATCACTTATAACCCGACTGCATCGAAACCCAAAAAAAAGGGTTACGTGTTTGACCATCCATTTTTTTGATCTTACGTTATATTTAATCACCTTTTTTATACGCACACATATGAATTCACAATTGTTTGCCACTAGCTTCCTCCTAACATCCGTGTCGTACTGTAAACATAATTATGCATTTCCATCCGACTCATCGATTCCAAGAACAAGAGACAGCCTACAAAGAAGCAGGAAAAAGTATCAAAATCTATCTTAGCATATAAAAATCACGTGTCACTCTGTTTGTAAACGCTAATCCCCTATACCACCCAACCGATTTTCAGGAAATTCTGTGAATATAAAATATAACCTAAACTCAAACTCAAACTCAAACTCAAACTCAAATATTTTATTTCAATTAAGCCATTACAGGCACTTTTGAATGTCAGAAGGACGGAAGAAGAACGAAACTACGAGTGCAATACGTCATTCCGAAAGCCACCACGCCGAACCACACGCCACCGAATGCCCGCAACAACGAACACTGCGAGCACGAAAGCACGCAGCGACGCAAACCGCAACAACGAATGCTCGAGACCCCGAAACACGGAACAACGAATGCACGCCGCAACGTGCAACCGCCGCCCCGCGACCCGGAGCCCCGCACACCCGCCGCCACGGCACACGCCGCCGCGCGCCCCCGCACCCACAGCAATCGCCGCCGGTAACATCCGGCGCCGCGCAGCCCGACGCAGCAACTCCCGAAACGACGCATTGCACTCCTACGCTACAGTCACAATCACAAGGCATAATAACTTGTGAAAGTACTGTAGTTGCCAGTTCCCTAACGTAGATCTCATGAAGAAGAACGGGCAAGAAACTCCATGGACACTCTTTTAAATCAGAATTTGTTACAAAATCTTGGTACATTACATCATTCATGTTGAGATGGTATATTATGTGAGAACTATGTAGCAAGACGTGCAAGTAAGAGCGTCCAGAGTAAAAAGATATAAAAAACAAATCAAAGAAAAATATATAAACCATGGCAGCTAAGAGATGACCAGTCTCCACTGACAGCGCCCGTTCACGAACATGACGCATGGATCAGCACCATCTAACTCAACCATTTTGAAGGGAACCAAATGATCCGACACACCCGCCACCATCAGCGAGACATTTGAGTGAGCATGACATTCTCCCAGCCACCAGGGCAACGTCACTAAAATATAACTAAATGTAAAATGTAAAAAGTGGCTTTATAGTACATAGTACTCACACATGTGCCATGCAATTATACAATATTAAGACATTGAATCTATACAATGCAAAGATATTTTTACAATCTTCTGCAGCCTCTACACTAACTTCACATGGTAGTCGATTTATTTGCCCCTAAGGTTGTGGAGCAGGACCAGCATTGAGCCAAGCATTTTTATCATCAATGTAATCCCCCAACTTATAGTATGCCTGCCTACATAGTGTGCGTTTTACACAAGTTTTAAATTTCGTCTCACTCAGTTGAAGAATGTGAGGGGGTATTTTATTGTAACATTTTAAACAATACCCCATGAAAGATGAGTCTACTTTAGCTAGCCTGAAACCTGGCTGTACTAGTTGGTCCCTATTCCTCGTATTATAGTGGTGTCTATCACCTCTTTTACTAAACAAATGCAGATTTTTCCTAACGTACATGATGTTTTCATAGATGTATTGACAAGGTACTGTCATGATGTTAATTTCCTTAAACAGCTCTCTCAGAGAATCGCGCCTTCGTAGACCATATATGGCTCTAATGGCTCTTTTCTGCAGAATAAATATAGACTCGATGTCTGCAGCCCGTCCCCATAGTAAAATAGCGTATGACATAACACTATGAAAATAGCTAAAATAGACTAGTCTCGCGGTATCTACGTCAGTAAATTGGCGGATTTTCCTAACAGCATATGCTGCTGAACTCAGCCGTCCTGCAAGAGATGTTAAATGCGGACCCCACTGTAGCCTCGAGTCAATCGTTATCCCCAAGAAAACAGTTTCATCGACAAATTCTAGTGTCTCTTGATTCAATACTATGTCACAATCAGTACTTTTGACATTTGGTAGAGCAAATCTTATGCACTTCGTTTTTTTCCCATTTAAGACTAAATTATTGACGGTGAACCAATTATGAACCTGCAGTAGGGCGTTATTTACGTCATCAAGATTTGTGGCACGTCTGTTTACCTTAAATATTAAAGAAGTATCGTCGGCAAACAATACCATTTCAGGTTGGTTTTTAAATAAATGGGGTAGATCATTAATATAGACTAAAAAGAGAAAGGGACCTGATATCGAACCTTGTGGTACACCCATACTTACTTTTAAGCCCGTTGAATTGACACCATTTATTTGTACTTGCTGATGTCTATCGTTTAAATACGATTTCATTAAACTGAGCGCAAGTTTCCCTAAACCGTAATGTTCAAGCTTTCTGAGAAGGGTTTCGTGGTTGACGCAATCAAATGCTTTCGAGAGGTCACAGAAAATCCCTATGGCATCTTGTGACTCTTCCCACGCAGTAAATATATGTTTTAATAAGGTGACACCGGCGTCAGTCGTACAACGTCCTTTGGTGAAACCATACTGTTTCTCATGTAAGATTTTATTGGTGTTAAAGTGGATGAGCATTTGATTAAGCATAACCTTTTCAAACACCTTGCTGAAAACAGGCAAAACGGATACGGGTCTATAGTTATTAGTGTCTTTACTGTCACCGGATTTGAAAAGTGGTATTACCTTGCTGTATTTCATAAGGTCCGGGAAGACTCCCTGGTCCACACACAAATTAAATATTAAGGCTAAATACGGAGCTACAGTCTCAATAATAGCTTGACAAACTTTAATCGACAGTCCCCATAGATCTTCGGTTAATTTGACTTTAATTTCCTTAAAAGCTTTAATGACTGTTATGGGGTTTATATGTTTAAATTGAAACTCAACCGGGCAGGCTGAAACGTTCGCTCTTAGTAACTCAATAGAAAGCAAGGGTGATGAATTTAAGGTTTCAGTAGTTTTAAGTGGGATACTAGTGAAGAAATCTACAAATTCTTGAGCAACTTCGTTTTTCGAATTTAAAAGGCCACGTGAAGTCTCTAGAGTGATATCATTATTATTTTTTTTATTTCTATTCGTTTCACTATTGATAATTTTCCAAACCGTCTTTATTTTATTATCGGCGGATTTAATCTTGTTGCTAATGAATAAGGCTTTAGCTACTTTGCAAGCGTTTTTGAAGATTTTAGAGTAAGTTGCAACATATTTATTAAAAGTTTCAGAGTTAATGTAAGGCTTAAGACCGTACAGCTCAAACAATCGCTCCCTACTTTTCCTAATGCCCTTTGTTGCCCAGTCACTGAACATAAACTTAGGGCAAATAGATTTAGTTTTCGATTTTATTGTATTATTGAACTCCGTGTGAATCACCGAAAAGAATTCCTCATAAAATAGATTTACGTTGTCAATAATCTGGCTTGGAATGCCTAAATTAATAATTAAATTATCATTAAACTTATTTAAATTGCTGGGTGTTATCTGTCTAGATTTTATTTCGATTTTTTGCACTGGTGTGTAGGATTCGAACACAACGATTTGACCGCTGTGATCTGAAGGAAGGTAATTTACAATGAATTTATCCAAGTAGTCGCAGCAACAAAAAACATTATCCAGACATGTAGCAGTATTTGTAGTAATTCGGGTTGGTTCCGAAAACACGTTTAGTAAATTAAATGATTTAAAAAGGTGCAAAAATCTACTACTATTCGAATTTTTGTCTAAAATATTAACATTAAAGTCGCCACATACAACTACTGATTTATTACCAGTTACAAGTTTTGCTAAAACATCCTCCATTACTGACTCAAATGTAGAGTAGTTTTGATAATTTGGGGGCCTGTAAACGCACACTATTACATGCCTATCCAGCTCAACACAAGATAGCTCAATAATATGTTCCACCGATAGTTTAACAATATCAGCACGAGTCTTAAATTTAATAGAATTTTTAATTAAGATTAATGATCCCCCACGAATCTTACATTTTCGGTTATAGCAACTGCCCACGCTGTAGTTTGCATAACTTATTAACATTTCATAGTTTCTCAACCAATGTTCAGTGAAACAGACAATTTCAAATTTTGTTTTCTCTAAAAATAATTCAATTTCAAGTTGCTTTGAGGAGAGGCCTTGAATATTCTGATGAAATAATTGCAACGAATTCTGCTTAGCCCCTTTTTTACATCTAGCTTGTCGAGAGCCAGAAGGTACAATATTATTGTTTAAAGTGACATTAATTTTACTGGTACCTTCTGTTGTCTTACTAACTAGTTTAAATGAGCATCTGGAGTGAGATCCAAGATGCCCATGCTGTCACTATGCAATGTCATTCTACCATCAGTGGACCCCACTGAAGAATCCTCTGTATTTAAAAAATTATAAAAAGAATTATTAGTAAAATTACTAATATTGGCAGTGTCAATTATAGTACTAAACAACGACATACTATTTATGTCTGAGTGAATATTATAAACTAATAGCCTAGCTATTTTGTGTCTACAACTAATAGGTAGACACACATTACTTGGTGTCGACTTAAGATTATCAACAAAACTGTTGATGTCAAAGTATATAAGCCTGTCACTATAGTGACCTACTAAGAACTGTACATGGCTATTCAGCCTGTGAATATAATTGTTTTTCTTGGCTGACAATTTCGCAAGGTATGGAAAGGCACACAATATTATTTTACGACAATTTAACTCTAACAATTCAGTAACACAGTTTGTGATGTCTTTTATTTTAACTTTTGAACTATTCCCTACAAATATAGTGATGTCAGTATTTTTATTATAAACATTTCTAGTAACTGATGCCATAATCTGTTTGTATGTAGCCCCTGGCATACAATGGTTTTGATTTGAAAAACTCAGGTTACTCAGGACACTTATTAATTTACCTACACCTCTTCCCATGCTATCTGAGAACATTATTGATTTAAAACAATCCTGACTGTGATATTTCTCAGGCTGAACCACTTGTAAATAATTTTGTGTAATATCAGCTGTTACTTGTTTAAGTGTACTGTCCTGAAATAAATTCACGACCTGGGATGGGTCCTCCATTACCTCAGGCTGGACGGTATCATTTATAGGATCTGACTGACAACGACATTGACTCATTACCAACTCATTCGCAGCAAGGATATGCTCCTTAATTTGGTTCTGAGAAGTCAGATACCTACTGGAAAGGGAACTGAGTTTGTCCCTAAGAACCTGTATTTCAGACTGCAAATGCCGAGTATCAATGTCATAAATTTTTATGCTATCTTCTAATTTTATTTGATAATTATTTACTTTTTTAACTAAATCAACACGCTCTTTCCTCAGTGGAATATATTTAGAAAAGAGTTTATGCTGTTTCTTAAATTGGTTACATTTTCTAATTAATCTATTCAGTTTAGCATATTTTTTAAGTTTCTTATTGCTAACTCTATAGTTATGTTTTACCAAGGAATCTTCAGTCAGATCAATAGTTATTAAGGAAGAGGGGTTACCATTATTGTTTACTAATTTGTTATATAAGAGGTTTGTTTCTTTAACCTGAGAACTTTCGTTTTCTCGTTGTAATTTTAAAATAAGACTATTGGCATGAATTACTTCATCTTCTAAGTCCCTAATTTTATATAAAGCCTCCTCATATAGATTACTACAATTATTAAAACCATCCTAGATAGATATACATATAGACGGACGAAAGTCTTCGAAGTCGGTGTCAGGGCGATACTTCTAAAGTGGAGTTGGGGACAGGACATCTGGTTAGACAAAAAGATGGCCGATGCAGTAAGGTTCTGACCGAATGGTGGCCTAGATTGGGCATAAGAAACCAAAGCCGCCAAAAGCGCGTTTTGTTGACGATATCGTTAGGCTCGTGGGAAACGGATGGATGAGGGACGCACAGAACTGAGAAGAGTGGCAGAATAAAGAGGAGGCATACTCAACATTTGATGATTCCGGGCTGAAATGATGATGATGATGATGGTTGGTTCCAGCTTCAAAGATAGAATAGTTTTGGACCCGGTAGATGGCGCCAGGCGAAGCAGAGCGGCGACAAGCTGAAGAGTTTATTTGAATGTCTTATAATCTAGTACCATCAAGAGGAAGGAAAGATAGGATAGCGGGTGCTGGTAGGAAGTACCATTAAAAAAAATCCTTTTGCTTACCAAATTTTTGAAGAAGGTGATCAATTTTTGGTGAAGGTGGTCTTAGAAACTGCGCAAATGAAACCACGAGGCAATACTAGTTATGAATAAAATCCATGGCACCGTCCTTGAACCGTCCCGAATATGCGGGTTATATCTATTTTTCCGTAATTTTGCTGCAAAATATTCACTATCAGCTCGGTGGCATCCTGTGGATTATTCTGTAGTTATCACTGCGGTATCCGGCCATCCGTCCTAAATGGCAGATATACTCCACAATCACGTCGAGTCCTCCGTGGACTGATCAGTGAGCATGTTGCTACTTTTATTTTTATTTGGGACTGCTTTAAGTGCCTTTGGAGATGATTATAAGTGTGAGTATTTGTGTTTGTGCTGTTTTGTGGTATTTATTTTATTCTTGGATAATAATCTTGTTAGGGTTTTTTGCTTTGATTCATACGTCGTCGCTTGTTAAAGTTCTTCAATTAATTGTGTTTGTGATTCAATTACGCAGCTTCTGTTCTTTATAGTGTCTGCTTGTTTCGAATTTATTTATTTACTTTCATTATTACTATCTATTCTTGTTTTTTGTATGTTTCTGATTTCAATAGTATATGGAAACTACTTACTACCTACAAAGAGTTGAGAGGCATACTTAATGACTTAGCTACGCGCAGGCTTGTAGTGTACTTCCCAAAGTGTTGGCATAAAGATAATTATGTATTTTAAGCGGAGGTGTTAGTATGTAACAAAAAGGCTAATACTATCTATTTAGTATAGAAAACAACTATGACATTAAATCAGTCTATTGAAAACCACAAAGCGTGTCTTATTAGGTTGGTACATGGCAAAATTGTTTTATTTAATAAAAACCATTGCCCCCAGCGCACTTACTGGACCCATCATGGCAGGAGATCATCGCCGAGGGAGGCATGCATATCGGCGCTGGCAGAACGAAGCGCTTCATTGCAATAAACGACAACCAGGTAAGCGCTGAACTTATTAAGATTATATGTCATCTTCATACTGCAGACGGTATCCAACCTGCTTGCCCTCAGTATTAAAGCTAAATGGACCGAGCTTTAAAATGTAACTGGTTCAGACTGGATACGGAAGACCGTTGTGGTCTTTCTTCTTTCTTTATCGGGTGCTTAGTCCCTAACCTAGAGTCAGGGTTTTTATAGTAGTAGTAGAGAAACATCTCTCAGCCTCTCATCTCCAGTTGTAGTGCAGCTTAGGAGAGGCCTATGTCCAGCTGTGGACTGCGAGAGGCTGAGTGCTTCAGCGATGAGGGTGCGATATTCCCGTTATTTAGGTACCACTTTTTTCCTACGTTGACCTACATCTGGAAATCTCCAACCCCTGAGCTTGGTTCTAGTGCACTTACTGCATAGGTGTTCTGCGATACGAAACCAAGAAGAATCATCAGATGCTTCGCAGAAACTAAATCTTCTTCTTAGCGTGTCGATGATTAATCAATGTTACGAAATGTAACACGGGGGTTCCCCATATTTGAAAATGACTAGGTAGGTACAGTAACTGGAATTTAGATATAGCTTCGGTTCCCAGAATTTCTAATCCTGTGACTCTGGTTCAAACTGGAATCTGAAACGTGTGGATATTATAACGTTCCAGGAATATTCTAGAAGAATGACGTAATTGGCAACATAACATTAAAATAAACAATAATTGTAACACTGACAGACACAGTTGACCCAGACCCAGTTGGTTTAATTAAGGCGTAAGGTCCGATTCCCGATTCGGACAAAGTGGGTTTGGCTGAATGAATCGGGAAACCCACTTTGGCCTGGGTTTTTTGGGTTGGGTTTTTTCTGCTGTTTTTTTTTTGTCAGTTTGAATTTGTGCCCGGTTGATAGATAGCAATAGGCTGGCTGACTTGGGACTTAAACATAACTGGCGAAATGTGGGTGTACTATTAGGTACACCTCTGCCTAAGCCTTCGGGGATTAGAGGCGTGATGTTATGTTATGTTGTGCTATTTGAAACACTTACTAACAATGTGTAATGTGACCAGCCATGTCAGCCATAGGTTTGGAATTCCAATGATTGTTTTTGTATGCGCCTGCACACAATAGCCGGCAAATATAAAACATAATTGGGAATAAAAATAATCGTAAGAGAAGGTACTCATTGTTATATTGATTTTGTATTTGTTTTCTTTATTCAAACGTGCGTGCCTGTAACCGGCCTACTTAAAAAGTTCCGTTACTTAGGACTTATGGTGAAATGTGTAGGTACTAATAGCTAAACCTTTGCCTAACCCTTCGGGGATTATAAAGCGTAATGTTATTTTTTATTTAATTTATTGTGTTACTATTTTAATTAGCTACTGATTGTGTTTTCACGAAAAAATAACAAAATGATACGCGGAATGAAATCAAAGGCAAAAATAACAAAAGATTTGCGTCATATCCGTGACAAACGGTAATCGCTCTGCTTTGGTGGTGGATATGGATTGTCAGAGTAGATAGATACGTACCTACTTACATGTATTGATTGGTATGTCATTAGGGGATCGGACTGGGTCAAAATAATATGATTCTGTTTAGTCCGTAAATTAGATTATCGAAAAATATTGAATACGTGTTTTTTGTTTTATCAAATCAATAAAAAATTACGAAGATAAAACGCGTCAAAGATCTTGGAGTGGGGCTTGAAACGTCACTTGTGTCGTCAAAATGTACTATCATATGACGTCACACGAGTTTTCGAAGCACTGTATCGTCTTCATTTTAAGTTTACGTGAAAAAAGAAAAAATACGTGTCCAATAATTTTTGGAAATCTATCTGATGGACTAATTAGTTTTTTTTTGTCCGATCCCCTCATTTCGATCTACCTTTTATTTGGAGGTTAGGAAATCATCAAATGACTCCGCCCGCTCTAGGTAGAGCGTTATGGAGTGTCATACTGCTACTGATTAAAAACCACCCCATGTTCCTTCTTAGCCCTTTGTGTCGGGGGCCACGGTATCTCTTTCTAACAACCCACAGTCTCAGCAGGACAAACCGCAGTAGGCAGGTACATTTGAATTCTTATGAGCAAATTTTTGGATTTTGGGTACAGGGCTATTTTCCCAGTAATAACACCCGCTCTATATTTCGTAAATACAGTCATCTTCTCAGTGATCGTATCTTATGATCTGACATTAGTAAATAATTTCGGTCAAATATAGTCATCTAAACTGCTAATAATGGCTGATTATTATATAACAGTCGCACGGTCTGACGAGATCTGGCGAGGTCTTCATGCTGGTACTCAGCTGCGGCTCAGTAGGCGACTCGGCCGCTGTAACTCGCCCGATCCGGTCGAGACAGGAATTTCACTGTTATTAATATTTTCGAGTGGCGTTTCGGACGAATCCTTTTTTAGACTCAAAGTACCGTCAGACACATAATATAGATAAGGTTTAGTGTCCTGTGTTCGTCCCACAAACTACCAGGAGAACAGAAGTAGGAAGGAGGTATTGTATTATAAAAGAGATATACATATATATATATATATATATATATATATATATTATCTCTTTTATATAAATATCATGTTAACCGTTGATGCATCCGGTGAGACTGGAAGACGACACCAACATAGTTTAGGAAAAGAGCTGCGCACGTAATCACACCTGGTTTGGCACATCTATTTCTACTTATGCCCCTTATCATGACCACCACCAAAACCCCTCTACGATTCACACCCACCAAACAGCCTTCAAAATGTAGTTAGAAAATGTCGTATTCAATTAGCTAAAACGCTCACCAGGGGGTCTAAAATGGCACTTTAGCATAATATAAATTACGTTAAAGGTGTCTCATGAGATGACTAAAAACAGAGAGGTATGGAAGAGGAAGAGATTTGCGTTAAAAAGTGTAAAATGGACCTTTCATAACTGCGTCTGTGACCATTTTATGAATTTTAACGCAATTCATATTATGATCTGCTAAAGTGGGCATTTTAGATCCCCAGCTTATTTGCGCCGGCGCCGAGTAAGCGAGCGTTAAGCAACCGAAGCACGATGCAGCATCGACAACATCATTACGCTTGTAAAACATGAGCAATTAGGCATTATTTCCGCAACTAAACTGTGACTAAACCTCCTATGTGTACGAGAGAATTAGCATATGGAGATCGTTAAGAAATTGACGGTTTTATTGTTCACCTGGCATTTTGTTTAGTTTATATTTACGTCACTCCCACTTGGAGTTATCATTATCATCATCCACACTTCCACAGCCAGTGCTCACCCACTCCTATAGGCCTCTCTTTTCTTGTGCCAATCTCCACGGTCCTGTGCCAGCCTCGTCCAGGTTTTGTCTCCGATGGTAACTATGTCGTCTGCCCATTTCGCCACCGGACGACCCACACTTCTTTTGCCAGTTCTTGGACGCCTTTCGGTGACAGCCTCTCTGTGCGTTTAATGAATACTTAAACCGTCACTTATTAAAGGTTTTGTATGTCAAATCTTTACTAAGTGACGGTTTAAGTAATCATTAAACGTCTCTGAGTACGGCAGTTACTACTAAAGTCGTAAAGGTCTTCTTTATTAAAAGCGAGATGGGTAGACAACATTGTTTCGATCGCGGGAATATCTTGAATGAGGCTGGCACAAGAACGTGGAGATTGTCACAAGCAAGGTGAGGTCGGGCTGTGGATGATGATTATTTAAAGGAAATGCAGGACTTCTGAGTAAACATACCACCAGGAACCACTGCTTTTCAAATGAGTCAGAGACTGATCGAACGGTTCCTATTTATAGTCATCTTGTTGGCTAGCTGTGAACTAAAACTGCCCAAAAACTGTACATAACATGGCTAATTGGCTACCACTAAACCCTTCTCTGAAATCATCTGCCTAGCCTTTTCGAAACTATATTGAAGTCGGCTTCCAGTCTAACCGGATGCAGCTGAATACCTACTAGTATTTTACATGGATCGATTGCCTATCTGACCTCCACAACCCAGTTAGCACTGGGTAATCGCCCTTTGGTAAGACTGGTTGTCAGACTTTCAGGTCACTGACTACCTGTAAAGACAGCCAAAGATCTATATATGGCATCCGGAACCAACAGCTTAACGTGCTTTCTGAGGCACGGAGGAAACTCGACATGACAGACCAACCAACCTAGGCAAGCGCGGCTTCACCTAAAGATAGACCCGAATGGCAGTTATTAATAGGCCACGAGCTCCCCTCATGGCCTATTAATAACTGCCATTCTCTTAAAAAAAAACCGAAATAAGCTGTTTTTCTATTCCGTGTCTGCAACAATCACCAAAATCCGTTCTAACACAAATCTTAACAGATTGCACACTGAACTCAAAGGACCGTACATTCTAAATGGCGGCTTAATTAAGGAAACCTCTCACTACAAAGAATATACGTATGCTTTTAGTATAAGAGTACCTACCAAGATACATAAGTAGAAGTACCTATTGGCAATCACAATGACTGTGTCACGATCTTATCATTAACTGCTGACACAAGACCTTTAATGATCCCAAATTAGGGGCATGATAATGTTTTGTGTGAATGTTTGCTGTGGAAACTCTTTTCCCATAGGTCGGTTCTTGTGTCATCAAATTGTTTCTGCTCATCATTGCATGATACTTGATAAATCATCATCATTCATCATTTTCTTGCCCTTAACATAATTGATTTGGATTCGTAGCATCAGCATGTTTTCTTCTTCCATATTTCTCTGTTACTTCGTCATCTCATCGGCCACTTTTCAGACAAAGTCCATCTCTACTTTAAATCCCTCCACATTCATACTAAGTATTTTAAATATTTGTCAAGTCTTGACAAATATTTAAAAAAAAACAACCTCCCAAAAAAAACCGTCGTCGTTCCCCGGTGTGAGATAATAAAATTGCTGCCGCACTGAGAGATGTTTAAGCCGTCTTAATAAAGATTTGACATTATATGATGACAAAACCTTTACTAAGGTACTCATTAAACGTCTCTGAGTGCGGCAGTAAGACGTCAAAAATTAAGAATTCAGTTGACGTGATCGTGGATCTTAACCTGAAAACGAATCGACTAGTTTAAAGAAAACAAACAAAATTCTAATTACGATTAATCGTCATCATCGTGCTCCGCCCCCGGTCTAATTGAACCAATTTCATCATCCTCATCCTATCAGTAACCTCCTTTCTTCATCCATCAGCCATTTATTTTTATACAGTGTTTATCCATCTTTTATAGCCAGTTCAAATACCAGTAAAATGTCTAATACCTACTTCGTTATTTCTCAGCTTAATGTAGCTTACCAAGGCTGTGTCCTACCGAACGGCAAGCCCGGTCACTGCCGTCCCCTCCGACACTGCGTCCAGGAGGAGTTCCGATCTGACTTCATCAAGTTCATGGACTATGTCTGCATTATCAACCAAGAGTGAGTTATGTGCATTCATCATTATTTTCCTCTACTTATAGTATTTTGAGCCAAATATTCAATTTCAAAATGGTTTGTTCTAACTCGGCAGCACATTTTGATAGGCTTGCATTTAATTAGAAAGTCTGTAAAACAGGCGCACTTCACCACTTTCTAGTATTTTGTCTGCGAAACTCTAAATCATGCTTTTAAAGTTCTAAAATAGGCAAAACCCGACACAACACCCATCTGGTCGGAGCATCGTCTCTTTTCTATGGAGACTAAAGAACTTTAAACCCCGTACATCATATCCCTATCTATTAACATCTGTTTAATTCATGTTTTAAGAAAATAAAATATTCTTTTTCTCCATCAATGTTCAATTTATCATTCCCCAGAACTGTGGGAGCTTGTTGCCCTGACAAAGAAACGCTGAGTGGCGCGGAAGGACTGGCTGGAGACTTGCCAGCTACTGCTCCGAGAGAGGAACAGAACGAAGCTGTCATGAAAGTCACCAGGGCCGAGTCTAGAGGTTGTATTGTTATTAGAGCTTGTCATGTTCGTAAAACAATCTCCATACTTAGAACTCTTCAAGTCTGTGATACCTCTGCGTCATCAACGATTAGTTGTGTTGTTGCAAAATGGGTCTGCTCTTGACCCCGATCATGCCTAATGAAAAGCGATGGATTAGATCTATGATGGAACGAGCGTACCCAGAAGACTGCATGTTCACTCTTGCTTTTTCAGTGTTCTTAAAATGTTGTAAATGCCCATACAAAATATTGCATTAAATCCTCCTGACGAAAGATCTTCCTAAGAACAGTCATATATCTTTAGTAACAATTGCACTTAGAAAAAACTACTAGGTGTTAGGGTGCAGTTTATTGTCAAACTGTTACCACTGATATACTGTTGACTGTAAGACCATACAACCAATCAGATGACTTCTTTCTTCTAATGATCGAGTGCATTTTGGAAAGAAAGATACACCACTCAGAAGGTTGGTAGAGCGTAATTGCATTTAAAAGTTAAATTCGTCTTACTTAGGTTGTGGTCTAAGCACACGTCAACAAAGCCGCGTGCTTGGTGCCCGCCAGGCCAACCCTCGCGAGTGGCCGTGGATGGCCTCCATCACTCCGGAGGGCTTCGAGCAGTACTGTGGTGGAGTACTCATCACTGACAGACATGTCTTGACTGCTGCTCACTGCACGAGGAGGTATGATTTGAACCTATTCCAGTCCGCGTAGCATGGCGATTCTGTCTCTATTCTACCAAGAATAGAAAAAGCTCTTTCAATACAACTTGACATGAAATTTTTCTACAATCTATAATTTTGTCGATTCTTCCGTCGACAAAAGTCGTTTCTACGGTGGTCATGCATGCTACGCGTGGTGCGACCTATTTATGCCAATATCGTGTTGAAAGTCGTTGCAGTAATACGAAAAGCTTTGAATGTGTTTGCAACTTGTCTTTGCCTTTCCATAAAGTTTTTTTTATTTTTAACTAGGTTGATAGTTAGTAGGCATTGATCAAATCTTGCAACTGACGGACTGAGGTAACTTTGATAACTGCTTCCATTGCTCTATAAGGCACCAGAACTAATCTATACTAATATTATAAAGCTGGAGAGTTTGTTTGTTTGTTTGAACGCGGTAAACTCAGGAACTGCGGGTTGGAATTTTAAAATTCTTTTTGTGTTGGATAGTCCATTTATCGAGGAAGGCTATAGGCTATATAACATCACGCTACGGCTAATAGGAGCGGAGCATAAATGAAAAATGTTACAAAAACGGGAAAAGGTATTTCCTTTTTGAAAGCTTCCGCTGCGTGCGCTGCGAAAACGGTTTAAGTTACGCAAATATCATGTATGAAGGAATTGTTCCTCTTTAAAATTTCAAAAAAAAAGTCCGCGACAGCATATATCTATCTTTTAAGATTCACTCACTGTAACCTTTTTTTACTATTAAACTGTTAGGTTAAAAATAATTATTTTTTGCGAAGCTTATTTTACCCTTAAGGTGATAATCTATATCTAAATAAATTTGTTTATTAGAAGGAAAATTTAATATAGAATATTTGTGTCCTTTACTCTAAACAGTTTAAACAAATATCTTAGAAGATATCGCAATGTAAAAATATCCACGCGGCAAAATAATTCGCGCGTCGCAATGTAGGGAGATTCTGTCCGGGAAATTCAAATTCAAAATATTTACAAGTACAGAGTGTTATCGTATATTTAACAGTAAGAGATACCTATAGTAATTCACACTTTAATATAATCTATAAGCTAATCTAAACCATCTATTCTAAACTATTATAATAAAGAAGAAAGATAAGGTTTTTTGTATGTTACGATTTAGCTTAATTTATGTCGGATAGTCGATATATCGAGAAAGGTTATAAGCTATATTTATGTGACGCAGACGAAGTTGCGTGGGTCAGCTAGTTTACTCAATAAATCTCACCATTTAGATGGAAAGCACAAGAGCTCTTCGTCCGCTTAGGCGAGTACGACTTCAAACGCAGCAACGATTCCCGCACCTACAACTTCGGGGTCGCAGAGATCCGTCAACACGAGGCCTTCG
Source organism: Diarsia dahlii (assembly GCA_949775195.1). Taxonomy (NCBI): domain Eukaryota; kingdom Metazoa; phylum Arthropoda; class Insecta; order Lepidoptera; family Noctuidae; genus Diarsia; species Diarsia dahlii. Next base: position 10,271,684 of record OX459212.1, read on the forward strand.
AGATCTCCAACTACAAGAACGACATCGCTATCTTGAAGCTGGACCGTCCGGCCGTCTTCAATACCTATGTCTGGCCCATTTGTCTTCCACCTCCCAACCTGCAGCTCACTGATGAACTGGCTATTGTTATTGGTGAGCTTAAAGTTATTTAAATCATCCATTATTGAGGAAATAATTCCAATTTTGTAAAAGAAGCAAATCCTTACAATATCTTCAAGCACAAAGAACTATTGATCATTGTTGTTACAGCATATGAGATGAATACAACTGCCCATTCTCTTGTTTTGCATATTTGTGTTGCTAGAAAACATACAACTATAACAAATGGTAAAGCACTTAACACTTTCTGTTTTAGTGACAGAATTTCTAAAGTAAGACCATTTAGGTACGGGTGCGCCAAAGTTCACCTAAAATTTCAACTCCGATAATTGGAAATCCGAAAATGTTCTTCCTAACATTTTTCATCCTAACAATCGCAATTCCTAACTTCTCTGTCTCTAATGTTTTAATTCCGAAGCATTCAACTTCATAATGTCTGTAGCAATAAACATCTATTACACTATTATTTGTTTTCCTATATTTTTTTGCTCAACATAACCATCTTTTACACTATTATTCAAAGTCATATCTTTTTTTTTGTTTGTATTACTTTTTATTCATAATAATCAGTATTATAAAAGGTCCCATTAAAATAGGTGGACAAAATTTTAGAAATCATTCAGACCGCTAAAATAAGGACAATAGCAAAAAAAAAAATATAAGAATAAGAAATAAAATACCTACTTTTATAGGATGAGTTTGTTCTAGAGTGCCGGCAATTTATTATTTCAAGTCAAAATAAAATCACTTTCTAAATAGTGTTTTTTTTTTTGTTTAGATGTCTTTAGTTAGGCTTACTAAACGCTGTGTTAAAATTTGTCCACCTATTTTAATGGGACCTTATATACTATGCAAAGATATCCATAGGTTAGGTTAGGTTAGAACTGTGACCAACTACGCGCGAGCCGAGCGAGCGAAGCGAGCGGTGCCGCGGCAGCGGCCGGCGAGCGCTACCTCGAAATTGGTCGCGAAATTTTTCTAAGTATTTTTTTCATAGTGCCCCCAAGACGACACTCTGACCTGAATTTCATTCATTTATTTTATTTCAAGACAAAAATCAGTGAAACGACCTTTAATCATTCTAAACAGTTGTATGAGTGAAAATATTATGGTAATTATGTTTAGGAATAAAAGCGTTAGGATAAAAAACAGTAGGAGTTTAAATATATTTACACTAATGATATTAGGAATTCCAATTTTCGGAAACATGAGTGTTATGAACATCGTCGGTAGGACTACAAATAGTATGAATGAAAACTTTAGGATGAAAAATTTTAGGAAGAGTGATCATTCGGATTACAAATCGTTAGGAAGAACAATTTCGGATAAAGAACTTTAGGTGAGCCAATATGGACCCTTTAGGTACACATTAGGTAAGTACCTGATTGTATGTTAACATACCACACTCATGCAAATTATCACACATACCTACTTAAGACCGCAGATGCAGTCAATTTTCCATAGAAACCTTTTAGTTTAGAAATACGTCATCATCTGAATAGCCTTCTCCCAACTGTGTTGGGGTCGGCTTCCCGTCTAACCAGATGCAACTAAATACCAGTATTTTATATGAAGCGACTGTCTACTGACCTTCACAACCCAGTTAATTAGTACTGGGAGATACGATACCCCTTGGTAAGGCTGGTTGTCAGACTTTCGGCCTCTAACTACCCGTAACGTCTATCTACAAATGACAGAAAGAACCAAAGGTTTCATGTGCTTTCCGAGGGAACACGGTGTGTTACGGGTAGTACTTAGTTTGGAACAATCTCCGACGGAGTTGTGAACGGCGACTCTCTCTCGCTATTTCATGTGCCCATGTTTATTTCCCCTTCTTCTCCATAGAATTCTACGCTTTGAAATACAAGTACGTTCACAAGTTTTGCTTTTTTAGCTTTTTTCTTTTAGCTTTGCTTCTTTTTTCTGACATTCTAAAGTGCCTGTAATGGGCTTTTGAACTAAATGCTTTGAGTTTGACTCCTATTTCCTAGACTACCTCGCTGTCTATCACATATACAAATTCTTTTTATAACTGCGTATATTTTTGTCGGTCTATAATTCTTGAAGACCATATTATATGACTTACGACACGAACTGATGACAGCTACGCTATGCAGAGGAAACAATTGAAGTACCTTGCGACCTTCTCTCCAGGTTGGGGCACGCAGTTTTACGGAGGTCCTCACAGCAACGTTCTGATGGAGGTAACGGTGCCAGTTTGGGACCACGACAAGTGCATCGCAGCTTTCTCTGATAGCATCTTCAATGAGACACTCTGCGCTGGAGGAAAGGAGGGCGGGAAGGATGCTTGCCAGGTACAGTTTTCTTTAAATCTAGGAAATAGGACCACCAGGTGAGTTTATCACATTATAATCACGATTTTTAGGTTCCACAATCCCTCTTTTTTTTTGGGCGTTTTGAAAATCATCAAGGGTCCCGCTCTTGAGCAGAGCGAAAGGGCGGGAGGGGCCGCGTCCACAATCCTCCTTCAGTTATAGCTGATCATCCCTCCCAAATATCACTGAAGAGATTAAATAGAGTACCTATTTTTGTAGTTTGCTACCATATTTTTTGCTGTCTACCAATTATTTTCTGGTTTGTAAAAAGAAAGACTATCAGAGGTTCAAATAAAGTTTTGATATGTCCAAAGACAGGGTGGAGAGATAACTTCAATTTCTTTTGATAAAGGCTGTCTGGCTGGATGGTCTTAGTTTCATGGGCATTAATAGTTATCGTGAAATGGACCGACAAGTCAATCATCATCTGCCTAGCATTTTCCCGCAGGCTGCTGAATACTAGTATTTTACATGGAGCGACTGCATATCTGACCTTCACAACCCTACATGGGTTGTACATACTGGGTAATACAATACCCATTGAAAGACTGGTTCTCCGACAAGCCAATAAACTATATTTCATAAAAGAAATGTAACTCAACTTGAACTTCACAGGGTGACAGCGGTGGTCCCCTAATGTACCAGATGCCGAGTGGTCGGTGGACCTCAATCGGCGTGGTATCCTGGGGCTTGCGCTGCGGAGAGAAGGAACACCCCGGTCTCTACGCGAGCGTCAGCAAGTACCTCGGATGGATCGCACAGAATGCGCGCTTCTAAATTAAGAAGATTTTGTACACTGATTTTTAAATAAAATGTTGATCATGTATAGGGGGCGATTTCACCATTGAAATTAAACTATGTTTTTAAATCTAAATACTATATTTTTTTCAACGTTTCCAAAAAATATTGTTTCAGACTTATCTGGGTTAATCAAAGTTTCGCGGATTTATCAATTTTACCGGACAACATAGCTGGTGTGCATCAAGGTCTCTTAGTCTATTTTGCATTACAAAAACAATACAGATACAAATTAATCTAATATTTATACTTCACTAATTTTCAGCCGCATTCCAGTAGTGTGTTTATGAGAAATTACAGAATATTGGTTCAACAAATAAAACCGTCACTCACAATATTGACAAAGCTAGTTAAAACGAACAGTATTAGGGAGAAACCACCACATAATGGTTTACTGAAGTCATACAAACTATTAAGTGTACCTACCTATGGGAGTTAATAGGAATGGCCATAATGAGTTACATGCCGTACAGTTAAACAGAAGAAATGGTACTAATAATAATAATAATATTTATTTATTTCACCACAAAAACTAAACAATAACATATCATATGACTTGATAGGCTTAGTATAAAATTCTATAATATGGAATCCTCTGTTGCCGAACTAGGACGGATCCTGTATCTCGGCAAACAGCGCCATCCCCTAACAGATTTCACTGATTAAGTCAAACTAGGCATACAAGTTGCATCTTAGGTATATGATAATTATTTCAGAAATTAATTTTTATTCATATAAATAAAAATTAAAAATTGGATTGATTTGAATAAATTAAATTTATACAATTAAATAAAGATTGATTTGATTTGATTTAGTATAATCTATACAAAAAGATAATAATTGGATTACTTGGTACTGTAATGAAATTGTGTAGGTGTTGGTTATTACATTGAATGGATTGCTGTGAAAATATAAAAGGAAGGCTCCTTTCTCGAGTGACCCTCACCAGTGATGGTGACTCTAGAAAGGAGCCTGCGTATTTAGTACTCGCAATCGGCGCGCGTGTGACGAAGCAAAGAATCGTAGTAGGTACCCCGCGGTTTACATCTCTCGCCTGCATGACACCACTGAGGCAGAGGACATCGAGGAGTACGTGCGTCAGAGACTGAAGAACACGCCAAGAGTCCAGCTGCTGGAGTCGCGCCGAAACATGCATTTCAAAGCGTTTGTAGTGATGTGGATACCAATGTGCTATCTCCAATTGGTGACGGAAGAAAGTTTTTGGCCGCTGGATGTGGTGTTCCGTCGCTTCCGCAGACAAATTCCACAAGATTGTCAATGGCTCTCTGTTACCTGAAATTAAATGAATTCTATTCTATTCTATTACTGGATGTGTGAACGTGGACGAGGCAAAGAGGATCGTAGCAGGTGGCATACTGTAGTTTCTACCTTCCTCCATTGGATAAAGGCGTGAGTTTATGAACGTTTGTGTAAAACTTATCACTTTGCGGAAAACTCAACTTCCAAATATAGGTAGGTACTTAGCTACAAAGATAACTAGTGGTTTCTGTGGGTCCCGTAAGTATGGCCGTAAATAACCACATAACTGATAAGTAGAAACAAACAGGTCATCTAGACCCAATTGATTCCTATAAAAGGGTTCACTGCGACGCAATTTTAGTGTTATTGTTGGTTGCTGCTCATTCAAGTTGGGTAAGTTTATAATTGTCTTAGTTTGTTTAAATAGTGATTTCGGCATGATTAAGTCGGTCTGCGTGGTTGTGGAACCGACTCTGCGTGTCAGAATCGTGAGAGAATCGTGTCCGAGTCCCGGGTGATAAAGATAGTCATATTGAGTCGATCGTCGACTTCGAAAATGTTTATTTTAGCTAAATAAAAACAGGAGAAAATATCCGGGTAACACCTAATGTTTATGATCCTATTTCAAAACAAAACTTTATTGACAAAAACATTGTAGGTATCACAAAAGCCTTTATTACTTAGGTACTAAAAGTTTGTGTTTCCTTCATTTTTCAGGTAAGCAATAATTTGAACACCAAAAATGCATTCTATTAATGGTTGGAAGCTCGCACAGAGACCAAACTACATCACCAACAAAGATAAATCGTACCCTTACTCCGAGTGTCCATTTCTAGGACAATACTACTTGGAGAGGCTGCCCCCTTCTCTGAACAGCTTGATCGAACATGTCGACTACTGGGGTGAGGGCAGGATTGTCACTCAACATGGGATCAGCGGCTTCTCTGACTGCTACAACGTCAACCATACCTACCAACTCGTGAGTAATGGTCCCGACCGCGACAGGAAGATACCTAACAGGATCCCCGTCCTGAGTTACACTAACTGTGACACCAGCGGGTATATCAAAGACAACTCAGTCAAAACCGTCACAGTGATGGGAGCACCCATCAACCCCAAATGTGCTAAAGATATTACCCGTATGATAAACCCAGACTTCGGAAAAGTTGTTGCATACGGATTCGAAAGCAGTTCTGCTGCAATACGAAATCTTAAAACAGAATTGAAGAAGAAGGATATTTTTCTCTGTCCGAGATACACTTTACCAGAAGAACTTCAAGGCTTGTCGTTGTTTGATAGTGATTTAAGTTTCCTAAATCTGACGGCGCTTAAAGACCAGCTTTACAAATACGTAACTGAAGGCGTGTATGACATCGCTGTGGATTTGACCAAAAACATGGTTGACGAAAGTGGAACTTCCGAAGCTCTTATTGAAGTGGTAACGAAAATTTTGCGTGAAAGTCCAAGTAGCATCATGAATTATGTTTATAACCTCTGGAACAATGGTGGTAATGAAATAATCAGCATCAGTTTCCCAAATGAATTCCAACTCCTCTTTAAAGGAGAATTTGTAACTATAGTCAACAAGCAATACCAACAGGCCTTGAAACTAGATGCGAACGTAAAGTCTTCTAACGACAGACTTGCCTTAGGAGATAAGTCTGACAAAACAAGTACGCAAGTAAGCTGGAAGTTCATTCCAATATGGGAGAATGACACGATCTTATTCAAAATAAACAATATCGATTGCAACATGTATTTAAAATTGGATGAAAACGCAGACAGTCTAGGAGACAGGAAAGGCTGGGGTTCTAACAATGACAATGAAATCAACCATGAGTATTATATAGAGCCGTTGATGAAAGATGATGTTTTAGTCTTTCGTTTAATAAACTACCAATATCATCAAGCTCTGAAAATGGATTCGCATGAGGACAGCCGTGGTAACAGACTGCTTTGGGGGCACAATGGTGATCCGCGAAGTGACGACACGTCCTTAAACTGGGTTATTGCTGCAAATACTAAGGCTGCGAAAACATAAGTCATTGAAATATATAAACTTCTAAGGCAATGGTTTTTCAATAAAAACTTACATGTTTCAATTTTAATTTCTCAAATTCGATATTATTTAGTTTTTTGATTTGCATATGATGAGAAAACTAAAAAACTAGAAAACTACCAACTACTAACTAGAAAAGTTCAAATCGACATTGAGTTCAGTCATTAACTGAAGGGCTTTATTTATTATTTAATGATATTGATAGAGTACAAAATAAAAGAAAAATATCCCTTTGTTTACATAAATACATACTACATACAAACGTAGGTACATAACAACACGCCTGTAATCCCCGTAGGTTTAGGCAGAGGTACCCTATACTATAGTAGGTATCATTTCTCCAGTTTTATTTAAGTACCTACCATGTGCTAGGAGTTTATATACTTAAACATTAAATAAACTAATATTTATACAATACATATAAAAATAACCTTGCCTTGCCTTGGCTTTAATCAAAACAAATCGTTAATAAATCTGCAATATATTCGTCTTCCTTATGTCTAAAGTTATACACCCTAAAGTTAGATCCCTCAGATCTCTTTGCACGCTTTTTACTATTTTAAAGGATCCATGTACTCCCGATTATTTAAAAAAATACTTCAAAGTGTTGGGCAGTTCACACAGTCGTAACCTTCGAGCTTCTAACAACCTACTCCTTGAAATTCCTTCACAACGTACTGGTTTCATGTCATCTTCTTACGCTGTCTCAGCCATAAAACTCTGGAACGCGCTACCCCTTGGCATTAAAAAAGCGGAAAGCAAAATGGCTTTCAAAAGAGCTGTGCGGAAGCATTTCTTAAAATCGGACTGAATTACTCATAATGTGGTAGTCATGATAATTAGTCTCCATCAGGATGAACGGTCACTAGGCGTATTTAACGTTGAATTTATGCCTAACAATTGCTTCCCTACTGCTTCTATTTGGTTCCTATTCTCAAACAATTGCTTCCATCGTATTCTAGTAGAAAAAAGACATTTTAAGAGTGACCGTTCATTCTGATGTCAGGACGGCCGGTCACCGAGTCGTAGTGGTCTTGCTAAATAGAATTATTGAAATGCACGGTGGCCATTAATTACTTCCTGTTTGCTTCCCACGATTTTTTACAACGATAATACTGTAACTATCACGGCAATAAAGATATCGACAAAAGTGTTGTATAACAATATTTTTAGTGCCTGACAAAATAATAAAGGCAAAACTGTTTAAATATAACTTTGCAGTTACGCTTGATTAGGCGATAAATCTATGGTATTGTCCCGGTGGCCTACAGTTATTAAAAAGAAGTGCCTATCGTATTTAGTGACAAAAATTCATACAAATGTAATAAACACCTTTAAAGATAATATTTCAATTCTTCACTTCCTAGGGAGTGTTCTTACGTACACTCACAGGCACAATTAATCGCCCGCCTCTATCATTCATCGCCCTGTTTATTTACGTTAACTTTGGCTTATCTACTGTTTTGTTTCTTGTCATGTGGCCTACTGTAACAATAAAATTAAACACTTATACCATTATTTCATATCCTAAATTTGTGTCAACGACGGGTTTTTTTGGAATTTAGTCGTTGTTTGACATTGTATCCGTTTCATTACCATCTTAAAATTTCCTGTTCTTTTCTGCCATAGTATGTGAATATTGTTTAATTTAAGTTTGAAGTGTTCACTTATTGTTTGTGACTGTAAAAAATGTCACTGGATGCAATTGGTGCAGTTAAGGCAGTGGCTTTAGCTGACGCTGGATACAGCTAACGTCGCACCGATCGTACACTCGGTGTACCTCAAACCACGGTACGGGATGCCATTAGACGTTTTCAGGAGACAGACTCATATACCCACAGGCCAGGTGAAGGCCGACACCGATGCACTTCAGCTCGAGACGACTACTTAGTTGTCAACAACGTGTTGAGAAATCGCTTTTGCATTGCTACTGAAGCTCCTATGCGTCATTTCAAATGTCAGTGTGATGAGAGCTTTTCATCCAGCTCGCGCCCCACAACACAGTAGAGCTAGACTTGCTTCGACTGTGTAAATAAATTAGTTGGTATTTTTTTTTAAGTCTGTTTTTGTTATTCTCTTTCAATAAAACGTTAATAATACTTTTATTATTGCGATTATTTGTAAACAATTCAATTTATCGCAGTGTAACATTTTAAAACTTAGGGGGTTAGCAAACAGTGGCTAGCGCCAATCTACACTCACGGGCACAATTAACCGACCACCCTGTATTTCTTTCAATTTGCAAAAATCATCAAATCTAGACTTAATTTTATGATGTACATTGAAAGTTGAAAGCTAGCAATAATAAGGTAAAGAAAACAAAAATCTTGCAAAAAAAAAGTCAAATTAAAGGATGCATACCAAAAATCGATTTTGTGATTATCTGATATTAACATTTAATAATTTTGAATTTGATAAAAGTGGGCCACACAAAAAAAAAATAATGGGTATTGCCGCTTCGGGCTCTAATGACTTCATGGAGCCAGTTTGGCAACCCATCCATTATATCTTATTGGATGTCAGATTGGGGGATTTAGTGCCACTCCTCTAACAGTCGTCTTGAGATCTCCTGGGGTTGTAGGGACTGGTATTCTTGCTCAAACATATCTTTAGAGGTTGTCCCATATGTGCTCGATTGGGTTAAAATCGGGACTGCCTGCTGGGCATGGTAAAATTTTGTATCTTGAACTCACTAAGATACTCATCGGACGGATTATGCGGTATGACAACGTGCATTATCATGCATTGATCTAAAGTTATCACCAATGAACGGTGCAAAAGGTATGACATGGTCTTGAATAACTTCCTCCACGAATCTTGGAGCATTCCCACCGCATCTATCGAACACAATAAGATCAACACGAGCCTCGTAAGAAATGTCTCTCCAAACCATTACGGACGTAAATTACGGTTTCGGTTACAGCACATGGAGCAAAACTTTCATTTTGGCGCCTGTAAACGTACTGACGTTCATCTGGACCTTTTTTCTGTTTTTTATTCTGTTCTCATCTGAGAACAATACGTTCTTCCATTCCTACACAGTCGAAGCAAGTCTAGCTCTACCGTGTTGTGGGGCGCGAGCTGGACGAAAAGCCCTCATCACACTGACATTTTTCACCTCGAAATGACGCATACGAGCTTCAGTAGCAATGCAAAAGCGATTTCTCAACACGATGTTGTCAACTAAGTAGTCGTTTCGAGCTGAAGTGCATCGGTGTCGGCCTTCACCTGGCCTGTGGGTATATGAGTCTGTCTCCTGAAAACGTCTAATGGCATCCCGTACCGTGGTTTGAGGTACACCGAGTGTACGATCGGTGCGACGTTGGCTGTATCCAGCGTCAGCTAAAGCCACTGCCTTAACTGCACCAATTGCATCCAGTGACATTTTTTACAGTCACAAACAATAAACGAACACTTCAAACTTAAATTAAACAATATTCGCATACTATGGCAGAAAAGAACAGGAAATTTTAAGACGGTAATGAAACGGATACAATGTCAAACAACGACTAAATTCCAAAAAACCCGTCGTTGACATAAATTTAGGATATGAAATAATGGTATGTGTTTAATTTTATTGTCACAGTAGGCCACTTGACAAGAAACAAAACAGTAAATAAGCCAAAGTTAACGTAAATAAACAGGGCGATGAATGATAGAGGCGGGCGATTAATTGTGCCTGTGAGTGTACGTAAGAACACTCCCTAGGAAGTGAAGAATTGAAATATTATCTTTAAAGGTGTTTATTACATTTGTATGAATTTTTGTCACTAAATACGATAGGCACTTCTTTTTAATAACTGTAGGCCACCGGGACAATACCATAGATTTATCGCCTAATCAAGCGTAACTGCAAAGTTATATTTAAACAGTTTTGCCTTTATTATTTTGTCAGGCACTAAAAATATTGTTATACAACACTTTTGTCGATATCTTTATTGCCGTGATAGTTACAGTATTATCGTTGTAAAAAATCGTGGGAAGCAAACAGGAAGTAATTAATGGCCACCGTGCATTTCAATAATTCTATTTAGCAAGACCACTACGACTCGGTGACCGGCCGTCCTGACATCAGAATGAACGGTCACTCTTAAAATGTCTTTTTTCTACTAGAATACGATGGAAGCAATTGTTTGAGAATAGGAACCAAATAGAAGCAGTAGGGAAGCAATTGTTAGGCATAAATTCAACGTTAAATACACCTAGTGACCGTTCATCCTGATGGAGACGATAATTATTGTTTGGTTTCTCATTTTGTGAACTATTTGTATGTATAATATATATTAGTTTATTTAATTCCATCTTTATATATATGTATTAGTATGTACGATTTATGTAGGTATATTAATTTATGTTACAAAATAGTATTCTCCTAATTTATTTATTTTTGTACTCTACCACAATGATGTCCTGTTTGACCCTAAGGTTGACTGGTAGAGAATGCCTTGTGGCATTAAGTCCGCCTATGTACCACGTTTGTGCATGAAGTTTAAATAAATAAATAAAAATACACATCTCGTATATTATGGGATTCGAAATAAAACGGGACTACTTACTTAAATACTTCTTGATTTTATTCGTCTTCAAAATTATACATCTTTTCTCATCTGTCTTTGACACACTGTGTTCTCACTCTATCATCTTACATTCCCTCAATCATTCAGTGTTGTCACTTAAGTATGAGTCTATCTGGCAGGCCCCAACGAGATTTATCAATAAGAAAAACTGTCGAGGTATAAAATATATCTTATTTATTTTCTTTAGGTAGGTAAATTATAATGTCTTTATAGACTCCAGACTTCCAGATGGAGTCACACTCACCTTACATTCCCACCTACAACATAATCAAAATCATTATACTCTAAGACAACATGGCCAAAGTCACCGTCTCCCCACACTCCTCAATAGACTGCAGCATTTTAAGCACCTGCTCCTCATCCACTGCAGGGTGGAAGGTGAACGCAAAGCGGAAGAAGTTCTTGTAGTGCCGAACGGGAGAGTATGATACCATCAGTTGAGAGCTTAGAACTAGAAGCTCCTTTATTTTTGGAGTTACCTGCGAAACGAATAGTTATTTCAAATTTTATTTATATGAAGTGGGCCTAAATAGTAGTATGTACGTAACTATTAATTTAACATTGTGCAGTCAAGTTTTTATTTTGGGTGGTGCTAAAAACGTTTAGATTATAAAATTAATCATATTTTTTATCAATTGCCCGAATTTGGCCTTGTAGTGATTTTTAGATGCATTATTTATTTTCTCCGTTTGGACCTGAACAAGTAGTATATTAGCACTACACTACGACTAAATGAAAGCTTGAAATCAACGATTGTTCCAACATGCCTTAGTCTAAATAGGAACATAACATGATGCCCGAAGAGTTAGACAAAGGTACCTCACGTTTCATCAGTCATGTAGATTGCTACTTAATAACACTTTCCCGACTTGAGAATGGAACCCACTACCTCTTGATCAGCAGTATCGTTTGTGACTACTAGACCAACGAGACATTCTATTTTCTATTAAGGTTTACTCAAAAATTGTTTTTTTTATAATTTTTAAAATTTTCTAATATTAACTTTGTATAGTTTAAATCTGGAACAATAATTGTCCTCTTGTTTTAATGGGCGTTGATAGCTGCGACACCATGTGCGACACAGTTAAAAACTTTTGTAGCTATCATCGTTTTCTTTGTAAATTATGCTGTTCTGTTTATGTTCCAAATAAAAACTTTTTACTTTTACTTTTTACTTTTATATCTATACTATAGACAATTTATCACCACCTCACCTTATGCATGACCTCCCACCACTCCTCATCCATTTCCTGTCCTCTCATGAAGCTGGGTATGTACCAGAAGCACAAATTAGGGCACTGGAGCTCATCAGACACCAGTTTAAAGCCAGGTCTCTTGGCTACGGACTCCAGGCAGAACTGAGCTGTGGCCATCGTCTGGTCTGCGAGATGGCTAAGACCTAGGTCACCGCGTGCTTTCCACATCATCCATAGTTTGAAGGCGTCAATCTGGGACAATTGAAATTAATTATAATTTCCTCCCAATGGGGGAAATGAAAATAAAAAGCGTGACAAAAAGAAATTGTGTTCGATAGAAAGTCCATCGAGGAAGGCTTAGGTTATATTCTACGTGGACGAAGTCACGGGCAAATGCTAGTGTAAATACGGCTCCATTCGGTGAGTAGCCACCTTAGTTGTGAAAAAGCGAGACCGGTATTTAGCTTCTTACCTTCCTCCCACACTGAACGCTCTTGTCCCCGGTATCATAGGACACGTCGTAGAACTTATCCTGCTGGAATAGGTACTGTGCTGCAGATGAGTTGGCGGCGTGCAGTAGACCCTTGTCTCTGACCAGGAATACAGAACACTGCAGGGGAGCTCCCGCCATCTTGTGTGGGTTCCACGATATTGAATTTGCTCTGGAAAAGAGATAGGGAAACTTTGATAGGGACGCTTAATAGGGAAACTTTGCAAGGGACGCTTAATAAGAAAACTTTGAAAGGGACGCTTAATAGGGGAACTTAATTGGATTTAAAAACCGCCTTATTGCTTTTTTAGACTGGTTCGGTCTGAATTTCTCAGTAGCAGCCACGGAGTCTGGATTTGTGTGTGTTGATGGCAATAGGCCCTTATAACATGTGACTTACGCCCAAATACTCAAACGTCACTAAATTTTAAGTTGCACTTAAATCTCGTGCTGTCTTTGTTACTTTAATGCAGAGTGACAGAGATGCAGGAGTTTTGAGGGTTACTTATAATTTGACGTTTGAGTATTTGGGCGTTACATTACTGGCGAAATGTAGGTGTGCTAATGAGACCTCTGCCTATCCCTTCAGGGATTACAGGCGTGATGTTATTATGCTTATTGATTCTTTTTCGGAATTATGGAAAGGATCGTAGGTACTTACTGAGTTATTGTAAAGTGATTCATATTAAAACTTACTGTTGACCGCTTTTACTATTTCTGTAATAGTAGGTGACTTCCTAAACAGAGAAGGAGGTGAGTAAAATTGAATTATAAATGTGGTACGTACCTTTCTATACCTTTAAGTTTGGTTTTGTATTTCGGTGAAAGCATCAAACTGCCACCCCAGCATGCCTAAAACATGAAAAATAACTTGTATTATTTTTTTATCATTTTATTGTGCTGGACCATACCTGGGAACTTTCTGGAAATTTTGGTTTTCAAAGTTCCAACTTTTAATTTTTGCCTAACAGCTTTTAAGATTGAAATACCTCCATGACCTGTTTACGTTTTCATGCAACTGAAGGTATCATCCGTCCGTCTTATGACGACGACAGAACTTGTCGTGTGTGTGTTCTACACGCGCCTCAGAGATGTCACCAACATTGCAAAGGACGGCTGCGGGTTGTTTGAAAGATATACCGCGGTCCCGGACACAAAGGGCTAAGAAGGAACATGGGTGGTTTTTAGTCAGTAGAAGTCTGACACTCCTTTCCGCTCGGCCCAGAGCGGGTGGAATCAATTGATGATTTCCCACCATCCCAAAAAAAGGGCTTTGCGAAGGGTCCGTTAACACCCTGTATAGAGCTGTGTCGCAAATCCACCTCCTTATCTGCCCTCTAGGCCTCTGGCCCTCGTGGCCAAAACATGCAGGCAAAGTGAAATTCGTGAATCGGATTTTCCTGATTAATTTCCAAATTGAAGTGCCGTTGATGTAATGAAGGTTCAGTCCAACTTTAAGAAGATCGGATTTTCATCTAACAAAGAAACGCCAGAAAGCGCTAACAGCAGACCTCTTCGAAGATGGTTGGACGATCTGGACAAGACTAGCGACCGGTGGTCCACATTGACCTTGGATCGAAACAACTAGAAGTCATGGGGTGATAAAAGTTTGGACGCCTGCACTTATACTTAAAGCAATGTTATACATAGTCGTGTAACTTGACAGAGCGTCAGGAGCCCCAAGTTCCCTAAAGTTATTTGCCATTGTTATTATTTTGTCATGGAGTGTGGATTTTGCCCAGCTGTTGGATGATGAAGGCGAACAGTATCAGAAAAAAAAAGAGTATCAGTAAAGAAACTTACATCAACATGCATCCAAACGCCATGTTTTCTACAAACATCAGCAACTGCTTCCAAGTCATCAATGGCTCCTAGCACGGTAGTCCCCGCCATGCCGTTCACAAATACAGGACACCTGCCGAGATCCCTCTCTTTCTGTATAGCTTCGTCTAGCTTGTCAACCAACATCTGTCCTTGAGGATTGGTTTGTATGATTCTGATGTTGTCGGTACCGAAGCCGAGCCAGTGAGCTGCCTTCTTTATGGAGTAGTGACTCTGAAAGTTTTAACATTATATTTTTTATTTATTTACTCAGAAATACATTTTAAGCTTACAGTTTTTCACCAGCTTCGCCATGTTTGTAATAATCATATTACAATGTCAAATTGCATCTTACAATCACAATAATTCAGAAAGCAAAATGAAAATTATAAGTCAATAAAATCGAATTCTTGTAATATCACGCTCAATACTATTTACGGGGGATAAATCCAAACACGGGATCCAATAACAATTTGGTTAGTACCTACCCGAAAATCGAAGCCAGGACTGTAAGCAAGCACACTTACCTACTACTACTAAATTAATTATATAATTACTATATAATAATATACTATTTATACAATTACTACTACTATTACAATTACTATACTATATATAATTATTAATTATAATTACTATATTAATTTAGTGGGCCACCTGGCCCAGAGTCAGAAATGCCCTTCAATTCCATGCTTAATTAAAATAATCATCTTAATTAATATCAAATATTTATACTCACATCTTCAGAAGTAAATATAACCATCTCAGGGAGGTTCTTCATCCCTTTGGCCTTGATATCTGGAAACTTCTTATATCTTGCGGCGACCAGGCCATACATTATGGCGCTACTGCCTCCAGGAGTGAAGATACCGTCTCCATCGGGTATACCGAACAGTTTTAGTATGTGGTTCTGAAGTTTCATTTCTATGAGAGTGAATACTGGACCCACTTCGAAAGTATACCTGAAATAGGACTAGTTTATATTTAGAGGACATAAAACGCACACAAATGCACCCTTAGAATCATCTTTAAAGTATAGTCTGGATTTGTGCCCGGTTGATGGCAATAGGCTAGCCCCCTATTACATGGGACTTAAACATAACTGGAGAAATGTGGGTGTACTAAATTGGGTACACCTCTCTGCCTTACTCTTCGAGGATTGCAGACGTGATGTTATATTTGTTTTGTTATAGAAAAAGCTCTGCTATAATGAGTATAGGTACATGCATAGGGTACATGCTTCTTAAAATCTTAGGAAACGTGACTTTGTTTACAAAGTCTTCAGTTTTTACAACCGGCATTTCAACTTCTCTGCCTTAGTAATACTTAATGCCCAGGATACACGAGGCCAGTTTTTCAAGCCAGGACAGCAAGCTACTTCTCTACCTAACTGTCCTGTCTTATACTGCCCTGGCTTGGAACATGCTAGAAATGAAGCTAGTTTTGTGTACGCGAAGCTGGCCTCGTGTATCCCAGGCATAACGGTGAAATTATAAGAAAGTGCAAAGTAGGTAAATACAAGTCGTTTTTAACGAAAGTATGGCGTCGCAGTAGGTACAACGTTTTATGACTATTTAATGGCAAACCAAGACAAGTTTTGCTCGTTCAATTTATCACTGTTAGATTAAGAAACTTTTCATACCTCGGTACTGCTGCATACATACTCGTAAAATTAGAAACTGCATTCCTGAGCCCTAGCACGAGCGCACGGTCTCAACGTAACGGAAATGCGTCGATTTTTTAATACAATACAATATCCTTTAGGCATTTTAGTTAATTTGTTTGGAACAAGCACAATCAGTAAAACCCACTTATGAAAATAATTATTTTAAAATCGACGTATTTACGGTAAGTATACAGCGCGCGCTTGTGCAAGGGCCTCTGACCTCGAAATGATGACCCTCGAAAAAAGAGACCTGTCTTTTTTGCATCTCCTATGTATATAATTATGAGGAAATAGGAGAACCATCGTCATCACATCAGTTAGACATAAGCCACCCTCCATCGTCGTATCCCTTTTCCGCGACCTCTACCAGAGTAAGGGGAAAACTTTACCCAAGTTAACAGATAATACCTACTGACTAGTATTACAAGCTTCCGTTATCCAGGCCCCAGCCAGTCCGTAGGGGTCCATGGCACAGAACAACTGATTCTTGAACGTCGCCTTATAAGTCTTCACACTGTACTTCAATACTTCACGCACACATTGCTCCAGCTTACTGTCATTTACGCCTTTTGTCACGTCGAGATCCAAAATAGCCTGAAATGTGAATTAAAATTGTTATTAAAGTATATTTGGTTAGGTAAATGACTCACTACAAGTAACAAGAGCCAAATCTAAACCCGCCAAGTCACCAGCAGCAAATAATTGCTTTGTGTAGAAGTAGAATGAAAATCCCGTAAGTAAGGGGCGCAAGAACGAATGAGTAAGCAACCTGCGTCGACCCGATCCCTTAGGTCAGGTCACTATATCAGGTAGGTATTGGGTCCAAAAACGAACACCAGTTGCCATAGCATAGGATGTGGCCCGCGGGTGATAAAGTGGATTCTGCCACCTGAACCGAAACAGAGTCCAATTAACGAACTGTGGTCATATACGGCCGAAGACGTCGACCGGGTCTCCAAAACCTGGCCGGATGCGTGATAAACTACGCAAGTTCCCTAGCACTCCGGCCCAAGGTTGTCGAAGAACACCTTGTGGGTTTAGTCATTAGGAGTCTGACAGACCATTTCACCTACCTGAAAACATATTAAATTGAGATAATCATAGCAAGTTTGGTATCAAATGAAAGGTCTTGGCGAGCAAATTACAAATATGTATTATATTATAGTTTAAGTACACACAAAATAAAATTCAAATAAAAAAATTAAGTTCAAAAATCTAAAACCCGACTACTAACAAAATCGCGGTCTTAAAAGTAGAAAACAAGAAAATAATTCTTGTCTGATATTCTTCGTAGTCGCATGCCACCTTGCTAATGGCAATTAGCAGCTGACTTCTGTATCAATGAGAACGCCATGAAGGAGCATCAGGTATCGTGGCATGCGACTACGAAGAATATCAGACAAGAATTATTTTCTTGTTTTCTACTTTTAAGACCGCGATTTTGTTAGTAGTCGGGTTTTAGATTTTTGAACTTAATTTTTTTTTCCTTTAAAGTCCCCATCGATCGTGTCGGATCGATGGGGACTTTTTCCATATCATTTCTAATGGAGTTTTGAACAATCCTATCAAATTTCAGCCGGGTCGGAATTAATGTAACCCCCTTTTTTTTTTTGGTGGGTGGAAAATCATCAAATGACCCCCCCTGCTGTTGGGCAGAGCGAAGGGGAGAGTCAGACTTCTACTGACTAAAAACCGAACCCATGTTCCTTCTTTGCCCTTGTGCCGAGGCCACGTCATCTCGTACTAAACCCCTTACTTACCCCTATTTTTTGGTCTAATTTGACCGGACTAATACATAATATCCAAAGAAGTACCAAACCTAATCAGATGGTGAAATAACTTGAATACAACCTTACAGGATCGGTGAAGGGCTTGCATCTACAAGTGTTGAAATGTTCACGCCAATACAAATCCTTACTATTAGCATACTGGATTAGTATTTTAATCAGGTTCTACCAGTGTGCCTACAATTTAAATGCATGTCTCACATTCTATCAATGCTGATGATATGTAAGTACCTACTATTTAGGACATAATTTTATTTACCTAGGTAGGATTTCTCAAATTGAAAAGCTGTATGCAACGGCTATTGCAAGTAATTATAATTGCAGTACAATATTACCACTCTCAGGACTTAATAATACCATTTATGGTCATAGAAGAGATTGGTTTCGCGTTGTACTACCGTACATGGGCAGTAGCTTAACACCAAGTTCGAATCAAAGTCATCAACTACGTAAATTAATCTCAACTCGGCGGCTTTGCAAAATATAATATAACATCACGCCTGTAATCCCCGAAGGGTTAGGCAGAGGTGTACCATTAGCACACCCATATTTCGCCAGTTATATTTAAGTCCCATGTAATAGGCGGCTTCGCAAGTAAGCAGAATAATCTCTTAACATAGCCTATCCGAGTTTGGGGCACTTGGATAGGTTAGGTTCTCTATCTCCACAGGATGAACCAGTCAAAATGATAACCCTCCTTTGGCTTTGCCGTAGTCGGGTAAAAAGACTGGCAGGCGGGTGCTCTCAGGCACGGTGGAAGCTCGATATGTTATTAGGTGGTCGTCTACGGATCAACCGGGTCTGGTTCATAACATCGCGAGTCACTACATCGATGGTCGCTGTATCGACAACGGTCCATCGACGGGTTAATGAATCGACAGTACCTACCCCAAATCGATGGTACGCTACATCGACAGTACACCAAATCGACGTGCGCTATATCGACAGTACACTACATCGATGGTGCGCTACATCGACGGTACCCCAAATCGATGCTACGGTCAGCATCAGAAGTATATTAACATTACTCAAAGTTTCGAAGCTGTTTTTTTAATAAAAATTTGTTAGATATTACTCGTAACTACATGTTATTGGAGTGTAAGGACTATTTTTAACGAATAATCTTCTGAAACATTAAAAAGCTGAACATTTCGGAATTTTAATTCTTTTTTGTACAGGACTCTAGCTATTATTTTTAATGTTTTAGAAGATTATAAAAAAAAATCTCTACAAAAATGTTCTTCATTATTATCTTCTAAGAGTTACCATTCCTGAGATATCGCGATTCTAACAGTCACATTATCCTTCCTTACATATCCTTCCTTACATAGTATAAAACAAAGTCGCTATTTTTGTCTGTTTGTTTGTCTGTATGCTTAAATCTTTAAAACTACGCAACGGATTTTGATGCGGTTTTTTTTTAATAGAGTGATTCAAGAGGAAGGTTTTAGTATATAATTTGAACGACATCCACGCGGGTGAAGCCGCGGGCATCAGCTAGTTCTTTATATAAAAGCGAAAGGTAACCCACTCCTCACGAGATCTCGAAAACCGCTGGACGTACAAAGATGATTTTTGGAAAGGAGCTAGTTTATAGTTACTAAACGTCCGCTAAGAACGGATTTTGCGACAGGGCCGTATTAGGGTGATCTTAGGGCCCTCGCAAGTTTGTATGCTAACTTTGTATGCTAAATTTGTAGCTTAACACCAAGTTCGAATCAAAGTCATCAACTACGTAAATTAATCTCAACTCGGCGGCTTTGCAAAATATAATATAACATCACGCCTGTAATCCCCGAAGGGTTAGGCAGAGGTGTACCATTAGCACACCCATATTTCGCCAGTTATATTTAAGTCCCATGTAATAGGCGGCTTCGCAAGTAAGCAGAATAATCTCTTAACATAGCCTATCCGAGTTTGGGGCACTTGGATAGGTTAGGTTCTCTATCTCCACAGGATGAACCAGTCAAAATGATAACCCTCCTTTGGCTTTGCCGTAGTCGGGTAAAAAGACTGGCAGGCGGGTGCTCTCAGGCACGGTGGAAGCTCGATATGTTATTAGGTGGTCGTCTACGGATCAACCGGGTCTGGTTCATAACATCGCGAGTCACTACATCGATGGTCGCTGTATCGACAACGGTCCATCGACGGGTTAATGAATCGACAGTACCTACCCCAAATCGATGGTACGCTACATCGACAGTACACCAAATCGACGTGCGGTATATCGACAGTACACTACATCGATGGTGCGCTACATCGACGGTACCCCAAATCGATGCTACGGTCAGCATCAGAAGTATATTAACATTACTCAAAGTTTCGAAGCTGTTTTTTTAATAAAAATTTGTTAGATATTACTCGTAACTACATGTTATTGGAGTGTAAGGACTATTTTTAACGAATAATCTTCTGAAACATTAAAAAGCTGAACATTTCGGAATTTTAATTCTTTTTTGTACAGGACTCTAGCTATTATTTTTAATGTTTTAGAAGATTATAAAAAAAAATCTCTACAAAAATGTTCTTCATTATTATCTTCTAAGAGTTACCATTCCTGAGATATCGCGATTCTAACAGTCACATTATCCTTCCTTACATATCCTTCCTTACATAGTATAAAACAAAGTCGCTATTTTTGTCTGTTTGTTTGTCTGTATGCTTAAATCTTTAAAACTACGCAACGGATTTTGATGCGGTTTTTTTTTAATAGAGTGATTCAAGAGGAAGGTTTTAGTATATAATTTGAACGACATCCACGCGGGTGAAGCCGCGGGCATCAGCTAGTTCTTTATATAAAAGCGAAAGGTAACCCACTCCTCACGAGATCTCGAAAACCGCTGGACGTACAAAGATGATTTTTGGAAAGGAGCTAGTTTATAGTTACTAAACGTCCGCTAAGAACGGATTTTGCGACAGGGCCGTATTAGGGTGATCTTAGGGCCCTCGCAAGTTTGTATGCTAATAAATTTGAAAATCTACTAAAGTTGATAGATTGCAATAGCTTCACATAGGTACCCTCATTAACTAAATTCACAAAAAGGTACCTACCTCCAATTCCTTCGGGTGTTTGAATCGTATCAGCGGCACACTATCCGCCCTGTCTTCTTTAACTAAACTAAGCACTTTATCCAAGAACGAGGTCCCGTTTTGGTCCATCGTGACTTCGTCGGGTCTCCGTATGCGTGTGCGCAAAGCGATGGAGATCGGCAGACTGAACCGGCAAAGGTAAAGTACGTTGCACGATTTACTTTACAAACCATTACAAAGGTCAGTTTTATTATAAAGGTCAGAGTGTCAGACAGAATACTTTATACAGAGTGACAGACAGAATAATTATACTTAATTAAGATCTCAATGTTTACACTAAGTATCTGCATCAGAGAAATGATGTCAGCAGGTCGAAGGCACTGCAAAAATACAAATAAAATAAAAATAGCTTTTATTAACTTACTACTTACGTTAAGATTCTCTTTCTTTTAAACACAACAACTTATACAAATCTTTCTTTCTGTAAGTATGTGATAATATTTTTTAAATGTGTCAACTTAATAATAAATAAGGGCCATTAAAAGATTGCTTCCATGTTGATCGAGGAATAAAGACTGGTTATCATTCTGAGCAAGTTGTAAATTGACGGAATGAGTATAATTGATTCCACAATGGACCGGCAATAAGTAGATACCATCACTGCACTATATGTGTATAAAATTGGCAACATTCAAACCTGATTTTCTCGTGAAACAATAGTTTCTACTTAAAGATAATTATGGCATATTTCGTAATAGATTTATGAGTTCGAAAATCCGTAACGATATCTAGAATAACAATAAATAGAAGAAAATCAATTTTAAAAGTTGCTGCGTGTGTACATATTAGTGCTCGTAACTGTACAAATAAACCTTTCACCATTGGACCGTTCTTATCTAGAACCATTAGTACTTAGAATAATCAGTAAGTATAGAGAAAGGAATTGTTGTCTTAGGTAGGTTCGCTAAGTAATTGAGTTGAGATAGGTACTGAAACTGTTAGCCTGCATCATCCCGCAGCTGGGCCTAAAGGCCTCTCCCATGACTTCCAGTTGTTTCGATCTAAAGCCAATGTGAGACCACTGGTCCAGATCGTCCCGCAATCCTCTACGAGGTCTACCGCGAAGCCTTCTGCCGGCTGTCTCAGGGCTCCAGAAAGTGGCTATTTTGGCCCACAGCTCATTGGGCATGCGGGAATAAAAGAATAAACCGTATTTGTGCTGCAATATGCTCATATAGTAACGCACGCAAAATTAAAATATCACGACAAAAATATAGTCTTTAGATCAAGGGACTGAATTTAAATCTTCAATAAAATTCTCTCATTGTACCCTAAAACTTCCTGCCGGCTCAGTGTTCCCAAGTTTATACGTCCCCAATCGGTTAATAGGCTTCTTTTGGGTTAGCTCGTTCCATTGTCGACCTCATCTCTGGCCTAAGACAGATTGACGTCAAGAGTAGACCCATGTACCTAATTTAAAAAAAAAAAAAGTTTTTTTTGTAATACCAAACAGGACGCGACCGATTATGATTATACACACGAAAATATAGTCAAGCAAAATGATCAGTCAAATAAACCCAATTTCATGTCTAAAATTCACAACAAAACACTCATAATCCGTCGCAGAGAATAAGGTGGTTAGCAAAAAGTTTTAAACAAAAAAAAAGCCCATGACGTATAGAATAAACCATAAATTCTGATACCACAAATCTGTTAGTAAGGAATGGTCAGTTGTCAAAAAGTCAAAACAAAGATCTTGGGTAGGCTATAACTAAGAATTATTTAAAAGTTTATTAAGTAGTTGTAGTCGCAAACTCGCAACCTCGCAACTAAGTTAAGATTGAGAAGAGATCCCAACCAGAGCCTACGAGATTACTGATGACAATAGGTTAAGCTTTAAGTGACTATAGACTAAATCATCCGGACACTAACACCAAAATTCACGTACTCCCTGAAGTAATCATCCACAAACATGAATTTCCTGAAAAACAAGCAACGTTCTCGAAGAAACTCCACTAGCATTATGGTAGACCGTACAGAAAAATGGAGAAAGTACAGCCGCAGAATGTCCCGTCGAGATCATGATTTATTTGAAGAAGAGTTAGACGAGTATGAACCACGTTACAAAGAGGTAAAAAACTGGGTGGAGGAGCTTTTTGAACGAAAGAGCGACGCAGACAAAGTTGACCAAGATGTTGAGATACTGCTGACTAAGAAACAGACCCTTATACTGTCAACTTTAGTTCCTGATGAAGTACTTCTGATGGACAAGTAAGCATGATACCGTAACTGCAACCGAGACACTAAGTATTCTTTGATTCAATATTGTTTCGACATACGTACATCTTATTAAAAAGAAGATAATACAATTAAGGAATTGGCACACAAGCATAGACTGTAAACGTAAAGTGAGGTTTCTTTTTTTCAGATTTGATACTTCAAATTCAAAACGTTTCGTCGGGGTTCTCCTTATGGCCGATGTTTCAGGCTATACTGCTTTATCAGAACGATACAATAACACAGGCAAAGGTGGCACCTATAGACTGACTGTAACTTTGAACACATATCTTGGTTCACTCATAGAGCTCATCTATGGCCATGGCGGTGACATCATCAAATTCGCTGGCGATGCTTTCCTTGCACTTTGGAAGACTGACAAAAGTTCATTCTTGAGTCACACCATCCACACAGTTCTCGCTTGCGCTCTAATTATACAACATTCTTACGCAGTCTACGAAACCGACGTTAAAGTGAACTTGAAAGTGAAACTGGCGATTTCTGCAGGCAATATCATATTTGCACCGATCGGGACTGGAATTGATATGAGTTATATTATTTTTGGCTTACCAGTAATAGAAGCCAAAGCTGCTGAAAGTGTCTGTGCTTCAGGGGAAGTTAAACTTACTCCAACAGCGTGGGGACATTGTTATTCTAGAAATTACGACCATATTATACATGAAAATGGATTCGTTACAATTAAATCTATTCTGTATGATCCTCATGACAGCAATGTGAACAGACCATTTGCGGGTTTCGGAAATTTAGTGAGACCAAGTAAAAAACCATTTAGTGCAATTGAGAGCCTTCCTGATTTTATATTAGATGCACCCGATGGTTTAAATGTAACTGATGTTTTAAAAAAGGCCGAAGCATTAAGCCTACGCAAAGCTATTTTAGTTGCTGAGGAAAAAAACTTAGGAAGTGAAATTAGAAAATTTATGATAAGACCCGTTCTAACCCAGGTTGATGCTCATCAACCATTAGAATACCTGACTGAAATGAGACAAGTTTCAATTTTATTTATAACCCTCAAGCCGAGAGATTGTTCATTTACGCAATTAATAACAATCGTCGACAATTCTTATCAAATCACTTGTGAAATAGTATATAAATCAATGGGGTGTGTTAACAAGATAATTCTTTTTGATAAGGATGTTATGATTTTGGTCGTATTTGGATTAAGAGGCTTCAAACATGAATCTGAAGCTCAAGCTGCATTAAAATGTGGGTATAGTATTAAAAAATCGTTAGCTGCTCTCGATGGAGTCTTAGAAGTATCCATTGGTGTAACAACCGGTCAGGTATACTGCGGAGTGGTAGGCCATCCTCTACGAAGAGAATTTACTGTCATTGGTGCTATTGTTAATAAAGCCGCTAGACTTATGTGTGCATTCCGAAATAAAATTACATGCGATGAAAATACTTTTGTAAAAAGTAAAATGTCTAAAAACGGATTTACACTACAACCAGCAATCGCACTAAAAGGAATTGTAAGCCCAGGAAAAATATATGAATATTCAGAAGATATAAGAGTTAAGGAATTATATGATATACCAATGATTCCGCCACTTTTAAACCGCAGTGATGAATTAGAATATTTTGAAAGCTGGCTGGAAGATAATGATAAATCTTATAGGGATTTCGATGCTCTTTTAATGGTAGGCGAATCACGAATTGGAAAGAGTAGAATGTTAGAATGGATGGCTCGCCACGCAAAAAAAATGGGATTTCGCGTATGTTTCCTAAACTTGACTTCTATACATTCGGCAACTGCATATCTAGCTTTAAGCCAAATAATGAATCAAATACTTGAGCTTACAGAACCTGTTGAAGGTTTTGCCAAAGAAGAAAAAATTATAAAGTTACTACAAGCCTACTCTGACGACTTGTGTTACTTAAACAATATAATTAAAGTACGGTTTGCTTATCATGAAGCCATTCATTCTTTAGATGAAACGAAACGAAAAGAAAAGGCCAAGGCAATGTTTGCGAAACTATTAAAAGCTTTTACAGATACCATTGTCATATTTTTGGATGATTTACAAAATTTAGATTCATTTTCTTGGGAGTTTATATCAATTATGTTTAGCTCATCGAAAATATTTATAGTTCTATCTGTCACACGCGGGAAATTTAGTGCTGTTCACAATTGGCTCTACGGTGTATTTATTAATAATAATATCAGAAAAATATGTTTAGGCCCATTGGATCCAGAGTGGATCCCAGCTATGGCTTGTCAAATATTAGACGTAGACGCAGTCTCGAATGACTTATGTGGCGCATTGCAAAGTAAATGTAAAGGCATGCCGGGGCTCGTTGAGAGCTTCATTATTCATTTATTTTCTACCGGAGCACTTGAAATAAAAAGGATACGTGACGATGAATTAGTCGACTGGGAGGAAGAGGAATTACAATTCCCAGATCCGGCTCTGCTACAGCCGCAAGCATTGGATGGTAAAAATCAAACCACACTTGATCAACTAGTACAAAATGATTATACAGGAGACATAAGCATTTGTTTAGTCATTGATAAAGAAGAGCTAAACACCAATATTAATGCTCATAATTTAGATGCATTAATTATGATACAAATCGACTCATTGACGCCGTATCAACAGCTGCTATTGAAAATTGCTTCTGTGATCGGCGATGTAATACCAAGGGCTCTTCTAGAAAACATAATGTACGAAAACAATGGTTTGGTTACGGCGAAAGCTGTTAAAAGATTATTCGCATTACGTATTTTCTCTTGTGCAAATGCCGACTGTCTAAATAAATTTAGCCGCAGAGGCACTTCAATATCTATACTATCAAACAGTTCATCTCATAAACCAAATCTTATTTGTGAATGTTGTTTTGAATATGATCCGGAGACCTGCCAAAATTTACCAAAGTACGCATTTTGCAAACTTATGAGATTTAGAAGTAGAAACTCAAGAAAAACATGCTACGAACTGTTACCAATGAATCAGAAAAAGCAGTTTCACACGAGGATTGTTAATTACTTAGAAAATAATAAACAAAAGTGTGCTAACTGTGGTGGTACAGTTATGGTAGTTCAATCAATTATAAGTTTAGGCGAAGAAGCACTCATGAAAAATAACTACTCGATTAGTTCAGGAGATACTACGATGGCTAGAGATGAAGAAGAAAGTGAAAGCTCAGATGAGTCCGAAATAATCTTAAAAAGGGCATCTTCAACAAAAGAAAGAAGTATTGATAATTCTCAAAAATCAGAAACAGAAACTCACTCAAAAGAAATTTTAAAACTAACAAAAGCATCTAGTGAAATAATAGCACCGATATTAAAAACAAGAGTCAGTGACGATCAGGCTGGCCCAAGTAGCCTAAGATCAGCTAAAAAAGTTACCCTGACTAAGTTTTCTGATTTTCCAAAAAGCAACTCAGAAGAATTTGAAAGTTATAAGATTTTCGACATGCTTCGTGAGGTTGCTGAAGCTGATGAACCTAGAGATTGGGAAAATCTTGGCATTGTTGACAGCCAAGAAGACATGGAGAGAAATGACAAAACAAAAGAAAATTTTAGTGTCAAAATAGAGAAAGGTGTCTCCGAAACCAATTTAGCTAGATGCACTTGTACAGAGTTAAATATAACTATTTGTGAACAAGTCGTCTACCATGCAGTACAAGCAGAATTGAAACCAAAATCTATCGAATTCCTGATTAAGTACTGTTATTTGTCTGTTCAAAGCAGTAACGTTGAGAATGTACTTCCGAAACTTGATGAAGCCGAAACCATGTGTGAAATAATTCCCACCCTAGATCCATTTGAAAAAACACGATTTTTAGGAAAAATACATTCAATACGAGCTGCCACATGCCTGATACTGGGAAGACTTGCTGCGGCTAAAGCAGAAACTGAACAAGCAGCAATAATTTATCATATAAATATACACAAAGTACCTGAATATCTGAAGTTGAAAAATTTAATAAATGCCTTTAAATTCCAAAGACAAAAGGATCGTTTACATAAGACAATATTGAAGGCAGACTCAGTGTTTCTTCTAAACATAGCAACCTTATTATACACCACGCTTGGGGATGAAAGAGTAGCAAGAATGACAGCACTCCGTGCTTTGAATATAGTTCAAACTGTAGAATGTACTGTAGTGAATATCTGTGATACATACTCCAATGCTTTGCAAATAGAGTTGGATCGCGGTATGCCGGAAGCTACAGCAGAAATTGAACAAATGGCAGCTCGGTCAATGAAAAAAATTCCAAACCCAATTCAGGCTGATGAACTTTATTCTGTCGGAAAGCTATTTATGACTTCCTTCCGAGCTCGGATGGCCAGAGGGCAGCTGGCACCGACTATACGTTCCGGCTTTCGTGCATTAGCCGTTAGTCGTTTCTTACTAGCTGAAGACATATCTTTGGAGCTAATACCAGATTTATTTTACATTCTACTGACGCGTCGACGAATAGCAGAAGCTATCGACATCTTACAATTCGCCTTACGTACAGGTCAAGACCATATTATTATGTCATATGATGGCGAGACATGGTATCATGCACTGTGCATCGACTTGATACTGGACGCGGGATTTCAACTGGAAATGCCACAAGATATAAGTCGGTTCGCCGAATATGCAATAAGCAGGGGTAAATCTGCGGGGCCGAGTCGGCGCCGGTTAGTCGTAGGGCTGTGGACCTATTGGCTCAGGGCAGATTCCGAAAGGAGGGCAAAACGTTTTGAGTCTGAAGCGCTAAGTTGGGTATCACATGAAGATGATGGTTCGATGACCAGCCTTTTGAGCGCAATGAGGCTTGCAGAAGGGATGCTTGAGAGTTTAGCAAGAAAAATGGACGATTTGCGAAAGGTAGGTTCACACACATAAGTATTACTGTAGTTACAACTAATGAATTATATGCTGCTAAATGTGTTCTTGGTTTTTAATTAGGTGGTGGATCTGATGGAGCTCCGTTCGATAGCGGACAGGGAACTAGCGCGATTGGAAAACGACGCCCTTGTGTTGCGCACCATCTATCCCCGCTGGTGCCTTCTAAGAGCCAACTCATCCATGTTGTCTGGACGACTAACACTTGCGAATTATTTCTTCAATCATGTACGTTATTCCATTTTTTTTTATTATTGACGTATACACACTGCATACAGTCCCATCCATTCTTAGTAAAATAACGCCTAACACCAACCATACATAATTAACTAGTCTGAGGACCTCAAAAACAAGGTGTCATGACTGTCTACCCATAAATATTATTTTCGACTTTTATTTTAGTAACGTTCTACCGGTTTTAGGCTGCAGAAGAGGCGAGAAAGATGAACAACCGTCTCGAAGAAGCTTTGGCTCATGCCACAACTACTGACTCAGTAGTTTGGATACAAAACGCTCGCACAGGACAGTTCGATCATTGGCGCGAGGGACTAGAACACGCGCGAACCTCTTGGCACCATATTATGTACAGAATAAGTACACAAAGGCGATACACATAACTATTCTCATATGCTTACGATAGCTTAAAAGCCTTAAAACAACATTATTTTAGTCGAAAAGGTATTGCGTATATTCGCTTCATTCCTGAAATGTGAACATCAATTACTATCGTAATAAGTACTGATATTTGCTGCGTGTTTTAATTCAATCCCATTGTTTTTTTAGGCAATAAATAAGCATAACACATTTAAATAAGAACAAAAGAAATTGTATTAAACGCTTTCCCTGCTTATAAAATTATCCCCAAAATTGGAACCTAAAAGACGAGTATTTAAAGCAAACGTTCTGAAACCATTAAAAAATACTGAGTTTAATTTGTTGTCACTCACTTGTCACCGGTGATAGCTGATACAACGTCCTTGTAACTGAAAGCAACTGATAGTCAAATGGTCGATCGAAGTTATCGAGTGTGTATAAATCGTTATCATTATGATAAACAACTTTGTATATACAAGGAACTTGTGTTTCATTACGTAATTTAATACCGCTTTTTATCATAGTAATTATTTGGTCAGTAGAGTGTAGCTGTAGACAGTAGCCTCGCTTCGCGTAGTAAAAATGACGGATAAAAATATTGTTTTCGTTGGAGTTTTCGCTAGTTCCAGTTCTTTGAAGAAACTTGATATTAGCTCCGGATATATCGCTGTTCAGGATGGAAAGGTAACAAATAAGTACTTGAATATTATTACCTCACCTTAACTACATGACTTATTTAATTTTTTCCTGTATTGAATAAACAATCATCAACTAAACAATAACTAAATGTTTCATTGTTTTTTATGAAAGTAAAGACGAAGTAAAATTTTTTTAATTATATTTTTTTATAGATAACGAAAAAAGGTTCAAATGAAGAGTTTAGTGAACTTCTGAAGGCTCAAGAGTTTTCAAGCTACAAAATAATAAAGTTAAACCCAGACCTGCTCATGATTCCTGGATTTGTAGACTGTCACACACATGCCCCTCAGTTCCCTAATATTGGTCTAGGTCTAGATAGACCGCTTTTAGAATGGCTAGCCAAATACACATTCCCTTTAGAGAAGAAGTACAGTGATACAGAGTTTGCCGCTAAGGTGTATGACCAAGTAGTGGTGAGTAACATGATAGGAACATTGCATCATTTACAATAATTACTGCTAAATATAATACTATTATCTGTCTGAGCTAATGAAATAATTATTATATTTTTTTTGTTCATTAATAATGGCTATTAAATAGCTCATTTGGTGATAATATATATAATAATATATGTGAGTTTAAGTGTTTGTGAATGCACGAATGCACCAAGATACAGAAATTCCTAGGGTGGGCGAACATTTAAAAGATATATATATATTTATATAATAAGGTGAATAATAATTAATATAAGTAAGTAAATAATTTGCACCTTTTTGTTTTATGATTTAGTGCGCAAAAGAATAACAATATAAATTCTAAAATTAAACAAATAAAAACTATATCCTGTGGCTTAGTTAATTTATGAAAGTGGTGAATCTCTAAATTAAAATGTTGATCAAGTGTGGCCCACTTATAAATCAGTAATACTCTACTTACGTACTTAGCCACTTGTTTTTACACAATCATAACAGCCCTGTCCTAATTTTCAGCAAAGATTACTCAAAAATGGAACCACAACTGCCTGTTATTTTGGATCTCTCCATGTTGAAGGAACTCTGGAACTAGTTAAAAGCGCCATTAAGCACCACCAGAGGGCACTAATAGGCAAAGTGAGCATGAACAAACAAAATGATGCAGGGTATTACAATGACACCAAGAAAGAGTTGGACGAAGTTGAAGCATTTGTCAAAAAAGTTCTTTCTTATCAGGTTTGTATGTCTGTTTACCTATTTTTTTTCCAGGGAAGAAATTGGTTCTAAGCTAGCCAGGTTTTTTGGAAGATGCACTGTGATCAGCATCATTGTGCTACCCTTCATGATCTGCCTAGACTTTTCCCAACCCTGTTGGGGTCCATTTCCAGTATCACAACTAAACACCAGTATTTTACATGGAGCAACTACCAATCTGACCTCTACAACCCAATTAGTGTTGGGGAGTAGGATATCCCTCGCCTCCCTTGGTAAGACTGGTTGTCAGCCTTTGGGGCCACTGACTACCTGTACCCATTCTCCTGCCCTTATCCCAATTTATTCTGCTTCCATATTTATCTATTCTTTCCGATAAAACATCCACCTTCATTTCAGAAAGAACTAGTGGAACCTGTTGTGACTCCAAGATTTGCAGTCAGCTGTGATAAAGAACTAATGGATGGGCTGTCCTATATAGCAAAGAAGTATGACTGCAGGATACAGGTACAGACTACTAGTTTGAATTATAATCTTCACTTCTAACATAATCTTCTCCGGAATTGAATGATTGTGTTTCTTCTGTTTACAGAGTCACATATCAGAGAACCTTTCAGAAATAGAATATGTTCTGGAAACGAATCCAAACTGCAAGACATATGGAAATGTTTATGATGAAAGCGGCATTTTAAACAACAAGGTAGTGTATAAATTCCCTTAAAAGTTTCTCTCGCTCTGGGCAGAGCGGTCGGGAGTGTCAGTCTTCTACTGACTAAAAACCACTCATGTTCCTTCTTAGACCTTTGTGCCGAGGCCGCGGTATCTCTTTCGAACAACCCGCAGCTTTTTTCATAGCTCAAACGCGACCTATAAATGCCGAGCATGGTGTCGAGAAAGCAGTTTAACGGAACTGTTTGTCTCACTGTTGCCATTGGACTAGAGACAGCACTCATGATATCTTCTATAGTCTATATCTATAAAAGCGAAAGGTCACTCACTCACTCACTGATTCATCACGAAATCTCAAAAACCGCTGGACTTACAAAGATGATTTTTGGCAGGGAGGTAGTTTATGGTTAGTAGACGTCCGCTAAGAACGGATTTTGCGACAGGGCCGGATTAGGGTGGTCTAAGGGCCCTCGCAAGTTTGTATGAAACTCCTTCATTTTTTGTGCTACAATCTAGATTTTTGGCAGATACGTAGTTTATAGTCAGTGGGCGTCTGCTATGAATTAATTTTGCGACAGGGCCGGATTAGGGTGGTCTAAGGGCCCTCACAAGTTTGTATGAAAGTCCTTAATTTTTCGTGCTATAATCTTGATTTTTGGCAGAGACGTAGTTTATAGTCAGTAGGCATCCGCTATAAATTAGTTTTGCGACAGGGCCGGATTAGGGTGGTCTAAGGGCCCTCGCAAGTTTGTTTGAAAGTCCTTCATTTTTTGTGCTACAATCTTGATTTTTGGCAGAGACGTAGTTAATAGGCAGTAGACGTCTGCTTAGAACCGATTTTGTACAGGGCCGGATTAGGGAGGTCTAAGGGCTCTCGCCAGTTTGTATGAAAGTCTTTCATTTTTTGTGCCACAATCTTCATTTTTGGCAGGGACGTAGTTTAAAGTTAGTAGACGTCTGCTTAGAACAGATTTTGAGACAGGGCCGGATTAGGGAGGTCTAAGGGCTCTCGCCAGTTTGTATGAAAGTCCTTCATTTTTTGAGCTACAAAGTTGATTTTTGAGTCGGACGTAGTTTATAGTTAGTAGACGTCTGGTAAGAACAGATTTTGTGACAGGGCCGGATTAGGGAGGTCTAAGGGTTCTTGCAAGTTCGTAAGAAAATCCTTAATTTTTTGTGCTACAAACTTGATTTTTGGCAGGCACGTAGTTTATAGTTAGAAGAACTCTGCTAAGTACAGGTTTTGTGGCAGGGCCGGATTAGAGAGGTTTAAGGGCGCTCGCAAGTTTGTTTAAAAGTCCATCATTTTGTGTGCTACTAACTTGAATTTTGGCAGGGACGTAGTAGGTGAGTAGAAGTTTGCTAAGAACCAATTTTGCGACAGCGCCGGACTAGGGAGGTCTAAGGGCTCACGCGAGTTTGTATGACAGTCCTTCCTTTTTTGTGCTACAATTTTGGCAGGAAGGTACTTTATAGTTAGTAGGTAGACGTTGACTAAGAACGGATTTAGCGAGTTTAGCAACATGGCCAGAATATGGAGGTCTGAGGGCTGTCACATGTTTGTAAAAATGTACTGTTTTTTTTTTTGTACTAACAACCTGAAATTTAACAAGTCTAGAGTTTAGGAGTAGGAGATCTAAGCTAAGTTTGTAAGGAAGACCTGGACTAAGGGCTCCCGTAAGTCCATATGAAATCCTTGGCTTTTTGTACCTGAAAATTGGCAGAGAGATAGAATATAGTTAAGACATTTCAGGTAGGAATAGATTTTACGACAGGGCTGGTTTAAGGGAATATAATCGCTTCGATTGGCATTTGGCATTCGATTTGACATAGTACCATCCACAGGCAGTCCAGACAAGAGAGTCAAAATTTCTACGCGAACGAAGTCGCGGGCAACTGCTAGTACATAGTATAAAACAAAGTCGCTCCCGCTGTTTGTACGCATAAATCTTTTAAACTACGCAACGGATTTGAATGCAGTTTTCAGCAAAATATAGAGTAATTCAAGAGGAGTGTTTATTTATTTATTTAAACTTCTCGCACACAAAAAAAAAGG
Source organism: Diarsia dahlii (assembly GCA_949775195.1). Lineage (NCBI taxonomy): Eukaryota > Metazoa > Arthropoda > Insecta > Lepidoptera > Noctuidae > Diarsia > Diarsia dahlii. Next base: position 10,305,087 of record OX459212.1, read on the forward strand.
TACAAAGGCGGACTTAATGCCTTAGGCATTCTCTACCAGTCAACCAAGGGTGGTGTAGAGATAAGATGGCAGGTGCTCTTTTTGAGAAGAAAATAGATAGAATAGTTTATAGATAGATCTTCATTGCACCCGTGCAAAAGAATTCTAGGGAAGAAGTCTTGGGCGAAGCTCTTGCCTAGTAGTGCAGTGGGATGATATGGGCCAACAGTAACAAGTGACCACTACCCTTGAGATTTGTTACTGTTCTCCCGTGTCATCCCACTGCTGGACAAAGGCCTACCCCCATGACTTCTTTTTTCTACCTTGAGATCTATAGCTAAATAAAAATTACTCACTCACCTACTCTCCTCTGCTCTCTCAACTTGGTTTAATTTCCAGTGCATCATGGCCCACGCAGTACACTTGACAGATGAAGAGCTGACTTTATTGCCAAGTAGAGGAGTGTCTATAGCACATTGTCCGGCTTCCAACACCCGGCTGAAGTCAGGCTTGTGTCCTGTCAGGAAGATTATTAATGCTAATATTACTGTTGGGCTGGGGACAGGTAAATTACATCATTATTTTTTAGAACATTTACACATAACTTAATATCATACCACGTCTGTAATACCTGGAAGGTTCAGCACTGAGGCCACATTCCGACTGAAACTGTTGAAGCCTCATATAATAGACGGCAAGCTTATTGCCATCACAATTCTGTGGCTGTTCCTGAGAAATTCCTCATGGAGAATTCCAATAGCACTTTGTTCGACCTGGAAATCGAACCCAATAAGCACTTGCGACCAGACCTTCGAGGGAGACCTGCATAGCTATTCACAATCAATTGAATGGAAACCGAATCGAATATGTCCTAAGTATGTCTATCTTTTTTTATCATTACGAAAGTGAGCGAGATAAATACGACTTTCCGAATCGGAACAGTGAGTAAGAAGCCAGTATTACCTAGGTGAAGCATTTTACATTTAATTAAGTACAAAAGCAAATGTTTAACTGAGATCTTTATCTAATCCATCTGCTTCGGCCAATGTAATTATTGGGATAGCCAACATTATCTTATTCGCTTACACATCCCTATTAAGAATCTTCTTATTTATAGTATTACAACCCTTTCTAACCATGTTATAATCCTCCACTCCTTTTATACAAACTGTAAATATCGCCATTTCTCATTCATATATAAGAGAAGGAAGATGATGAAAAATCTCAGTTGTATTAAAAAAAAACCTTTAACCAAGAAATATCTCCCGTGTGGTAAATTATCAGTATTCAGAAAAAAGTAATCACGGGACCGGTCAATGTGGCGATACCTGGGGGAGGCCTATGTCCAGCAGTGGATCTCTTTTGGCTGAAATGATGATGATGATTCAAATTACTCACCTGCATCAATACTATTCATCAGATGTTGCCGGGGGGGACAGCTCATCTATTCTGGACGCGATCCGCCGAACTATGGACGTCTCAACGTGTTTAGAGATGCAAGGCAGCCCCAATTATGCGCTGGACTGGAAGGAAGCTTTCTATCTCGCCACATTAGGGGGCGCTAAAGGTATTTTTTAAAGATTTCTCTATTTATTTTATTGGTTGCTAGCCAGTTTCTCTCACTCTCACCTTAAAATCGATTTTTTTACCTAGTGCAAATGAAGATGTTCTTCTAGGCTCGTGTTTTATATCTTTCCTCAAGGGTTCTTAATACTCCCGTCGGAGCTGCGATTGTTCGAAAGAGATACCGCGGCCTCGGCACAAGGGCTAAGAAGGAACATGGGTGGTTTTTAGTCAGTAGAAGTCTGACACTCCCTTCCGCTCTGCCCAGCGGAGCGGGAGGGGTTATTTGATGATTGTTAAAAGGGTTGTTAAAAGTAATGCAGTAGATGCAAAAAGCAGTGCCTAGTCCAAGTCAGTGTAGATCAGCGAAAGCCAAGGTGTAAGCTGGCTCTTATATCGACCGTACTCACGACTACCAATCGAGCTATATAAAAACCGGTTTATGCGGATTTCTCATTATACGGGAAACCTATACAAAGCGAGGCTATGTTATACTGGAAATGTATAGCTTGATGTTTTGCCGTGTGTACTATGTATACAATTACATAATTATTTTATTTTGAAATCCATTGACACTTCATTTTAAATTCCACAGCTTTGAACCTTGAGCACAAAATTGGCAACTTTGAAATCGGCAAGGATTTCGACGCCCTACTGGTCCAACCATACGCAATAGATGGTCTGATCGATGAGTACGAAGGAGCTCTACCAACGACCTCTGAAGAGTTACTACAGAAATTCATATACGTCGGAGACGACAGGAATATTGCTCAGGTTTATGTGAAAGGAGAAAAAGTAAAGGATTTATTTAAAACTAACGGTATCCCATTTACGCAAGATTAAGTAAAAAATCCTCTTTTTGTGAAGACTGCAGATAAGTGTTGCTATAGTATTCGTAATGTTTTCTTTTAAAAATTATCCAGTTATTTAAATTATGTAATATTCGTGCGCCGACCCCAATTGAATTGGGATAAGGTCATCAAATGATGATGTTATTTTACTGATTGTAATTCTAATGTGATATTTACAGGTCAATTTAAATACGCAAATCACTATAATATACTATATTTACTATCAAACATGTTTTATTTTTGGTATATAAGTAAGACCAAGGAAACGAAGAGTGGATTGTGTGAGGAATGATATGAAAAAGAGGAGTAAATGATAGCGTGATGGTTCTTCTATTCTCCTCCAGAACATAATAAAACACATAACCCTCCTTTTGGGCTTCGCCGCAGTCGGGTAAAAAGAACATGAGATAAAGGTAGGAAGATGGTGATAGGATTAAATAGGATAAACAATAAAAACACCAAAATAATTTGTTATACTTTTTTATTCTTGTGTAATTCTTTATAATTTGTGTAGAAAAAATGTGCAAATATAATGTGAAAATACAAACTGAATTTACATAAGCAAATACCGTAATACAATAATACTAAAGGAAACAAATCGTAATTTATTTCCATATTACACACAAAGAACATATGCAAGTGTACCCCACAAATAAGGCTATCATTGCACTCGTTCAAGGGCTTGTAACATTTTCCTAATAAAATTAATATTAATTTACTATCAATTCGCTACTAACACTGCTGATAATTTTGTTAAAGCTCCGAGATCCGTTACAATAATTAAATGACAGAAAATAATACTCAAATGCAACTGGTGTCGTCATATACTTAAGTCGGTGGAATGATAAGATAAATGTATTCGAGGGTTAGTAATAAATTATAATTATAACATATAAACAGTCTTATAAAGTCAAAATAATATACTATCTAAATCTTTAGAGCAACTAATATTATTGTACAAAAATGTTACTAGTATTTATTTAGTTAATAAATTTTATACTTAAAAGAATGTTAATTTATTAAAAAATAGGACGCACTTGAATAAAGATAAAAAATATAAGCTAATTTTTATAATAAATTTACAAAAATTTTGTATTGTTGTTAGTGGTATCACAAGAGCGCGGATCACTCGTTTGACGGCGCCGCTCAGATCATTGTGATGACAACAACAACAAGTCTTTCGATCTCAAAATCTACACATTAAACTACAACATTCGTTAATTCTCCTAACGCTAATCAATGAACACAGGAACTTGGACGTGCAAATCCAAAAATGCAAGCCAGGTATCAATTTATATTTAAGTTTCTTTTACTATTTGGCAACTATCGGGACCTCTTGACGCAGTGGTCTCGCCCTATCGTTCGAATTAACATATCTCTACCAGTAACATGTTCGTATACAACATGGGACTCGTCGCCAACCATGCCAATAATAGGGGAATACTTCTATAGTTGACAACAAATACCTCACCGAGGTATTAAAATTTTTAGATGATAAAAAACGAATATAACAAAAAGTACTTCTTAATATGGCCATGACATAGCCATGGGGTAGCAGCAATGGAACCACTAGCCGAATGCTAATACTTATTAATACGTAATACACAACGAATATAAAATTAGTTTGAGCTGCCTTCGATACACAAACCTCTACAATATAGCAAACAGGCACACACCCGACATTGTGTACAAATATATCAATTATATAACATAACGAAAACTGCTTTTGACCTGCATTGAAACAATATAACCTAAAACAGTCTTAAAATACACTCTTACAAATAAAAGGTACATTTTACAAAAATAATGTGCGAATTATGTGCATAAAACACATGTTACTCCAATAATTAAAGTATTTACATTAATTTTTAACAAAAACATTTGATCCATTGCGAGTCTTATAAACTTATAACATTATATAATTTAATAGTTACCTACATTTAATGCAAAAAGAAATAATGTAATGAAATACCTAATATAATATATTTAAATGTCAACGTTAGGTATAACTAAATGAATATTCTCATAAGACGTTTCTGAATAAACTAGCACCTATTTTAATTTATTAAGATCCAATTGTAGATATTTACAGAAAGTTACAAAACAACCATTATTACAAAAATTCGACAACTGTATATAATATGTCATTTTGTACTATTTCTTAATAGACAACATTATAATTGCAATATGTGAATGTCTGTGTATTGATATTATACTATAATATGAGGACTATCTACGCATAGTCATCAATAGGGTACTTGACAAAAAATATCTAATTAGTCCGTCAGATAGATTTCCAAAAAATATTGGACACATTTTATTTTCACGTAAACAAAAAATTGAGACGTTACACTGTTTCGAAAACTCGTGTGACGTCACATTTCAGTACAATTTTTACCAAAAAGTGACGTCACAAGCCCCCACTTTATCGCGTTTTATTTTTGACAGTTTTTATTTTAATTTGATACAACAAAAACACGTATCCATCTAACTGTCGGACTAAACAGAATCATATTTTTTTTTTGTCAGGAAAGTACCCAATAGGGGATCGGACAAAAAAAAACTAATTAGTCCGTCAGATAGATTTCCAAAAATTATTGGACACGTATTTTTTCTTTTTTCACGTAAACTTAAAATGAAGACGATACAGTGCTTCGAAAACTCGTGTGACGTCATATGATAGTACATTTTGACGACACAAGTGACGTTTCAAGCCCCACTCCAAGATCTTTGACACGTTTTATCTTCGTCATTTTTTATTGATTTGATAAAACAAAAAACACGTATTCAATATTTTTCGATAATCTAACTTACGGACTAAACAGAATCATATTATTTTGACCCTGTCCGATCCCCTATTGTGTTTGTTCTTTATGTAAGATAAACTCCTCTAAACATAGCTCAGTCTTCTCTATGTGGCTCAAATTTGGCGGACACCTGTATTTAATCTAAAGAGCCAAATCGTAAGCAGTTTTATTTGGCATGACTTGGGATTTGCAGCATTTACTATCTAAGTATCTATGCGTGACGAATATTACAGCAGAAACAATGTAACTGAGGTAGAAAGAAATGCATAGTGAAAGTAAAATAATGCAGTTATTTATCATTAGTTCCATGATATATTTAACGAAGTGACGAAATTAATAACTTCAGTTAAGTAAATAAGAATTAAACTAACGATACCATTTTTTTTATATACAGGAATGTTAAGTCATATTTGACATTGAAAACACTCTCTTTTCTTCAAATGATAAGATTTCTCTTTTAAGTTTGATTAGCCATTGAAGCCAATATTATTAAAATCAAATACTTTTGTGTAGGTACATTTTACATGGCACAGAAAAGATTGCTAAATTTTTATTATTTCCAATCGCGTCTTGTGTGAAAAACTTGTGTAATTGTGTAAATACTAAATATTTAAATAAAATGTGTATGTGTGATGTTGTAGCACGAACGTAGTTTTTAATATCCTAGATTATAAATAATTCGCACACTGAATTTTATTAATGTTTAGTGTACTAATCAATGGTCACGCAACATCAATAATATTTTATATAAAATAGAGAGCATAATAATTTTGGGTTGACATTTAATTCGATAGAATATGATAATGGAAAAACGATGTGATTTATTTATATACAGGGTGTAAGTGACAGCCCTTCGCAGAGTGATAGATGAACTAGTACATCGAAAAAAATATCAGTTTATAGAACTTATTTCAAGAACGTTATGGAATTATTTCCTCAGACGCAATGTATCGTTACCGTGGCAAAACGCATAGCGAACGGCAAGTGCGACGGTGAGTTCGATAAACTCAGTAGCTAGGACGGAAATGTAAAGCTGATTTCACGCGTTGCGTCGTTTTGTTAGGGTATTTCAAGAACTATTGTTGGTATTTTCTTTTCCCATTTTACCTTTTTTTTTTAATTCCGATAGAATATGATTCAAAATATGGAGCTGAATTCACCTTGTCAGTTAGCAGAGGGCTGTGCATCACACCCTGTATGAAAATCGTTCTTGAGTCTAAAGTAATAAAAATGATAATATGGCCTAAAGCGCACAACATCAGCTATAAAAATGTACAAACGTCCGTAACCGCACAAACTACGCTCTATCACATATACTTAGTAAATCAGCACAACACCCACATGACTCCACATATAATATTAGAAAAAACTTTCGCGCCATAATACTGACGGAGAACGCAACCCTTCTATCTAACGGGTACTTCTATAGTCTTAACATTTTACGACAATTCCAGACGGTTCCTGATTTGCGTCAGTATTTTTGTATCATTCTTGAATGGCAGTATACACATATTTTCGAGATTTCAGTTTAATCATCTGACACACAAATTTGAAGGAATAGTATTGTTTTTAAGCGTTTTCGGCGAATTGTTCGGGTACACAGAGTAGCTATCAAATGGAGTCTTGATCCATAAACAGCAAGACAGCATATCATCTGAATCTTATTCTTATATCAATTCTTACACATAAGAATTGAGGATAAATGAACATTATGAAGCATTTTTTTATTTGCATATGTTGGTTACATACAACATATAGAAAGAAAGAAAGAAAGAAAAAGTATTTATTGATTTCACAACAGGACTTGAACGCATTGGCATTAACAAAGTAAACATGAGATACACTTAAAATTAGGACATAATTACATATAAATTAAATTTAAATTAGTCCCGTGCGAAACCAAAAGGCCACTATCTCAGCATGGTGCTGTAACATTTGAGACAAATGTCACAGCGCTGGTATTCTGATAGCTTACATTTAGCCATAATTCACTCCATGTGCTACTTTGTGTCGAACAAAACTTCAGCACCCAGACGGTAATATGAATACACATGGAACTATCTCCATATAGAGCCAGAGTATTTGATTGCCGAGCAGATTGACATACTACGTTCATAAGCTGTTTTTATTATAAACGTCTCGTGTGACTAACAAAGATTGACTTGCGCACAACCTAGGTGCGAATTTCACCAATGACTGAACGTGATTTGTACATTTAAACCACGTTTAAGAGCTGCCTGTATCTTGATAAACGAGGTATAGATGTTAACAGACAATTTCCTCATATATACTAGTATATATTTTATTATAGTTTTAGTTCTGTAGATTGTAGTTTGTAAATAAAATGGATTTCCTCATCAATCAAATCCCCTGACTAGCACATTTACGTCGGGCCGCTGTAAACAGACTGCGGTTACCTCTTGACAGGGTCTTCGGCGGAATGCGCGTGCCTCAGTCAGGCGGTCACTTTACGAGGCTGGAGAGCGAGCGGGATTTCAGTGTCGGAGTGTGTGAGCGCGCGGCACGCGGCGCCGCCGCCGCACACGCGCGCGCGCCGGGACCGACGCCGCGAGCAACGCCGCTCGTTACCTGGAGTAGGGAAGCGGTCACTCTGTGCACTTATTAGCTCCTGGTACCGCGGACGGACGTGCGTGTTTGCTTTAAAAAGTAAAGAGATTACGTTTTTCGCTTAGTTATCATAATTTAATTTAAAGATAAGTATATAGATAAAGACCTGTAAATTTTAGTTTGTATGTATTGTAAATATAAAAAAGTAAGTAGATTATTAAAATATTTCTTCAGAAAGTATAATATGTATCCTAGTGCACAAAGTTGCCTAATGATTTTTCTTAGATCATTTAATTTAATATGAAAATGTCAGTTTAATTTCAAACAAAACACGATATTATGAATTAAAAACACGCATGTACGTCTGCTATATTATTTCTATTAACGATGGCGAAATTAATAAAAAAAACGTCATGTTTTCAAATATCTCTTAGAAAATTCTGAATTTATTTCTATATAATATTTGTTTATATTTCAAGTTCTTAATGATCAAAATCAATTTGAAAACATTTTGTAGAAAGCAAAGACTAATTTCCAACCAACTTGTAATTTTGGTAAATTAATCTTCATTATCAAACAAAAACCACTTATTTCCCAATAATAAAAAAAAACAAATTTCCATTTGTAAAATAGACGTTGCTCTCTGGTTCAATAAAAAGCGTTGACAAGTGGATATAATTGGCTTGCCATAGACAACAACATAAACACAGTACTGCATTCACTGCATGGTACAATAGCGTTGCTATACAATGAACGTGTGACAATCTGGCATTGTTCTTGTAATGGAGTATCGTTTAATGGTTCGTGACGGATGTGCAAGCACGAGTACGTGTTCGTACGTCACAACATCGAACATGCTCGACGTATAATAGGGTAGTTGACAAAAAAATCTAATTAATCCGTCAGATAGATTTCCAAAAAATATTGGACACATATTTTTTCTGTTTTCACGTAAACAAAAACTGAAGACGATACAGTGGTTTGAAAAGTCGTGTGACGTCACAGCTTGGCATATTTTTTTACCACGAAGTGACGTCACTAGACCCCTACTCATCATCTTTGACACGTTTTATTTTCGTCAATTTATTAATTTGATAAAATGAAAAACACGTATCCGATATTCTTCGATAATCTAACAGACGGACTAAGCAGAATCATATTTGTTTTAGTCAGGAAACATCCTTGTCCGCATTCCCGCAGTAACCAACACAGTCATGCTGTTTGTTTATGACATTCTTGACGATGCACAATGTGTGGCAAAGCTGCGTAAACCATACAGTATCGTACTTTAAATATACTGCTAATGTTTAACATCAAGTTTCTCAATAGCACAACTATTTACAATATAGAAATTTCATAGAGAATACAATCAAGATTAAATATTAGAAAAAAGTAGAGACTAAAATTGAATACAAAACTATTTACAATAGAAGCAATATCTACGATCTAAATTTAACATTTAAGGTGAACATAAATATTTAAAAAGAATGGTATGATATATATGTAGTAAGAAGAAACAATAAAATAGACATGGAACACATAGGAGCAGATCATGCGATGCAAACGTGTAGTGCGACATGTCGACTATCAGTGCGATGACACATGCGATGCGCCCAAAGCGTAAGCCCGCACAAAGCGTTGTATCGCCCTGTGAGTACAAGCACCGGAGGCTTTGCTGCTGCCGATCAGCCCCCTAGACGAAGTCACGTACTTAGTTAACATCAATCTAAAACTGGAACTTCTAGCCGCCTAGATAATTTGGAATAGACTTCGTCGTGGGTTCCGCATACGGCAAAATTATTTAACATGTAATGCTTAGGTTTCCCCTTTACAGTCTATTGCCTCGGGTCTTTTACAAAGACTAGGTGTAGACTCGACAAGAGAAATGTAGGAGAGCAAAGCCTCCGCGGCAGTCGGTTAGTCCTCTCCGCACCGAAGCGAACGAACACAGTTTCACAGTACCGGTGCGCGAGGTCAAAACAAAAATTCTAGGCAGGCGACAAGCACGTAGAGAGCGGTGCTCTCGTGGCGAGCCTCTCCCGCGCACGCGAGCGGCCGGCGCGGCGCGGGCGGCGCGAGTGGCGGCGCGGGCGCGTCGGGCGGCGCCGACTGCGTACCCCGCGCGTCCAGCGACGCGGCCGGCTGCAGGAACCACTCCGAGCGCGTGCGCATGCGCGCGCGCTGCCGCTCGTGCACCTGCACCGCACCACCACGTCACGACGCGACACCGCGCTCGCCCCGCGACCCTCTCTGTCTCTGTCTCCTACCCCCTACTCACTGTGTTACTGTTTCCTCGAGATACCCCAGAGGGTTTAGTCCTCCCTCAGCTGATTTGCTAAGTCGACCGTCTTTCACATACCGTTCGCATGTGTTGACCATATTATTCATTAAAAGACCTCGCCTGCACATGAATGGCCAGCGAAACACGGTCGACTTCGCTGTGGTTTTTGGATACTGCCCAAATTGACTCGATTTCCCGTGAATGACTAAACACACGTGCAAATTAACTGTGACGTGTTGTCGCGATTGATAGCTCATATATAATTTAATCATCCTGACATCATAATATTTTGACTGATTGATGTAAAAAGAGGGCAATGCGGATACCACATTTAAATCAAATCCATGGCGGCTAACAAAAGTGAATTATCCTGTGCCCTACCATTCGAGTCAATTTAGACTGCAACAATTGTTAGGGACATACAGTTACATACGACAACTTTATGGAAGAGGGGGTCGCGACAAGAGGCGGGTGTATACATTTGCGGGCTAATTTAGTACAACAGATCAATTTCGACCGGTAACAATTAAATAATCAAGTACCCACCCTACTTCGTAAGATGTTACTAAAACTGGGGTTAATTACGATAAACATGGAGCTAGTGTTAATATTTTATTAGTAACTATATTGCTACCATTAGTCGATAACATGAATCGAATATTAGCTCAGCTACGGGGCATTACCATAGAGGTTTACCATAACCATCGAAAAGATTATTACATTTCAATTAAAGAAATATTCAATAATGTTATTACATTGTTACAATGATGAAGAAGTACAGTTTTTTGCAAGAAAAGGGAAGAAATACCACACAATTATATGCGTAAGGTGTTCGTTTTGAGGTGCACACACTGCACCGTCGAGTGCTGCTACAAAGCATCTGTGTTTGTGTGTGCGTCGCCACACCGAGCTCTTGAGGTAAGCACATTGTGTCAAACATTCTCATGTATGTCACACGGTGTAGTACCACTCAATTATATTATATAAGAGGAAATCTAATAACTAACAGATCAGCCACAAGTTGTCCTAAGTTATCAGGGATACAGACATCACTCATGCATGTAAGAATAAAACGTGGACCACTGGCGAGACGCGATTCTTTTTATATCGCTTTTTAATCGTACTCTTTGCTTTGCAAAAAGTACTTTGTTGCCAATGTAATGCCAATTGGAGCCCTATACTTAGCTACAGATATAATATTATCAACAATCCTACTCGATAATTTGTACTACGATAATTTAGAATTCTTGTTTTCTTTGGCGAGCGGTCCACGTTACTTCATAATAGACAGAACAGGGGTAACAGATTTAGAATCTACAGGTGGATAGAGAAAGTTCTCGTCACCATCACTTAGTCTTATAAAACATGTTCCTCAGTGAGCGCTAGAATTGAAACAATACTCTTTATACAAGTTATTTAGTTTAAAGGGTTCACAGACGTCCATATATGATGTGATCATTTTATGTACTTGTAAGGTGTCCTGTTTTATATTTTTTTGAGTGAGCAACACCTAGTTTATTATGTTATTTATTTAGGGGAATTTTTTGTCAACAGAACACATACTTATATGGACTGTTAGAACCATTTCAGAAGTCATTTTTATGTCATGTCTAATTTGGATTTTAACATTTTTATAACCTTGATAATCATGAAATATAAAACGTGTAGTTTATTTTTTTGAATGAGAATGAGACTTATTATCGAACTAATTATTATTCGTTAAAAATGATTTCTGAAACAACACAATAACAGAGAAAGAGAGACAAGAATCATTTTGAGAACATAGTCAAAGATATTGAAAATGATCAGAATGGTAAATGAGTCGTGTTAAAGCATATCGGTTGATAACGTACCTGGGGTAGGTAGGAGAGGCTCTTGGTGCTTTCAGCGTACTTGTTAATGGCTCTTAACTCTTCTAGAGTCATATGGGGACTTGAGTTGCTGCGCGAAGATTGAGACGATGAGCTCACAGATACCTGGAACATTTTTAATGGGGTTTTAATATATTTATGTTTTAAAGGTAGGTAGTTTGAAATATAACTACATAAGACCATGTCATCATTATCATTCTCTTGGCCTTATACCAATTCATTTGTAGTCTGAGCAGCATGTCTTCTGCTTTCATAATTTTCTATTACTCGTCATCTCAGCAGTCACGTTTCTGGCCAAATCATTCTTTACACAGTCCATCCATCGTTTCTGTGGTCTTCCTCTACTCTTATATCCACACTAGCTGACCCACGCAACTTCGTCTGCGTCACATAAATATAGCTTAAAACCTTTCTCGATATCGACTATCCGACATAAATTAAGCTAAATAAACAAACAAAAAATCTTATCTTTCCTCTTTATTATAATAGTTCAGATGGTTTAGATTAGCTTAGATTATATTAAAGTATGAATTACTATAGGTATCTCTTACTGTTAAATATACTATAACACTATACTTGTAAACATTATGATGCAGTAAATATTTTGAATTTGAATTTCCCGGAGGCCAGCCAGAATCCCTCGTACCTACATTGCGACGCGCGAAATATTTTGCCGCGCGGATATTTTTACGTTGCGATATCTTCTAAGATATTTGTTTAAACTGTATATAGTTAAGGGCACAAATATTCTATATTAAATTTCCGTTCTAACAAACACATTTATTTAGATATAGATTAATACCATATGGGTTAAATAAGCTTCGCAAAAAATAATTCTTTTTAACCTAATAGTTTAACTGTAAAAAAAGGTTACAGTGAGTCAATCTTAAAAGATAGATACATGCTGTCGCGGACTTTTTTTTTAGAACTTTTAAAGAGGAACAATTCCTTCATACATGATATTAGTGTAACTTAAACCGTTTTCGCAGCGCACGCAGCGGAAGCTCTCAAAAAGGAAATACCTTTTCCCGTTTTTGAAACATTTTTCATTTATGCTCCGCTCCTATTAGCCGTAGCGTGATGTTATATAGCCTATAGCCTATAGCCTATTATCTATAATATGTATGTATTTAGAAATATATAAGTATGTTTATCAGTTGTCTAGTACCCATAACACAAGCTCTGCTTAGCTTGGGACTAGATGGCGTTGTGTGATAGTTGTGGAATATTATTATTATATTATATTATTATATAGCCTTCCTCGATAAATGGACTATCTAACACAAAAAGAATTTTTCAATTCCGACCAGCAGTTTCTGGGTCTACCGCGTTCAAACAAACAAACAAACTCTTCAGCTTTATAATATTAGTATAGATTCATACTGAAAATTTCTCGCTGCATTTTAATCATTCCTCCGCATATCCACCTAGATAAGACCGACTGACCGAGTATATACTTAATAAAACACACTCTTATTCACGACGCAATCCCATTTTAGCTATAATTATAATAATCAATGTCAAATACTTTTAAATAATATTGTAGTGAAGTATTTTCGACAAGACAATAAAATGCGTACGATGTTATTAATATGACCCTCAATCCAAATGACCCAATTTTGATACATCGCCACTATTAATGAAACAAAATTCAAGGTCACAAAAAAGTTGTAGATTTCAAAACTTAAATATTCATCGGATTTATAGCTTCACTGCTCGTCCTAACAAGTGACCATAGACACAGAACACACACTTATACACTTTATGACAGAACTACACACTTTTCTAGAATCTTCCATTTTCAATAATGCTTGTCAAGACGAAAAACGGTGTTTTCAGCTACCTGTCTGGTTACAAACTGAAATTGATTGTGTTGCATTATCGTGTCGCGAATTTACTTGACCTTATTATTCGTGATACTGGTCTAGTTATCGATTTATTTCTTATGAAGTTCAATTTACACGATTAAGAAAAAAACGGTAGGAACCTTGTTATCTTATCGGTTTCCTTTGAATTTACCGATTTTTTTTTTGTCGTTATGACTTTCATTATTTACCTTTAACCGACTAGTCTCGCAACGACAAATCGCTCAGTTCAACAATGCAATTATAGATAGGACTACGGAAGGAAAGTTGGAAGCAGGTGGGGGCCCATTCCATTTTCATAATTATTTTATATTCTTTTATTTATAACTTTTGTTTAATTTAAAATGTGCCTTTTTTTACCCAACTGAGTTCTTTGATTCTCAGTTTTGTCAGGCAGGTTTGTAAAACTACTTTTGTTTGTCTCTAAAGAGCTTGATATCGTTGTACATAACCATGCAATGCATATAACTTGAATTAACTTTAACGAATAACAATTCGCTGTCCGCCGACAATCATTCGCTTGTCTCACAATATTACAAACAAAATCTTCTTCCATTCGTCAGAAACACATATTATAGCTGGACACCTGTCCCAGCCACCAGAGAGCCCACCCAGGAGATACGTACTTTAAAAACGCTCTCTTCGAGCGATATGGAGAGTCGGGTGCAGGAGTCCAGCAGACTGTGCTCGGGGATGATGCCGAGCACGCCACCCGCCGCGCCCGCACCGCCGCCGCCCGCCAGCGCCGGCATCGACTGGCACTCCTCCGACTTCGACAACCCTGCTAGACAATCCACTGAACTATATACAATCTACTGCTAACATGAACGCCTGGTTACCATCAAAGGGTGCTTGCATAATTCTGCGGGTTGTTCGAAAGAGATATCGTGGCCCCGAAACACAAAGGGCTAAGAAGAGACATGGGTGGAACACAAAGTAGAAGTCTGACACTCCCTTCCGCTCCGCCCAGAGCGGGAGGAGTCATTTGATGATTTCCCACAATCAAAAAAGGGTGCTTGCATAAAGATGTACTTTTTTATTTATAGATTTGAGGAACAGGATGTGAAAGATCTCATGTTTTTTTGTTCTGAAATGGGCCTACTCTTGACCTCATCTCTACCATTGAAAAGAGATGATTTCTTGATGATTTAGCTTACAGCTACAGATTGTTCAATATAATTTAATTAATCTCGTTTCGAACTCTGCTTGTGCCATGTAGGATTGTTAGTTCGCATGTAGTGATATAGATGGCGCTACAGTACTACTATTTTTTATGTTTTTTGCAGTAGTTTCTTCATATACAAATGGGACTATTTTACCCTGAACTTGTTGCAAGCCCTCAATAACCGGAGATGAGAGGAGTGGAGTTGAGATGTGTGAGTAATGTGGGTATCGACCAATCACATTCGTCGAACCTTGAACGTATCTTCGCTCCGCTCATCTCGGCTTTGGTGGAAACCAGACCTCACACAAAGATGAAGGACATACCGTTTTGGAGGTAAAATTTTAGTTAGAAAGTGCTGATTGGTTTGGCCTAATGTTTTTGTAGACAAGCTTTAAATTGCTATAAATACCCTAGAGAATAAAATAGTGATATTGTATTTTATTTAAGAATTTAAAAACACATGTCATGATGCTTTCACACATTTGGATGTTTCTCGCGAGCCCACGAGCTCTTGTTTACGATCATTTTGTCAATAATCGACAGAGCTCCGGAGTGTAGTAAAGATGCTTGGGAATAAAATTTCTTGTTCACTAAGGCCAGGTTTCCACCAAAGCGGAGAGGAGCGGAGACGAGAGATGTGCGAAAATCGGCCAATCACATTGGTTAAAATTTACATCTGGTCTTTCGCCCTTCTTGTGATTGGTCGAATTTGGCACATCTCTTCTCCGCTCTGGTGGAAACCAAAGCGGAGACGAACGAGCAGAGCGGAGGAACCGGGCCAAAATCTTAGGTCAAGGATGGTGAAAGATAGTCTTGAAGTCAATAAGATAAATGCCATTCTTCATTTAATACCGGATTAGTTTACGTGCTTCCATTATTTAACCACAGAAGAACAATAATTATAGTTACATCGATTTAAAGTCGCTCAGGAATTTAAATTTACTGCGGAATCCCAAATATTTTTCCCAGATCAACATTTTTAAAGAAGAAAACATATATTTGTATAAAACACGTTGGACCGGAGGACAAATCAAAATGTGAAAATCTTTGAAAACTCACTTTGTTGTATCAAAATTGAGTCGTATCTAGTTTGATGAGGTACTGTGTTATTATTACAATCATTACATAAGATTAAAAACAGTTTAAATGATCCAGACCTCGTTAGTAATCCCAGGTTCTAACTATTACCTATTCAAAGATGAAATCAAATGCATAAACGAGTCTACTATTCAAAAAAATACAAATATAGTCACAAAAAGTGGAAGCGAGATGGCACGAGCCGTCTTACTTGCACGTTTCATGACCGCAAATGTCATAAATCTTGGTGTTGGGCTACAAAACCCTAATCTACAAACTGTGCTACCAAACCCCATGTTTAAAACAAAACGTAGATATATAAAGTATGAAATTCAACTGTGATGTGATGTTATTCAACTCATTCACAAAGTGTCGTTCAAAACTCACCAAAAAATTTTAATATTATTTGCTATGAATTTTGTAACTTGACTATTTTTTTAACAACTTAAACGACTTTCTTTCGGATGACCTGCGAAAAATATACTGTTTATTAGGAAATACTTCCTTTGACAACGTCAGTTTTATAAAAATAATGTTAGATATTTACCTTCTAAATTAAATTTGTTGCCCCAACGATCACATTCGCACTGCAGCCATGTTTTTTCTGCTTCCAAAGATAATTGTCCTGTGAACAAAAATAATAATAAAAAGAACCATCTTTAATTCGTCTGCTAATGCATATTCAAATTATGATATCAATCTTAATTGTATTTTAATTATTATGCTGGCATCTCGAGTTTTCGTACAAATTTTCGAAAACCTTCAAGATCCTAATTTTAAATCATTATGTATATTTAAAGAAGATAATGCTACACCGCGTTCTTGAACTAAATACGGATAAAAACGCAACAAATGTTAAAATCGTTTGGAAAGAGTCGCTTTTCAGGTTTGTCTGTATCATTTTCACCATCATTTAGATAAATAATTCCTGAAGATTTATGGTCTTTCACGAAGCCGTTTACCAAGCATACTGTAGGTACTCTACGCAAAAAATAAGTCGGATGAAATATCACGTTTTACGGTAGGACTAAATGTAACGCACTCGAAACATTGTGATGATGGATAGCTTAGTACGGGGGTCAAGTAGTGGTGTGCTATTCTGCTATAAATCATTTTCATGTTATAGACTATTGAATATATTTTTATAACATGTTATTTTATATACGTTATCATTATAACGAGTTGTAACAAAACGCGGCAGTAATCTGAACGCGGAGACGTTATCGTTTTATTCGGCAACACGCTAAACGTGCGCAACGATTATAATAATATCGTTATTATTAATATTAAAAACGAATATAAATGTATTATAATTATGGTTTTAAATTATCAATGAACTTTCCTTCATACTGCACAGTTTTAGGACTAATAAAATATTATTAAATGTTATGATTAAGTAAAGATGCATCAGTGTAATTTTTTTTTTTGTGTTATGTGAATCTCACTTACATATCACAGGGGTGGCAGAGGGGGGGTCAAAATTTTGGTCTTTTTTTGCCTAGGACGCTCCATTTTTGAGATATTTCAATTTTTATAACAGAAACTTTGAACGCCCATAACTCGGAAACGGTGCATCGTAGGACCGCCGCGCGCCACCGCTTGCTACGTTGTTATACTTAGTAAATGTATTACCCCGTTCTGGCCCCGCTGTTATTCGTTGAGCGTGTTGTTGAGTTAGACATTATAATGATAACACGTAGGCAGCGTCGGTATAACAAACGTTATTTTATGAATCAATAACATGTTATGTTTTGGTGTTATTCGTTATATTAACCACCACTAGGGTCAAGCATGCATTTAATATAAAGTTATTGTAACATTAAAATCTTGTAAGTTGGAAGTATAACCCCCAATATCGCCGTAGCTTTGCAGGAAGGTTTCCAGGTATGGTTCACAATAGAAATAGGATCCGCATTGACGAGGAAAACAATATTGTCTTCCGGTATCATGTGATATGTGATCATTAAACTCACATCATATTATTAAGAAACCTCGATGTTTAGTTAAGACGCGAAGCAGGGTCGGGTTGCTAGTAAACGTATAAATGACTCCACGTCAACCACCTTTATAATAAGTTCTATCTTAAATAATTCTTATAAAGCCTCCTTGATGCAGAGAGCTCACTCAATAAAAGTGTTGGGACAATGTGTGTTGTGACCGTACACTCCCATAACACGACGGTCGGTTTCTGTGTTTTACTAACAATGTCTGTTTAAGTTTCTCATGTATGTTTATGTGATTACGACTCCGTATTATTATCTGGGAGATCTTCTCAATTTTGAGTTGAAATTCTGAGAAGATTAATTGATTTTCTGGCTTAATAATAACTGCCACTCAGGGCCTGCAGTCTACACTAAATAACGATAAAAATCGATCGATAAGTCGTAAAATCGTAAAACTTTAATAGATTTTCAGCTTTATATCAAAAGCATAAGGTTGAAAATCTATTAAAGAAATTTGACATCGATTCGACTTTGCGACCGATTTTTATCGTTATCTAATGTAGAGACTGCAGGCCCAGCTCGATCTAAAGGTTAAGCCGCGCTTGCCTAAGTTGGTCTGTGAATGGGTGACCGCCCATTACATACCGAGTTTCCTCCGTGCCTCGGAAAGCACGATAAGCTGTTGGTCCCGGCTGCCATTTATAGATCTTTGGAAGTCGTTACAGGTAGTCAGTGACCTGAAAGTCTGACAACCAGTCTTACCAAAGGGTATCGTATTACCTAGTATTAACTGGGTTGTGGAGGTCAGATTGGCAGTGGCTTCATGTAAAATACGGGTATTCAGCTGCAACCGGTTAAACCGGCAGCTGACCCCAACATAGTTGGGAAAAGGTTATGCAGATGATGATGATGTGTAATTACTGTATTTGCAATTCAAATGGCTATACAGCAAAAACAGCTTTTCATGTTCTCGCTGATACATACAGGCTCGCCCTCCAGGAGAGACGGGGCATCCAAAACGTTAACTCATTAGACTTTCTTATTTTTCAGGGTTATTTATGTTATAGGTCGAGTGTTGCTCTATCGCTGTAGGTTATTCGAAAGAGATACCGCTGCTCTGGACACAAAGGCCTAAGAAGGAACATGTGTGGTTTTTAGACAGTAGAAGTCTGACACTCCCTTCCGCTCCGCCCAGAGAGGGAGGATTCATTAGATGATTTCTCACACTCCCAAAAAAAAGGTAAAATAAGCCTCTTATGACAAAGGGAAGTAGTAAAGTAACCGTTAATTGTTATCTACAATTTAACGTGGAGTAGGGAAGATTAAATACGACCTTGTCAGTGTTCTTGGTAATACTAGGCCACAAGTAAATTGTGTATTCGGTAACGATAAGAAAAGAGCTAGACAAAGCCACACAACGTAAGAAAGTTTCTCAGAGCCTTCAAACAGTGCGATTACCATCCCTGGTAGGTCACTTGTGACGTGTTGACGGCGCGTTCGAGTTTCACGCATTCCTTATAGAGATGTCAACAACATTGCAGGGGGCAAGGGCCAACGCCTGCCAGGCCTACGGGTTGTTTGATAGAGATACCGCGGCCCCAGACACAAAGGGCTAAGAAGGAACATGGGTAGTTTTTAGTCAGTAGAAGTCTGACATTATCCGCTCCACCCAAAGTCGGGAGAAGTCATTTGATGATTCCTAAGTCCCAAAACAAAAGTCTGATAACATAACATCACGCCTGTAATCCCCGAAGGGTTAGGCAGAGGTGTACCTTAACATCCATATTTCGCCAGTTATGTTTAAGTCCCATGTAATAGAGGACGAGCCTATTACCATCAACCGGGCACAAATCCAGACTCCGTGACTGTTACTGCTAAATTCCTGATGGAAAAACCCAATAACACTTTGCCCGACCCGGGAATCGAACCCAGGACCTCATGCTCTACAGTTGCGCTTGCGACTACTAGAGGCAGTCAAAGAGAAGTCTGATACAGACTAGCATAAGCCTCTTGATCGCGATGATGCCGCGGCGGGGGCGGGTCTCTGAACGAGCATATCCACTCGTCCTTCACCCGTAGGATGCGGCCCGTCACCCGCGCGTAGTACTCGTAGTTATCACGTCCGAAGTGTTGTCGATAAAAAAGTCTGATACATACTAGCATAAGCCTCTTGATCGCGATGATGTCGCGGCGGGGGCGGGTCTCTGAACGAGCATATCCACTCGTCCTTCACCCGTAGGATGCGGCCCGTCACCCGCGCGTAGTACTCGTAGTTGTCACGTCCGAAGAGGTCGCCTGCACTGAACTGCTCGATCAGCTGACGCATGATCCGGGTCGCCACCTGGTGGGAAGTTGAGGGTCAAGTAGCTTTGCGAAGTGGATAAAGTTCACTTGGATTTGTGAAGTAATGTATTAAAGGTCAAATTCTAAATTCGGTAGCGAAACTCTGCAGTAATCATGGCGTCAACGATAAAACGAAAATTAATATTATAATACCGTCTGTAAAATTTTGCTATTAATTTTTTTTTCCAATGTATATTTTTTACAAAATTCTGTAGTTTAATTAAAGTCGTAAGCGGGATTAAATATTTGCTTAAAGCTTTCAACACTCATGCATGACCCACTATATGTACCTATAAAGTTTCGAGTAACTTGTTCTTTATAAAACAGTATGAGAATTCCATTAACTGTTGCTTTCTGTTGATTTCAATACAGATGGAATCGTGAGAAACATGCACTGAGAACAAATTCCCTTTTCTATAGGAAAAGTTGTCAGATTATACAGAGTGGAGGCGACATCGACGCACAAAAGTTTACCACGTGATGATACCAATATAATGCATTGAATACGAAGTAGGTAATCGTTTACGCCCCGATGTCCCCCCTTCCACCATGTTGAAACTTAAAACCAAGAATGTTGCATTCTTTGCTAAAATTATTCAATAAAATTCATGCAGATAATTTACATCAAAACCAATATCTGGGTAAGTAATAAAACTGGATACATTTTGTCTACGTCCAATTAAATATTATGTGACATTCCTTATAATGTAATATTTGTCAACTATAAAATGCAATAATAAATGTGAATTAACAGGTGATAGACGGTGATTAACATGTGATTATTATCTATCGTGCGTGCATGACCACAAATGAATAATACAGCACTATTTCATTTAGTACATATTAAGAAATTTTGTTATACAGGTTTAATCAACTGCATGCAGGAAGTGAGTAACCCCAAGAATCCATGATTCAAGCTTATCAGTGTGGGCTCGAAAAAATAAATAGGTGATGATGCTACTGAACTGATAAGGGATACAATGCAAGCATTGTATGAAGAAAATATCTCTTCTTTGAAAGTTTATCACAATAATGGGGTATAAGAGAATGGTGTTTTATTTAAATGGCCTATAATAAGGATCACGAGAAGAAATAGTTCGCTATCGGCACAAATATTATTTTGCGAATTGTCTGCAGTACCGCCACCCCACCAATAGGATGGCCTATCTCATAAAACGCTGGAATACTCATTTTGAATTTTGGGTACTAATTTGTATCTTGTAGGATACTTTACTAATTTTCTATGTTAGTTTGAGCAAAGTGACAACTACTAAGGTACCAATTTTGATGTTTGAGTACCAATTGAGTACTAATTATTTACCAAATATGGAAGCGATTGGAGTTGATGGCCCATAGTCACAGACGCCATTTTTTTCTAAAAACTCATCGTGCTCAAAGGCCTTAAACAAAAATCATGAATGCGAAAAACAAAACTACCAATAAAAACAATACAAAACCACATAACATCAAATAGCAAGCATGTAATGCGTAGGTACAGTAAAATGCGTAAAACATAAATTATTGAAGCCGGTAACGAAAGCAGTCTATGCCCAGCATAACCTGACCCCTCTTCTCACTCATTTTTTTCTTTACGAGGGGTCAAGTAATGCTGGTACGAGCTACATAAGTAATTCGTTGGAAAGTAAAACTGATTGGTTGTATAATGTATAATAACGTTATACTCACGTTCACTTCAGCCTTTGGACGCATGTTTAAATACATATTTAGTGAGCACAATTAAAAGCTATTTACAGTAACCAACAGTAACGCTCTTAGGTCTATTTTATTTTTCGAGTGGTGTAAGCAATCTGATGTGAACTGGAATATTATAAACATAGATAGTTTTGAGAACCGTTAGTTGTAACTTAACTTTAAAATCGATGACTCGATCCCGAAGTTCCTTTTAGAACGAAAATATACAAAACATCTGATCAACAAGCTAATGTTTTAAGTATAATTATCATTTCGATAAATCTAAATGAAAATGAATGTTTGACTTTTTGTGTTTGTCATCCTCTTTGGGTTAGTAAACCATTAATCTGATTGTGATAATACTTTGGTGGTCTGTTCCTGGCCCAAAAATCTATACATATACGTGGCATGCTAGTATATCAAGTGACCTCTTGGCTAAGGAACCTCTCAGCCAGTATATTCATGACGAAAACTCTACAGCCGATCATTTCGATAAGAAGAATGAAAACCGCAATGCATATCGAAGACAATAAGAAAATCTCCGATACTACGAAAAAGGTTAATTAATGAACTATGACGTCATCGCAATCGGCAGTCATCAAACTTTGTAATGCGTCCGTCATAAAAACCGAAGAATGCTCCGACAACCATGCGGCTTAGATGAAGTTAAGTAAGGCAGAAATATTCACACACATGTCGGTAGCTTAGTCTTTTTCCTTTCAGTATAGCCAGATGTGATGGGAATTCGAACCAGGGCTATTTCGAAATGCCTAAAAGTAATTCATAAAGAAACGTTTACGAGTGAGAAACGTCAAAGTGACATTTATGACAATCAACACGGGATCCGGAAAAAGAAAAAGTGGCGCGACCAACTCCCTAGCAAGACAATTGTCTGTCAAGCAATTTGAAACACCCGCCGTGTACCACTAGACATTGTTTTAGCAGCGAAAATGTGGGGCAAAAAACTACCCAGCAACACAATCATTTCATCATCATCATATCAACCCGGAATGGGTGATTCCGGGTTGATAATAGCAACCCGGAATCACCCATTCCGATTATGATGATGAAATGATTGCTAAGTATAGACCTCCCCTTTTTTCTGCCACACTTCCCGGTTCTATGCGTAGGTACCTTATCCGCGTGTTTTCGGCGACTTTGACAATATACTCTACTCAACCCAAAGAGCTTTAACACAGCCCTGGTTTCTTTGGCATAACCTTGACCACCACTCGGTCAAAGCCTTGCTCCATCGGCCATCTCCGCGTCTAGCCAGATGTCCTGCCCAAGGTCACTTTAGGCGCGTTTAGTTTATCTGTTTAGTCTACTAATGCAGATGTTAGATATCCCATATTTAGGTCAGTCTGCTATGAGCCTATCGGACTATTATTATCTAAATATCTACATACTACATAAAGACCAACACACGAGGAATAAGCATCTAAGAATTTAAGATTCCTGACCGACGGCCGAAAAGAAAGAGAAAAAATGCAGAGGAAGAAAATTGCCATCAAGTAACTAAATACATGAAATTCAGTTGTTTCTATCGATCAAACTGCGGTCTTGTTACTTAGCCTCGACACTAAAGAAAAGTGCAGTCAGTCGTAACTTTAAAGTTTAGTGCCAGAGGTAGTGAAATGAAATAGCCTCCACGAATGCTACTGCTTTTACGTCTGGCGCACCCTGGACCTTAGGAAGACCACATTATCAACGAAGAATCGGGTAAAGCGAAGAAGTCATTCACCTACTTTCGATGTGAACGACACGACTCGACTCCATGTCAAAATATTCGCTTTGAAATTAATCTTTTTCTGACAGACACAAGGCTCAATATAGGTCGATTCCCCGTCAAAAAGCGTAATACTTATTGACTGGCAAAAATTTTCATTTGCATGATCCATTTTATACGAGAGAAGAAAGTGAAAAATATTATAATATCAAAATCAAACGCATCACAATGCGCTTAAAAGCAAGCAACAGATAATTTAAATTCAACAGTTGTATCAGATAAGAAACACTATTAGAGTCCCACTCGACATTGCTGATAAAAAACTGTTTATTGACTGTGTATTAAGATAGCAAGATTATAATGTTAGCTTTCTTGGTGTTCGCCTTTATTGTTGCCGGTGACTCTAAATTGATTTATTTTACGATGACTTTTGATATGAGTCACTTTTCATATGTCATTCAAGAGTTTGGATTCAATTAACACATGAGGTTTATAGAAAAGGTGTTTATTATTTTTGTTAATTATGTAGTTACATTACACCAAGAAAACATTCCATTATAGACATATTTAACACTGATGACATTGATTTAAGCAGAATGTAACCATGGCTTTGACAAGGATGGCTGGTGTAGGAGGCAACGTAAATATACGAAGGTGTAACTTTATTCGAAGATCCTACAATTGCGGCCAAAAAATTCTAGGACCGATTTTGGTGGCGTTTTTCACCTGTTGTCATGACTGAACTGAAGTCGGCTCTTAGAATATGGTTTACCATATAAGTCTCACAAAAGGAAGCGCACTAACGTTTCAGTCAATTCTAGTTCAAAGTTAGTCGGGATAAACCAAAAAGACTAGTCATTTATGAGTCGATATGACCGGCTGACAGAGACATAAAAGATAAAACACCGCTTATGTACTTTTATTGTAACTAAGTACTCAATAAAGTCGTGTGATGACCGATGAGCGACCGGTACCGAACAAACGTATACATAAAACACATGTCCACATCAGGTGATTACATCGAAACTCGATATGTTTAATCGTCGATAGTGGTGCAGCGTTCACGAAGTGCGACACATCCATGTATCACTTTACAAAGCGCATTCACTCCCCTTAAACACACATTTAACCGTAGTTTAGTAAACGTTCGATCTAAATAACCATATGGTATCATCAACCCTTCATGAATTAAACAGCCGTCGTTTTTTCAAGAAATGAATTTCTAGGAAGTGGTTGATAAGTCTGATAATCTTCACGTAGTCATAGTTTAACGACATTTTATTAAATACCTTATCATTTCATCATAAAGTAGATTCATAAAAGTAGTAAGTAACCTATGAGTCACTAGACCAAAACAAGCGTAGTTTACAGGACGCCATGGCAACGTCGAATAAACTATGGCCAATCAATACTATCATTAATTATTTAACATTTCCATGTATACGAGCCATGGCCCATTAAATCATATGGAACCTCTTTCTATATTGTGTGACATATGACAGATAATGAGTGAACCAACCTTGAATCTCTGAACGTCCTCCATTGTGGCTGTTTTGCCGTCCGACACGCAAGAGTGGAAAAATGATGGGGCCACCGACACACCCAGGGCTTCGGATGTCATACCTGTACCTAGAAACAATGACACATTTTTTTGTAATACATTATTTGGTCATATAATAGATGATCCATAACATCACGCCTGTAATCCTCGAAGGGTTAGGCAGAGCTATGCCTAACAGTACACGCACATTTTGTCAGATGTTTAAGTTCCATGTAATAGGGGTCGAACCTTTTGCCATCAAACGGGCACAAAACCAAACACCGTGGCTGCTACTGAAAATATTCTGCTAGAAAAATGCAATAACACTTTGCCCAACCCGGGAATCAAGCCCAGGACCTTACGCTCAGTCAGTCACTAGACCAACAAGGCAGTCTCGTATTGTTGATCCACTCACAAAAAATACTAATAATCTCTTTGGGCTTTGGGTAGCAAATATCTTTGACATCACTTATTTACTATTAGGAATTTATAACGTTTGTATATTAATTAATTTGATTTCATTTTTCTTTTTGCCCGGTTTATGGTAATAATTGATATTATTTTATTTGATGGAGAATGTGTGTATAATTTTAATGATAAATCTTGCATGCCGAATTTGGTACATCACAGTGAACTGCGCATTCACTTGACACCTAGAAATGCAATATAATGTACTGTGTTGAGCAATAAATATTTGAATATTTGAATTTGAATCAAATATCAGCTGAATTTATCGCTTTTTGTCAAGAAAAATAAATCACACAGCACAAGAAATTCACGGAAAACGAATCAACGTTTTTTTTTCTCTTATTCGTTAAAAACAGTGAAGTCGTTCAACTGGGCTGTTTCATCTAATTAACGGATACAAAAAAAGAACTATTTAAGCGGCAAATTACTGTAATTAATACTACAGACACAAAATTAGCTATGTTTAAATTAAAACAGAAGTCTTGAGAATGCATAAGTGGTATTGAACTGTTACACGCAATGGCGTATGAACAGAAAATTTTCTTAGAATTGAAAAGAAAAATACACAAAAACTGAACATCGTAACCGCCATACATAACTACATAAGTCATAACAGGACGGAATGAATTGATTCAATTAACTCTTACACTAAATTGAGTGTGAAGTAAAAAGGGACTCAAGACAAAAAACCAGTTTATCGTATAGCGCTGAAAGAAGCTGAACTTGATTAGTCTTCAAAAAAAAGGCAACTTAAACTTCAAAAGGTCATTCTACAGCTGCCTTTTGAGCAATCAAGCGAGAAATCTTTAAACGAGAAGTTCCTGTCACAATTGGAGCATGCAAGTCTGGTGTCCATATCGAAAAACAGCAGTGATTAGCATAATATTTTACTTATCAGTACCTGCGACGACAATGACGCTCAGACAGACGCACATCGCATTAAATAAGGCTCGGTAAGGACCCAAGTGAACCGTATATGTGCCTGACAAATGCACAATATGATGCTTTTGTCGGCGATGCTCACATTGTGACGGACAAGCTGTAGACGTATTTAAAGACGCACGACGATGAGACATAGCAGTCATACGATCGGTTACCATGTCTGTTTATAAGATAAATAATGGTCATGCGAAGACATGCAACTAAATCATTGTTATGGCATCAACCTTTTATTATGCAATGTTATGCGAGGATGGAGAATTGAATCGTGCGTGACATATCAATATTACTACAGACTACCTTACTAGCCTTGCAGGCTAGGCAAATACGAAAGGTCGTTGAAAGAAAACGGAATATTTTCGCTCGATTGGACCAGTGACATTTTCTGTGAAAACGCGACTTTTCACAGAAACTAGGACAGCACAGCGCGACCCAAATAATTAATATAAATATAATAGATCAAAAAGGTTACGACTAAAGCTACTAAACCGAAGACGTCATCACGAACTAGGCCAACAAATAATCCGGCGAGACGTTCTGGGGGAACATTAAATAATCGCACAATGAATGTGAAGCCGTTGCATCACGCAGGCTCGCGTGTAATTGGCATAATTACCTTTAATGACTTTCGTCAGGCCACTGCCAAATGTACTGTCATGCACATAACATCATAATCAATCCTAATCAGAACATTCTGGGAATTATCGAATCTCCGGCATGTGAAAAATTCTGCAGTTATAAGTCACACGAACATTTCACAAGTTAGTCAAACCAAATATTTGCTAACTACATTACAGAGTTACTTTATTTGTAGTTACTCATTGCGTTAATCTTAATTAGATTATTTCGCGAGTGGCCTCATTGGAAATATTGTGTGAAATTCCTAAGCAACAAAGACTATGAAGTAAGCTGACAGTGACAGTAATTTTGAGTGACGGCCAGAGGGATTAATAATGTGCGAGTTTTGGACCAAGTGAGAAGACAAGTTAAAACATGGTTAAAACTGAGATATTGAACGTAAAATGTATTGATTGATGATGATTTTCCCACCTAGACTTTTATAGAATCTTCGTATTTACAATCTTTCGAGGGCCCAGGGGGTCCTGCAGCATATGCATAATTTTAAGTCCTATACGTATTTCAAATCGATTTAAGGCTAATCAAACAGAAAGTTCCAAGACTGCATAAAATAAGTGCAACAATACGTTTTGGTCCAAATCCAGCTGCCAAGGAAGGAGAATTGAACTTTTCCTACGTTGCGGTCGGTTTCCAGTATAAACAGATGCTGTTGAATAGTTAAGTCCTTACCAGCTTTATCAGCGTTGGAGGCCATGACCCGAAACGTCCCGAAGAGCAGCACCAGTAATCTCTGCGTGCACACCGGCAGCGATAGAAGCAGTCTGAGGACAAAAACATGCTTTACAACACATTCATCTGTCTTGGTCTGCTTCCTGGATGTAGTTCATGCATGGGAGTGACGATTGTCACTCCCATGTCAGGGATCAGAAACTCGAAAGCCTGACTAGGAGAATAGTCTCCTAGTAATTTACCATCTGAAGATTAATGATGTAATCAAGGTTTTGTAATAATATTCTGGTTTAAAAGAGTGTCCATGGAGTTTCTTGCCTGTTCTTCTCCATAGAAATCTACGCTAGGGAATGGGCAACGGCAACTACAGTGCATTAACAGTTATTATGGCCTTGTGAGTGGGACTGTAGCTTCTTTTGATTTTCAAAGGAGCCTGTAACTTGCCTACTTGAAGTAAATGCTTTGATTTTTTTGTTAAGTTTTCGGATTTCTAACAGCCGTAACAACTGTCAAGGATCCATTTCTAAAACTATGACATATAAAGCACTGTAGATAACACGCACGGTACAAAATATTAAAAGAAAGTTTAAGTTCTTCAAGTTACTAAAAATATGGTATTATACATGACATTTCACGTAGCAGATCAAAGAAATCTAAAATGTTTGCAACAGTGCACCAGTCTAGGGACCATTTCTATCGTCGTTTGACAATATTCTCTTGTAGCACATATCGCACGAGATTTCCATTTGGTCAAACTGCAACGTTGGATCCAGTAAATCAATGAAGCGGCTAAATAACGCTCCGTAACCGATGACGCGGGGCCGACGGATGACTGTCGCAGCGAAAAGTGGAACACTCGATGCTGGTTATTTCAAGTTATGCCTAAGTTTAGCTTCCAGTTAAGATAGCCTAGTAAAGCTTTACATAAAATGATGATGAACAGTGTTCACAGTGTATTCTATTTGCCTAAAAAAATATTTGAAAACGGTGAATGAAAACCAAAAAATTCGAAGACATGTGACATCTACCAACCCGCACTGGGCCCGCGTGGTGGATTATATCCCATCCATCTCATAGAGAAGAGGCCTGAGACCCTGCCGTGGGAACATTATAGGCTGATGAAAAAATATGGGAATCAGCAAACTTCTAAAATCATACCAAGTCACACCAGAGATCCCTCAAAATGTCTCCTAGCCAGTTACATTTACATGATGCCCACATAATTTGTTTGACTAGCTTTAGCCTGCGGTTTCGCTCGCGTTTTAGTCCGAAACTATCCCACAGGAACGTTTTAAATACAGCTGATGACACTCGAGGATAATGTAGCTTCCCATTAGTGAATGAAATTGCGAAACCGTCAGTAGTTCAGGCAGGCAGTAGTTCAGGGGCTGGCTTGCCGCGCCGCAGCTTTTTTTTTTGGTCCTGTGTGGAAAATCGTCATAGATGTCCACGGATTAGTCTGTCGGACTCTTAACTGATTAAAACTTTAAAAACCACCCCAGTGTTCCATTCCCACGCTTGCACCGGAGATCATGGGAACTAGTGATCTATTTTAAAGCCTACCTCAAGAATCGGCACAACGTCCGATCAAACGCTCCTTTATGTTAGCATTCATGCATGAGATGGACCTAATTAATATATACGCGATAAAGTTGAGCTAGTACTAGTATTAACTGCTACACGCAAATCCGCGCGCACGAAACATGTGTAAATAAAAAAAGAACAATCAACGAAAGCGAAAATGGAAAAATAATAAAAATATAGTATTTTATAATAGGTACTGTTGAATGAGACGATTGAAAAGAATCGCATGTTCGATACAATGATAGCGATCTAAAACACATAGCTTCTGTTAAATTGGAGTAAAACACGCGATAGTTAAAATATTGCGGAGTCTGGGCTTGTGCCCGGTTGCTGGTAAAAAAAAAAAAAAAATACAAATGGAAATCTGTAAAACAAAACAAGCTTTAAAAAACAAACGTTTACTAACAAATTGAGGAAAATAAACCAACAAATTAACAATCTAAAATTAATTCCAATTAATAATTTTCCTGATATTCCCGTTACTGGTAGGTCAATGGTGTTATCGAAGTGACCCAATTAATAAGAGGAAAATAAAAAACGAGAGGTCGTTAACCCTGTGTGTAATTCATGGTAAAACCGCACGAATAACTCGGTGGCCCAAGATTGATATCATTGAGTTCAACGACGGCATTGTATAACGTATGTACGAGGCGTCGACTTATCGCTTCAATAACGAACGATTACGCTAATACGCTCAATGCTGGTCCGATTATACAATGAATTGGACCCCGTCTTGATGTATGACTTACTGGTTAATGCGTTAAAAGTTGCAGTGGTTTAGTTATGTGCATCATCATCATTCTCTTATCCCAATTCATTTGGGGTCGGTGCAGTGCAGTATGTCTTCTTCTTTTATAATTCTCTTTTAATCGTTATCTCATCTGACACCGCCTTTCTTGCCATATCTTACTTCACACAAGACATTCATTCATTCATTCAGACTAGCTATTGCCAGCGGCTTCGCCCGCGTAAAAATGACGTTTTTCCGTACAAACTTTCATCCCCTATTTAATCAATCAATCTCCTTATTCCTTGTCTACATTATAAAGGGAACCTCTGTGCAAAATTTCAGCTTTCTAGGTCCAAGGGTTTGGGCTGGGCGATGAAGAGTCAGTCAGTCAGTCAGTAAGGACTATTTTTATTTATATAGATATGTTTAAGAGTATAGGAAGACCAGTAAAGCAGTTCTTAATTATAGTCAGTCGACGAAAACTGAAGCGTTCAGTTGACGGAATCGCCCTCTATAAAGCCGTTATTTTAAAAAAGAAAGTTCAATAGCAGAATGCTGACCATGGCTTAGAAATTGGGAGTTCACGGTCAACGGAGTTATGGTACAGCCATTTTCAAACCGGCAACATCGGTTTTTCGACGACAAAAGATGTTCAGGTTTGAACGTGGAACTGTCAGTGAACACTAATTCATCCGAGTTGACATCATAGAGGATTTATTTATTTTTATCTATGGGCGAAAATTGATCACGCCTATAATACCCTAACCGGGTAGGCGGGTACACGGTGACTTAATGGTCGACTGGCTCCGAACAGTTCAAACACGTCGTGTCCATTTTGAAGCCGGAGTTCACGCTCAATATGTCAGACACACCTACCTTTTAACTTTTTAGGGCAACATACGTTTTAAAGTTCATCGAGTGTATGGACCTATAGTTACTTTATAAACGAAACATTTATCTTAAACGTTAAAAGGTTAAAATTCGTTTTTATAAAAATTGGGGTTCTTAGCACCACCTAAAGAGACTCCAAATTTAAAATGTCATGCTATATCGCCTAACCAAGACAACAAGGCTTATCCATTTGCCATCTAAAATGATTCAACAAAAAACATGGAAAATTGGAGCATTGCCCCGTTTCTGGCCGTGACATGTCCAATTACATTTGTCTCGGATACGACTAACTCTTCTTTAAAAGTTGGATTAAATACACAATTCAATACAATGACTTTGTTTCGTTTCGTTGGCGGGCTTGAGAACAGTCCACAGCACAAGGTTTTGCCTGCAGCTTCGCCCGCAAATTTGTTGGCATATCCTAAAAAGTATTATGTTCCAAGTGTTCCACTTCCAACACAGGTCTAACTGAATCCCGTCGGGGCTGCGGATTATCGAAAGAGATGACGTGGCCTCGGCACATGGGCGAAGAAGGAACATGGGTTGTTTTTTAGTCAGTAGAAGTCTGACACTCCCCTTCGCTCTGCCCAAGAGCGGGTTATTTGAAGATTTTCCACCCACCAAGAAAAAAAAGGTCTAACTGAATGAAATTAATCGAAATTGTTAAGGCGTTAATTGGTAAAACAGACAGAGTCACTTTATAATAAAGGGTGTCCCAGCATTTACGCAAAATATAAATAAAAAGAGAAGTCCTGACTGACTGACTCATCAACGCCCAGCCCAAACCCTTGGACCTAGAAAGCTGAAATTTTGCACAGAGGTTCCCTTTATAATGTAGACAAGGAATAAGAAAGGATTTTTCGAAATTCAACCCCTAAGGCAGTTAAATAGGGGATGAAAGTTTGTATGGAAAATCGTCATTTTCACGCGGGCGAAGCCGCTGGCAAAAGCTAGTAAAATATAAAACCACAGTTTATTTTTGTCTATAATCCTTATATTATAAATGCAAAAGTTTGGATGGATGTTTGTTAATCAATCACGCCAGAGCAGCTGAACGGATCTGGATAAAAAACTTTTTTACAAAAAATAAAACCGACTTCGACAAAAAAAACACTCAAAAGTGAAAAAGAAACTTGAGAAGAAAAATCTGTTTCTGAAGTCGGTGACTTTTGTTTCTTTGATTTCATTTTTTTGTCACCGACTTCAGAAACTGATTTTTCTTCTCAAGTTTATTTTTCACTTTTGAGTGTTTTTTTTGTCGAAGTCGGTTTTATTTTTTGTAAAAAAGTTTTTATTTTTCACTTTTTAGTGTTTCACATGTGCTTACCCCTTCACAACGTACCGGCGTGATGTTATGTTAGGAACTGGTGTAAACAATAGACAGACAATATGAGATTTCAGCAATCCCAGTCCATTTGCTACCATTTATTGAGGAGTTCCGTTGCCTATCTCCGAAGTTCTTCATCAGATCTTCACAAAATAGTTTTTATAACCTTTGTAGTGAGTACAGGCGTGAATTTGTGTGATGGCGTAAACAATGCTTAGATATGCTATAGCAACAATCGCGGTTAATCTGCTGTTATTTATTGAAGAGTTCCCCCGATTTCTACAAGATCCCATCATCAGATATTAAAATGGTGACAATGGGACCACACGGGAAGCACCAGCTTTCAAATGAAAAAAGAATCATGAAAATCAGTTCACCCAGTCGCAAGTTATGAGCGAACAAACATAAAAAAAAAAAAAAAAAAAAAAAAAAAATACAGTCGAATTGATAACCTCCTCCTTTTTTTGGAAGTCGGTTTAAAATATGACACAGAGATAGATTATGATCTGAAATAGCACATACTTTATTTTTTCTCACATACAGATCAAATTTCCAGGCTAACGAAGTCGCGGGCAAAAGCTAGTAGAACACAAATTGTATTAATTGAGTCATATGGCACACAAAATAGGGTAACGTATGGAATATCATTTAGGGCACATAGTCTCCACGGCATTGGTGGAATAAACACATTCTTTTGTCGATTTGCATCACATTTTACATAATGCGGCCCGAGTTTTGTTAATGCGCAGAGTTGAATCTCCTTCTACAATGCACGCATGACTGTGGACTTGTTGACAAGGGCATTTGGCTAAATAAAAAAAAAACAAGTGATTAACATCAGTAGTTTTTTTTTCAAATGATCTAGTGGTTGCTATTCTAATCACCGAAACGAGGGAGAACACGGACACATTTTAGAAATCACGATGTGGGTTTTATTATTTAGATGTTAAATCTTAAAAACCTACCAATGGCATAGAAGTTTTTGGCGCAGTTTTCTCCGCATATAAATATTTTTAGCCCAGCAATATAAAACGCTTGATATTTGTACAGGCTCATAATACTAAAACCATAAGTTATTTGTTTACTGCCATGTCCATAGCAACCGAAGCACACCGTTAGTACGCGTGTGCGCATCAAAATTCAGGTCGGGTGTTCTATAAACAACCATTGTTCCTATCCATAATACTGATGTATTGTGAAAGTCCATACTATGGCGGAACAAACGGTACATTATGACAAAGTTAACATTACTTAGGCAACATTTAAAATATACATTTAATAACCCTCTTGCTTGAGGGTTAGAGGGGTGATGTGTTCCGACTCAAAAATAAATAAAATTCGTGAAGTTAGTTAAAGGTTTAATACACATGTACTGCTTACATGGCTGGTTTGTTGCTACTGATTTGACATTTTCCCGTTTCCACCTTTTATACTGTCGGCGGAAAATCTTAACAGCGCGATTCAGCAAAACCGTCGCCATCGCCATCTATTCAAAAGTGTATGAACTAATATAACATTTTGACATATTTATGACAATTAAAAATACACCTTTTTTAGGTCATATGCGGTTCAACATTCCGCCCACCAAGGACATTTTATGCAATACTATGTCCTTTCAATTTTAAATGTTATCATAAAATAAAAAAAACAAACTTATATTTTACTAATCTAACAGTTTCAATTACCATAAACAAGATCGCATATAACTCTAAACGTATACAATAAATTATCTCTAAACAATACTTACAAAACTATCACCTAATGCTACCTTACAATTAACATTATGCAATAGGCAAGACACACAGCTTCGACGTTGGTCTTTTAAATATAGAACCGTTACTGCGAAGTGTGACCACTCGTGTAAGGTTATCTAACCCCGGATGTTTATCAACCACTCTGCCAAGAAGCCACCGACAAGGAGGTAAATTGTCCTCTTTTATTAAAACTATATCCCCTATGTCTGGTTCAGGATTTTGTTTAGACCATTTGTGACGTTGGAGCAATGTGGTTAAGTATTCGTCGGACCAACGACGCCAGAAATGTTGTGTCTTCTGTTGGACTAAATGCCACCTCTTTAAGCTAGAGATATTTGCCTCTTCGTAGTTATTATCAGGAGCATTTACCATAGGTTCACCCACAAGAAAATGCCCTGGTGTTAATGCATCAGAAGTGTTGGAATCGGTCAGTCTACACAAGGGACGTGAGTTCAAACATGCTTCTACTTGACTTAATAGAGTGGACATCTCTTCAAAAGTTAAAGTAGAGCTACCGATTACCCTATTTAGATGCTTCTTACATGACTTTATTCCAGCCTCCCATAATCCGCCAAAGTTGGGAGCATGTGGTGGAATAAAATGCCAAGTGGTACCATCAGTAGCTAAGGCCGCAGCTATTTCCTTAGATATACCTGAAGTTTCCGATCGAAGTAATTTGTCTAATTCCTTAGAAGCACCCTGGAAGTTTGTACCATTATCGCTCCAAATGTCTGTGCATTGACCGCGTCTTGCCACAAACCTTTTAAAGGCGGCAAGAAACCCTGGTGTTGTTAGGTCGCTGACGACTTCAATATGAACGGCTTTAGTCGCCATGCAGACAAATAAACATATGTATCCTTTATACGCATGGTGACCTCTGCCCTTTGATGCCCTTAGCTGAATAGGACCAGCGTAATCTACTCCACTGCACCTAAACGGCCTATTTGGAGTAACCCGCGCAGGTGGTAATTGACCCATTAGTTGAGGTTTTGTAGTTGCTGCATAACGTAAACAAATCACACATTTTCGTACGTATGCCGTAACCAACCGCTTAGCTCCCTGAATAAAATACTTCGTGCTTAAATAGTTAAGCATTAGTTGAGGACCCCCATGAAGATTCCTCTGATGTGCGTCGGCGATTAGAAGATTGGTGAAATAACTATCACTTGGAATCAATATTGGATTCTTACGATTCGTGTCAAGACCTGAACGTTCCAATCTACCGCCTACCCTCAGGATTTTAACGGAATCAAGGTAAAGATTTAAAGACTTAAACATCTTTCTTCTAGGCCTTTCTTTTAACAGGTCCAGAATTACCTCTGCGAACTTTTGACGTTGACATACCCTGATGCATGTTTCCAACGCTAGTCTTAATTCTTCTGCAGTTATAAATTTATTACTTCTTCTTTCAATCTTCGGTTTTCTCCACTCTAAAGGACGTCTTAAATATGCTACCATTCTTACTAGTTGAGTGAGTGAGGAATATTTATTCCAAATAAAATGATCTTCTGTTACTACATGTGTCTTAATTTCTTCAAGATTAGTTGAAACCTCCTTGCGTTTGCTAAATAGAATATTTTTATCCTTTAGAAACGCAGGGCCTTCTTTCCACAACGTAAAGTTTACTAATTCCGACGCATATAAACCACGTGATGCGCAATCAGCAGGATTGTCTTTCGACTGAACATGATTCCATTGCTGTGGTTCACTGATGCATAAGATTTCAGAAACGCGATTTGCCACGAATGTCTTCCATTTACTAGGATGACTGTTTAACCACGCTAACACGATCTCTGAATCAGTCCAATAATACAAATTAGATTTTCCGATTGCCATCACTTCAGAAACTTCAGAAAGAAGCTTTGCTAAGAGAACTGCTCCACACAACTCTAGTCGAGGTACTGATACCGTTTTTATTGGTGCGACATTCGTTTTTGCTGTAAGCAAGGTTACAAAAACGTTACCATCTGTATCGACTACCCGTGCATAAACAGCTGCAGCATATGCTGATTTTGACGCATCGCAAAACCCATGTAAATCAACCTGCTTGTCATCGGGTTTCATGTTCAACCATCGAGGTATCGAGAAATCTGTTAAACATTTCAACTCCTGCCGGTAAGTCAACCATTCCTTTTTTATTTCATTTGAAATTTCCTCATCCCAGCCAACACCAGAAATCCAAAGTTTTTGGATTAAGATTTTTGCTAATACGATCACAGGGGCAACCCATCCCAAAGGATCAAAAAGTCTTGCTATATCTGATAACATTCTTCTTTTAGTTACAGGTTCCTGAAGCAGAGGTAATTGAACAGAATACTGGAAGGTGTCGCTGCTTCGATTCCAGATAAGTCCTAACGTTTTAAATATTTCATCCTGTTTTACATTGATCTCCTTCTCTGCTCCATCCTGTCGCTTATACGAGTGCTTTTCACCGATGATCTTCTCTAATAATTCACTGCTGTTGCTTGACCATTTCTGTAGACTGAATCCCGCCTTTCCTAATAGCTTGTTCATTTGGCTGTAGATCTGCATACCTTCTTCTATTGAGTTACAACCAGTCATAAGATCATCCATGTAATAATCTTTAAGTACCCTTTCTGCTGCCAGTGGATACTTCGCTCCTTCATCGCGTGCTACTTGCTGCATCGATTTAACTGCTAAGTAAGGAGCCGAAGCGGTACCAAAGGTAACCGTAAGTAATTTGTAATCCTTGATTGAAGATTGTTTGTTGTCCCTCCACACGATGCGTTGAAAATCGGTATGATGATCGGCTACCCGCACCATTCGATACATTTTGATAATATCTGAAACTAAACAAATGCAGTGAGTTCTCCAACGAATCAATAAATGCCGTAAATCTGGTTGCAGCCTTGGACCAATCATTTGGTCATCGTTGAGCGATATTCCATTTTTTCCTTTGCAGGAAGCATCAAAGACAACCCTAACCTTGGTTGTGTCTTTATCGTCTCGTATAACCGCATGATGAGGCAAATACACTGCATATGGATTTTGTTCTTCTGCCTTTGTTATTAGCCTCATGTGCCCGAGTTGTAGGTATTCGTTGATGACTTCCTCGTATTTTGTTTTCAAATCTGGATTTTTGCTGAGTTTAGTTTCTAAAGCGTAAAATCTGTTGATTGCCACCTTTCTTGAATCACCATATTTACAGCTCGGATCTTCACTTCGAAATGGTAAGTTAACTACGTAACGACCGTCTTTGTCTCTTACCGTGGTATCCTTAAATATCTCTTCGCATCTTGTTTCTTCTTCGGTAAGTATACATTTTTTACTTTGTGGTTCCCTCTCCAGTTCCCAGAATTTCCTCAGGAGTTCATCATCACCAAGGTGAGCATGCATCACTGCAATGTGTGATGTACTCTGAGCAGCAGAAGCTAGTGTGCCTGATAAAATCCATCCCAATGAGGTACACTGAGCTACAATGCTACCACCTGGAGCTTTCTTCAACCCGTTTTGTAACACTTGACTATAAATCTCAGCTCCTAACAACATATCCACTTTATCCGGTGTATTATATCTAGGATCCGCTAATTGTCTGTCGTTAACTTGTACCCAATCCAAATAAACCGTTTCCCTACTAGGTAATAATGACGTAATCGATTTGAGAACGTATGCTACAACTACAAGTTCAAACGATGGATCAACCCTAGACTGAATTTTAACCTCAACAACCGAATTCAAGAATAACTTGTTGTTAGCCTCAATACCAGTTACTAAACCTTTAGCTGGTTTCTTCTGTAACCCTAAACTCTGTACTGTTTGTTCTGTTACAAAAGACGCCTGTGAGCCCTGGTCTAATAAGGCCCTAAGTGTATAGTTTGCCCCGTTTTTTGATACAGCCTTCACTAAAGCCGTAGCTAATAGGACTTGATTGTTCGATGAACCCTTTGAAAAGCAAGTTACTACCTTGTTTTCAGCTTCTTCCCCAATTATTTGTTTGTGTTCCTTCGTTTGCGAATCACCACTATCGCTAGACGAATAACCCTTTTCTCCCTTAGACTCCTGTTCACCTTTTGGGTGCAACAAGGAGTGATGCTTTCGCTTGCATATTTGACAAGAGGCTGTACACTTACAAAACCTGGCAGAGTGGTTGTGCCTCAAACAATTGAAACATAAATTGTGCTCTTGCACGAACTTACGCCGAGTATCCACATCTTGGCCACAAAATTGCTTGCAATTTCTTAATTTGTGCTCCTTATTACAAAGCGGACAAACCATGACCGCGTTGTTCGTTGTGTGAAATACCTTTGCTTTATTAAAATTAACATTATTTTTATATTGCTTAGGTTCTAAAAATTCAAATGCCCTATACCTGCTTGTTAAGAAATTTTTGAACTGTTCAAATGTTGGTAACATATTTGAATCGGTGCTACTAGTGGTCTTCAGTTCCCAATCCCTTCTACTATCTGGATCTAGTTTTAACGTTATGATGTCAATGATCAAAATATCCCATGAAGTAACGTCAATATCTAGATTAGCTAATGCATTTAGGCAATCTGATGTTGTATCTATTAACTCCTTTAAGGCACTAGCTGACTCTTGACTTATGTTCTTTTGAGTGAGCAGTCTTTGCAAAATACAATGAGACAAGTATTTTTTATTGTTGTATCTTGTCTCCAGTTGAGACCAGCACCGTTCATAGTTTGTTTCGGAAATTGGAATGTGACGTAAGAGCTGCTCCGCTTCCCCAGTCAAATAACCTTTCAGATAGTGCAACTTTTGTACATTGTCAATGGAACGATTATTGTGTATAGCCGATAAAAACAAATCTCGGAAAGTCTGCCATTCCACGTACTTGCCCGAAAATGATGGTATAGTGATTCGAGGCAACTTTATCGACATGCTTTTACTATCCGAAACATTATTTGATGATGAACCCGCAATTGGAGAAACATCACTTCCCTTAAAATCATTTAATTTCGTTTTTAGTTCGCTTTTTATGTCCAAATACAGTTCTTCAGTATTAAAATATACTTCGTTTGTGGTATAGGGTGAAGATTGCAATTCCTTCCGATCAAAATCTTTTATAATTTGTGTATGCGTTAAATTAAATTGTGTCCATAGTTCCTCCACAAATTCCAACCTGGTTTCTACATACTGCTTTGTTATCCTATCCTTTGGTGCTTTTTTATAATTGCTTTTAGCTCTTAGCAACCGCTGAAGGATGTCATCCTGAACTTTGACATGTGATTGCAAAGACATTTTGAAGTTCTAAACAATATGCAAAAAGTTTGAATTTGAATTATTTTCGAAAAATTTACAAGTCAATGTAAACAAAGAAAATATTCTAAGTGTTTGACAACTGCAATTCTACTGAAAATTGGCTTAAAATCTAACTAAGTCTAAAAGAGCACACACGAAATTATTCTAAGTCCCAAAATTTTGAATGAAAAGTTAAAGTTAAAATCTTCTAAGCAATAAAGTTCACTTTTGCTTGGCACTTAAGAAATCAAGGTACTCACGATTTTTGGCACTCTCACTCACTTCCTTACGACCTCAGTCGTCTGCAGCTTGCTTGCTGCTGTTTGGTACTCCAGTACTCTTCCGTACTCGGTACTCCTCCTCTTCCTCTGGAGGTGGCACTCCTCTTCCTCTGGAAGTGGCACTCCTCCTCCTCTGGAAGTGGCACTCCTCCTCCTCTGGAAGTGGCACTCCTCCTCCTCTGGAAGTGGCACTTCTTCTCCTCTGGAAGTGGCACTCCTCCTCCTCTGGAAGTGGCACTCCTCCTCCTCTGGAAGTGGCACTCCTTCTCCTCTGGAAGTGGCACTCCTCCTCTGCAAGTGGCACTCCTCTTCCTCTGGAAGTGGCACTCCTCCTCCTCTGGAAGTAGCACTCCTCCTCCTCTGGAAGTAGCACTCCTCTTCCTCTGGGCTGGTACTCCTCCCTCCGTACCTCCCGCAGATGGATCCGTGGTTGCTTCCAGGATCACCCAGCTGGGGCGTATGGGGTTGATGGTTCTCCGTCCTCTGGAGAACACACCTGATGCCGCTGGATCCAGTCCTCTTCACATCCCGCTTCGAAGGACCATTAATAACCCTCTTGCTTGAGGGTTAGGGGGGTGATGTGTTCCGACTCAAAAATAAATAAAATTCGTGAAGTTAGTTAAAGGTTTAATACACATGTACTGCTTACATGGCTGGTTTGTTGCTACTGATTTGACATTTTCCCGTTTCCACCTTTTATACTGTCGGCGGAAAATCTTAACAGCGCGATTCAGCAAAACCGTCGCCATCGCCATCTATTCAAAAGTGTATGAACTAATATAACATTTTGACATATTTATGACAATTAAAAATACACCTTTTTTAGGTCATATGCGGTTCAACAATGAGCTTGGAAATCTGGTACAAGTCCATGCAATATAAGCCTGAAATCACCAAATCTTGAACAAAGTGACTGCACTGATCTCTTAATGAGAAAAGATAAACTATCTGTTTGTCGAATTTCATCCCTATCCGTTCAGTAGTTTTTGCGAGAAAGAGCACTGATCAAACATCCATCCAAATCCATCCTTAGAAACTATCGGATTTAGAATGGTAAGATATCAATATTTTTTCGTCCAGTTATATTTTTTTTTTTATATTTGTTATGCGTTTTATGTTTTATTGTTTTTGTTACCTTGTATGCACGTCATGTATCTGCGTCTTTATATGTTTTCTTTCTTTCTATTTATATTATGAGTATTCTGATGCACCGGAGCGCAGTCTAGAGATCCCTAAATACGTTTCCACGAAGGTACGCCTCCTCGGAGTTCCTTACTAAGTTTAATTACGACCCCATTATGCCTCGACAAGGCAGGGGCCTTGTAATGTAATTTCGCTAGGCAGGCTATTATTGCGCCAGCAAAAGAGGGTGTTTCCTTGGGGACATCTAATCTTATGAGGGTGGACGTGATAGAGGTTTCTAGTCTCTGCAGTAGGTACAGCTTTACGGTTATAAACATCTTAGTTCTCTATTTACGTCATAGTTACTGTGGCTAACAAGGATGATTTTAATAATAGTAGATATGTATGTAAGTATCATAATGTTAATGGATGATGGTTGATGGATGGAGAGGGAGAGGAAGACCAAGAAAACTCCTGGATTGAGGAAAGAAATGGAAGAAAACGACGTAAATGATTGCGTAATGATTGACTGAAAGAAAAAACGTGTTGCGCCAAAAAAGAAGGCAGGAAGATGATGATGACTGATAATTAATATATAACCATTTAACCAAAAACTAAAACAACACAAGCATCACAATAATGACGGTTATCAATCAATTATATCTTAACCAATAGGGGTTTTGGATAATGCGAGTTCTTAATACTTCGTAAAAGCCATGGACGGATGCATTTTTTCTGACGTACTATGATACTGAAACAATAAATGGTAAACTACGTAACCATTTCGTTACAATGCACTAACAATGCATATGAGGTGCTTATCGTCCTACACAATTACATAAAAGTCAACAGAGGAAAACGGGTTACCTACGAGCATTACACTCGTGCGATGAGCTAACAGAGTATATAAATACTTGCACAAATGTACACCTGCATGGGTAACTGCCGCTTCTGTGACGGTTTTCACTTGTATGAACAATGCATTTATAAATTAGAAGACACTTTAAAGGCAGAATCCACCACCAAAATAAAACAATCCGAACATCCAGAATTTCCACTCTTCTAATAGAACCCTCACTGCTGAGATTCGTAATTTCTAATTCCATAGCTCTATTCCTCCCAGGAAACGGAGCGAACGGAACGAAGGTTTTCCTGTACTTATGAACTTTTCATTGAGCGCTCAGGTACTTTCTATTTCCACTAGGTACATACAATTCATTCGTCCTGATTTACAGCAAAGTTTTCATACTTGTAACCCATCTGCCAGGGCCAGCACTGTTGCGGCTTGTTAGAAAAAGATACCGCGGCCCCGGACACAAAGGGCTAAGAGGGAACATGGGTGGTTTTTAGTCAGTAGAAGTCTGACACTCCCTTTCACTCCGCCTAGAGCGGGAGGAATCGTTTGATGATTTCATACCATCCAAAAAAAAGGGCCAGCACTGTCCTACATAAGCTGCTGGGCCTGAATCTGGTATTCTCCAGAGCAACTAACATGACTTAGGACTATTGACTATCCCGTCGGGGCTGGGGATTGTCGAAAGAGATACCGCAGCCTCGGCATTAGGGCGAAGAAGGAACATGGGTGGTTTTAGTCAGTAGAAGTCTGACACTCCCTTCCGCTCTGCCCAAGAGCGGGGGGGGAGGGGGTCATTTGATGATTTTTCACACACCCGAAAAAAAAAAGGACTATTGACTATTATGTGCTAACAGAAGGATTAATAGCAATAACTGCTTCTTCTTTGACTGCGATCGTAAAACTTCTGGGACTCGAAAGACTTAAATCTATACTAATCTATACTAATATTATAAAGAAGTAAAGTTTGTGTGTTTGTATATTTGTTAAATTGTAAGCGGTAATCTCGGGATCTACTGAACCGATTTTAAAA
Organism: Diarsia dahlii; assembly: GCA_949775195.1. Lineage (NCBI taxonomy): Eukaryota > Metazoa > Arthropoda > Insecta > Lepidoptera > Noctuidae > Diarsia > Diarsia dahlii. Next base: position 10,347,871 of record OX459212.1, read on the forward strand.
ATTCTTTTACCATTAGAAAGCTACATTCATCCCGGGTGACATAGGCTACTTTTTATCTCTGTATTCCCACGGGAACGGGAACTACGCGGGTGAAACCGCGTGACTACATAAATCGCAGAATTGATACGAAACGCACATTTCCGTAAGGGAAGGGAGTAAATATACTTTTTCTTCTTTAAGATGAACTGATAAAAGTGGGATACAAAAGAAATTGGGAATAACTTGATCAGAGGTGAACCTCCAAAAGTAGGTATTCCGAGATAAAAGACGTAAAATTATTTTACCAGCATGCTGAAGGGTTTAAGTTAAAATAAACCAGCTACAGACAATAGTCAAGGAAGAAGACAGGTTGGTAACCCTACATTAGCATACTGTAACCACACATCTGCATTTTCTTTGGACAGCAAGATATTATGCAGTTGCAAATGTATGCAAATAGTTTTATTTGAAGAAACACAATCACATAAACTTACTTAACTGACTGATTAAACAGTTTCTATACCTGTTTGTTAATTGATAATAATTAAATGTATCAATTAATTACTTGAAAAAGAGCACAAAATTTACATTTATATCTTTACTTTTACTTAATTTTTATACCAAATTGACACAATTAACTGAGTATTATCATACTATACCTGAGTGAAATGGCTGAAAATGAGACCAGTTAATCCATTCATTTGTCATTTTATTTGCATTTAACATTGTAATTTATTAGTTAAGAGATTAGAATAGGTTAGGATTAGGTTAGATTATGGCACTTAAGAGGTAAGTATTCTTTTTGGGTTATGACCCAAAAAGAATACTTACCTCTTAAGTGCCATAATTATGTTAAAATCGAATGTATATTTCGTCGCCCTTGAGAGCCAGATCGGGGTGACCCAAACTTGCATGTTTTTTTTTTTTTTTTTAAAAAACGTTGCCCCACACTAGGAATTTCTCCTGTATCATAGGTGCGTTTACAAACATTTAACTCACTTAAACAAATACCCAGACCCGAAACAACTATCTGTAGGTCATACAAATATTTGTTCCGTGCGGGGATCGAACCCGCGACACGCAGCGCAGCAGTCCAATTGCTCAGCCACTGTGCCAACCGTGCCGTCAAAATGTAGACCTAACACCTTACATGGAAGGTTGAATCTGGGTACACAATTGAAAATGAAAAGTAAATAGCATGAGAAGCAGCTCACCTGCGTATTTCATCAACTTGTTGCTCCTCGGGGAGCTCTACAGCAGTAAACAGATGCATCTCACCATCTCGTCCAAACACTCCACCCGGGATTTTCCTAAAACAAAAATAAGATGTAAAATCGTAATCTAAATTACTTAATTTTTTATTTAGCCTGCACTGTCCAAAGCAAACTGCTGGGCAAAGGCCTCCCCCAATTCCTTCCAATAGCTCTTTTCTTGTACCGCTTCGAACCAGCCCTCATGGTACGAATTACTTAATTATTCAGAAAATAATATAATGAACAAGTTTTGAGTTGATGGTATTTTTAAATCATTTTTCTCACATTTATAGCATCAACAGTGGCATTTGGGCATATGGACACTTAGGGCAATCCAGTAAATAATGTTCTAGTCAACACCACACTGGTATTGTGTTTTGGATGGGTGTTAAATTCCCAATAGTTTTTGTAGTAGTCTTGGTATGCAACCGAATGAGTACATGCCATATGCACCACTGGAAATCACATGATTATAACTGTATTAACTTTATCAGCCATAAGGTATGCTAGTTGGTTTTCGTAACCTGTCTGTAAAATTATTGGAGTATTGATGATACCATCTTGATGATTTGGGACACAGGAAATGCATTAAATGGTTCTTTAGATATAATAATACTAGCCCTTTGCATGCAACTTCCTCTGCAAAAATTGTGATAGTTCGCCTCTTTAAAGGCTTTTCTATTCAGAGTTTTTTTGTTAATTGGATCATTAGTTTCGGAGATTACATCAACATAAAAACTAACCAACCAATTTTACCTCTTTTATAGTAATATTTGAGAAGAAATAGCTACTGTAACTGTTATTACAAATTGTTGGAAACTCAGCCTCAAGCTTCCATAATGGCTACAGTACGATCAAATTAATTATCTTGGCAGCTCCGAACTTCGTGCAGGTTATTTTGTTACAACGAATGTATAAAAGTGTTATGATATTTATTTTATTTGTATTTCTCACTGTTTAAATTAGATATTTTCTGATCGTATAAGTATTGGTTTATCTGGCAATAACAGTTTTATTCCCAAGTTTACATGCGTAAAATTTCGCAAAGCCTATGTTCAGAGCTGCCAAGATAATTTGATTGCACTGTACATCATTAGGATTACTAGAATTTTGAAACCACAGGCTATCTATGAGACAACTGGTACAACAAACAAATAGAACTATGATAGTCAACCTCTTTTTAGTGACATACTATCAAGATACTCATTGCATATTCACCATAATTTTAAACAAAGAAAGTCTCAGAAGTGAGGACATTATGCTAGGCTTCTGGAATAACATGGCCTAACATAAAATTCTAACACACTTTAAAATAAAATTTTATGACTTAAAACCAGTAACAATTGTTAGGAAATGTGTCTCTTGTTAATAAAATCAATCAATCTACAATGCCAAGTAGTTATCAAACATTACTATCACTTCTGATAGTGCAAACAAAAATATTTACTTAAATTCTTATCAGATTAAAGAAAACTAGTCTTTAATGTTTATTTTGGTAAACTTGCAACAAACTAACCATGCAGAGTGTTGTTAGGGTGACTCGAAAATCCTATGACAGCATATTTTTGGCATCATTGATTACTACCTGGATTTCTCTATGTTTATTTATGTTATGTTGTGAGTTACAGGTGTGTATAATTACATAAATGAATATGTACAATGTTAGAAGCATTACCTTAGAAATTTCTTGAGCACACTAGCAATAGTATAAACAGAGTAATTGTCTACATTGACCAGGCGGCCAGTTTGCAGGAAGTGTATGAGTTTCTTCATGGCGCCCTGGTGGCCGGGCGCGCGGAACACATCGCGCCGCAGCGGCGCTTCCTTGTTCAGCTTCAGAATCAGCACCTGCACAGCACCACAGCATTATCTCCAAAACAAACTTGACATTATAATAACGCTTCCGACATGTTATACCTATCGAGTAGTATGAAACAGCCGCACTATGGCAGCAAAGGTCAGTTTAATAAGACTACCAGAAGAACCTGTTCCTATCAATTCAACTCAGAACACCTCATTTCATCAAAACAACCGAAAATCTCAGGGGCGTTGTCAAGAATTCAAGTCACTTAGATACTAACAAGCAAGGGTCCAGGGATATCATCCTTGCAAACTTCATGTAGCGGTGCACCGAACTTCACTTTTTCTAATCTCCGCGGATATGGCAAAGAGTTGGGATGCCCGCAAGACGTAACCACATTGCTCAATGTAGCAGCTCGCCGATGCATCCTTCTAGCCCAGTTACTCATTTTGCCTGTTTGTGGGCCGTCAGGCTAAGTGCAAAACTAAGAAACAATTATCATAAAAGCTACGCGCATTTTTTGTAGACGTATTAAATACCGTATTTATTTTAAATTGAAATTTATGCTTTAAAATCAGAATTATTTCGGTAAACTCGCGTTCCCCGTTCGTTCGTTTGCCTGCCGTCGAACCGCACGCACGCACAAAACATACAGATGATAAATAACTAGGGCTGCCTGCTGCCCTGGTATAACTCTGATAAAATAACAGGTCACTATGCAATAACGTTATAAACCGTTCTTGTTTTTTTGGGGATGACTTTCAGTTACTTTATTAAAAGAAACTAGCACTTCTTAGATTTCGAAAATAAGGTCCTTAGGTACAGTTTAAAAAACTCTGAGACAACCGTGTCAGAGTTTTTTATACTGTGGACCTTGGCCATACCTAACCAGGTATGGCCATGGCTCTTTACGGAGCCCCGGTGTGTGCTCGTTTCTTGAAGTGGCCAGCCAGCCGCCTACTATTTAAACGCGCCCGCGCGTTTGCCACCATGGGATTTGAGGGCGATAGTCCTTACGGAGGCACTACACCGGGGGAAACTCCAGTATCGCTGCAAATCGGTGCGATCACATGGAGACATGGACAGAGCGACTATTGCAACCCCGTGCAGGACACGCCATGGTAGTGGCCATAAGTCCCCTCTTTGAAGAGTGGCTGAGAGGGGGGCCACGGCGCCCTCACCTTCCACCTGACGCAAGTCCTGACCAGACACGGTTGTTTCGACAGGTAACTACACCGAATCGTATAGGAGGAAACGCCCGGGCGTTTTCATTGCGAGGATCGGTTGGAGGACCCGGTGGTAAATACCGTGGAGCTCTGCTCCGATTGGGTGGAGCCAAGACGTGTTCAAATAGCGGCGATTGGTGGCGGCGACCTATGAGAGGGAGAGAACCTCTCGTCCTAGAAGCCGCGGGATGCGCTCCGGACGTCGCTAGCTCACTGTCCGTCCGTCTTTTATAGACAGAGGCCGTGTAAATAAATAAGGGCCGACGCTAGCCCGGGCTGCGGGACTGTTCGAAAGAGCTACCGCAGCCCTGGAAGTGATTGTAATTACAGTGCGATCAAATTATCTTGGCAGCTCTGAACATAGGCTTTGCGAAATTTTACGCATGTAAACTTGGGAATAAAACTGTTATTGCCAGATAAACCAATACTTAAACGATCAGAAAATATCTAATTTAAACAGTGAGAAATACAAATAAAATAAATATCATAACACTTTTATACATTCGTTGTAACAAAATGACCTGCACGAAGTTCGGAGCTGCCAAGATAATTTGATCGCACTGTACTAATAATAAAAATTGTAAACTTAGTTTACAATTTTATCATCGCTTAATAAACTAGTTGCAATCTCAGAAGAAGCTACTGCCAGAGCTTTCCCAGATTGTCTATCATGTGCTAACATGAAATTGGCAACGACTGTTTTCCCTTAAAACGGCCATACAAAACTTTATTCGTGAATCATGGTCGGCATTTTGCGATTTAGTAATTAGTCTAATAAAAGTTATTAGTTTCCCTTAGTACCTCTTCGAGGATCACATGCGTGATATTAAGTTTATTTCCAAAGAACACGAAATAAATGGTTAAATAACCTTCGTTTTCGGGCTTCGTCGCAGTCGGGTAAAAATATTTTTCGCTTTCGCCCATCACTATGGAAGCGTTCCATTTCACTTGAGATCAAAAATGAACAAAAAAGTTTTAAACAGAAATGATTAGAAATCAATATTTTTATACAAAATAAAAAATAGTTACCATTTAAACTTCTACTCGAATCTGCACGAAATATAACAAAATTTCGACAACATTGAAATATCATGTGTAGACGGAAAAGGACTTGCTAAAATAAAAACTGTCGCAATTGAAAAATTTTGACAATCCAATCAATCACGTTGTCGATTTGTTGCAGAACAACGCGTGTCGGCGTGTGTTGTTTTGAAAAAGCTTCGTAACTTAAAACATTTGCTTGTTTACTAGTATTATTTCATTAAAAGAAATATCTACGATTCGTGGTAAATAAACATACATAAAATGGCTGAATGGGATGACGATTGGAATGAGCCGGCGAGTGTTACACCGGCATCGGCTCCATCAGCTCCCGCGCCTCAAACTCGGCAATATCGTGGAAGAACGTTCAGAGGTAGAGGATCAAGCTCATACAATGATACCAATTGGAGGGAACGTGGTAACAATAGTGACCGCGGTAACAATAGTGACCGCGGTAACAATAGTGACCGTGGTGATTTCCGCCGCAACTTTGACCGCGACGCCGGCGGCGGTGGCAACGCGAGCGGCCGACGCGACTTCCAACAAAGAGATTCCGGTAATAAGAAAGTCATTTACGTTCCTTCCCACAAAGTTGGTCGTATAATAGGCAAAGGTGGAGCTAAAATAAAAGATCTACAATACGAATCTGACGCTAAGATTAAAATCGGTGATTCTAGCGGTAATGAAGCCGACGTCACCCTGACAGGCACAGACGCAGCTATCTCAAAAGCAGAAGAAATGATAAACGCTTTGTGTGAAGATTTCAAACCCCAGGAAAAAGAGCAGAATGCAGGTCACGACAGCAGTGGTCAGTCTGATTTTTTTAAGACTTCTGATGGTGGTGTTCAAGTCATTGATTGGGAAAAGCTCAATGCATTTCACACTGAGGCTCAAAACACTAGATATGAAAACCTACCTCCAATTATCAAAGATTTTTATAAAGAAGATCCAGAGGTAGCAGCAATGTCAGCAGAGGAGGTCCAAGAATGGAGACTTGCCAACTTTGACATACAGGTAAAGCGTACATTTGATGAAAAACCTGGCTTGCGCCCAATACCAAATCCAGTATTGACTTTTGAACAAGCATTCCAAGATTATCCAGAAATCTTAGAGGAAATATACAAGCAAGACTTTAAAACACCATCCCCAATTCAAAGCCAATCTTGGCCCATTCTATTGAGAGGAGATGATTTGATTGGCATAGCTCAGACTGGTACAGGAAAAACTTTGGCCTTCCTCCTGCCAGCTCTCATACATATTGAAGGCCAGACAATTCCTCGAGAAGAAAGAGAGGGCCCAACTGTTCTTATCATGGCCCCTACCCGAGAGCTTGCACTACAGATTGACAAAGAAGTGTCTAAGTACCAGTATAAAGGTATCAAATCAGTTTGTGTTTATGGTGGAGGAGATCGCAAGGAGCAAATCAAAGTAGTTGCTAAAGGTGTAGACATTGTAATAGCAACTCCAGGTAGACTCAATGATTTGGTGATGGCTCGCCATTTGAATGTCATTAATTTTTCGTACATTGTCTTGGATGAAGCTGACAGGATGTTAGATATGGGATTTGAACCACAGATCAGGAAATCATTGTTCGATGTAAGGCCTGATCGGCAAACAATCATGACTTCAGCTACTTGGCCACCAGGTGTGCGTCGTCTTGCCGAATCTTATATGAAGGACCCAATACAAGTTAATGTTGGATCTTTAGATCTTGCTGCAGTGCACACTGTCACACAGAAAATTATGTTTGTTGAAGAATCTGAAAAAGAGCAAGTCCTCTTTGAATTTTTAAATAATATGGATCCTACTGATAAAGTCATCATATTCTGTGGCAAAAAAGCCACTGCAACACACATTTCAACAGAATTATGTCTTAAAGGCATAGAGTGCCAATCTTTGCATGGAGATCGAGAACAGTCTGATCGTGAAGCGGCATTAAATGAAATGGTGGATGGAACTGTCAACATATTGGTTGCTACTGATGTGGCATCACGAGGTATTGACATAAAAGACCTAACCCATGTCATCAACCTAGATTTCCCACGGCATATTGAAGAATATGTCCACAGAGTGGGTAGGACGGGACGTGCAGGAAAAACTGGCATATCCTTGACATTTATAGCAAGGAATGATTGGGGAAATGCTAGGGAGCTCATCAAAATCCTTGAGGAAGCAAATCAGGAAGTGCCTGATGAACTTGAGCAAATGGCTACAAGGTTCGAAGGCATGAAGTTACGCAGAGACAAGGAAAGGGGTGAAGGCCAAGGTCGCGGCGGTCGTGGAGGTGGTGGTGGGGGTGGCGGCCGGGGCTATGGAGGGGGGGGACCAGGGGGTCGCGGGAGGAGAGACCGTTGGTGATTACATGTTTATTTAATAGTATTCCATTCAGGATAACATAGGAAAAATAAATAAAAATATAACGCTTTGATCATAAAATAAATAAGATAAGTTATTTTTTCATGAGCAATCTTTATACCATTTAAATAGTTCTTATGGGATCCTGGTTGAAGTTTAGATAAGTTACCTAACTGAAACAACAGCTACTGATAGACGCACAGTGAAGCACTAAATTGGAAAATATGTCATAACTAGACTTAGTTTATTCTATTTATTGTTTGATTCTGAGATAAATAGAAAGTAACTTGACTATCATTAATTTTGTGTATGTACAGTTGAGTGGGTTCCTGTTGATGTTTCCTAATAGATGAGCTGTATTGCTTCTAGCAAAACGGAGATGTATGAACAGACGGCCTATTTATCAGTATTATTATGTCATATTATTAAACTAGGTGTGCCTATTTTTTTATGTACCTATTTCTAGAGTTGCTTTGATCTTTTAGTTAGTGTAGTGAGAACATTAGATATACATTTAAATAATCTGAATACCACCATTAATAATTTAATCAAGCTCTCTTAATGTCCTGCGCAGTTTCAGTTAATAGGTAAACGTCTAAAATATAGAATAAGTTTTCATTATAACTTATGCTATTTCCATAATAATATGTACGTTTTATTGTCTTTGTACTAAGTGCAAGAGCAAGACACGGGATACTTATTTTAAGTAAAGTAGAACGTAATTGTTTAACAAAACAAAATAAATATTTAAATCTAGAATTAAGTTTGACCTTTATGCTGTGATAGAAAGTGAAATATAAAATTCACGGTCTATTTAATTGTAGTAGTTTGTACTAGATACTTCCTTTTAAATGCTAATTCTAGCAAAGGTGTCGTATTTATTGTGGTATTTATGCATGATTTGTGTATAACTACTGTTTTACAACTATGTATGTGATGTTAACGGTGTTAGATACATTGTTAGTGTGTCTATTTTGCCATCTCTTATTACAACGTTTATGTGATCAATGTGTGTTTTATTATTATTTCTATTCTACTACCAGCATATAAAACAAAGGTGTTACTTGATACCGACTGCTTAATGCAGTGCTTGCAGTCCCAGCGCACGTGTGGAAGCGCGGCGAAGAGACTGTGTCCTGAGAAGATAGCAATTCAATGATATATTTTTACCTGATAGGCTGATACGGTCATAGAATGGACATGGGAAGAACAGTGCAGAAAGCAGGCTTCATACGTCTGACGAACCGCCCCTCCTTCGGATGGCGCCACCTATCGGGTCTTTGAACTTCCATGAATGTCCTCCGCCCTGGGGAGAGCGCAAGTGCCTATCAGACTCGTACTGACAAAAACCACACCGGTGTTCCCTCGCAGACTTGCGCCAGGGGGCAGTGGGATTCGATTAGACTTCCGCTACCTCGAACTAGTACAGAGGGGAGTGAGGTGTAGAACGCCCTCTTTTAGAGACCGTTGTCAGCCTTCTGCTGGCGACCGGTGCGTCGGGTGGTCATCCGTCTCGCTTTCTGTTTACGGTGGTATAGCAGGACATCACAGCCACAGCATCCCAAGACCCTGGCTGCCGATCATAGAGGTAACAGCGGTCGGCACTTCTGTAACGAGGGTACGGTGCGATCATTTTAGAAAGTCTCTCGGCTCTCCCACCAACTCTTGATGTCTTTCCTTTCTTTCACTCATTAAGTACAGCCGAACAAGCTAATAAGTATACAGGGTAGAAATCTTTATAATTCTATAACACTGAAAATATTGATTGTAATTTTGATCGTTTGACATCAGTCTCTAAATGTATCTGTATAATTTTAAAAGTAAATACAAGTTAGCTGGCTGTATACTTATTAGCTTGTTCGACTGTACTATTGTCATCATCATCTTCCTGCTCTTGCTTGTCCCATGTTACTTGGGGTCGGCGTAACTTATTTTTCTACCAATCTCTTTTGTATCAAGTTTTCTTTCATATCATTCCTCACACAATCCATTCATCGTTTGCTTGGTCTTCCTCCCCCTCTCCATCCATCAACATTTATGTTCATGTGGCTGAACGAGTGACACTTGTTTAGTCATATGCGATTCGTCCCTGCAACTATTATACTTCCTCATAGATACTCGTTCCTTATCCATTCGTGTCAGACCACACATTATCCACCTCAACATGCTCATCTCAGCTACATGTCCATAATCCTTTTTCATCCATCTTCTTCACAGCCCAGCATTCCGATCCATACAGTAGGACCCTTTAACTTGAGGGGCATCCGTGGGTCATATAATAAGTTGTTCCAGTCACCTGTCACAATTTCATCCATCCATCCTGAGTTAATCCGGTACTTTACGTCCCGGTCTACTTTGCGATCCCCTTGGACATCGACATACCGGAACTTGGAACAGACCGGGTGTGGGCGTTCCGGCAAGAAATGAGCACAGGACTGGAGACCGCCGATATCACAAAAGTATTTTGTTTTGTTCCTACTTACTTTCAGGCCAACATTCTCGAGTTGCCACACCTCCAAACTGCTCTAGAACCTCTACGCCACTCTCTCTGCAACCAAGTACTATTGTACAGCTGTCGTTTTCTCACAAAAGTAATATTATCAGTGTCATGCAATGTCAGGGATTGGTTCCCTTTACGTCGAGCCGAGAACTTTGTCTCGCTTTTAAACCCCTACGTTGAGTCTAAATCGTTTTGAGTTAACTTCTCTAATACTTTTTTGTTGATGATCTGCTAATAACTTCTGGTTACATAACATCACGCCTGTAATCCACGAAGGGTTAGGCAGAGGTGTACATTTAATAAGGGGCGAGCCTATTGCCATCAACCAAGTACGAATCCAGGCTCCGTGGTTGCTACTGAGAAATTCCTGGAAGAAAAACCCAATAACACTTTGCCAGACCTGTCAATCGGTCCCAGGACCTCGTGTTCAGCAGTCGCGCTTGCGACCACTTGAACGACGAGGCAGACGTTCTAGTTACAATGTAAAAGTTAAAGCTTGACAAGAATTTGTGAGACTGAAAAGGTCGCGCCTTTTTTTTTTTTTTGGTGGGTGGAAAATCATCGAATGACCCCCCCCCCCCCGCTCTTGGGCAGAGCGAAGGGGAGTGTCAGACTTCTACTGACTAAAAACCGAACCCATGTTCCTTCTTTGCCCTTGCGCCGAGGCCACGTCATCTAGTACAAAAATCCGTGGCCCCGACGGGCTGGAAGCATTCGCCTGTAATGTAGCAGCTCAGATTCACTTGTTACAAAATAGGTGAATAAAATCGATTGTTTTTGTTTGCAGGCGAATTCTCCTGGTGAGGGACGCTTAATTTTTTGCAAAATATATGACAAATTCGGTGACTTGTTTGTTTTATGGCTAGGGTAATCTAACAGGACCCTATATCTAAGCTTCCACTGATCGTCCGTCTGTCTGTCAGCGGGTAATTTTTACAGAATGTGTATTTATTGTTGCTGGCAACAAATAATAAAAATTAAATGGGGCTACGATGCGTTGGTACGAAACCCTTCAGGTGGGAGTCCAACTCGCACTTAGCCAGTTTTAGTGCTTTTTTTTTTTTGGAAGTTTGCACTTTTCATCTGTATCTATCCCAATTTATTTGAGGACGGCGCGGCGCAACAGGTCATCTACCATACTTTTCTATAACTCGTCATCTCCGCAGTCACCTCCTTTCTAGCCATATCATCCTTCACACAAAAAAAAGGTAAAAAACAATTAAAAGTTCTGATTCGGATATTAGTATACATATATTTCGAGTTCACAATATTTGTAGACACAACATCGCCAAGCGAAACGATCAGAAATTCTAGAATATATTTCATACTTTTAAATTACCTACTGCAGAGTCGACTTTCTTAGATTCAAACGTAACACTTATAACATTAAATAGGAGATAATACTACGAGTGCTTCGCTAACGATTCGTGCTTAAACCACCAGAGAAATATATATTAGATAGAATTTTAACAGTAATTTCGATTATAAATCGTCAAGGATCAGTGTCACGAAATAACCTTCTTCCTTCCCTCCCGGCAAGTAAAATAGAATACAAAGACCGTTGATAAAAACAACAGTGCAAATAAATAATAGCAAGTTTTCATAGGACTATACATAGGTAGCACGTATATCATGCCTGATGCATATAACGTCAAATTACATCATAAATGTAACATGTAAAATGTGTTATTTAAATAATGTCTAATCTCTTCATTTCTTTTTTGAGTTCAAAGCCCATTTTAGCTGGGGATCGTGTGACGATGACGCCAGCCTTTTCTAAAGCCTTTATTTTGTCCATGGCGCCTCCCTTGCCGCCTGAGATGATGGCTCCGGCGTGCCCCATCCGCCTGCCGGGAGGAGCTGTGAGACCAGCAATGAACGCAACCACTGGCTTCGCTTTCTGACCCTGGAATTTCAGAAAAAAATAGTTTTATTTTATAGCTCTCTTAGTTTTCTGAAAGGAAAGACGTTTATTTAGAACTTCCATTATTTTGGAAATCAAGGTGGTAGTTCTAGTCATGTCAAAGAGCTAAATGAAAAATCGACAAAAAAAAACGAATAGCTACACGCTTTAGAAGTTTCTAGTTTGGGCTTTTTTTATCCTTGTCGTGCGAAACGGCCATTCGTACTACGTAACTATGGTGGTATGAGTTATGACGTGACATCTTCATAGCGCTGTCTTTGTCTAGCAAGTCATTTTAAATCGGTTAAAACTAAGCCATTTTGTTAAATATTGCACTAGTTTTTTTACTTTTGCCTATCTTTTTATTTACTGTTTTCAGATCAACAGTAAAAAAAATAGTCAAGTAAAAAAAAAAGGAAAAGGTAAGGTAAAGGTAAGGGTAAGGAAAAGTATGTAGGAAATGTATGATAAATTTTGTAAAATGCAGTTTGTACATTTCCTAAATAGCAATCGAAAATGTATTATATCTTGATGAACAACAAAGCCAGCTCGGTCCATTTTTAGGGTTCCGTAGTCAACTAGGAACCCTTATAGTTTCGCCATGTCTGTCTGTCCGTCCGTCTGTCCGTCCTCGCTTAATCTCTGTGACCGTTAGCACTAGAAAGCTCAAATTTGGTACCAATATGTGTATCAATCACGCCGACAAAGTGGTAAAATTAAAATTGGAAAAAAATGTTTTATTAAGGTAGCCCCCATAGATGTAAAGTGGGAAGTGTTTTTTTTTTTAATTTCATCCCTAACGTGTGATATATTGTTGGAAAGGTATTTAAAAATGAATAGGGGTTTACTAAAATCATTTTTTGATAATGTCAATAATTTCGGAAATAATCGCTCCAAAAGTAAAAAACAATGTGTGTGTAACTTTTGAACCATAAGTTTAGAAAATATGAAAAAAATCTGAAAAGTAGAACTTTCTAAGGACTTTCTAGGAAAATCATTTTGAAATGGATGGAAACAACAGTTTTTGTACAAAAAAGACAGAAAGTTGTACAAAATAATTTCTGGACTAAGTTTGTAGTATAATCGTTTATGCAAGCATTTTTTTTAACCACCTTTAAACTTATAAGTGGGAACACTTATTGTGACGGACGAGAAACTACGGAACCCTACACTGAGCGTGGCCCGACACGCTCTTGGCCGGTTTTTGTGTATGTTACGTAGCTATTGTGAATGTACAAGTTCGATCATTGTACCTTTATTGAATCTAGTTAATACTGGTTCATATCCTGCATTCAATCTAACATCTGTTGTCATTAGAATGATGCCTAAATAAAAGCGCACTGACAAAGACAAACTGTTAAATTGAGTAACACTAACCTCTTCGGCTCAGGGTCGGGAGTTAAAATTTATGAAATAACTAACTGATCCCTGCGACTTCGCCCGCGTGGATATCAAAAACTGGACAAATTATATACTTAAACTTTCCTCGAGAACCACTCTATCCATTGGAGAAAACAGCTTGAAGATCGGTGCAGTTCTTTTTGAGTTTATCGCGAACAGACCGACAGACAGTCACGGCGGAGGACTTTGTTTTATGTGTAGTGATAATACTTCTAGCTTAGTTATCGTGTTACTGAAGGATGAAGAAGTTACTCACATTTATCCTTATCACAGAAGTAGATGCAATAAATATTTCCTTGCCAATCTTTTCTTCACGGTTCGTTCTAAACCATTAATTTATGTGTGAAACTTTTATTGCTATAAATTATCGCATGACTAATAGTAATAACTATCGACTGATACAATCCCTACTATCAATATTAGACTAACATACAGTCAGTTCCCAGCATTATATGACCCCCTCTTCTCACACCACTTGCCCTCTTCTTCTTTATACGAGGGGTCAGATAATGCTGAGCATTGTCTGTACATTGTAATAGGTAGTGTCTAAGAATGTTGCACCGTTTCAAACACAGGTTTCAAATGAGAACAAATTGATCAACTACGAACGTCTGCAATTAATAACTACCGTTGTATGACTGTAACTGAGCGTAGCTACTTTTAACGTACTCTTACGATTGTTAATAATAATTTTTATGATCTACGTTCCTATGTACATTTCAAATAAATATTATGATGTAACTTCGCGTCACGGCTGTCGTGATAATATGATAAAAAAATGTAAATAATACTTCGAGTGGTACCTACGTCAGCAACAAAAATATATCTACGATTATGGTTTAGACTTTGCTTGAAGTGATATCGCCTGTTGTACCGCTTAATGATTTATTTTGTTTTCCATTGATGTAGGTATCTACAATAAATACAGATCAATATCTAAGTTGCTACTATAATTATTACCTTCTTTGTACCCTGTATTGGAGAAAATAAAAAAGGAATGAAACAAAAGAAAACAGTTAAGTATAAAAGTTTCCGTCTACTGTCCTGTTCCAAACCAATACTGCGCTACGTGTAGGTCCGGAGTTGCGAGGGTGTTAACCCAGTGGCTCGCAGACAAGATATGGGTTATCGTACGATGCCGTGTTTCAACACCGAACAACCGTACATTTATGAACAAAGGCGGTCACTTTAGTGACTATTTTTTTTTTTTTTTTAAACGTTGCCCCACGAATTTCTCCTGTATCGTGGGTGCGTTCACAAACATTTAAACTCACATACACAAATACCCAGACCCGGAACAACTATCTGTAGGTCTTACAAATATTTGTTCCGTGCGGGGATCGAACCCGCGACACGCAGCGCGGCAGTCCATTGCTTGAGCCACTGCGCTAACCGTGTCGTCACTATAACGGTTAAGTTAGTATGGAAACCATTAGTGAAAATATATATAGTTTATAAAGGTTTCATTATTAGCAGGGTTCGAAGTGCTACCTAGTATACCTTGTCATAAGCCCCCTTATTAATAAACATTTAAGTAAAAATATTTAAGATTTACCATTAAAAGTACATCTGTATTGACTAATCTCTCTCCTTTATTTACCTTACATTTAGATTTATTAATGGATATCGAAGATATTGGATAGTGATAGGGTTCTAATTAAGAATGATAGTTAGACAAGGACAAAATTAAAGAAGTAACGTAGTTTTTGGGATCATGAGGTGGTAGAAAAAAAAATCCAATTTTGCTTACCCGGTTGTGTTGGATAAGGAATTCGGAAGCCAACTCTTCAGCATTTCCACCAATTTCTCCGATGAGCACAATGCCCTTTGTGTTAGGGTCTTTCAAGAAGAGATCTAAGCAGTCAATGAAGTTTGTTCCGTTGAATGGATCACCTCCGATACCAATGCACAGAGTCTGTCCCAGGCCCGCCTGTAATTGAAATACAAACATGAATAGTAAACAATTCAATTCATAAGTATTATTTTCTAAATTTAATTTGTTTTCATGGCAAAATAAACCAGTTAATTTTTTCTTCACAGAAAACAAAAAATGCTGTTCAAATATAGCAGAATAAATTGATTTTCTACAAATTTATTTGTTGAAAAAATAAAGCTAGCCTCATCTTATCATCTGCCTCGCCTTATGTTTATACTAACCTCAGTCGTCTGGTAGACAGCCTCATATGTGAGAGTACCTGAACGGGACACGACACCGATGCAGCCAGACTTGTGGATGGACGCCGGCATGATTCCAATCTTGCAGTTGGCTGGAGGACAGATGATACCAGGGCAGTTAGGGCCCAGAAGACGGGTCTTATTCTGACGTAACAACGCGTGTTTGACCCGAACCATGTCCTGTAATAGAAGTATATAAATACTATTAGAAAATCATACATTTATACTGTGTGTTTGCTTAAGGGCATAATAATATAATATACTCATTTCTATCAACAAAATCATGTTTATAAATACTCCCATCAACCCGCAATTGGCAGCCATCATGTTTTTTTTCGGCTGATTTAGGGTGTGTTCAATGAAATGCTTATCTTTGATTTGAAGAGACCTCGAGACGTGCAAATGACTTATTGCAAACCTCCACACAGAGGCTATCGATGATTAAATAAATTATCATGATGAATTTGCAAAAAAGGGCCTAATAAAGTCCTAGATTTTAAATTACCATGGTTCCTTTTGCCAGCCATAATTTCTGACTTCACCTTAAATTTTCATAATAAACTACTCACATGCTGTGGAATACCCTCAGTGATGCAGACAACCAGTGGAATTTCAGCTTCAATAGCTTCAAGCACTGCCGTAGCAGATCCTGCAGGTGGTACATAGATAGCGGATGCTGTGGCTCCAGTTGCAGCCATTGCTTCTTTCACTGTGGCAAATACTGGTTTTCCCAGATGGTCTTTGCCTGCCTTTTTCGGTGACACTCCACCAACAATGTTTGTGCCGTAATCCATAGCTTGCTGAGCGTGGAATGTTCCCTGCTTTCCAGTATATCCCTGTATGATTAATTTTGTGTCTTTGGTCAGCAATAGGTTCATGTTAGTTGAATCATATCCACTTGTGTCAAGATTCGATGCATATCTGACAGAGGCCAGTTTAATTGCATCTGGAAGAAGAAATAATAAAGTGGCATTAACTCTTACTATGAAAATGTAAGACATTTATTTATAGTGTTAATGTTTTAGAATTAGATGATACAACAAAAAACTAAAAAACATATTTTTGTTGTTACCATTTACATAATCAGGGTGTGGCAAGATAGATTGGGGTGCAGTATGCCTCTGAGTATGTGACCTCTTTCACAAAAACTGTTTTGCATAATATGACAAATGAAGATTCATGGTCTTTGTCTTTATTTTCGTCTACAAAATAAGTTTTAAGAATTATCTGCTTATCTTAAGTTTCATAATGGCAGAAATATCACTGATATTGCACTTAGTGAAAATGATATCTCAGTGTAATTTAGAGTTTATATAACAATAAGATATTCGGCGAAACTTATCACAAGCGGCGACATTGATCGTATTTATAGATGAAGGTCTCGGTTACATTAAATTGGGCATAATGAGTACGACATTGGATGGCCACCCTGTAATTGATATGTTACTCATAATAACATGTATTTGCTCTAGTTAGTTAAGCGATATATTCGTCAAAATTCTGCTAAATTACAAGGTTATCATCGTAGGTTAACACAGTCAAAAAATAGTGTGACGTGAGTTGAGAGATGAACTTTCATCAAAGCATGTATTTTCTAACTACAAATTAATGAAATCATACAGAAAGATAATTTGTCTTTCTAACCTTTAAACCGTGATAAATTCCGGATGGAAAGAGCCATTTTAAAACTGATTATAAAGATTTATAAAAGGGAAAGAGTTTTTAATTTAAATAATTTACAATGACACTGACAGAGGTGGCTGCAATCAGCCAGCCATTACGTAACCACAGAATATAAAATATGTCTCTACGTAACGGACCACAGAGTGTAGAAAATTTTTCAGATACAAAAAATGTAAGTCAATCCATATGAAAACAGTAATCTATTAAAATATTCTCTGTCTACGCTATTAGATTACTACTGGACTGGATTAGCGGCCAGGCGGCCAGTGGCGTGATTTTGGTTGGATTGAAGTTTTAGTTGAACATGGGTTATTGCCATAGAGTTATAAAAACTTTTGAATGATTTGATTTGAAAACTAGTTCATTCACCGAGTCACCGACAGATAGTATAAAACTAGAGTACATATATGTGTTCTGTGGTATAAAACGTCCTTGCCGACAGCTGACGTATGTTGGTATCGTTTTATGTTGCGATGGGGAACACAAAAGGGTCAGAATATTCGTATCAAATACACCTAAAGTCGAAGCGTAAAACGTGTATATTACATTAGTTTTTGTTTTACTTCGATACATGCAGTATTTCTGAAGTTATAACGCCGAGAAGTTTAAGTATTTTTTTGAATTTCCGAGATTACGGTGTCCGTTACCCCAGCCAGATGTGGTCGAAAATGGTCATTTGAATCTTATAGATAATTAGTTTTGCGGCTTCTGTAATTGTTGCGCACATTTTTAAATTTGTTGCGCTTATAGTTTTTTAATTATTTCACAAAAACAGTTCCTGCTGGGGTAACGTTACCCCAGCCAGACCTTTTTCTTTCTAATGGGAATATTTAAATAAATACTAGCTATAAAATTAGTTGTCTAGATGAAGTAAATGTTGTGCCTTATTTTGTATTTGTTCTTTCTTCGGTTGCGAAGTTATTCGAGATTTTGCTGGGGTAACGTTTTTGGTTTTGCTAGATCTTTGAAACGGTTAAGCGGATTCTTATCATATTTTGTACAAGACTTCTTTGGAATTAGTTTAAATTTGTTCTGCAATAAAAATACCAAAATAATACATAGTTTAAAGGTTATTTCATTAAATAGAAAAACACTTCAATTGGTCCCAGCACTCTCAATAAGAGGTCTAAAGACTTACTTTAAACATTATTTTGAAGCTTGTAACTGCCTTCAAATGTATGTGAAGTTTCATTAGTATCCTGTAAGTATTTAACAAGTTATGATGATATTCAGTTCTTCACGAGCACGGTCATGATGCGCGCGGTGTTATTTGGCAACTGATAAGCCTGTATATGGATATATGAACTGAATGTTATGTCAATTATTAGTTGTGTAGTTCAGTTGTATATCAGTAAAATTTCAGCGTAGTACATTGGATAATTAATGAGATAATACGATTAAAGTCATTAGGAATTGAATGACCGTGGTAACCCGATCAAGTTTAGGTGGTTACGAAAAAGCGAAAACGTAGAACATTATGCTATCTTTTGAAATGTTTAGTATAATAAACCTTACAATTTCGGTACAGACGCGTACACTGTTAAATTCATAATAATATCTGTACTATGAAAACATTATTATTATCTTCCAGTTGCACATACTTATCAAAAATCACCGATAACACGTCGTTCGGCGGGACGCGGGAGGGGTGGGGTGAAGGGGTAATTCTTTGTTTGCATAACGCACTAAACTTGCTCCATAATTACATAATTCATCTTGTAGAGTGCGCGTGCGCTTCGGCAGTTCCGTTTCCTGTTTTTGAAAATATTTATCGAGTGCGTGAGAGCTATTATTATAATAATAAGTGTGGCAAATTACTGTTAATGTGGAGTGCTTCTATTGATGATCATAATTATGGTGCGTGCTGCTTGATGAATTCACGAACAAGGTAAGCTTGCATAATGTAACTACAGAAATGGTAGCAAAATTATTATTAGTTCATGAATCCCCGACCGGTCTCATTGGGCCGCGCTGTTATTGTTTTACTATTGTGTCTCGTTTCGCGGGTATTGATAGGTTAATATGTAGATACATGTTGTTAGATACTTATCTTAAACTGTATTTTTTAAGGCTTAATATTTGAATTTAGGAACTTACTTATAATTTCCTTTTTTGTCGTATTTACCTAGTTATTACCTGGACTGGAATTCTCGACAGTGATGACGACATATTTATCCTTCGATACATAGTACCTAGGTACCTATAAAACAAAGTCGCTTCCCGTTGTCTGTCCCTGTTTGCTTGGATCTTTAAAACTACGCAACGGAATCTGAAGCAGTTTTTTTAATAGATATACTGATTCAAGTTGAAGGTTTTTATGTATACTTAGGTACATTGTCAACATATTATGCGGGCGAAGTCATGGGCGGAAGCTAGTTTGTAATAGACTTGAAACTTGGTTAATGAAATTCATGACATTGGCGACCGATTTTTATCGTTATCAATGTCGGGAGTCGGGACTACCGCTACAATAACTAGGTATTTATTTCCACAAACTCCTTGGACATATAATATAGACTTTAAGAAATCCATAATTACCTTGTTGCGACACTCGCGTTGATATAAACTCGCAAATAGACGACGTTTCGAGTTTCAAATATGTAGCAAAACTACGATTGAAACCCCTTTAAGGATTTAGACAAAAAAATGTACTCTTTCTTTTTATTGTAGGCATAAACAGAATGGCAACATAGCAACAGCCACGGGCCGCGATGATGGACCCGGTGATGGCGACATAATACCTACCTGCGTATGGATGTAGTGGCGACTATGGCTGCGTGGTGAAGATGTAAAAAATATCGTTTGACGTTCTCTACGTCTGTAATTCTGAAACTCTCAATCTACGGTGAGTACGTACTTATATCTAGCTAGGATACCTACCTATACTATACTACTACGATTAAGGTAGGTTGACCTGCTGGGCACTGTACAATCTTTATTACCTGTCGCAATTACTATGGATCAGGACTTATATAGATTTTTCTACATTATAGTAAGTAGATTATTACAAATGCAAAAGTTGTTAGATGCGCAGAAGTCGTTTTTATTAGGTAGCGTAGCGCCGATCTGAGAGCGCGCGATTGGTTTGTCACTCGGACTTTTGCCCCCCGCACCCCGTATACGTCTCGGGCGTATACAAAATTGTACCTTTTGTTAATATGAGTTTTTGTTACGAGTTGTTATAATAGTGTTATTTACTTAAATATATTTTTAGGTGAAATTTTTAATTTGATACCAGGAAAAGCAGTTTTGTTAGTTGATAGTGACGACGCCACCATATAATTTCAACCCCCGACGCAAAAAGAGGGGTGTTATAAGTTTCTTGATAATGTACTTATTCTTTTTGTCTTTTTGCCTTATGCGTTTATTATAATAAGGTATAACTCCTAATGAACTTCACGAAATCTCTACTTTCTTAACTTTCTCCTAGACAAACATGTTGAAACGACACCCGATAACGTCATCGGTTTGTCGGTGGGGAATTTAATAATATTTTTTTTCGCATATTATGTATGTAATGCTTTGACGGCTAAACCGCTGAACCGATTTTGATAAAATTTGGCATGAAGATGTTTGAAACCCAGGAGAGAACATAGGATAGCTTTTATCCCGGAATCTTCCCCTTCAGGGTTCCCTCGGGAGCGCGATATAACGAATTTAATGCATATTATTATCATACATAGTATTATAGAATCATGCATTTTATTATATACCCTATTTAGTAGTTAATAGGCTTTTATTGTGTACAATATGGTTTTGAATCTTTGATCTTTTTCCTCTATTTTCATATTACAATTCGAAAACCCTTTAGCTCTAAATAAAACTTTGTTATATTTACAGTAATTTTTTTTGTTTTGTTATAGATGTTCTGATGACCAATGTACGATGGCATGGCAATCTGCTCATCGACCAATATTTGCGGACCTCAATTATTTAATTTCTTAGCCCATTATCCACAGTGATTACGCTCGTGCACTCAATCAACTATTAACAAAATGGCAGGTAGAAAAAGCGCTATACCATTGCAAGATCAAAAACGCATTATTTCTAAATATGCATATATATTTAATAAGTCGTGTCCTTCTATTACTCATGATGTATATGAACGTATACAGAATGAATTGCATGAAATATTTCAACATAAGATGTCTAAAATGGCCATACAAATGTCAGTGAGACGTAATAAATATTATTTTTTCCATGATAGTGTCACAGATGTACGGGTTGATGACGTAACAGACAATACGAACAAAAGAAACTACTTTGACAGTAACAGTGATTTTGAAAATATTGATGATAGTAACAGTAATTCTGATTTCAAAGTAAAGTTTCTAATGGATATTCACGAATTTAAACGTATTGCACCTAAAAACCACACGTTGTTACAGAATAGTTGGACTAACAAAACAGTAGGACTAACTGTGAGCATTTTACTACATTGTGATGTTATTTAGTATTACCATTGATCTGTGATTTTAATTGATATAAGTGGGTATTAGTAGACATACGTAAGTTTAGTGTTAACTGAAAAAAAACCATTGTATAATTATTTATTGTCTATGATCATTACACATTCCAATATTGTGTATACCTATTTAAATAAAAGCTGTAACTGTGTAGGTACCTACTGTTTACAAAAATCTTTTAAATATAAAGTAATAGAAAATACAAAAAGCAAAATTACTACCTATCTGTAATTTTAATCTGTGATTGTTTTTAAGTATAAGTTTATTAATACTTTAAAAGGTCAATTGAAATGATTATTTTACCTGTTAATAAAAATTCGTTAATAAACATGTAGTTTTTTTAACACTTGTGTAAATGTCTGTACCAAATTTGTAACACTATCCTACATATTTTAGAAGGTAGCATAATGTTCTACGTTTTCGCTTTTTCGTAACCACCTGAACTTGATCGGGTTACCACGGTCATTCAATTTCTAATGACTTTAATCGTATTATCTCATTAATTATCCAATGTACTACGCTGAAATTTTACTGATATACAACTGAACTACACAACTAATAATTGACATAACATTCAGTTCATATATCCATATACAGGCTTATCAGTTGCCAAATAACACCGCGCGCATCATGACCGTGCTCGTGAAGAACTGAATATCATCATAACTTGTTAAATACTTACAGGATACTAATGAAACTTCACATACATTTGAAGGCAGTTACAAGCTTCAAAATAATGTTTAAAGTAAGTCTTTAGACCTCTTATTGAGAGTGCTGGGACCAATTGAAGTGTTTTTCTATTTAATGAAATAACCTTTAAACTATGTATTATTTTGGTATTTTTATTGCAGAACAAATTTAAACTAATTCCAAAGAAGTCTTGTACAAAATATGATAAGAATCCGCTTAACCGTTTCAAAGATCTAGCAAAACCAAAAACGTTACCCCAGCAAAATCTCGAATAACTTCGCAACCGAAGAAAGAACAAATACAAAATAAGGCACAACATTTACTTCATCTAGACAACTAATTTTATAGCTAGTATTTATTTAAATATTCCCATTAGAAAGAAAAAGGTCTGGCTGGGGTAACGTTACCCCAGCAGGAAATGTTTTTGTGAAATAATTAAAAAACTATAAGCGCAACAAATTTAAAAATGTGCGCAACAATTACAGAAGCCGCAAAACTAATTATCTATAAGATTCAAATGACCATTTTCGACCACATCTGGCTGGGGTAACGGACACGAGATTACGCGCGCTCGTACTAATACGTCACAACCCTGTTCAGCCCGCGACCGCGTCACTGCGTGGCACTTAGTCCGGTGCGTTGACCATAATAAATTAGGCGCGTCTCTTTTTATTTTGTTTCGATCGTCTTCGTTTTCCTATTAAGTACTTATACATAAACATACATACATAAACTCACGCCCTTTTCCCATGGGGATAGGCAGAAAACACAGATCGCCACTTGCTTCGATCCTTTAATACATAGGTACTCCTTTTGCCTCGTCGTTGTCGTCGTACTTATAGTGTCCTTGTATTTCAAAGTAATAATAATATTATCCTTTATATCCGATTACACTAAAGTGAAACGTGTTTTGTTTAGAATGGAAGGTTTTCTAATATGTCAGTCGAACAATCTGCCAAGAGTGGATAGTTTGATGGTGACTTGGTGACACAAAATGTCATGAAAAATCAGGATTTTATGGCTGCTGAAAATCGTGGAATAACGATGAAAAGGTATATAGGAATGTTTTATGTAAGCATTAGCTACTCCTGGGTAGGTATTTGTTCAAACTTAAACCTAACTGAAAGTGTGTCTTTCATTTAGTTAGTACCTAGGTAGGTACTCGCAATCAACATCTCGAATCTCGAGGTTGTCGATGATTATTTTATGTGTTTTATTAGTAGGTATAAACTAAAAGAAAAGTCAGGTATTTACGTAGTTACCAGTTTTGTAAGTAGGCAAATACCTACCATTATTATAGTTTTATAGGTACTAAACCAGATATTTTTGATTAATTTTATTTTTAAATGAAAAGAAAATAAAATCGAAATGGTCTTCACAGCAGTGCGCTTCAGTTTTAGGACCTATTGAATCAACTCTTTTTACGGGTGTCATCCACATTTTCTTCATTTTTTGGGTCCTCAAGCACATAAAAAAAGAGTTTATCAGGTGTTTAAACTGTTGAATTGAAGGTGATTGAAGCACCGAGGCACAATACAGTATTTTCTTCCATTTAATTTTTTACCACAGAGAACTTTATAATTTTGATTTTTACTGCGCACGGGCGTGCAAACGAGAGCGTGGTTAAGGGAGTTGTGATGTCATCGGGTAGTGAGCGCCCGCCCGCGTTTTTAATAACCTTCGGGCGGAAATACGGCTTGGCAAAATAGAGTAGAAAATCCGGGGGGCGCCACTGTGCTGTTCATATGGCAACCCGTTGTGACCGTATCGCGTAACAACCTATCGTCTTGATACTTTTATTACTATTTTTTTATACTTAAAATTTATTTATTGAACCAGAATTTATTCTCCTCATGTAACTACCTAAAAATAAATACATGTTAGTAGCACTGTTTTTTAAATTTTCTGGGATTAAAAAAAGGCGTAGAAATAATTATTGTAATTTATTCTAATAAATCTTCCAACTCTTTTTTGGGACGACCTTTTCTATGTTTTCCGGGTGTAGAAAATACGCCTTTGTTTCGATTTCCTTCCAGGACGACTCTTCTTATGGTGCTTACTGATTTACCTAAAGTGAATAAATAAATATACATAAAAAAATGCATTTTGCTTTTATAAATAACAAATTAAAAATAATACATTTTTGGTACATTTGTAATTCTAATGATATAACAAACAGTTATCACCTTGAAATCACATTCAACAATATAGTTATGTAGAAATCGAATTTAAATTCACATAGTGCACAGTACGCCACTCAAGTATCAACATTAATCTGACACGCTATACCAAGGTAATGTCAGACAAAATGTAAACATAACCTATGTGCTCGATGATTATTGTTCAAAATTCCACTTATTTCATATGCAAGCAAGTCAAAACAGAATGGGGTTCATAAATTAACACTTAATTCATCTAAAAACAATAAAACAAACAGTTACATACCTGTCATTTCAGCGGTTCTTATGTAAACATCGTTGAGATCGGAGAGAATGGTTTTGGCCTCTTTTTCTGCCAAACATCGCCTATATACCTTATAAATTATCGCTCTGCCAGCACTTCGAATGGTTTTATTCATTTTGTATTACTCTACGTTGCTTTAATCACGTTTTTAGGGCACAATTATAAATTTAATAAACTTTCGAACTTTGTTTACACCAAACGTCATAAGTTTTTAATTGTTGCCAGCAAACAAAAAAATTAGTTTCGTTTCTAGACTTTTTTGCCAAGCTGTACGCACTTTGATCGTAAATATCTCAGTCATTTTTTAAGATATGAAAAAAGTATAAACACAGTTCTTCTTGTAATTTTTTGTAGATTTATTTGGCGTGTAAAGTAAAAAACGTTTGTCAGACCCATTGCCCTCTATATAATGACCTTCTATTCTTTTCTGCTTCCATTGCTTATTCCTCTATGTTGACTCCACATTTTATTAGTGCTTGATGACGATCGAATTTGTGAAGAAAATAAATGAAAATAATAGTAGTTTTAACAGTAAATGAAAAACTATAAGAAAATTGTGAACCACTGGAGGGTCAACTTCGGTTTCAGCTGAAAACCTTGTGTCGGAAAAAAGAGCTGGCAACTTGACAAGGCAACTTTACGAAGTCACGATTTTCCACCGATTTTCAAAATCACATTGTTGCAACTTGCAACACTGTTTGTGTTTATGAAATGACGTGTAATTTAGCACAAAAAATCGCTTTGTTTTGTGATAACAATTAAAGTGATCCCTAAATCATTCATTAATTGTATTTAGTCGTAGTAAATAAACGTGCGCTACATTTTAAATTACTGTGCTAACTGTGCTGCTCGTGTTGATGCGGTGGAAACTTTTCCTAGATAACAAACGTTCCGGTTTGATTTGTGTTGTTTAATACTAATTTTACCAATTATTACTTAAAATGTGTGGTTCCGATAAGAAACTGGGAGAAATAAGAGCTCTCATATTAGTGGGAGGCTATGGGACTCGTTTAAGACCGTTAACTCTAAGCAGACCAAAACCTCTCGTCGAGTTTGCTAATAAACCCATCCTAATGCATCAAATTGAAGCTTTGGTTGAAGCAGGAGTTACACAGGTAAGTGGTTATCATTCAATTGTATAAAACCAAACCTTGTCAATTAAGATAGTAAAACCTAATGCTGAATAAACTTCCAATTGGAATGGCGACAACAGATCGCAGACTGCGGTAACTGTCTGCCATATAAAGTGCAGCGGCAATAGAACCCCAACGCCGCTTCTCTACTGTCTCTTTACAAATCATTATTCTGTAGAACAAGAAACACTCACGATTTTAAATGATCTTATTGTTGCAGGTTATCTTGGCAGTGTCCTATCGGGCAGATGATATGGAAAAAGAGCTGACAGAAGAGGTTTCTAAGCTTGGTGTCTCTCTCACATTCTCTCATGAAAATGAGCCCCTGGGCACAGCAGGACCCCTTGCACTGGCACGTGAACTCCTCAGTGCTAGCCCAGAACCATTCTTTGTATTGAACTCTGATGTGATTTGTGACTTCCCGTTCAAAGAACTTGCCAAATTCCACAGGAACCATGGAAAGGTATGGATTAATTTAATTATCCATTTTATGTTTAATCGTAAAATTTAATTTAGTGATTGGATTGGACAATCACTATTTTATAGTGATATATGAAATGCAACAAATCTTTAGTAAACATACCAGAAGGTGTTGAGATAAATGTACTACATTTTCCTCATCCTGTTCTGAGTATTGAACATTTTATTACCAGGAAAACTTTTACTATTTTTCCCTAAAATATTTTAAAAGCAAAAGTAACTCTTCCATGTCTGTCACTTTCTTACCCCTTATTGGTTAAATGGTTTTGCTTAATATTTACATGCCCTGGGTTTGAATATGAAAAGATTTTCGAATACCACCCAAGCAAAGCATGGCCGAAAGTTAGCATTCAAATTTATACAGATAAATATTCTGTTAAAATAGCTAAAATACTTTGTTTCAATAAGAAATCAATATCACATAGATAAAACAGAAAGCATCAATGTATATGATAGTTATTTTTTCCGTGCTAGATAACGTGAAGTGATCTACACTTATCTATCTTGTTTACTTAGTATGTACTTATGTAGTACAATATAGGTACAGTGTACTAAGTAAGGATATGATAACTATAATAACTTGTGTGTCTGTTCACCTTGGAAATGCAATTGTATTGAATTTGTAAGTTGAATTGTTTGAAAATATAGTCATGAGGCGTTTATTTCTTTGAATTTTGATAATGATCACGCAACCTCGCTCAGGGCGGAGCAGAAGGGAGTGTCAGCCTTCTAATGACTAAAAACCACCCATGTTCCTTCTTAGCCCTTTGTGTGCGCGGTATCTCTTTCGACCCGCAGCCCCGGCATGCAAACGAGGCCTTACATATTCCCGCATAAAACTATGGCTTTGACTATTAATGACTGGTTCTGTACTGAATTTTATTCTGGTGTTCGTTGTTTTAGGAAGGGACTATTGTAGTGACAAAAGTAGAAGAACCTTCAAAGTATGGAGTGGTCCTATATAAAGAAGATGGCCAGATCGACAGTTTTATTGAAAAACCACAGGAGTTTATATCAAATAAAATTAATGCTGGTAAGAATATTTACTCTCAATTTGTGTTTTTTTTTTTTAATTTAAGAATAGTAGTGAATAACGTTTTTTTCTTTTGTCTCAGGAATGTACATTTTAAATCCTTCGGTATTAAGTAGAATAGAATTGCGACCGATGTCTATAGAAAAGGAAGTGTTTCCATTCATGGCCACTGATGGCCAACTATTTGCCATGGAACTCCAGGGATTCTGGATGGATGTAGGACAACCCAAAGATTTCTTAACAGGTAATCAAAAAATGACCAGCTATATTTTGATGTCTTCTTCTTATTGTGTGGGCAGTAAGATCTAGTGACCCCACCCATACTAGTGTCAGAGTTTCTAAACCGCCTCACGGGACCACCGACTTATACGTGCCTTCCGAAGCACGGAATCATCTTTTTATCAGACAATCAGGAGATTCAAGCCTGCAATGTCCTAGCCAAACTAGAAACATTTTTTTTGGTTTTATATCTAGCCATTTGATAGTGGCTGCCTTGAGTGCAAGGAAAAATACTGAAATATTTGTAAACGATAAGTAAACTTTCAATAATAAAAACATATTTGTTGCATGCCTAATGGAAAACAACCTTGGCCTGCCAGTTTTACGGCTGTTTAAAATAATTGAATGTATTGACTGATTCATTGGGCTAGTGGTCGCATACGTCACTGCTGAACATGAAATCTATTCTCAAGTCAGGCAAAATGTTATCGAGTTTCTCCATCAGGAATTTCCTGTAGGAGTCTGGCGCCAGGATTTGTGTCAGATTTATGGCAATAAGCCTGCCCCTTTTACATAATAGCGAAACATGTCTGAATGTTGAATTATAGGCGTGAAGTTATATTACCTACATAAGTGAATATATTCGTCCCAGGAATGTGTCTATACCTAACGAGTCTACGACAGAAGAATTCGAAGATGTTGTACGACGGCGCTTGCGTGGTCGGCAACGTCCTGATTGACCCCACCGCTACCATCGGCAAGGGGTGCCGAATAGGCCCCAACGTCACTATCGGACCAGACGTCGTTATTGAAGATGGTAAGCAACTAAGCAAAAGCTTAGATTTTTTTTTAGAATTACCTTCTTCATTTGCAAACTAATACCGAGGCCAGTTTACCTCGCAAGTCCCAACGCGAACAAAATTTCACTTTTTTATCGCATTAGGTATGCGCTTTGTTGTCTAAGCTATGCTACGCGCACTAGATTATCATGAATCTATATATGATAATTTAGTGCTTGTTAAAAAATATCGCGGAAAAAGTCACCAGTGCGAATGAGTCGCGTGAGTTTTTCAAGTAATAATATGGAGAACTAGATAGGGGTAAAGTTATTTCCAAAAAAATTAACAAAAAGAATGTGATAAAGTACGATTTTCTTGATTATCTTTCAAGAAAATCGTACTTTTAATAATTAACAATGTAGTATGAAGCACCAGCTTTATAAGTGTTTTCACGGACATTCTCACAAAGGATGTATACTAGGTACATCTTTTGTGAGAACTTTTGTTTTTTACCATGTCAACTCACTTTTCAATTGTACAAAACTACAAACAGACATACAGACAGAGAGGCCGTATGGAGTGTTAGAGCAACAGAGAAATCTAATTAGCTATTTAAATATGTAGTTGTATGCAAATAAAGAAAGTACCGGTTTTGACTTCCTAATAAAATGATCAAATCTTTTTAAACGTGTTCTGTGGTGGTGGAATTGACATGGAAAATAGATGGCGCTAGACACCCTGTATAACTCTGTCGCTTTCCCACATTGGGATAAGATACAATCGTCATGGTAGGCCACCAGAGGTATCAGTCATGTCCGCAGTGTTTTGTTAGCTGGGCTGCTGGTTGTTCGAAAGAGATACCGCGGCCCCTGACACAAAGGGCAAAGAAGGAACATGGGTGGTTTTTAGTCAGTAGAAGTCTGACACTCCCTTCCGCTCCGCCCAGAGTGGGACGAGTCGTTTGATAATATCCCGCGTTCAAAAAAAAAAAGAGTTTTGTTAGCTAATTTTTCTCAGTCAGTTTTGTAGACTCCAAAAACATCTCAATCTTATAGAGACACCACAATAATGTTTATTTAGCATGATAGACATAATAATGTGCGAGAATAACAGCTATATATAAAGTAGTGACTTTTATCATGTAGTTAAATGTTGACAACGTGAACGGTGAACGCTTGCTATTGGATGATCGAGTGGGTGGGGTGGACTTAGCACTCAGCTGCTACTGTAATAACGGAAATACATTTATGTGAAGAGGAAACGCGGAATTGCGAAAGAATGTCGTAAACAACTGGAAATTGAATGTCTACGCAGAAGGTCAATCTAACAGACCAATCCGTATGCCCAGGGCGGAGGACATCCATGAGGGTACATCGGTTCGTAAATGACGTAACATACATACAAAAAAAAACACAGTCGAAATGAGAACCTCCTCCTTTTAGGAAGTGTCCAGCAATTAACTACGATAACGCTGAGTTAAATTGCCACGGGGCGGGAGCCATTCGTGTCGCACTCGCACATCGTTTGGAATTTTCGCGGCACTTTTAGTAATTAATACAGTCAGTGCCCAGCATAATATGACCCCTCGTATAAAGAAGAAGAGGGCAAGTTGTGTGAGAAGTGGGTTCATGTAATACTGAGTACTGACTGTGCTATAGTCGGAACAGTTGTTATTCTCTAGTTGTGTTAGATACACTTTGCTACTGGGAAAAACACTCGTTGAATGAAGGTCATCCTCATTGGTGAACATTCATTGATGATGTAATTTGGTTTCAAATTACTTTGTTTGTTTGCTTAAACAAAATTAAATATGCTATGAATAGGTTTTGTTATGTTGAGAGGATGAATGCAAGGCGAACTACAGATTATTCTACGCGGCAAACAAAAATGTAGGTGGAACTGAAAACGTGGGATATATGTACCCCTACCCTAGATTCCCTAGGTCATACAATAATCTTATTGATGTTCTTATTCGTAGATAGGTGTTTTATTTTGATGTATGAACATAAACGAAGCACATGGAATATGAAAGGAATCTGCTGCGAGGTAGCGTTCCGTATTTTCTGCCTACCCCCATATAAAGATGCCGTATGTATTTATGTGTACCTATTGAGTATGTCTGTAGATATAGTCAGTTCAAAGCCCTAACAAGAAAAAAATAAGCGGCAGTAAAAGGCACTATCTGGTACACAAGTACATTAATAATATTATCCTCTAAATTCTCGTGTATATCTGTTTCAGGCGCGTGTATCAAACGCAGCACGATCCTCCGCGGCGCCTGCGTCCGCCAACATGCCTGGCTAGATGGCTGCATTGTCGGCTGGCGCTCCGTCGTCGGTCGCTGGGTACGCATGGAAAACTGCACAGTCCTCGGCGAAGACGTCATAGTCAAAGATGAGCTATACGTCAACGGAGGTCAAGTACTACCACACAAATCCATCGCCCTATCAGTGCCTGAGCCACAGATTATTATGTGAAAGACTGAGTCAGGGTATACATTGTAGCGATGATCTATTGGCGCTTGAATGAGAATAACAGGAGAAAAAAGATGGCGACACTAGTTACGACTATGTTTTGGCGCCAAAAATAAATTATATTAAAAAGCAAGATGGCGGGTTAGTTCTGTTTTACGCGCCAAAAGATTTTCCTTCAGCTATACGTAGTTGGGGCTAGTTTTTTTTAAATATAATTCTTAATCTGTTTGTTCGGCAGCCAGTTAGTGAAGAGTTGATTCCATTGACTTGACTCAGCATTTTGTTGGTTTCGATGTTAGTTCCTGCTTTGTCACCCACCCGGACATTGTGGCCGTGTTTTCCATCACGTAAGTCAATCGACTATATCGTCAGACATGCGTCAGTTTCCTTTCTACACATCCTTCTAATAATCTTTTACTTTACCTATCATATCAAATAGATACCTAACAAATAGATACAAAAATATTGGTGACTTATGCTTCTTATATAGGTAATTGTTATCTTCTATTTTATAAAAAGATGTAAAGGATAACGACTTCCGTATGATAAAACTAATTGGTTATTTTGTATAACATATTATTTACTTATATCTTAGTAAAATTCATATTTTATTTTGCTAGGACTTACATTACGAATATTATTTTACAAATAGATATTTATTGCATTTTATACTGTTATGTATTCTGTTATTGATTAAAATGTTGTTATTCGTTTCAAGAAATTAATTTTATTTTATATGTTTTATAATTAGCCAGATAAAAAAAACACTTTTACTTGTTCTACATAGGAACATTCCATTTCACGCCATGTACAAATACCTTTATAGACGTCAAAAATGTTTTCAAACATATTGTATAATATTATATTGTTATGCTACGTGTACAAGGTGTATACAGGAGTTCATAATCCGCAAGTATCGCGGGAACATTCACACGAATAATAAATACAGCGCGTTCTATACTTGTACAAGCACTCCAAAGTTACTCTAAATACATTTAAAATCTCGGAATTACTAGATTAAGTAATTTTATTTTTATCTAAACCATCAAAAGCAATATCTATAGTTTTACATTAGCAAGATATGTATATTGTAAGGACGGTACTCACTGCGTGAATTCGCGTCACGAATTTGCTTCGCTAACATTCGTTGCGTGAGCTTTTGTTACCGAAAAGCTTTTGTTGCCTGTAATAAAACAATCCAAGATTCGATTTTGTACAGATACTAGTAAATCTGAACTTTTAATACATGCAAATTCTGCTATCTCCCGTGAGGGATCACCCCTCCAGGGAGATGACAGAATTTAGTAGTTTATAATTGCAATAAAACCCAGTCATCCGTAAAACAAACATTCAAGCGAGAATAGATTCTAAAGAATTTGTTTTTCGCTGTTTCTCTGAAAAGTAATGATAGCAAAATAAATTCTCGAAGTGAATGCTTGCAGTAAGTACCGTTTGCTACTTAAACTTAAATAAACTACAACGTACAACATGGTAATGTACTGCCATTTTACACCAAACCCTATATAATAAGATCTATTGTCCGTAAAAACTGTTTTGTGAATTTAGATGATACAATTTTAAAAACTATACTATTAAAATAAGGCAACACACATAATAGTTAATAAATAAAATAATTAAATACTTAGATGTTGTTTAATTTCGATTCAAGTAAAACATTTAATACATACAACATAACATCATGCCCGGTTCCTTGAAAGGTTAAGCAGACTCTACATTACACCCTCAACTCGCATTAACCGGTTCCAATTCAAGAATCCGGGCTGCTACTGAGCATGTAAAAGTAAAACTCAAAAACTCCCTGACCTGGGCCTGCAGTCTCTACACTAAATAACGATAAAAATCGGTCGCTAAGTCGTAAAATTTCTTTAATGGATTTTCAACCTTATTCTGTTGAGATAAAGTTGAAAATCTATTAAAGAAATTTGACATCGATACGACTATGCGACAGATTTTTAACGATATTTAGTGTAGAGACTGCAGGCCCAGGGAATCCTTATATTTACGGAACTCTCATCAGTGGTGCTTGCGACTTGTGTTCACTAGACCAACGAAGCAGTTTATTCTAACTTCATCAACCTATACCGAGTTTAGAATTTAGATTAGATAATTAAAGGTAAAACTACCTACAATTATGCCCTAAGTAAATCATTGAATCTTTCGCATAGCATTGTGGCAAATTGGTACCGAAAACACCATTTTATGTGCCTTAAATATTATCATGGTCGCATTTTACTAGCGGTTAAGGAGTTGCGGAAGATGTTGCGTTGGAAGGCCTCCCACTAGGTGGTCCGATGCCCAGCAAGGCTATTGCCTATGAAGAAGGTGAAGGTTGCAGGGACCCGCTAGATGTGAGACGCACGGGACCGGTCAATGTGGCGACACCTGGGGAAGCCTATGTCGTGGACGTAATTTGGCTGAAATGATGATAATGAAAGGAGTGGCAAAACCCGAAAATCTAATATTTAAAGTAATTTAATTTAAACCCCCTTGAAATAAAACCCAGACTTGAATAATCGCCTAAATAACATTGCCACTGTGAAAATTGTCTGACATCCATGACAGGTCTTTTGACAGTTTGTTGACATAGTATTTTGACAGTTTACTAACATTTTGCGCCAAAACGTTAAATTCTGCGGTGCCTGATTATTTCAATGAATTTTTGAGTGAAATACTTCGAAAATGTCGAAGCGTAACAGTGTAGGTGCCGCAAACACCTTGTTTAATTATTTTTCCAAAACGCCTCCTGCCAATAAGAAGGTAAAATCAGAATTAGCGGTCGATAAAAGTCCGACTGTGAATTCGCCTGTTCAAAACGGCAACACGGAATCTAAAGTTGAAAGTAAGTATTCATTAAAATTTGCTCAAAATGAATTGAACTTACGTAGATATTGTGTTAAATCTGCATAATCCTCATGTGAGAATACCTAAATAAACATGTTTTCATTCAGACCTCAATATTATGTTCTTCAGTGAAGTCAGTGCATGGTATACATGAGTGAACAATAGATTGTACATTGTGGGATAAATCATTTACTTAATCTTGTAAGTTCTCGAAGTGCCCTGAAATCTGTAGGACAATCAATATTCCTACATTTTTGCAGAAGTTATCAAATGAATTCACTTGCACTAACATTTTTAACTGTATGGATTGAAAAAAAAACATATATCTAGGCATATTAAATAATATTTATTATGCCTATTATATATATGTTTTAAAAAAATATTTGATATACTTTTTAGTGACACTTAAAAGTATGTCAAATATTTTTGCATTGTTGATTTCTACATCTAACTAAAGAATATCATAATCAATAGGCACTTGGTCAAAGGGTCATCTCAGGTTTTCATTCCTTTCCTATATTAATCATCAGAAAAAAAGCGAGAGAGGCCAGCAACCCCATCACCTGAGGTGAAGCGGAACAGTGACAGTGAGGATGAGGTACCCATTGCTTCCAAGCGCAGGAAGAGGATCCGACTCAACCCTGTGGACTCGGATGACTCTGATACTGAGAACAAAGGTAGGTTACTAAATTGTACAAACTGCTATAAAAAAAATATATCTTTATTTCAGACCCAAGCAGTCCATACGTAGTTAGTGGTTAGTAATAGGCTGTGCTTACATGCTATTGTTGTTGGTACTTAATTATAAGTGTTACCCAAAGATTTAGAACAGAATCATGAATGAAAACTATCATCATCTTTCAACCCGGTTGGGTATAGGGCTAGGCCTCCCCTTTTTCTGCCACTCTTTTCTGTTTTGTGCATCCCTTAGCCATTCTTTTCCCGTGCTCCTTACAATGAAAGCTTAATCCATACTAATATTAACAAAAATTATTCTGTCCTCCTTTGTTCAACAATTTTCTTAACCCTTTAAGTCGCAAGGTCACAAAATTTATATTTTTGAGTTTTTTTTGGTTTTTAGGTATGTAAATAGTGTATACAAGTCCAAAAAAATAAAATAAAAAATCTAGTATGTGTAACTTTTGGAAAAACATATGTTAAGAATACTCAACATTGCGAAGTATTGAGAAAATTAGGTAGTAAAATGAATGTTGAGTATTTTCAACGTTGCGATATATGTAGGTTTTTAATACTTTTATAAAATAAACACTAATTCGTCATTATCATGCATTTATTATAACAAATAACAATAAAAAAAAATCATTAAGAGGATAATCAGTCATTATGTATTGTAACAAGTGCGAGTCGGACTCGCGAACGAAGGGTTCCGTACCAGTATTTATAATTTGGCAAAAAAATCACGTTTATTTTATGGGAGCCCCCTTAAATATTTATTTTATTCTGTTTTTTAAAAATTGTTGTTATAGCAGCAACAGAAATACATAATCTGTGAAAATTTAAACTGTGTAACTATCGCAGTTCATGAGATACGGACGACGGTGACAGACGTACAGGCAGACAGACGGACTGCGGAGTATTAGTAATAGGGTCCCGTTTTACCCTTTGGGTACGGAACCATATAAATATCTAAAAGGTACCTGTACCTATTGTGAAACAGTTCTTTTTCGATACAAAGCACGACCGTAAGGTACATTTTGTACAATTCACATTTGTATAACCCGTTTTAAATTTTGGCCCATGTTGTCATACCTGTCTGAATTAGGGGGTTCTAGAGCACTAGAAGTTTGTATAATTATAAAAGTCAGTCTTCAGTATTCCCTACCCTAAACCCTTGCTATGAAAAGTCAATCCACGTGTACGGCATATCGGTTCCATGAAAACCAACGCAATATGTGCGGTTAACGAGATGCCGCCCCATTACCGATCCTCCTCAACAACACCTCAGCAAAGCAACAGTTTCCTCGATGCAACACTGTGAATAACGTTCTCCAGGGCGACGATATACTCTCTGACGTCGATCACTTAAATGTAGACTCACCCTGGTCACTGGTTTCTCATCAGGGAAGAGTACATTACCCCACCGCTCTAACGTTCAATCCCTATGCTCTCGAGCAAATTCAAGTCGTAATCGACGATGGGCTAGCGTTAATGCTGGGCCTTTTGCAGCTCTCTTTGGAGACAGATTCCATTCAACAAGTCACATCCTCACGGTATCTCAATTTGTGACCACTTTGCATTCATCACGCAGGCTTTGTTAGACTTCAACTGCGTTGAGGCGAAACTCATTTCCAGACCAATCAAGGTGCAAGTCGTTCAGTGAAGAAGGGTATGACCTGGATTGGGTGCTCCAATCAGAGTTTCCACGATCTTTCGTCTTGTCTTCAATTAAATATAACTTCATCGTCGTAATCCATCAGATAGTAGCCTTTCTAGTACTGCTACTATCTGATAGAGCATTCTCTGGACGTACTAGTGCCATAATTTATCGTGTTTTTTTGCAATATTGGCTTATTATGAAGCAAGTAACAAAAAAAACATTAAAAGACACACCCGAAGCATAACAAATTTCATTTCATTTCATTTATTCAATAACAATTTACACTGTATCTGAATGTGTTACAAAAAACAACAGTAATTACAAAAAAAGAACATAAGAGACAGTATAGTAAATAAATTAATAAAAACAAATTCCATCGTTATTCAAGTTAAATTATTAACAAAGCTAAGGTCAACATAACAAGAAATTAATCATTAACAAATATACTAATATTACCAATTATGTGGAAGAATAGTTAGACCAACAGTAACATAAAGCAATGTTCCATAATAATTAATTTAAAAGAGTTAATTATAACTACAATTCAATCATTAAACCTATCATTAAAATATTTAGACATGCCAAAACTTCATTAAGGTCTTTTTTTTTATTTAAAATATAATAATAATTATGTCATTTAAAATAATAGATAATAATCAATCCTTACAATAATCCATTTAGAAAACAATATCATAACTACCATTTTTAATTGATCAGTTGTCAAAATCATTTACTCATAGATATATATATTCGTCATAACAGAAATTCATCGATGTCAAAAATCGAATTAAAATAATTAAAACATAACACATCAAATCCATGAAACATCACAAAATAATAAATAATTGAATATCGCTTAAAGACATTATTTTCATAGGTAGGTATCAACTTAGTAACTCATCAATATTGTAATAGTTAATAGTCATTTTAATCAATAGTAACAATAATTTACACAACATAATTTATACACAAACACTTACTTATGTAGTAATAGCATATCAAATAACATTACAAATTCAAAATTCATTAGGTAATCAAAAATAATAAAGGGGTTTGGGTAAAGTTGGCGTCGTTTTGAAGTTGCGCGGCCTGTAATGAAACTTGGATATTTTGAAAGAACAGAATAAAGCGATCAAAAATTATTATGGATGCATTTCTCTAAAACTAATCGGAACGGAGATATTTGGTTTTGAATTGCTCATTAAAATCGAAGAAGTTATTATACTCTATTGCACTGTTTTTGTTAACTGCCGTATTTTTTTGAGAATTCTAAATAAAATAATTCAAATATAATGACGTAAATGCATGGCTCGATGTCTGTCATCTATGAGCCGATGCATGCGACTTGGTATTTCCTTGGACATCGTGATCGTTTGTGTTTTGTGACTGACCCAACGATACGATTTGCTTGTGTATCGCTATGGATATAATAAACAGTGCATTTTGCATCTGTTACCGACGAAGTTTAAATCGTGTTGGTGGGACTCGTCGAAGATCATATAGTTTAACAGACGAGTTTATACAAAACAATGGTACATGGGATGGGGCAGATATCAAAGTAATTTGACTCCGCCGGCACAATTTTTAGATACCATTATTCGATATGATATTGAAAACGAAGAGATTTAAAAATCTCTTCGTCCATTTCGTTTTTACTTTGTATTTTTATTTTTTTTATTTTTACTATTGTTTTTTTTTCAAATGTAAATAACGTGTAATTTTAATATGAGGAAGCCTGAAAAAAATGGATTTTATTTTATTTTATTATGTCTTTTATTATTTTTTTCTACACATTATATACATTTTTAAATATTTCTTAAATAAAGATATAAATAAATATTTAAAAAATAGTGGTCAACCGATATCAGGCTCGGGTCCGATACCGGGATCAGGGTCCAAGCTACCGGTGGTTATTGGTTTATGGTTATTTTATTTAGATGTGGCGACTAGCGACATCTATCGCAACACCTGCGTACTAACAAACGATCGACAGAAGTTCCTACATCGCGCTATCAACATTATCCGCGACATAAGCCTATATAGGAGTTCCCGACTTACAACTGTCGGGCAGTTAGCCCGCCGGACACAACACCCGTCCGGTCGGAGGATCCTCCCTTTTCTATGGGGGATGAGGAACTTTACACCCTGTTCCTCTACCCCCCCCAAACTGGTGACCCCGAGCATGAACGTCAGCGCAGCCTTCGTGCAAGCACTTCATACGTCGTCATCACTTCCCCTTCGCCTACGAGCAGCGAACTTGGCACAGCACACTGCACTTCGGCCGGTCAGCAAGAGACGCCCTTCTCTCCTGCCCCCCTATTGCGTATCTTTTTAACGTCAGTGGCTAACAGAAATGTCCATAGATTAACTGTAAATTGGTTATGGTTTGGTACATTTTTTTCTTAAAAACTCACCATTTGACAGTTATTTGATAGACATTATAAGTTATCCACTGTCATTAAAAGATACGCAATAGCCCTGCAGGTCGACGCAGCAGCCAGCCACTACGCAGCACTGCACACTCCGACTCACTGGAGCATACGCAGCATCACCCCGACTCACTGGGGCATCACGGCAAGCACTGCATCACTCCGACTCACTGGAGCTAATATGCAGCATCACCCCGACTCACTGGGGTATCACCGCAGATAGTTCCGACTCACCGTGAACTATGCGGCATCCGGTTCCGACTCACTGGAACCATCCACTGGCTGACAAGCGCCAAGACTTAACCTGCTTTCGACCTCCGGTCTCGGAGGGGAGTGATGTGGCGACTAGCGACATCTATCGCAACACCTGCGTACTAACAAACGATCGACAGAAGTTCCTACATCGCGCTATCAACATTATCCGCGACATAAGCCTATATAGGAGTTCCCGACTTACAACTGTCGGGCAGTTAACCCGCCGGACACAACACCCGTCCGGTCGGAGGATCCTCCCTTTTCTATGGGGGATGAGGAACTTTACACCCTGTTCCTCTACCCCCCCAAACTGGTGACCCCGAGCATGAACGTCAGCGCAGCCTTCGTGCAAGCACTTCATACGTCGTCATCACTTCCCCTTCGCCCTCGAGCAGCGAGTCATACCGTCAGCCAGCAGCCACAGCTTCATGGGGTATCCTGTCCACCAGCATGCAGCGGAAGCGCATTCCTGGACATCACCCCCAGCCTCATCAGCGACTGCGACTTTGGCACAGCACACTGCACTTCGGCCGGTCAGCAAGCAGAGACGCCCTTCTCTCCTGGTCGACGCAGCAGCCAGCCACTACGCAGCACTGCACACCCCGACTCACTGGGGCATCACGGCAAGCACTGCATCACTCCGACTCACTGGAGCTAATATGCAGCATCACCCCGACTCACTGGGGTATCACCGCAGACAGTTCCGACTCACCGTTAACTATGCGGCATCCGGTTCCGACTCACTGGAACCTTCCACTGGCTGGCAAGCGCCAAGACTTAACCTGCTTTCGACCTCCGGTCTCGGAGGGGAGTGATGTGGCGACTAGCGACATCTATCGCAACACCTGCGTACTAACAAAACGATCGACAGAAGTTCCTACATCGCGCTATCAACATTATCCGCGACATAAGCCTATATAGGAGTTCCCGACTTACATATGTCGGGCAGTTAGCCCGCCGGACACAACACCCGTCCGGTCGGAGGATCCTCCCTTTTCTATGGGGGATGAGGAACTTTACACCCGTTCCTCCTACCCCCCAAATATTTATTAATAGAGTAGGTATAATAATGCAGGTAGGTAATGCAGGCAGGTAGGTGGGTAATGTAGGTGTAATGTAGGCATAACTGGCGAAATGTGGGTGTACTATTAGGTACACCTCTGCCTAACCCTTCGGGGATTACAGGCGTGATGTTATATAATGTATAATAATGTGTTTTATTATTTCCCAAGACACAGAATACTAACATCACATTGCCAGATGGTCTAAGATTTCTTTAAGCAGGACAGTAATTGAAGTATTTTGACGACATTTTTAACAACTTCAAATGCAAATATCTCAGCTTTGAAATCACTTAGGACAAAAATAATTGAACATATATGTGTACTTAACACAGCACAACAAAATAACATGAAAATTAAAAGTGGCCGCTGGAAAAAAAAACGACGCCACTAGCCCATACAAAGTTACCCAAACCCCTTTATATTTCATCAATTTTATATTAGAAGGTGTTTATTAAAATTAAAATTATAATTCTTCTACTGCATATAGACACTTATCCAAAAGGTAATTTTTTAGTTTTGTTTTGAAGCCGCTATTGTAGACAGTAAAACACCAATATATAAAATAAAATGTTAATAAATACATGCTAAGTTAATTGTTAGTACAGCCGCAATGTTGAACATGCTCAACATACATCTTACAAAGTACTTCACTGATTAAGTCGCAATGTTGAGAATACTCAACGTATCACTTCATGAACTCTGTGCTCGTTAGTTACTCAGTGCAATGAAATTATTTGTAAACATAATAATAAAATGGCTTTCTAAAAATGAAATGCCGGTGTCCCACTATCAGGGAAACCCTTAATAATATTTTTTATAAAATTTAATTAAACGCGATCCGCAGAGTCGCTACGACCGTGACGCCAATTTGCACATTACTGACGTAAAATACATTCGCAAATGTCAAATTATATTTTTTTACAATTGAGTTTAGTTATTCGTTGTAGGCATTAAATAAAATCTTATAAAAAGTTACTAATTTTTAAGCAATATTTTTTTAAAGTGAACGTTGAGCCGGCTTAACGTTGCGAGCTAAAGGGTTAAACATACATAAATCTAAAAAACAAATACCTGTCTAAATTATCAGAAAAACATTGATTGCTATTAAATTATTCTGACTCACCGTTATTACTGAAATAAAAAAATATTGTTATCAAGACTGTTGTTTTAATTAACATTTTTTTTTTTTTGTTCCTCTTCTTATCTGCTATCAGTCATCACTGACTATGATCAGATGTGTGGCAAGATACATCACATCTTTACAGAATGAGGACCAGTGTCCAAATTCTGCTTAATCAGGCAGCACAATATCAGCCTTCTTGAGTCTCTTAGCATGATTTGGCATCAATAGTGATCGTGAAAGGGGATTAGGATGGTTGGACAATCTATCTTTATATTTCTCTAGGTGGCACTTCGCTTCTTCTAGGATTGTTGGGATTTCCAGGTGCTCATGTATTTCAGAGTTGCGAGCATACCAGGGCGCCGCTGCTAGGACCCTCAGGATACTGTTTTGACTCCTTTGAATGCACATGATGTTTGATTTGCTTGCGGAAGACCATAGTTGAATCCCATATGTCCATATAGGTTTTATGACGGAACAGTAAACTCTAAGTTTGTTACTCAGGGTGAGTGAAGATTGTCTACCAAGTAACCAGAGCAAGTTCTTGAATCTGAAGTTTATTTCTGTTCTTTTTTTCTTAAGGTGATCCTTCCATGTCAACCTACGATCCAAGTAGAACCCCAGGTACTTAACACATGGTGACTGTGGTAAGGTGTCCTGACCCAATTTGACCGGGGCGCAGTTTCCATGTCTGAGTGCAAAGGTGATGTGATGCGATTTTGGTGCACTTGCCTTTATACGCCATTTGTTTAGCCAGTCATGGGTCCTGTCAAGTTGATTTTGCAGCATGCTGCTTGCTATGTTGGCATCCTGATTACAGGCTAGGAATGCGGCATCATCAGCGTAGGTTGCTACAAATACGTCAGGGCATTGAGGGAGGTCGCTAGTAAATATATTATATAAAACTGGGCCCAGGACGGAGCCCTGGGGTACGCCTGCAAGGCATCTGGTGAGAGAGGATCTAGCGTCTCGTACCTTTACTTGAAATTGCCTATCACTAAGGTATGATTTCATCAGCAAGTAAAATGAATGAGGCAGGAGCAACTTTATCTTGCACAGTAGTCCTTTATGCCATACTCTGTCAAAGGCTTGTTGGACATCCAGGAAAGCTGCCGAGCAATACTTCTTCTTTTCTAGGCATTCTCTTATGGTGCGGTAGACTCGGTGTACCTGTTCAACGGTGGAGTGTTGCTCACGAAATCCAAATTGGTGGTCAGGTACTACCTGGTTTTCTTGTAGGTGAGGTTTCAGCCTGTTCAAGACAACCCTTTCCCATAGCTTCGATAGAACTGGAGTAAGGCTGTTGAATTAACATAAATCTAAAAAACAAATACCTGTCTAAATTATCAGAAAAACATTGATTGCTATTAAATTATTCTGACTCACCGTTATTACTGAAATAAAAAAATATTGTTATCAATACTGTTGTTTTAATTAACAGAAGTAATTTTTTAGCAGATAACAAAATGGATACATCTGAAATTGAGAAGCCATCTGTGGAGAAGAAGTTGCAGGATAGTTTCAAGTTTGAGTCTCCTAAGGCTAAGAAATCTAGCAAACCTGTAAATAAACCAGCATCTGCTAATAGGTATGTATTTAACAGCTTTAATTGTAGTTATCCTAAATAATACCAAGACATGTGACATCTACCAACCTGTACTGGACCTGCCTGGAGGATTATACCCCATTCCCTCTCATAGAGAGGAGGCCTGTCTCCCAGCAGTGGGAATATTATAGGCTGATTGTGCTTATGCCTTATTGTATTCTTACTGTTTGACTCCGTCGTTCCACAGATGGGCCAAGTCCTCTCCCCACCACTGGTGGTTGGTATTGTTATATTTAAAACTATAAATTATTATAAAACAATTCAATCATTGTAAAAACACATGTGCAATGTCGCTTTCTAAGTTTCTAGTCAAGTGTGTACGCAACCTTTGTCTTGAAGGCCTCTTTCACTGCCTAACTCCATCACATCTTTCATCATCAGCCTATAATGTTCCCACTGAAGGGACTCGGGCCTCCTCTCTAGGAGAGGGTTGGGCTATATTTTCCTTCACCGTTTTGAGAGCAGCGGTGATGATATAAATTACATAAAGCTTAGGTTCGAGCCCGCAGCTTACTGCTTGTTAGTCGATTCATAAGGACACTACATCGCATCTTTAGGAACATCTCGACACCTTTCAGACCTACACTGTCTCCACCAGAACCTGCAGAAGAGAAGCCCATAGCCGCTGATGAAGGAAACTGGGTCCACTGCAAACTGGATTGGCTGAAGCCTGATAAGATCAGGGATGCCATGAAAAGGAAGCCGGACCACCCTGAATATGACCCATCTACTTTATTTGTGCCACCTGATTTTCATAAGAATCAGACACCTGTAAGTACTTGTTATTCAACTTTAAAATTACTGCACACAATAGGATAGAAAACTCAATTACCCTTGTTCGGCTTTTCTGGATTCAGGTCGTCGGTGTTTTTTATTATCAAATAAACTCAGATAATTTGGCTTTAATCTGTGTAATTTTCGGTTTACAATAGTTTAGGTAAATATGTAGTCGTCGCGTCAAAAATCAAGTAAAAGGGGCGCGCGCGCGGCTCGCTTATATTGCCAGGTACCCTTCCCTCTTCGTCCCGTTCCGCCTCCCGCGTCAGTTGCTGCTGCCGTGTTGTGTAGATGGCGCGGTGGTCGTCAACATGCCCCCGGCCTTGGAAGCACCAGGTTCCAATGAAGCTGAGCTGCTGCGGTCATCAGCTGGATACAGAAGTGGGCAGATTTTCTGGAATGATCTGCGAATATCGCCCGTCTGTGTTTTGATGGTAGCCACACGTGATATGCCATCCCTGCCAGTGAAAGTTTGCAGCACTCGTCCGAGGCGCCACTTCAGAGGAGGTAAGTTGTCTTCTTTGATTACGACTAGGGTGTCAGGTGTGAGCGTGTCTCGGTTAAGTTGCCATTTCGTCCTCTTCTGAAGTTCAGAGACATACTCGGTTGACCAGCGTTGCCAGAAGTTCTGTCTCATCTGTTCCACGCGATCGTAACGTGGCAAACGCTGCGTAGCCGTTGCGGTGAGGTCTTGACTGGCTGGCGCGGTGAGCGGTCGGCCAATCAGGAAATGAGCAGGAGTTAAAGGAAGCAGGTCATTCGGGTCTGTGGACATTGGGTACATAGGTCGGGAGTTGAGTACAGCCTCAATTTGTGCCAATATCGTTGTCAACTCCTCGTATGTAAAGTTTGCATTGCCTACAATGCGACATAAATGAAACTTGCAGGACTTGACTCCAGCCTCCCACAAACCACCAAAATGAGGCGAATATGGTGGGACAAATGTGAATTTAATAGCATTATTAGTTGTGAAATTTAAAATATCGGATTGTGAT
Source organism: Diarsia dahlii (assembly GCA_949775195.1). Lineage (NCBI taxonomy): Eukaryota > Metazoa > Arthropoda > Insecta > Lepidoptera > Noctuidae > Diarsia > Diarsia dahlii. The sequence continues at coordinate 10,392,371 of OX459212.1, forward strand.
GAATCTAAAAATTTTGAAAATTCTTTTAAAGCTCCAACAAAAGTAGTACCATTGTCAGAATAAATCTGCATGGGTTTGCCACGTCGAGAGATGAAACGTTTCAATGCCAGCAAGTACGCTTTAGTAGTAAGACTTGTAACCAATTCTAAATGTATTGCGCGCGTAGCAAAACATACAAAAAGACAGATGTAGCATTTTGTTAATTTAGCCCCCCTACCTTCGCGGTTTAACATAAACAATGGCCCAGCGTAGTCCACGCCACTATGTATAAATGGATACCCTGGCTCCAACCGTTCAGTAGGTAAGTTGCCCATTTGTATGTTCAATGGTTTAGGTCGCATGCGCTTGCACTTCATGCAGCTGTGAACCACTTGCTTAGCCAAGTTACGCCCTCTAGTAGGCCACCAAGTATCTCTTATTGAAGCCAGTAATAACTGAGCTCCTGCGTGTAGCAATTCCTCATGCTGATGCTCAAATATAAGTCGAGTGAGTTTGTGTTTGCCGCACAACAACAAAGGATGTTTTTTATCATAAGAAAATGTGTCTGAATATGATAGTCTTCCACCTACTCTAATAAGATCGTGCTCATCTAGGAATACGTTTAAACTAGATATACTACGTGGGCTTGTTACTTGACGATTATGTTTTAAAGTGTCATAAACATTAAAAAAAACTTGTTGTTGTCATTGAGGTATAATGTACTACGTACTAGAGAAGCTATTTCAAACAAAAAATGTGCGCGCACTTGATGACAGCGGGGCAGGCGGGGGGTGTCATGTTCTCATAGATTACTATCAATACGTGCAGATGCGACATAATGTTATTATTCTGCCTACTGGATATTGTACGTATGTACTTAGAAAATAAATAAAAATTTACTTAAACTGTAACAATAATTTTTATTTTATCTGTGATTGAATGTTGATGGCTGATTCAGTGAATGTTGATTCAAATTTGCAAATACTTCTTTCCTAATTAAATGCTTTACGGTGTTTACGGACATATTACTAAAATCACATTTCAGGCCAAGACCACTTTGCCGTATTAAATTACGTACCTATGATAGATGTGTGAAGTGGAAGTTTATAGTATAGTCAAACTATCAATGCAATCTTCACATTTTAACTTTTTTATGTCTTGATACATAAGCAAATATTATACAACCTACTATCAATTTTGACTCGCATGTAGAGGATTCGTGGCCAAGCATTGAATACGTCGATAGTGTCTGGTCTGAGCATTTTATTCTTTGACATTCTTTGAATGAAAAAAATATAATTAAATTAAGTGTGTTTTAAAGATAAAAGTTATATTTACTGGTGAAAAGTCACTCCTCGACTTTTACTTATATTTATTGAATTATTTCTACAGTATCTAAATGCACACGAAGGCATAATTTAGACAAGAAAACTTCACTCAAATATGTCATGTCGCAGCAACCGCTCGGCATAGACTAAATGAGGTATAGTGCACGCACCGCACCGTGTGTTACAAAAAATCTAGTTGAGGCGTCTCCTCTAGTACGTAGTACATTATACCTTAATGGTTGTTGTGCGATTCGAGTTAGAATTCTAACAGAATTATTTAATTCATCTATGGATAGGCAACCTGTGAGACGCTGTGGTTTTAGTTTTGTACGACTGTTATTTACAAAACGCATAATATATGCCACTACACGTCGCAATCGGTTAAAATGTGAGAATTTATCGAATAGAAATGAATCAGATTCTATTTGAACGAGCAATGAAGTTTTATTTATTTTCAATTCAGGTAATTCATCATAATGAATATTACTTGAATTAATATTATTTTCCCATTGTGGGTTAGCAAGATTTAAAAATGATGGACCGTGCCACCATAAGTCGTTAGTTATAAGTAAATCCAAATGTACACCGCGCGATAACAAATCAGCTGGGTTTTGTTTGCCGGCTACGTGAAGCCACGGCCTATCACTCGTGAGTTCATTAATTTGTACAACTCGGTTCTGTACAAATGTCTTCAATAAGTTAGGCGACATCTTAAGCCACCCTAAAACAATGGTTGAGTCTGACCAAAAGTATACTTTATGAAAACTCAATCGTAATGAGTTACATATTTTCGTAACCACTGAAACGTCCGGGACACAATTTACACATTTTTGCCTTACCCCGTCAAACGTCCGGGACACAATTTACACCCTTTCAAACGTCACTTTTCGCTGTCATTAAAACTTAATAATCATCTATGAAAAAGTTCAAAAATCGACTAACTGTTCTGTTATATTTTTACTCTATGAAACGACGATTCTTTTCATACCAAATACTCTATGCCCGAGCGGCCGCCATCATTAGTTAGGATTGTTTATAAAAGTGTCGGGTCGCCAGTATTTTTTGTTTACGTTTGAAGTGTCGACGTGCTCGAACGATAAGGATTGTGATATAATACCCCATTGTGTTGAGTGTTAGGTTTATTTAAATAGTTTGAAGTGTTAATTGTTATCGTTTATGTGCCCACACAATTGAAATCGGAGTTTTGAAGGTTATCTAAACCAGTGATGAAAAACAGTAAACAAAGTGCGTAATTTCTAACGGTGTTTTGGTAAGTATTGCATGATTTAATGTATATTTCAGTGCTAAAGTTGTGAAATGCTTCTTATAATAGGAAAAACAGTTCATTATCAATATAAAAGTAGACTTAAACCAAAGAAATATGATGAAAATAGTTATTATTTCACGTGTTTAAAATTTGTGTTCCAAATTTTTAATTATGGCGTATCACGGGAAGGGGTATTTGTTTTGATTTATTGTGCTAATACTGTACGTTCCAAGGAATGATGTATTGGTATAAAAAAATAGCTTATATAATCTATTTTGATAATACATAAGTTCCGTTGAGATATGTTACAAAATATTTCGTAAAAACTTTTATAAACAAAAAACTTTACTCAAATTTAACCCGTATTGGCGTGGTTCGTGCCGGTTATTTCGATAAGTTTCTGTATGTTATAGTATTTTATCAGTAAAATACTTGTTATAATAGGAAAAAACAGCTCATTATTAATGTAAAAGTAGACTTAAACCAAACAAATATGATGAAAATAGCTATTATTTCACGTGTTTAAAATTTGCGTTCCAAATTTTTAAGTATGGCGGGACACGGGAATGGGTATTTGTTTTGATTTATTGTGCTAATACTGTACGTTCCAAGTAATGATGTATTGGTATCAAAAAATAGCTTATATAATCTATTTTAATAATATATAAGTAACATTGCGATATGTTACAAAAAGCTACGTAAAAAGCTATAACGTCCCACAATTTTACCCAAATTTTACTCTTAGTGTCAACTTAAACATTTTTTGTGTGCGTTTTCGATATGAGTCGGTATATAGTATATTTTGTATCGATTCCCTGCATTTCTCGCTATAACAGATATTTTTTAAAACCCGGACGTATGAGCATATTTTTTACCGGGTCGCTCTAGTCACCCGGGACGTTTGAGAACATTTTTTTTCTGACTGACGGGACTTTTAAGAAGACGTCACTGTCAAAATTGGACGTTTGAGTGGACAACTTTGCAGCTACTACCGCGCCACATAGTTCTAAACGAGGCACGCTAACCGGTTTGACGGGTGCGACCTTGCTCTTCGCGCATAACAACTTGACCGATATCAGCTGCGCATCTGTATAGCTGCGTACGTACGCGCAGGCGCCGTATGCGTCTTGCGAGGCGTCACAAAAAATATGTAACTCAACACTAGGTGAGTCCTCCCCAATAACATAACGTGGAATGCGTAAATCTTTTAAATTTGATAACTTTCTAATAAAATTCTGCCAATTCAGAAGTATATTTGTTGGAACTGCATCATCCCACCCTATCTTACACAACCACAGCTTTTGCAAAATGATTTTAGCTATAATTATAGTTGGTGTGAGTAAGCCTAAGGGATCATATATCTGTGCGATTACTGAGAGAATGTTGCGTTTAGTAGCGTGAGTTACGTCATGGTCACATTTTGTGTTAAAATACAATTCATCAGATGAATGGAACCACCCCATGCCTAGTGTTTTGGTATGACAATTTTCCCCCTGTGTAAATTCTTTAGACGAAAACAGTGGTTCGATTTGTGAAGATGGTGAATTAAATACCCACTTTCTAAGGGAAAAACAAGCTGATTCCAATACGTCAGAAACATCTTTACATATTTGTAACAACCTTTGTTGATCCTGATGTCCCGTTATCAGATCATCGACATAGAAATCGTCATTAATTACCTGTGCGATGACGTCATCCTTACATTCCAACGCAAGTTGTTTCAAACATCTAATACTGAGATACGGTGCGGAAGCCGTCCCGTAAGTGACCGTGTTAAGCTGAAATACACCGAGCGGCTCAGATGGATCTTCCCGCCAAAGTATTAGTTGTAGATTTCTCTGGTCAGGCTGAACTAATATTTGCCGATACATTTTTGCGATGTCGGCACATGCAACGTATTTAAATTGCCTAAAACGAAGCAAAATCGAAAACAAATCATTTTGTAACGCAGGACCAATGTGTTGTATGTCATTTAATGATTTGCCTGAAGTGGACTTTGCACTTCCGTCAAAGACAACTCTAAGTTTGGTTGTTGTACTTTGTTCCCTATAAATTCCATGATGCGGCAATATAAAAAAAGGGGATGTGTATTCTGATATGCGACTCATGTGTCCCAGACCTAAATATTCACTCATAAAATCTTTGTACATTTGTCTATAGCAAGGTGCGCTCTTAATGAGTTTGCGTTCGAGTGCGAGAAACCGGTTTTTTGCCATAGAATATGTGTCATGTAAAACATCAGCTGATTGATTGAGCGGAATGCGCACAGAAAAACGGCCCTTATCGTCGCGTAAAGTCGTATCTCTGAATAAATTTTCGCATGCAGTTTCATCTTTAGTGAAATTGTTATTTATTGGAGGTATTTCTTCCAGTTCCCAAAATCGTTTGAGTTCTGAATCTAAAGTTTGCGTGTGATTACAATGAGTTAGGTTACCGCGTGAAACCTTTTCATGAACAATTCCCGATATGATCCAACCCAGTTGCGTGTTTTGCAGGTATGGACCATTCGGTAATCGTATGAGGCCATCTCTAAGGAGGTCCCAGAACCTATCTGCACCTATCAATAAATCTATGTCGTTAGACAGATAGAATTCGGGATCAGCAAGTTGAACATGGTCTGGTATAGAAATATTTCTGTGATTATTTCTTAGTGAAGGTAGTTGTGCCGTTATACGATGTAAAACTAAACAGTTCAAGCGCGCGTTATACGTGTTTGTTTTGGATCGCATTTGAATACAGCATGATTGTGTGGATTGAGAGATAGTGTTACCTACCCCTATTACTTGAACAGTGGACTGTATCAATGGAAGGTTAAGTGTTTTACAAAGTGATTCAGATATGAAACAATGTTGGCTCCCGTTATCGAGGAGAGCTCGAGCTGTGTGATATTTATTTTGCGCGTCCGCTATTTCTACTAATGCGGTCGATAATAGTACGACACTTGGAGAATAACGCGCCGTGATGTTATTATCTTCGCTGCGAATTGTATGAGACTTGCAAGACGTAGTCAGCGGCATTTGTGTGTGCGAAGCACTCGTATCTCTTAAATCAGACTGTGGCACTATTTGCGTGATTTGAGCAACAGCTGATGATGTACGAGAGTCTGCTATAGTATCAGTGTGAATTAATGAATTATGTTTCTTGTTACAAAGCCTGCACGGTCCATACCAACAATCCTTTATTGCGTGATCTGATCGTAAACAGTTACGACATAACTTTTTGTTCTCAATGAAGTCTACCTTATCTTTAAGAGATAAATTTAGGAAATCTTCACAAGAGTACACTGGGTGGTTGGAACCACACTGAGCGCATTTGTAACGAGATGAATGAGATGATTTTTTGTTTTTGTTATCTTTGTGTGTTGTAACATGACTGTGTGATTTTGTGACTGACTGTTTCTTTGTGTGTGAGTCTGACGATTGTTTACTTTGAGGTCTAATAGATTCTAAAAAATCAGCACGATCCGCGAGGAACTTCATCAAATCAGAAAGTTTTATTTTTGTTGCTTTCGGGAGGGTACTTTTGGTACTTTCCCACTCGCGATCGGTTGAAGAGTCTAATTTAGAAGTTATTAAGTAGATAACTAATGTGTCCCAAGTATCGGTGGGTTCTCCTAAAGTTTTTAACGCCCGCATATTTCTCAATACTGTATCTATTAATTTACGTATTTGACCAGCTGATTCCTTATTTATTGCTTGCGCATAGAATAAAGCTTTGACGTGGTTACTAACTAGCAAATTATCGTTATTAAATCTATTCTCTAAGAGACTCCAAGCAACTAAATAATTATCTGATGAAAACTCAAGTGCCTTTACTACTTGTAACGCATCACCCGTAAGCACTGATCGTAAATAGTGGAACTTCTGGACATTGTCCAGGTTGTCACTATTGTGTATCATAGATACGTAAGTGTCGCGAAACTCGAGCCACTGATCGTATGAACCGTCGAATTTTGGTAAAGAAATTGTGGGTAACTTCATGTAGTTGGAATTAGTAGTTCGACTTTGACCCCCAGAGTTTACATAGGAATTATCTTTAAGCATACATTTAGCCTTGCCTACAATAGCGTAAAACTGATTTTGAAACGTTTCTCTCTCTAGTAGTTCTCCATCCAGATCACTATCTGACTTATAGGAGTCTATCTCATCTTGTAAATTAGAAAAATCATCGATTAATAGTTTAAAAGCTAGATGACGCTCTTCTAATTCAGCTCTTTGAGCGCCCGTTACTTGCGTTTCGTCCAAAGACTGAATATATTTTGAATACAAAGTTAATTTTCGTTTAACGATTCCTCTTTTTTTAACTAAATCTCGAATGATTTCATCACTAGTTTCAATATCTACAATAGAATGTCTTTTATTTTTGCTCATATTGGTGGTTTGCAAGAGAAAAGAATCAAGTACTTACAGTAAACCGGTACGCGGTGTGAGCCCGTGGTAGGTAGACGCACAATTGTACACTGGAATTTGCGAAAAAATAACGATATTAGCACAAATTGAACTGAGCTCGGGGTTTGGGTAGTAAATGGATGGATTAACCTGACCGCTGCACCAGAAGATGTTGCTCCAGAATGTCTCCGCGTTTCTTCAGAAGATTGTTCCAGAATGTTTTTCTCCGTGTTTCTTCAGAAGATTGTTCCAGAATGTGTTTCTCCGTGTTTCTTCAGAAGATTGTTCCAGAATGTGTTTCTCCGTGTTTCTTCAGAAGATTGTTCCAGAAGGCGTTGTTCCAAATGATTATCCGGTTCGAAGGTCCAAAATATGTTCGGCTTTTCTGGATTCAGGTCGTCGGTGTTTTTTATTATCAAATAAACTCAGATAATTTGGCTTTAATCTGTGTAATTTTCGGTTTACAATAGTTTAGGTAATCAAGAAACAAAAATCAAGTAAAAGGGGCGCGCGCGCGGCTCGCTTATATTGCCAGGTACCCTTCCCTCTTCGTCCCGTTCCGCCTCCCGCGTCAGTTGCTGCTGCCGTGTTGTGTAGATGGCGCGGTGGTCGTCAACAACCCTTCTCTTTAATCATACTTACAAAAAAAAACAAATATTACGTACCGCAATTTTTGGAGATATTTAACCCTCCCTCCCCCCCATTTTTATTATTTCTGTATAGTAAATGTTACGTAACCACCAAGTGACCATTTTACCTCAAAATTTAAAGTTTTGAAAAAAAAAAACTTTTTCAAAATTACGTGTGATGATCTCTACGCGATCGTTCTGAAGGGTTCAACGAAAAAAATGTTACGTAACGCGTAGTCAAACCACCCTCACCCTCCCTCCCGCCCCTGTAACGGTTTTGATGAGTCAGTCAGTCAGGACTTCTCTTTTTATTATTTAAATATTTGTTGTCCTTCCAGGCTCATCGGCAGTGGTGGGAAATGAAATCATCTCACTTTGACTGTGTTCTGTTCTTCAAAGTAGGCAAGTTCTATGAGCTGTACCACATGGATGCTGCCGTGGGGGTCAATGAACTTGGCTTCTCTTACATGAAGGTGACATACACATTCTAGTACAAACGCATACAAAAAAAAATATCACTTCGAATTGAGAACCTCCTCCTTTTTTATTTGTCGGTAAAAAAACAGTTATACCTCGTGGAGCGCATGATACATACAAGCAGTCAGAATGCATCATCATCTGCCTAGCTGTTTCCCAACATAGACGTCTAACCTGATCCGGACCAGAGGTTAGACTGGAAGCTGAATACTGTAGTTTCGCTGCTTCAAGAATGTAGACCCTCATTATGTACTTCCAAATCTGGACTAAACAGTGCTAAAAAAAATTCATGTATTATATTGATTAAATCATCCAAAGATCACGCAATTCCTGTAATCATGACTTTTTCAGGGCGAATTCGCACATTCCGGCTTCCCCGAGAGCGCGTACGGCAGAATGGCGTCCACACTTGTGTCGAAAGGATATAAAGTTGCAAGAGTTGAACAAACTGAAACACCCGATATGATGACAGAAAGGTGTAAAAAGAGTAAGTAACAATATAATAGTTTTTTTAATACAGTTGCTCAAAAAGTGGCGTATTGCAGGGACGTATAGCGTTCGGGATGTGGGCTATTACGTACTCGTGCTTTTTCTTTACCATTTCCGAACTCGTGCGTTCTCTTTCCCAACTGTCAAAATAATGTCCATTAAAAAAAACCAACCACGAAGTTTTTACTAAAAAAAATCATAGAAGTTTTTATGATTCATGCAAATATTTCTAAAGAAGCTACTAATTTGTTTCAATATCAGATTTAATTATTTGATTCAATGAGTTAAAGGTTTCATTCCATTTCATCTCATTAAATTTAATTTTCATTTCAAATCAATAAAAAAAATCTACTGAAGACTTGGCTATGGGCATAGTTCCCTTTGCCTACCCAGAATGGGTGAAGAAAACAAAAAAACTCTGCTTATATTCTTTTACGGTTGGCGCCATTTTCCAAAAATGTTCTTTGCGAGTTTAATTACGGTTTTATTATTTTATTAAATTGCTTCATTTTTTCGCAACTGTATTAAAAATAGTTGTTCAGTACACGTGCGGAACCGTCATTGCAACTTGTTCCGACTGTCAACCCTCGCCGTCGGCTGTGCCTCGGCTCGGGTAGACATTTGTTGGAACTCTTTGCAATGACAGGCTTTCCGCACTTATAATGAAATATACTATTTTTTTAAGGGTGTGAAATCATCAAATGACTCTTTCCGCTCTGAGTGGAGCGGAAGGGAGTGTCAGACTCTACTGACTAAAAACCACCCATGTTCCTTCTTAGCCCTTTGTTTTGAATAACCCACAGCCCAGCTATCTAGAATTGTAGGCACTTTTTAAGTGTCCAGAAAGCTTTGGTTAGAAAGTTCAAGATTTTAAAAGAATTACCCTATTAGGCACGAATAGAATAGAATAGAAGATGTTTATTTCCCTAGTTTATTTGTTACATTATGTCCATAGGTCGGTGGTGTATCCGGCCTGTGGGTGTGTCAGCTACTTACAGTCTACCTATGTTTGTCTATGAGAGATCTGTATAAGTGTCGTGTAGTGTGTGCTGTGTGCTTGTTAGTGTGTACAGAATAGATTTATATAAGTTTATATTGTTGTTCTATTATTGTCCTATCCCAGCTATTTACAATTGCAGGCACTTTTTAAGTGTCCAGAAAGCTTTGGTTAGAAAGTTCAAGATTTTTTTTGTCAATTACCCTATTAAGCACGAATAGAGTAAAACAATTATGTGTACATTCCAGATGGTCTAACCAGCAAGTTCGACAAAGTGGTACGTCGCGAGATCTGCCAGGTGTCGATGCTCGGCGCGCAAGTGTGCGGGCTGCAGGACAACGGACCCGCTGACGCTTCTGCTGCCTACATGATGGCCATCGCTGAAGAGGTTAATTGTCTCATCTCAATCTTCTTTCTTTATCTTGTAGTTAGCTGCCTAACCTGGTGGCAGAGTTTTTATACCGATTCTCTGACTTGGCATTACATGTTATTATATTATATTATTATATCTAGCCCATACTGTCCCACTGCAGGGCAAAGGCCTCCCTCCATTCCTTCCAACGATCACGATTCCGTGCTACTTCTATCCAATTCTCAAGGAAGACATCCAGTTCGTCCCGCCATCTTCTTCGTGGTCTGCTACGACCCCGTGTCACGGTTTCAGGGCACCAATCCTGACCTTTACGGGCCCACAGCTCGTTCGGCATGCGACAGACATGTCCTGCCCAGTCCCATTTATGAATGGCAGCTTTTTGAGCCACGTCAACAATTTGCGTTTTGGAGCGCAGTATAGTGTTTCGAACACGATCGGTTAATTTTACACCTAAGATACTACGCTCCATAGCACGTTGGCAAACCTTGAGTTTGGACTTTTGGATGTTAGTCAAAGACCAAGTTTGTGCACCGTAGGTCAAGATGGGGAGAATACACATGTCCATGTGCTTTCGCTTTAGAGACATGGGCAGAGTGCCCTTGAAATGCTCTTTCATGGACCAGTAACTCTTCCAGGCATTTTCGGTTCGTCTTGCAATTTCATTACATGTAGTTGAGAAATATCTCTCAGACATGCTGGTTTCTTAACGATGTTTTCCTTCACCGGGGCAAGTGATAATTATACAAAAAGAAAGAAACACAACAAAAAATAACCTAAAAAATAATAGAAAAAAAAAACAAAGAGTGTGTGCATCTCACGGCTGCGCCAAATACGATACGCACATGAATCCGAAAAATCAGAGGTCGGAATTGTGTCTTGGATTCGAACTCGGGACCTTTGACTTGGCAGTCTCACACCACTAGGCTAAACTCATTATTGGAACATCACAACATTTAAAGACGATCTTCGTTAATTTGCCCAGGAGAACAATGGCAGTAGCACATACGGCATCTGCTTCGTGGACACCTCGATAGGTCTGTTCCACATCGGGCAGTTCCAAGACGACAAGCATTCCTCCAGGCTACTCACTACTCTGGCGCATTATCCACCAGCTTTGGTAAGTATTCTTTTATTATTAGCCAATAGGGGATCGGACTAAAAAATAACTAATTAGTCCGTCAGATAGATTTCCAAAAAATATTGACTACATATTTTTTCTTTTTTCACGTAAACAAAAAATGAAGACGATACAGTGCTTCGAAAACTCGTGTGACGTCATATACTAGTACATTTTGTACCTTCAAGTGACGTTTCAAGCCCCACTCCATGATATTTGATGCGCTTTATCTTCGTAAATTTGTATTGATTTGATAAAACAAAAAACACGTATCCAATATTTTTCGATAATCTAAACAGAATCATATTTTTTGAGTCAATCCGATCCCATATTGTGTCTCACTGCAAGGCAAAGGCCTCCCTTCCCACTTTCCACTTATCCCTATACAATGCTGTTAATCGCCAATCCTTGCGAATAGAGTCGAGTTCGTCCCGCTTCCCCGTCTGGCCCTGCCGCATTGCCGTTTGCTGCTGTTTGGGACCTATTGAGTGGATACTTTAGCCCATAGCTCCTCCATCACGTGGGCCCAGTGCGGGTTGGTAGATGTCACATGTCTTCGAATTTTTTTGGTTGTAAGACATGCAGGTTTCCTCATGATTTTTCGTTCACCGTTTTGAGAGCAGCGGTGATGAAATAAATTATACAAAGTATAAATGCACCGGCCTGGGTTCGAACCCACCACCACTGGACGACCGCTGGCCCAGGCCAACGCAGTGTCTAGACTCCTTTCGTTTCCGCTCCTCGCAGTGGCGCTAGCGTTGCTTTCACGTAACTCCTTACTATATCCACATACTAAATTTCCCCCACTCTGTATTGCCAGATAATTTACGACCGTAAAACAACGAGCCGTACGTCCAAACTGCTTAGTACACATTGCCACAACGCGCGCAGAGAGGCTCAGAACATTTGGTCTCCGGAGAAGACATTGAAGATCTTAGCTGAGAAGTATTACAGGACTAATACAGAAGGAGAGTGGCCTGAGGGAATTAAACCGTTCTTACATGAAGGTAGGTTACATACTTCAGGGGACTGCGGGTTGTTTGAAAGAGATACCGCGGCCTCGACACACAGGGCTAAGAAGGAACATGGCTGGTTTTGAGTCAGTAGAAGACTGGCACTCCCTTCCGCTCCGCCCAGAGCGGGAGCTCCGTCAAAACACGAATAGAAAAATCCAATAACATTTTGCCCAACCTGGTAATCGAATCTAGGAACTCACGTACATCAGAATCAGAATCATAATTTTAGCAGATTATTCGAAGTATTAAAAATCGGAATGACGTTTTTCGGACCGAGAACCCATCGAGCATTTAATAATTATTGATTCTTCGAACAAATGAAAGTCGGAAAACAACAAGTCGTATATTACGACTACGATAAAAAAAATCGCGATTTTTTAATAATAGAATTTATAATTCTTAGGTATTATAAAATTTGGACTTTTAAAAATCGGAATAAAATATTAAATATTTGCGTGTTCCCATGATAAAGATAATTCTATGTTTCCAATTTTCTGGTTTCAGGTGACGCCTTAGGTCTTACCCCAGCCACGAACTGCTACCTAGCAATAAAAGCCTTGGGCGGCGTAGTGTCCTGCCTCACAGACTGTCTCCTAGACATACAAGTACTCGGCATGAACCAGTTCACAACCTACGCACCCCCCGACGTGCTAAACAAGACCTTACCGCCAGAGGTTAAGGTTGAAAATCGCTGGGAAGGCGGCAGCACTATGGTTTTAGACGCAATCACATTGAGGAACCTGAGGATTGTTCAAGATGAAGGTTGTTTGTATGAGAGGTTGAATTTCTGTTCCACTCATATGGGGAAAAGGTTAGTACGATGTTTTTGAGCAGTTTTATTATGGAAGGGAACAGTAAGATTTTATAGGCCCAAGACAACATCTGGCGATGATCGCCGCAAGATTAGTCCTTCATTGTCATCTCCACCATATCCGCCTACAAAATAGTGAGCTTTGGAAGGAGAAAAGGGAGGCCTTTGCCCAGCAGCGACACATAAAAAAACTAAAGAAAATACGACCGGAAAAAACGTAATTTTATTCTCAATCTCTATAAAGCTTGTAGACTAGTAACTAGAGATGAAACGGATATCCGGTAACTATCCTCACTATCCGGCCGGATACCGGATAGTAATACAGTATCCGGCCGGATACCGGATAGTAAAAAAAAAAAAAAATATTGCCATTTAGATCAAAATATTGCCATATTGGCGATCGTGTTTTTGATGATGATATTTCTTGTTAATCTATCAGAATTCAAACATAAAATCACGACGACAAGTGTTATACAATGAAATAAACAACAAACGAACTGAGAAACAAACACAAACTGACACGCGCGATAACACTCGAACGCCCCCGAGTCGACCCGATCTCCGCTTACGTGCGACCCGAATGCGCCTGAATATTTCCGATCTCGTTCACCGCGCCAATATTCAAATCAAACTGATCGCGTCAACGCAATAAAGGGCCGAATATCCGGTAGCCTGATATCCGGCGCTCCGGCCTAGTAGCTTGCCGAATATCTGGTATCCGGTATCCGGCCAAACTACTATCCGTTTCATCTCTACTAGTAACCACACGTATACGTACCTGGAATGGGCTTGAACCAGTCAGCATTATGCATTAGGTTCACATTTTTCGTGTAGCTAGCACGACAATCGTTGGACTGACTTCGCCATGTCCACGGTATCATCATCCTCCCGCCCTGGTCCCATTTTACTTGGGGTCGGCGCAACACATTTTCTTGCATCATTCACTCTTTTCGTTTTCATATATCCATCTTTTTTTGGCCCTCCTCTTCCTCTCCATCCATCAACACAGGTTCCCTGTCCCCATATAACAAAGATTTTTCATGACGTAATGTCCAGCACTTTTTTTTTAAATTTCGCTTCTGTTAGTTATTTAAAAGGTATATAATGTGTTTTGGAAACATGTCAAAGGTGTTTTAGATGCAAAAAACGTAATATATAATAAATATAATATATAATTATACTCACCTTACCATTTTTTTTTTCTATTCTTTTTGTATAATTTCAATAAATTTGCTAAGATAAATATTGTTCTTTAATGTACTGTGTTAAATTTATTTGCACATTCATATCCGTATAAAAAATAAATAAAGATAATTTACCTAACTTTTTTATTTTTACGCCCTACGTCCCTATACTAAAAATTGCATAAATCCCGCTACGTCCAACAGAAATAAGCCTTTAAACTTGGTACTAATTTTGTTCATAATATATGATTCATGAACTTGTCAGTGTCGGTACAAAAAGTGTCACGTGAATCATATTTGATTCATCGGACAGGGAACCTGTTAATATCCATCACTTAGTTAGTCAGATGCGTTCCATCCGTCCTCATTAAATTTTCCTGTATCAATTCGTTTAATTTCAGATTACTATACCAGTGGGTTTGTGCACCGAGTTGCAATCTAACAGTAATAAGGGAAAGACAAGAAGCTGTGAAGGTATTGTTTGAAAACCAAGAGTTGTGTCAAGATGCAAAGAGTATTTTAACTACATTACCAGATTTGGAACGATTATTGGCTAAGTAAGTATTACTTTTGAATCACTATCTAGATCAACAGGGCAGGAACGAGGCTGACCGGAGAAACCTGATACATGGATTTGAGTCCGCGGATGGACAAAGTGTTTTTCCGTTGGGATTTAATTTCAATACACTTCCTCGAAAACTGGCTCTTAACGCACTACGAGCCAAAATATGTGAACTTTAGCTAATGATATTAACCAAACCAAAACCTTTTTATTTTTAGAGTACACGCTTTAGGTAATCTCAAACGTTCAAAACAGCACCCGGACTCTCGCGCCATATTCTATGAAGAGAAGACATATTCGAAGCGAAAAGTTTTAGACTTCATATCACTGCTGAACGGATTCAACGCTGCGCTAAAACTGATGGATATGTTCGCTGATACCGATGCAGTGTTGTTGAAGAGGATCATGCAGTTCCATCCCCATGGAAAGTATCCTGATTATAGAGATACGTTGAAGTTTTTCAAGGTAACGATTTCTTTTATTTAGTTAGTTCCAATTAGTGTTTTCTCTGATTTTTTAGACCCCTGTGTATATCACTGACACTACGTCTACATGAAGAAAGTCCTCCGCCGCGTCTGTCTGTCTGTCTGTTCACGATAAACTCAAACATTACTGCACCGATTTTCATGATGTTTTCACCAATGGATAAAGTGTTTCTCGAGGAAGGTTTCAGTATATAATTTGCACACGGGCATCAGCTATTTGTATTTTAACTATCACCACAGAATACATAATAGTACTACGTACAGAAGGGACACTCACCTCCCCGCGCTCATATTAAATACCGCACCTCACCCCGCACTTCGAGGTATTCGTCGTCGCCACTTGAGCAATGGCTCGCGCTCGTATTAGTCGTCGTTCGGTTTTCGCGACGCAGACCGTTGCACTTTCCGCGCCATTTTTTAGGCTACGATAACCCTACTAGAGTTTACGCACACATTTGCACGTGCACGTCGTGCACAAACGTTATTTGTTTATGTAGTAGTAATAGGTAATTATTTTGCGGGCGTTGTATGGAGTGTCCGAGGTGGGCTATCACTTGCTTCTGTAAAAGAATACGTCGTGAGGAAACCAGCATGCCTAAGAGGTATATCTCGACGGCATGTAAAGCTAAGTCAGAGACCTATGGCCACCATAAAAACTCATCATCAGATTAGGCACTAACCACACGATTACCTTATCTAAAGATAATTTTGTTCTGTCATATAATAGGGGATCGGACTGACTCAAAAAAATGTGAGTCCGTCAGTTAGATTATCGAAAAATATTGGATACGTGTTTTTTGTTTAATCAAATCAACAAAAATTGATGAAGATAAAGCGCGTCAAAGATCATGGAGTTGAAGGTACAAAATATACTAGCATATGACGTCACACGAGTTTTCGAAGCACTGTGTCTGCATTTTTTGTTTACGTGAAAAAATAAAAAATATTATGTGGTCAATATTTTTTGGAAATCTATCTGACGGACTAATTATTAATATAGTTTTTTTTGTCCGATCCCCTATTCTGACGTTCAAAAATTGATTATTACTGATTATTTAATTTTGATTTAGGCAATCAACATTTTAAAATCCTCTAAAAACATGTGTAAAGATATTATTGTATTCTAGGAAGCTTTCAATCAAAAAGAAGCGGAGAAAGAAGGTCGTATTCTACCGGGCGAAGGTGTAGACCAAGAGTATGACAACACATTACAACTTATTAAAGAGATTGAGAACAAGTTGAAAGACTATCTCAGTGAACAAGAAAAGTTTTTCAAATGTCGGGTAAGTGATACATCTTCAGGTTTATTAATTAAAGAAAAAAAAAATTATTGATCTCACACAGGGCAAAACAAAATGATAAAAAATTAAAGATTGAAAAAAAAAAACAGAAAATATTATATAAAAAGTAAACATAAGAGACACATAAGAAAAGGTTTTATATCACTTGATTAAGTTGTTTAGATAGGAACAAACAAGGAGAATAACAAATGTTCCTATCGGATCAACTAAATGGTTGATTCGTTGGGAACAAAAAATAGTTGATCCGTTTCAGTTGATCGGTTTAGTTGATCAGAGTGGAAAACTTGATAAAATTATTATATTTTTACATATTTCTTTAAAAAAAAAGGATTATTGTTATTTAACTGCTGAGCAGATCTTGGGTTCGATTCCTTTGTACGACTAAGGGTTTTTGGGATTTTTCATAAGGAATTTCTCAGAAGCAGCCTTTCTTTTTTGGAGGGTGCAATATCATCATATGACTCCTCCCGCTCTGGACGGAGTGGAAGGGAGTGTCAGACTTCTATTGACTTAAAACTACCCATGTTCCTTCTTAGCCCTTTGTGTCCGGGGCCGCGGTATCTCTTTCGAGCAATCTGAGCCCCAAGTGATACATCTTCAGGTTTATTTATTTGAAACTATCTTGGTCTAGTGATTGCAAGAGCTACTGCTGAGCACGAGATGTTGGGTTCGATTCCTTCGTCAGACAAAGGGTTTTTGGGATTTTTCATGAGAATTTTTTCAGTAGCAGCCTTGGGTTTGTATTCGTGGTCGTCCATATTACACAGAGTAGGTACAGTCCGCAACAGAGGTGTCCCTATTTGCCTTACCCTTCGTGTCTCACAGGTGTTTTGTTATGTGAATGTGTACAGTGGCATAACCGACTCTATTAGAAACTCGTAAATATTCCTATAAATCTGTTTCAGTTATCATACGTTGGCACAGATAAGAAGAGGTATCAGATCGAAGTCGCACAGGGCGCTGCGGCCAAGGCTGGTTCCGACTACAACTTAGAAGGCGCGCGGAAGGGATACAAGAGATTCTCTACTAGCGAGACGAAAGTATGTACTTACCCTTTTTTTATAAAATCGTTGCTCTACACCAGGCATTTATCCTATATCGTGTGTGCGTTTATAATCAAATAAACATAAACTCACATACACAGATACCCAGACCCGGAACAACTTTCTGTAGCCCATACTAATATTTGTTCCGTGCGGGGATCGAACCCGCGACACACGCGCAGCAGTTAATTGCTTGAGCCACTGCGCCAACCCGCCAACCTTGTCGTCGTATTGGGTGGCCTATTTCGTAAGGAGCACTACTAAATCTTGCCTTTGCAATGGTTAATTAAACTTAAGCAATAACCGACGATATAATTTCTAACTAGGAGGTCGTCTCTAGATAATTACAGCACTACTAGCATATCGATTTTTCATTCAAACTTTGTCCCCCTTTTTCACCCCCTTGGGGGAGGAATTTTGGAAAATGCTTCCTTAGTGGATGCCTACGTCATAAGAGGAATACGTGTGCGAATTCTAAGTGTCTAGCCCTAAGGGTTTGGTCTGTGCATTGATCCTCTGTCAGTCAGCTTTGCCTTTTATACATATATACAGATAATAGAAGAAGATAGATAGAGACCTACTACAATACATAACTAAGAAACTTCTAACACAAATCTTTTCTAGGAACTCCTAGCCCGAATGATCGCCGCAGAAGAACAAAAGACGAACGTGCTCAAAGATCTAAACCGCAGAATATTCGAGAAGTTCTCGTCTCACTACAACCAATGGGAGACCGCTCTGCAATGCTTGTCTACATTGGACATATTGCTGGCGTTCACTGAGTTCGCGAGGCAGCAGAGTGGGGATGTGTGCCTGCCTGATATTACTTATGAGGAGGATCGAAAGGTATCGTATTAATCTTTTACTGTTAGCCTGTGTCATCCCACTGTTGGACAAAGGCCTCCCCCCATGATTTCCAAATTTTGCGATCCAGGGCCAATGTGGACCACTGGTCGTTGGTTCTGTCAAGCTCGTCCCGCCATCTCTCCGTATTAATCTTTTAGTTATAAAAAACTTTTTTTAAAGTAAATCTCTATTTTGTAAAGTTTTTAGGGTTTTGTAGTCATCAAGAAACCCAAGGACCGATAAATTAAACACGTGATTGTACTCATGATAACAAACCACTTTTACAAAGGGACCAACCTGAAATCGCGAAGAAAATAACAGCTTTACAGTACATTTGGACTAGTTAAGCGAACATTAACGTCACACCAGTCAACCTATTTATATGAATCTGTTTTACAAGCTTTTATTTACTTTCACCTGTTCCGTCGTTTGTCTCTAATCGAACCTAGCAATGGCATACTGAGCAGTGGTGGCCCAGTGGTGGCGGCCCCGACTTACGAACAGTGAGTCGTGGGTTCGAACCCCGTCAGGCGCATTATTTTGTGTAATTTATTTCATCACCACTGCTCTCAAAACGGTGAAGGAAAACATCGTGAGGAAACCGGCATGTCTTAGAACCAAAATATTCGAAGACATGTGACATCTACCAATCCGCACTGGGCCCGCGTGGTAGATTATAGCCCATCCTTCTCTTAGAGAGGAGGCCTCTGAGTCCCTGCAGTGGGAACATTATAGGCTGATGATGAATGACATACTTCCTGATTTCCAATTGAACTATTTTTGTTTCTAGCCGTACATAAACATCGTAGAAGGCCGTCATCCCTGCATACCTAACTTGGAAGACTTCATCCCCAACGACACACAACTAGGCACGGCCGACGCTAGCCTGTTGCTGCTGACAGGTCCCAACATGGGCGGCAAGTCTACGCTCATGAGGCAAGCGGGGCTTCTCACTGTGCTGGCACATCTAGTAAGTATTGTAACTATCACTGTTTTAACCCATTCTTGACCGCTGTACCAATTTGGGAACACTTAATAAATGAAGCTACAGTGCGATCAAATTATCTTGGCAGCTCTGAATCTGAACATAGGCTTTGCGAAATTTTACGCATGTAAACTTGGGAATAAAACTGTTATTGCCAGATAAACCAATACTTAAACGATCAGAAAATATCTAATTTAAACAGTGAGAAATACAAATAAAATAAATATCATAACACTTTTATACATTCGTTGTAACAAAATGACCTGCACGAAGTTCGGAGCTGCCAATATAATTTGATCGCACTGTACATGAAAGCAGTTTTGCAAATAGTTAACATTGTGTCATTTTGTTGTGTAGTCGAGAGGGTGTTCAATAAGTAATAACAACAGGTTATACTATTTTGTTCAAAAGTCTTTCTTTTTGGCGTCACTGAAGTTCAAGAAAAAAAAAATTATTTGTTATACTATTTAATCTTGTAGCTATTAAATTTCAATGAATAAAAGAATTTTGAAATTCCGGTCAGTAGTTTTGATTTGGCCACTAATGGGTTTATTGTATCATGGTTTATAGCCCGTGGTATGGACATATTATGAGGGGGGATGCAGAGCGAGAGGATGAGATAGGAAGTGATGGATAGATTGTGTGAGGAATTATATGAACATCGTGAGGAAACCGACCTAAATGTCTTAGAACTAAAATAAACAAAGACATGTGACATCTAGCAAACCCGCACTAGGCCCGCGTGGTGAATTGTAGCCCATACATCTCCAAGAGAGGAGGCCTGAGTCCCTGCAGTGGAAATATAAATTACCCCAGGCAGATAAAATTTTATTTTTTTCTAAATCATAGTAATATTAGTAAGGACGACGCTATATTTAAGGTCCCATTAAAATAGGTGGACAAATTTCAACACAGCGTTCAGTAGGTCTAACCAAACATATCTAAACATTACTTAAAATAATAAATTGCCGGCACTCTAGAACAAACTCATCCTTTATGAGTAGGTACTTAAATGCGATTTTCTTCTTATTTTTTTTTACCATCGTCCTTATTTTGTCCACCTATTTTAATGGGACCTTATATTTGGAGAACAACCTTTAAAAATTTCGTTTCGTCACTCAGGGCAGCTACGTCCCAGCCTCAGCTTGCTCGCTAAGCCTGGTGGATCGTATATTCACTCGTCTGGGCGCGTCCGACGATATCTTCTCTGGCCAGTCCACGTTCTTGGTGGAGATGAACGAGACCGCAGCCATCGTGTCGCATGCGACTGTACACTCGCTTGTATTACTGGATGAGCTGGGTAAATGATTATTTTATCAACCAATATTTTTTTATTCTCTGCGGCCGTTTTCGCAACTGCATGCGTTTCGTAACCAGTTGCGACTTAAAATTTTATTTTCTTGTTCGCTACTATGCATCCTGATGATTGATATTCATCATAACCGGTTACAAATAAACATTTTTTTCTTGATTTGCCTACAAACTGCAAGAGGTTTCGACCACTGCAGTCATGTTCGTTATTCGTATCATATAAAAAATCTCTGTTCGCAACTGGTTGCGGAAATGGCTTATGGCCGGGGTTTTTATAACTGCTGTACTACATTTGTCATAAATGTTAGCACCACGCTGAGATAGTTGCCCTTTGGCTTCGCACGGGATTAATTTAAATTGGCTACAATTTAAATTTCAATTTAATGAATGTATGTCCTAATTTTAAGTGTTACTTATATGTTTACTTGGTTTACCTGTAATTTTTTGTCAATTTGTTTTTGTTCTGTGGGAAACCAATAAATCATTTTTCTTTCTTTCTCTTCTTACATATCGAGTTTCCTCCGTGCCTCGGAAAGCACGTTAAGCCGTTGATCCCGGTTACCATATAATAGATCCAAAGAGATCATTGGCGATTTAATAGGTAGTCAGTGGCCTGCAAGACTGACAACCAGTCTAACCAACCAAAGGGATATCGTATTACCCAATACAACATTTACAGGGAGCGACTGCTTATCTGAGCTCCACAACCCAGTTATAGCACTCGGCACGTAAGTTGAAACAAAATGGCGGTCGTTCGCGAAGCTACAATCATGAAAATAAGTCGACTGAGACCCGATAATGTATTACAGATTGCATCCCGTAAGTTGAATTATGATCTTGAATGCTCAGTTGCACATTTTCGTTCGAATCTCACTCTATTTTTGTCATTTTACCTATGCGGACGACCGCCATTTTGTTTCAACTTACGTGCCGAGTGCTATACTAGGTAATATGATCACCCTTGGCAAGACTAGGCTACATTTTACTAACTAAAAATAACGACTTTTCATGTTATAATTATGTTAGGTCGCGGCACATCAACGTACGACGGCACTGCGATAGCGTCGGGTGTGTGCGTGGAGCTAGCCAAGCGCGGCTGTCGAGTTATATTCTCTACGCACTACCATTCGCTGGTACACCATCTGTCTTCGTACCCTGGGATCACGTTGGGCCATATGGTGAGGACTGTTCTTCTTTAACTTTAGGCTAATGTTGAGAAATGGAGTAAAGTGGTAACAGACTGGTCCCCAACAAAATTATCGTAAAAGGAGAAGAGGAAAACAAGTGAGGAGTATGAGGTCCTGGGTTCGATTCCCGGGTCGGGCAAAGTGTTATTGGCTTTTTCCATCAGGAATTTATCAGTCACAGTCACGGAGTTTGGATTTATGACCAGTTGATGGCAATAGGCTCGCTCCCTATTACATGGGACTTAAACATAACTGGCGAAATGTGAGTGTAATATTAGGTACACCTCTGCCTAACCCTTCGGGGTTTACATGCGTGATGTTATGTTTGTGTGTGAGATGGGAGGATGAGCTAAAGCTCACAGCGGGCCTCCATTAGAGGAGAGTGGCTCGTAACAGAGCTCCGTGAAAAAGCTAGACATGGCCTTATTTTTGGAGGCTGGGAAATCATTAAATGACCGGCTCTGGTTTAATGATTTGTGGTGCAAGTGGTTCAAGGAGTGCACCGGAGTCAGATCACATCATGCATTCAGATCCTGACAGAGCTCAGACGAAAACCCGGATTTCTTACCATATACTTCTCTGCCGTACGAGATATTAATGATTCTTCTTATATTACAGGCATGCATGGTAGAAACAGACGAATCAACACCTGACAGCGAAGACCATATCCCAGAAGAAACCATTACATTCTTATACAAACTATCACCGGGCGCTTGTCCCAAATCCTACGGTTTTAACGCGGCTCGTCTGGCCGGCATTCCTAAAGAAATAACCTTGAGGGCTCACCAGATATCGAAGAATTTGGAGAAAGAGGCCACGTGTGTACGCGCCTTTAGGGATCTCATCAAGCAAGATAGTCCTAAGGATGTTAGGGCAATGTTGGCAGCCCTGAGTATCTAGTTTATGGAATCTCTATGGATCTTTTTTTTTTGTCCTGTTATGTGCCAGTATTTTTTTTATGAAAGTTATGTTCAAGTTTTGTTTTGTCGTTATTATCGTTGCCTTTGCGATCAGAATAACATTACTAAAGCCTGTAACTTCCCCGCTGCTGGCAAACAGGCGATAGGGTCCAGAGCAGGTTGGTAGTTGTCACAGGTTTTCGTTTTCATATGACATCCAGGTTTCCTCAATTTTTTAAAGCAGTGAAAATATATTACATTAAGTGCCTGCCAGTTTATGTAATATATACCACTTCTATTTGTTTCAATATTATGATCGCACAAGGCAGGACAATAATATGTTATTTAGTTGATTCGTGGAATCGATATTGTCTGTAAGTTGATGATAATGTGATTATTTTGTGATCGGTCATATTAACAGTTAATGATTAAGAACCCACCTATTATTGAATCTTTTAATAAACTACTTTTTGTATCAATATTTCGTTTTATTTTATTTTCCTTTTTTTAAGTTAGTCTTTTCTGTCCCACTGCTGGGTAAGGGTCCCATTATTCTCGAACTATCCCGGATTTTGCCTTCTCTGGCTAATCGGTCAGGAACGACTCCAAATCGTCACGCCTCGGTGACGACGACCGTCTTCAGGAACCCACTGTGTGACGATTCGGGCATCTGGGAAAGGTAACCCGCCCAGTCCCATAGCAAAAGATATATTATTTTAAAGTTCGTCGAGTAGAGAGTAGAGTAGTAGCACTTTTAGTGCCAAGCACCCAGCTTATGGGTCAAACGATAATTCTTTAGTATGCCCACAACCCGCCCCCAAGTCGTCGGTATACGTAGCTATAGATGACTTGTGCTCATGCCCAGAACCCGACTAGCGAGATCAAAATCTAAGTGGGTTTTAACACTTTTAATCACCCAGCATAAGAATTAAACACTCCCAAGTGCTCCATACATCAAAATCAAACAAAAATGGTCCGTAGCTACACTGAAAAAATCCGGATGCAAAAATCCAACGACACTTAGCCCGACCTGGGAATCGAAACCAGGACTTCATGTTTAGTAGTCGCGCTTGCGACCAGCAGACAGACGGGACAGTTATTTTAGGATATCATCATTATAAAACAAGCAAATACTTTGTCCTCTTTATTTTAAACATCACCATTGTACTTAAATTACAAAATCATTGCACATCATGTCATCGTAGAGACTATAATAATCCATTAAATTTATCTACTTATTTACATTCTGTTTATGCATCATCTAACATTAATTATGTTATAATAAAAAAATACGTATTAATTTTGTGATAGCAATTCGCTTAAATAGTATAGGAATTATAATTTCTTTAATAAATGCCTCTGGGATTTAAGAAAACCGTATAAAAAAAACATAAAAGGTAAAAATATGACTAGTATGGGATTCGATGATGAATTTCGGAAGTTCCTATGAATATTTAATGAGTGGAAAGTTATAAAAGTAAATGTACCTAATCTAGCTGATGATATGCCATTAATTTAGATAGCTCTATTTACAATTTACCAATCTTATCCAAACGAAATTCCAGTGATAGCATCTTCATCAATAGTGATCGTCATTCGTTCGAGTACAAATGTTGGAAGAGTTAATACCTAACGCATCAGGTATCTCGACTGCGGCTTATAGTATCGTATAGATTTTTTACGTATTTATTACATACATACAGTTACACCAGAAAATGTATGCGCTTCGTTTTTGTTTCTAAATTAGCTCTAATTTTAACTCTGAATCTGGTTACTGGAAAGTTTTTAGCAATCGTATAAAAATGTAAATGGGAAAATAGGCAAGTATATCTACGGTTGTGATTCTTGTGACAGCTTAGATCTCATTATTGTGTGTTCCCAATTCCAAATAGACGCGATTATAGTAGAAGCGCATACGGTTTCTAGAAAATCTGTAGTAACCTTGATGTTATAACCATCGCCTTTCGTCTGGAAGACATTAAGGAAATAACCAGCAACGTCATAAACTAATAAAAAAGTCAAATTTAAACAAAAACATAGTTTCTCTGGCACAAACTAAAATAACTAATATACAACTAAAATATTATATATCTTTTAATTCGTATCAAGGAATGTAAGTCAACTAATACTGTAATAAATACATTTGTCAATATTAGTTTACGTAAATATAGCATAAATCAATATTAGTTTTGAGTAATTATTAAATTAATTCAAGAGAGGAACACCTGCAAAAAATATTTCCCTTTTCAACCGGTAATTAATTGGTCAAATATTGAATAGATTTAAATGTCATTGGAATGCTTATTGATAGCTACTTATGAATAAACCAAGAATCCCGTCGTTTATTTAAAACAGGCCTGTAATATCACGCCTGTAATTCTAAAAGGATAAGTAGATGAGATCCATTGTTCTTAACCTTCT
Source organism: Diarsia dahlii (assembly GCA_949775195.1). Classification (NCBI taxonomy): domain Eukaryota; kingdom Metazoa; phylum Arthropoda; class Insecta; order Lepidoptera; family Noctuidae; genus Diarsia; species Diarsia dahlii. Next base: position 10,417,466 of record OX459212.1, read on the forward strand.
GCGAAACATAGAAAAGTTATTTATCTAAAGGGTGAATTTTAATGTCTCTTCCATAAAATTTAAAAAGCTCTAATGTATTACAACAATAAGTGAAATATTTTATAGACATTAAGTCACGTCTTAATTTATTTTAAGTATATAAATAATATACAGAGACCCATCTTTATGTTATGAATCATTCTGTATAAAGTTTACCTTGCTGGGCGATAAACTGCAGTCTCGTCATTTCTAAGCCCTATTTACAAAGCTAGAATTAAAATATAAGTATCTTTCCTTTGTCTTCCTACCTTTTTAGAAAAATGAAATATAAAATTATATTATAATCTAATTTAGGAGATAGACAACATTTAAAAATAGGTTTGTTAATTGAGACATGATATTATCCTACAAAGAAAGCTTTAAAGAACCTTTCTACTTAACTTTTATTCTCCTAAAGCACCTTTGTAGATTATAAACCAGATTCATGCCTTTTACACCTATGAACCCGCCTTTAATAAAAAATAAAGAATTAACCTACGTAGGTATTTAAAAAATCTCAATATGGTAGAGATTCAAAGTTAAAAAATAAACTTTTCAAGTAATGAGTGGAAACAATCGAGGAAGGTCTTGGCCCAGTATAGGCTAGCTGTAATATTGGGAAAGTATCTCTAAACTATACAATTTGTGAACTTAATAATCTCAACAGAATGTTGTCCATCTCCGATATAATTATGAAACAAACTAATGGCAGTTATAAAAAATTATACTATTAAAAATTAAAATGTCTATTTCTAACATTTGATATAATAATAATTATATTCAAAAACCGTAATTAGATGATATTATTATTCAGCAATAGGTACTTTAAACTTTTCGGTAAGGCGAAGCTTACTACCAAATGTTTTGATCCATCCTTTTACAACTGTATATAATTTCAGCACCATTTCACTCAATTTACCTAAAATTCGTACCTTTTCGTGGGATGTTGTGAACGACCGAACAGTGCAGACTTGGCTTTATAATGTTTTGTAAATCAGTATTTCAATTATGGCTTTAAAAACATTATGGCTGTTTTGTACTTACAAAACATACAGTAATTTATGTGTGGAAGGCTAACTGACACATTCACACATAACATTAATCAGTACCTAACGCATTTGAGCAACTAACTAGCAGAAATAGTTAAAGATAATAAGTTAGGAATTATATAATTCAAATACAAACACACTTCTTAGACATCGGACATATTTAAAATGGAAAAGCTTAACCTAACAAAAATGCTCATTCTAAATCAGCTTCAACTCCAAACTAGTCCAGTTTATTATCATTGCTCAAATCTATTTAAGCTGAACACGACCCTAAAGCCGAGTACAGACTTGTAGCACTTGATGCGATGCAGTGAAAAATGTGCCGCAGATTTTTTATATATTAAAGAGGCCGTTGTTTCGTTCGTCAGTTCCATCCATCTCTATCTCGCATTGAAAAAAAGATGTCTCTCTCGTCACATTAATGTTGAGATTCCCTCGACTTGACTAGTTCCCACATTAACAAGCGTGTGACATTCTCTTGTTGCGTGGCCATAGTTGGAACTAACGCAGCCATCTTGGTTTTTCAATGCAATTTGACAATTGTATAGCAACGACGCACCCTTATAAAATTGCGCTATTTGAACCATGCTGCCCTACAAATATCGCATCAAATGTCACAAGTCTTCAGCTAAAAGCGCACCAGTTCAACGTTTTCTGTACTTCAAGCCTGCACTTCACGCAGCCGCTACAACAGCCTAAACTCATAGCTCATCGAAGGACGAACTCTCCCGCTCGTCGAAAGGCCGCGCTCGCTCGCCCCACCGCTCCCATCGCTCGGAGCTGAGAAGTGACTCCGATTCTTCCTCCTGGCTCGGGGTTGGGTACACGATGCCGTCTCCGAAGCTACAGCGTCGAGTTTTATTCATTATGTTGGTAACATTGGGTTTTTATTGTTCAGTTGATGATAGTAAAAGGTTGCAAATATAAAAAATATCAAGCAATACATTTTTGAAGTTGCATTCACTGTCTGTTGGTGTAGGGGTGCCGTGCCGTGGTGTCGCAATATTAAAGTGCATGTAATCTAAGTTAAGAGGCTTAGGCATCGTTCACACCTAACGTATTGTCCGCCGCCGACTGTGAGTATGCTCACTGTCTTTATGGATCTACATAATAGCGTATAGTCGATTCGGTGTGAACAAGAAGTTGAATATATATTGAAAAGCGATAAACTGCGTAACGCGTGCTCACAGTCAGCGGCGGACAATACGTTTGGTGTGAACGATGCCTTAGCGATGGAACCTGTGATACACATTTATACTTGGGCTCAGTTACCCTGATAGCTTTAGTGCCTGTTGTACTGAATTCAAAGACTAAATGTTGACTGACCTCTGTGGTCTTGTAACGAGTATGGCACTGGTTTAAAAACGAAGTAGTATGTAACAAAGGCTTCTTAGTATTATTTTCAGTCATGAAAACCTTGCAAGACAAAAGCTAAAATAGTTTAGAAAGAAAATTAATATTCGTGCCCATTAAGAATAGCCCATTTGTAACACAACTTTTTTACTTAGTTTTGTAACAAATACGAATGCTATATCAATTTATTGTAAGTGAAAATATGTTAAAACATGTAGAGCTACACCTTGAAAAAATGATCTCTTTGTATCTCTATCCTTTAAGCAATGTAAAAATATTTGTTATTTAGTTTAAAATTGTACAAAAGCAAAACTTCTGTTTAGATGACTATGTTAGTGGCTCTTAAAATACGGTGTGTACTACAACGTTACCTACAGTGCTACACTACAGGGCGTAGTTTTACAGCGATGTCATTAAAACAGTCCACGATTAACGCTTTCATGTTTGGAGCACTCCTTATAGACACGAGCAATAATATGTTTATACTTGGCAAAGTTAGACGCGGATTTTTATTAGTTTCGTTACGTAACATGAAAATAAAATCAATACAGTAGACGAAAATTGCTTCTAAAAGTTGCTAGGTGTATACATAATTAATATTGGTGCTGTTGACTGTACATTGTACCTGCAATGCTGCTATCAAACTTGTTGACTTCCCAAACAACTGTTGTTGTCTGACAGTCAATGCAATGAAGCAGAATCGAAGTCAGGAATCAGGTCAAAAATTTACCTAAATCAATAAAATAATCAATGAGGCCATCTAGCCTGAAAATTTCAAGGTCCTGTAGATACAAAATCTTGGCTAGTTTACCAGTGATGGCTCATGCATAGAGCATTACCCATTCAACTAATGACATCGCCATAAAAAGCCCTGTATAACACACATCTACAGCGTGCTAAATATAGAAATACAAGCGCAACTTAATCCTCACATTGCGCACACTTGCATCTAAGTCAAGCTCCTAACTCAGACATTAGCATGCAAAAGGACTGCTACTTAATGGGCTACCTACATAAAAAAAGAAGTGAATGACATAAATTTGGAATTGTTATCAAAAAGGTTGGATGACGGCAATGAATGAAAAGCAACGTTAATTAGTCGAACGGATTTATTTAAATATATTGTAATTGTAATAAAAATATAGCGAAATGGAATTATGTTAGGTCCTTATACTATTTGCGGGACGGTCCTGCCCTTTCTAGGACAAAGTCTCCATCTCTCAGTCTCGCGGCCCGACTCCGAGCTAAAATGTTAATAAACCATTCTTATATTTCTATTTTAACCGTTATAGTAGAGTAGAATAGAATTTTGAAATATTTGAAAGATGAAGCATGGGTGCTACAGATTTTGAATTACAAAAGAGAGAGAGTTTGAATTACAGAAGATTATTTTGAGAAAAATGTGTTGAAAAATATTATTGAAAGAACTTACTTACTTTTTAAACATAAATTTTCTTTAGAATTGAAATTTGTTATTATAATATTATGAGGCCTTCTAGGACCATAGATTACTTATTGCGTTTAGTGTTACCAGAACATTTATTTAAATAATTTAAATCAACGTTATGTTTCTGCCAATCATTTGAAGATGATCAAGACAGAATCATGTTCTCAATATGTTTAACATTAAAAGCATTAAGTGATTTCTGTTGCAAGAAGACCTAAAAATAACTTGTGTTGTTTGGACGTGTTGTTATGTATTTTAAGATTAACACTATCCATGGAAGAACAGTAGAGTAAAAAAATATCTATAGAACTGTATGAATCGTTAAATTTATCTGCAGCACCCGAAAACATGCACAGACATAGACTGAGAGAGTAAGAGAAAAGACAATAAATTGAAGATAAGATGTATAGTTAAATATACAGCACACAGACGTTTTAAATTAGAAAATTAGTAAAACACTCCCAATGAAAGTTATGATCTAAATATTATATTATTTGGATCCGTTAGCTTGCTAATCACTACAGCTTTCTACTCAAGCGTCGTGTGATCAAAAGTGTAGCATCGTGAAATAAAAAACAAAAATCAAAGAACAAAATATTTTTATTGTGCACAAAACATACTTACAAAATACATTTCTAACTTTATCAGTCTTGTGTGTTGTATATAGCTCGGAAATAAATGCATTAAAAAGCAATTTTGCACGTTGCACAGAAGTCTTTATAATTGAATCATAATTATTAAAATATTGAACCCATGTCAGCTGTTACCTCCACATAACTTGAGAATATTAATGTCTAATCATCATGTATGTCTGAACTATTTTATTGCAAGTTATCAATGTATCTATAAAGTTAAGTTGAGCATATACATGTCAATAAGGCACTGTTGGTAGATTATCCTATTACGTAATAAAATATTTTTTCTATAAATATGAATTCGTATGCACAACTCGACTAAACAACCGATGATTTACTCCTCACTAAGGACAAAAGTCTCAAAGTTTGGACTCGACTAAGTACACGAGTAGTCAGATCAAATAAAATATTTAAAAAAAATAACTGCCGATCACATTATTTGGCAAGTCTCCATTCATATTTCAAACCTTATTCTAAGGACACAGGGTTTATTTTTGTTTAATTCTAATATACATTGTAGTAGCAGAGCCCACGTCGATCGTATTGGTGAGAGCTTCAAGAAATCGTGACCATTTTCCGAGAAGAAAAAGGGCAGATTAACGATGCTGTATAAAAGGCCTATAACAGCGCGAAAGATGGAAGTCTACAACACTGAAAAGGGGAATCCAGTGGCGAGTATAGGGCCTCTTTTTTGTTTTACCGTACGTACGATCTAGAGTTAGTATATGCGTATAAGCTAGATGTTTAGGCATAATACCCTCAAGGTATGTGGTTGGCTGGAGGGTGTTCGTCCTTGGAGTCTGACCTTGACCGCGTGGTGCCCATGGACTCGTACCCATGAGTCTCCTGGGCCGTGGTAAACGTCTGAAGCTGGTGCTCTCGACGGACGGGGAATTCGCACCCGTCTCCGATGCTGACAAAATGATCGCCATTTGAGAGGGATTTGAAATGCGTGGCGGGAACGAAAGGGGGCGCAGTGAAAATAATAAAACAAAAAAAGGTACTACATTTTCTTAGATATGTGTTTAAAAAAAACTCAAAATAAATCATATATTATATGAATATAACACAAAATATAAAGTACAATAATATTTACATAATACATGCAATTAAAACACTTAAAAAAAGGTCAGAATGTACGTCCGCGCCACGTTCAATTTAAATATTTTTAGGGATATAATTTTCAATTTGATATTAATATAATAATATATACAATAATATGTGATAGTATACTAATAGGTGGAAGCTAGCAAGTGGAGTGAATAATGATGACATGGAAATATTTATATAACTCTAAAACCCAAACTTCAAAAAATTGTTAATAACAAACATACATAAATAAGATCGTTCAAAAATCTTTGTTATAGTTAAAACCTTTATTTCTGTTAATTTAAACTTTTCTTATTTTGAAAAAGTTTTTTACGATGATAATGAAATAAATGAATATTGTACATACATATTTACATAAGATAAAGTGAATAAGACCCTACCTCCATGCCTAGTTAGTATAAGGGTCACCTAGTCCAGTTACTATTATTTGTTATTCTCAATACTATACACACTAACAAATGTTAAAATTGGTCATTCACTTCTTTTTTCATCAGACATGTAAGGAGACATGCACACAGGTCACACTTATCACGCAAATATATATATTTGTAGCATCCATATACGTTTTAGACCTATATACGTGCGATTGACTATTTACCCAAACATGCTGTATAACGAGTTCCGTGTTGCCATAGTTAGGTCAGTGTTGCCATAACCACAATGGCCCATGATGGAGTTTTTTATTTCTTAAAAAAATGAGGTTTTACCTGGTGAAGACTGGCACCAGCCACAGGTTGGGACTGTTTCCGAAGACCTCCTTGAAGTTGTTGTAGCGGCCAATAGAAAAGCCGTTCTTGTCGGTACCTCCGCGGAACATGGGCGATCTAAACGCCTCTGAAATTTTACGATAAAATGGAATTAGATTTTACATAAAGGTGGAATCACTAGCAAAATATCTGTTACACTGAAAATAAACATACCTATAGTTAAACTAGAAAAAGTATGCGCTTCGCGTAGTGTTTTATAATAAGCAGGCGCGCTCGAGAATATCTCCCCAAAGGCACAGTTTCTAAGAAAATTATGTACTGCCGCACTTTGACGCCGTGGATCCGTCAATGCGCATTTGTATGTAGCTTCATCACTGATGCGTTAGCTACTTCTGGGCGCACCTTGTCGTTTCCGAAGAAAGACGATGATTGCCGGAGCGCATTCTTTTCCTGGTACATCATCTGATATTACCGCTACTAGGAATAATTACCTAATATTACACAGATACTGTTTAAGACGCATTTGAAATGCGTATTCTGTATTTTATTGCTCAAAAGCTTTCAATTTGAACTTTGTGAGCAATAAAATACATTTATAACGAAAGTATGGTTGTCTACAGACGATTCGTCTGCCAAATCTTTTGTAACTACATTAACAACTAGGTAGGGGGAGGTATCCCATCTTACCGAATGCAGCTGAATACCTCTATTTTACATGAAGCGGCTGCCTATCTAACCTCCAAAACCCAGCTACTGGGTAATACGATTTATATCCCTTGGTAAGACTGGTGGTCAGACTTTCGCCTTCCCGCAGTCGAGACTACTACGAATAATTAATCTACCTTATACAATCTAAGGGCAACTTGTACGAAAAACTAATATTAGAAGTGACTGCAATTACCATTGACCAAGTTCTTAATCATACTGTTAACGATCTGTTTTGTAGGACTGCCCAAGGCGCGGTAAGACAAGAGCATATCTGAAACCAAATTATACTTTAGTCTTAATTTAATCAAATTTTCTTAACAACGGTCACTGTAATTGCAGTCAGCTACTAAAAACAGTTCAACTATAAAAAAGGTATCATAACTTTTTTTTTTAGAAACGGTTGAAGGAACGAGTAACACTTACCTAAAGTAGTCCTATTATTAATGACGAGGTAGCAATGGTATACGAAGAGCGAGCCAAGAGATATGGCAAACATCATGGCTACGAAAAACGCAAATACTATGTGGTAGCGCCCCGTACTCGCTGCAGTTCCGAATTCACCCTGAAAACGGACTCAACACATAACTAAATTGGCAACATCGATAAAAGAAAACATGGGACCTTTTTTAATATAACATGGCAACTCACTGGTGACGTCACTTTCGTGATGTACGAGTATCTAATAAAATGTATGTATACAGTAAGCAACATTCAAAAGATTTTCTAGTTAAATAACGGTTTTTGCTTTGAGATAAGACCCATTTTGTAATGTAATACGATAAGATAAAATCGCTTCTGAATTTCGGTAAATGTTTTCATTGCTCGTAATAAGGTAGTTGACTGACTAAAAAAAGTATGATTCTGTTTAGTCCGTCAGTTAGATTATCGAAATATATTGGATACGTGTTTTTGTTTTATCAAATTAATAAAAATGACGAGAATGAAGCTTGTCACAGATCATGGAGAGGAGCTTTTGACGTTATAGCACACCTCGGACACTCCATACAACGCCCGCAAAATAATTACCTATTACTACTACATAAACAAATAACGTTTGCGCACGACGTGCACGTGCAAATGTGTGCGTAAACTCTAGTAGGGTTATAATCGTAGCCTAAAAAATGGCGCGGAAAGTGCAACGGTCTGCGTCGCGAAAACCGAACGACGACTAATACGAGCGCGAGCCATTGCTCAAGTGTCGACGACGAATACCTCGAAGTGCGGGGTGAGGTGCGGTATTTAATATGAGCGCGGGGAAGGGAGTGTCCCTTCTGTACGTAGTACTATTATGTATTCTGTGGTTATAGTCTGGTAAAAATGGACCAAACTGTGACGTTGCACGACTTTTTGAAGCACTGTATCGTATTCATTTTTTGTTTACGTGAAAAAAGAATAAATACATGTTCAATATTTTTTGGAAATCTATCTGACGGACTTATTAGATTTTTTTTGTCAACTACCCTATTGTGCTAAGATTATACAGAGTGTTTCTTAAGACAATGTAAATTTTATTAGCCCAAGAATTAAATAGTGAAAGTACTTGGCTTTTCATCAGGAGACTTTTCCCTAACATGGATCTTAACGCCTTACTTTACATATACATCATAAATGTATGTGTTTAGTAAAAAAGCACAAGTTTTATTTAAAATAAGTGCAGTCGAGCGAATTGCCACGATTATATAAGGTCCCATTAAAATAGGTGGACAAAATTTCAGAAATCATTCAGACCACCAAAATATTATGGACGATGGTAAAAAAAATAATAAGAAAAACGAATTTAAGTACCTACTCATAAAGGATGAGTTTGTTCTAGAGTGCCGGCAATTTATTATTTTATGTAAAAAAAACCACTTTATTTAATGTTTTTTTTGTTTAGATATCTTTGGTTAGACCTACTGAACGCTGTGTTAAAATTTGTCCACCTATTTTAATGGGACCTTATATAAAGAAATTGAAAATTTATAAAAAATATACAATAAGCAAAATAATTGAATTTCTACATGTGCAATCTCCTCTCGCCTTTTGTTTTCAATCCAACTAATAGCATCATAAATACCGTAACTAAAGTATTAATTAAATCAGACTAGTGCAATTACAGTAGGTAGCGACTTTTAAACAACGAACAATATATTAAAAGTATGACAAAATGATGAAGTGCCAAGAACATAAATTGTCATTCAATTACGTAATCGCAATATGACTCACAAAATAAAATGAAGTTATCAATGTGTGTATCACTAAAATTCCTAGATTACCAAAGATATAACGGTCAAGTGATTGTGTTACTATACACTACACTAAATATTCCACACTGTTTAAATGTAGTTTTATAAATAATTTTAAAAATAAATATGAAGTCATCCCACTGCGAAACCGGTTCTGGACATTTAAACAATGTGGAACAAATATAATTGGGTACAGAAATAGTGCGCTATGGTGCAAAACATATGATTTCAACTAATATATGTCTAGATAAAATACTTATCAATATATTATCCGTTGAATGTCAAGGTAATTCGGATGATTTCACCTAGCTACGCATGATTATGGCTAATTCCGGATGGAGAACACTAGTTATGCAGAAATTATGCAAAATAACTAAATTGCTCAACTAGTTTGTTATTTATTCCGCAAGTTGAGCTACACAATAAATGCTTGCACTGACTGGAGAGGGCTACTCAAATCTGTGTTGTTATTTCTCAAAAGACCCTCTCAGACACATATTTCCATGATCCTCATTTGGCTCTGATCAAGATTATGTCTGGACTTGAAAAGAGGGTGTGTATCTTTGAGTTTATTTCCAAGTTTCGTCTCAAAGTAGTCGGAAACCAGAAAAACCGACCTAGTAATTAATTTATAAAATATTTTATTTTGAAAGTACAAAAGTGTTAACTAGTAATAACTAATTGACAGAATAACTATCATTTACCACGAAAGTAATTTCAAACATCATAATGATGAATTTATATTTAGCGATATCGTGTAATTAGTTACGGTTGGCTCATTAAGAATTCATTGATAACTGATTACAGTTATGATGGAAACTGTTCACTATCATTAACTGGTGCGACAGTTATCTATCAAAAGCCCCACCGTGGAGATTTAATTCTTGGATTTTCAGCTATAGTTGCCGCCAGTTAAGATCGCAATAGCGGTCATTGACCCATCTACATTTATTAAAGTTCGTAACTTTGAAATCCAAACCCATCCTTTGCCTTCGCATGACTTGATTCGTCATCTATCGTGATCTTCAACATTTTTTCTAATGAAGAGAGATACATCATGCAGGTTCCTTTGTTTTGGTTCGTACGATGGGATATTAAGGAAAGGGTAATGGCCGCTATTGCGATCTTAATTAGCAACAACTATAGCCCATAGGTATTTTGTGCATTAGAAAATCGTCGAGTAATATGAAATGATAACATTTACTATTACCTACATGAAATAATGAATGCTATACTGAGCATAATAATAACAAAATCTAATCTATGCAGCAAGATTAACCTATTGAACGCGCCAACGTAAACAGGCTAGATAAAAGTGAAAATAAATAAACAATTACATTAATCATATCCATGCACATTTTAGAAATAGAGCCTTTTCCAATCATACGGTCGCAGTGGGCATTTTTGTAATCCTGATACATCTGGAAATAGTACATTCTAGAATTGTCATTTTGTTTTTCTTAACCGACTTCCCAAAAAAGAGGAGGTTCTCATTTGGTTGTATTTTTTTTTGTGTGTTTGAGGAATGACAGAGTTTTGAGGTATCAAAACTCTGTCATTTATGAACCAATTTATTTAAAAAATATTTTTCATAATGAAAGTATATGCTACCCGATAAGTCCCATAAAAAATTCATCAAAATCGGATCAGTATTTTTTTATGTTTGTTACCTCAGATCTCTGTGTAAACATGTTTATACTGTATTTTACACCACAGCTGCTTCCCTATCATGTGCGTTTGAATCTACTCACCTAATTCTAACACTTATAGCAAAAATTGAATGAGGTTACATCCTCAAAAAGAAAAGAAGGTTAGTTGCAAATAAATCCAATCACAAACAGGGCTGTAACAAATTAAATACTGGCCAGAGAGAGTTAACACATCACCAAAAAAAAAAAGCAATATACCTTCCAGAATTTGATGAAGTATGGTAGACAAGTGGCCATGATGAATAGACAATAGAAGAGAGCGTAGCCAAGGAATAGCATAAAAAACTTGTAGTTGAAGAAGCAGACGCAGTTGTTGACCCATGGACAGTGATGGTCCATTTTGAGCACGCAGCGGGAGCATATGCTGCAGTGGTGTGCCCGGTCTGGCTTTACGAGCACGCACCGGTTGCAGTAGCGTACTGAGCCGGACATCGTTCTGGAAAACCAATCAATATTGTTTTTCTCAAACTCCTTCATCTTTTGGCAGTTGAGGTAGCATTTTTCGGTCTCCGTTTTTTATGTCGTAATGTTGCCAGTCGAATAGCAGTGCCATTTGACTGGCAACATTGCAGGGCGGAAATTTCGTTGATGGCTGATAGGTGTTTTTAAAATCTCGGGTACCAAATCTACAAGTTATTTGTTTCTGCACTATATGTTTTTTATGTAGGTACCTTATAACAAAAGCATCAAGAGCAAGAATATGTTTCTTTTGTTAAGAGAATACTTAGCAGTTCTTATGCTTCAAATGACATCTTTGATGCAATTCTTCTTGGTAATAAGAATACATATTACACACAATATTAGATATACATTGTAGTATATTTAAGGTGAACATTGTGTTTTTTTCTCAATTCTAGCTACACAGTAACAAAGTAGGGACAAACCTCGTTAATACGGGTAAGACCACGGCATAGCCTTCTATTATTTGTTTTTTGGTTTCCTTATGATAAAAGAACCTAGTGACCGTTCTTACGACTCTAGAATTGAGAAAAAAACTTAATGAAATAATAATATAGGAAAAGCATAGTCAGTCGAATCTTTAACGTTCCCACTGTTGGGACTCAGGACTGTCCTCGAGTGGGAGTGGGCAGTATTTCACAATGCGGGCATAGTGCAGGTTGTTGGGATGACAATCATGATGGTTTCCTTACAGTATCTTCCTTCGCCATTTCAAGAGCAGTGGCGATGAAAATTAATAATATAGGGAGGAAAACAAAAGGGATATCCCTATTACTTTCCTTATTTGGAAGCAAGACCCTGGTTTGACACCGTTTTATTAAAAAACTGGACAAACGGACGCGATTTTGCCCTCTCGGAGCGTGGACTAGTGTCAACAGTTAACATTCATGTGAACACTGTGACCAACCAGACAAAACACGTATTGGACATGATACTAAATATACACCTACTTACTTTACTGTTTACACATTCGTTCCAGTCAATTATTCTAAAAGTACAATGTAATGCCATAAGCAAGTACCCTAGCTGTACAAATTCTCACTGTTAAAAATCAAGTTTAAATGAGTAGCTATAGCATTCATTCCGTACAGTATCTTCCCCCTACCCCCAAGACCCTGTCTTTTTGGAGGGTGGGAAATCATCAAATAACTCAGCCCGCTTTGGGCGAAGCAGAAGGGAGTGTGACCTCTACTGACTAAAAACCACCCATGTACCTTCTTAGCCCTTTGTGACGAGGCCCGCGGTATTTCTTTCGAGCAACCCGCAGCCCACCCCTCGAGACCCTCAAGATTTGGTCTTTTGCCTATAAATTATAAAAGGGAGAACTTAAAATAATATAACATTACCTAGTTACTATCGGGAGATCTCTGGCATAGTTATCCAATATCGCTCGTTGCGCGTCTTCGGATTCCGCGCTCAATAATCTTTCTAATTCACTCTCTGGTAATTTAAACTGAAACAAAAATGCAATATTTTAATAGTGTGTAATAAGTAATAATAGTACTCCTGACCGAATATCGGCCAAGACTCCAGGGGGTTTAATACAAGCCGTTGGTCCCGCAAATTATCTTTCCTCTGTCGTGTTGGATCACCGCCTCATCAGACTATGAGAGTGAGGGAACCGAGAGCACACCAGTGTCTGCGCTCTTGTGCACTGTAATATTATTTTCAAACTATTTATAGTTTATGATAATCCAAGAAAAGTTAATTTTGCTCTAGTAAAATAAATAGAATATTATTGAAAATACGACAAGTGCCGTTGCAATATAACAATTACAAGTAGATTGACCACCCAACACATAGTACATTTACATTATGATTTTATTTTATTGTAGCCTGTCTAATGTCTTCAACACCAATGATGATCTGCTGAAGTTTGAGATTCAATTCATGAATGACTTTAAAAGTTAAGGTGAGAGCTTCAGGGCCCGTGATATTCTAATTTGCTTGCGTTTTTCGCAATTTGCAGGACAATGTCAGATTGTATGTTGATTAAAATAAGATTTGTGACCATAAAAAATATGGCTCTCCTGAGTTTTAATAATTACATCACTACAACCCTATAAATGTACTAATAAAATTAACATTATTGGCATTGAATCAAAAGTGCACAGGTACAACAAGTAATTCAGTGACTTTGACAAGGAAATCATTAACAGGAAATTAAAGCAATAACTATAGCCATAATACTAAAGTGAGTCAGATATTATAATCAGGCTTGCTAGCAGTGTGCTTTATCCCTTAGAACATTAAGCTCAAAATGTTAAAGCAAAATACATACCGCCTTATTAATAAAAATAGTTAAAGCTGGTTTAACTTACGCTTGGTTTATCTCGCATGCCGTCACTTTCTTTTGAATATTTTTGAAGTGAGACGGCATGCGAGATAAACCAATGGTCATCAAGGACACGAAGGGAATGAGATAGCAGATGAATTAGCCAGAAAAGGAGCAGGTGAAACCTTTGTGGGACCAGAGCCCAGGTTACCGATCCCACATAATATAACAAAAGGAATCATCCATAGAATAACTACAAGAGAGTCAAATAAAAGATGGAATGCAACAGAAGGTTGTCGACAATCGAAAATCTTCTTAAAGTCATAGAATGAAAAGAAATCCCACAAGCTACTCAATTATTTTTTAGACAAAATTTAATAAAAAAAAATGTAGAAACGGATCCCGGGATCCGTGGAGACAACTCGCCGGGATCCGTGTTACATCAAATCGGATCCCGGGATCGGTGGAGACAGACCCAAAATGAGCAAGGGAAACATAAGACTAGTAGTAGGGATCGCAACAGGACACTGTGGACTCAATAGACACCTGACGATTATGAAAGTAAAGGAAGATCCCATATGCCCAGCATGTGGAGAAGCAGAAGAAACAAGTTTCCACCTTGTGGCGGAATGCACAATGTATGAGCTACTCAGATGGGAAATCCTAGGAACAGATGAGATTAATGAAGAGAAGCTTGCAGAAATCTCTACCGAACAACTGGTGAGCTTCTGCAAGGCAACAGGAAGATTCGCGATGCCGACCACCAGTAACCCATGAAGGGGATCCACCAAAATGGGGAACTGGGCGAAATAATCCACAACGAAAGGACTGATCGCCCGTCTGGTGTCTGCCGGCGTTCCCGAAGATAAATAGAATAATAGAAATAGAGATAAACCAAGCGTAAGTTAAACCAGGTTTAACTATTTTTATTAATAAGGCGGATAATGTTTTGCTAATACAGCTTTAAATTAAATAACGAAGAGGAAATACAAACGAGAGTAAACATCACATGGCAAAAATATTGGGGTCACTAAAAGAAATCCTAAAAGGCCACTACTCCTTGAATCTCAAGAGAGTAGTAATGGACACTTGTATACTACCCTGCCTATTATACGGCTGCCAAACATGGGTTCACACCGACAGAACCAAGAAAAAAATTACAACCACCCAGAGGGCAATGGAGAGGAGCATGCTAGGAATTAGAAAGATTCACAAGGTACGAAGTACAAAAATTTGGGCAAAGACTATGCTGACAGATGCTCTAACACAAGCACTAGCACTAAAGTGGCGGTGGGCAGGACATATCGCAAGGCTCACTGACGACAGATGGACAATACGAGCCACTAACTGGAAAGGACCGCCAGGGAAAAGAAAGGTTGGAAGACCATACAAACGATGGGCAGACGACATAGCCCAGACTGCTGGCACAAGCTGGCGAACCCTTGCCAAAGATCGGGAGAATTGGAAGCGGATGGAGGAGGCCTTTACCCGATATGGGACTACATCTCCAAAAGATACCCAAACAAATAATACTACTAACTAGAATAAGACAAACACTAACACAACTAACACTTATTGCATTTAAAATTTAAATATTGTGAGATTAGAAATAAAAGGTTTATTATTATTATTATAATACAGCTTTAGCACTGGCAAATAAATCATTCAACATATGTAAGTTGAAATGTCGCCTTGGTTATTTGTTCAAGTTCTGCTTCCAATCTGAGTCTAATCAGATGCAGCTGCCTATCTGACCTCCACAGCCCTGGTACTGGGTAATACGATTCTCCTTGGTAAGACTATTTGTCACACTTTCTTCACAATCATTGATAGCCCGGACCCAATAGCTAAATGTGCTTTCTATCGTACAGAGGAACTCAATATGTAATGAATGGTCAACCTTCAGACCAACCTTGGCATACATAGCTTCAGCATCAATCAAACTGCAACTATTATTATTCACTTGCAAACTCGCTCTCACACATGGCGACCCTGCCAACTTGGCGGCCACATATCTTTCATATTGATACTGAGGGTGCCCCAGCAATTTTAATTTACCAACACAAGTAATCCTTTGCCTTAGTACTATGTTACATAAAAAGATAACAATGATTAACTGGTTTTTCGTTGATAACAAATACATATATCAGTACATATGAACTTTGCATGATTATGAATACAACTCCGATGATTCAAGCAAAATTCTGAGAAAAGGACATCATCCATTTTGGTCCAAATGTCAAAGTGGCCGGCCAATAAAAAAAAATGCTTTATTCTGAAAGAACTCGTTCGCCTTAGCATTTTTTTATATGACACCAAAGCTGTAGCACCAATATACTTGGTGGTATTCATGTTAAAAAATCCTGATTTTTCATACATTTTTCCTTTCAATGAATCTGAAAAAAAAATGTTCCAAGTCTCTTAACTTCCGAGATCCGCCAAAAGGGGGGGAGAAGGGGGGCAAGGGGGTCAATTTTGAAAAATGGTTTTTACTTTCCCGAGCCTCCTCTATACGAATCCGTAAACAAAACAGAACACGAGTTTAAAAAAAGGGGTGAAGAGAGGGGGAGGGGTTGGTGAAGGGGGGAGAGGGGGGAGCTTTGGAAAATGATTTCGACTAACGCATTGCCCCTTTTAATGAATCTGAAAAAAAAATGTTCCAAGTCTTAACTTCCGAGATCCGCTTAAAGGGGGGGTGAAGGGGGGCAAGGGGGTCAACATTGAAAAATGGTTTTTACTTCCCCGAGCTTCCTCTATACGAATCCCTAAAAAAAAACTCGTAAAGTCTCTTTGTTTCCGAGATACGATAGGGAGGGGGGAGAAAGGGGGGGAAAGGGGGGGGTTTGGCACTTTTCCCATACTCACGAGAGTTACTTGTTTACGAATCTGTCAAAATATACCCACCTCCCCATCCACCATCTGGGAGAACAATTCTGTCAATCAGTTAGTCAGTGGTAATTGAGCTTTCTAAAGTATTTTTAGAACTCAAATAATACCAAGTATAGTGATGCTACAGCTTTGGTGTCATATAAAGAAATTCTAAGGCAGACGAGTTCTATCAGAATAAAACACTTTTTTTATTTGGCCGGCACTTTTACTTTTGGACCAAAACTGTATGAAATGTGGATGATGTCCTTTCCTAAAATATTTTTTGAGGATAAAATTTACTATCATTGCTGATTTCATAGTCCCGCCAGGAAATTACTCAGACCTTACATACTCCTTTTGCTTACATCTGGTCATACACGCACACACGAAGTAAGTACTATGCACCTGTTCTTTCTGAAGAACCTCACTAATAAGGTTGGTGTATGTCTTTCTAGGGTGTCTCCTCCCTGCATTGCCACTCATACCTACTTGTTGTTAGTCACCTTTCACTCATCCTCTCGACATGACTAAACCTAAGATTACTCTTTTAACTTTTTTGTCACTACCTACATCATACACTTACTAATCAGATATAAACCTGACCAAATATACATAAAAATGTACTTGTAACTTAAATTTCTTGTTTTCAACAGTGATTACTGATAATGCCCTCAATAGACCTTTTGATTAAGACACACCCTTTTATTGATAAGACACAAAAAGAAATGCCGATGATAACATGTTAGCAAACCCAAAATAATTTATCCTAACAAATATTAGAACCAATGACAGTCATTAATAGGTATTATTAACCAAACTATGTAATTATATCCTAACTAATAAAGTAGAAAGGTGATATTATTAAACATACAATACAACGTTCTGGTAACAGTGAATTAAGTCTTAAAAGTAGGTCAAACATTTTACACTGATAATAATGCTTAATTAAGCATATCAATTGAAATAAAAACTGTTTCTATAGGTACTGTGAGTCAGGTAATATCATGAGACATCACTATACAATTTGTTTATAATATTATGGTGATTAATTTGCGGAATGTCTGAGGATTTTAGGATTTATTTTGGATGTTGTTTTTCTAGTCCTCAACAACAAAAAATGTTTGTGTACACATACAGTTCTTGTTTATAGCCCGTCGCGCCCTACTGGCATCGTTTTGACAGGAAAGTATAGGTAGCATAACAAAGAAGTAGGTTGATTTATTGTACGAAACCATTCTATGACAGCTACTAATTTGAATGATTATAAAGCTTAGCTTACCCTTTCTGGAATTGGTTTGATTTCCGCAAAAACAGTCCGCCAATACGACCAGCACAACATTATCAGGAGAACGTGATAGCACACCAAATAGATACACTGTTGGATCGTACTCTCAACCGTAACTGAAAAGGAATTGAATGTATAAAATATTGCGAAAATCATGCATAACCAATCTGTTATTTATCTACAATTTATGCGAATACTAACAAATGCACAATTGGATAACGTAGGCATAATATGACCAAACTAAAATGGATACTATTAATAATACAGGGAGCCATTTAAAAGCTCTCCAACACCACATATTGCACGTATTACAACATCCACAATATCCTCCCGGATTTACTCTATCCCTTTGCACGGATGAAGCCATTTTATGTATTAAATTATGAAACTGAAAATATCCATGTTCTCCTCACAAAAAGGATAATAAAAAGTGACAATTGAGCAACCATTGCCAGTAGCAATAAATTGAATAGTTTGAAAGAAAGTACTCTAAAAAGGCCTGGCCATAGAGTGGCCCGGCCATGCTGAAACGATTTTAAGTCGTGCTTTAATCGATTCAAGTAAAAACTAATGTTGCCTCACCACTGTCATAGACAATGAAACATAGAATATAACGCATAGCTTTACCAACATTTAGAAAATTAGAATAAATAAATGTCAATTTGGGAGTTGGTTTCTTTCTGTAGCGTCAAAAATTTTGTTGTTTTGGTATAAAACGAATTCCACCAGAAAACTCTTCAAACTTGTAATAGTTTTCCATTTTAAATCATGGAGGTCAAAGAATGCAGCGATATAGCTGAAGAAGTAAGTAACAGTTCAATTTTAAATAGTTGTCAAGTAAATATTGATTCATATTTTTAACGACAATGACGTGTTTCAGAATCAATTCATAGTAGACGATGTGAGTAAAATGATCAAAACGGCTATTGAGAATTCAATCGGAGGAACCGCATATCAGCACAACAAAGTAAATCAATGGACATCGGCTGTCGTGGAGTCCTGTTTGGGCCAATTGACTAAGCTACAAAAACCTTACAAATACATAGGTAAGTTGAAAGTAGGTGCCTACCTACATGTTAGTGCTGATGCAGATCGTGCTGCGGCATTGTAACCACCATAGTGGTAGGTATATAATGTTTCCACCGAAATGTATGTGCAGTTAGATGGAACTTTGTTCCAAAAGTAATAGATGAAAATGTAAATAAGTGGGTCAGACATGTAAACAAATTATTTTGATGCTTTATTTTGATTATTTAATTTATAAAACAGAAATAAGAATATTAAAATATCTGATAACTCAATTTTAGACAAAAAAAAATGCTAAAAAAACTTAATAATTTTATTCAAGCTATGTAACGTTTTTCTAGAGTGGTAGATACAAAATTGGAACCTTATTATATACAGATGAATGCATGGCAAATTCACTGGAAGTGTAAGAATATAACTTGTTTACACTTCTATCAAATTTTCTTGGAACAGATTAGACACAGAGATCTCAAAGTTATTATTATAAATCTTATCATGTGGGCAGCAAGGTGTGACGACCGCCATTTGACGGCATTATTATAAATTAACAAATATGTTATATTTTTATTTTCAGTGACATGCACAATCATGCAAAAGAATGGAGCAGGTCTGCACACGGCATCTTCTTGTTTCTGGGATAATAATACTGACGGCTCATGCACTGTGCGCTGGGAGAACAAAACCATGTACTGCATTGTCTCCGTGTTTGGCCTTGGCATCTAACTCTTCAATCACATGCTTCAATAAATCATTATATAAGTTATGTTAAAAACTATTCCGTAAAACATCAGTAATCATCACCAAAAAAAAAATTGTATTGAGTTAAAATTAAAAGAATGTTACATTGAGTAAATTGGTAGTAAGCTATAGGAATCTTATTAAAACTAAGACATTATTTTTAAGTTATGTAAATTAAAGTGATGAGTTGCATGCAGTACTAAATAGCTTTGACAGAGACCTCTGTTCATTGTAGGGCTAAAATTATGTTTTACTTCTTAAATAAAATACTAAAAACCACACTATCTATTCTTTCTGAGTTGTCACTGACATATTATTTTGTAGTTATTAAGTACTTAATTTTAAGTAACTTACAATAAAAACGTCTAAAATCAAGTGTTGGTTTTGATGTCTTCCATCAGCCCTAAATTATTAAAACAAACAACTGTCAAAATTGTATATGGGAAAACCTGTTCTATATGTTCTGTGGGGAAAACACACCTTGGGAGAACCTATAAGTGTCAGTTGGTGACATGTACCAGGCAAAACAAAAAGGAGGGTTATAATTTCAATTAATAAGTACAACTATTCTCTGACCATCACTATGAATATTTCTTAGACATTAAAATGTGGAAGTTATTTATTTGTAGGTGCCATTATACATAGAGTATGCAAAGAAGGGAATTGAGTAGTTATCACTCCCAAGATTGAAATCTTGCCTTGGCTGGTCTGTGGTAGAGTGATGATCATCCCTTCCCTTAGGCTTACATACCGTACCGAGTTCCACAGTGCCTCGAAAACATAAACATTAATATTCTAACTCCGAAAACACGATAGGCAGTTGGGCCCAGCCGCCATCACTACCGTCTAGACTAGCTAGTCGGTAATGACAGTCTAGATGTGGTAATAATGACAGTCTATAGACGGTAATGACAGTCTAAGAGGCGGTAATGACATTCTAAGAGGCGGTAATGACATTCTAAGAGGCGATAATGACAGTCTAAGAGGCGATAATGACAGTCTAAGAGGCGGTAATGACAGTCTACGAGGCGGTATTATAATGACAGTCTAGAGGCGGTAATATCCAGTCTAGATACGGGAATAATTACAGTTTAGCTAGTGGCGGCGCGGCGGCGATATTGAATATGTCTAGAGGTGGCAGGTAGTAACGACAGTCTAAGACTAGCAAGACTATCACTACAGATACACTATTTCTGACTACTAGGCTGACTAGGCCTGATAATTATTCAGTATCGGGTAACCCAGTACCTGTAGGGTAGGTAGAGATAGGCAGTCACTCTGGCATCTTAGCTTGACTATGTTGAGCTTATGTGGTTAATTTAATCGTTGCAATAGTAACGTTCATTAGCAGACTAAAAACCTACTCATAACGAATGAGAAACTAGTAAAAAATACCGCACTCTCGCAAGTAACTGTTTTAGGTAGATACTAGGTACCTATGTCAAGTGCAGTGGCGTAGTGTGGGCCTTTTCCGCCGGGGGCCAGGCCGTAACTTTGCCGCCCCCTCTATTTTCATCAGTAGCCAAGAAAAGTAACAATAACCCTCCTTTTGGGCTTCGCCGTAGTCGGGTAAAAAGTCAGAATACGTTTTTTTTATATTTGAATATTTACTTCATGTTTATTTTTCATTTGTTTTTATGTATGCAGGTAACGTTCGATTGCCAATTAGCTAATAATGTATTATGGTTTGCTGTTCCGAAGATTCGATCAACAAAAACAGCGAGCGACCTCAATCAAACTATTTTAGCGCATCGAATTAATTAGGTAGGTAGGTAAAATGAATTTAGATTGAAAAGTTTCTTTATATTATAAACCTCGAAATAATAGAAGAAGTAAGTAGTTAAAACACTAAAAACCCGGCTGAAAAATCAAAAGGGAAAAATACAAACCCATTCTACTTTCATTTAATGTTCTATTGAAATGGATGGACCCCACCTGCTTCCAAGTTATGTTTAACTCGGGGTGAGTTATCAAACTAGTGTAGTAGTGGGGCAGAATCCACAAAATTTTAAATAAATGGAATCTGCTCCACTAAAATCGTATTTAGTGGGGCAGATTCCACTGCATACTTTATGACATTCCGTTTTGCACCAGTGGGGCGGCTTGGTGGGGCAAAGTGGAATAATTCGATACAAACATCCTCATCCTTTAGCATCATTTTAACCCAGATCATGGTCTGTATCATAGGTCTGTATCATACTAAAATTCATTCAGCCGTAAAACTTAACAAATATTATGACAGACAGAATTTGGACATCAATATCTACCATATCAACAAATTAATGTAGCTATATAAGTCAGACTTAGTTGCATTCAATTTTGAAAATGGTTACACCTAACAGTAAGAATATTACGTATTGCTGTAAAATTTTATAAAAATTATGGCGAAACAACGCGGTTCACGGATTATTTGAATATTGGCGCGCTAGCTACAGCGCTACATATTTGTGTCACGTGACCGTCATCGATCCAATGGTTGAACGCTTCTCGGGTCCATTCAACTCGGCTCGGCCATCGCCGGGGATAGGGACACTTCACAACACCGATTCTATTCATACATAGAAAATATTTTTATATCGCTGTCTCTTTTACTCGTATTGAGAAATAATTAAATGAATGGTGAACGAGCGAAACGGGAATATGTTCGAGTGGAAATTATTGAAAGCTGGGCCAGGCCAGTCGCCATGTAGAATTTTTTGATGTGGGTGTTGTGTCTTGGGACGTCAAACGCTTCAATGATTATTATTTTCAAGTGGACATTAATTTTAGTGTAAATCTTGTGTAAATCGACATCTGACTATTCGTTTATTGTTAATAGTGTATTCGGTGAAGAATTGCACTTATTGCTTTGTAATCGTGAGCCATCTAATCTGGTGACGGCAGATAATAAACTGGAGGGGGGGCTGCTAAAATACTACGATAGGATAGTAACGACGTTTTACAACTCGAGAGCGCTCATAAAATTTCTCATCTCGGTGCGGGCGAGTCGGACTTCCATTTTGTTTTATTATGTGGTTTGGTTGTTTACACTGTACGCTGCCTTGTGGACAATGGAAAGCGACGGTGAGTATTGCTATTCAGTACTATCGAGAGAGAGAATTGAATATGATGTCTGCGCATGTAGGGCGCACATGAAAATAAACATGCAACAGTGAATAAGTAATGGTATTCGATTTTGTGCATCGTATGGCGCAGCCGTGGTGGTGGCAGGTCTCATTAGTCATAGCGGAGAGCACGCGCCGGCAGTGCCGCGACTGCCGAGCTAGGTACGCGGCACACACGTCCCGTTGAGCTAATTGATTTCAGTTAAATCTGTAAGCATGCGCCGATCGTGTGCAGAACGCCTATGTAGGTACGTCGTACGTAGTGTGCGCGTTTACATCGCCCTTATCAGCTGATTACACTTTACCAGTGCAGTGGCTGCCTGCCTGCCTTGCACCACCAAATGTTTTTAATAATTGTGCATGGCCACGGATACCGGCGCTAATCATTCGGCCACCACTCGACACGACAGTGAGTTCACACAGATTTGGTTCAGTTTTAGTACTTTATTTTTTGACAATTAAATGCCTATGCCATTGCTGTAGTTTTAAGTAAACATCTTTTTGAGATAAGTTAGTCAATCAATTAATTGAAGAAACTTATGTCAAACTGCTATCATTGTGAAACAGCTATATCCAGCCAGCAACAAAACAAATGAAAATAATTTCCACCTAGATAAAAACTTCATGATACAATAACAAAAATAATAGCAGATTGTGGCCGAATGTTTCCATTGTATAACTTCACAGGTGTAAGTGAATAGGCTGATGCAAACAGGAAAACTGTATATTCAATATTATGCATATTTTAAATCAACATTTTTCTATAGTACCTAATAGTTTAAATTCCAGGGTGTTACAAGGAATTCTTAATTTAATTAAACTGCTGTTCATCTCACTTGAATATGGGGTTTCAGGATTTTATTCTTAGCTACTGAATGTCTTATCAATGGGTTCTCTCTATTCTACTTAAAATTAAACTTCTGTACTGCAATAATTTTTTACAATCTTATTTTCCTTCCCCATTTTTACACGGTCAATTATTTTTTTAATGTAATCTGTTCATTTTGCAACAACAGAGTATTATAGTCAATCTTTTCTGTAAATATTTACCTCTAGCTGGATTGTTTAAAGCATTTATTTACAATATGAATTGCTTAAATATTTATAAATTTACAAAACTTAATAGCAACAAAAGATCAGACTAAAATATCCATTTAAAAAAAAGAATCAGTAATTAAATTAGGAAAAAAATTGGGAAAGTAATACGCCAACCAAGGTTGCAGAGCGCAGGGCACAGCTAATTGATAAAAAGATGGATGGATAATAATGACATAATATTTTACCTTAAAAAAACTAATCTTAACATTTACATGATACAGTTAATTGAAAATCTCACGTTGTATCCAGACAGCAACATAGTCCCAAACCTTAACTCACATACCTACCTACACTGAAAACTGCTTAAGTTCAGTAGTTTACTGCCGCACTCCGAGAGTTTCAGTGGTTGCTTGGGCCGTCGCTTGGTAAGGGTTTTTGGCAGTTTTGTCATACAAAACTATGTCAGGCCTTTGCTAGGTGGCGGCTTGAGTAATCGTTGGATATCTCTGAGTGCCGCAGTTAGTTTAATTCGACTATTCAAAAGTGCCTGTTACTGGCCTACTTGAAATAAATATTTTTGACTTTGACTTTGACTATCATCTATCTATACATATAAAAATAAATACAACCAAATTGAATGAGAACCTGCTTCTTTTCTTGCAATTGTTAAAAAAACATCTGATTTTGCTACCTGTATGTAGATAGAACTTTTTTCTCCGAGATGGTAGGTGAATAAAAAAGATAGATACACATTATCTTCTTCTTTTCAAGTCGACAACTCAAATTTTGTCCAACTAGTACAGGTAGCGTTATAATGACTCACATACTGCAACTATATTTTGTATACAATACACAATAATTCGGCCTCCCGCCGAAGTCCGGCGCCAAACAGCTTGTTTGTGTTCCGTTGGTGTGCGGGAGTGCCAGTGCCATTGGGAAATAGAAATGCTGATCAGTTGCACGGCTTTGGACCGGCCTGGGACTCTATGCAACTCTGTACCGGGTGACTCATACTGGAGGGTGCGTAGTTCGTAAAGCGGGCTGGGGTCTGTGTGTACGTCCGCGATGACATTTGCTTTCGGCGTCTCCGTTGCTTTGAAGATTCTGGGTTATCTACAATCTGGATACTGGTGGACACCGGGGTCGAGAAATCTCTCTACGTCGGTGTCTACCGGTCGCACAGCGGTGACCAGGAGACAACCAAGCTTTTTGAACACCTACTGGAAAAGGCGGACTGTGCCCAGCAACGGTACCCAACGGCGGAGCTTCTTTTTCTGGGGGACTTTAATGCCCACCACGATGAGTGGTTGTTCCCGTTCCAGAAAACTGACCATGCTGGGAGAGAGGCGCGCAGATTTGCATTGTCGCTAGATCTCACCCAGCTGGTGAATGAAGCTACGCGGGTGCCGGATGTCGACGGACACACACCCAATTGCTTGGACTTGCTGCTGACAACTGACCCGGACAGGCACTCAGTGTCGGTATCAGCCCCACTGGGAACATCTGACCACTGTCTGATGAAGTCCGTATCTATCGGTTCCCCTCCTAATGATAGCCCTAGGGGCGAGAGGAGAGTTTGGCGATACGAGTCAGCAGACTGGGATGAGATGCGGCACTTCTTCGCGTCCTTCCCGTGGCATTCAGTGTGCTTTTTAGCGCGCGACCTCGCTTGCTCAGCTGAAGCGGTTGCGGCCGTGATCCGGCAGGGAATGGAATACTATATTCCATTCTCCGACATACCGCTCGGTCACAAGGCCCGTCCATGGTTTAATGCGGACTGCGCTCGCGCTGAGGCCCGAAAGCAATCTGCATACCAAGCCTGGGTGCAAGCTCGTGACCGTAAAGTTCGGGCGCGTCGGGTTCGCGCGATGAAAAGAGCATTTAATTCTGCCGCAAAGTCCTGCAAGCGGGTGATCCGAAAGGCGCGCTTCGACCATGTCTGATGTCAGTCGCATAGGGGCCAAACTGGCGACCTGCCCTTCTGGCGGTAAACAGTTTTGGTCCCTATCCAAATCGGTCGAATCCAACTTCTGCCGGTCCTCACTACCCCCCCTGCAAAAACCAGATGGGTCGCTGGCTTACTCCGCTACCGAGAAAGCAAATCTATTTGCATCTCTGTTTGCGGGCAATTCGCGTCTAGATACTGGGTCAAAACAGCCACCAACGATTCCTCGCTGTGATTCTTCGATGCCGGAGATCACAATACACATGAAAGAGGTTCGTAAAGTACTTCAGTGCCTAGACGTGAATAAAGCTAGCGGTCCGGACGGTATACCAGCAAGGGTCTTAAAGAACTGTGCGCCTGAGTTGTCTCCTGTGTTGACACGCTTGTACCGCCTCTCTCTCAAAACTAGAACGGTGCCGGACTCCTGGAAGGTCGCTAATGTTCAACCAGTACCCAAGAAGGGTAGTCGTGCCGACCCTTGTAACTATCGACCAATCGCCATCACCTCCATACTTTGTAAAGTAATGGAAAAGGTACTTAACGTTAAGTTGCTGGCGCACCTTGAAGCGAACGACCTGCTCAGCGACCGTCAGTATGGCTTTCGCCGGGGACGGTCAACTGGGGATCTTCTGGTGTTTGCTACGCACTGCTGGGGCGAAGCCATCGAGAAACACGGCGAGGCCCTTGCCGTGTCGCTGGACATCTCGAAGGCATTCGACAGGGTTTGGCACGCAAGTCTGTTGAGCAAACTTCCGGCATACGGCATTCCCGCTGACTTTTGCTGCTGGATATCTGACTTCCTGAGTGAACGGTCGATCCGAGTGGTCATCGATGGCTGCTCCTCTGACCTTGTGGCTATTGATGCCGGATTTCCTCAGGGGTCAGTTCTCTCCGCGACACTTTTCCTGCTGCACATCAACGACCTCCTTGGTCCTGGTATTGTTGGGTACGCAGATGACAGCACTGTCATGGAGAGTTACACATCCAGCGCAAAAGCCGGTGGTGATGAAATACGTTCATTGAGAGAGGCCATGGTAGAGCGAACGAATTCAGCCTTAAGTCTTGTCTCCAAGTGGGGTGACGACAATCTGGTTGATTTCAATGCCACCAAAACGCAAGTGTGTCTGTTCACTGCTAAAAAGAGTCCGTTCAATCTGGCCCCCACTTTCCGGAGTGCGTCTGTACAAGTTACTGACAGTCTCGAGCTTCTTGGCACGAAGTTGAATGCAAATCTGAACTTCGGCGCCTACATCGAGTCAAAAGCTCAAACTGCGGCAAAAAAGCTGGGTAGCCTAAACAGGGTCAAGCGGTACTTCAAGCCTGAACAGCTTTCAATATTGTATAAAGCTCAAGTCCGGTCCGGCATGGAGTACTGCTGTCACCTTTGGGATGGCTCAGCCAAATACCAACTTGCCACACTCGACTCAGTAGAACGCAGAGCCAGGAGGCTGATTGGTGACGCCAAGCTGGTTGCCAAGCTACATAGCCTGGCCCACCGCCGCAAAGTTGCATGTCTGTCGGTCTTCTACAGACTGTACTTCGGAGAGTGTGCGCAAGAGCTCCACGAGCTTATTCCTCCATCTCCCTTCTTCCATCGAGAGACTAGGCGTACTGCAGGTTATCACCCATACCTTGTCGATGTTCCACACATTCGTACGAAGCGTTTTGCTAAGTCTTTCATTATTCGTACAGCAAAGGAGTGGAACACCCTGCCTGCGTCGGTTTTCCCGAGTTCATATAACCCCAATCTATTTAAGTCGCGAGTAAATAGGCTTCTTCTGGGTAAGCTCGTTCCATCGTCGACCTCATCTCTGCCCTTAGGGCAAGATTGAGGTCAAGAGTAAGCCCATATTAAATAAAAAAAAAAAAAAAAACAATAATAATCTCAGAATGTCTTAGATGTTACCTCAGCCTACATGGAGTCATGGAATATATTGAGAACCGTTGACCAAGGCCGCAACGGCTTGGGCCTTCAGACATGTTTGAACATGTCCAATATGTAAGCTATAGCTAGAATGAGGCCATTACTACTTAAAAGGTACTATGTTTCTACAAGGAGTCATGTATTTGAATAATATTTTTTTTAAAGGGATATTAAAGTTACGATTGTTAATGATTAAGTAATTTAATGTTTCTGTTTGATTACATAATGTGCAATATAGATAAATATGTAGTCATCATCATCATCATCATTTCAGCCAAAAGACGTCCACTGCTGGACATAGGCCTCCCCCAGGTGTCAGCACATTGACCGGTCCCGGAAAAAAATAATAATAAAAAAAAATATGTAGAATATGTGAAATATGTAGTACTGGTACAAAATTACAAACTTTCTTTAGAAGTATGTATTGTGTTTGCAGTACTTTGCAGTCTACAATTACTGTAATTCTAGGCAATTTATATAGCATTGAAACAGTTTCAAAGAACTAAAATGTTTATGCTGTTTTCTTCTTCCTGAATATGGGCCGTGGGAGCTAATACTTAACGGTTTCATTGATAAGTTTTATTAATTATTCTTATCAAGTTGTGGTCTAATCTTAGTTCCCGTTACTTTGTGGTTTCTTGTTATTAGAGTGAAACTGAATAAAAAATATTGTGTTTTAGTGTTTGAATAAGAAAACTCTTTTGAACACTTGTCTGACCATCTGTTTTTGACTGATATTAAATCATACAACATCTGTAACAAAGGGGTTGGTGGTTTTTAGTCAGTAGAAGTCTGACACTCATTTGATGATATCCCACCGTCCAAAAAAAAAAAAGGGTGTTGGAATATTTTTGTGAGAAAATAGCGGCCACCCATAACCTGCATAATTAATAACTGGCACTAATATGAGACAAAATGTTCTCAAGTGTCATGATACCGAGATATGAGCTATCAAAGTTAAAGTCCATTCACTGATGACATCTTCAGTGATTGTATCAGAAGCAGGAAATTGTAAAAAAAAATGACTATATTTAGGCAGGTCAATTAATTCAAAACCTTTTAGTTCTCCATTATCTTGATAAAAAAAAAAACACTCTTCAAAACATTAATCAAGATGTCAGCATATTTTCGCCGTTGACCGTACCTAACGCTCAGAACTCACATAATAGGTAGGTAATTTATATTCTAAGCCGAAGTATGATACATGATAAAAACTACAGGATATTGAAAGCACATTCATGTTTTTCTCAACAAGACATATTGTATTGAGAGGGAATTAATATTCTGAATCTGTACAACGTCAGTAGTTAGTACAATCGAGACTTCAATTTACTTATGTATCTATACATTGATGTTACACCACATTTAATAATAACACAAAAGACACACACAAGTGCATATATCGTCAGGAAATGCGATTTCTCATTTCTCACAAATATTTTTTGTTTATCTCATAAATAATGCCATAAAAGGTCACGCTGATAATGGCGTAATTAATTTGCTTGTTTTCGTTTACTTTACTAGACCCACCTACACACGATATAGCTTGTTTACGCCGTAAGCAAACCGATTTACCCTTGTATACTTTTACGTGGGAGTGATGATAGTAAACAGCCTCGAACAGCCTTCGAATAGTAAGGATAATATCGCCAACAATCTGCTATCAATACCGAGGTTTTAACCGTATTTTATTCAGTCAATCGTCATCGGTTCCGGATCTCATTGAAGATCTTTGACAGTCGTTACAGGCAGTCAGTGGCCCGAAAGTCTGACCACCAGTCTCACCAATATCATCTTATGATATTACATTACCCAATACTAATTGGGTTGTGGAGGTCAGATAGGCAGTTGCTCCATGTATAAGGCCCGGTTTCCACTAAAGCGGAGAGGAGCGGAGACGAGAGATGTGCGGAAATCGGCCATTCACATTAGTTAAAATTGGTCTGTCATTGGTCGAATTTGGAACATCTCTCCGCTCTGTTCGTGTCCGCTTTGGTGGATACCGGGCCTTATACTAGTATTCAGCTGCATCCGGTTAGACTGGAAGCCGACCCCAACGTAGTTGGGAAAGGCTAGGCAGATGATGATGGGACGCAGGTTTACTCTCTGTGACAGATGCTGTAAACCACCACGCGGACTTGTTGATGTTTTTATGTTAACCTGTTCTGTCCCACTGCTGAGGAAAGGTCTCCCTCGTACCTTTCCAATCGATAATTTCGTTTTGCTTTCGTATTGGTATTGTATATAATTGCATTTATTTATGTGTTAACAGTCAATTAAAGCCACAGGTCGGCTAACAATTCATAAAAAAAATAATTGACGGTTGTACCTAATGCCTGTTATAAGGAACGGAAGTCTAGAGTCATAGACCAGTTTTGGCCGAGATAGTAGCGGAAACGATCGGCGGTTGCCTTCCAATACGAGACGATCGCAGCAGTACGGAGATATCCATGATTAGATCAACTAAATGAGAGCTTGAGGTCAAGAGTAAGCCCATATTAAATAAAATAAAAAAATAAGATTATAAGGATTTCAAAGTAGAAACCTATTCTGCTCATTTTATTTCTACGGGTAGCCAGGTACCTATATCCGCCACTCATCTTTTCCCGCAGTCTTTCTTCATTTTCTCCTTTTTCGTCCTTAGCCCAGGGTCTAATCCAAGCTCCCAAGCTCAGCCCGTTTTAAGATCATGAAGGTGCACGATACGCTTATGCCGATCATAAATATGCAGATAACACAAGCAAAATTGTTTTTCCTCCAAAGGGGTTTGAACTTTTTTGTATGGGAGCTGGCATATCGACCCACCGCCATTTTGATTTTTTTTCGAAATCGCGGCCCACAATGAAAGTGGTATGTATGGATAGAGGACATATAGACGAACAAAAAATGTCTAATAACACGGTACCCAAAGAGTCACGATACCGAGATATTTGAAGGTAAAGATGGACATATGAGTACAAAGACCACATGAAAATTAGATCTTTTCCGTGTCTTTATGCGTTGATTATTATTATTAACTGGTTATTGAAAGAGAGTAGGTACATTACATACTACTAGGAGCACGAAAAAACTATTCTATGACATAAAATAGCGTTTCATTGCAATGCGAAGCGAATTTATTGTGCGAATACTAATAATCATCCTGGGAACTATTATTTAGATACATTTTAACGGGTATACACGTAAAAAGCCAATTTTTAAAAATATTTAATGATTTTCGTTGTACTCATTTGTCGATCTTTAACTTCAAATATCTCGGTAACGTGACACTTTGGGTACCGTGTTATTGGACATTTTTTGTTCGTCTATATGTCCTCCATCCATACATTCCACTTTCATCGTGGGCCGCGATTTCGAAAAAAAATCAAAATGGCGGACAGGTTGATATGCCAGGTTGGTTCGATCCATATCTTTATATGAGAATTGATCAATAGACGTGTAGTCAGTCGGTTCCGCGTTTAACAAAAAATAAAACCGACTTCAAAAAAAAAAAAACAAAAAAGTGCAAAATAAACTTTAGAAGAAAAATCAGTTTCTGAAGTCGGTGACTTTTGTTTGTTTAATTTAATTTTTTTGCCACCGACTTCAGAAATAGATTTTTCTTCTAAAGTTTATTTTGCACTTTTTTGTTATTTTTTGAAGTCGGTTATATTTTTTGTTAAAAAGTTTTAATTTTTCACTTTTTAGTGGTTCACATGTTCATGGGTCAATGTGGACAATGTAGTTTTTTTTTGAGTTTTGTTGATTTTTCAAAAACCGCTTGTCCGATTTCGATAAAAAATTTATGGGACCATTTCGGAAGTATACCCTTTCCAACAAAAAAATAATTTTTCAAATCGGTTAGCAAGTGACGGAGTTATGCCCGAACAAACATAATAAAAAAACTTTTTTACAAAAAATAAAACCGACTTCGACAAAAAAAACACTCAAAAGTGAAAAATAAACTTGAGAAGAAAAATCAGTTTCTGAAGTCGGTGACTTTTGTTTCTTTGATTTAATTTTTTTGTCACCGACTTCAGAAACTGATTTTTCTTCTCAAGTTTATTTTTCACTTTTGAGTGTTTTTTTTGTCGAAGTCGGTTTTATTTTTTGTAAAAAAGTTTTTATTTTTCACTTTTTAGTGTTTCACATGTGCTTACCCCTTCACAACGTACCGGCGTGATGTTATGTTAGGACTGGTGTAAACAATAGACAGACAATATGAGATTTCAGCAATCCCAGTCCATTTGCTATCATTTATTGAGGAGTTCCGTTGAATATCTCCGAAGTTCTTCATCAGATTTTCACAAAATAGTTTTTATAACCTTTGTAGTGAGTACAGGCGTGATATTATATTGTTGTGTGATGGTGTAAACAATGCTTAGATATGCTATAGCAACAATCGCGGTTAATCTGCTGTTATTTATTGAAGAGTTCCCCCGATTTCTACAAGATCCCATCATCAGATATTGAAATGGTGACAATGGGACCACACGGGAAGCACCAGCTTTCAAATGAAAAAAGAATCATGAAAATCAGTACACCCAGTCGCAAGTTATGAGCGAACAAACATAAAAAAAAAAAAAAAAAAAAAAAAAAAAAAATACAGCCGAATTGATAACCTCCTCCTTTTTTTGGAAGTCGGTTAAAAAAAAAATACAAACATCTTCGGATGTTTGTATTTTTTTTTTTTAATTGAGAACCTCCTTCTTTTTTTAGAAGTCGGTTAAAAATTAAACAAAAGAGAGACCTCTAGTCTTAGCCCGGGTTATTGATCCGAGCTGAATCTATTTTAAAAACTTAAAATAGCGAAGTGCTGCGAATGCATTTGCGGAAAAAAATGAAGAAAGAAATCTGGTTACATCAATTAAAAATGCTGTACTAAAATAGTATTATCACAATATGATGCTTCTATGTGTATTAAGCGTTCCTAGTGAATATAATATCGAGTACTGCCTCTCAGTAGATATTTTATCATCGTTTGATTCCATTACTCATCACCGGTTATTCATTATTTTTTGCCCGAGACAGCCATACCTTTAACAAGTTTTATTGTAACTATCTTAAATTGACGTCAAGTTGGAAGTTGGACTGAACATATTAATTAGACAAAAGTTTAATTACTTAATTAGAATGATTCACTTACTTAATACCGCTAAATTATGTAGAATTTTACACAAATAATGTCCTAAAGTGTGAACATTTGTGACTATATTGCCATCAGAAAACAAAGGTCAAAGATATTCTTTGTCCGAGTATTTTCTAGGTTTAGACTATTATTTATTTGTAGTTTATTATTACATTAAGTGGTTGTTGTCGTAACGGAACGTTGGAAAAAAGGTATAAATCAAATAATTATTCCGCGACCGCATCTTAGTTTTTTACCCGACTGTGGCGAAGCCCAAAAGGAGGGTATGTATGTCCGTTTCTTTGTTCCCTCATAACTCATAAACGGATGAACCGATTTGAATGAAATATACGTCGTTAGATTCGTCTTGATGGCGCGAGTGTGCATTAAAATTAAAAAAAAACAAAGAAAAATTGTGGATTTTGGGGGCCAAATCGCGGAGTTCAAAAATTTTTTTTGTTCAATACCATCGTTATTAGAGTATCAAAATGAAGGGTTTTAAAAGGTGATTACAAAAATATATAACATTTATATGTTTAAAAGAAATTCAAAGTGAGAAATCCTATAAACAAGCACAAGTTAAATAAATCATCTGCGAAGAATTTTACGCGACCAACAAAAGAACAAACAATAGAACTAAAAAGTTGGAAATAAAAAAAGTAGTTAAAAAACTAAAAAACCCGACTGAAAAAACTGAAAAGCAAAAAAACAAGCACATTTTAAATTAAACAAAACTTGGAAGCAGGCGGGGTCCATTTGAATATTAAATTATGAAAAGAAAAAATGAAAATAAAATGGACCCCGCCTGCTTCCAAGTTTGTTTAATTTAATATGTGCTTGTTTTTAACCGACTTCCAAAAAAAGGAGGAGGTTATCAATTCGACTGTATTTTTTTTTTTTTTTTTTTATGTTTGTTCGCTCATAACTTGCGACTGGGTGAACTGATTTTCATGATTCTTTTTTCATTTGAAAGCTGGTGCTTCCCGTGTGGTCCCATTGTCACCATTTCAATATCTGATGATGGGATCTTGTAGAAATCGGGGGAACTCTTCAATAAATAACAGCAGATTAACCGCGATTGTTGCTATAGCATATCTAAGCATTGTTTACGCCATCACACAACATAATATCACGCCTGTACTCACTACAAAGGTTATAAAAACTATTTTGTGAAGATCTGATGAAGAACTTCGGAGATAGGCAACGGAACTCCTCAATAAATGATAGCAAATGGACTGGGACTGCTGAAATCTCATATTGTCTGTCTATTGTTTACACCAGTTCCTAACATAACATCACGCCGGGACGTTGTGAAGGGGTAAGCACATGTGAAACACTAAAAAGTGAAAAATAAAAACTTTTTTACAAAAAATAAAACCGACTTCGACAAAAAAAACACTCAAAAGTGAAAAATAAACTTGAGAAGAAAAATCATTTTCTGAAGTCGGTGACAAAAAAATGAAATCACAGAAACAAAAGTCACCGACTTCATAAACTGATTTTTCTTCTCAAGTTTATTTTTCACTTTTGAGTGTTTTTTTTGTCGAAGTCGGTTTTATTTTTTGTAAAAAAGTTTTTTTGCTTTTCAGTTTTTTCAGTCGGGTTTTTTAGTTTTTTTTCTACTTTGGATTTTACGACTACTTTACGACTTTGACTTCTTCTTAGCGTGTCGATGGCAAATTTCAGCACAGAGATACCCTACGGTGGGTTCCGTAGGGTCTCGAGTTTTTGACCCTCATGCCCATGAGCTCACCAACAACATAACATACCATCACGCCTGTAATCCCTGAAGGGTTAGTCAGACTAGAGGTGTACCCATTAGTACATCCACATTTCACCAGTTAAGTCCCATGTAATTGGGGGCAAGCCTTCCATCAACCGGGCACAAACAAATCTAGACTCCGTTGTCCGGCTGTTACTGAGAAATTCTTAATAGAAAAACCTAATAACACTGCCCGACTTGGGTATCGTACTCGGGAACACATGCTCAGCAGTCGCGCTTACGACCACTAGACCAAAGAGGCACTTACTATGCAATTCAGCACTATAAGCTGCTCCATTTATTTCCTTTGTCTGAGGTCACTTGAGATTATATAAAATGCGAAAAGTCCACGCTGCAGAAGCATTATCTTACTTTGTATTTTCTATTTTTATAGCTTCGCTTTTAAAACCATTTCGCTGTCCAATTCAAACTGTCGGGCGGGCGTGCCTTTAACAGGTTCCACTTTAGGAATTAGATTAAAAATAAAACCACCTGGAAAACTGGGATGCTTGCAGAATTAGGACGGAGCCGGTCGAATCGCAACTAAATTAAAATCGTAATCTCATCACGAGAGAGGCACTTCATTCCGACTAACTTATATACACGGAGTGGTAGGTTTTATGAGTCACTTACTGTGATTCAGATTCTCCAAATCGTTCACACAGTAACACTCTCTATTGTTAATGCGCCAAAGTATATTTTCGCCCAAAAGCGTTTAGCACTGAACTAAGGATATTAATATTGTTGTCATGAGTATAAACTCGTATTTTTATGTTCACGTATCATGCTTCAATAAGGTCATACTGATTTGATCATTAGGCCTTAGGGTTGCCATGCCAAATACTAGTACGACAGTAATAAAAGACGCTACCGGTCACCTGTTTGTTTTCACTGACAATACAATAAGCATGAGTGTACATTACGCGTACATTAAAGCGTGTTATACTATTCGTAGAATCTTAATGAGCGTTAATAGCGAATGCAATAAGCAGCAAATGAATTACAATTCCAGAACTGTTTGTGATATCCGAACTGACGCACGGTGGGCTGAAAATCGGCTTTCATAGACTTAGGCATTTTATTTTGTAAGTGCCAGTTTTTATGCCGGATATCACTTCTATTAGTTATAACAATATACAAAAATGACACCAGAATTGATTCTGCACAAAAACGAAGGAATTATAATTTTTTTACGAAAATTTTGTATGGAGCTAGTATGAAAAATCGAAATATCTCTAAAACGGCAGGGATAACCGTAATATCCTTATAGGGGGTTATAGTACTAATTATTTATGATTTTTTGACATACGTTACATAATGTTTGAAGATGCCGTTTTTTTTTAAAAATCGTCAAAATATTTTTATTTATTTTTACATAGGAAACGTTCCTTTTAGTGTTTAAGTTGAAGAATTCAGAGCTTTAACAACTCCTAACATAAAATAGCATCACCCCTATAGACCTGAAGGACTAGACAGAGGTGTGCCCATGCTGTCGCTTCTTTTTGAATGATAGGGGAATGAAATTGTTAATTGATCATACCCTAAAAGTATGATTACAGCATAACCCCGGACACATAATAATAATAATATCCTTAAAGCGGGTTATAGTACTAATATTATTTGTTTTTACTTAGGAAACTTTTCAAAACGATCCAATAACTGTGTCAAAGTTAAGAACATCGTTAGGAAGCATGCTTTTTCCCCAAATTTAAAAAATATGTGAAAAAAAAATAGACTGTATATACTTTTTATCGATAGGTAATTTAAATAAAACAGAAGTAAGTAAATATTTTGTATAATAGGGGATCGGACAAAAAAAAACTAATTAGTCCGTCAGATAGATTCCCAAAAATTATTGGACACGTATTTTTTCTTTTTTCACGTAAACTTAAAATGAAGACGATACAGTGCTTCGAAAACTCGTGTGACGTCATATGATAGTACATTTTGACGACACAAGTGACGTTTCAAGCCCCACTCCAAGATCTTTGACGCGTTTTATCTTCGTCATTTTTTATTGATTTGATAAAACAAAAAACACGTATTCAATATTTTTCGATAATCTAACTTACGGACTAAACAGAATCATATTATTTTGACCCAGTCCGATCCCCTATTGAATTTATAGCACTTAGATATTATTTTTGTTACTTCTGTTTTATTTAAATTACCTATCAATTTTAATTTCAATATTAAATAAACTGTTTTTTTTTTAACTTAGAATAATAAATTGCCGGCACTCTAGGTCTAGAACAAACTCGTCCTCTATAAGTAGGTACTTAAATGCGTTTTTCTTATTATTTTTTTTTACCATCGTCCTTATTTTGGTGGTCTGAATGATTTCTGAAATTTTGTCCACCTATTTTAATGGGACTTTATATAAACAGTCTATTTTTTTTCACATATTATCGTCTATCTATCTATATAAATAAAAAGAGAAGTCCTGACTGACTGACTTACTGACTCATCAACGCCCAGCCCAAACCCTTGGACCTAGAAAGCTGAAATTTTGCACAGAGGTTCCCTTTATTATGTAGACAAGGAATAAGGAAGGATTTTTCGAAATTCAACCCCTATGGGAGTTAAATAGGGGATGAAAGTTTGTATGGAAAATCGTCATCTTCACGCGGGCGAAGCCGTTGGCAAAAGCTAGTTCTTAATATTTGGGGAAAAAGCATGCTTCCTAACGATGTTCTTAACTTTGACACAGTTAATGGATCGTTTTGAAAAGTTTCATATGTAAAAATAAATAATATTAGTACTATAACCCCCTATAAGAATATTATTAAATTATATAAGAATATTATATTAATAATAATAATATTATAATATTATATTATTATTAAGAATATTATATTATAAATATTTAGGAATACACGAATCTGGTAAGATAGAACATAGTCAAATTAGGGAACAGGTTACAAAAGAATATTTTAAGAGGACTAAAAAGCTACTGAACACACATTTAAGCGCACGAAATATCATAAAAGGGATAAATACTTTTGCTATACCAGTTCTACTGTACTCATTTGGAATTATAAATTATAAGAACAGTGATTTAAAAGCAATAGATATAAAGACTAGGAAATTATTAGCAATTAAAAAAGCACACAGACAAAAAGCAGATGTAGAAAGATTATACTTACCGATAATAGAAGGGGGTAGGGGGTTAATAAATACACAAAATATGTATAAAACACAGATACTTAAATATAAGCATTATTTGGAAAGAGAGAATGACGATTTAATAAAGGTGATAGTTCAACATGACAAAACCAAAGATAAATATTCAATAATAAAAGAAGCACGAGAAATAGAAAGAGAACTACAACTACCACAAAATAATATACATACAGACGCAGAAATAAAACAAGCAATAATCAAGAACCAAAACGATAAATGGAGAAATAAGCAATTACATGGACAGTTTCCTAAAGCAGTTTTGGACCAAGCTAATATAGACAAAGAAAATTCGTTCAAATGGATGAAGAAGCAACAAATTTCACCCTCCATAGAATCAGCAATATTTGCCATACAGGACCAGGCTGTTATGACGCGTCAACATCAACGTGACATTTTAAAAATGGATGTAGATGGTAAATGTCGCCTATGCGCCAGCAAAGACGAAACGACGCAGCACATCATCTCAGGATGCGAAAAGTTAGCGGGCACGTATTATGTCAAGAGGCACAACAGCTTGGTTCAGTATGTCCACTGGTGTTTGGCAAGGAAACATAATATCGAGGTGTCGAGTCTTTGGTGGAAAGAAGCGTTAACACAGCCGCAAGTTAAAGAAAATGGACAGGCTAAAATCATGTGGGAAATACCTATACAGACTGATATTACCGTAACACATAATAGACCAGATTTAATATATGTAGACAAGACCAACAATAGCACATTTTTAATAGATATAGCAGTACCTTCAGACTACAACATAGGAGCTAAAGAAATAGAAAAATTAAGCAAATACCACCTTTTGAAGACAGAAATTCGGCGCTTATGGAATACTCAAACTACAGTTATCCCAATAGTAGTAGGAGCTACAGGCATTATTAGTAAAAGTTTACAAAGATACATAGACCAGCTGAATATAACAATAGACATAACAATCCTACAAAAACAAGCATCCATACACACAAACACCATACTCAGTAAGGTATTGGGAGACACTGTTTTTGTTAGTAGTACATCTCACACACAAGAGAGTACACCTCACACACAAGAGACCACACCAGACACGCAACAATCATCACACACAGTAGACTCTCTGCAATCACCCGTCAGTACCTCACACACACCAAATACACAAAGTCATCCATCAACCACACAAAATACAATCCGCACGCGAAGAAGAAGATAGGGGGAAATAGATATCTTTTTTCCTGCGGGATGCGGGACGGGATATCTATTCCAAAACCGACGTAAGGTCGAGTATCGGAAAACCGAAACAGAAATATTATATATATTATTATTATTATGTGTCCGGGGTTATGTTGTAATCATACTTTTAGGGTATGATCAATTAACAATTTCATTACCCTATCTTTAAAAAAGAAGCGACAGCATGGGCACTTTGACACTGATATTCAACTATTTGGTATTGTTGGAAATCTTACAAGATCAACAAGATACTACACACCTCTGTCTAGTCCTTCAGGTCTATAGGGGTGATGCTATTTTATGTTAGGAGTTGTTAAAGCTCTGAATTCTTCAACTTAAACACTAAAAGGAACATTTCATATGTAAAAATAAATAAAAATATTTTGACGATTTTTAAAAAAAAAACGGCATCTTCAAACATTATGTAACGTATGTCAAAAAATCATAAATAATTAGTACTATAACCCCCTATAAGGATATTACGGTTATCCCTGCCGTTTTAGAGATATTTTGATTTTTCATACTAGCTCCATACAAAATTTTCGTAAAAAAATTATAATTCCTTCGTTTTTGTGCAGAATCAATTCTGGTGTCATTTTTGTATATTGTTAAAACTAATAGAAGTGATATCCGGCATAAAAACTGGCACTTCCAAAATAAAATGCCTAAGTCTATGAAAGCCGATTTTCAGCCCACCGTGTGACGGCCGGATATCTCCGAAACTGGGGCAGGTTCTGAGAAACCAGGGCGGCAACAACCCTAGATATCGAGATACTAGTGTTCACTCACAGTCAGTGCGGAGCTGACCAGTAGAGACGCGTAATGCATACATTAGCTGATACAACAGGTATTACACTCGGCACTCGGTTGTAATGTCCCTCGTTAATGGTGTCATTTTTAAAGGGTGTTTAATGTCAGTCGGTGTTTAATGGCCATGTCTGCAACAGGTGAGGTTCTATTGTTTGCTGTTAGACTGCGTTTAATTTAATTAAAAGGGTGCATTATTACGAACAAATGCTTGATAATAGAGGCTTCCGTTTCCCCCTCTAATTATTTTTACATTTTTGCGTCAGATATCTTTATGGTACGATAATTATATTCCAAATGAAACTTATTAGACATGTGAGATAAGCACGTGGGTACCTATGTGTTTCAGATGTTTTTCTTGCACGTAGATCACCAGCTGCTAGTTAGTGTTTCCTGCAGAGCATGCACGGTGCATGTGCGCATGTGTTGGTCGTGTAGGTAATCGCTAACTGTTTTTAACATGATTATAGGCCCATGATGCCATGATCACCACCTTCCTTCCTGTGCTTATCTCAACTATGCTTGAGGTAGGCTCACCAGTCACTACGTCTTCCATTCGTGCTCTACATTACATTCTTCATCTCCTTCCGTGCTACATCTTTATCAGCAGATGCCTGCAAATCGGCAATGCACCTTTGGGCATTTTTTCTTTCACGCAATCCACAAGACATCCAAGAGTACTGAAAGACCAAAGAAACGATGGATGGGCCGTGTGACGAATGAAATGGCTAGAAAGAGGTGATTGCTGAAATTACCAGTAATAGAGAAGTTGATCCTCTCGAAATAATACTCAAAAGATGCCTTGAATTTGGTACACAATTGGAATTATCTGATCCTAGCATTTCTTGTAAAGTTGGTAGAGTCCATCCATAGGCTCTTAATACTTACGTCTCTCACAAAATCATCTCGCCTTCAAAAATTCTGGTGCAGGAACTGTCTGTCTCCAAGTCTTCACCTCTTGAATGGATGATGTAAGAGCGCATAATGCGAGATACACATTAGCGACCTCTTACTATTATCATCTTCAGCTTCTTAGTATTTCGATGCCAATCTATGTTATTCTCTTGCCATAATCATACGGATCTTCTTTACCGATAGCATAAAATACAATGCCTGTTTCGTTCCGTTTTAAATAGACCAACACACTAATGTGCAGCAATGTAGGTCAGACTCTGAACGTAATAGTTTTATCCAAAGTTTGCTTCAACGATGGCATAGTGTTGCATTTTTTGTAGTTCTGTTTCATCATTCTAATGTAGTACCTATTTCACTATGATTACAAATTAGTGTTTGGTGCAGCTATGAATGAATGATTTCGCTGTACAATCACTACTTGACAAGATTACATAGATTAACTATGTATAAAACCTAGATATTATGATATCCAGACTATAGATTCTAACACTCAAGATTACATGTCTTGAATAATACATTATATAAATTACATTGTGTTTTGATGAAGACTGCCAGCAGGGCAATAGCCGCAGACATACATTGTTGCATTTGTGCAATAATAAAGAAAACAACGCAGAAGTAGCGTTTAAAATTACGTTTATTGCTATAATTAAAATTGAAATGGACATGAAAATTAAAAGCGCATACGCCGATGGTAAAACATAGTTGATATAACAACAATATCTACATTTTCAAAGTATTGACAAATACAACATGCAAATTAAATTAAATACATTCGGAAAACAGGAAATATTTACAACCATTGTCACACACTTCAGCATACATTGATGTAATTGTTCGCTGGTTCAATCGCGTTGCTTCCACGAATGTTGCGATGTATGTAACAGACACCGTGACCGGTGAATCATTGGCTCGTAGTCTCGTAGGTACAATAACACTGAACTTTTGTTTTTTTTCGGCAGGCATGCGTTACTCGCGCGGTGAGTGAGTGGTGGTAGCGGGAGGCGGTGATGCAGCGAGCTCACGCGGGCGGCGCCCCGCATTCGCAGGCCTCCGCCTCCGCACACCCGCACGTACGCTCACATAACCCGTACGCAGACATTGATGACCAGGTAAGGACTCCAAAAATATATAAAACCTTATTGGTGAGGTTCTTCAGAAAGGACAGGTGCGTAGTAGGGATGCAACGATACCGATACGATAATCGTATATCGGCGATTATCGTAAACCTTTACGATCATTCGTTATCGTAAATATTACGATACGCTATTTTTACGATACATTTATTTCAATTTTTTTTTTAATTTTCGGGTGAAACTAAACGCAAACGAAAAGGATAGCATTGAAATATGTATTTATCCCTTAAACCTGTAACGGTGCCATCTGAAAGACTATTCTCCACAGCAGGACTGATATACAGTGATGAGACAAACCGACATAAGGGAAAAAACTTAAAAATGTTGTGTTTTATGAATAAGAATTTGCCAGTAATAAATTACGACTACAATTAAAATTAAATAATAGTAAGTAAATGTACAGCTTGTCTATAAAGTCATGAAATTAATGTTTGAGGAACTAACATTATTCAAAAGTAAGGCAACACTAAATCATGGTACATCAAATGTCATTGGCTGTCATCAACTTGTTATTTATCTTGATATCTTTTGCATTTTTTAATGTTTTTCAAATCTACGTCGACAAAACTTCGAAAAAACGTGTTAAATATGAGGAAAACAAATAGGAGTGGAGCTCGGGAAATTATTTCAAAGTATATCAGCGATGTTTGTTAGAACACCAAGCTGATCAAATTTTATCAAATTTGGATGATATTTATACTCGAACAGCAGCTATAACAGGTATGTAATCGTGTTATTGTTTGTTTTTTATCTACCAGAAGTCACAAATTTACTAAATATACGATTTTAAGACTAAAATAAGCATTGTTTACATTGCGCATTTATAGGTTAGATTGCAAATGTAAGTAGCTCATATTGTAGTGCGACGTTAAGTTTTGATACTTTTGGGTAATCAAATTTACCTACATCTTTTTTTTAATCTTTCTTTCAGGAAAATCTGAGAGTACAGTGAGGCGTATTGCAGATGAAGGCAAACACAGATCAGGCCGTCCTAAGAAAGAAATGGATGACTTCAACATAAAATTTCGCTAAAACAGATCTGGATTTTAAATGTAGCCTAGAAGTCCTGCGTAAAATTTTGAAATCGATTGGATTTTCTTACAAGAAGATCAAAATAACAGAAAGGCTCTAATCGAACAACATATTGCAGCAAAACGGGCAAGAGAAAATGGGCATACAGTGGTACAAAAGTTAAAATATAAGATTAATAAAAAATATGTACGAACATTTTTCTTTTATTTACTCATTTTTATTTCAATGAAGGTCGGAAGGAAAACATCGTGAGGAAATCTGGACTTATAATTATTATAAGTCTGAAATCGCCAACCCGTCTTGAGCATGCGTGGTGATCAGTGCTCTTGCCGTCTCTGTTGAGAAGAGGCCTTTGCCCAGCAGTGGGACAGTAATAGGCTGGTATTATCATTTATAATGAAGGTCGCATCTTTGTTTATGGTTTCTGTATTTTTTTTAAATAAGATAACAGATTTTAATTAAAACCAGGTTTGCTTCTAGTACAAAATAATGTGCTAGTATCAAAACCATTTTAGTCACACTATACAGGGTTGCTATGTGCACGAGTCTTCACGACCGCAGCGCCCTCATTTATTTTCATGACTTTATAGACAGGCTGTAACAAATAGTAACAAACAATTTAAAATATAAGTTAATGATGAAACTTGATAAAATTAATAAATATATTGATTAAAAATGCATAACTTTTTTATACTTTTAATTTACTTAGTCTTACAATAATAACATACTACAAAGCTTCCAATAAATTCATCAAAATGGTATTAAATAAATATCGTAATGCATTCGTATCGTAATTCGTTATCGTATTTGGCCATTACGATGTATTCGTCATTCGTATTGGTATCGTAATAGCCGTATCGTTGCATCCCTCGTAGTACTCGCAACTGGCGTGCGTGTATGACTAGATGTGTGAACGTGGACGAGGTAAACAGAGTATGTAATGAATGATCGGTGCAGGTGATGGCCTATGTTAAGGGTATGTTTACCCTTAACATAGTATGTTGTGTGTGCCAATGTGTCTGTATGTGTGCCAACGGCACGAACTAGTTGGTGGGCGGGGCTAAAATGCATGCTATTTCATCCGACATCACGAGCGAAATGCATAGAGCGAAAGAGACACAACTAAAACGGGCGCGCGAAATTTTCTATGCAGACCTTTGGTATATTTGGTTTCATGAAAAATCTATTGAATGTATCTGTTCAAAATCAAATTATTTAAATTTTTTAATAACTAATCTATGTCTGTATGGTTTCACTTTTTTCTTTTTCATACTATATACGTTACTTATTTACGCCCAAGGATGAGTTAAAATCAGTGCTAAAATATAAAAGTTTTGACGTTCATAACTTCCAAATCAATATTTTTTTTCCAATTCTGCTTCCATTCAGACCTAGATAATGATATGACCAGTAGATACAATTTTTAATTTTGAACCTACACCGTCAAACAGGGGAGTAATCACCTTCATAAGTTTGTATGGAAGAATGACTGGCTTGTTCAACCTTAAGGGAAAAAGGCGTGTGTTTACTTATGTATAATGTTTACTACTGTAAGAAAGGTTACTGAAACCATCGGATCATACGGACTGTCTTACCATTTAAATTGGCCACCAAAAATACTATACCGGAAGCCTACAATAATTAATTCAAATTTGGCTGAGGATCAGCAATTCAGCACTCCTGAATCCCAAAACCTTCACGACGTCTCATCGTTGGAGAGTTGGTAAAAGTAGCGCGGCAATACACCCAATAAATTCTCTACTAAAATAATAAGAAAAAAAAAATAGACTTGAACATTTCTGACTCCTAAGATCTTTTTGCCATGATTAGTGAATTCATAAATTAGTTAACAATATTCGTATGGTCTGACATTTTATTGTACTGATACAACAAATGGCGTCAACGCGGTCGTTGATATAATACGGGTTTCTCCCTGATGCATCATTATGTTTTAATAGTACCTAAAACTTTCTGCTACCCTTGAATTATTATTCACATTTTATTAACTAAGGTAGTGTTTAAACTCTTGTTTTTATATGTAGAGTTTGAGTTAGACCCTTAAAGCGGGTCGTGGGGCTTTTTGGACTGGGACCGCGGTCCCGGATTCCACCAAAA
Source organism: Diarsia dahlii (assembly GCA_949775195.1). Lineage (NCBI taxonomy): Eukaryota > Metazoa > Arthropoda > Insecta > Lepidoptera > Noctuidae > Diarsia > Diarsia dahlii. The sequence continues at coordinate 10,462,346 of OX459212.1, forward strand.
ATACTTAAATTATTTTTGAGTAGTACCTATTTTGGGACCAAATGAAGTAAGTAGAGTAAGGTTAACAAAAAAGCTGATATAATATCTTGATCAATATTACAGTCACTCAATGTAAAATACTGGTATTCAGCTGCATCCGGTTTGACTGGAAGCCGACACCAGCATAGTTGGGAAAGGGCTAGGCAGATGACTGATAAAATCATGTTAATTACTTACATGATTTTATCAGTCATCTTTTTTTTTACCGTACTCAACTTACTTCTTTTTTTCTTGTGGTCCCAAAATATTACTCAAAAATAATTAATGCATTATTAGGTGGAATCCTGGACCAAGGTCCCGGTTCCGAAAGCCCCACGACCCCTTAAAAGCGCGTCTTTAGACCGAGACCCTTTGTATGAAGAACTACTTTCTTTTTGCGCCTTCAACAAAAGGTTGAAGTGCTTATTTTCCACTTTTTTTACCCGACTGCGGCGAAGCCCAAAAGGAGGGTTATGTGTTTGACGTGTATGTATGTAATTGGGCCATTCCGAGAAAAATTGTACCGTTACTTAAGGGATCATCATCATCATCATTTCAGCCGAAAGACGTCCACTGCTGGACATAGGCCGGGGAGGCCTATGTCCAGCAGTGGACGTCTTTTGTAAGTGTAATTTTTGCTTAGGGGGGGTTTGCCATAATCGCCACGCTTGGCAGGCGGGTTGGCGATCGCAGTGCGGTCGATACAAAAAGCACAGAGAACGCTGCTGCCCATTCTCTGGTACATCCCTTAGTCGCCTCTTACGACACCCACGGGAAGATAGGGGATGGTGCTATTCTTTGCGTCCGACACCATACGGAACACTTAAGGGATAAATCGGACAATTTAAAAAATTCCCCTATATATCTCGTCACTAAACGGACGTGACGAACTCCGCTTACTAATAATAATAACGACAACACTCAATATTCTTTGTTCTTTTAGAGGAAATAATTACTTCACGACATAACCAGATACATTAAGTATAATTCGCAAATAAAATAATGTATTAATAACATATCGGTATCACGTTATTGCTGTGACTATAGTGGACTTCGTAATCGAGTATTTTTATTTAGTAGGGCTTTCGTCACCGATTACTGCGTCACAAATGCACCACGGGTAAAAAGAAATGGCTGATCTACTACAATTATAATATAATAATATTCCACAACTATCACACAACGCCATCTAGTCCCAAGCTAAGCAGAGCTTGTGTTATGGGTACTAGACAACTGATAAACATACTTATATATTTCTAAATACATACATATTATAGATAAATTACACCCAGACACAGAACAAATGATCGTGCTCATCACACAAACATTTGTCCTGGGTGGGAATCGAACCCACGACCTCCGGCATAGCAGTTAGGGTCACTAACCACTAGACCAACAGGCCAGTCGAGTATGTTACCATGATAATAAAATAACTTGTTTTGGTAGTTTTTTACTATTGAAAGCAAATAAAATAGTATTCCCGTACCATGACTAAAGTGGAATGTCCACCATGGTCCAATTTGATTAATTTAAATTTCATAAATTTTAGTGTAATACAATAAGATTTATGAGTAAAATTAACGGTATAATTAAAAACAAAACAATATTCTATAATAAATTCCAAACAATGCGGAAGTATGTCTACAAAAACCATGAACTTCGGTTGGTTAAAGTTAACGATAGGCGGTGTGACACGCAAAAAATCCCTTTTTTGCTTCTTATTTTTATTTTAAGATCAGTGGAATTAACAACAATTGACTCCATAATGATTTCGTTTTAAAGATAATGAGCTATATTGTACATAAAAAAAGAACTGCATTCGTTAGAATATAAGATGACCATGTAAACTGTTTGTAAAATGTTGTGACAGTACTTTTTTCTTAAGTACAATTTTTCTCGGAATTGCCCAATTACCCGACTGCGGCGAAGCCCAAAAGGAGGGTTATGTGTTTGACGTGTATGTATGTAAGTATGTATGTATGTATGTATGTCCGTTTCTTTGTTCCCTCATAACTCATAAACGGATGAACCGATTTGAATGAAATATATGTCGTTAGATTCGTCTTGATGGCGCGAGTGTTATAGGCTACATTAAAATTAAAAAACAAAGAAAAATTGCGGTATTTGGGGGCAAAATCGCGGAATTCAAAAACAATTTTTTTTCCAATACCATCGAGTAGGGTATCAAAATAAAGGATTTTAAAAGGAGATTACAAAAATGTAAAACACTTATACGTTTAAAAGAAATTCAAAGTGAGAAATCCTATAAACAAGCACAAAAGTTAAATCATCTGCGAAGAATTTTACGCGACTAACGAAAGAACATAATAATTTTATGTTCATAGTAATTTTAATTAAAATATTGATAATCTTGTCTACACACTGTGTCTACATTTCTTATCCAACTATCCTCTCGCAGGTCTGCTGGAAGAAATTTCTTTTGAAATAAGCAGTACCTTTGTGCTCTTCTATTTGTTATGTTTTTATCCTTTTCTGTATTTTGTGTGTGCATAAATAAATAAATAAATAAACAAACACAAAAGTACTAAAACGTTGTAAATAAAAAAGTAGTTAAAAAACTAAAAAACCCGACTGAAAAAACCGAAAAGCGAAAAACAAGCACATTTTAAATTAAACAAAACTTGGAAGCAGGCGGGGTTCATTTGAATATTAAATTAAGAAAAGAAAAATCAAAATAGAATGGACCCCGCCTGCTTCCAAGTTTTGTTTAATTTAAAATGTGCTTGTTTTTCGCTTTTCGGTTTTTTCAGTCGGGTTTTTTAGTTTTTTAACTACTTTTTTTTGGGATAGCGATTATCTCTGTCTAGCGAGATACCCATCCATTAAAATATGTTTTCGATATGTTTTGGTGTATTTTGGCTTTATTTATTTTAAGCAAGGTCTTTACCATAGTAACTTTTGTGGTTTGTAACGATAAATAACAATGGTATTAGGTACAAATATGATCAGAAAACTTTGTGTAAAATAAATAAATAAATTATCATACCATGCCCTATTAATAGAATTGATTTAATACTACTACAATTCATTGTTCCAATTAGATATTTTATACAAATTACCTTATGTTTCGTATTGCCCATAGAGGAATATCTTATGAATTACTCAACTCATGACGAATGCCATTAAAGCTATTAAACTTATCGCTTGCCATTGATTTCATGGCGTTCCTGAGTTTTGTATGAATGGAGGCGATATATCAATGGCGTTTTTTTTTATTTATTCGTATAGTGAGCATTAATTAGTGTAGCCAAATGACGTGTTCTACTGTACTTCAGTTTTGTAAGGTAATGAAAAAGAGGAAAGTTTTTCAGCATTTGAGTAAAAACGCCAAACTGTATCTGATTTATTATTATTTACCGACACTAATATCTGTATTTATTTATACCATGCAAAATTCTGCTCCAAATGATGTCCCTTCCTGTTTATAATATACGGAGCATTTAACTGTTTAATTAAATATATACTAACACTTTGTATACAAAGTTTCACTAGACATTTCAATGTCAATAAGGAAAACTACGCCAGTTAATTCCTAGTAACATCTGTTTTAAATTCTATTCTAATGTGGGTTTTTGTTACAGATACCAGCTTCAGTAATTAGCAGTGTGGGCACAGTGAGCCTGTCTCAGTCTTCCACACGTCCTACTCCCAACATCACGATGGCTAATCCCACGAACCTGGGCAACGGTAACAGCGGCAACGCTCAGCCGGCTGCCCAACAAATGCCAACCCATGCACCCGTGCGGAACTTGCCCAAGAAACGGAAATTCGATCCCTCCGTACTGGAAGAAATGAACTGCGGGAACAACAACATAGTGAATGCTCCGCTTCCGATGGAATATCACCAGCCGCAGTACCAGTCATCTGTTCTCCAGCCTTCGCCGATAATCCAGCGTTCTTCCCCGCCAGCAGATGTGAAGCCTTTCATCTCATACCCCAACATCGACTTATCGGAATGGCGGGACCACAGAGTGCTAGCGAAACAGCGAGGCCTATACATCCCGGGAGTGATCCGCCAAGCTGAGGGTTGTAAGGTGGTGGTAGAGCTCGACGGGCTGGAGAGCGACCCGGTCGAGTATAGTGACGTGTTCGGTTTGAATAAAAACGATGTGATCAGTGACGCGAGCCCCCAAATGAGCCATCTGCACATGGGCTCGCTGTGTGTCGTGAGGACTACGGACCCCAGCAGGGAAAATGTGCAAAGTGTTTTTGTGGAAGGTCTTGTGTACGAAGTGCTTAATTCTCCTATAAGGATACGAGTTAAGGTAAGGATTTTAACTGTATTCATATTATGTAGGCTGTTGGCAGCTGTATATGGGCTTCCCCAATGATATGCTTTAATTAGCCCGCGACGGATTTGCCTTTGAAATACCTTATGTCATGTCATGAGAATGTTGGTCGTGGTTTTACATAACATCACGCATGCTTATATCGCATAGCGAGCCTAGTGCCAGACCCCGCGGCTGCTACTAAAACTCCTGATGGAAAACTCGAATAACACTTTGCCCGACCCAGGAAACGAACCTAAGACCTCGTGCTCAGCAGTCGCGTTTACGACCACTCGAACACCGAGGCAGTGTTTCTCGTGGTTTCAATATCATGAATAAGATACATCATCCTTGCTTCTTAGTTTGAATCATTGTTTTTGTGCGTTCGGATATCTAGGATGTTTTGCATGAGCGCCTCCCATCGGATTCTGGCGGTAAACAACAAAAAATGTTCCAATTTCGTCTCAATGGTCATCTCGATTGTTATAATTGCCCTTTAACGCAGTTATTATATTTACTGCTTATGTAAATAAATCATATTTATTTCTGTAAATTGGTTTTGCACCATCACATCATGTTAGGTTTTAAAATAAAACTAGACGAGGTCGGTATTTCGTAACTGAGTACTCGGAAAAGAAACAAATGAAACAAAATCAGAGATCACAGTCTATTAATTTAAAGTTCAAACATTGGTCAAGTCATACCATGCACCATGCATGGTAGAACCATCCATGCAGATTCGTGTCTGAGATGGTCTTTTGAAGAAAAAGAACCACACAGATTTGATTGGTGAGGGTTGGAAAAAAAACAGTTTTTTTTACATTTTATAAAACAAACAGTTTAAAATGTTTTAAACAGGTGTTTTTTTTGTTTTTTTTTTCCTAAGTTAGTTATCATTCATTTTTAATTGATTAAGCCTGACATAATTCACTTTTATACTATTTTAAAAACTTCTTCTTAGCGTGTCGATGACAATTTAAATTGAGTCTGCTCAAAATTTAGCGACGAGTTTGGCATTTTCAGTTCCAATCATTAGCTCCTGTGATGTGCAAGTAGCTGGACAGGCAGGACACGATGTCAAGTGTATCATCGTCTGTGGGGTAACACCACATTTGCAGTCCAGGGCAGAGTCATCTATGAATTTCCACTTGAACAGGTTTTCCTTGCTTCGACCGACCTGTGTCCGGAGTCTATTTAAAAACTGCATGACATAAATTGATCTTAATTCAATACATTCCGTACAATATGTTCCGACGTTCATTTTTAGTAGGGAAATCACCTAAACTTCTCTTAAAATAAGGGGACTACCCAAAATAATATATTAAAAATCCAAATTAATGGCCAAACTGTAGACTTAGTGACACAGCTTCACAATGCAGTTGCTTCAAGTACCGGAATTGAAAGACTGTTTTCAACATTTGGATTTATTCATTCCAATGTACGAAACAAACATGGTAACGAGAAAGCTTCAAAACTTGTCACAGTTTTTAAAGACCTAAATGAAAAATAATAAATGTTGTCTAATCTGCTCATTAACGAACAAATATGATTTTACGTGGTCGAATTTTTAATATTAAAAATTGTACATAATATTTAAATGTCAAGGTTCTAAAAGTCACTTGAAGTATTTTATAATTGTTTAAAGTTGAATATAAAAGAAGTAAGGAAAAAATAACTAGTACTCATTTATTTTGCAGTTAAAATTTGTTTTAAACCCTGTTTTTTTATTACGTTTTAAATATGGTTTAAAAAATGTTTTAAACAATGTTTTCAAACACCTAATAAAGAACAATGTTTTATTTTGAACTGTTTTATACACTGTTTAAAACACATGTTTTAAACAACTTGTTTTAAACATGCCAACCCCAGAATAGAATGTTCTGAATAAGACAACTATTTGTTTTTTTCTGAAAAGAAGTAGGTAATACTAGTGTGTTTCGGAATTTTTATGTCCAACCTGATGTAGGTACATAATAATAATTATGTTTATAAACTTTATTTAGATTTTATAAATCTAAACAAAGCGCAGGTTAAAAGTGAGCTACAATGATGCAATTTTGTAGATATAGTTCATAACTATTTGTCTCATTAAGTAAATCTAAGACAGTATTACTAGTTAACTATTAGTCATTCGCGTAAATCGCACCTTATTGGGCAATGTTATTCCCCCTTTTTTATCAAATACTCATCACCGATCGTATCAACCTTTTTCCAATCAAAATTGTTTTATTATCACTGTTTAAACTGTAGTAAGAGGATTTACAAATCCAATTATAGTAACGTAAACATATTGAGGCTTTTCGTATATGACAGTATGTTGAAGAAGTCGTAAGGTGATGGTCGCTCCATGGGGAGTTCCACTGTTCAGTACTTAAAGCTGATTAAACATAAAGACATCAAAAAATCGTATAGCGTCAATCAACCTCATTTTTCCGGTGTCAAGTCAGTTTTATCATAAACTAGCACTTCGCCCGCGTTTAAATTACATACTAAAACCATTGGTGAAAACAGCATGAAAATCGGTGCTGCAGTTTTTGAGTTTATCGCAAATAGACAGACAGACACGGCGAAAGACTTTGTTTTATGGTAGTGATGATAGTGATTAAGATCAATATTCTGAGGCTTTAACAAGAGTTTCTCCAATCCAGGTATCAGACGGCGACTGCAAAGAGATGGTGGAAGTGAAGCGGGCAGACATAAGACTGCTGCAGCCGCCGTGGGCAGACGAGCTGGAGGACGCGGGGACGCATTCCTCATCGTCGCTGCACCCGGCGCTGCGCATACATCACGTGCCTACTCAGGTAACATATAATATACACTAGTTGACTAGTGACTAGTCTATGAGACTAGTGAGATAGTAATATAAACGATAATATTATCTGTGCTGCTAGGCAACTGGGATTCCCAGTTGTATACGTCCATTTGTGCCTATTGGCCTTGTTGTATTCTGTCTCCTGCTGATATGGAGGGAAGTGGCAGTTATGTTGTTTTTCCTACTCTTCCGCTATTATTTTCTGATTAATTTCGTTGCGGAATCCAACTGTTTAATTGTTTCTCTGGGACTTCATCGAGCTTCATTGTCTCGTAGTTTTTCTGGCGGTCGCCATTGTCGATTCTGAGTTACTGTGGTTTGAGAATAGTGTGGCGGGTTCGTCCCAATAAAAAAACATAGACTAGTAGAAGTGACGCGGGTAGATATCAGACTCTGCAGCTGCCGTGGGCGAAAGCCCAGCCAGCTTTGAACAACTGAATGACTAGAATAATTATACCCTCTTCCTCCCTAGTCACTTAGTCAGTGCCACTTTTGCGGATTGCGGTTCTTTCTCATTACTTTTTTTTGTATTTTGCAACCTAAAACACAGTAACACAGCAAAAAGCACAGAGTCGCCATGACAGATACTCAATACCGAACATAGGAAAACTTAAGGACTAATAAATGGCGCTACGTGTGCATAATTTAGATCAAGATAATAATATTTACCATAGATTACAACAATCTAATCTACCCAAAATGACGTCACATTTAATGATCACAAACTATCACAACTAAAAAATCCCCCACAGATGGGTGGCGACAACTTCTACACGTCATCCCCGATGCCCGGCGCAGGCGCAGGGGGCGTGGTGACAGTGGGCGCGTTGTCCAACGGCTCTATGGACGACCTGCGCAAGCGACCGCCCTTCGACGACTACGGCGAGAGCGACGATGATCTACGCAGGGAGGACATCATGTTCCCCGCTGATGTTTCACATATGGGTAAGTGTTGTTTGTTCAAGAGCCATGGAAACTGCTATATTTTATAATTAGAAGTCCCTTGTAGGGGGCAAGCCTATTGCCAACAGCCGGGCACAATTCTTGGGGCTGCTATTGGAAAAATCCAGTAATAGGTACTTACTTGAAGACCGGAAGACGTTGCGTTGGAAGGCCTCCCACTAGGTGGACCGATGACCTGGTCAAGGTTGCAGGAACCCGCTGGATGAGAGACGCACGGGACCGGTCAATGTGGCGACGCCTGGGGGAGGCCTATGTCCAGCAGTGGACGTCTTTTGGCTGAAATGATGATGATGATGAGGTACTTACTTTGCCCGATCTGGGATCGAATCCTAATACTCAACGTGCGACCATCGGATTCAAAAAAATATCGTATTATAATCCACAAATATTTGAACTTTGATATTTATCATGAATATAGGATTTTCCTTACTCACTTTCTAAAAGCCAGTCAACAATGTGCGTTGCATAGCATAGTACAGTCAGCATCAGAAATAGATTAACACTACCACAGATACACTACTCAAAGTTTCAAAGCAGGTTTTTTAATAAAAACTGGTTAGATATTACTCGTTACTAACAAGTTATTGAAGAGTAAGGAATATTTTATAAAGAATAATCTTCTGAAACATTAAAATTAATACCTCGAGTCCTGTACATCAAATAACTAAAATCCCAAAATGTTAAGCTACTTCTGTTGCTTACCGTACCTACCTTTCAAAAGACCCCAAATCATTGATTGTATTATGTTTATGAAGATCGAAGGGAAGGTTCCTTTGATGTTCAGTAAACCCAAGTGTAGCTCGGTCGCCACGCTCCACGACCATTCGCTTATTACAACTAGTACCTAAGTTTTTTTAAAGATCTTACCGCCCCACAATCACAAAAAAGGGTCACTATTGAATGATGACCTGTTTCTTATCATTCATATCCCATATATCCTTGAATGCAACCCTTCCTCTTGATTGGAGCTTACCTAACCCTCGTCACTTCCTCGTTCCTTCGTCCTCTCAAAGTTACTTAGAATATTTGACTAATAGGTACACCTGCTAGACCCTTAGGGGATTACAGGCGTGTTGTTATGTCATGTTAAATAAAGTCGTTTCCCAGCAATAACCGGTTATCAGTGGGCTGAAAGTCTGACCACCAGTCTTACCGAAGAGTATCGTATTACCCAGTACTAATTAGGTTGTGGAGGTCAGTTAAGCAGTCGCTTCATGTAAAATACTGGTATTCGGCTGCATCCGGTTAGACTGGAAACCGACCCCTTGCATTGCCTTTTATGAATATTAATTTAATCTGCAATCGCTTATCATAGTATTACACGACCTGACATTCAATATCACTTATCACCGGACTACTAAAGAATGCATTTCCACAGTAATTCTACTTTCATGCTTTTAGCCACACCCAACATTCACTTCCATACAATATAATATATTAAATGTGTGGTTAAAATGTATGCCATTGTGGACAGTCGCCCGTGCATTTTTCACGACAATATATTAATACGCGTAATCCTACTGTAAACTATGTATTTTTTATAAAATTAGAAAGTTTATTTTCTGAGTCACGAACTCATGACTTGATGAGTTCGCGGATGTGGGAGATATTTTGTTTACTACTTGGATATAGTTTAAATACTGAATCATTTGCTTAATTGATCGTATCGTCATAGTTAGTTATTCAATTTTACTCAGAAATATTTGAAACTGAATGGAATAATCGTCATTCTCTTGCCCTTATCCCAATTATATAAAAAAGTCCTCTCATCACACATCTTTCTTTCTTGCACACAGTCCATCAATCGTTTCTTTGGTCTTCTTCTACTCTTAAACTTTAAAAGAAAGTCGTATATTGTTATGGAAAATAGTACGTTAAAGTTACTAATCAGGATCACCCAACATATTATTATACTCGATGTTACCAAACATACGCGAAAAACTATGTTTTACCGACAAATTAGCGAACCAAATGATTTTATGCCTATTATTTTATGAGTGCAAAAAAAATTACAATAATTTCCTCGTTGACTGATATTTATGGAAAATTAATCTGATTTAAAAATTCAATCATAACATGGTTCTCGTTTGGATGAAGATTTCATCTCTTTGTTATATTTTTTGCCGGTCTACACATTACATTGTGCACTAGTCTATTAGTCACTCTGGAATGATAGTGAGACATGCATTCCGAACTTTTTTTATTTTGACAACTAACCGCGTGCGCATTTCAAACTGCTTCGTAAATGCGACCCATTTTATGACGCTCGTATACTATATGACGTGCATTAATTAAATTCTTCGGCCAACGTGAAAATACTAACGTAAATAGAATTGTAAAGTTTTTTGAACTTGGTGTTACACCATGAGTTTGAAATCATAATCACCATAGCCCTTGTCACTTGTTTTTCAGTATGATTAAAATATTAGGGCCAACTACAATAGTAAGGCAGACAAGCAGACGTATATTTAAAGGCTTCCTATGCTTAAAAGCGTTAAATGGTTACCTACGCCTTTCATGACTTGTGGTATTTTCCAGCAATTACATTACTTTGACGTCATAAGAAGCATACATTGTGGTATTTTCCAGCAATTACATTACTTTGACGTCATAAGAAGCATAGACGCTGCAATACAATTACATCTAGGTACATGGTAGGTAAGAGTCGCTCTAGGGAAATCCTCAAGAATACTGGACCGACGGTTTTGTGGGAGTCCTGCCGACTTGCCGGTTCCTAAAAATCCCATAAGCCCAGGGAAATACTTATACAATAACGCGCAGCCCCGAAACTATGTTTGTGTAGCTTCGAAAGTACTTCTTTCGTTTTTACCCGACTACGGCGAAGCCAAAAGGAAGGGTAATGATTTTTATCGTTTGGTTAGTGCCTAACCTGGTGTTTTTAGTGCCTAGCCTGGAGTTTTAATGCCACTGATGGGCCTCTGACTTGGCTTCATATGCCGTCGAGAAATATCTCTCGGGCAAGCTGGTTTCATTACTATGTTTTCCTTCACCGAAGCAAGTGATAACTACACAATACGCTCATGAATCCGAAAAATCAGAGATGCGTGTCTTGGGTTCGAACTCGAGACCTTTGACTTGGCAGTCCGACGGTCACACTACTAGACTATTACTGCAGAGGAAATGCGGGTGGTCTTTTCTCCATACAAACGCTCTCGCCTGTTTGGCATGATTTTTTACAGAATAATAAAGAGAAATAATTAATCGAGCCACAGTTTTTTTAATTGGCCACAGGATCAAACTTCTAATTTTATAACTCAGCCACGGGAAAATTATATAGCCTCTAATATACTAATTTGTCTTCTTTACAACGCCCACTAAATATTCTATAGAAAGCATCAAGTGACGATCAACATTTATATTAACTTGTCCTTGTTATTTATACATAGGCACCTAATTTACTAACTCAGCCACGGAATTTATATCTCACCACCATTTTACATTTTACAGCTTCAACACAAGGCCCTCAAAAAAATATAAATGAAGCGACCGTAGTCAACATCATTTATTATAACTTCGCATGTAAAATAATACATCACATTCTTTTATCGTGAAAATAGCAACATAAAGATTTGGCGCGAGCGCGCGAGACGTCAGCGACCGGCCATTTGCACCAATCAGAGAGCGCCAACGTATATTATATATGAAATGTCAACTTTTGATATACTTTAGATTATTATATTTACGTTAAAAATACCTATTAGTTACAGAAATGTTTTTACCATTGTCTAATTGACTAGTCACAGGCAGACTGTATGATTCGTTATTGTAAACTGAGGGAAATAGGTTAGGTTAGGTTAAAACTGTGACCATACGCGCGCGAGCCGAGCGAGCGAAGCGAGCGGTGCCGCGGCAGCGGCCGGCGAGCGCTACTTCCGAGTTGCTTGCAGAAATGTTTTCACAATTTATTGTCTAGTTTTCCGATAAAAATGAAGTTCTGAAGCGATTCTGTCGATAATTTTTGTAGCATAACATGTAAATAAAATCGATCTTTAGGACATTCGATACTCTGAACTTCAATATTTGGGTCATTAAGTACTCTGAACTTCTGTAATTAAGCCTTTCGATGACACGACAGGAGTTTATACATACTATTAGTGACTCTAATATAATATTTGATGACAATTTTAATTAAATTTTGATGCTCAGTTAATGTGGCATGAGTTATAATTTAAACGTACTGAGTTAATAAATTAGAAGCTAATTGAATATTTTTTTGATGCCATATAATAATATTTTAGAAGTTTACTGTTTGAATTCATGTTACAAATTTAGATGCTAAAAAATAATCACGATGCTGAGTTGTATTTAGAGTGGCTTTAAAAAAGATTTCTTGTGGCTAAGATAGTATTATTTAGATGCTCGTTAATTGTGGCTGACTTAGTAATTTAGAAGGCAAGTTAGATTTTTAGATGCAAATAATGCTATTAAAAAGAAGCCGGTTTAATTAGCACCCAATAATAAATATTAACTATTTCTAAGCCCCTATGTTTTCCTTTTTGGTGATAAATTATTTTTATAAGCACTAGAACCCTCAATAAATGCTCAAAATTGCTGGTTTATATCGCTGTTAACAGAGTCCTAGTGTACAAATTTGACAACTATTAACGAAAAAAGAAAAACATAGCGGCGTAGTATATATCCTCCTTATTCATTGTCTAAAATATCTTTTAAATTGGTTCAATATTGGAGGAGGAAATAGGCGAGAGCCAAACCTAGAAATATGACTTTTATTGAGTTGCTATTGAGTCGTATCTGCGGTTGTCCTTATCGCACGGATTTGAGGGCAGGGGGGCGGAGAGAGACAGCGATAGTGGAGAGAGACAGACGGAGAGAGACAGCGCCCACATTTCCTCTTAATGTGCTGAATGTACTAACAGTGTGTATTGTCAGCAGATTGCAGCAACAGCAAGCGCAGCAGTCTTCAGAGCCGCGGCAGCACCTCGAGCTTGCTGGAGCGCAGTCTCACACCTCGATCTCAACCCCCTACTCCTAGGTAAGTCATCAGCCTATAATGTCACTCTGCAGGGACTCAGGCTTCCTCTCTAGGAGAGGGATGGGCTATAGTTTACCGCGTGGGCCCAGTGCGGGTTGGTAGATCCTAGACTCCATCTAAGCAAACTAGGTAGGCCGGGGTATTCCAGGAAATATAATTTCCTGGAATACCCCATTTTTAAAGAAATATGCACGAATTTTCATGAAAAACTTATTCAAAGGAATTAAATGAACTTAGAAGGTTGAAGGTAGAGCAGCGGTGGAACAGTGGTGGCGGCCCCGACTTACGAACAGTAGGTCGTGTGTTCGAATCCCGGCAGGCACATTACTTTGTGTAATTTATTTCATCACCGCTGCTCTCAAAACGGTGAAGGAAAACATCGTGAGGAAACCGGCATGTCTTAGAACCAAAAAATTCAAAGACATGTGACATCTACCAATCCGCACTGGGCCCGCGTGGTTAGATTATAGCCCATTCCCTCTCAAAGAGAGGAGGCCTGTGTCCCAGCAGTGGGAACATTAATAGGCTGTTGATGATGATGATGAGAAGGTTGAATTGAAGATTTTAATGATTGTAACTCTGTAACGCCATAATTTGTTGAAAATACAGCCTGATCTGGCCATTAATTGCGAAAAAAGAAAGAATTACCTTAAGGTCCGATTACCACATAGAAACGAAATGCGACCAGATTTACTACGAGGTGCTAAATCCGTATTCTATATTCCGTAGCAATGGTGACGTTGACAACACTTGAACGCCGTTCACATGTGCTTATTAGTGAAATTGGGCCGTAGAGATGTAATAAAATGTGAATATTGAAAAAGAATAACTGGATCGCACTTGAAATATCCAGTTTTGACTGATTGTAGCTATCGGACAAAGACCTGCAAAACAATTCCTGGTAGTCGTTCTAAGTTTTACGTTATGTACATTCAATAGATTAGATATTGAAATATTGTTTTATCACCAAAAATGTCGCAAACGGAATACTTGTATTCTACTGCACCCGATTAGAGTGAGAGCTGACACCAATATGATAAATCTTACGAGCGCACAATAGGGATGATTCCTGACTAAAAAATATTGATTCAGTTTAGTCCGTCAGTTCGATTATCGAAAAATATTCGATACGTGTTTTTTGTTTGATCAAATTAATAAAAAAATACGAAGATAAAAAGTACTGAAATGTGACGTCACACGAGTCTTCATTTTTTGTTTACGTTAAAAAGAAAAAATATGTGACGGACGGACGGAATTTTTTGAATTGAATTTTTCTAATTCTCTCCAATATGATAAATGTCACTTACACACAATGCGTGTTGTCTACAGATCTCAAGCGGCAACCCCGCACAAGTACAAGAAAGGCGACGTGGTGTCGACCCCGACGGGCATCCGCAAGAAGTTCAACGGCAAACAATGGCGACGGCTGTGCTCGAAGGACGGCTGCACCAAGGAGAGCCAGCGCCGCGGCTTCTGTTCCCGGCACCTGTCCCTACGAGGAGTCACCAGGTCTTCTAATACTCCACTGGCTCAAGGGTCTGCTCATACTCCGCAGCAGAGGTACTCTTCTTTCGCAGTTCGTTTACTTCGGAATGGGCTTGTCAAAGCGACTGTGATTCTTACCATCATCACATTAAAGTCGCTGTTTGGTTGATAAGTCTGTCAAACAACTGTTGTTGGTTGCTGCAGTCGTCTACTAGCTGTGAAAGAACAGTCGGTCTATTTCCCCAATACGTCTAAAAAATCTTAAAGTTGACCACTAGACCTACGTCATTGTATAAAACCTGAAACATTGTCTAAAGCCACCACAACTGACCTTTCATAATATACAATTCTTACCTATAGTAAGATTCTTCCACAGAACAAGTTTCAGCTTTTATAAAATGACATATTTTTGGCGTTAATGATATCTTGGTCCATTTGTAATTCGAAAACACATTTATGGCACGCTTGGGAACCAATCAAATTATACAACAGTTAAATACAGATCTCTAATTGTACAGGAAATCATACCAAGCGAAGCCATTTTAGGAGGCGTTCAAGTATTACGTAACGCAATTTTTAACCCCCCTAGTAAAACGTTACATAGGCATCAAGTGACCATTTTTAGGTAAAATTTGAAATTGAGAGAAAAAATATTTTTTTTAAATGCGTGTGAGAATCTCTACACGACCGTTCTGAAGGGTTTATAATTCAAATTCATTTATTTCGTGAACACAAGGTACATATACATAAGTTGTTACAACAAATTAGAGCCGTGCTGTGTCACGCCAAAAGGCATACAAAATATCAAAGATTTTTTAAACATATTAGAAATTCAAAGTAAGTAGGTACAATCACAATAATTATAAATCATGTCAAAATAAGATAAAATTATACATAAAATGTCGCAAAGAATACAAAAAAAAAAAAAACGTGTGGCACTCGGAGACTGCCGCGGTAAAGCTATTGCATAGCATTTTTTATCAATTATTTAATTTGACAACCTCAGTTGACAACCTTGTTATTTTCCGTAACCATAGCAACCTGGTTGAAAATTTTCGTTACGTAATTTCTGGATTCGCTCTCCACGCTCAAGGCCCGCGATAGAAGGCACAAATTAATACAACAATTATTATCAAACAATATAAAAAAAAACATCCGAATTGAGAACCTCCTTCTTTTTTTAGAAGTCGGTTAAAAAGCAGATTCGACTAAATAAAATTAAGGAATTAAAATTTGTCATTTAGATTCGTCAACAGTAATACACCTTGTTATTTAGCATATTGAACAGAAAAAAACATTGTTACGTAACGCGTAGTTCAAACTCCTCCCGCCCCTGTAACGCATCGTAACGCTCTACAAGAACCCCCGAATTCGTTACGTAATACTTGAACGTTCCCCTAAACTGGAAATTTATAGTTTGATGTTTCACCAGTTTCACCGTGTGTACATTGGGATGGCTGAGTAGTGAAAATTAGTACTACTAAACTATAGAATAATAATATGTAAATGGGTTTTCCTGATTTAAAACATTTAATTTTGCGTCCCGTTATATCCATTCGGTATGTATGTACAGGAAATAAACGATTAGTATTATAATTCGTGTCAAAAATTTCATAATTCACTGTTCCATTTTCAGTGAATGGTTAGTTTTATCCCTATGTACGCTGAATGGAATGTGTTCCAGTACAATTTATTGTTGAGTTATTATAATTATTAATCGATTTGGGTCCGGTTGGTGGCAATAGGCTCGCCCCCATTGTACTTAACCCTACTGGCGAAATATTGGCTATTATTTACACCTACAGACATTACAGGCGTTTGAGCAAATATAATAATGTTTGGAGAAGTTTACACAGCAACATTCTATAACAACATTCTCATTTCAGAAGTAGCAGTAAATCGCTGTCCTCGAGCGGCACAGGCGTCGAAGGTGACGAAACATCGCGAGAGTCTGACACTACACCACCGCACTACCGTGTCACAGGCCGGTTTGATTCCGATGAGACTGAGGCTGCTAATATGTTGGGTATGTTGTTTTCATAATAATCTATACTAATATAATAATAAGATTATAACGAGCAGCGGTGGTGCAGTGGTGGCGGCCCTGACTTACGAACAGTAAGACGTGGGTTCAAATTCAAACCCTGGCAGGCACATTACTTCGTGTAATTTATTTCATCACCGCTGCTCTCAAATCGGTGAAGGAAAACATCATGTCCAAGAACCAAGAATTCGAAGACATGTGACATCTACCAACCCGCGCTGGGCCCTCTCCTAGAGGAGACCTGAGTCCCTGTAGTGGCTAAAATTATAGGCTGATGATGATGATGATACAAAATATTTCACATAAACCTACATGGGAATTTATTGGAAGCTCGTGATATGACAGAAACTAGGTGTATGCTTAGGATCGCCCCGGGCGTTGCCACCATAGTTGCAGACCTGTGGACGGTGAGTAATGGGCTCGCTCACCGTCCGTCCGTCTTATAACGACGACAGGCCGTGTCGACGGCGCGCAAGGGTCCATGCCTGCTGCTAGGGCTGCGGAACTGGTCGAAAGAAATACCGCGGCCTTGGAACACAAAGAGCTAAGAAGGAACTTGGGTAATGAATGTTAGTGAGTACAAGTCTGACACTCCTTTCCGCTCCGCCCAGAGCAGGAGGAGGAGGGAAAAAAACCTGTAATGGGATAGGTCTAAGATGTCAAGAATATGTGGCCTTTGATCCTGTTAGGTTACATTCTTCGTTTGAAATATTTACAGAGACTAAGCATGAACATTCTTAGGTGGTTTAGTCATGTAGAGAGAATGAGTGAAAGTCGATTAACGAAAGTTATCAAGGCAGATGTGAGTGACAACTGACAACGCCGGGAGGGGACGCCCTAGAAAGACATACACTGACCTTATTGGTGATGTTCTTCAGAAAGGACAATCCAGGAGCGTTACGTAATACTCACAACCGGCGTGCGTGTATGACCAGATATATGAATGTGGACGAGACAAAAGGAGTATCTAAGGATAATAGCAGGTGGCGTTCTTTGGTTTCTGCCTACACCCATGGGAAAAGGGCGTGAGTTTATGTGTAAATCCTGGTTCTTAAAGCCACCAATTGATGTCACGTTTCAAAAAGCAAAGGTGTTTGACGTCAATACTGTATGGTTAGATATGATAGCATGTTTTATTACCATTATTACTCGCTCTTATCAAAGTGCGAATGAGTGTGCCTCCGACAAAAATGTGAATAAATGTCGTGGGTGTGTCTTTGTTTGATCTTGATTCTCAGACTTTGGCTTCACCTGCGTGACGGTCGTAGGTTATCGGGATCTTCTTTCTTTATCGAGTCATCATCATCAGCCTATAATGTTCCCTCCCCTCTAGGAGAGGGATTGGCCATAATCCACCACGCGGGCCCAGTGCGGTGGATGTCACATGTCTTCGAATTTTTTGGTTCTACGACATTCCGGTTTTCGCCTTCACCGTTTTGAGAGCAGTGGTGATGAAATAAATTACACAAAGTAATGCGTTAAAACCTTCGATCAATAATGTACTAGATTCCAGATAAGCGCTTCAAAAACGGCCCGAAACTTAAGACCACAAATCAAATTAGTATGGTCCAATCATAGCCAACATTAAGACTTCAAAATGCCGCAGTATGCGTTCAAAAACTGTGTGTTCAAAAAATAACCACCGTAACACCAAGGTTTTGGAAGGAATATCTTTTTTTCGGTAATTTAATATCATTATGTGCTTTTTCATAATATTTAAACATAATTAAACTGTAAATATAATTAAATCAGCGGATATTATAATTGTCTGGCCAATGTTTGTATCATGTTCTTGAACAGGGAACGCTAGTTCCGCAATAGAATAAGCACGACATTGTACACAAAATGCTTATAACCGTAATGCTTAGAGTTTATGTTTCATTTTAGAATGAATATTTTTGTACTGATGACTTTTTATTTTGGAGCGACATTTAAAATGTTTTGCTTCTAATCTTTCTCCGATGAAAGGGCTTAAATAAATATACTTTACAATTATAATTAAACGTTATGTTTAAGTGTTAAGGTTTATAATCATCTGAAGTTGTTAATAATATTGAACTTTTTTCTAAGATGTTATGTAGATGTTTACGTGTGTGCAAACGTGGCCACTTGAGCGACTTAGTTTTGTTCCTGATGCTTAATCTAGTACTATTATTGATCGAAGGTTAAAACTCACTACTTACTGTTCGTAAGTCGGGGCCGCTACCACTGGGCCACCGCTGCTCTTTATCGTGTGTAGTGCCTAATCTGGTGTCTTGGTGTTTTTATGCCGCCTATGGATCTCTGGGTTGGCTTTATATGCCATCGAGAGTCATCTCTCATGCGTCATGCAAATTATCAGGATAATAAGTATCTTATGTGATTACCCAGGTCATATTCCATCCTAATCTCCTCCCTAACTTTTTTGGGGTAAGTTTCCGGATGCAGCTATACTAATACTCCACAACCCAGTTAGTACCGTGTGAAAAATTGATGAAAAGCCTAATAAATAAATAATATTGTTAGGAATCAGAAGTGAAATACGTTAAAACAATAAACAATGTTTAATATCTTTAAATTACACAATTACAAAAATTATCACGAGGAACATTTTAAACAATAATCAAGTAGAAAAAACACTAGCAAAATGGAATAATCCGTACACGAGCAAAAACATAAACCAAAAATAGCTAAGCACACGATAAGTCGGGTAGCAAGTCCTTTCCGAGCGCCGTCCAAGCAAAAAGTGACCGTTGCAACGCCACTCGCCTCGTTTTATAAACTTCTGTCGGTTGCCGCACGACGACCACGCTGACCGCACGGCTACTGGCTGATGGCGTGACTTTGAGCCAACAATATATTATCGTGGAAAATTGTTAATGTTTATATATTTGGTTGTGTCCACAGTGTCGCTGGGCAGCTCCCGGTCGGGCAGCCCGGGCGCTTCGCCCGTAGGCGCGGGCGGGTCCCCGGGGCTGCGCAACAACCTGTTCGTGCCGATCTCGTCGCCGCAGCCGCAGCCGCACCACCCCGCCGCGCTCTACCACCATCATCTTATCAGGTAACATCATCGTCTTCCTACCCTTATCCCAGGTTATTTGGGGTCGGCGCAACATGGATTTTTCATCCATTCTGCCCTGTCAGTCGTCACGCTATCATTTATTCCTTTTTCCTTGATGTCATTCCTCACACACTCCATCTATCTTTTCTTTGATCTTCCTCTCTCTTGTCCATTTACCGCGACCCCGGACACAAAGGGCTAAGAAGGAACATGGAAGTCTGACACTACCTTCCGCTTCGCCTAGAGCGGGAGGAGTCATTTGATGATTTCCCACTCTCCTAAAACAAAAAAAACTTTATCTTGTTAGGGGTATTTATAAATAATCTATACATATAATAAAACAGTAAAAAAACTGTGTCTGTACATTGAATATATTAAAAAAAAAATAATTGAGGGGGGTTTAGAAATAGTAATAGAGCAAGAATCTGAAAAAAAAATCTGTCTGTTTGTCTGTATGTTTGTACACGCTAATCTTCGGAACTACTTGACGGATTTGAATGTTTTTTTTTATAGGTATTAAGTCTGGGCAACATATAGGCTATAATTTATCTTAGAAACTTGAAAATTTCCACGTGAACGAAGTCGCGGGCATCAGCTAGTAATAAATAAAATAAAATCATTTCATTCAAGTATCACTGACTCATAATAGAAATAATATTACATTCACACAGTCACATTACATACACAACATTAAATTCAATAACAATTTTATTTAGCACGGCGGGTACAAGCTAGCTTAAACCTTATGTTGTAATAATAAGGCTCAAGTCAGCCTGCACCCACCGCTCCGTTTTCGGTACGCTCGGGACTAGAGAGGTCAATTAAATTATAATAATTATTAGTCACAATAAAAAACACAAAACATAGATAAATTCACATTAACAATTTATATATTAAAATTCTGTCGCATCAGCCTGCCACATGTCGCCTACAACAGTGGGAGATGATGGCGCAATCAAGTCGTCCCGCTCACGCGGCCAGCATGTTGTTAGCGCTCCCCCGCACTCGCCGCACCAGCGACGTGCTTCTAGCGCGCATAATGGCGTGGAAACAATCCACGCGCGCGCGTGTAAACATAGTCGATGCACTGCAATAGCGGGGGAGCGCCAACATCATCCTGAACGCGTTGTTGAACTGGACACGAAGGGCGCTGTATGACTTTTGCGTATAGTCAGTCCACAAGCTGCACGTGTACATTGTAGTGCAGTAGGCTCTAAAAAGGGTTATCTTAACATCACTAGAGCACCGCGCAAACCTGCGGATAACCATGTTCGCTCTGACCGCCAGCGCCCTCCGCTCCCGCTCGATATCCGCATCATCTTTCAGGGTAGGAGTCACGAAATGTCCCAAGTACTTAAAAATATCCACCCTCTCCAACGGTGCACCATTAAGCTTTACGGGTGGCATTTCTCGCACTTTCCTAGACCCACCCTGAAAAACCATGCACTGACTCTTAACTGTATTATAGCGCAACCCGTGAACAGCTGCATATTCCTCACATATAGTCATCAGCCTCCTAAGTCCACAGACCGAGGCGCTCAGCAGCACCATATCGTCCGCGTAGCTGATGTTATTAAAACAGACTCCATCAATGTGACAACCGATATGTTGCTCACTGAGCGCCTCGATCAGTCCATTTACATAGAGGTTAAAAATGGAGGGGGAGCTCAACCCCCCCCTGCCTCACCCCGCATTCCAACCTACACTCCTTTGCAAAAAAAACGGGCACCTTAGGAAATTTACGTTCTAAGGTCGATTTGAGTTAATTTAATGAAATTTAATTGTTTGACGTAGTCTGTATACTTATAATCGTGTAAATTAATACGCGTGAAGTGAACTGTGGCAATTTCAAAAAAAAAATCTATGAATTCTTTAAAACCGATGTACACGGCCAAACAATAAGAAGTGGTCGGCAATAAAGACAAGAAGATTTTTTTACTTTGTTTAATTAAATAAAGTTACAAATGTAATAACCTAATAACGAGTGTGACCTCCTCTTGCCAAAATCACAGCTTGAATCCTTCTGGGCATGCTTTCCACGATGTTTTTAATGACGTTTTGAGGAATACGTTCCCACTCTTCTGCAATGACTCTTTTTAGCTCCCTGATGTTTTGTGGAGCATGTTGCACTGATCTTACCCGTCTCTTTAGAACATCCCAGACATGCTCAATTGGATTGAGGTCAGGACTTCGAGCTGGCCAATCTAAACGACGGATCCCAACTTCTTGCATGTACGCTTCCACGTCGCCAGAACGGTGCGGGCGAGCATTGTCGTCCATAAAAATGGAATCTTCCCCAAGTGCAGTCAATGCGGGTTGTGCATATGGAATTAGGACTTCCATTATGTACCGGTGTGCATTTAATGTTCCATTTTCTATGAGAACTAACTCCGTACGCCCCGTCGAATTAATTGCTGCCCAAAACATAACGGAGCCTCCGCCATAAGGAGTGATTTCTTCGAAACACACTTCCGCATAGCGTTCCCGTGGTCTTCGTAGCACTCGCCGGCGTCGGTCCTCTCCACACAAAGAGATTCTAGCTTCATCAGACAACAATACTTTATTCCAGTCCTCCAGAGTCCATGAAGCACAGTTTCGAGCAAACTGAAGTCGAGCAACACGGTGCTCACGGAGTAATTTAGGTCCCCGAGCCGGGCGGTAACTCCTGATATTGGCAGCCAAAAGCCTCCTCCTGACGGTCCACAAGCTAACTTCTACTCCTCTTACTTCTTCAAGGCTCTTCTTCAGGTCCACACTTGACGCCTTACGATTCCGCAAGGCCTGACTCACCAAAAAGCGGTCATCTCTTGGTTCTGTGCGTCGTTTTCTTCCCGAACCGGGTCTTCTTTTGACCGAACCGGTCTCTTGATACCGTTGCCAAGTCCTCTGGACAGTTGAACGACTCACATTTAGCCGCTGAGACACGTAAGTTTGCGAACAACCTTCTTCAAGTAGGGCTATAATTTTACCGGCCCTTATCGCTTTATATATAATATCACTCATGTCAAAAAGTGGTGTTTAATGTAAAAAGAAAGATAAAATTGTTTAATTTGCAGAAAATATCCAAAAAGTTTTAAAATTTTAGTAATCAGTAATAAAATCGTTTCAGCAATTCGCGCCATTAGTAAAGCAATTTTACAATAATCTACAATAATCATTATTTTCCTTTTGTTAATTTCAAAATTTAAATTTGGAACGTACAGAATCATGCCAGGATTCTTCAAATAACATGCCAATACATCGTCAAATTAATAAAACCTCTTACTTGTCCTTCTTCATTGAAGTAGAGAAAAAAATATGAAGTGCCCGTTTTTTTTGCAAAAGAGTTTATATGGGTCCGACAATGTGCCCGCCCACTTCACGTTGTTCACCTGGTTCCCGTACCAATACTTAAAGATGTTAATAAGTCCACACGGTATCTGGGATGATCTCATCTTATTCCACAAGATATCATAATGTACCAGGTCAAAGGCTTTGGAAAGATCGAGGAAGCACGCGTACACAGATGTGTTTCTGTCGGTATAGTATTTAACAGCACTCTTAAGACACAATATTGCAGCTTCAGTAGAGAGTCCCGGCCGAAAACCGAACTGATTATCGTGCAACTGTATGTATTTGTTTAATTGTGTATTAAGAATGCTGTCAAACACTTTTGCAACTATTGTTGCTAGGGAAATAGGTCTATAATTTGATATATCCGACAAATCCCCTGCCTTATTTTTTACTATTATTTTATTTTATTTATTTATTTATTTATATCGGGACGAGCTGGACAGAACCAACGGCCAATGGTCCACATTTTCCCTGAATCAAAAAATTTGCTTTGTATAGTTTTTCCGTCCAATGAGAGATCAGCATTGAGTGTTTTTGTATATAGCTTGATTGCTCGTAGTGAGTAGTATCTACTACTTCCTTAAAGTACAGGCAAATATGTTGGAGCTATTCCGATCTCTGATCATCGTGCACACGTAATAGAGTATTTTAACTGTATGTTCAGCGGCTGGGGCTGCGGGTTGTTCGAAAGAGATACCGCGGCCCCGGACACAAAGGGCTAAGAAGGAACATGGGTGGTTTTTAGACAGTAGTGTGACACTCCTTTCCGCTCCATCTACATTTTTTTTGGCCTACCTCTCCCTCTCCATCCATCAACATTAATGTAATATCCATCACTTTTTTTAGTAACTTGCGTTTCATCACTCCGTATTACATGTGTACTTGGTATGAACCAAGATAGACGATTTCCTTTAAATTTTTTTTGTAACTGGCGCCACTTTCAAACATCCTCTTATATACTCATTCCGTACTTTATCCATTCTTGTCAGTCCACTCAACCAGCAGTGTATTAATATCTTGCAAAATTCTTCAGATAGTGATGCACTAAAACAAGACAATAGGGTTGTTGACTCATATTACAAATTCATATAAATTTATGTTGTAAAAATCAATGATAGTTTTTAGAATCCTAAATTATTAATTTACGGAACTAATTTTTTGTCTTTAATTAATTAAAATTATTTTTAATTGCGTTATTTCATACTCACTATCACGTGACTCCAAACACCAATCAGAGCGCGATGACGTCACGAGCCGCGAGACTAGCTGATTTATCTGTCATATCGAAGGCAAAAGTATCAACTGTGAACGATTTTATTCAATAACTTATTAAAATTACTTTATTTATCACAATGGAGACTGGATTTATGAAACGAAATGGTTCTAACTTACCGGAAATTAATTATTTGATGGTTCTTTGCTACAAACACGATTTTTTGTGCGTCGGAGTTTTGAAGTACAGTATGACCAACTTAATTGTGAAGTACAAGGTGGCGCTACTTGTCAAGCAAAATTACATCTATACGTCAAACTTGGTACATTTATTTTAGTTCCGTTTTTTGCCACCTACATAGATAAGTTGGTTTAAGTGTAAGTAGTACCTAGTCTTTGTAAGTATTTTTAAAGTGATATAGTGAGTGATAAAGAGACTTACTAACTTACTCGTTTTATACACATAAGTATTTAGAACTTTAAACTTGTCATAAACATCAACAAAATAAAAAGTTACGTTATGTGCAAATTTTTATTTTTAGTAGGTATGTTGTTATACAAACCACGGCAAAAACAAAAAAAAAAGCTTTGTAGGTAAACAACCAGGTCTCATCATTATTCGAGATACTTATTACTACACCCATTGTAGTATATTCTAAATAATTTTCCATCATTTTAAAGCTGAAATTTGATTTAAATTAAACAATAGTTAAGTACCAAAAAGTGGACCGGTAAACAAACAATAACATTAACAAACAAGTATTAAACGACAATTTAGGAACATACTCAAATACATTTATTCAATTTTGATATTTATAGTTTATTTAGAACTTACATCGAAGTGATCTTCACAAAAATAACTGGTACCTACTTGTTGTTGACAATGATGATGGATGTCTTCTTGCCATTGTTAACCATTTTCTCCTTATTTCTGCCCTTTTTGGAACGCTTATGAAAAGGTTTTGTGGCATACTGATTGACGTACTTTTGCACATCGGCACTGTACAACATTTGTAAATCGTCGTGTTCATTTTAGTTTTTTTTATAGTATATTCTTATGAACTGAATCAAGATCAGTGCAATTTGACAGATCGTAAAGTTTTCAAAACGGCCCGTGACGTCATCACAGCCATTTGACAGTTTAGAGCGTTTTAGCCGGAATTTTTAAAACTATTTTTATTTACGTTTTTTCTTATTAAAATATGTCTTATTTTTTCAGATAATATTTTTTTTTGTGTATATATAGGGTCTATCTATAAAATAAAAGCGATTCCAAAAATTAGTCAACAACCCTATTGTATTAAAATGATCATTGCAATGTTTTTTTCTAGGCCTGAATTACTCCGACCAGGCAGAGCGAACTCGCCCGCCAGCGGTGTTGCCACCAGCGTCATCAGAGTTTCACCAGGACCTAACTATCATTACCAGGTACTACAAAATGCATACCAAATTGAACCTTAACGCTAAGCAATAATTAAGTCAAGGTAAAATTAGACTTTCTTTTCTCAGGTGGAAAACCGAAACGGGCCTACAATCGTTCAAACGAACAACGTCTCCCAATCGAACGTGATTGGTGTTCAAACTTCTGGACTGAACTTACAGAATACTATACACACAAGTATAAACGCTACTACCACAACTCTGTCCAGCCTCACTCTACCTTCGAGTATCTCACTCAACTTGAACAATTTAAGTACTCAGAGTCTGCAAACAAGTATCGCGAACACTATCCGTAATTCCAACGATTTAGCCCACAATCTAATCGTCCCCAGAACTATTCCCACATCAAACGGGATAGACATAGAACAGATATACCGAACGCAAGTCCATCGGAACGGTATTCACGACAACTACCGCCGCGACACAGAAATGTCGCCTCCATTAAATAATCATGAAAATTTTCTGAATAGAAGAGTCTCGGAGTATGATGATAATGATCATCAGACGCAAAGAGAGAATAATATTCTCCGTAATGTCATTGACACTCGGCCCCCCGAACTATCCGAGACTCGTTTGATGGATGATAAGAGAATTTTGAAGCCGGCGCCGCTTCAGGCCCGCTTGTTGTCCGTCGTGGAGCCCGATGTGAAGGAATCGGTGAAGAGGTACTATGTTACCATGTTGCCGAATGAGAAGAAGTATGTGTTTATAAAGAACGAGCCTACGGACACTGTTCAAGTGAGTATTAACAAAGATTTCTTATGTCCTGAAATTTATTTTTAGATGGCTTCGTTGGTCTAGTGGTTGCAAGCGCGACTGCTGAGTACGAGGTTCTGGTTTCGATTCCTAGGTCGGGCAAAGTGTTAATGGGTTCTTACAGTAATTTCTCAGTAGAAGCCACGGAGTCTGGAGTTATGCCTGATTGTTGACAGTAGGCTAACCTTCTATTACATCCATACTATCCATACTAATATAATAAATGCGAAAGTAACTCTGTCTGTCTATTACTCAATCACGCCTAAACTACTGAACCAATTTGTATGAAATTTGGTATGGAGATATTTTGATACCCGAAAAAGGACATAGGCTACTTTTTAATAATAAAAAAAAAAAACTTTATTCAAGGGGTTGAAAGGGGGTACGAAAATATTACTTTTGGTCGCGATAACCGGCATCGGTAGCGATAACCGACATCCGCGCGGTTGAAACCGCGGGCATCAGCTAGTGGGAATTAAAAATAACTAGCGAAATGTGGGTGTACTTGGGTGTACTATAAGGTACACCTCTGCATAACCTTTCTTGGACTACGGGCGTGATGATGTTATAAAATCACAATTATATCTCTCGCCTCTTGAAATCTTTATCACACAACAATGCATGTTTTTTTTTGAATATTCTAGAGTTATTTTATCAAACAAGTTGGTCAATGATTTATTGTTTCAATTATTGTATTACTTCAATCTGATGAATAAATATTGCGTACATTAAATACTGACTTTCTTTTAAGGAAAATGTTGTATTTTTTGATTATCTTGCCGCCAATGTGGCCCGACTTAGGTACTATCTAAGTAAAAGTGATAACGCATACGCAACGCAATTATCAGGCCACGCAATCTGTAGGTATTTGATATTGTTTACTTTTTTAGTGGCGTGTGTAATAGAATTTTTGATCGATTTAATTAAAAGGATTACTTCATTGTACTGCAGCTGCTTAACTATCTAATCTAAACCTAATAAAGTTAGTATACAGCGTGTATCAGAGACTTCCGTGTATGGCAACAACATTGTGAATTTTATTGTCTTTTATCACATTTATGTATTGTTGCTATTAATATTATTGTTGTGCAATATTTTTATATTTTTATAATAATCCGCCATTCAGGGGACCGGCACTGTCTCTCCTTAACACAGGCTAAATGTTAGCCTATCTAGGAGGGTCAGTACTTCACCCGTCTTCATTGTATAATTGAATCCATGAATGTATAAAATAATGCAACTTCTGTATACCTATGCAATTCCATTTTGAAATAAACTTATTATTATTATTGTGTCATCACCCAGGCAAGCCGACTGTTCAGAAATTCGAACATTATGAACAACAGTAGGTGATAAAGATAAGGCCAAGCGTATAGGCTTTTCCGCTTGTATGAAAGTACCGCCACTACCTGACAGTTCATATTCAGTTTTACATGCAAAATGGGCAATTGAAAACCAGCCGAATGCCTTTTTGCACCTAAAACTGTTCCTGCAAACTGCAAAACCTAATTCAGAGTTCATCTACCCAGCCTTTTCCCAACTATGTTGGGGTCGGCTTCCAGTCTAACCGGATGCACCTGAATACCAGTATTTTACATGGAGCGACTGCCTATCTGGCCTCCACAACCTAGTTAATACTGGGTAATACGATGATACTCTTTGATAAAACTGGATGTCAGACTTTCATGTCAAATTCCAATCGTTTGTCCATAATGTACATTTTAAGGTGATAGGTAAAATAATTTTAAACACAATTATTGACCCTGTCGGGCACTGACTTCCTGTAATGACTGCCAAAGATCTTAATATGGCAGCCGGGACCAACAGCAATGGGCAACAATGTTAGTAACATTGATAGGTTTAGCCTTAGACTGGTGAAATATTAACTTATGTGGCACATTTCAGATCGAGCGAATCAACCATCTGCAGCAACAACTCAACAACAACGACAATGAACCGGAACACAGGAGCTTAGATAATGGTGATCATGTAAGTAGCATTTACTTTATTATTTATTTATTTCAGACATACTCTATAGGTACATTGGGGGTCATTCAAGTATTACGTAAGCCCTAGGTGGGGGGTCTCTGCTTTGTTTATTTTATTTTTTGACATTGGGGATGGGGGGATCTGTCTGGATGGGGTTTACGTCAGCAATATTTATTTAGTCTTGAATAATTTGCTTGAAAAAATATTATATGTTAGAAATTCCTCTGCACTCAACTTACTTCTGAACTGCTGCTCATGAATGATTAAAGGAAACAGTGGATTGTTTTAATCAATCAAAAATATTCCGGTAAGAGAAGGTGACAAAGCTATTCAAGCTAACTATAAGCTTTGTCACCTTAGTCTTTTTTCCACACTGGAATAAAATAAAAACAATTCTGCTTTAAGACGTCATGGTAGGGCGGGCAGAAAACATACAAAAAAATAATTTACTGATGCTGACGACGCTGACGTAAGCATGGGAGAAGGGAGGGTAGAGATTTGCTTACTTTTGCTGACATTGGGGAGGGAGGGTTAATAATTGTAAACAATTAGCCTACGTAATACTTGAATGAAACCTTGAAAAAAAAAAAACATTTTTTTTTTTTAAAACACATTTCATTAAAATAATTTTATTGTGGTAAAAGAGTGTCCTACAGAATGTGTCTATAGTGCAGTGTGACAACGATCGAGTCTGTGCGATTAAAGTGGAGTTACGGCAAAGTTCGTTTTTAGTGTTCAGCATTTTTATGCCAAATAATTCAAGTTCCTTAGCATAAGCATAATGAGCCGTTTTAATATTCCCACTGC
The DNA here is from genome assembly GCA_949775195.1 of Diarsia dahlii. NCBI lineage: Eukaryota > Metazoa > Arthropoda > Insecta > Lepidoptera > Noctuidae > Diarsia > Diarsia dahlii. The sequence continues at coordinate 10,491,548 of OX459212.1, forward strand.
TGGGACTTCAGGCCTCATTTCAATGAGAGGGAATGGACTATTTATTCACCATGCATGCCCAGTGCGGGTTGGTAGACGTCACTTGTCTTCGAATTTTTGGCTCTAGGACATGCCGGTTTTCTCACGATGTTTTCCTTCACCGTTTTGAGAACAGTGGTGATGAAATAAATTACACAAAGTAATACACCTGCCTGGGTTTGAACCAACGATCTACTGCTCGTAAGTCGTAGCACTGGGCCACCGCTGCGCGCTGTTCCTCCAAATCCCTTTACCTCTTTATAAAATTAGTGTAGATTGTGATCATAAAGCGTGTATCAAAAAGCGAGGTCATATTTACAAGTGTGTTAATGACTATCAAACTGAATAACTTTCTATTAGAAAGAAAGCCGTTATTCAACCGTTTCATTCAAAATTTCAATACCTACACTACCCTTATGAATGAGACAATAGATTCTTTTTTCGCAACTACGGTGTTAGTCTCAACAAGAAAGTTTAATTAGTGAACTCGCCTTAATTATGACATCTTTCTGATACACGCTGTATCTGTTACAGGAAAAAACCAGATTTTAGGCTGAACTAGTTCATCCTAGGTTAAATTTACCCGACTTAGCTTAAAAAGTCAATCATATGCACCTAGACTTTATAGGCAGACTGAATGATGGTTAGAACTGTGAGCAACCACGTGCTAACTAGGCCAACTTTAAATCAAAGTTATTCTTGTCATTTTGTTTATTTAGATTAGTGCGCCTCGGAAAAACCAATGCACAACTATAAACCGGTTTCACTTAGGACATACCGGATAATTTCGCCCGAAATTAGGTTTGATATCATATCAATATCTATCTACTCAATATAAAACTCAATCACTTACTGATAGACAACAGACTGTCTTAACCTTTGGTTATAGAACCAGCGCTTTCTTATAGCGGAAGACAGCATTTAGGAAGTCATTTTTGAAAGTGCACTTAACTTAAATACATTCTCATAACTAGACTAATCATGGCTATGCAAGTTGGTAGTTTTCGTCGATGGGGATTGCCAGGAATGCCACCGGGCTCTTGGCCTGTAAGTAGTAGTAATAGAGCTGTATCTTTTAATCTGGTTAACCCTTTTTTTTTTTGGAGGATGAGAAATCATTAAATGACTTCTCCCGCTCTGGGCAGAGCGTTAGGGAGCGTCAGACACCCATGTTCCTTCTTACCCCTTTGTTTCGAGGCCGCGGGTTTTTTTTCGAACAACCCGCAGCCCCAACGGGAATCTGGTTAACCCTAAGCTCATCAGACCAACATCATCATCTGTTCAAACTTCTGTCGGAGGTAGTTTGTGAACCCAGGCAGGGGCGATACTTTTGTGTCATCACTTCTAATAAAATAAAACGGTAGAGGAAAACATCGTGAGGACACTGGCGTGCCTAGAACCAAACATTCGAAGACATGTGGCATCTACCATCGCATTGGGCCCTCGTGGTGGAGTACAGTCCAATCCCTTAGAAAGTAAGGAAGCTTGTGTCCTAGCAGTAGGAATATAATAGCTATGTCTTTATCCAAGTTACATAAATAAAAAAAATAAAATAATTAAAACTTGCCAGTGAAACTCTTCATGTTTTCTTAATACAGACATACTGATTGTTAACTTGTATCTGAAACATTATGAATAGGTCTACTCTGTGTACGTTTTTCCTTACATGTTTGTTGTTGTTTTTTATACGAATTAAAAACAAAATCATTCTTTATAGGTAAACAATGTAAACAGCAGCGCGGTGATAGTGCACCCTAATCAGCTACTACCAGTACTGCCGCCGCCCACGTCACACACGATTATCGGTGAGTCCTATCTATCATTCACTACATACACAATTTTTATTGTGATACACACTAGCAAATGTAATCAGAAAGAATTTCTCTTTATCTTTAGATTAGGTTTTTGTAAGTGTCAATGCAGTGGCCTTGTCAATGTGTGCCTGTTTTATCAATAACACTCGGCCACACCTGAATACAAACGCACTGATGTCATCAACCTTCTGAAAGGAGTTGAAAGACTTGTATGAAGCCTTACTTCCGCCATTTTATTTTGAAATTGCGGCCATGCATTAAACCTGTATTATTCAATAGCTGACATCAATACAATCAAGTGTTGTATGAGAAAATCTTCTAAACCATCACGTTTCGGAAACATAAGCCATCAAAGTTATACTTAAGGCGAAGATTGAAACTTTCATGGCTTAAGTCTCGGAAACGTGACACTATAGAAGATTTTGTTTTATAGAAAACGTATTTGTATTGATATCAATAATACTCGGCCACACCTGAATACAAACGCACTGATGTCATCAACCCTAGATTTGATTACGAGAGTTAAAAGGAGTTCGAAGACTTGTATGAAGCGTGACCTGCTTTACTTCCGCCATTTTATTTTCAAAATATCAGCCATGCATTAAACCTGTGTTCATCAATAGCTGATATCATCACAATCAAGTGTTTAGTCGTCACGTTGCGGAAATATAAACCATCAAAGTTGTACTTAAGGCGAAGATTGAAACTTTCATGGCTTATGGCCCGGTTTCCACCAAAGCGGGGACGAGCAGAGCGGAGAGATGGGCCAAATTCGACCAAACACAGGAAGGGTGAAAGACCACATGTAAATTTTAACTAATGTTATTGGCCGATTTTCGCACATCTCTCGTCTTTGATGGAAACAAGGCCTTAATCTTGGAAACGTGACACTGTACAACATTTTGTCTTGTAGATAACTTGTTTGTATTGATACCAGCAATTGTTTATGAATACAAGTTAAGCTAATAAAATTAAAGTTAAACTGGTAGCCAAGATTGTAACTTCGATGGCTTATGTCCCGGAAACGTGACACTGTAGAAGATTTTTTCTTACAGAAAACTTGTTTGTATTGTTACCAGCAATTGATTTTATTAAAACAGGTTACGCTCATAAAACTAAAGTTAAACTGATGGCCAGGATTGTAACTTCGATGGCTTATGTCCCAGAAATGTGTCGCTCAAGAATATTTTATCGAAAGCCAAATTTGTTTTTTGTATTGATGTCAACTATTGATTGATACAAGTTTAGTGCGTGGCCATTATTTTGAAAATAAGATAAAATGGCGGAAGTTAGGCGGAGTTTTAGTGCAAACAGGCACTAGCCCGAAGTCCCTTATTTATTTATCATGTTTGCTTTTATCTTTCTGCTTTGAACTGTAAAATTTTCCACTGCTTATTACTTTTGTAGTCAAGTCCAAAATTAAGTACAATGTGCGATAATAATGATTATGTGATAAAGAAAGTTTATTTGCAAAGGGTTTGATTGTTTACGTGATATTAATCACGTTTAGATAATAGCAGATAATCAAGCGATTTTAATATGTGTATGGATTTCTAAACACGTGTAAGAAACATATACGTGCAAACTGTTATGATGATGATAAATGCTCTTTACACCATATTAAACAACAACACCTTTTATGATAAAATGGGGTATTTATTTCATTTTAAAATGTCGCCTTTCAAATAAAAGATGTTGCTAAAATATTAAGTCCAAGGTTGATTGACAAACGGGTTTGGACTGGGCGTTGATGAATCAGTCAGTCAGGACTTCTCTTTTTATTTATAAAGGGTGTAAAAGTACCCTTAACTCAAACGAAGGGTACTTGTTCTCCCCACCACTGCGATAATTTTTTGTTCTGGACCATACCTGGGAACCCCCTAGTTACGGAGATATGCAAAGTCACCCGAAAATTGGCCAAGTGCGAGTTGGAGTATGAACTCGCTCATGATCGATATAGTGCTTTAGTGACACTATTAGGAACTCTTTTGAAAATCGATAGATTTCTGAATTAAAACATGCATGGGCGCCGACAGGTTTATTTGGGAGAAAGAGGGCGGGGCCTGCATCTTTAGTTTCCCGAAAAGAGTGTGTCGTAAATAAGGCAGGTTTTAAAAATAAGCGTAGTGAGTTCCTAAAAGTCAGTACTCAGTTTGAATTTAAGAGGTTTTCTTACTGTCTGAAATTCTGTCTTGTCAAGAGTTACTAAAACATTCAATACCAAAAAAATTGCGAGATCGAGCTCGAAAATTTTTCACGTCCTCGGAAAAATTAGATTCTTTTCACTCATACGGGATTGAGAATAGAAAACACTGGGAAATTTCGTAGAAACGAGACACGATGTATTCGCGAGCGCAGCGAGCGAGATTTTCTTTGCGTTCTGCCTCGGATAGGTTGATCGCTTCGATTTCGGGGGAAGGTGAGGAGGTTCCCCCGAGATGACTTAGAATTTCAAACGTGAAGATTAAGACAACACAAGAGCGAGTGGAGCAAGCCGGCCCTCGAAAGGTTCTAAGGGAGCCTCTGAAACCGCTTTGGATAATTGCAGGAGCGAGAGAAGAGAGCTTCAAAATTTAAGCATCCCGCCGGTTCTTTTTGTTTATTCATATCAGAGATGACAACAAAAGTAAACGTCAACTTATAAAGGGAAAAATGCAATAGCGAGCGAAGTGAAATTATAATATTTGGTCGCTGCCTTGGAATGGTTAGTTTCTGTTGTGCAGAAAGTTAATAATTTATCAAATTTCCAAAAAAAATAGCCATTTTCTGAAGATCTTGGCGGGGTCATAACCCCTGTGGACGTGAAAATGACGTCACAAGTCTATTAGGGTTGTGGGCATGCCCATAGTGCCCACAACGGTGGATCCGCGCCTGATTTCCACCTCCTACGGACAAAAACTGAAACAGTTCGCTAAGGTAAAATAAACTCTCTCCCCACAGTATCAGGCAACACATTCCCGTGGCAGTCGCTGGTGCCGCTGCTGAGCGGCTCCCCGCCGCCCGCGCCCCCCGCGCCGGCCGCGCCCCCCTCCCCGCGCACGCCGCACACGCCCCGCACGCCCCACACGCCGCACACGCCGCATACGCCTGCGCCGCTTATCAAGACTGAAGACCAGATTAAGACGGAGGCTGGCGGTATGTATTTCGATAATAACATAACTTATCATCACACTAATCAATCTATTGAGGAGCTCGTGGCATAATAATAACTGACACTCGGGTCGATCTTTAGATTATAGGTTGGTCTGTAGATGGGTGACCACCCATTACATATTATCGAGTTTCCTAAGCACGTTAAGCTGTTCGTCCCGATGCTTCGGCTGTCATATAACTTTGGCAGTCGTTACAGGTCGTCAGTGACCTGAAAGTCTGACAACCACTAGTTTTAACTAGGTTGTGGAGCTCAGATAGGCAGTCGCTCCATGTAAAATACTGTTTTTTTTTTTTTTTTAACTTTGCCCCACACTAGGAATTTCTCCTGTATCGTGGGTGCGTTCACAAACATTTAAACTCACATACACAAATACCCAGACCCGGAACAACTATCTGTAGGTCTTACAAATATTTGTTCCGTGCGGGGATCGAACCCGCGACACGCAGCGCGGCAGTCCATTGCTTGAGCCACTGCGCTAACCGTGCCGTCAGAATTCAGCTGCATCTGGTTAGACTAGAAGCCGACCCCAAAATAGTTGGGAAAAGGCTAGGCAGATGATGATAACTTTACATCCCCGAAGGGTTAAGGTACTATAATAGTACCTATACCCACATTACCGCGAATCTAGACTCTGCGGCTCGTGCAAAAATTCCAATCACACTGCCCGACTTGGGATTGGTATACTTTGTATTCACAATGAGGGATAATCCTATCCTGCTGGGGTTGCTTAAAAGAGATACTGTTGGGGCTGTGATCTCGTCCCGGTAGCTTGGATAGTGTGTGGAGATAAATAATAAATACTCCGCTCTGAATGACTGGTTTATGCATATAGTAATGAAATGAGTACAATGTCGGACCGCGACGCGACAAAAATAATTAGCGATTCGCTCCTAATGGCTGCTGCGGTCGTACTGACGGCGGCGCGCGGCGCGGGGGGCGCGCGGTTGAGCTATACCTCCTCCCGCGTCCCGCTCATGCGTGGTCGGGGCGTGTATGCGCGCCGACAGATACCATGGCCCCGGACACAAAGGGCTAAGAAGGAACATGGGTGGGTTTTAGTCAGTAAAAGTCTGACACTCCCTTCCGCTCCACCCAGAGCGGGAATCATCGAAATCATCAAATGAAGAAGTCATTTGATGATTTCCCACCCTCCAAAAAAACCGTAGTTAACCTGACTCGTTAACGACGGAACCCTAAAAACTTTTTCAAGGAAAGTAACACCATAGCTACAACTTACTATGTGCCTTTCTTTCAGTTTAAAACGGTCACATAAACAGTGTTCATTCCAATTTGAACTCACAACTAGTATCACAAAGACTCAAATCACCTCTATTCTGTTTGTCAACCTAAAAGACAAACAATGTATTCCAGACCCCCCGATGTGCATGGATGAAGATGACGAGGTGTTCGATCCTGAAGACTCCGGGGTCGTTGGTGATGACACCAGCAAGAGACCTTCGCAGAGCACGTCGGCACTTAACTCGCCTGCTACTCAGGAAAAGGTAAGAAACAGCTTATCATCATCGTCCAATAACGCTCCCACTGCTGGGACACAGACCTCCTCTCTATGAGAAGGAATCGGCTATAATCCACCAAGCGGGCCTAGTGCAGGCTGGTAGATGTCACAATGATGTGATGAGGAATAACTTATTGAGAAATATTTGTTACAAAAGTTTAAGCTTTGATGTATTTTCTGTAGTATTATATGAGAATAAGAAGCTAGATAGTTCTTCACCTGACATTTTACTTTTGATGTTTTGTTAATAAAAGTATATACTTTTAGTTTTGTTCAACAAATCTTAAAATTAGGATTTTATAATTGGACTAGCAACCCGACCTGGCTTCGCACGGAAGCATTATTCTACACATTACACCTTCCTCTTGAATAACTCTATCTATTAAAAAAACCCGCATCAAAATCCGTTGCGTAGTTTTAGAGATCTAAGCATACATAGGGACAGACAGCGGGAAGCGACTTGGTTTTATACTATGTAGTGAGTAGTGATAGTGATCCTGTGGGGTCCAAGAGAGAGCCGAATTACTAAGTAAAGGAATAGCAGCTTTTGTTTGCAGTCTCAACGCAATCGTTTTTTATTGGTGACTATTAGAACACAGCTTTTAAAAAATAGTGTTAGTGGACCATATTCACTACCCTCAAAAACAATATTTTTTAAAAACTAAACATTTACCTTCTACTTACAGAAAGAACGCATGCGCATCCGGCGTCCTATGAACGCCTTCATGATATTCTCGAAGCGCCACCGTCAGATCGTGCACCAGATGCACCCCAACCAGGACAACCGCACCGTCAGCAAGATCCTCGGCGAGTGGTGGTACTCGCTCAAGCCTGAGGAGAAGCAGAAGTACAACGAGCTTGCTAGTGAGGTAAGGAACTGTAGTTTTGAAGAAAAGGGTAGTTGACCAAAAATCTAATTAGTCCGTCAGATAGATTTCCAAAAAAAATTGGTTATGTACTTTTTTTTTCACGTAAACATAAATGAAGTGCTTCGGAAACTCGTGTGACGTCACATTTCAGTACAATTTTTACCGGAAAGTGACGTCACAAGCACTTAAACAAGCAAATTAATAGAAATTGTGATCTTTGACACGTTTTATGTTTTAATTGATAAAACAAAAAACACGGATCCAATATTTTTTTTAAATCTATTTGACGCACTAAACAGAATCATATTTGTTTTTTGTCAGGAAACATCCTCATTGTACTTTATTTAGGTAAGATGATATGAAGAATAGAATTAGATGCTAGGCTTTGTTGTCCATCGTGTTGCATTCGTTCACTATAGCAAACACTCGGAACTTACTGAACACTCGGTTTTGTGACGAGTTTAGCTTCTATGTCTTTTCACTGGACGTGTCACTATGAACTCACATGTTCATTCGTGACAATATAACCATGATACGTGCAGTGACCGTTTTATTACCTTTATCGTGTTCACAAGTTCAAGCTTGGTTGCCTTTCAATACCCTTATTATGGATTGTTAAGTTCTCATTGTGTATTACTCATTACGTACAATACAAACGTTTACAATACTAATGAGTATCGTACTCACGTTATAATGTATTATAAATTATATTGGTTTGTATTTGTGATTGTTACTTAAGGATAAGCATAGCTTGCCAGGGTCAGTTTGTGGATGGCCTTCTGTAACATACCGAGACTTCTCCGTACTTTGGAAAGTTTGCTAAGCCGTTTGAAAGGCTGTCGTTGGTAGATCTTGAACAGTAAACTGTTTGTTATGCGTTGTATTTTAAGCTATTGCATAGCTTCTATCGCGGGCCTTGAGCGTGGAGAGCGAATCCAGAAATTCCGTAACGAAAATATTTTCAACCAGGTTGCTATGGTTACGGAAAATAACAAGGTTGTCAACTGAGGTTGTCAAATTAAATAATTAATTATTTGCATAACATTCATATACATAACATATCAATTTAACTAAAAAAAGCGTGTGGCACTCGGAGACTGCCGCGGTAAAGCCGCGGCAGTCTCCGAGTGCCACAAGCTTTTTTTTTTCTCTTTGTGTCTCCTTGTATGTTCTTGTTTTGCGACTCAGATCAAATAGACAAATAAATATTTTTTCTTTCTTTCTTCTAAATATAGTTATTTTATTGTCAGGTCAAAGAAGCCCACTTCAAAGCTCACCCCGAATGGAAATGGTGCAACAAAGACCGCAGGAAGTCTTCCAGCAGTAAAGATCCTACTGGATCTATGCCACAGGTTAACATACTACATACTTATATTATTTAGTACGAAAATAAAGTATTTTGCCTGTAATCCCCGACGGCAGAGGTTCAGAGGTGTACCTAATAGTATGCCTAAAGGAGAATGACGATGATAATGGTTCAAATTTCCAACACTAACGAGACCTCTTTTAACTTATAGCTCACTAAATATGAGACAAAAAAAAATAAGCTCTCACTAAAAAGTTATGACTATTTGAAAAATTATAATAGTTGAATTTTTTGCACGGAACCCGCAAGACTGTATTTGTCTAGTTTTTAACCGACTTCCAAAAAGGAGGAGGTTCTTGCCTATTGTGTTGTTTTTCCGACAAGTCTCTCTTTAATCCATCCTCATCATATGTGCTTCCAGAGTCCTCGAACACCATCGGATGTGATGACAAGCGGTTCCCTCACCATCAACGCAGACCTACCTGTGCCGGTCGCTTCCTACAACCATATTGGATCACCGCAGCTCAGTGATGATGAGCAGATGGTATGTTTATTCTTAAGTTTAAAATCCAATCTAGGGTCTAATAGGGGGTAGTTGAAATAGAGAAAAATCTCTATTCCCAGCTGCCCCAGGTTGAAATTCTTTGACGAATGATAAGCTGTCACAGGTTAAATGAGAATGAAGCAATGTATTACATAGACATTTTTATTTGCTGTATTAGTTAGTTCGTTGATTACTCGAAAGCTTTCGATAGTCTAACACATAGCGCCATATTTTCTGCACTTGTCAAAAATAACATAGAACCTACATACATACATTTGTTGCAAAAAATATACCTCAACAGCACAGCAGCCATCCGACTAACTTCCTCCGGGTCAGTTTTTCCCATTCAGAGAGGAGTCAAGCAAGGTGACCCGCTATCTCCTAAACTCTTCACAGCTACGCTGGAAGAAGTTTTTCAACAAATAAACCCACACTGGCAGGATAAGGGTATTGTCGTCGGCGGAAAAAGACTAACTAATCTTCGTTTCGCCGACGACATTGTTCTTTTTTCTTCCTCAGCAGCTGAACTAGGCCTAATGCTCGAACAACTGAGCCACGCCAGTCTCCAAGTCGGGCTTTCAATGAATATGGCCAAGACAAAACTGATGACGAACAGTACAGAGCGCAACGTAGAAACTGGGGGTGTGGTGATTGAATATGTCCATGAGTACATATATCTCGGCCAGATAGTCTCTTTCCAGGCAAGACAAGACAAAGAAGTTGCTCGACGCACCGAAAATGCCTGGAAGAGCTACTGGTCGATGAAACATTTAATGAAGGGATCTCTCCCTCTTTCACTCAAGCGAAAGCTCATGGACGTGTGCATTCTCCCCACCCTCACCTATGGAGCGCAAACATGGTCGCTTACGAAACGTCAGAAGTCCGCACTTGGGGTCTGCCAACGAGCTATGGAGCGAAGTATACTGGGTGTCAAACTTACGGACCGCATCAAAAACACTATAATTCGCTCTAAAACCCAAATAGCTGATGTTGGTCTTACAACTGCGAGTTTAAAATGGAACTGGGCTGGTCACATCTGTCGCATGTCGGAGGAGCAATGGGCAAAAATTACCACTCAGTGGATACCAAAAGGCAGGAAACGACAACGCGGCAGGCCCAGAAGGAGATGGCGGGATGAGCTGGACTCTTTCTCAAGGGATTGGTCTAACATCGCACTGGATCGCGAAAAGTGGAAGGAGGGAAGGGAGGCCTTTGCCCTGCAGTGGGACAACATGGGCTCATAATAAAATAATAAATAAATAATTAGGCAGTTGTATACAATAACATTGGTAAAAGAATCATCGAATCGGATCAGAAGTTCGAAAAATTACTCTTACAAATAGGATAGATGACAAAAAAATCGGATTAATCCGTCAGATAGATTTTCAAAAAATATTGGGCACATATTTTTTCTTTTTTTAACTAAACTAACAATGAAGACGATTCAGTGCTTTGAAAACTGGTGTGACGTCACACTTCAGTATATTTTTACCTGAAAATGACGTCACAAAAATCATGAGCGGGGACTCATGATTTTTAACGCGTTTGATCTTCGTTGTAGTAAGTTGATAAAACAAAAAAACACCTATCCAATATTTTTCGATAATCTAACTGACGAACAGAATCATATTTTATTAGTCAGGAATCATCTATATCCCGTACACTTATATATTTATGATTTGTTACAGCCATCGCAGACACTCGAGGAGCCGCCAACAGCGGTACAAAGCATAGACATCGACTTGAAATGCGGAGAGAAAGTGACAGACTCCGACTCGGAAGGACTGGACACGCGAGACTACTTGCCGTCGCACCACGACCATACTAGAAGGCCTAAACCTATTAAAGCTAGGTAAGATTCGTGATTCGCCTTTTAATCTTGTCGAAATATTTAACTTACAAAACTTGTGTAAGCTTGTTAATGGCACTCTACTTGGTATAGCAGATCATCATCTGTATAGCCTTTTTTCAACTATGTTAGGGTCTGCTGCCAGTCTAACCGGATGCAGCTGAATATCAGTATTTTACATGGAACGACTTCCTATCTGACCACCACAACCCAGTTAATACTGGGTAATACGATACCCTCTGGAAAGACTTGTTATCAGGCTTTCAGGTCACTGAGTACCTGTAACGACTGCCAAAGATCTAAGATATGACTGCAGAGCAAGTACTCACAATAACAATACAAGTACTCAAGTACCCAAGTACTCATTTTAACTTCATAGCATGTACCTACTCACAATAAAAGCATTATCTTGTATCTTAAGTAAGGGATTTTATACATACCGTTCGAACTGAGAGTACTAACTTGTTAAATTCACGTAATCATTTATTTTCTAGGGCTGGTTCGTCGGACAATCTCCTCGGCGGTATAACTGCGTCCAGTCCAGGGGGACCTAAAGGTTTCCAGCCAACCGGAGGTGCTTTCAAGTCTACTCATGCTGATCCCAGTAAGTTTTAACATCAGACATTTAATTTAAGATGAAATATAAACACATCTTTGTATAACGCACGTTGCGAACGTCAAGAGCGACGAAGAGTTTGATGAACCCTGTAGCTAAACAGGAAGTAAACAGCCTTTTTCACGCGTCGTTCGTTCGATTACATAATAATATAAATTATTTATACAAAGATGTGTAAATGAAATGTGGTGATGGTAATGGTGGTCAATCTGGATAAAGTTAAAGATGTTTGTCAAAATCAAAGTTCGCGGCCATTTTTAAAGTACTTGTAAAAATCAAATGCAGGTCAGTACTGACTCGGGTTGGTATCAGGTTGTTGAACCACGGGAAACAAAAAGTGAGCGCGGGCCCTTTTGGAACTGGTTGTTCGAAAGAGATAACGCGGCCCCGGACACAAAGGGCTAAGTAGGAACATGGGTAGTTTTTAGTCAGTAGAAGTCTGACACTCCCTTCAACTCCAAGTTCAAGAGAACCAAGGTTACCGACACAGCCCGAAAAATTGCCAAATAGTAGAACGGATCGCCGAAGGGGCTGAAAAGTTGTGGAGTTGCATTGCGCAGCCTCACACTAGGTGGAGCCTGCACCTGGTGAAGGTTACGGGGATTCGCTGGATACGAGACATATTTGACCGGTTAATGTGGCGACACCTATGGGAGACCTATGACCAGCAGTGGAAGTCATGGCTATGGCTGACATGATGATGAGAATATATATAACCGAATGTTCACGCGCTTGCGTGGGGATAAGGTTTTTTCAATAAATACAGATTTTTTAAAGTTTTACAATGACTTTACTTGACAATAAATGAGGTACAAGATTCTGAAGTCGCTGGACACGTTACAATCGTGTTTCGTTCGATTGATCGTCGACAATTCGCTGATGGCGTGCGCAGGCAAATGAGCGAGCCTCCGGCGCAAGGGGCGCGGGTATGGGCTGCCCCGCCCGCCCGACTGTGTTGCCAGGCGGAGAAGGCCGGAACATTTGACAGTAAACTCATATTCACCCTTCTTTCCAGACGAGAACCACCGACAATGGGCAGCCTTCACCCAGATGAACAAGCCGCTGCTGCCCCAGTCGCCGCACCCGGCCAGCACGGCCAGCCTGACGCACAGCGTGCAGGGCATCTCGCTCAGCACGCCCAACCTCACCACGCAGGCCGCGCTCGACAACGCTATAGCCTCCATCATGAACTCGCCCACTAATACCTGCGGGGTTCAGGTACTTCTTAACGATTTTATGACAAACTAGCAACTTTCCATACAAACATTCATTTCCTATTTACTTCTATAGGGGTTCAATTTCGTAAAATTCTTCCTTATTACTAAATTGTTGACATTATAAAGGGAACCACTGTGCAAAATTTCAGCTTTCTAGGTGCAAGGGTTTGGTCTGGACGTTGATGAGTCAGTCAGTCAGGACTTTTCTATTATTTTACAGAAAATTAAATGTAACTTTCATGATTACGACCCCGTAATCCAATCGTATAATACTAAACGTCCAAAGCGTAACATACTCCCAACCTGACATATGTAGTTTATGTTCAGGCCGTGAGGAATCTGTGTCACCAAACCTTTACCCACACCCACATTTCGCCTGCGAACCTATTGCCATCAACCGGGCACAAATCTAAACTCCCTGGCTGCTACTGACCTTTTGTACGAACTTTGTTACCTGACAGTCAATAGATTCTATTCTATTATGAATGTATTATGTATAATAATAGTCCTCCTGACCGTTTTTCGGCCACGGCGGCCAATCCCAGCGGAGATTAGCCATCTGCGCGGGAGATATTATAGTGCAGGCGTGTGTGCGCAGGCACAGGTGCACTCTCTGTTCCTTTCCTCTCATAGTCCTCAGGGACGGCAATCCGACACGACCGGAGAGAGATCAGGCGCAGGACCAACGGCGACACGTGCGCACCGAGGCACGGGGGTACGGTGTATTATGTATAGTATGTAACTAAAACATGTATCTCTGGTCGTCTACAGGTGATTTCAAGCGGCATGTCCAACACAATCCCGACGCCGACATCTTCGCACATGTCGACACCACTCAACAACCCCGTGGTCAAGAGTTTCACCTTCGTCAAGAAGAGTATTGGTGATAACTCGCCTTGTGAGTATGCCTTTATTTTATCTGTGTGTTCCCGTTTCTAATAGGGTAGTTGGCAGAAAAAAACTAATTATTTCGTCAGATAGATTCTAAAAAATTTGGACACATATTTTTTCTTTTTTCACGGAAACAAAAGATACAGAGCTTCGAAACATCGTGTGACGTCACAGTTTGGTAAATTTTATTAATATGATAAAACAAAAACACACCAATATTTTCCGATTTAACTGACGGACTAAACAGAATCATATTTTTTTAGTCAGGAAACATCCCTATTAAAATCTCATAAATATCTTTTTTTTTGATGATCGTTTTCTACTCATTGGATACATGAAGTTGGCTGCCGGTATAAGATGACTAAAAAGTCACGCTGTATACACTGTACAGCGATAAAATAGGGATATTTACTAACTAAAAAAAATATAATTCTAATTAGTCCGTCTGTTAGATTATCGAAAAATATTGGACACGTATTTTTTGTTTTATCAAATCAATAAAAATTGACGAAGATAAAACGCGTCAATGATTTGAGTGGGAGGTGGTGACGTCACTGCTCGCTAAGAAATGTCATACTAATGTCTTAGAATATGACGTCACACGAGTTTTCAAAGGACTGTATCGTCTTCATTGTTTGTTTACGTGAAAAAAGAAAAAATATGTGTCCAATATTTTTTGGAAATCTATCTGACGGACTAATTAGATTTTTTTTGATAACATCCCTATTCTCGTCCCGTTACCACGACATGAGTAGTTTGATCTGGTGTTGAAACAACAGAAGATGCAAGTTTTAAACGATGTTCTTTTCTACCAGGTCCTGGTCCACTGACCCTCTCTCTGGATGCGTCAGGTAACCTGCTGCTGAAGCCGAGCCAGTCGTCCCTTAGTCCCGCGTCCGAGCAGTCCATGCACTGCGTACATCTGCAGAGACTGTATGTGCCGAGCTACAATATTGGTGAGTGTTTATCGATGACGAGCTGACAAAAATGACGATTTTCCATAAAAACTTTCATACTCTATTTTACTCCCTTAGGAGTTGAATTTCGTAAAATCCTTCCTTATTCCTTGTCTACATTATAAAGGGGTTTTGGCGCAAAATGCCTAATTCTCAAAATGGCAACAGAGTTGCAAAAGGACAAGTTCTCAAAATGGACAATTCTCAAAACGCCTAATTCTCAGAATGGTCAATTCTCAAAAAGCCCAGTTCCCAAAATTAAAATTCATTTATTCAAACTAGGCTGATAATCAGCACTTTTCGAACGTCAAAAATTACTCTACTTATCTTCATTTTTACAAGACAGTCCCCCAAAACGCCCACCCATCGACTCAGAATGCCTAAATCGCAAAAAGCCTGTGCAAAATTTCAGCTTTCTAAGTCCAAGGGTTTGGGCTAGGCGTTGATGAGTCAGTCAGTCAGGACTTTTCTCTTTATATACATAGATAGATGCAGTTGGGAAAAGCTAGGCAGATGAGATACCACGTGGAAAATGGACCACTCCCTTTTAAAGATCTGAGTTGTAACAGTGGAGTGATTCAAATAAATTACTGGTCAGAACAGGCTTTTTTTTGTTGATAATTTTGAAATGGTGTGTTTAGGCGTTTGCCTTGGGACCCGGTAGTCGTGGCTTCGATTCCCACGGGAAGCATACTTTGTACAGTTGTTTCCAGTTTCGCTTTGATATTGCAGGCTTATCAAGTTATTGTCTGATAAAAAGATTATTCCGTGCTTCGGAAGTCACGTATAAGCCGGTGGTCCCGGCTGCGAAAAGGCGGTCGTCAATCCATATCATAGGCCCTTGATGTGGTTTAGAAACTCTGCCATTAGGGTGTTTGGGGTCGTTAGATCTTACTGCCCACACGATAAGAAGAAGACAAATTGAATTTGCTAGTTGTTGGTCTAAATGTAATCTGAATGTGTTTGTAATGGTATTGCATTGTCTACAGAAGTAGACACACCCAAGAACAACAACCAGAACGTGCTGAACGTGCAAGGTGGACAATCTGTGATAGTATCTCAAAGTAACAACAATACTGCGCCTAAAACTACCACGTGAGTATTTATATAAATTATCTTATTTTCTCACATGTATCCGAAAACGAAACTCGACCTAATGTGCTTTTTGGAAACATTTTTTTTATGTCATTGTTACTAACGCTATGAATCATATTAATCATGTTTTTCTTTTGTGCCTGCTGACATAGTTTTTAAGTTCCAATTGTTACTAACCATTATGGATCATTGTTATCCGACAATAAATTATTATTATTATTATACGCTTTTGTTTGGTAAAAATAAAAGCACTATATTTGTGTCAGTGATTTAACATCCTCTAGGGCGACCCTTACAACATTTAGTAATAATGTTCTTGTGTATTATCAGGCAATGGGAAACCCCTGTGGAAGAGGCCCGTCCATTCCCGCTAGCGCCGACGCCTGCGCAGCTCGGCAGGGCGCCGCTGCAGAAGAGGCTTAGTCGAGGTAAGTCACTCATATCCGGGCCTCATATGAACTTCACCATCAATACCTTTCACTTGGGCCTATACGAACCCTGGTCCACCTGTTTCTGTAAATAAAATGATAACTAGTAAACTTCAAATACTTCTATTTCTAACCGGGCTTTACAAGTTTGAAAGAAATGTTCCCGTAAAATCGAAAAAAAAAAATCGGACTATTATCAAAATTATCTGATTCAATTATTTTAGTCGTTCTCAAGTTATACGCATACCAAAAAAGAATTGCTTTTATTTCTTGATAAATAAGTAAAAATGCTGTTTATATGTATGAGACAATATTTTCACTTTTCATTTTCTCTTTAATAGCTGGCTCATTTGAAATATCAGGAAAAAGAATAACCATCCAGACAGGTAATGTCCGACTTCTTACAATTCATATTCAAAATCCAGTATCGTAATGACACCTTCTCATCAGGAACATCTACCGGGTCCACAGGCAGCAACGATCCTGCGACTTCCACCGGCTGCAGCATCAGCGTCCCTCGCTCCGAGGCGTCCATGAGCAATGGCGGCGTGAGCTCCGATGAGGCGACGTCGCCTAAGCAACATTGTGACCTGCCCAGCCCTTCCCACAAGAAGACGCTGTTCAAAAATACTAATACGAAGAATGCACGCAATGAAGATGAGAGGAATAAGTATGTATATCTATACTAATATTATAAAGCTGAAGAGTTGGTTTGTTTGTTTGTTTGTTTGAACGCGGTAAACTCAGGAACTACTGGTTGGAATTGAAAAATTCTTTTTGTGTTAGATAGTACATTTATCGAGGAAGGCTTTAGGCTATATAACATCACGCTATGGCTAATAGGAGCGGAGCATAAATGAAAAATGTTACAAGAACGGGAAAAGGTATTTCCTTTTTGAGAGCTTCCGCTGCGTGCGCTGCGAAAACGGTTAAAGTTACGTAAATATCATGTACACTTCGATCAAATTATCTTGGCAGCTCCGAACTTCGTGCAGGTCATTTTGTTACAACGAATGTATAAAAGTGTTATGATATTTATTTTATTTGTATTTCTCACTGTTTAAATTAGATATTTTCTGATCGTTTAAGTATTGGTTTATCTGGCAATAACAGTTTTATTCCCAAGTTTACATGAGTAAAATTTCGCAAAGCCTATGTTCAGACCTGCCAAGATAATTTGATCGCTCTGTATGAAGGAATTGTTTCTCCTTAAAAGTTCTAAAAAAAAGTCCGCGACAGCATATGTCTATCTGTTAAGATTGTCTCACTGTAACCCTTTTTTACTATTAAAATGTTAGGTTAAAATGAATTATTTTTTGCGAAGCTTATTTAACCCATATGGTATTAATCTATAACTAACTAAATGTGTTTGTTAGAACGGAAATTTAATATGGAATATTTTTGCCCTTTTCTCTATACAGTAATAAATATCTTAGAAGATATCGCAATGTAAAAATATCCGCGCGGCAAAATAATTCGCGCGACGCAATGTAGGTACGGGGGATCTGGCTGGCGTACGGGAAATTCAAATTCAAAATATTTACTGCATCATAATGTTTACAAGTACAGGGTGTTATCGTATATTTAACAGTAAAGAGATACGTATTAGTAATTCTCACTTAATATATCTAAGCTAATGTAAACCATCAAACTAATATTATAAAGAGAAAAGATAAGATTTTTTGTTTGTTACGATTTAGCTTAATTTCTGTTGGATAGTCGATTTATCGAGAAAGGTTATAAGCTATACTTATGTGACGCAGACGAAGTTGCGTGGGTCAGCTAGTTAAGAGGATAAGCAGCGATGAATAATTAAAATGCGATTTGAAGTATTCGGTGCTGGTTTCAGATAATAATATGTTTCCTGACAAATAAAATCTGTTTTGTCCGTCAGTAGGATTACTGAAAAAAAATTTTTTTTTCACGTAAAAAATGAAGTGCTTCGGAAACTCTTGCGACGTCACATTTCAGTACATTTTTGATAATGATCTTTGACGCGTTTTATCTTCGTCAATTTTTTATTAATTTGATAAAACAAAAAACACGTATCCCATATTTTTTAGATAATCTCACATACGGACTCATGTTTTTTAAGTCAGGAAACATCCCCCCATTCTGGAATGCCGCAACCACGCGTAGGTAGTGTAAGAACCAGTGATGTGGGCTGTCTACTTCAAGCAAATACGTATCAGCGCAACATCCAGTTTTTGCACCCCTTTTATAGATTCGATATCTCTGCATCACCCAAAGATTGACTGGTAGAAAATGCCTAAATGGCATTAAGTCCGCCTCTGCACTTTGTGCTTAGTGTTAAATAAATTGAGCTCTTCTAGCTTACCCACTGACCTCTATTAAATACGCTGGACTGGCTATCGCTATTAATTTCATGTGCCTATTTGAAAATCGCCATTTTGGCGCTGACGGCAGCAGTGTGGGGGAATGGAACTAATACTAGTGATGTATAACAAAAGGTTTGTTATCGATAAAAACTTTTCTGATATCGACCACAATGATAGAAATATTACCAACGCTATTGTTACAGATTTCCTATAAATTAAATTGGTTTATGTATCCTATATTGGTTTAGGTCATATATTTTGTTAAATGTTACTAAAACACAGATAAAAATACATGTCTGCACCTAATTAAACTAATGAATTATAGATAGTCGTAATAAGCAGATATTTTACGTAGAAAACATAACTTGAAATAGCAGTAGTACTGTTTATGGACTGTAATAATAAGTATCACATGTCCGGTTGCCCCTTCATTCCTTGTTCTCCTTAATCGGATAACAGTTCACTATAGGATCAATAAATAATAAAATTCTGTAAAATAGTAAATGACTAAGATAGAAATAGTAGTAGTAGTAATTAATAAGATAATCCCTTCCTATAAAGAGTGCACACTATGATATTATTACTAGTCAGATACTGCATGTTGCCATGTGATAGGAGACACAATAACTTTCTATTATGTCTGTAATTACGGTAATTAACTTGTAACAACTAAATTACCGCAGGGGAGGGGGACAGGGAAATAAAAAAAGCATTATCAAATCACATATTTTATTAAATTAAAATTACTGTCGAGCCCATATTATTTGCCGAGTCAAAAAATGTCTAACCTTCTCTCCAGTTATTAATAGAGAATATTTTTTTGTTTCTGCGAACAAACGGATGTCTATATATTTTGTTATTATTTCTTTTAAAAGAATATTTATATGACTGTGAAAATTGTCTGAGATATAACTATCTCTTAAATGATTTTCTAGCTCAGGAAACAGTTCATTTATTTTTGGTAAGAGGTTCCTTATTACCTTTGCGGTTAGTACTGCAGGAAAATTCAACTCTATAGGTGGTTTATTATTATTATGTTTACAAGCTTGTCGGAATAATGATTCCACCATAAAACAAATATTTACTACACTCACTGAGGGCACAGTTAACCCACCTCTCTGCTTTTGGATAATAAGCGCTACCCCATTTCTCCTATTTGACACTGCATCTTGTGGTACAGCTTCACAGGCCATTAAACATTCATCACATTTAATTTTTTTTCGAATCGATCGAATTACAAAGCCTGCAATATAACCAATGCATTGTTTGGAAGTCTCATTAATATTAGAGTCAGGTATTGCCCAAAATACATGTAAAAATTCACTTAACTCGGTTTGTAACGAGGATGGGTCATCGTCGTCAAGACGGTATTTCTTCGTAATACGCATATTTTCAGCATTGGTAAAATCATCAACATTAAATTTATTTATTTTAGCACGCTTTGCACTAGAAGTAGTTAACCTCTCAAGCGCCGCGCGAAGTATCGGGCCCCCCTCCCTCACGCACCGCCTGGTTACGTCATCGCATGAGTCATCGGACCTTGCTCACTAAAACGCTTATCGCTCGAGTTCTGTTATCTCTTATCTCAAACGGTAAACAGTTTCGTGTTTCTGAAGAGCTAGACGATGTATTATTATATAAACAACTCTTTTATAGCTTATTTAGAATTATAAATATCGTATAGTTAGGACAGAACTCGCCGCCACACGACCTGTTGCGTATCTTATTTTGTTTTGGTAAAACTACTGAATCAATTTACACGAAACTTTAGAACTAATATAACAAATGTACAAGTAATACGGTGACAGTGTTTTTTTAGGAGACCTACATACATTATTCTAATAAGATTTTAACTCAACTCCCTCACGGACCGCCTAGTTACGTCATCGCATGCGTCATCTGACCTTGCTCACTAAAACGCTTAATGCTCGAGTTTTATTATCTCTTATCTCAAACGGTAAACAGTTTCTTGTTTCTGAAGAGCTAGACGATGTATTTATTATATAAACAACTCTTATTTTAAAAGACGTATATTGTCATCCCACAGACGGCCGGATTTAGGACAGAACTCGCCGCCACTCGACTTGTTGCGTATCTTATTTTGTTTTGGTAAAACTACTGAATCAATTTACACGAAACTTTAGAACTAATATAACAAATGTACAAGTAATCTAATGATAGTGTTTTTTAGGAGACCTACATACATTATTCTAATAAGATTCCAACTCAAAATTCTTATAAGATTCTTATTGGCGAACTGTCATTTTAGAATTGCGAAATAACCTTGAAATATAAATAAATACGAAATTATTTGCTTCGAATACACGATATAATGAATTATCACTATATTTTATGTTGATAATAATGTTTCCAAGACCATATTTCAATGAAAAGGAGTCAAATTCATATTTTCAATTCGCTCATTCAATGACGACGACGAAATCTTTGTTATGATATTTTGTTGGCTCGAAAACTAATTTTGGGATATGAATTGCCAAGCAAATTATTATCTACAAAGTTGCATTAGGGACTTCTAACCTAATAAACATTTACTTACCAACGTTTCACAAACAAAATCTAACACAAAACACAAAAACACTACGACACCCACACTTTACCACACCGTTTTTTGCATCAACTGTCAAACGTCACTATGGCACCTCTCAATATTTTTTTAAAAGCGTTCCAGGTTTATGTTTAGTAATTTATTGGTGCCATACGCAGCTCTAGCTAGTTACCCTTTGGCACAAATTTTGCCAGACAATTTAGAGCCATATTTTAGGTAAAAATAAGGTTTGAATTTGCTGCGCCCGACTGGAACGACGTCGTTCCAGCGGGTCTCAACGGAATTTTCTTAGTGGAACGACGTCGTTCCAGTCGGGCCTGAACGGTATTGATACATCATTGCCCTGAACATTGCCGGTGGAAGTTTTTATTTCGTGATGGATTAACAACTGTTTATATGCATTGACAAATTGTGCAGCTGTTGGGTTTGGGCACCAACCCCCACGGCTACGAATGGCACAAAAAAACAATTCGAGATGATCCTGGCTCATCTTATAAGTTAGAAGATACTTTAATTCAGGTCTGTCTGACTTCACATAAATATCAAATATATTCATAACAGAAATTACTGCGTTGTAGAATCCTAAAAAACCCGCCTTACGACGGGATTTAACTGCCAAAGTATTATCCATCAGTTTGATTTGACTCAGATACCTAATTTCGTCAAGAACTTTTGTCCTCCACCTGTTTTCATTATTTACTCGTAAAGGACTTTTAAATCCTCGACCCCAAGGATTCCGTACATTTAAAAAATCAAAGATTCTATCTACGGCTCTTATGAACCTGACCGTAGCTGCGGAACCACTAAACTCAGGGAGATTTAAAATTTTGTCACAAAACTCAATCGCGTCTGCTACACTGCTACTGAGAGTTTGAGCCGCAAGGTAAACTTTCATAATCATTTTTTTATAATTTATATGCAAGTTTTTCAATTTGTTTCCTAATCTTAGGCCTTCAGTTTCTTGCAATTTTGCCAAATTCTCGACATATACCCATTTAATTAAATCGCCTCTGTCATCTTTTAAAACTTTTAGATCACCCAAACAATTTCTTATGTTTTTTAACATATGACATGGGTCAAAAATAACATGCACTTTGTGTTCTTTATTTATGGGATGACAGAAATATGGTTTTGCTGCTGTTCCTATTTGAAGCTCTGCCCCTAATTTAGCTACTGCAGAAAAATGTTCAGGTGGCCCATCTAAAGTTAAGGAGCATATCTCCACAGATACGTCATGCAACCGAATTAAGGCCTGTTTAATTAGAGCACTTTTGGTTTCTGAAGTCAAACTATTAATAAAAAAGTAGGCTATGGGCAATTTCCAATAACTATTTAAAGGCACGACCATGAATACCAACGCATCTTTACATTCAGGTAAATCGTTACTTTCAGAATCTATACCCAAATCGATGTGGCCACGAGTCACTCCGTCACGACTGCGAGTGCAACTTTTTTTTAGCTCATTTCGTCAATTATTAATGCACATATAAGTTTTTCCCCTTTTTGTTTTGCTAGTTCACTTTTAAGTCGCAAAGCATTGAAACTTTCGACAGAGAAACCTGGATTGGCATCAATGGAACTATACCATGAGCGTATCACACGAGGATGCGGCAAAGCCAAATTAAATTTATTACGCACATATGCATATGCTTTTGGCGAATAAAAATGTAGAGTAATGGCAAAAGATCTCAATTCTGGCGCATACTTAGCACGTTTTATATTTTTGGTCATTCTTTTTAAAAGTTGTGGTTTAAAATCGTCGTACTGATTTAACATATATACACAATCATCATGTACCAGTTTCCTTTTTTTTAAATCAGCAATTACAGATCTTAAAGTAGACACGTTAATTTTCATACGTTTCACATTTTGAGACAATACTTTAATTCGGGCTTGTGACATTTTCAAGGCTCTTTTGACCCTTTCCAATTTAATTTTAGACGATTTTGGGGTGTTCTCGTAGCGGTGATCTAATTTTACACTAGAAAGGATTTCCGCTGAAGTTCTAGATGTCTTTGGTGTACTACAGTAGCTTGTGCTTGGAACTGTAACAAGAAATTATGTTTCATTACTTATATTATTCAAAGAAGGATGATTAGATAGTGAAAATACCATTGAAAATAATGAGAAAGGTCATCATCATTTCAGCCGAAAGACGTCCACTGTTGGACATAGGCCTCCCCCAAACGTCGCCACATCGGATTCTCGCGACTCTCACCAGGTCATTGGTCCACCTTGTGGGAGGCCTTCCAACGGTACGTCTTCCGATACGCAAATGTATGAACACGTATATAATTTAAAAGAAGGAAATTACACAAGGGTCCAAAATTAAACATAGTTTAGTATTAGTATTTACCCACTGTTAATCGCCAACTCAGTAAGCCATGTTCAGTATTTTTGTTTTTTTTTTTAAATAACTTACCTGCAAGGGCTTCACATGGCAACACATCTTTTGGATTAACTTCAATATATTTGTAATCACAATTTGGTGACACGACTTGCACAGGCACTAAAGGTGAATTTTTATCCAAGTTCATTTCAATATCTTTCTGGCATTGGTATCCTGTTGGTTGGTCAGCATCTTTAGACATCTCAGTGTGTAACAAGGACGAATTAGTTTCTGTGAAAAACATAAATGTTATTTTATTTAGATAATCAATAATATTTCTTAGATACCGACAAAGTATTTACATATTACGAATGTACACTTACCAAGAAATATTGTGGGGATACTGCATTTTTTCAACGTAGTCCGTGACTGATGTTTTAAGAAACAGGCTTCTGTGAAGTGTTTAGAACACAGATAATGATACATTGTCGGAGTCCAGTTGACAACCTTCATATTTTTTAACCAAAGTTTGAGAGTGTAATCGGAGGGGAACCTGTAATTAAAAGAAACATTATAGTAGGTATGGGTAAAAAATTATAAATAATATACATATATCTATAATTATATAGAACACTTAAAATGAGAAATATGAATGTGTTAAATTATTTTTTATTGACTCTAATAATAATAAACGCTGAAGTGTTTTGCTTTTATTAGAGATCATTATAATGTGCGTATCATTATTTAAACAATGATGAGCATGACTTTTGTTTTACATCATAATATTACGAAAGTATCGATAAGAATTTTGACATCCTTATCAAAAGTTATTATTTAAAAAATGTTCGTAAAATCCCGTAAACTCGAATAGTTTACGTTTATTATTGTAAGAATACACTGTTTTAAGCGGTTTTCTAATAAGTATTTATGTTTTAGATTCACTTACTTGTGAAAAGTAACACCACTGCCCTTTTCGTATCGTGTTTTACAATATACGCACGATTTCATGTTGGACGAACAATACAAGCTAGGATACAATCACTGTCACTATTATAACACTTTAATTTACATCACAATCACAGTAAACACTTTAAAAAACCTTTTATTCCGCAGAGACACTTAGCGTAAAATCAACAAACAACGGCCATTTGCAATCATAGTAGTTCTCAGAACTCTCACGTCTGTCACTGGGGGCGCTTTGAATCGGCACAGCAAATAGCTGTCATTTTTTAGGGGATAGCCAGTCCAGCGTATTTAATAGAGGTCAGTGAGCTTACCACACAAACTGTTTATGTTGCCTGCCAAGCTGAAAAAACTTGTGAAGGCCGGGAGTTTTTGGAAATTCACTCATGCATTTTTTGACATTCAGAAATGGCAACTTGTTTAGCGTACACTAACAGGTAACTTGTTTGTATCACAGAGTACTGAAGACAGTGAACTTCGAGGAGAAGTTCAGCACCCTGCCGCAGTTCAACCCGGGCGCCTGCAGCCCGAGCGGCATGGTGGTGCAGCGCAGTCCTCAGCTCTACATGCGGAAGAAACCAACCAAGACGGGTACGTTTACTTACTTACACAATGCAACAGACTGTCAAATCAAAATTATAGTTGGAAAGCATCTTTAGGTTTCTGACCCAAATCACAACTAATCTGTTCTGTCTCCTGCTGATATGGAGGGAAGTGAGAATTATGTGTTTTTCCTACTCCTCAGTTATTCTTTTCTGATTAATTTCGTTGCGGGATCCAAGACAGTTAAATCGTTTCTCTGGAACTTCGTCGAGCTTCATTATCTCAGCGCTTTTCTTGTGGTCGCCACTGTTGATTCTGGCTTACAGGAGTAACAGTGGTTTGGGAATAGTGTGGCGGGCTTGACCCATTAAAAATCAGAACTTATCCCGTCAAAGTAGGACGAAGTGAGAGTGTGATTACTGCAGTTTTCTCTCTGCTCCATAACTACCTCGTCTGCGGCTCGGGTGTGAATTCCACTTCAAATGCAATAACAAAGTTTTCGCACTTATATCAAAATGTACTGTTGGTACATCATACAGCCTATTTTTTCTTCTTTTGGAGGGTGGGAAATCATCAAATGACTCCTCTCGCTCTGCGCGGAGCGGAAGGGAGTGTCAGATTTCTACTGACTAAAACCACCCATGTTCCTTTGTGTCCGGGGCCGCAGTATCTCTTTCGAACAACCCGCAGCCCCAACAGATATCATACAGCTTAACACTTTAATTTCTCACTTTTTTTTCCCTGTGTGGGTAGACACAGGGTTAACACTCTTATTTTGGTTACTCCAAGTTTTAATTATTTTTTATATATTTTAAATTAATTTTTAACATTCCCCAACCCGGCTGGTCCCCGTGGGGAATTAGACCACCACCCACCAACCTACAAAAAAACAAATAAACATAAACTAGTAAACAACAACATTAGCAACAAAGAAAAATATAATCCCCCCCTTAAAGAAAGCATCCAAATAGCAGCACTTAACGTTCTAACCCTAAAGTCGGACGAGAGTCTAACAGAACTAAATAATGCACTAAATGATATCAAATGGGACATTCTCGGTCTGAGTGAAGTAAGACGAGCTGGAGAAAACATACAAGAATATGAAGACTTCCTTCTATATCACATAGGCGAAAAAGAAGGCCAAAATGGGGTAGGATTTATTCTTAAAAAACACATGATACAATATGTTGATGAGTTCATAGGAATTTCGGACCGTTTAGCTGTGTTAAATATAAAATTACCTAATTACGAAGACATGTGGTCTATTGTGCAAGTTTACTCTCCGACTGAACAAGCAGACAAAAAGACAATCGAAGAATTCTATGAGAATCTAAATAATACTATAGAGAGACATACGCACAAAAACTTAATAGTGATGGGAGATTTCAACGGCCAGACAGGTGAAAGCTTGCCAGAAGAAAGACATGTTCTTGGACCTCATACATATGGAACTCGACGAAGCAAAAATGGAGAAAGACTCATTAATATGTCTTTCGAAAACAACCTCTTTATCCTAAACAGCAAATTTAAAAAGAGAGGTTCAAGGAAATGGACATGGGTATCACCAGGAGGCAAATACAAAAATGAAATTGATTTTGTTCTCACCAACAAACCAATGTACTTCACCGATTTAAATGTTGTGAATAAATTTAATTTCAACACGAATCATAGAATGGTCAGGACAGATCTCACACTACGACATACAAAGACACAAAGACCCAGGAGGAACTTTGATGGTAAATTAAGTATTCAGAATCTAGAAGAAGCTGCAAACAAACTGACCAAAAGATGTGCAGACTTTGAGAAAGAAACCAAGTACCTAGATATTCAAAATAAATACGACTGGTTCGAGACTTCAATCAAACTAGCAAAAAGTACTTGCACAAATAAAGAAAAGAAGAAATGCTATTTATCAATAAAAACGAGAAAATTACTCGAAGCAAGGAAACATGTGATCAGTTCCAGGGACACAGAGAATCGTAGAAAACGCATATCAGAGCTGAGTAAAGATATAAAACAGAGTATGAGAAGGGATAGAAAGCAAAACAGAAGGAAAAAAATAGAAGAGCAAATCATTAGAACGGGAGGAACAAAAAAAAGCATATAAGGAACTGTTAGAATCAAAAGATTGGGTTACAAAAGTTAGAAATGAGAAAGGAATAGAACAAAACAGACGATCGGACATAAAAGATATTGCTACATCATACTACAAAAAATTATATGAGAATACACAAGAAGAACTGGGCCAGTCAATAGTACTAAACGATGATGAGGAAGAGAGCATACCCGATATACTGCAACGAGAGGTAGAAGTAGCATTACAGTCTCAAAGTAAAGACAAAGCCCCAGGGCCAGATGGCATTGAAAATGAAATCCTATTAATGGCAAAAAATGCCCTGTTACCAGTAATCACGAAACTATTTAATGAAATTTTCGCAACCGAAAATATCCCGATACAATGGACGCAATCTAATATAGTATTGTTATACAAAAAAGGTGATAAACTTAATATAGGTAACTATCGCCCGATAAGCCTTATGTCCAACTTATACAAAATATTTGCTAAAATACTGCTAAGAAGACTGGAAAGAAAATTAGACGACAACCAACCAGACGAGCAAGCAGGTTTTCGTAGAGGTTACTCAGTATTGGACCATATACATGTTGTGAGGCAGATCATAGAAAAATCCTATGAATACAACCAACTATATTACATGGCATTTATAGACTACAGCAAGGCTTTCGACTCTTTATTTCACAACAAGATATGGGAGGCCCTAAAAGAACAAGGTATCGAAAGCAAGTACATAAGGATACTGAGGAAAATATACAAGGAAAGTACAGCATGCATACAGTTAGAAAAGAAAGGAGAACCATTTAGAATACAAAAGGGTGTGCGACAGGGCGACCCGCTATCCCCAAAACTTTTTTCTGCAGTCCTCGAAATGATATTTAGAAGACTAAATTGGGACGGATATGGAATTGACATCGATGGAACTTGGTTAACACACCTAAGATTTGCAGACGACATAGTCCTCTTTGCAAAAACCCTACACGAACTGAATGTAATGGCAAATGATCTGGCATTAGAAAGTCACACGGTGGGATTGAAAATGAACATGGAGAAAACAAAAGTAATGACCAACGGACCTACAAATGAAACCATCAGGGTTGGCCAAAGTGAGATAGAATACGTGGACGAATACATCTATCTAGGCCAAATTATCTCACCCACAGACAACATTGAAAAAGAAATCAACAGGAGAATAGCAAACGGATGGAAAAGATATTGGAGCATGAAAGAAATAATGAAAGATAAAGAACTGCACATATCGATTAAATCTAAAGTATTCAACACATGCATTCTCCCTGTTTTGATATACGGAAGTCAAACATGGGCCCCCACTAAATTGAACAGTAAGAAATTAAGCATATGCCAGTACTCGATGGAGCGAAGCATGATGGGAATAAAAAAAAAAGATCGAGTCAGGTTAGAAGACATCAGGAAAAGCACAAAGGTTCAGGACATAGCAACAAATGTCAGGAAACTAAAATGGAAATGGGCTGGGCATATGAGTAGAGGGAAGGAGAAGTGGAGCAAGAAGGTCACAGAGTGGTACCCCAGGAATGGCAACAGAAAGAGGGGAAGACCCCGCCAAAGATGGGAGGACGACCTGGCCAAATTCGCAGGTGGGACCTGGAGCCGGGTTACCAAGGACAGGAATGAGTGGAAAAGGTTGGAGGAGGCCTTTGCCGATTGGCAATCAGCGGAGGATAACCTGGATTTTTTATAACTTAGATTAGATTAAGAAATTGTACTGCTGAATAAATGGCTTATTATTATTATTATTATTATTATTATTATAAATTAATTTTTAGATGTTTTAATTATATATTATTGTTATTAACCACCCAACTCTCACTTTCTACTATTTCCAAGTCTCTGTGACATCACATTCTTATAAACTATTCACTTTTCTTCTGTCTACCATGGACACTAAAATGGCTACAACTTTGGAGGATCTGGAGCAGTTATTCAGCTCACGAATGAATGAGTATGAGATGAAGTTGCAAAAAGCATCCTCAGGACCGGAACCAGCATCTGACAACATCACAACACTGTCACGTGAGTTCACAGAATTTAAAACTTTTGTATGGCAAGCACTGTCAAAGTTCAAGTCTCAAATAGAAATGCTTTCCCTTGGCTACGACAGACATGAAACCTTAATGCGAAGAAAGGTTTTGCTGTTTCATGGTGTTGCTGAGGTACAAAACGAAAAGTTGAATGATGTGGTTCACAAAATCTTATCAAATCAAATGAGCTTGTCTGAGATTGGAAAGGAAAGTATCCATGTCTGCCACCGATTGGGTTCTTCCCAAGGCAAAGCCAGGCCTATATTGGTGAGACTTTATACCAATGAGCACCGTCACTTGATTTGGGAGACCAAGAAAGCATTGAAAGGTACTGGCATCACAATATCGGAATTCTTGACGCACACAAGGCACAGTACATTCATGGACGCGCGCAAGCATTTTGGGATGGCGAACTGCTGGTCGGTTGAGGGCAGGATAATGATCATCACGTCCGATGGTAACCGTCACAAGATCGAGACACCGGGTGAACTTCGAGCACTAGTTTCACGGTTCCCCAAGGTCACAAGTGATGCTAGTGCTTCTCCTAAGAGTGTGAGCCCCACCGAAGTTGTCGCTACACCTAAAGGCCAAAGAAAGGCTCGCCGGCGTAACTAATGTTGCTGTTTCCTGTAAATCAGTCGCATCGCATTGTTCGAGTGCGTTTCTTGTGTTCTGTACTTTTGAATACAGGTACTTTTAAGATTTTTTTGTTCTTTGTCACCTTCAGAGTATTTTATTTTTGTTACATCTAAGTCTTGTCGGTATGTTTACGAAACGTTTTATTAATACCATCAACCAACCAATGTCACTCTTCCTTCATATTGTTTACTGTCAATACTGTCAATTTGAAATGACATTAGCACAACGTCAAACGTGTTGCGTTCCATTCATGAAGATATAGATAAATGTTCCATTCACTTCTTTATTGTCATGTGCATTACGGTTGTGTTCCGTTTTACGTAATTAATTTTGTATTTTAGTTTTCTTAATATTTTTTTTTATTTTGTTTTTACTTTTTTAATGTTTTTGTTCTGCTACTACTGTTCAATTTCTTCCAACAAACTAGTGAGTTAGGGTGGTTATGTTTTAGAGAAGAACCAGCCGTATATTTTGTAGTTATAGTAGTTTTTAGTTTAATATATTTTTAAGTATATTATTTATATTTATTTATTTATGAATATTCCAGCTGACTTAAATGACAGTTTTTTCTCTTGTTCTTCCTCGACTTGTAGTTACGTCAGTGCGGACAGTGAGCCTTCGCTTCATACTTTGCATGACAACATTTCCACTCTTTTTTCAAACTATCCTAATAATCTGCATATTGCTCATATTAATGCTCAGAGTGTTCCTGCTCACCATTCCGATCTTCTGGCATCCTTTAGCAGTGCTCATCTTGATGCACTCCTAATATCTGAGACCTTTCTTAAGCCCTCACTCCTTTCTTCGCAGTACGCACTTCCTGGTTTTGATCTTGTCAGAAATGACAGGATTGGCAAGGGTGGTGGTGGTGTTGCCGTTTACATACGCGCCGATATCCCGCATAAAATTGTAAGTTCGTCTCCATCTCAGTACTCTGGGTCGGCTGAATCATTGTTTCTACAGATCACCGTAAATCATACCAACGTGTTGCTTGCTGTGATTTACTCTCCCAACCTTCATGTTGACTATTTTGACTCCTTAGAATCCTCTTTAAACAATCTTTGCCCATCATACGAGCATGTTATTGTAATGGGTGATTTTAACACATGTTTAATTAAAAATGATTCACGTTCACACAAACTCCGTTCACTTTTATCCTCTTTTAATCTTGATATTTTACCTCTTTCTGCGACACATAACTTCCCGAATTGTACGCCTTATCTTCTTGACTTAATGATCGTTTCTTCTTCTCCCAATGTTGCTGAGTTTGGGCAACTTACTGCAACCTTCTCTTATCATGACCTCATTTACCTTTCGTATCGTATCCGACCCCCGAAACGTAAGCCTCGTTTCTGTTTTCTCCGGAGTTTTAATAGCGTAGACCTGGAGGCTTTAAAACGGGATGCTGGTGATATTGATTGGACTAACGTTATCGAAACCACCAGTATTGATGAAAAGGTTAACAGCTTCAATGCCTCAGTATTAGATCTCTATAATAAACATGCCCCTATTCGGCGTATTAAAATTAAGCATAATCCTGCGCCGTGGATGACAACTGATATTAAAAGTGCCATTGCCCGTAAAGATAAGGCGAAGAGCAGGTATAGGCGTAGACCTACGGAAAATAATCTCATTCACTTTAAAGCTCTGCGTAACCGCTGCAATCGTCTTTGTCGAGATGCCAGAAGACGTTACTTCCACGATTCTCTCGTTGGTCGTGGCTCTTCAGATGTCTGGAAATTTTTTAAGTCTGTCGGTATCGGCAAATCTCCCACGAATACCTGTAAAGATGTCGACTTGTGCGCTCTTAACAGGCACTTTTCTTTGCCACCTGTTTCTCTGGACCCTAGCAGTAAAGCTTCAACTTTGTCTGAGCTTTCTAACCTGCCGCTGCCGCATTGTGCGCTTTTCAATTTTAGTCCTGTCTCTGAAGACGATGTCAAAAAGTCCCTTCTCTCTATCTCTTCCTCTGCTGCGGGCCATGACAAGTTGTTTTAAGCTTTCACGGTTCATAACTATATTTAAAATGTCACTTACGGGATATCTTCCGTGATCTTACTGCAGTCAGGGCCCAATCACTGGATCGAATTCCACAAGCCACGTATTTTGTCAACGGACAAACATTACTTACCCAGGCTGACAAGAGAAGCAATTGAAATAAAGAAACACAAAAATTTCAATCGAGAAGATGGTTTTAAATTGTCAAGTACGTGGAATCCAGTTTTGAGTATGCTAAAAAGCAGCAAGCAACATACTAAAGAATTCAAAAAACCTGGTGATACTGTGAGTGTGTTTTGCCGTGACTTAGTGTCGAGTTCCAGTAGTGCGCGTAATAAAAGACAAAGAAAGAGGGTAGACAGATTCGTCTGCTCCTAACAATTTTTTTTTTTTTTTTTTCCATCCACCCGCATTCTCCAGTTAACCCGCGATCATGGCGCTTGCAACAGCGTCGAAATATCGGGAACTCAAAACAAATTAAAAATCACGGAAGATATCCCGTAAGTGACATTTTAAATATGACAAGTTGTGTTCGAGAATGATAATTCCCATTATTTCTGAGCTGCTGCCCATCCTCACTCATATTGTTAATTTTTCCCTCTTCTCTGGTGTATTTCCGTCGGCTTGGAAACAGGCACACATAATACCACTTCCCAAAGTTAGCAGTCCTACTTCCTTATCTCACTTTAGACCCATCTCCATTCTTCCTTTCCTCTCCAAAGTTCTCGAACACATTGTTCATGGCCAAATTTCAAAATATCTATCGTCTAATGCTCTTATTTCCCCATTCCAATCTGGCTTTCGTACTGGCCACAGTACTGTTACTGCGCTCCTGAAGGTTACTGACGATATCCGCTGGGCTATGGACAACAAATCTCTGACTGTTTTAGTTTTACTTGACTTTAGTTGTGCGTTCAACTCAGTGGATTTCGACATCCTTCTTGGGGTCCTTCAATGTTTTAACTTCTCTGCCTCTACGTTAGCCTGGTTTAACTCGTATCTTCGAGGTCGCTCACAGTGTGTCCGCCAAGATGAGACCTTCTCTGATTGGTGTGATCTTACTGCTGGTGTCCCTCAGGGTGGTGTTCTCTCTCCTCTTCTTTTCTCTATATTTATTAACACTGTTACCAAAATAATCACCTCCAGTTTCCACCTCTACGCTGACGATTTGCAGCTGTATCGGCATTTCTTATTGGCTGATGCGGAATCGACTATCATTGCCATGAATCATGACCTGGAAAGCATTTATCAATGGGCAAAGTCGTTCGGATTACAGATTAACCCTGCTAAGTCACAGGCCATGATCATAGGCAGCCGATATTATCGCAATACACTTGACTTGTCATCTTTGCCTCCATTATCTCTGGGTGGTTCGACCATTGCTTATGCTGAAACAGCCAAGGACCTTGGTGTCTTAATCGACAGTAATCTCTCTTGGAGAGCTCAAGTGAATGAGGTTAGTCGGAAGGTGCACTTTTCTTTCCACTCACTTAAATCTCTACAGAGCTTCTTACCGTTTAAAACCAAGATTTACTTAGCTCAAACTCTGATCCAGCCGATCATTGATTACGCTGATGCCTGCTATTTGGATGCCACCGAGGAGCTCTTAAACAAACTTGAGCGCCTGCAAAACCTTTGTATCCGTTTTGTGTTTGGTCTGAGGAAATATGACCATGTCTCTCACTTCCGCAAAGAACTCAAGTGGCTCCCTATCCGTCTTCGCCGGAACACTCGGATATTATGTCTTCTCTACAACATCCTTTATAACCCTGCATATCCCAGCTACCTTCGCGATCGTTTTTCCTTTACCCGTCCCTCTGATACTCTGTGTAGATCCCACCTTAGGCATCATCTTAATTTCCCTTCCCATAAAACTGAATTCTTTTCCTACTCCTTCTCTGTTCACGCTGTACGTTTGTGGAACTCACTTCCGCCAAAAATTTTAGACTCTAAATCTTTATTTACTTTCAAAAAACAAGTCAGAGAGCATTACCTCTCCTCTATTCTGTAATATTCTGTATATTATGTGTATGTTTATTATAGGTATATATTCGGATACTAGTATTTATTTTTATATGTGTATATATTAGTATGTATGTTTATTTTATATGGATAAACTTTTGTTCTTAATTTTAATTAAAATCTTGTTAGTCTTATTTACACACTGTGTCTACATTTCTAATCAAACTTTCCTCTCGCAGGTCTGCTGGAAGAAATTTCTTTTGAAATAAGCAGTACCTTTGTGCTCTTCTATTTGTTATGTTTTTATCCTTTTTTTTTGTATTTTGTGTGTGCATAAATAAATAAATAAATAAATAAATAAATAATTTTTATAATTAAATAAAATTCTATTTACCTTTATAATTTGTTTTTTGTTATCTACAGAAGAAGAAAACACAGTGGTAACGCCGCAGTTAGAGCAAGAAGTGATGAACGGTAACGGGATGCCGACGCCGCATTCCTACGGAACCCCGTACACCACCACTAACAAACTCGTTGGGAATACCTTCTTTGGACCGGACTTTAATCTGGATACTTATAAAGGTATGTGACTTTACTTTTCATTGATTCTGAGTATTGAATAATTAACCAATAAACAACCCGCACTGGGCCCGCGACGTACCCGCACTGGGCCCGCGACCTACCCGCAATGGGCCCGCGTGGTAGATTATAGCCCATCCCTCTCCTAGAGAGGAGGCCTGTGTCCCTGCAGTGAGAACATTAGGCTGATGATGATGATTTAATAATTTGTTCATGGCACCATAACTTATAATAATAATGATCATGTGTAGTGTTCATAGAGTTCCATGCGCATTCTATTCTATGGGAGTTCTACGCTTTGGAATTGCCTTGTGCTTGTAGCTAATTTATCCCACTGCCATTTATAATACGTTCCACAATTCGCAACTTACTCGTTGGCAAGCATTGATATAATAAAACCAATGTTGGCAAGCTAAGCATTTATCCCTAGCGTGGTCGTGGGTCGCAAAAGACGACCCAGCCAACATTTCTAAGCGAAGTAATACACAAGCGTAACTTTACCATGGGCTACTGTGGGGAGCCGACTACGATAAGATTGAACCCAATTTAACCAGTAGCTGTTGCCCGCGAACTTCGTCCACATGAAATGATTAGTTACGCATTCTTTTTCGTAAATAAAATAGCCTAAAGTGGACTAAGTTACTCCTTATAAAATCAACTATTTTTACGTAAATGTCTCAATAAAGTCCAGCCGTTTCGGAGATTAGCCAGAACAAACAGACAGACAATAATGAAAAATATGTTATTCTGTTAAAAGTACCGTATATACTTCCATACGACTTCAGACAAAGCTGTTACGAGTATTTTGAAATTACAAACACACTGTAGTTTTATTTGAATTGGCGATTTGACTACTGTTAAAAGTTCACGAAAATGTAATGTTATTTCAAAGAACTAACCGAAATATCACGATGTGTGAAAAAAGTAATAAAATCAGTCAAAAATGACGTGCTAGATAATGACAGTGCTACAGAAATGTGACGTCACATTTCATTCCGCAATAGTTACGTACGTAGTACAAATGGCCGTTTCGCGCGACAAGGATTAGAAAGTGCCCCCACCAAAAACTTTTAAAGCATGTCACTGGATGCACTCCATTTTTTGATCGATTTTTATTACTTTTAACAATGTTAGCACTCCAAGAGTTCAGGGGTCTGTCAGTTCTGTAATCTTGACTGTTTCAAGACGTCATGGTAGGCTTTCAGGGGTCATTGACTGCCTGATCAATAATTAATATTTGTTTGCGATCAGTGTCATCAGAAGGCATGGAGGACATGTCGCCTCGCACGCCGTGCAGCAGCGGCGCGGGCGGCGCGGGCGGGGCGCGCGGGGAGGCGGGGCACCGGCGCGTGCTGGAGCAGCGCCGCCACCTGGTGCTCAAGCTGTTCCAGGAGCACGGCATGTTCCCCACCACGCAGGCCACCACGCACTTCCAGGTTATTATAATAATAAACTTTATTGATTCACTAGCTTTTGCCAGCGGTTTCGCCCGCGTGAAAAATGCGATTTTCCATACAAACTTTCATCCCCTATTTAACTTCCAGGGTTGAATTTCGAAAAATCCTTCCTTATTCCTTGTCTACATTATAAAGGGAACCTCTGTGCAAAATTTCAGCTTTCTAGGTCCAAGGGTTTGGGCTGGGCGTTGATGAGTCAGTCAGTCAATCAGTCAGTCAGTCAGGACTTCTCTCTTTATTTATATAGATAGATAGATAGATAGATAAAAAGGTTTACATTATGAAGGAGTGACACTGAATCCCGCACTAGTAGGATACGTGAGCTAGGCACACACGGCACACCTGTTGTTCCCAACTATGTTGGGGGTCTGCTTCCAGTCTAACCGGATGCAGCTGAATACCAGTATTGTACATGGAGCAACTGCCTATCTGACCTCCACAACCCAGGTGGTACTGGGTAAAACGATACCTTTTGGTAAGACTGGTTGTCAGACTTTCAGGGCCCCGAGTCTGCTATTCAATAGTGTCAGCATGGTCCAGGCGCGGATCCAGCATTCAAAAAAGGTTATGGGCACAGTAACTCGAAAATTGGCCAAGTGCGAGTTGGAGTATAAACTCGCTCATGATCGATATAGTGACACTATTAGGAACTACTTTTGAAATTCGATGGGCGCCGGCAGGTTTATTTGGGAGAGAGAGGGCAGGGCGTGCATCTTTAGTTTTCCGAAAAGAGCTGTGAGTCTTTAGAATTTGTGTGTCGTAAATAAGGCAGGTTTTAAAAATAAGCGTAGTGAGCTCCTAAAAGTCAGTACCCAGTTTTAATTTAATAGATTTTCTTACTGTCTTAAATTGTGTCTTGTCAGGAGTTACTAAAACAGTTAATAGCAAAAAAATTGCGAGAGCGAGCGGAGCGAGCTCGAAAATTCACGTCACGTCCACGGAAAAATTAGATTTTTTTCACTCATACGGGATCGAGAATAAAATGCATTGGCAATTGTTGTCGACACGAGACAGGAAGTATTCGCGAGCGCAGCGAGCGAGTTTTTTTTGCGTTTTCCCTCAGATAGGTTAATCGGTTCGATTTCGGAGGAAGGTGAG
The DNA here is from genome assembly GCA_949775195.1 of Diarsia dahlii. Classification (NCBI taxonomy): domain Eukaryota; kingdom Metazoa; phylum Arthropoda; class Insecta; order Lepidoptera; family Noctuidae; genus Diarsia; species Diarsia dahlii. The sequence goes on from OX459212.1 coordinate 10,528,428, forward strand.
GAGGTTCCCCGAGATGAGTTAGATTTTCAAATGTCAAGATTAAGACAACACAAGAGCGAGCAAGTCGGCTCTTGAAAGGATTAGGTTATAAGGCGCAAGCGTCTGAAACCGCTTTTGATAACAGCAGGAGCGAGAGAAGAGAGCTTCAAAATTTGCATCCCGCCTCCGACCTATATATTGAGTTCTTTTTACCCGACTGCGGCGAAGCCCAAAAGGAGGGTTACAGCTTGTCTATAAAGTCATGAAATTAATGTTTGAGGAACTAACATTATTCAAAAGTAAGGCAACACTAAATCATGGTACATCAAATGTCATCGGCTGTCATCAACTTGTTATTTAGCTTGATATCTTTTGCATTTTTTAATGTTTTTCAAATCTACGTCGACAAAACTTCGAAAAAACGTGTTAAATATGAGGAAAACAAATAGGAGTGGAGCTCGGGAAATTATTTCAAAGTATATCAGCGATGTTTGTTAGAACACCAAGCTGACCAAATTTTATCAAATTTGGATGATATTTATACTCGAACAGCAGCTATAACAGGTATGTAATCGTGTTATTGTTTGTTTTTTATCTAAAAGAAGTCACAAATTTACTAAATATACGATTTTAAGACTAAAATAAGCAATGTTTACATTGCGCATTTATAGGTTAGATTGCAAATGTAAGTAGCTCATATTGTAGTGCGACGTTAACTTTTGATACTTTTGGGTAATCAAATTTACCGGTGATTTTAAATATGAATAAGTTTTAACATGTTTGAAATAAAAACAGTGCTATGTATTTTCTGTTAAATATTACATCTTTTTTTAAATCTTTCTTTCAGGAAAATCTGAGAGTACAGTGAGGCGTATTGCAGATGAAGGCAAACACAGATCAGGCCGTCCTAAGAAAGAAATGGATGACTTCAACATAAAATTTCGCTAAAACAGATCTGGATTTTAAATGTAGCCTAGAAGTCCTGCGTAAAATTTTGAAATCGATTGGATTTTCTTACAAGAAGATCAAAATAACAGAAAGGCTCTAATCGAACAACATATTGCAGCAAAACGGGCAAGAGAAAATGGGCATACAGTGGTACAAAAGTTAAAATATAACATTAATAAAAAATATGTACGAACATTTTTCTTTTATTTACTCATTTTTATTTCAATGAAGGTCGGAAGGAAAACATCGTGAGGAAATCTGGACTTAATAATTATTATAAGTCTAAAATCGCCAACCCGTCTTGAGCATGCGTGGTGATCAGTGCTCGTGCCGTCTCTGTTGAGAAGAGGCCTTTGCCCAGCAGTGGGACAGTAATAGGCTGGTATTATCATTTATAATGAAGGTCGCATCTTTGTTTATGGTTTCTGTATTTTTTTTGAATAAGATAACAGATTTTAATTAAAACCAGGTTTGCTTCTAGTACAAAATAATGTGCTAGTATCAAAACCATTTTAGTCACACTATACAGGGTTGCTATGTGCACGAGTCTTCACGACCGCAGCGCCCTCATTTATTTTCATGACTTTATAGACAGGCTGTATGTGTTTGACGTGTATGTATGTATGTATGTATGTAAGTATGTATGTATGTCCGTTTCTTTGTTCCCTCATAACTCATAAACGGATGAACCGATTTGAATGAAATATACGTCGTTAGATTCGTCTTGATGGCGCGAGTGATAGAGGCTTCATTAAAATTAAAAAAACAAAGAAAAATGGTGGATTTTGGGGGCCAAATCGCGGAGTTCAAAAAATTTTTTTTTTCCAATACCATCGAGTAGGGTATCAAAATAAAGAGTTTTAAAAGGAGATTACAAAAATATACAACACTATATGTTTAAAAGAAATTCAAAGTGAGAAATCCTATAAACAAGCACAAAAGTTAAATAAATCATCTGCGAAGAATTTTACGTGACCAACGAAAGAACAAACAAAAGAACTAAAAAGTTGGAAATAAAAAAAGTAGTTAAAAAACTAAAAAACCCGACTGAAAAACTGAAAAGCAAAAAAAACAAGCACATTTAAAATTAAACAAAACTTGGAAGCAGGCGGGGTTCATTTGAATATTAAATTATGAAAAGAAAAAATGATGAAAATAGAATGGACCCCGCCTGCTTCCAAGTTTTGTTTAATTTAAAATGTGCTTGTTTTTTTGCTTTTCAGTTTTTTCAGTCGGGTTTTTTAGTTTTAAACTACTTTTTTTTGTTTATACATACAGACAGAGATAGCAACAAAACATAATAAAGGGCAAAATGTCATAGCGAGCGAAGCGAGCTTACAAAATTTGGTTCCGGTCTTGGAATGGTTAGTCTCTGTTGTGCAGAAAGTTAATAATTTATCAAATTTACAAAAAATAACAATTTTCTGAAGATCTTGGGGGGGGGTCATGACCCCTGTGACCGAGAAAATGTGACGTCACAAGCCAATTAGGGTTGTGGGCATGCCCATAGTGCCCACAACGGTGGATCCGCGCCTGGCATGGTCTATCATTGATCTCATAATTGTTGATTTTGACAAGTAGACGACAAGCCAAAAAGTACCTTAAGTCGACAGACTTAAGGTACTTTTTTGGCTTGTCATCAATCAACAATTATGAGATCAATGATAGACCATTCTGACACTATTGAATAGCAGACTCGGGGCCCAGGTCACTGACGACCTCTAATGACTGCCAAAGCTCTATATATGGCAGCCGAGACCAGCAGCTTAACGTGCTTACCGAGACACGGAGGAAACTCTGTATGTAATGAGTAGTCACCTATCCACAGACCAACCTAGGCAGGGATCGACCCGAGTGGAAGTTGTTATTAAGCCACGAGCTCCTGTTGCACATAAATGCAATTAACATTTTTTAATTGAATCTCATAGTCCAATCGTCATCTTTCTACCCTTGTCCCATTTTATTTGGGGTCGGCGCAACAGGCTTCCATTCTCCTCTCATAGTCCCATCGATAAAGCATTTTCTTCATTATTATTTTTTTGGAATTATAGGCAACCCACATGGACATTTTCCCTACAAAGATGGCTCTGCAACTAAAGATTCGCGAAGTGAGGCAGAAGCTGATGGCTCAGTCAAATCTTACGCCCCACTCCGAAGTGAATACCCCTACTAGTAAGTATTACTATAGTGTATAATATCCTATCACGAAATAACGTTTTAAAAAAAAAACTTTTTACAAAATAAAACCTTTTGCTTTTGCTTCTGAAGCCGGTGACTTTTGTTGGTTTAATTTAGTTTTATTGCAACGAACTTCTGAGACAAGTCATTTTATAACATTTTTGTTTTCGAAGTCGGTTTAATTTTTTGCAAAAGAAAGAAACAATATATAGCCACAATTCCACATACAGTGGAACATAGAACCTCCGCTTTTTTTAAGTCGGACAGAAATACTAATCTTGTATAAATTCATAATAAACTTTATTATTTTCATGCTAAAACATTCTTGCATCATTCCAGCGATTGTTTGCGAGACAATTATTTTTGCGCGGATTATCTTTATACTGTGATACTGTTCTTGTGTCTATCTGAATATTTATGTACTTAATATCAGTTATCTTTCTAAAACTATATATATCTATCGTACGGTCCGCATCAGAAAGAGCTGAACATTTCGGAATTTTAAGTCTTTTATGTACAGGACTCTAGCTATTATTTTTAATGTTTCAGAAGATTATTCGTTAAAAGAGTCCTTACACTTCATTAACATGTAGTAACGAGTAATATCTAACAAGTTTTTATTAAAAAAACAGCTTCGAAACTTTGAGTAATGTTAACATACTTCTGATGCTGACCGTACGTGCCAACCATATTTATTTACCTAGATAACGCAAGAGCACCTACTTCGCGTATTATATACTTAACCAGGTTACACATTCAACATGGTATTTGTTTAAAAAAACAACGTTATGTATAGTAGTACGTTGGTGGGAATCGAACCGAACAGTCAGAGCACGCAGACCTAGCCGGCGCGCGCAGGCGGCGTGATTCACCAGCGCGCGTGGCTACCGAGCTGAGATGCGGGGCCTACCGCGACGGACGACACTCTCAAACGCTTATATAATTACTACATATATGTTTGTCCGAGCTATTCTAATTGTAATTTAATCGGCATTATACCAAGCCTTATAATAGTCTACTATGCCTTTTATTTACCACCACGAGCAAGTCGAACATTGGTCCTTCGAGATCGACGTTAAAAATTAAAGCCTGCGCCTGTGGTGCAAAATGGTTTACATACGGATTGTGATCATTGCGTTATCTGCTACGGGTTGTTCGAAAGAGATAGCACGGCCGCGGACACAAAGGGCTAAGAAGAAACTTGGGTGGTTTTTAGTCAGTAGAAGTCTGACACTCCCTACTGCTTCGCCCAGACCGGGGAGCGGAGGAGTCATTTGATGATCTCCCAACCTCCAAAAAAAACAAAACAAAATCATTGCATTATCTAGGTAGATCAATATCAGTGGTGCCAACCTACCAAACCAAACCCATTAGCCTCACAACATGTTGTTCTCAAAACCAAATTTAATTTTTATTTCAGTAAATTCTCCAATCGCGTCCTTGCAGCCCACCTCGACGGCCAGTTAGCGCTGCGGATACACCATCTCCATCATTGTGCGCCAATAGAAGTAAGAACACGGGATATTTAGCCGTTGACAGCACATACACATACTTATGTCTCACAATGCAACAACCACACCTAAGAAAAGCTTATTCATCTGAACATATCGAGTTTTAGAAGGCTTTGATGGGTGGTGTTTCTATCGGTTACCTGCCTTTATAAAACTCATACACACATTCAAGACCTCGTACTTACATGTTTGACATGAGTCCATAAGTATTGTCAGCAAGAAAATATACACTTCTCGCAAGTCAAAAAAATTTAACAGTTTTACACTGACAACGGCTAAATTCTACGTGTTCTCAATGATGGAAATGAAACGCAAACGTTTCGAGACAATTGATCATAAATGCAGAAGCATTTAATACAGTGATTAGATTAATGTATAGCTACTCGTTTATAGTATTTTATTATTATTCAGAAATACTTTTTTAATTAATAAAAGTTGAAAAAAAAAAACATAAAAATTAATCGGTAATATTAAGTCCGTGAGAATTGGCGATGCATGGTCTAATTGATTCGTTGATTTAAATTTTTATGTTTAAAGTAGTTTTATCCGAAAAATAACATTGGTACTAATGGTTTGTTCCCCTTCCGTAGTATATTTTGATCTTAACCAATATTGATTCCTCTATATTATACGCACTGGGCGACCAGGCTGTAGCAGCTACTCTGACTTACGTGGCCGGCCGCCTAGTGCGACTTCCCTATTATGTGAGTAAAGGCAGTCAAATGGTTATGAGATATTCATATCTATAGTGTTTTACATTACAAGTAATACAAAAAAAGCAAAAAATCACAAAAAAATCCAACTTCTCTTTTCTAAGGGTCCTGTAAAGTCAGATTGTATGAAACAGTTTTTGTAGTTTGAAAGTTATCAACTTGACGACATTAGAGCACCCTCAGATTAATAGAACATATCTTTATTCGCTTTTAATTGGTTATTTAATTAATAAATCATTTATTTCATCGTTAAAGCACATCGTCATTGTGGGCACGATCTCAATTCTTATTTGTATATTTGTATTTAAGTACTTTTGTTGGTGAGTGCTGTATGACTGAAGTCTGTGTTGTTGCAAAACCACTTATTAACGGAGATGGGAAAGTTACATCGAAAATAACCCTTCTGCTAGACATTAATACTAAAATAAAGTATAGAAGATTTCATATCCTGTAATTGACTTTATTTTGTTTTCTAAATGCTCAAAAGTATGTTTTTTCTCTCTCTCGGTATTGTCTTTAAATTTTATCATTTGATTTAACTGTAAAGTTATTAGATTTAAATAATATATCACCCAATAAGGGCAAAAGCCAATAATTTTATAGAACTGACCAGTTGAATTTCGTTGCAATATGAGAATCACTTTATTACAAACAATATAATTATATATTTTAGAGAATTATATATTTGCAATTGATATATTTAGCTGATATAGTATATTTACTCCAGATTTGTGTGTTTATCGAGAGATATTGTTTATTTAAACGTTGCCTTCACTCAATAAGATATTGGGCGAGTTGCGTGTTAGAATGTCTTATGGAAGTTGATTTAGTGATAAATGGGGTCTCTATTTATCAACACTTTGTTAATCAATAATAATCAACTGATAAAATAGCAATCACTTTTCATTTGCAATGATGGGATGCTAATTTATCGTGAACAGTTTTAACAACTGAGATTATGAGTAATGGTAACTATCGGTGAGAATTATCGTGTCATTGATAATTGCATTTACAAAAACAGACTAAGGGTGCTGTTATCATAAATGGAGAAATATTTAAACTATCTAAGATAGTGTACAAGTTGTTGCGAATCTAGAGACCTAAATAAGTTATGTGTAGTGCAACACATAGTGAGGGTGCGCGAGTTGCGAGTTGTGTGAACTCTAACGAGAGAGGTTGATGCAAGGAACTTTGGTGCGAACATTTTCACAATCGTTTAAGTCTCTATTATTTTGTATTGTTTTCTATTTATGTTGTGATGTTGGTCTTCCAAGTGTTTCAAATTATTTCATTTTATTAGATTAGTAACTACTTATTTAATTACTTTAATAATGTACGTTGTACAGTGATTTATCGAACGAGTTGTCGGGTGTAATTATGATACTTTATGTATGCCGTGTTTGGATGAATTGTGACGAGTGACACAAATTGTAAACATTTTAATAATTATTACTCTTTCTGTCAGTAAGCGATCGACGTAGTGATCCATTTTTTAAACATAATGCTATGGTTTACAAAAATAGCTCAAATCAGTAACGACACTAGATAAATCAATATTTATACAATATAATAATCTCATTGTAAATATTAGTTGTATTGTATACTAGCACTAAGTATTCCTGGCTCTCAAAGTAATTAAGGTTTTATTTAGATAATACTAATTATATTATAGATAAAAAAATAAATATATAATTTATACATTGTGAAATTTCGGCCAATACAAATGTTATGTATATCAAAATTGTATTTTTTAAATGATCTCTTCGGCGTTAATAGTATTTAGATAATTGCTTTAGGAGTCCGGAAGTGAAATGAATTTATTAAGAGTATAAAACTTAAGAGATATTTTCGCACGGTTAAATATTGTATCTCGATAGGCAAGTAGACGGGGCAGGTACCAAAACTCGACAGTGTTCTGTTCATCTCACATCTAACGAGTTCTGGCGTGATAATGTATCTTGTCAAAAACTAGCGGGATTTGGTACGCAACCCCGCGTAGTCGATTCATCATAATCCTCATTGTTGTCATACATTTTAACTCATAAATAAATAATAGAACTGTTGTTACCAGTTAGTAGTAATAATACACATATATTTTCGTCCCTAATTTGAATTAGTTATTCGACCTAGACGCTGGTTACTTGTGACGATTGTACTTTATGTTAACGTTCAGGAAAGCAGGGTAATTAATTCAAAGTAAGGGCATGCGATAGGCCTCTTTTTCTTAATCAGTGAAATAAATATAACTTCGACTCAGAATAACACCCATATTATAAAATTGATTTTCAATTTTACATTATATCAATATAATAGAAATATATTTACTAATCAATATGATATTTTGTTGTGGCAAGTCAATATCATCCCGAGTTAGTGAAAACAGTTGATTTTTCCTTCGAGCGTTCAGTTACGAAACGATTTTGATTCGATTATTTTTACGAAATTAATGTAGGTTCATGTACTTTATTTTTTCACGCGCACTACAACATATATGTTTTCATAAGATTTCATAGAATTCGGTGTAAACACTTCAAATAATATTGTTAACAAATAATTAAGAGCGTTTTAATTAATAGATACTAAAGTTACGTAAACAGCAATTTCGCATTTAGTTTTTCAAATAACTTTATGGAATATCTATGAAAGCATACATGGTGATTTATTTACACACTTCGTTGCAATATATCTAATAAATATATATAAATAAATAGAAGTTTTCCTCTTTGGTTTATGATTGCGATGGTTTGTACTAAATGTTTCAATTTGTTTTTAAACTGTCCATATCTTTAAGTTTGCCTCTTGTTGAAATAATTCTAGTTTTGATGGTATGTTGAGTTTTGAGTGAATGTCTTTTATGTGTGTTATAGTAATAACAAATATGAAAAATCTTAAATAACTGCATATTTCTAGTACTTTATTGACTTTCAAACTTTAGTTCCATACTCATTGCATACATTGATGCAGAATATTGTGATTCTGAAATAATTCTCAGCTATAGACTTTGTCAGTCAATAAACAACAGTTAATAGGCAGTTTTACTTTATTAGACTGAATTAACTATGTTGCTTAACAAGTTAAATGTTATATTTTAAGAAATATTAGCAATTATTTCGAAAGGACATTTTAAATAAAGCATTTCATATTCGTTATTTATTTCTTCTACATAAGCTATTAGTATAATTGTTTAGTCAAAATGGTAAATGTAAATATCTTATTTAGATGATTTATTTAGATTTTAAGTGTTCAATTTAATGTATATTAGATTGAATTAGAGACAAAACAAATCAAAAGATAACTGAATATCTGAATCAGTAACCACTTTTACATAAGCAAGTTTTTTGAATGTTTATGTATCCAAGTAATGGACCAATAAGTGGCACTTTAAACTAGACATTGTAACCAGCAACAAACCAATTGTGAACAGGAATAGAGAGCCGACCCATAGTGTTGTGGACAGTTTGTTCAAGCATATTGGATCATTGTATGAACTTATGTTAAAACATAAAAACCTCGAAAACATTTGTCGTATTTTATTTTGAAAACCTTTTAATTTTGTCTTAATATCACCATCATTTTCGAGTGGCTGACACTCATGATCAGGGATTTTAATTTTGATAACACTAAAATATTTCGCTTATTAGTCGAAAGTCGCCAAATATCATGTTGGTCAATGGTTTAAAATTTATAGATGGCCAATCAGGAGACCTCTCCAGCTTGTCCAATTTAAATTAATTTTAGAAGATAAGGGCACTAGAGTAACGCCAATATTTCGATGGAAAACCGAACCATGTGGGAGAAGCTGGGGGCAAAGGCTAGTTAAAAATATACAATATAGAAGTTAGAATTACTGATAATATTTCAGCCTCTACAGAGATAAACAATGATCAGAAAGACAAACATTTGGTAACAATCTTTTATTTATTAAATAATAACAATTAAACTACACTCAAGCACTTTCTAACATTCACTATATTGCATTTATTAATAAGCCCGGCTTGGCTTGTTCTAGCATGGAGATAGCAGCCTGTAAGTTCACATCTTCACCAGGGTCCGATATAACTAGGAACTTTAAAGCTTGCATCCTAACTAAAGCAAAGATACATCCTACACATATGTTACAACCGCTTACATCTAAATATTCCAATGTGTCACCATTCTGACCAGCTAGTCTATCTATCCCCCAAACATCTACATACTTATTATTCTTCAAGTTCAACCACTTCAGGAAATTGAGGTTCATCAGGTTTTCTAAACCTTCATATCGGATACCATTGTGGTGGAAAGTGGAGCAGTCTACAGCTTCTACCAAGTATCCATCTGTATAGCGGTCAGGGAGATTCAAGGTAGTTATATCACCTGAAATCCATCTGGGAGAATCCTTCAACCTGAAACAAAATTGTTTTTTTAGTTATTAATGATTGTGAAAAGATATGATCAAAATATGGATATTAAACAAATAAGGGGCCTTGAATTTAAATTGATTTTGGGTCTTTGATGCGAAAGATAATTGGACATGTGTATTCGCCATCCCATCTTGACCATTCAGAAACTTGGTCTTTGGCTAACATCCAAAAGTCCAAACTCAAGGTTTGCCAACATGCTATGTAGTTAATGTAGTGCAGTATCTTAGGTGACCACTATTCTGTGCTACAAAATGCAAAGGCTTAAAAGGCTATCTAACTTAAATTGGACAACAGGACATGTCGCATGACGAACAAGCTGTGGGCCCGTAAAACTCAGGATTGGTGCCCTGAAACAGTAACACAGAGTCACGGTAGACCTCAAAGGAGATGGCGGAACGAACTGGATGTGTTCCCTGAGAATTGGATAGAAGTTGCACAGAGTTGTGACCGATACAAAATGGAGAGAGGCTTTGCCCAGCAGTGGGACAATATGGACTAGCTGTAATATATATGCTTTTGCTAAATACAGAATTACCTGACAGCACATTCACGAAATGCAAAGAAGTGCACTGCAGCTAAATTCGATCCAAGAGTAGCCACTCTTTTAGGCAAATACCTCTGGTTCTCTATTTCTTGAAGAACTTTCATTTCACCCCACCAGTTTTTAATTTTGGTAAAAGTTAAATTAGGTATACTTGACATCACACTCAAAATATCAGGGCTTGGATTTTTCTCCACGAAAACTGACAGCTTGCTTCTGAACTCCCCATCTCGTTGGATCCAGGGTTTCCTCCATTCTGGGTACGGTTTACCATGAACTAGTCGTGGTTTCTGTCCCTCTTCTTCAATTTGATATCTCGTTTTGTCTTCAGAGTATTGTCGACCGAAGGCATAAACAGATCGAAAACATCTAAAAGGTTTTAAACTGAGCGACATTGTTATTTTCTGAAACTATGTTATGACAAATTCACATATTACGGTGGTGATACAATTCACTATTTTTTTTTACAGCTGAGTTATGTAAACAATTAATTTTTTGTTGAGGTTTGATTTTATTTTAATAACTTTTTCAGGTTATTTCTTTCTATAGTTTTTGACATTGGGAATTGGGATGTCTATCCAGTTGACATTGACAGATCCGACAGATCTGTGACATTGCTACAATGGAAATAGTTAGTACTACTTAATGTGATTGGAATATTGAGGTGAATAACGTTTACAGTCACACGGAGGTGCATACATTAGGGAGCCATTGAATACAGTCCCTTTGGTAAGAGTGGTTATCTGCCAAAGATTTATAATAAACTAGCTGAACCCGCGCATGCGTTGCAATGCTTTTTTCCTACTACACTACCTACTACTCTACCTACCTACTACCCTACCTACTACTCTACCTACCTACCTACTACCCTACCTACCTACTACCCTACCTACCTACTACCCTACCTACCTACTACCCTACCTACCTACTACCCTACCTACCTACTACCCTACCTACCTACTACCCTACCTACCTACTACCCTACCTACCTACTACCCTACCTACCTACTACCCTACCTACCTACTACCCTACCTACCTACTACCCTACCTACCTACTACCCTACCTACCTACTACCCTACCTACCTACTACCCTACCTACCTACTACCCTACCTACCTACTACCCTACCTACCTACTACCCTACCTACCTACTACCCTACCTACCTACTACCCTACCTACCTACTACCCTACCTACCTACTACAATACCTACCTACTACCCTACCTACCTACTCTACCCTACCTACCTACTCTACCCTACCTACCTACTACCCTACCTACTACCCTACTTACTACCCTACCTACTTACTACCCTACCTACCTACTACCCTGCCTACCTACCAACCACTTTCTCACCGTTAAAACCTTCTCTTGACTTCCACAAATAATTCAAGACCAAAATTATCCAAATCGATCCAGGCGTTGTTGAGTTATGCGCTTACCAACACATTTTGCGATTCATTTTTATATTGTAAGACTAGTATTTGCGTGGCTGCGCGAGCTGCGCGCAGCTCGCGGGTCGTGAAGGGGGGCAGAGGGGGAGCTTTCAAAAATGATTTCGACTAACGCATTGCCCCTTTCAATGAAGCTTAAAAAAAATGTTCCAAGTCTCTTAACTTCCGAGATCCGACTAAAGGGGGGGAAAAGGGGGGCAAGGAGGTCAATTTTGAAAAATGGTTTTTACTTTCCTGAGCCTCCTCTATACGAAGCCGTAAACAAAACAGAACACGAATTTAAAAAAAAAAAGGGGTGAAGACGGGGGGAGGATGAAGGGCGGGAGAGGGGGAACTTTGAAAATGGTTTCGACTAATGCATTGCCCCTTTAAATGAATCTGAAAAAAAAATGTTACAAGTCTCTTAACTTTCAAGATCCGCCGAAAGAGGGGAAGAAAGGGGGCAAATGGGGCAACTTTGAAAAAGGTAGGAGGGGAAAATGGGGCAAAAAGGGGAGGTATTGCACTTTTTAGCTAGGTACTCATGAGAGTTACTTATACGCTTCACCCACTCAACCTTCGTTACGCTACGGAGGTCGCCGGCCCGCTTCGCTCGCCACCTCCCCTCTTCGCTCCACTCAAGACCTGCCTACCACCGAGGAAAAGCTATTCGTGACCTGATCCCTACGCTACGGGGGTCGCCGGCTCGCTTTGCTCGCCACCTCCCCTATGTTGCCAGCTGGTCAAAGTCTTCATTCTAAAACTTCTACTTTCATGTTTTTGGGCAAAATCTGGGAAAATACCCTAAAAATTGTTTTTTTTTTGCAACAGGTAACATTACTTAACGAAATACACAACCGGGACGACACAATCCGGTCAGAAGGTGCCGGCTGTACCAAAAAAAAAAAAAAAAACGTGTCGAAAATTGGGACTTTTCATCATTTTTCCGAGATGGCCGCCACACTATACGCCATCTTGTTTTTCTAAAAAGTCATAATTTTTCTGAAATATCAAGGATACAAGCTACCGACTGTTGTACTTGGTGTTGCCAACTTTTGAGTTTAGTAGAACTAACTAATTCGCCAAAGTCGGGTCTGACCCAAAAATTTAAGCGCCAATAACTCTCGGGGTTGCCAGCTGAAAGTGATGAAAATGGTCGAATGTCATTTGAGGCACCCCATTAATGGTGTTTATGTAAAAAAAATCCATTCAAAATGTCGTTATTTCCACTATTCATGTTTTTGGGAAAAATCTGGGAAAATACCCTAAAAATGGGGAAAATTTTTGCTTAAGGTAACACTCGACAACAAAGTACATAATCGCTTCATAAAACACAATCCGGTCGGGGGATGCCGGCTGTCCCATTTATCGTGTCGAAGATAAGGATTTTTCATTATTTTTACAAGATGGCCGCCACACTGTCCGCCATCTTTTTTTTCTAAAAAGTCATAATTTTCCTGAAATCTCAGGGATATAGGCCACCAAGTGGTGTACTTGGTGTTGAAAACTTTTGAGTTTCGTAGAACAAACTAATTCGCCAAAGTCGGGTCTGATCCAAAATTTCAAGCGCCATTGGCTGTCGGGGCTGCCAGCTGAAAGTGATGAAAATGGTCAAATGTCATTTGGGGGACCCCAATGTTGCCGGCTAGTCAAAATCTCTAATTAAAATGTCATTATTTCTACTTTTCATGTTTTCTGGGAAAATCTGGGAAATTTCCCTAAAAATGGGTAAAATGTTTGCACCAGGCCACACTCCTTGACGAATTACATAACCGGTCCATACAACACAATCCGGTCGGGGGATGCCAGCTGTCCCAATTATCGTGTCGAAAATTGGAATTTTTCGGCCTTTTTACAAGATGGCCGCCATGGAATCCGCCATCTTGTTTTTCTGAAAAGTCATAATTTTCCTGAAATGTCAATAATATAGGCCATCGATTGGTGTACTTGGTGTTGCCAACTTTCGAGTTTGGTAGAACAAACTAATTCGCCAAAGTCAAAAAGTCCCAAAAATGAAAAAGTTGAATATTTTTTGGGGTTGCCAATTAAAACGAACGAAAATGGTCAAATGTCATTTGTGGGACCCCAATGTTGCCGGCTAGTCAAAGTCTCTTTTTAAAATGTCATTATTTCTACTTTTCATGTTTTCGGGGAAAATCTGGGAAAATACCCTAAAAATGGGGAAAATTTTTGCACCAGGCAACACTCGTCAGCAAAACACACAACCGCTTCCTACAACTCGAACCCGTCCGATGTTGCCAACTACCCGAAAAATGGATTTGAAAAAAATCGAAATTTCCAACTTATTACAAAATGGCCGCCGCAGTGTCTTCCATCTTGGATTTTCACAATGTCATAATTTTTCCCAATTGCCATTGAAATTACCAACAAATTGGCAGACTTTTCGTTGGCGGTTTTAGAATTTGGTAGAAGAAAACAATTTGTCAAAGTCGAGTGAAAAAAGTCGACAATTTCAAAACGTCCTGGCGCGGCCGCCATCTTGTTTTTTTTTTTTTTTTTACTTTTTTTTTAAATGCTTTTAGATTTCGTATAGGACCTCTGAGTCGAAATTCATCCAAGTCTTTCCCCCACCGAAACCGGAAATGGACTCGCCCACCATCTTGGATTTGAACTTTCCCTATAATTTTCCTCTACTCGATTGGTCAGATTACACATTTTTGCAAAACATACCCCTAACCCAACTCTCACCCATTACGAGAAACGACATGTCAATCAGTCAGTGGCTTTGTAGTTTTATATAACTATAAAGAAGATAGAAGATATGGCACCATGAAGATTACAATATTAGGTTGAAATGCCAGGCAGGTAGGAACTTTGACAAAGAAAATATTCTTAACTAGCGTCGCTATCGAACCATGGCGTTCCCAGCTCTTGTGCCAGGGGTCGGAAATCTCAAGACCCTACCTTGGACAGGTTAGAATAGGGTAGTTGACTGACTAAAAAAAAATTGATAGGTACGTGTTTTTTGTTTGTTTTATTAAATTAATAAAAATTAACGAAAATAAAGCTTGTCAAAAATCATGGAGAGGGGGCTTTTGACGTCATAGTCTGGTAAAAATGGACCAAACTGTGACGTTGCACTACTTTTCGAAGCACTATATCGTCTTCATTTTTCGTTTACGTGAAAAAAAAAAATACGTGTTCAATATTTTTTGAAAATCTATCTGACGGACTAATTAGATTTACACTAATAACGACGCTACGAATGTTACGTGTACGTTAAGTCGAGAAATCGTAAACTTTCTGTAATAGATTTTCAGCTTTATTTCAACAGCATAAGGTTGAAAATCTATTAAAGAAAGTTTACGATTTCGTAAACGAAGTCGAAGTCGACGCACGACGCACGACGCTACGAATGTCGCTAAGTCGAGAAATCGTAAACTTTCTTTAATAGATTTTCAACCTTATGCTGTTGAAATAAAGCTGAAAATCTATGGGCCTGCAGTCTCTACACTAATAACGACGCTACGAATGTCGCTAACACGTAAAATCGAAAACTTTCTTTAATCGATTTTCAACCTTATGCTGTTGAAATAAAGCTGAAAATCTATTAAAGAAATTTGACATCGATACGACGTAGAGACATTCGTAGCGCTGTTATTAGTGTAGAGACTGCAGGCCCAGGCCCTGCACCAGTAAAAGTAGAAGTAGTCGTTCTAAAGTCAAGGACTTTAAGAAAGAAAGGATAGAGAAGGATCAAAGAATTCGGTTAAAACTGGGCTGGACCCCATAGTCTAGGACTTACCTAGTGACAGATGCTGCATTTCTTTGTAAACCAATTTTTTAGATATTACTCAATTTTATTAAAATAGCCAATAATAGGTAGATACAGCTATTCTTTCAGTTTTTTTCTACTGAGAAAATATATTTTATGCCGGAAATTATCATCGCTTTCGGGTCTTAACAGCAGTACCCACTTACAAGGTGTAGGTGGTTAACTTTTAACCGCTATCAAAGTTAAGTTTTGTATGGACTTGACTAGAGATTAGCAATTTCTGTAGGTGATCTAAACTGATTAATGCTCGTGCCTTTTTTGTGCCTTTTTTTTATTAGTAGTTTGCCTTTTCCCTGCACTGCACTGTTACAAAAAACAGGCTGATACCAATGTCTATTTTTAACCGACTTCCAAAAAAAGGAGGAGGTTATCAATTCGACTGTATTTTTTTTTTTTTTTTTTTTTTTTTTTATGTTTGTTCGCTCATAACTTGCGACTGGGTGAACTGATTTTCATGATTCTTTTTTCATTTGAAAGCTGGTGCTTCCCGTGTGGTCCCATTGTCACCATTTCAATATCTGATGATGGAATCTTGTAGAAATCGGGGGAACTCTTCAATAAATAACAGCAGATTAACCGCGATTGTTGCTATAGCATATCTAAGCATTGTTTACGCCATCACACAACATAATATCACGCCTGTACTCACTACAAAGGTTATAAAGAACTTCGGAGATAGGCAACGGAACTCCTCAATAAATGATAGCAAATGGACTGGGATTGCTGAAATCTCATATTGTTTGACTATTGTATACACCAGTTCCTAACATAACATCACGCCGGTACGTTGTGAAGGGGTAAGCACATGTGAAACACTAAAAAGTGAAAAATAAAAACTTTTTTACAAAAAATAAACCCGACTTCGACAAAAAAAACACTCAAAAGTGAAAAATAAACTTGAGAAGAAAAATCAGTTTCTGAAGTCGGTGACAAAAAAATGAAATCAAAGAAACAAAAGTCACCGACTTCAGAAACTGATTTTTCTTCTCAAGTTTATTTTTCACTTTTGAGTGTTTTTTTTGTCGAAGTCGGTTTTATTTTTTGTAAAAAAGTTTTTTTATAGATATTTTTGAAGTGAAAACTTCTTTAGCGGCGCTGAGCACTTTTTTTTGTATGGGTAAAAACTTTCAAACTCGCGTCAGGGTCACGTGATGCTGATCGAAAAATCGTAAGATTTTTCGATCAGCATCACGTGACCCTGACGCGAGTTTGAAAGTTAATATTGAAGTTTTCACTTCTGCCGGCACTCCCGGAGTGCTACCTTTTTTTTAAACAGTTTATTATCCAGTTAGCGAGTCTCTTCATAGTTAAGCCACACGATTTGTATGTCACATACTCACATCGTATTTTCGAAAATTCAGGAATTTTCCTTATGCATTAACATTTAATTCAGAATAAAACAATCGATTAAGTATTTACGGAAATATTCCACAAAATGTTTTCATTTCAAGAATATTGTTTTATTTAACCGACTTCGAAAAAGGAGGAGGTTATATGTTCGTGTGTATGTATTTTTTTTTTATGTATGTTACCTGATTTCTCCCCCATTTGTGGACCGATTCTCAAAATTCTTTTTTTATTTGAAAGAGTATACTCCTGAGGTGGTCCCAATTTAATTTGGTGAAGATCTGGTGCTGATCTTCGGAGATATACAATGGAACTCTTCAAAAATAGACGGCAAATTTATTTTTTATTTTTCACTTTTTGGTGTTTTTGAAGTCGGTTGTTTTTATAGATAGATACTCTTAATCAATTTTTTTAGTAAACATAATTCCATGCGAATCACTTTATTAGTAGCCTATAAATATCCAATATTAATTTTGAAGAATCTAAGGCCCTTCACCCCCGCCGACTTTTTGTAACGATGCTGTCACGCGTTCGCATCAATACAGTCGCGATGCGGTTACTAGCTGTTTGCCGTCGTCGCGTCGCGTCGCCCACAAAACTAACGCGCGTCAGTAGCCAGTAGCGAGAGGCATAGCATGATAGATTAGACTTGTCGAGGCCAAAGAAACTAAGACCTTTATATAATTTGTACTAGCATAACGTTACACGCATTTTGTAACTTCAAGTAAATTAGAAAACGGCTACGATTAATGGCAGAAGCCGTTAAATAGATTTCTCGGTCATATTTCATCAAGTCACTTTTTATTCCTCTCTGCGGGTAAATTTAATTATCCCGTCGTCACGTCTCGAACATAAAAGCTTAGTGTTTTTATATATTTTTTAAAACGCAGAGTATTTGCGCTTTTCAGAGCAGGTTCTTGAAGGAAACAAGTTGTTATGTGTAGGGTAGATAATTGTGGTTCCTAGGTCTTGTTTACTCCTTGATCCGTTTGAAGCTGACCTGAAAATTAAGTTTTATGCAGATATAAATTATCGCTATATCGATTTTTTATAAAGCTAAAAAAATACTAAAATAAATCTAGCCATGCAGATGGCATCACATCTTTGTGACAAAAAAAAAACTAAATTAATTAATAAAGAGGATTACAGACTCATGAAGTATGTTTAACGAACTTAATATTCATATGGAACCTCTGCGCAAGCTTCCTAGCAAATGAAATTAGAAACGAGAATCTTAAATCAGACCACTAATCATGGAGAAATCGGTGTACACATATGTAAGACTAGCCAGAGCAGAAGGGAAATAAATAATAAGCTTCTATTTGAACAGACATTCATGTTTTATTTCAAAGGGGTCAGACTGAGCACACATCAAAATAAGTACAGAATAAATAGTTATAGCATATCAAACACATCAAAATAAGTACAGAATAAATAGCTACAGCATAACATTACAAGTTTATTATAAAATTCACAGTACTTACACAGGTACGGCTGGGCAGCGTTCGGGAAGCTGCGCAGTATCTTCTCGTCCAACTTACCCCAGTGTCTCAAGACGAAAGTCTATGACCAGTGTGTGTTGCCAGTGATTACATACGGGACCGAAACGTGGTCGCTCACAATGGGCCTTATCAGAAAGCTCAAAGTCACCCAAAGGGCAATGGAGAGGGCTATGCTCGGAGTTTCCTTGCGTGATCGAATCAGAAATGAGGACATCCGCATGAGAACCAAGGTTACCGACGTAGCCCGAAGAATCGCCAGACTTAAGTGGCAATGGGCAGGGCACATTGCTCGCAGAACGGATGGCCGATGGGGCCGAAAAGTTCTGGAATGGCGACCGCGAACCGGAAGACGTTGCGTTGGAAGGCCTCCCACTAGGTGGACCGATGACCTGGTCAAGGTTGCAGGAACCCGCTGGATGAGAGACGCACGGGACCGGTCAATGTGGCGACGCCTGGGGGAGGCCTATGTCCAACAGTGGACGTCTTTTGGCTGAAATTATTACACAGGTATTTTAGAGCTCCTCACACTTTCCAAGTTCAGACAAGAATGTCCCGCTAAAATGGCGCCTTGGACCTTTTAAAACCCTCTGTACTACAGACTGCAACAGTCAACTGTCATTCCAATAATCGTTGGCGCCATTTTAGCATTTCAACTCAATCAAATAACTTATTTATACAAAACAATTCTCTACTTTATAAAATATACTGTAAATATCTTAAAACTATTAATAAATGTATTTAAATAGCTAACACATAATAATATGAAGAAAAATATCCTGGAGAAATACAGAACCACTTTTTTTTTTTTAAATAGCCTTTATTGTCCCACTCCTGAGCAAAGGCCTCCCCCCATTCCTTACACTTCTTACGATGATGAGCTTCTTCTCGCCAGTTGGTCAGAAAGCCATCCAAGGCATCCCGCCATCTTCTCCTCGGTCTACCGCGACCCCGTCTAGCTGTGTCAGGGCTCCAGTCTTGCGATATTCGAGCCCACAGCTGCGGTGGCATCCGGCAGACATGGCCTGCCCAGTCCCATTTCAGTCTCGCAGCTTTATAAGCTACGTCGGCAATTTGCGTTCTGGAGTGCAGTGTGGTGTTTTTTATCCGGTTAGTTAATTTTACATTAATTCAGAATGCTGCGCTCCATAGCGCAACCTTTTATTGGAAGTTTTAAAATAATCTGTGTTGAAAATAATTAATTTGTATCTAACGGCAAGAGTAACCTTTCTTCTAACATTCTCGCTGTTTCAATCTCAGTCTCTAATAACACAATAACGCTTAGTGGATTAGATTTTAATCGAATCCAGATGATGCGTGGCCCGACTCGGCTGCAGTCACTAAGTTGGCTTGACACACAGTAATGGCGGCCGACACAGAGTCGTTAATCTTGATTTAAAGCGGAGCTTTCACTAAATATCCTTGGATATTCAGTAGATTATTTTGTTTTAATGTCTTTTGAAATAAAGTGGAGAAAGAACGCGAGCGTAAACTGAGCAACCCCTATACATATATAACAGATGAACTGGTAATGTTAGTATACCTACTATTAGATACACCTCTGACGAACCATTCAGGGATTACAGGCTTGATGTTGTATTTTTATAAATTTGGCCTTTGCCTCATATGATTAGAAAGTAACAGTTAGATTTTTGCTTCAAATAAATCCCTGAATAGCATTAAAATATCCATTCGAAACCTACATTTCTTAATTGAACAGAACACGCGCTCAAATTAAAATTTCGCCAGTTCTAATTGCACATTTCGACGCTCAATTTCGCCCTAGCGCTAGCGTACCTATTGGTGGCGCAGTTGGTAACTTCGCCTTAATTCCCCGTACAGCGGGATTTCGAGTATCAGGGTCGCACGTTTGTTCCCCGCTTAACGCTTCGAGTCTCAGATTGGACGTGTGTGGGACGCCTGTTAATTCGATTGTTCTACAGGTAATGAGCCAAGCCAGTCTTAATAACTTAGAGATTTTAATGCTATCTTGGTTTATTTCCCGCTTGAGTCACAAGTGCCTTAATTGGTCTAGTTTTCTTATGTCTTTGATTAGGTTTGTATGTGGGACAGCGGGATGTTCCATTTAGAAAGTGGCTAGATTAAGTTTTAACTTTTCTTTGTTATTAGATGTGTCTTAGCTAGGAGATATGTGAGTAGGTAGGAATCTTAAATTTTAGCCCTTCGTTTTATTTTAGGCCTTTACCGACTACAACATTCACCAACAGACAAACACCAATATTTGTTTTTTTTTTAATGAGGAATAACAGTAGGTACCTATGTAAGCTCGTACTTATTTAATTCATCAACTAATGAACTGACATAAATATCAGAGAGTCTTCTTTGCATTTCCATTTGAACAACGTCTTCATTTGTAGTCTGCGTGACGGTCGACTGATGCATGATCTCATATTTTTGTACAAATTAGTAAATAATAAATTCTTTAATTTTAAATTCACTTGTTTATTCATTTACCTGGATATGTTTGTCCATATGTAGTCAGAATCAAATAACTCCGTTGTTTCCATTAAAACAGAAATTGGTATTACAAAAAAATGTTGTGAATCCCTGAACGTCGGTATTCAGATCACGTCGCGTCATCGTGCTTTTTGTGAATCAGGGACGACAAACATTTAAATTATTCCCCAAATTACTAGATGCTGGCGGCGTGTTCGACAGTGTCCTGTTACAATATCGAATAACTATTTTGTAGCTGAATGTATTTCAATCTACATATTCTCCATTAATTGTTGTGTACTCTGCGCAAGTTGTGCAGTCGTTAGTTTGTTTATTTGCGTGCCGTTTCAATGTTGATACAGAATGAGGTAAAAGGAAACGTGGCAGTATTGATTACAAACTCGGTTCCTTTATGCGTCCACCTCGATGCAATATGTTGGAAGGTAGCGCAATAAAAATACTGAAACTACATGGTATTTCATAATTTCAAGAAATAACTAGAATATTCTTTATGTTTAACGTGTGTTTACAGGAATAAGTTTACTTTAATAAGTTTTGATTGGTTCAGGAAATCTGAAAACCAGGAAAGAAGATGACGCCCAAGGCGTCGGGAGTCGCAAGGCAATTCCTGGCCACCGTAAGCCTGTGTTCGGCGAGTGTTGGGTGGATCGCGTTCGATCAGAACCAGGCCAGGTTGAGATGTCAGCATGATTAGACCGGGCCCGTTAGGGTCAATGCTTGCCAGGGTTGCGGAATTTGTTCGAAAAAGTCACCTGGAACGTAAAGGGCATTAGAAGAAACACGGATGAGTTTTAGTCAATAAGTGTCGAATCCAGAGCAGAAGGAGTCATTTGATCCGGGGCTGCGGGTTGTCCGGTGTTGCGGGTTGTCAGGTGCTGCGCGTAGTTTGAAATAGATACCTCAGCCCCGGACACAAAGAGCTAAGAAGGAACTTAAGTGGTTTTTAGTCAGTAGAAGTCTGACACTACTTTCCGCTCCGCTCTGAGCGGGAGGAGTCATTCCCACCTTCCAAAAAGCGGAGTTATTTGTTGATTTACCATCCTTAAAAACGAAATGCCGTACACATTTTTTTGTGAATGAATTGCGGCACGAGCACGCATCACCGCGTCAGCGATGAGGCAGGCGCCCGTAATTTGGCGTGATACAACCTAATCATCGTAACTCCAGTGAGCAAACGACCCAAATAACAGGGTTGTCACTTGTCACATAAAATGCACAACAAACCGTTACGTTAGACGAGTATTTACATAACTAGATCACAACGTAACTGTGATATTTCCGAGCCGTTGGGTTCAAGACATATGGACATGATTAAGCTGGCATTATTGTGTCTTCAGAAGCATATTTCAGTCGGTCGAGCATTATTCGCACAGTTGGAAGCGAGCCAGCCTTGCTCGTGATGTATCCTCGGGTTACTTCCGGACTATTAATCATAATTCAATAATGTCGGCCAATGAATTGCCCATTTTCGGCGTTCATCGAGTTTTTATGTAGGAAATGGTTTTGTTTAGTTCGTTTTTGTGGGAAGATGGTGAGTGGTAATTACGTAAGTGTTCATTAATATACATCTCTTTGTTTGTATGTTTCTGTGATTTGACGGAATTCTCCGAACGGCTGACGGGAATTCACCGAATGTGGGGGGTACCAATAGACATTTACGAGTATATGAGTTAGGAACATTTCCAAAGTTTTGGCTTACACTCAGAATTAACTAACTAACAATAAGCTTTACCCAACATTTCTGGCTAAGAATTTACTTCAAAACGAGAAATCATCCTGTTTGCTTTCTTTGAGTAAAATCTTAGCTAAGTAACAAAATGAGTATAATAGATAAAACCGTCGTCTCCATAGCGATAAGTCGATTTGACTGCCAGAGTCTGTATTTATGCTAGAAACTGTTGTTATTATAACTAATTGGTTGAACTGCTCGATCCTCGGGTATGTATAACATCTTATTTTTGTAGTCATTGACAATTTAGTTGAAGTTCATTAGTTACAAACTCAAGTTGTCGTCGACTTAATTGTATTACGAATAATAGTGAAATTGTGTTTCATCGATTATTATGAGTTGTTTTTTATTGTATTAGGTATTCGGTGAGTACTATAATTGTGTTGTGGAGGCCGGATAGGCAGTCGTTTCGGAAAATACTGGTGTGCAGCTGTATTCGGTTAGACTGGAAGCCGAATCCTAGATAAGTGGGAAAAAGCTAGGTAAATCATGTCATAGTAGATTACCCAGTCAGCAGGCCGGTGGTCATGCAGCCTTCCCCTTTGGGTAACAAAATATCCAATGACAGTGCTGATTAATATTCCCTACACCAAATAAAACAATAGTAAAGCTCGAAATTTGAACACAAATATTAAATTCAAGTAGTACGGAACACAACCCGGCGTGATCCTCCACGAATCACTAATAACTAAAATTTTACACTAAAACAACGAAAACATTTGACATAACATTCTGTTTGTGAAACCTGAAATATCGTCCTGTACAAACGTTATGTTCAACAAAGTTTGTAAGTAGACATTACGTACCATACTTATAAATCACGGAAAAAGGGACTACTATTTTTCACCAAGGATACAATAGTTTGTTTATTTAATCGGAGTGAACATTGGACATAAATATCATCCCGTTCGCATGAATCTTAGTGCTTTATTGAAGAGCCTTCGTCTCATAAACTACGGGGCTTTATGCGTTTTTATTAAAAGGAAATTAAATTTGTAATGGCTGCCAGGATTAAATTTATCTTAGTTTATTACTGTTGTGTTGGATTTATACGGTGTTTTGGTTGCTTTTTATTTTATGGAAGTCTAAGTAGCTTGTTGAAGGAATATTTGAATTAGCTTTAGAACTGATTTTTCAATAGCTTATTAGCTTTTATCTGATGACTAAATACGTCAGTTTGACACTCGTCAGATTAATATGTAATTCCAAGATAACGACTATTATTAAGACTACCTAATAAATTCCGCTTCTCTTTTTTGGATATTATTGTAAAGCTTATTTTATTTGTCAATATTAGTAGGTACATTCTAAAATCTAGAATAGACATTTTGTATTGTAAAATAGGTCGAAGTCCTTGCAAAGAAATCATAACTAAAATAATTGACGGCCTACACAACACATACACACCGAACAAAAAGTTTAATTTTGCTATTTCCAGCTACTTTAAAATCTTCACCGAATCTGACCGTAACAAGCTGAAAACTGACATTTTACTTTTAACATGGTGCAATTACGCATCTGACCTCCACAACCTGGGTACTACGATACTCCGTGGTTATCAAACTTTCCCACTAACATACAGAATACATATTCACAAAATCCAAGCAACTATGTAAAACAACAAAATCAGCCACCTCGCTACATGCTAGCAAAACATATAACTTACTACACATCTCATCTCCGTAACACGACACTAATACCGCCCCGCGGGCTCGCAAACTTTAAAATGAGCCATTTCAAAACAATATCTGACGGAGATTTCCCAAAGGTCGTAACTTCATATGTGCCAAACAGGTCATATAACTCGCGAATACAAAAACTATGCGATAAAAGAGGCATGTAAAACATGAACGTGTTTATATTTACGCCACTTTACGTGCAGGACGTGTTTTAAATATTTAAACCGGAATTTTGTTTGTCAGTAATTATGATATTGGTGTAGAATGAAGATATCGTAGCTACGTAGGACAGCGTAGAATGAAGACTGTAGCTGCGTAGTCCCTCGTAGCTGTTTGCTACGCCATTGCTACGGCGTAGAATAAAGACTGTAGCCGCGTAGACCCGCGTAGCTGTTTGCTACGCCATTGCTACGGCGTAGCCAGTTTTTTATTGAGACTTCTCATGAGATTCTACACGTTTAGTTGAGTCTAAAATAACGAGTACGTAATAGATTTTTTTTAAAGATCGTTTTGTCCTCCATGCTTTCAGTATCCATGGCTACACGATTCCACTGAAATTTTGCATACATGTTTTGCCTGGATGACAGTACCATAGTTAGCAAAGTGTAAGTAAGTATTCTAATTTCAACATGGCAGATTCCCAAAGATGGCAGGCTAGTTATTTTTAAAGCATTATAGTAAGGGTATCAAATAAAGGGTTTCCTGAGAGAAATACGAGAAATACAATTACGTTACTCTACAGCGTTTTATGTTTTTTAAGCATCATATTATACAGAAACCGGGTCAACATATCAGGTAGGTCTGTTTATCCATATTAAATCTCTTCTTCACAATTTAACTCAGATCAAAACCATTTTCCTTATACCCAAAACTGCTAATCCAAACTTGCAGTATATATACATACAATATATTTCGTGTGTTTACGCCTTACAAAGTGAAGTGTATTCGCTAATATTTCAGTGAAACTTCCCGGATCGAATCTAACTTAAAGTTAGTCCAAGTTAGAGGACGCTTTACTTGCTATGTGTCTTTTAGATTGAAAATATTTCGGGATCAGTGTACTTTGTTACTGGGATGTTCGAGGAACTTCATACAGTTTATAATAGAAGAGTTTTAAGGGAAATATGTTTAGTGTTTGGGGAAAATGGGTGGAGTTAAACTTAGATAGGATAATGTTATGACTCTTTATCGTTGATCTATTCAAGCTATGTACTGTATATTATATTGTTTTGGTTTGCTTTATACACTCACCATATTTGTTGTCATAGTTTGTTTTACTACTAACCCATTGCTTTTTATGTATATCTATTTTTTTTATTTTATTGTACACGCCTCGATTATATTTTTAAGTACATATTCACCCCCAACATTGACACAACATATAAAACTGATTAACATCCGTAACCACTCTAATTTAGGTTCAGTTGAAAACCAGCGTCGGGCACTAGTTGCCCGGCATTTTGCTGAAATGGGCCTTTTTGGCGTAGCCGTGAGGCACACAGTGTGACGATTTGTTTAGTTTTAAGTTCTTTTTTATATTATTTTTGTTTTACATTGTGTGTATTTGTGGCGTGTGCCAAATAAATGCATTTTCTTTCTTCTTTCTTTCTTTCTATGTCAAACTAGTTTAAGCTTGTACGGGAAATACAAAGCAAGGCTATGTTTGAGCAGTGCTGGCCTAGTGGTAGCCACTGATGTCAAAACGGTGACGGAAAACATCGTGAGGAAACCGGCATGTCTTAGAACCAAAATATTCGAAGACATATGACATCTACCAACTATCAACCCACACTGGGCTCGCGTGATAATTCATCGTGGGCCCATTCCTTCTCATGTAAAGGAGGCCTGTGTTCCAGCAGTGGGAACATTATAGGCTGATGATGAAGTCCATGTTTACTGGTTTATAGCTTGACATGTCACTGTGTGTACTAGTTAAGTAGGTAAGTCACTGAAGTAAATCCATGTGTTGTGAAACGGTTAGAAATGAGAAACAGAGAAAACGTCCGACGCTGCCTCGCGAGGCTGCTCGCTCAGTCATTAAGCGGCTATTTATGAGCGAATATAGACTCAATCAAATAATATTTTTTAAGCGAAAAAATCATACAAACGATTTTTAAACGGCTCTTCAGCCACTTTACCTTAAATAAAAGGGAATTGCCCCCAATTAAAAGGGAATTGTTGTTGCGAAAAATAAACAATACCGTATTAAAAGTCAATAATAAAACGCTTTATTTTATTTGCTTTTATATTTTAGTCGTAAATTTACGGTTAAAATGCCCCCTGATCACGATGAGAGATTAGCACAGTATTACCATTTCTCGGGGTTCCCGTAAACACATTTTATTGAGAATTTTATGAAGAAAAAGCTGAGAAATATGACCGTTAATGGCACATCATCAGTCTATAAAAGTTACGCTTTTGTGGTTATTGAAGTATTTTTCATAAGGCCAGTGTTTTGATGCAATTGATATAACATGCACTGGCTTTTATTTACCATTTATTGTTCTTCGTCGGTTGGAGTTCGTAGCCAACTTCAGATGACAGCAGCAGACGTCGTGTCGTTGCGACACTACTCATCATCATCAGCCTATAACGTTCCCACTGCAGGGACTCAGGCCTCCTCTCTAGGAGAAGGATGGGCTGTAATCCACCACGCGTGCCCAGTGCGGGTTGGTAGATGTCACAACATGTCTTCGAATTTTTAGGGTTCCGTATTTGGTTCTAGGACATGCCGATTTCCTCACGATGTTTTCTTTCACCGTTTTGTGAGCAGCGATGATGAAATAAGTAGCGTGTTCTCTGTCACATTCATAAACACAAGATAGTACGCGATCTACTCTGTGATGTACACACACACATGGTTGCGTGGTTGCGAAATATTTGGTATGGTTCTGTCTGTTATTTATCAGTGTTTTTTTGTTCATATTTTTGATAAGTATCATCATGTAAGCATGCTCTATTGCGGGTTTCAGTTTAAACTAACAACTAATTACGCAGGAAGCAGGTTAAGCTCTAGAACAATTACATTACGATTGCTCGGATGTAACGAGCTTAATTTACTTTCTACGAAATTGAAAGTGGCTCTGCTCTAGTTAGAAACTTATTAGACCTTTGTGTTTAACCCCGGCTTATACTGTTTCAACACTTCCAGAATACAGACTTAAATCTATCTATCTATATATTTAAATAAAAAGAGGAGCCCTGCCTGACTGACTGATTCATCACGCCCAGCCCAAATCCTTGGACTTCAGAACCGCAGGCAAAAGCTAGTATAAGATAATTT
The DNA here is from genome assembly GCA_949775195.1 of Diarsia dahlii. Lineage (NCBI taxonomy): Eukaryota > Metazoa > Arthropoda > Insecta > Lepidoptera > Noctuidae > Diarsia > Diarsia dahlii. The sequence continues at coordinate 10,555,945 of OX459212.1, forward strand.
CCGTGTTGTGGGATGTTTACGTGGCTGAGGAGGTCGTTGCTAAATATTAACAGCAGCAAGGGTCGATCTTCAGGTTAAGCCGCGCTCGGTTGGTCCGTAGATAGGTTGCCCATTACCTACGTACCGACATTGTTCCGTCCCTCGGAAAGCACGTTAAGCTGGTGGATTTCTTCTGTCATTTGTAGATCTTTAACATTCGTTACAGACAGTCGGTAGCCCGAAAGTCTGACAACTAATATTAACGGGTATCGTGTAGCCCAGTATTAACTGGGTGTTGGAGGTCAGATAGGCAGTCGCTCCATGTAAAATACTGGTATTCACCTACATCCGGTAAGACTGGAAGCTGACCTCAGCATAGTACAACATTTGGCGCCAAAAATCCACAATTTTTCATTTGTTATTTGCGACATTTGCGCCACCAAGACAAATCTAACGACGCGATGTCTTATCCAAATCCGTTCATCCGTTAAAGATTTATGAGGGAACAAAGAATCGGACATACATAGATACCGATCAAATACAAAATTCTCCTTTTGGGCTTCGCCGCAGTCGGGTAAAAATACAATCAATTAATATTAACTGCTCACCGTATACACGCAAACTCGGTAACAAAGTCTGAATGAAAAGAAACAAAACAACTCGTTCGTTTATGAACTCTCTTTATTAACGTTTGCAGAAGTTTATCAATAAAATATGCTAGTTTGAATGGCTGGCATTAAGCTTCGATTGCTACAATAGTATCGGAATAATGAGCTGGTATTCAGACCTGGGTTTTGTCGAGCTGTTTCTTTAGATGCCATTATTTTTGAAGGTTGGCAAATCATCATGTCTCCTCCCGCTCTGGGCGGAGCGGTAGGGAGTGTCAGACTTCTACTGACTAACCACCCATGTTCATGTTTCATGAAAATGTTCTTGTCAGTTTGTCTGTGTTTATAAAATATCGGTTTTTGCCTTGGAATTCACTCGAGTTTTGGTTGTAACTTATCCCAGTGAAAGTTTTAAGTATGGACCTCGGGGATAACGTAGCTTCCCGTTAGTTAAAAAAATTTCGGAATCGGATCGAATCGGTTCAAACACAAACTCAAACTACACAGTCTACACAGGTACGGCAGCATCAGAAGTAGCTGAACATTTCGGAATTTTAATTATTTTATGTATAGGACTCTAGCTATTATTTTTAATGTTTCAGAAGATTATTCGTTAAAATAGTCCTTACACTCCAATAACATGTAGTAACGAGTAATATCTAAAAAGTTTTTATTAAAATAACAGCTTCGAAACTTTGAGTAATCTATATCTATATAATATTATATATAAATAAAAAGAGAAGTCCTGACTGACTGACTGACTCATCAACGCCCAGCCCAAACCCTTGGACCTAGAAAGCTGAAATTTTGCATAGAGGTTCCCTTTATAATGTAGACAAGGAATAAGGAAGGAATTTTCGAAATTGCACCCCTAAGGGAGTTAAATAGGGGATGAAAGTTTGTATGGAAAATCGTCATTTTCACGCGGGCGAAGCCGCTGGCAAAAGCTAGTGTTAATATACTTCTGATGCTGACCGTACTTTGAGTCAGAAAAACAAAAAACCGAAGTTACAAAGATTAACCCCTAAGTCTAAATATAAATAAGTAAAATAAAAAGTTAAGTTAAATAGTAAAAGTTAAGTTAATAGTTAGTTAAGTTAAATATATTATAATTTTTTGCCTATGTTGGTCTGTGGATGGGTGACTATCCACATTACCGAGTTTTCTCCGTGCCTCGGACAGCACGTTAAGCTGTTGGTTCTGGCTGTCATGTATAGATTTTTGGCAGTCGTTACAGGTAGTCGGTGACCTGGGTGCTTACTCTGGAATATAATTCCGATAGATCGACATTGGTCAAACGTCAGTTGGTTGAGTTAAACGTCAGGGATTGGCTAGACTCAGTGAGTCCAGCCAATGCCTGACGTTTGACTGACAATTCCAATGTCGATCTATCGGAATTATATTCCAGAGTAAGCACCCAGGTCACCGACTACCTGTAACGACTGCCAACACAGAGTAAGCACACTGAAAGTTGTGGTTGTGGAGGTCAGATAGGTAGTTGCTCCTTGTAAAATACTGATATTTAGGTGCATCCGGTTAGACTGGAAGCCGACCCCAACATAGTTGGGAAAAGGAAGATGATTGGCTCTTCTTCAAATCTGTTTGCCACGTATCCCTAGGCTGTAAATATTTCTTTGGCCTGCAGCTTTTATCATTTGCCTAACCTTTTCCCTTATAACTTAGGACCCAGTAATATTAATGACAATAATATACGTGGTGCTAGGCAACTAGGCTTAACTAAGTTGTATACACACGTCTCCTGCTGATATGGAGGGAAGTGGAAATTATGTTTTTTCCTACTCCTCCGCTATTCTTTTCTGATTAATTTCGTTGCGAGATCCAAGACAGTTAAATCATTTCTCTGAGACTTCGTCGAGCTTCATTGTCTCGGCGCTTTTCTTGTGGTCGCCACTTGATTCTGGCTAACAGGAGTTACAGTGGTTTGGGAATAGTGTGGCGGGCTTGTCGAACTAAAAAAAAAAAGTTACCTTTCCCCATATGTGTTGGGTGGGCTTCCAGTCTAACCAGCAGCAGCCAACTACCAGTTTCTATATGGTAGCTCCACTGTTAGTCGAACTGGTGTTACTAAACTAATATTCTTTAACAATTCCCGTTCATTTCTTTAATTTCCAATAAAACTCTGTAAAAGCCATCGCTAGAATGCATCTCAGTTAAAGTTAAGTGTATTATACCAGAACAAAGAATTAACTATTCTGTCAGTGAACAGCAGATAAGTGCTCCTAGCAACGCCAGTGTCAATTTAATTTTCATTTGGGTTACGACCTCGGCCGAATTTGCTAAACATGCACTGTGTAGTAACATAACCAGTTTACTAAGACCTTCTTTACTTAAATACAATGATACTTATACTTCTGTAATTAAAGTAGAAGAGAGCGGCAAGGAAGGCCAGGTTATACAAGTTAATGGTGCAGATGGAATTCGGCTAGTGTTGACAATGTTGCATTTGCGACGACTGACTGGTGCATTGTTAAAACTAAACAATAATACTTTATAAAGTATTTTCGTTATTATGGGATGGGTGTTAAAAGTTTAGTTCTGTTCGTTGTTTTTAAGTACCTATTAGTAACACGCTGTTTTGTTGCATTTAACTGTGTGTTGTGTTTTTGTGTCGAACGTACACAACAAAATTATTGTTTAGCAAAATAGTTTTAATAAAAAAGATGTTTTTATTTACAACATTTAAAAACTACTATTTACAGAACTAAGATAATAATAAAATATATACAAGTATCAAAAAGAGGAGTAGGTAATTAGATATAGATATAGTAATATAATATATAGATATAGTAATTAACATAGATTTTTAACTAAAACTAGGATAGATAACCAATAAATTTACTAATTAAAACTAGTCTAAATTGGACCTTATTCTAATTCTATCGTGCAGAAAAAGTTATAGGAATCACTAACAAAGTGGTTTCTATAACTTTTTCTGTTTGTACTCGTGAGAACCTGTAAATAATAATAATACCACACGAATGTTAGCATAATATCATATCATCTGTAATAGCGGTTGGTTCTCCAAACAATAAATCACTATTACTACATAGGTATTATAACACAAAGTACTCCGCCACGTCTGTCTGTCTGTTCGCGATAAACTCAAAATCTTATACTGCGCCGATTTTCATACTGTTTTCACCAATGGATAGAGTGGTTCTCGAAGAAGGTTTTAGTATTATAACTTGTCAAGTTTCGACATCAACGCGGGTGAAGTCGCGGTCATCAACTAGTGTTCAAATAAAATTGCAACAGAATCACGTTTCACATGAAAAAATAATTATTTGCCCATTTATAAACGAGCCAGAGATCCGACAGTTAAACTAATTCACACATTTTACTGTTGGACTAATGATTGCAAGCGCAGTAACGATTAAATAAACATTTATATCAGTGACACGTGGGATATTGTTATTTCAATTTTGGTATTTAATGTATGTTATGTAAAACAATAACCCATGTCAGAATTGAAAAATATTACATATCATTTGAATGTTACGAAGGATAGAGTTCTCACCGTTTTGTCAACGGTAACTGATATTCGCTGATTACAGCAGTGGGAAAATTATAGGCGAATTGTTTGGATTTGTGCCCGCTTGAGGCGTATTAAGGCTCGACGGGCGTAGCCAGGGGGTGGTTTGGGGGGTTCTAACCCCCCCCCCCCCCCCGAAAAGTTAAGATATTAACATTAATAATATTAAAATAATGGGAGGCGAGTGGTATACCTAAGTAATAATTATTAATTATATGTATTTTGAATTTGCCGCCACCGGCTGTCGATACTCCGATCGCATTCGGTAACCTTCGTATATTATCGTGCCGTATCGTATCCCACCCGTACTCGTCGCATTTAGTCAGCTAGTCTGTTGCCAGTCATTACCTATTACTACCGATTATCGAGTGAGTCTAGTAAAGGAGATTGCAATTTGTACGTGTAACGACTGTCAAAGACGTTGTCGAGAAGGTATCAGTGGCATCTTCCAAACCTCCTTCGTAGGCGCTTAGTTCCGAAAGTACTTAGAGGATTCATGTTAATTATAATAATCGTTTAAAAAAAATAAAAAAAAAAGGGTAAGCAGTTCTCTTCTTGAAACCAAGCAAAACAGTCCTATCCGCTTTCCTCCCGATGACAATTTATTTGCCCCGCCCCCCCCCCCCTCCAACCCCTAATCAATGAAAATGTACAAAGATTTCCGCGCTCGCTCCGCTCGCGCATATGTCCTGTTTATGTTCGTTCTGCTTCGCCACAGTTCGCTCGATCTATTATTACATGTACCTACTGAAAGTTTCAGTTTTCCGTTTTCGAATACATTTCCGGGACCTTGTTCTCAGTCATCACTAAAATCGTTTGACTTGTTTTTATTTTCCTGAACCCCCCCCCATCCCCCCGAAACTAAAACCTGGCTACGCCCGTGGCTCGCCCCCTATATTATATGGGACTTCTACATAAATGTGTGTATACTATTAGGTGCACCTCTGCTGAACCCTTCTGGGATTACAGGTTATACAGGTTCTTCTTTTATTTTACATGAAGCGACTGCATACAATAATATGACCTCCAAAAGTCAGATACTGGGTAATACGATACCAAAATGAAATGAAAAATATTACTTGTTTGTGTACAACGAAATAAATTGATTGCATTTGGCTCAATGGCAGTTAGATAAATATGATGCAAGATAGAAACTTGACAAGGAAGATAAAAATGGTCACAGACCATAATCAGATCAGATCATAATCGATGGTATCAGTTACTGTTCACTTGTGACCATTTTATGATCTGCAAAAGTAGCCATTTTAGACCTCCTGCTCTAGATTAAGCTAAGTACATTTACTCGTATATCTCTCTCCATGCTACCATCTAGTAATCGTTTGCAAGCTCAGTGGATGAGCCATGCATGCTTTGGAGTTCAGAATAAAACTCGCCGCTAAATCGTACGTCTTCTTATATTTATCCTCAGTAAAATCCGGAGTAGTTAAGTTTATTGTTCAAAAGATTACTCACGCTCCGAAGCCAAAAGTAAATAGCCATAAAACTGATAGTTATGATAAAAGCCAACACAACAACAGATACTATAACGCGCACTATTTAACTTGTTTGTTGAAACATCGATACAAAGTTCTGGAGTTTATCCAAAACATATGAAGTTTGTTTAACATTGGAAGTTGTCAGAATTTTCTTATGGGGTTTATTGTCATGAATTTCTTCTATTCTTTTATTCACACTTATATAAACTTACGCTTTTATCTCATGGGTGTAGGCAGGAACTATTGAATGACACCTCTGCTATGGTCCACATATACTCCTGTCCCCATCCTGCGCTGTCTCATATCTTCTATGTTCTGAGATTCTTCCTTATTATTCTGTAAGAGGGTCTGAAATTCGAACTCAAGCCATGCAATTCTGATTTTTTTATTCATGTGCTTAATGTACCTATACAGATTCTCTTGATTTGGTGAAGGAAAACATTGTGAGGAAACATACCTGTGAGATATTTCTAGACGGATTCGTCGAGTATCATGTAATAGCAAACACATAACGAGTAACAAGTTTATATATTTTATAGTATCCATGTTCTTGGAGTCGACAAATGCGATCATTTGTTATTGTTAATTACTAATCCACGCCTGAATAATAGCGAGGACGTGGCGGGTGTAATTGCCGAATTATTCAAATGATTTATGGTACGGATCCCGGATTCACAGCGAGCTGAATGATAATATAGTTGAGTTATAAATAATTGTGTGTTCATTCCTGGATTGATTATGGATACAGATGACCGCTTTTGAATAATAAGTAAGTGGGAAATATAAGTAAGTTACGTTGTGATCCCGAAAAAAGAAATTCAGGTATTGCAGGCCTGTGGACAGTGAGTATAATGGGCTAGCTCACCGTCCGTCCGTCTTCGTCCATGTCGACGGTGCGTTCGTGTTCCACGCGCGCCTCAAGGAGATGTCAGCAACATTTCATTGACGCCTGCCGGGGCTGCGGATTGTTTGAAAGAGATACCGCTGCCCCGAACACAAAGGGCTAATAAGGAACATGGGTGGTTTTTAGTCCGTAGAAATCTGACACTCCATTCCACCCCGCCCAGAGCGGGAGGAGTCATTTGATGATTTCGTACCCTACAGTACTCTATTATTTTTCATCATACAAGGTTAAAAATGATTCAGACCCCTCAACCATATCCCAAAGGCCACAAACCCAACAAATATAATAAGCATGCAACACAAAAGTAATTAAAACCACATTTGAAATATGTGGTGTAATGTAATGCGGCGCGTGCAAAGCCAAGTGTTAATGCTAGCGTGTAGGTGAACATTACTCGCGAACTACTTTATACGAGTAATGCCTAATACATGACATATTTATTTCTAGGATTATTAAGTTTTGAGTAATTATGTTGTGTCTCTGCTTGTGGCTCGTGGCATAATAATAACTCCCACTCGAGTCGATTTTTAGGTTAAGCCGCGTAGTTTCTTCCGTGCCTCGGAAAGCACGTTAAGCTTTTGATCCTGGCTACCATAATTATAAAGATCTTTGGCAGTCGTTTACCTGTGTCAGTGATCTGAAAGTCTGACAACCAGTCTTACCAAAGGATTTTACCAAGTATTAACTGGGTTGTGGAGGCCAGATAGGCAGTCGCTCTATGTAAAATACTGGTATTCAGGTGTAGCCGGTTAGACTGGAAGCCGACCCCAACATAGTTGGGAAAAGTCTTAGCAGATGATGATGATAATTTTGTGTCTCCATGGTGTTGTTTTATTATTTGTGTTAAACTATCTACTGCTCTCGGCTTCAGGTAAACTTGTCATAAATTATCGAGATTATCCATCAGGGATTTATCAGTAGCAGTTACAGAGTCCGAATTTGTGGCAGGTTTGGCAATAGGCTCGCCCCATACTACAATATGGCACTTAAACATAAAAAGCAAATTTTTGATGATTTCCCATCCTGAAAAAAAAAAGGAAATCTTTTAAGTCCGTGGAGGTGTTGGTACACCCCTTTTTTTTTTTTTTTTTTTTTTTGGTGGGTGGAAAATCATCGAATAACCCCCCCCGCTCTTGGGCAGAGCGAAGGGGAGTGTCAGACTTCTACTGACTAAAAACCAAACCCATGTTCCTTCTTGTTCGCCCTTGTGTCGGAGCCGCGGTAACCTTTCGATATCCACAGCCCCGACGGGCGTCGGCCCTTGCGGGCCCCTCCTTGCTGACATCTCTTTGAGGCGCGCGTGGAACACGTACGCGCCGCCGACACGGTCTGTTGCCGTCATGACGACGGCCGGACGGCGAGCTAGCCCGTTACTCACCGTCCACAGGCCCGCGTCTACGGTGGCCGGAGGTCATCGCGTGACCCCCGACGCCCGGAGCGCCTTCCGCGGCGGCTGGGACGTTGAGAGGTTCTCTCCCTCTCTCGTTCCGCCACCTCCTTCGCTAGCATCACTGCTTCGCAGAAGGAGGCGACGGCGTCCCATTCCTCCTCGCCCCGGACCATGGCTTGCACCAGGGCCGGGCGCGAGAGGTCGCCGCCGCCGATCGCCGCTACGAGAACACGGCGGGGCTCCGCCCAAGCAGGGCACGCCTCCACAGTGTGCTCCACCGTGTCCTCCGGTCGATCCTCGCAGTGGAAGCATCCGGGCGTTTCCTCCCGCCTGATTCGGTACAGGTACCTCCCGAAACACCCGTGTCCGGTGAGGACCTGCGTCAGACGGTAGGTGAGGGCGCCGTGGCGCCTCTCCAGCCACTCCTCAAAGAGGGGACTTACCGCCACTATCGTGGCGTGCCCTGCGCTGGGTTGCGACAGTCGCTGTCTCCATGCCGCCATGAGATCGCACCGGAGGTCTGTCCGCCGCGCAGCAATGTGCCGCGGCAGCAGAGTGACCCCCCGGTGAAGCGCCTCCGCGCGCCACTCACGTAGGCGCGCGAGGACTATCGCCTCCAGATCCCACGGCGGCAATCTGGCAAGGAGAATCGCCGCTTCGCGGGAGATCGTGCGGTACCCGCGGACAAGCCTTACGGCCATGACCTTTTGGGGCGCGTTCAGGTAGTGGACGGCCCGCTTCCTCACGGCACGCGCCCACACCGGGGCCCCGTAAAGGGCCATGGACCGCACGATCCCCGCATACAGCCTACGGCAGGAGGCGTTTGGCCCCCCCAGATTGGGCAAGAGCCACCTAAAGGCAGCCGCGGCCCGCTCCAGTCTGGGAGCCAAACGTCGGAAGTGCTCCACGAAGTTCCACCGGCTGTCGAGGACGAGTCCGAGGTACCGGAGTGCCTCCTTGATGCAGCTCCAGGGCATGGTGTTGAAGGCGTTGGCGATGTCGAGAGACACCGCCAAGACCACACCGCCCCGAGAGACCGCATCCCCCGTCGTGAGGGCTCTCACGCGCATGATGGCGTCCACCGTCGAGCGCCTCTTGCGGAAACCGAACTGGTGTTCCGCAAGATCCGGACCCATTCCCTCAAGGTGCTCGGCGAGGCGGTTTGCAATTACTCTTTCAAAGAGCTTGCCCACCTCGTCGAGCAGCACAATGGGCCGGTATGCGGACGGCGAGTCCGCAGGGCGCCCGGGCTTCTGAATGAGGACCAGCTTCCCCGTCTTCCAACGACGCGGGAACTGGCCTCTCTCCATGCACGCGCTGAAGAACCCCTCTAGTCGGGGCCCAAGAGCCTCTGAGGCCAGGGCCCAGGCTTTGCCAGGCAAGCCATCGGGCCCCGGGGCGGTATTTTTGGCCTTAAGCCTCCGTACCGCCACTCTCAGGTCTACCCCAGTCACCTCCGGAATGTCGTCATCAGATCCTGATTGGTCCGCTTCCGGCACCGCAGGTGGCGGAGCCATTGGCGGGGGACGATGCTCTCCTCGCGAAGGGAACAGAACGCTCACCACGTCCTCCACGAGCTCAGGCCGGAGACTCTGCGTCAGCGGGGGGCCCCGGGTGCGGAGTTGATTCCGCACCACCTTATAAGGGCGCCCCCACGGATCTCTGTTGAGAGTCTCCAGCATCTCCTCGCGGGCCTGATCCTTGGCCCGCCGACGAGCCTCGGAGAGGGCGGTCTTCGCCGCTCTGTACCCTTCATATAGCTCCGCCTCCACGGCTTCCGCATTCGGAGGACGAATGCGGCGCCTGCGATGCCTGGTGTACCGGCGCCGCGCCACCACACACTGCTGACGCAGGTGCGACAGCTCTTGCGACCACCAGTACACATGACGCCGGGCGCTTCCTGGCCGGACTCGGGGCATTGCCATGTCGCATATCTCGGACATGGCCTCCTGGAACCAAGCCGCCTCAGTGTTGACGTCGGCGGGCCTGGCTGGGGATGACCCCCAGGACCACACGATCGCGGCCTCCAGGAGGAGCTCCCGGTCCAGCTGCTTCAGCGCCCAACGCGGACCACTCGGGGTCTGCGGGACCGGCGCGCTTGAGGACTGGGCAGATACCTCAAACCGGATATACCGGTGGTCGGAGTAGGTCTCCACCTCCTCCATGACGCGCCAGTCAGCGACACGCTGCGACAGAGCGGGGCTGGCGAACGAGATGTCCACCACCGACTCACCCCGCATCCGCACACACGTGGCCACAGAACCCCGGTTCAGGATGTCCAGGCCTGTTTCCAGAGCCCAGCACTCGACCATCCTACCCCGCACATCCGTGTAACGAGAACCCCAAGCCAAGTTCTTGGCATTGAAGTCCCCGAGCACAAGTACGGGAAGAGAATAGCCTCCGATGACGACACTCAACTCCCTGAGGGAGTTTTGGAACTCGGCGAGAGTTCGGCTCGGGGAGAAGTAGACACCCGCCACTACAATCTCCCCGAACCGTGCTGCTACGCACCCCTGACCCTTCCTGACCATCTCAAGGGCCGGGGTGCCGGCGGCGGCCGACGCAATGATGGTCACTGAGCCACTGAGGTCCTCCACCCAGTCTGGCCTGGGCGGGACGAAATAGGGCTCAGCGACCACGGCGATGTTGATCGACCACTGCGCCATGCTCTGGAGCAACAGATCCTGAGCGCAGGCGCAGTGGTTGATATTCGCCTGGAGGAGGCTTAATGGGGCCATTAATGGCAGTCCATTTCAGCCCCCTCCGGGGCCTCCTGAGGCTTGGCGGCAGCGGCTTTGGCAGCAGCGGCTTTAGCGGCAGCGGCTTTGGCGGCAGCGGCTTTGGCGGCAGCGGCGGCGGCGGCAGCAGCGGCGGCGGCGGCAGCGGCGGCGGCGGTGGCAGCGGCCGCGGCGTTGGCGACGGTGGGTTTGGTGGCGGAGGGCCTCCCTTTTCCCCTGGCCTTGGCGGGTGGAGCGAAGGCCTTGCTCCCTGCTCGGTGCTCGGCCGGCTTCCCAGCCGACGCACATGCGTCGCAGTGCGGCGTGGCCAGGCAAGCCGCAGCCCAGTGACCGGGCTGACCGCAGCGAAAGCATAGTTCGCTGCGGTCCACCTCCGAGGTGCATCGGCACCCTACGTGCTGCCCCACGTGGCAGCGAAAGCACCTCAGAGGTCTGGGCTCCAGGAGCTTGACCTGCGCCCTAGACCAGCCCACCTTGAGGGTGCGACCCTCCGCAATCTTCTTCGCCACCGTCACAGGGCAGCTGACCGTTACAGTCAGCATGCCTTCGCGGTCCGGGCGCAGGCTGCCCGCCTTGACCTGCTCGGCAGAGCACCCCCCAGCCGCGGTGACGGCGGCCAACACCTCCTCCTCGGAGACCGAGTCGTCCAGACCCACGACGCGCAGGCTTGCGCACTTGATGGGCCTGGACACCCGGACCTCGTCCGCATTTAGGGACGCCCTGAACTTCTCAGCCAGAGCGTCCGCCGACGAGGCGCTCGAACCCTCGGGGAGCTCCAACAATCGAGCCCCTGTAGCGGTGGGTCGAATTCGGAGGCCCCCGATGATTCCGAGCTCTTCGAGGTTCACCGTCGCCTTCAGCCCATCGAGAACGCCTCCGTACTCCATGCCCTTACTGATCGCGTTTGGCTGCAGCGTTACCACTACAGCCGCGTTTTTCGGGGCACGGAGCCGCGCCGCAGCGCTCCGCTTTTTCTGCCGGCGCTTGCGTTCTCTCCGCCTGGCTTTTTGAGCCGCCTTTTGCTCCCGCCGCTTTTCCCCGGCCACCTCCCAACCTGACTCGCCCTCGGAAGGCTCAGGGGGTGGAGGGGGTGCCTTGCCCTTCTTCTTCAGGGCAGGCGCCTTGCCCCCCTTCTGGGAAGGCGCCCTGCTCTTTGGAGGGGTAGGCTCCTTGTCCTTCGGAGGGGCAGGCGCCTTGCCCTTCTCCGGTTCGAGCGCCTTACCCTTCGCCTGGGCCGACACCTTGCCCTTCGGAGGGGGGGGTCCCGCCTTGCCCTTCTGAGGGGCAGCCGTCTTACGCGGTGGCGCTGGGGCCGGCTTCCCACCTGGCTGAGCCCCGCCTTCAGGCTGGCTGGATGGCCCTGCCTTAGGGTTACCGGCTGCAGCGCCCGCATAGGTCTTCGCCCCCAGGGAGGGCCGAAGAACAATGCCCTCCAAGAGGGAGTGCCCCCTCTCGAGGTCAGCCAGCCTCTGCAGGACCAGGTTCAGGTCCCGATCCCCGGCAGCCAGGGGCCGGCTTTGCCCGCGCCCGTCTTGAGGCACCTCCTCAGGGCAGGCTCCTCGGAGCTTGGCCAGGTTCGCCTGGAGCCTCGCGTTCTCCTTCTGGAGACGCTCTATGGCGACCGCCTGGCGGGTGACCTCCGCCCGCAGAACGGACACCTCGTCCGACGGAGGTCCACCTCCCAGCGCCTCCGCTGCCGCCACAATGGAGGCCGAGGCCGCGGCGATCGCGGCCTTCTTTGATTCATGGGTCCTCTTTAGAGAGACGCCATGTATAGCGGCCCCCACGAACTCCGCAAACCCGGCCAGGCGCTCACCAACGGAGCCGCCGCCGGTGACCTGGTCACCACCAGTGCTGGCCCCAACACCGGTCTCTGGCTCACCAGGCCCACCATGCTCCACCGCTCCACCAGTCTCCATCTCGCCGCCGGAAGACGACGACGAGACGACCCTTCTGCCGAGATGGAGCCCTTCTCCGGCGTCCCCCTTGGCTCGCCGGGCAGCCTCCAGGGAAGCGGCACGCCTTCCCCGAGGGATTTTTCGGGCCGAGGTCAGTCGGTCCGATCCGCCGGACGACGACTCCTCGGCTCTGGCTCCGGCTCTGGGCCGCTTAAGGAAACGCTCTGCGTTTTCCGTAGCAGCCCCCGAAACCTCGCGTCCGGAGCCCGCCAAGTTAGCGCCCGACCCGGAGTCAGAATCCGACCCCGAGTCGCTCAAGCGACTACCCTTGAGCGAGCACCCCCGCCAGAGTTTGCCGGGAGCCTTCTCCCGGCACTCGCCCGACACCTTGTCAGGCCTATTAAAACTACCGATCGCATCATCCTCAGATGGAGATCGGGAGCCTCCTCGGCTCATGTTGCCAGTGTTGCCACTGGCATGCGGTATGGGACTGACGTTGCCCCCCCCAGAATACGAGGGGCTTGACGATCCGCTAGGGACCGTGGCGGATTCTCCAGCTGCTGTGCAGCTGGTACCGCCCTGGGGTAGTTCTCTTGCGTGAGTCTTATCCATAGTTTTTTTTTCCTTTTAAGGGTGTGGTCCCTCTCCCCTACAAACTTCCTCCCTCAGCCTACTCGCTGCCCTCACAGTCACGTCTGATGAGCAGACGCGAACCAGAGAGCAGCGAGTAGGGTTTCCTCCTGCGACAGGCGCGCCGCCCGTATACCCGAACACTGTTCGCGTCTCCGGGCGGCGCACCCCCCGCGTGTCCTCTTTGTCTGGTCTCTCGCCTTGGACCTTTCCGGCATGAGTATATATACCAGCAGAGCCCCAAGGGTCATTGAGACACGCAAGCCCCACCACGACGGCAACGTGGGAACACTCCGGTGGGGGTTGGTACACCCCTGCCTAAACCTTCGGGGATTACAGGAGTGATGTTATGTTATTCCTAATAGCTGAAAAAATATGCCATATTAAAAAAAAAAAAACTGTTTGTCGAAAAATATTTGAGTAGGTAAACAAATTTCAAGTGACAAAAACCTCGTACGTTGTTTGTTGACCTACAAACCCAAGATACCGCCACCAAGAGTCGAACAAACAACAAGTCTTACTAAGTACTGCAAACAGCTGTCTTCAAACTTACGAGTACGTACTAGAAAAAGTTGAAAGAAGCTCTTTTCCCGGCGAGGTCAAAGTTTCGCTGAAAAATTGAATTCTTGATGAGGTGAGAACAAGATTTACCAACATTAATTCAACAGACTGAATGGTAATAACGGTAGTTGAAAAAGGAAAAAAAAACAGTGAAGATTTGTATTAGTTTGTATAAACATGCTTTTTTATGGATCCTGAATTTCATATTGTTGCATTGCAGGATGGGGTGACAATGAAATAGGAGATGTTCTGTGTTATACTGTATTGTGTGTATCGTAGGACCTAATGGAGTGTTTACTATGTAATTGTGTCACCACGTATAGCTACATGTCGGTTGCATGGTCGCGGTATGTTTAATTTTATCCTGAGCGTCCCGGGACACAGTGATTCTCACTTCTAGTCCCGTGCTTGGGTAGGGCTAACAAGCTTTATAGTTTAAAGGATCGGCTATACCAGTTAGGAAAGTTCTGACTTGACTCCGGACGAGGATACTGCTTCAGCAAAGGGTTACGCAGCTACAGTCTCGGGCACCTCCTTTAATTTTTTTTTAAATTTATCCTGTACTGTCCCACTGCAGGGCAAAGGCCTCCCCCAACTCCTTCCAAGAGCTCTTATCTTGTGCCGCTTCGAACCAGCCCTCATGGTACGCGTCTAAATCGTCACGCCACCTCTTTCTAGGCCGGCCTCGGCGGCGCCGTCCGTCTTCCGGCATCCATCGTGTTGAGGCCTTTGCCCAGCGGCCATCCTGCATGCGGCTGACGTGACCCGCCCAATCCCACTTTAACTTAGCAGCCTTCTTGCCCACGTCCACTATACCCGTTTTGGAGCGCAGCGTGGTGATTCGTATCCTGTCTTGCCTTTTGACACCCAAAATACTGCGCTCCATTGCCCTTTGGCATACTCCAAGGCGGAACTTCTGAGTCTCGGTGAGTGACCATGTCTGAGCACCGTATATCCTCCTTTAATAAACAACTTTTTTTTACTTTGCTCCACACATGGAATTTCTCCTATATCATGGGTGCGTTTACAAACATTTAAACTCACAAACACTAATGGCTGCACCCGAAACAACTATTTGTAGGCTTAAATAGAACCCGTAACACGCAGCACAGCATTGACATTTGATTTTGATTGACATTTAATTGACAAATAATTGACATTTGATTAATTTTAACTGAAATTTAATTTACATTCAATTCTCTTTTTTCCGCAACATATACATAATAGACATGGTTGTTGTTGAGATTATGTGATTGGGTATCAATTATGTACAAGGTTATTTAATTTATTTCTAGGTATTTGGCATTTAATAAATTTTAGTTTGACATATAAATAATTTACATTTTATTAACATTAATCATATGGCATTTAATTTTACATTTAATCCGAATTAAGTTTACCTAACATGGAATGGACATGGTTGTGTTGAGCTTTCTATGGTTGGACTTAAAAACAATATTAATTGACTTTTAATTCTCAGCTGATGTAGGTACATAAAATGGAATAGACATGGTTGTTTTGTTTTTGTGATTTTTATGGTTTGCCATGTACAAACGGTTTTAGATTGATGACATACACAGTTATAGTTTTTTTGTTTGATTTGATGTAAAATACGATATACAATGTAAATTGTTTGATGAATGAAAAAAATAAAAAGAAATGAATGAAATATAAAATACCTATCATCATTGTGAGATATGCAGTCACGTATTCGGTCGATTGGAAATGAAACTGATTGGTTTGTTCATATTAATCCCTTGTATGTGTGGAATTTCTAGGAACTTGTTAGTAGTAGCGGCCCCCGTGGTACAATTTGGTATTTTACCCGGAAAATGTTAATTAGTGCAAATGTTGAAATAAAGGTATATCAAATATTTGGATCTATTTAATATAAACCACGTAAAATATGTTAATCCATATACCGACCCGTATATAGCGGTATGTATCGCTTTATAAATCTTTTAACACTTGATTAACGCTGACAAACATGGGTGGTGTGAAAAACATTTGTGAAATCTATTGAAAAAAGCTGACATCGCTAGTGGCAAGTTTGACCTACGAGGTCAAAATTGCAAATGATCTTTGTACTTATATTGCTTACTTATGGCTAAAGCATGAGGGTTGTGGGTTGTTCGAAAGAGATACCGCGGCCAGGGACGCAAAGGGCTAAGAAGGAACATGGATAGTTTTTAGTCAGTAGAGGTCTGACACTCCCATTGATCAAATCGCGGATCACATCGAACATTTCTAGCATGCTTTGTCCGTACTTTGGCCCTTCCTTGACTTGACTTCTCAGCCTAGTTTTCACTACTCCTAGTACCATTACCCCCCCCCCCCCCCCAACACATGTACAGCATTAACTCATCGCGGCTCTAGTTAACAACTTTTAATTCTCTCCGCGAATTTCTAATCGAGTTTCTTTGTTAGTTCTTTGTTTCGTTTTTAGTAATGATTGCGGTAAACATTGCGTTTTGGGGCGTGGAATGAAAAAAGCTCAAAAAGGTACTACTATATTTATTAGGTAATAAGACTATACTAAACATAACAACAAAATATATAAACTAAACTAGCCGATGCCCGTGGCTTCGCCCGCGTGGATACTGTAAAAACAATCCTTGATGCGGATTATATATCATTCTAAAATTTTAGCACGATCGGTGCAGAACTTTTAGAGTTTTTGAAGCGTACACAAACCAACATAACATTTTTATATATATATATATAATATATATATAGATATATAGATTAACAACAGACTATAAAAGGGCATGGAAAAACTCCTCCTCAACGCTGTCAGCAAGTAAACTGCTCAAGATACTGTTTTTATACCAACGCTTAGCCTCTGGCCAAAGAAAAGCCTTTGGTGCTTTGGGTCACAGGAAACATCAAAAAGGCGGAAAAATAAATACTATAATGAATACTACTTGATTCTTTTAATAAGACAAAAACGTTTAAGTTTCAATAGTGAACTTTTTGATGATAGAAACTGGTATACTTTGACTAAACACAGATAAACACTGAAATTAAACCTTATTATTACAGCAGCGAACGCCGACAACGTGCATAACGATAGTTTAATTAATATGGTGTTAAATATGTATTAGTTTATTATTGTTGTTAAAGATTATTTTGTGTATTTTATCTATGGCCTTAGTTGCCTAATAGTAAAATGATTATACAGGTAAATACGTCATTCAATCATAAATCATTTTACTGTTTTAATATTATTATTACTATTATTTATATAACTGTAACTTTCAGCCAAAACCGTGTTCGAAACTTAAACCGACCTAATTCACCTGACAAAACACAAAATGGATAGTAAATATCACTCACTATGCAAATACAGATCAATTCAAATGAGATACAATTCGAATTAAATACAAACATACACGTAATGAAACGTATAAAATCATTCGTACTTTTCACCGCACAAAACCAACCATTCAGTACCTAATCAGTGGTCGGACAACGGAGCTCGTGGCTCATGGCTGGCTGTTCGATGACACAAAGCTAATTTAGAAGGGTTCAGTTGTCCGAATAAAATCTAATTACACATGCGGAACCCGGTATCCAGGAGCATGTCCTGTGATGTTGTATGCAGGTGTAATAAAGGCTAATCCTTCACGGAGACCTGCGTCGCCTGCGTCACAAATTGCTACGCTTTTGTTCGTCAACGAGGGATTTTGGCGCACTGTCTATGAATGCATTATATGCTCCTGCATAATGCAGAGCTGCGTGTAACGGCATTAACATATAGGTTACGTAACAACTTGAATAATTACATTAAAGTGCTTATTTATTATGTGCGGCTAGGATGGATTAGTAATGATCCATGTTTCACGAAGCAGTCAACAATTCATTCATCATCATCATCAGCCTATAATTTTCCTACTGCAGGGACTCAGGCCTCCTCTCTAGTAGAAGGATGGGCTATAATTCACCGCGCGGGCCAGTGCGGGCTGGTAGATGCCACATGTTTTCGATATTTTTTGGTTCTAAGACATGCCGGTTTCCTCACGATGTTTTCCTTCATCGTTTTGAGAACAGCGGTGATGAAATAAATTACATAATGTAATGCGCCTGCTTGGGTTCAGACCCACGTGTTCGTAAGTCGGGGCCGCCACCACTGGACCATCGCTGATTATAACCGTCCCAAATTGTTTAATACATTTATTAAAGATTAAAATAAACTTCCATTATGATAAAGGTCTTACCCAAACGAGGTACCATCATAAAGACATATTGCTTTCACAGGAGTATCTTTAATACTACTACTTCAAAGGTAGGGAGCTCCACCCGTTTCCTTGGCAGCAGGCCTTTGTCGTGGACGACAGCCTTCGGAAGCTGGACCGAGTGAGCTGTCTTATTAATTAATAGATGGGTGAATTTCCCAAATGACTTATTTTTTTGTCTTCGGTGAAATTAGTATTTGAAAAAAGGAATATTGTTCTGAATTATTTTTTTTAGTATTCAATAGATAGTTATTGCGTTGTGGCAAAAATATAATTTACCTAGGACTATTACAAAGGTAGAAAATATATACATAAACCTCTATTTTTATCAAATCGGTGCTGTCCCTCTACTTTTTTTACAAACAAAAAGCTTATATACACTAATAAAAATAAGTAAGTTAAGGATATAACTTATTCTATTTCATAGAATATTAGTTATATTATTAATATATAACATATTTTATTACATAATTAACGGTTATTATTACTGAGAGGCAAAAACGTACTTGTCCTGCGAAATGTTCTCATATCGCTGGACAAAAGTAATTTAAACCTAACTTTACATCGACGAGTCCGACAGCGTCCCCACCCCAATTTTATTTCTCTCGTTAGTGTGTGCTAGTACGCAGTCAAGACGGACGTGTGTCAAATCGCTGCATATTCCCGCCAATAACGTAAGTACGCCATTTCAGTTGCTCCCGGACAATTATTTTATAATATCGGTGGTTGCATTTTTCTAGTGTAATGAGTAGTTTCATTATTGTTGTTTGGTTCTAACAGAGGTAGTAAGTGAATTAGCTTCATTGACTGTTATTGAATTTATCCTAGATATTATGCATTTTTTCTAATTTTCTAAAAATTGTGTTATTTCTCACGTCGCTGTTCTCATATCGCTGTAATCGGTGGTCTTTATTACCACCGATGTGATAATTTACACCGAAATGATGAGAAAAAATCAATCGGTGTCTTATATCTAATATCGGTGTTTTGATTCATGATCAACGCACAGTTTTGTCACATCGGTGGAATGCTTTATCATATCGGTAGATATTTTATCATCTCGGTGAGTCGTTTTATCATATCGGTAGATCCCGTGTCATTTCGTTAAGTATGTAAGGTACCTACTAACTATTTCCTGTTTGATGTTCAAAGGTGGATAGATTATCATATCGCTGGATATGTACATCATTTCGGCGGATAAACTTATCATATCGGTGTACAGAAAAATAATCGGTGCCGGTTTATCATATCGGTGGAAACCAGAATTCAAACTGAATTTTCTCTTTAGTCTTAAATGTTACGTTGATGATATTAAATTTGGGGATATTTGATATCCTAAAGATTACATAAAACCTGAAAAATATAAAAAAATAACATAAATGAAAAAGTTCACCGATATGATAAAAAAAATGGCATTTGTTGAAATTCACCCAGATGTAGACACTGAAGTACAATCCATCTTCATGATTTGCTGCACACGTGACTGAAGTAGCCGCATAATTAGGAAAATTAATTATAGGGATGTTTCCTGATAAGAAAAAATCTGTTTAGTCCGTCAGATTATCGAAAATTATTAGTTAAATAGATTAATGTAATTTTTTTTTTTGCCTTTATCAAGTTAATAAAAAATTGACGAAGATAAAACGCGTCAAAGACGAGTGGGGCTTGTGACGTCACTTTCCGGTAAAAAGTGTACTGAAATGTGACGTCACACGAGTTTTCGAGGCACTGTACTCCTCAACAAATTGACTACCAACTATAAAAATATTCGAACAAGCCAATCAAGGGGATCGTTATTTGAAAGTTGTAACTGATATACTGTTTTCATTTGAAATCAATTTAAAAAATTCCGATTTACTCTTAAAATTACAACGTAGAAGCTCCCTGAACAGTCTTTGGGCAAATAATAAAATTTAAGCGTCTCTACAAAATGTCTGGCCACTTGAAATCTGTGAACAAAGGAGATCGTAGGATAGGGAAGGAAATATCCTCAGGGCTGCTAGCAGACTGTAGGTCAGCAGAATTGTATGCAGTGTTTATAAGTGTGCAGATTAAGCGATAATTTTCAAGGAGATTGTATCAAAAAGCAGCGAGTTGGTTTTTCCTTATCTTTCCGAAATGTTCTGGTACCATAATGAAATGCCGACTGACACACGTTTGAGCATATATAAGAAAGAAACCAAAATGTACCTATTATGGTTACTTTCAGTCACAAGCTAGTTTATAATATTAATTAGGAGACTAACTTCTAAGCATTAAGTTAATTAGGCAACCTATTTCTTAAACAGACTTCGCAAATTACCTAACGCTTCATTAAACGTGTTAAAATTAATGTAGTCGTTTAACCTTTAACGTTACAATAGAAAATGGCGAAAATAAAACCTTCCTTTTGTTTTCCAGAGTTTTTAGTACAGTTTCAATCTCCCTTGAATTCGTTGTTACGTAACGTGTGCACTGTTTAACTGTGCAACTGTGCAAATGTGCAACCCGCTGTGATATAAAAACGACGCGTACATTTAATGTAATTATGTGTTTGTAAGTTGTTGCGTATTCCGCGCTCTCCACTTTCTTGTGGATTTAAACAATTACTGTTCATTAGGATGCACACAGAGCTCGCTTTTGTAATGCAAATCCATTGTTTTTGTGCACCAAGCTCCTACACTTTTATGTGGATGTAAATAAAGTTGGAAGTACGAATGTACGAATACTTTGCTGGCTCACAAATGAAAAGCAATTTCTTAAGTGGAATGCACCAGAAAGTACATACGAAGTTCGTCCTAACTTTATATAAAATTCAATATTTCCGAGGGAGGCGGCGCGTGCCGTCCGAAGTCACATAAGTAGTTGCGAGTCGTCCGACTCCACGAATTTAAAGGAATCTACCATAAAAATAGTAAACACAATTTCTGGTTGTGAAAAGATAAATTTCGGTCTAGCAAACATGGTTGTATCTCGAGGGGCGAAATCTCGCGCAACTTTGATTTGATTCTTGAATTTGGCGCGGCATATAGAAAATATTGCAAATTCAGTTTGTTGTGTAGTGCGGAGGCGAGCGGTGCCGGGGGGCGAAGCTCGCTAGTAATCATATTTCGAGCTCGGGAGCAGTCTGCGCAGTGTTGTGTTCGTATCTGCTAAATTACTCTACTTAATGCTCTTTACGTAGCACTTAATTTTATTTGTCTTGAAATTGAGATTGTTTGCGTAGGTATCAGAAAACTAAGCTACTATTCAGAGATTTTGTTTTTGTAAAGTGAAATGTATTAATTTATTCAATAACTTAGAAATGTAAATAATAATATTTGGCGAGCAAGGGAGCGTAGTATCCTTGGAGTTAAACTTACTGCTATACTTACTTACTTACTAAACTCAAATTGTCGATGTAGGTCACACGGCTGCCAAGCCCAAATAGAACTGGGCTGGCCACTGCTGTCGCATGCAGGAGGAGCTGTGGGCTAAAGTAACCACACAATGGGTTCCAAACAGCAGCGAACGGCAACGCGGCTGGCCCAGAAGGAGATGGCGGGACGAACTCGACTCTTTGCACAAAGATTGGCGAATAGTAGCACTGGGTAAGGATAAGTGCCAAGAGGTCAGCAAGGTTAAGGCCGCAAATTTGGAGACCTGATATGTATATAAGGTCCCATTAAAATAGGTGGACAAAATTTCAGAAATCATTCAGATCACCAAAATAAGGACGATGGTAAAAAAATAATAAGAAAAACGCATTTAAGTACGTAGGATGAGTTTGTTCTAGACTTCTAGAGTAAATTATTATTTTAAGTAAAAAAAAAAAACGCTTTATTTAATGTTTTTTTTTTGTTTAGATATCTTTGGTTAGACCTACTGAACGCTGTGTAAAAATTTGTCCACCTATTTTAATGGGACCTTATATAGATAGTGATTTGTGTTCCAACAAATGGCTAATAAATTATATTTATTAAAAATGTTAATAGAAAACAACTCAAACGATTGTTAATATTTATTTAGTAACGGTTTTGGACAAGTTTCAATCAAAACAATATTATCCACACTTCCGGGATATTATGAGTTAATAGACACGAATTATTCGATTAAAAGTAACCTAGATATACTACAATACACGTATTTAAACATAAAATTGGTAAACAAGTAGCTGAGTTGTGGTCAGACAGGCAGTCACCCCATGTAAAATACTGGTGTTTGGTGGTTAGACCCGAAATTGACCCCAGCATGGTACTTACTTAAACTAACTTTATCAAAATAGGTTCATAGTTTTCGCTACTTGTTTTCCTTGAGGCGTTTAATTTTATAACTCCAAGCCGCTTGGCAAAGATTAAAAGAAAACTGAATGAAACAAGGATCGTAAACTAAGAAACAATAAAAAGTTATCTTTCTCTTGTTTTGCTGCATTTTCTTGTTAGTGTTTTTTTTAGGTGGGCAGTAGGAACAAGGAGCCTTCGTTGAACAGGCGTTTATAAACGCGCGCTAAATTACCTATGACGTCGTTTTTCGTTTCGTTTTCTAACGCCTTCCAAATGGTGTTAAGGTTGAAGTATCAACGGGGTACCGGGGCTTCGGGTTCTTCCAAAGAGATATCGCGGCCCTGGACACAAAGGACTAAGAAGGAACATGGTTGGTTTTTTTAGTCAGTAGAAGTCCGACACTTCCTTCCGCTACGCACAGAGCGAGAGCCCCAAAATCCTAAAAAGAACCGGCTTTTTGTCAGGACATTTCAATTATCGAACATATAACCCTATACGTACGTCACTATGCTTCAACCGGGAGGTGACTGGAAGTGTTACAGCGTGCAGTCAGGAGTGTTTTCAGTCGATTCCCGCGAGACGTTTACATTGCCAACTAGCAGTAGCAGGGTTACCAGCGTGCAGTGTTGACGTGAAACATGGCGGGTTTACAATTAGTATTGTAAGTTGAGTACAGAGGTACCGCGGCTTCGACACAAAGGGCTAAGAAGGAACATGGGTGGTTTTTAGTCAGTAGAAGGGTGACACTCCCTACCACTCTGCCCAGAGCGGGAGGAGTCATTATTTTGATGATATCCCGCACTCATCAAAAAAGAAGAAAAGTAAGTTGAGATTCCTAATACAAAGTCAGATTAAGATGACATCCAGTAACAATATACTTAGTTATTTAATACGGCTGAGTTGCACCAAAAAAGTTTGTGTCAAATTTGACAGTACTTGGGGTATAGAAAAAGTATTTATTTATTTATGCACACACAAAATACAAAAAAAGGATAAAAACGTAACAAATAGAAGAGCACAAAGGTACTGCTTATTTAATTATATGTATATACAAAAAAATTTTTGCAAACATTCAAACTAAGTACCTATTATATTTATTGCTTTGTATATAGCACGTATTATTTTTTGGTTGAACAATAACCTACGATGAATATCCTTGTTACGCCTTAAGCAATGCAATCGTATAGTCAGCCACCAAACTACGTTTTTAGAGACTCGAAATCTTGGCAAGAAACATTCGTCGTTCCATGTGGAAAAACGATCGGCTCTAGGTAACCACACTTTTCTTTTCATCGCTTTCGTCATCAGAACTGGTTTCTGCGAGTATTTCTTGGAGCAGGGACATGATGTCTAAAGGTTATATTCAACGCGTTTGACAATAAAATTGACAGACAATTTAACACAAACTATAACACTAACCAGCGGAAAGTGAGCGGTTGCAGTTACTGTTAAAGTTATGACGTCATTTAACTATTTGTCAAATGGCGCAACTCATTGTTGGCCTAACCGATACAAAACTGAAGTTTTGATGTTTGTTTGACGTGTCATTTGACACAAACTTTAACTTTAACTACTTTTTTGGTGCAACTCCGCCTTAATGTTAGAGCATAAAATTAATATTCATGTCCTTGCCATTTCTATTATTCAATTTCTTGAAAGCATTACCAGAATTGAGACTATTTATGAAAGTAGTTACATAACGAAGCTCGAAGGTTACTTACCTGTTACACAATTGAAAGCTAAAACCTAAATCCAGAAGTGACCTTTCTGTACGTAGGTGCGCGAAACATTCGGTCTTTTGTCAGAATCTATGACGCAACATTATTCTTGAAAGGACAATTACGTGTTAAAAGTATCCGTCAATGGATATAAAACGAGCGAACATGCGTGGGACAAAACTGGAATAAGTGGGTAAGAGAAAGGCGATATTTTTAACTTCGGTAAAATAGTTTTTATTTTAGAACTCTTTGGTGTTACACAAAAAGTCTGTTTGCATTTTATATGTTTGACTAGATAGTTTTACATTAATAATGCGTTTTAACATTTACAGGAGAGAAAATCAACTCTTCATATCACACGTTAACGTTTCTAAATAAATGTACCTACAGACTGATTCGTTGGACTATAGTGGTCGCGATCGCAACTGCTGAGCAGTCCTGTGTTCGATTCCCAGATTGGGCAAATAAGTATTGGATTTTTTCATCAGGAATTTGTCAGTAGTCGCAAGGGTGTCTGGATTTGTGCCCGGTTGATGGAAATAAGCTCGCCCCCTATTATATGGGATTTAAACATAACTGGCGAAATGTGTGTGTACACACGGCTACACATCAAGCTATACAATTCCAGTTTACGCTGATCTCGCACTTTACGGAAATCGTATACAATGCGAGACCAGCTTATACTGGAAATGTATAGCTTGATGTGTAGCCGTGTGTACTACAAGGTACAACTCTACCGCGATGCAAGATTTCGCGTGACGTTCGGTATGAAGCGTAGATAGAATGACTTTCATTATTTAATCGATTGTGGTTTAGATTAGCAGAAAAGCTGATTATGAAACATAAAATTAAATGTGAATATAAGTTTACAGTAAGAGAACAAACAGCAGCCAATCATAGATTTCAACATAATACCAAAACAAATACAAACTCTTTATTAAATAAACATAATTCACAAATATTTTAAGAGCACGGATTTAAAATTATGTTGAAAAAAGCTATTTATTTCACGAATGAACATTAAAATCTAAACCATGACGTCTCAGGGGAAATCAGATGGTACACACGGCTACACATCAAGCTATACAAAACCAGTATAATCTGATCGTTCATTGTGCGAAAAGATCTAGTAAAGTGAGGCCAAGATTAACTGGTTTTGTATAGCTTGATGTGTAGCCGTGTGTACACAAAATGTTGACGAGCCCTGGTCGACGAAGCGACAGACTTATTCTGTCATTTCGCAGCGATTTATGATAAAAAAGGTTTAAGTAAACTGATTGGCGCGACATAGCCCGGCTCATAGCCCGGCTTATAGACCCGGTTATGAAGGGACAATTAGGAACGGATCATGGTTGATATATGTTTGGTTTTTGGACTTATCTGATGTTTTGTGAGAGCAACCAGCCATTATCGTAAGTCTGTATACATACGGCAGTAATTAGTACTGATTGATGATGGCTTTGGAGTGCCGTGTTGTTTTGGCCTTGAATGTTATGCTTGTCTTTTTGAGTTGGGTGTCATACCTCGTTGGTCTAGTATTTACAAGCGCGACTGATGAGCATGAGGTCCTGGGCTCGATTCCCGGGTCGGGCACATGTTATTGTGTTTTTCCATCAGGAATTTATCGGTAACAGCCACTGATCGTGGATTTGTGCTAAGTTGATGGCAATAGGCTCGCCTTCTATTACATGGGACATAAACATAACCTGCGAAATGTGGATATACTATTAGGTTACACCTCTGCTTAAGCCTTCGGGGATTACAGGCGTGATGTTATGTATGTTATGCAGGAGGAAAAGTTGACTGGAAATGACTGCCTTCAAAAAAGGATTAGGAAAAAATAAATGTTTGACTGAATGATTGTATGTATTTTTTTTGGCTTCGTCTTTAAGGACCCACCAAGCAGACCCACCGGTGGGTCTCCGAATACTGATGTGTCTCCCAAGACCTACTGACTAGTAGGACCTATGTGTTTCGGTCGGTGGTCCAACATAATTGTAAAAAGTCAATGAAACAAACAAGTCCCCGACTTCCGAAAGTAAAGTTAACTGTCAAAACCTCTCTGCTTCAGGAAAATTATTTCAAATGACGTCCTCGTAAATTAGCCTACAAACACCTTCTCTCTTTCCCGTCGTATCCAACTAATTGCACGTTCAAGGACAAAGAAGCCAACGAAAGAGCTGTCCAGGTTGCTACGTACTGGATGGACAAAATTTGAGTTGTCGACTCGAAAAGAAGATGAAGCCTACATTATCAAAATTCTAAAGAAAGCAGTAACAAGATCTTAGCATTGATCCATATTATCTATTAAAAAAACCGTCGGAAGTCGGAATAGGGATGAAAAATCAGCTCCGACATAGAAAAATATTTTCCATTCTCATTCACTACTAGGTACTGAAGTATTATTCAGAACCAATAGCTACCTGTATTTTAATCTTTGCAGAACCATTGTTGAAACGGAAAAGCGTCTGTCTTTAAAGAAAATCCATAGCTTATGATAAAAAATGCAAGATTTTTGAAAGTCGAAGCTACTTTGATATTGATGCCAAGTCCTTTTATCGTGTAGAAAATTTGTAAAGGGAGGTTAAGAAGCTATCGGACAGCGTACATTCGGTAATGGAAAAATTATACAATCTATCTATGATGGAACACGGAACGTTAAAAGCGAACTTTGCTCGGAAAAAGCTTCTGAAGTGTTGTGAGCCGCGGCCAAGGATTTAAACCATTCGATTGATACTCACCATCTGCCTTTTTCCAACTATGTTGGGGTCGGCTGCCAGTATAACTGGATGCAGCTGAATATCAGTATTTTACATGGAGCGACTGCCTATCTGACCTTCAAAACCCATTTAGTACTGGGTAATATAATAATATAATAAACCCTTGTTAAGACTGGTTGTTATAGACTTTTGGGCCACTGACTACCTCTTACAACTGTCAAAACTTTATAAATAAAAACGGGGACCAACGGCTTATCGTGCTTTCCGAGGCACGGAGGAAACTCGGTATGTAATGGGTGGTCTCTAGTCTCCCACTCACAGAATAACCTAGGCAAGCAAGGCTTAACCCGAATTGATCCAGTGCAATGATATCTATACTAATATTATAAAGAAGTAAAGTTTGTGTGTTTGTATATTTGTTAAATTGTAAGGGGTAATCTCGGGATCTACTGAACCGATTTTAAAAATTCTTTCACCAAAAGAAAGCCACATTATTGCAGAGTGTCAGAGGCTACTTTTTATCCCTGTATTCCCACGGGAACGGGAACTACGCGGGTGAAACCGCGTGACGTCCGCTAGTTATAAATAAAAAGATCCAGTGGCTATTATTATCTAGTCACAAGCTCCGATCGCATTGTACTGCACCGTCTAAAATGTATACGTTTGAACAGAACCATGGTGATATATTTTTTTTTTATAACGTTGCCCCATATCGTTATATTATTTATTTGTGTTAGATGTTGGAAGATGACAAGTAAATACTATTATCTCATTCACTTTTACAAAAACCCGCATCTATTATTCCAAGCTGATTGTACGCGCTACTGGGAGGAGTGTGAGCACTCTTCTCGCAGTGCAGACAGTACAGTAGTAAGAGTAAGAGTGTAGCGGCACTAAAAAAGCAGCAACTTTGCATGAAAAGGACTGCAGCGCCGTCTATGCCACAAATGAAGAACTAACACCAAATTCTTAAAATGGCGATATTAACATTCTTCCCGACTTAAGACCATATTATACATGAAACACTCCACACGAATTGTCGGGCAGTAGCTCACCTACACAACACTCGTTTGGTTAAAGAATTCCTCCTTTTCTATAGCGGAAGAAGGCCTTAACACCCTGTTCTCTATACCCCTGAACACCCTACTCGTCCACTATTCTTTTCTGATTAATTTCGTTGCGGGATCCAAGACTGTTAAATCGTTTCTCGGCGCTTTTCTGGTGGTCGCCACTGTTGATTCTGGCTTTCAGGAGTTACAGTCGTTTAGAAATAGTGTGACGGGCTTGTCCCACTAAAAAAATACCCCTGAACACATCTAACGATTTAAACCATTCCTCGGTTTGTTGAGGGCGTAAGTGGTAACGTATCTAGTTTACACATAAAAGTTTACGGCGCGTGACAATAATTTCGCTAACTAATACGTTGGACTACATAAAAGTTATTTACGATAGTCAATTTGCGTAATCATGCGGGGCTGGGTAATAACGTGATATGAGCGAAATTACAGATATGCTGGATATTACTGGAGTGTTGCCAGTTTCGGGAACTAGGCGTAGCGTGCAAGAACTTTGGTATGGAAAAACTGGGGATTTGCATTCCGGGTTTAGTTGGAATGTTAGAAATCTTAGACTTACGAGGAATTAGTGAGGTAAAGATTTTCTTAAGCAGTTTTTGTGTGGTTTAAACATGATTTGAATACCTAAAAATATAACATTCGCTGCCCTAAGAATAAAACTAGGAAAGCTTGCAGCAAATAAGTTGTCATTCAATCAGATCATGAATATAAATGACGATAAATCATTGAATTTATAAGTACAAACATCAGAAAAGTTCCCTAAATAGTCTTACATCGAAACTGTCCTATATCGAACCGTTAAAAAAGCCAGTACCAACATATGAATCTACATACAAATTGGTGTGAATGAGACCAGACGTAGCCAAATTGAAACTAGATTGGCACAGCAGATGCGCACGGCTATCTATTGGCTGGTCAGACCAGTACAATTGAGATGAGTCCCGATTGATGCATATCACTTACTGGGGTTAACCAACCCAGGGTTAAGTTAATAGGAAAGACTTTGAATGGTTAAATGGGATTTTTCCTTGTTAAAGTTTTTGGTTGTCAATCCGATTTATATAATTGGGTCAGTTGTGAATCCAGAAACGATTGCATAAATATAACATCACGCCTGTAATCGCCAAAGGGTTAGGCAGAGGTGTACCTAGTAGTACCCCACATTTTGCCAGTTATGATTAAGTTCCATGTAATTGGGGGCGAGCCTACTGTATCCGGGCACAGATACAGACTCCGTGGCTGCTACAGAGAAATTCTTGATGAAAAAATAACAACATGCAACTATGCCGAATAAACTTCATGTTTGATTTTGTGTGTTTCAGCAATCCTTTTTAACCTCGATAATAAAACAGGAAGAAGTTTTCAAATCCTGTTTTCGTTCCCATACAATACTATTACTTTGATACGATTTAGCACTTAAAATTTCTTTTAAACATAATTATAAGTTGTAGGTATTATTTTTGTAATCACCTTTTAAAACCTTTTATTTTTATACCTTACTCAATGGTAAGAAACAAATCGAACTTTACGATATGGTCCCCAAAATCTGCAATTTATCTTTGTTTAAAAAAAGTAGCCAGTAACATTTCGGTTAGTTTAGGAGTTATGAGGGATCAAAGAAACGTACATATGCAGGTCAAACACATAACCCCCCCTATTGGGCTTCGCCGCAGTCCTGTAAAAATCAAGAACTGCCTAGCCAATAAAATCCTCACCGCACACTATAGCGGAAAAAGCGAAGATAGTCTATTTAATACTTAAACAGAAAAATAACGAGTCACCATACTACTTTACATAAATCTTTTATCCTATAGAAATAATATTCGGAGACAGCAGACTCGTAGGTACAGTCAGCAACAAAAGTAGCTTAACATTTCGGAATTTTAGTTATTTGTTGTTTAAGACTACAGCTATTATTTTTAATGTTTCAGAAGATTATACTCTATGATATTGCTTATTTTTCAATAGCTTGTCAGTAACGAGTAATATCTAACAAGTTTTTATTTGAAAACCTGCTTTGAAACTTTGAGTAGTGTTAAGCTACTTCTGTTGCTGACCGTACAGTCAACGGCACTTAATATTAAGCTAACGACGCGAACACAATAGATAATATTATTTCCACTACAAGCTCAAGTTCCATTGTGATTTATTTCTTAAGTCGACAATAGTACTTTGTTACTGCGAAAAATGGAACTTAAATCTTTAGGAAACGCTTTTACATGGTATGGTTCCAAGTTTTTAGAATGAGTCTGGTTTCACATTTTCGCGGGTTATTTCAAATAGATAAACATTAAGTCCGCCTTTGAACAGTTGTTTTACTATGGTTTCTGCCAGTTAAGATTGTAACTGATGGTTTTCAGTTTCTATTGGTACTTATAGTCAGAAATCTGTGAACACTAGGGGTGTTCACAGATGGGACCACGGGTAATAATTAAAATTACCCGTGGACCCGGTAACGGGTCGACCCACCGGGACCACGGGTAACGAGTCAATAGCGGTCAATGACCCATCTACATTTATTAAAGTTCTTAACTTTGAAATACAAAAATAAGCCTGTTCATCATTGACTTATATATTGCGTAAGGACTGGGCGGACCGCATGATAAAATGACGCCTCGAATTTGGTCCCAAATAGGTCTTGACTAAACCGAAGTTTAAAAGAAAATGAAAATGAAAATTTAACATTTTTTTATTAACATTTTAATGAAAGCTTTATTTAATTTCTTTATACCTCGATAATACCACGCCACGCCGCTCATACAAGGTTATGTTTACGAGCAGCCTGATTAGTTCTTATAGATGACGTTAGTGTTTCTCTGTATGGGGAACGCATCGAGCAAAATGTTCGGACGACCGTATCTTTAGTTTTTATATCAATGCTGTTCATGTCTTGAACGAACATTTGCTTGCTCTCCTCTTTTAGATTATAATTAGTAAAGAAAAGCGGAAAACAGACTCCCATAACAGTTGCCAAACTTCGCTGTATTTCCGTCCACCTTCGTCGCTTGATCGACAAGTTTGAAATCCCCATCAAGCCCAAGCTTGTATTTCCTTACTCTTTCCATATACCTTGTACTTTTCTCACTCCTTTACCCTTTACCCTTTAATTAAACAACATTACTGTTTAGTTGGTCAGCTTCCAAGAGCCTTTGATTGCGTGTTTGGCTTCCCGTTTGCCGCTAAACCACAGATATAGATAGGCCTAGATAACGCAAGAGCAACTACTTCGCGTGCCTATTTTCTTGCCTAGCTTACGTACAAAAATCGTAAGTGGCCACTTTCGCGCTCAGTCTTCATCGGTGTACAGCGCTAGTCGGACGTCGGCGCTGGTGCAATAGGCGGTGGTTGGGGCGAAGAAGGCGCCGTCTTTGAATCGATTTGATTTTCCGATTTTCAGTGCTTGTGACGTCATAATATGTAGTCAAAAAATGGCACGCTTGGTTTTCATACAGATCGTGATACTTGCGATATCTAGGTCTATCTATATCTGTGCCGCTAAACTAACTTGCGCGAACCAATAATACGAACAGTCAACTAACTGCGGCTTTTCTTACCCCTTACTCTATTTGTTTATCTTTAACTTGTTTCGCCTTTATTGTTTATTAATTAAACAAGCGTTTGTGGGTTTTATTGTTATTTGAGGAAGTGTTGTTATTGCTTGCCAGGGACCTAAAATGGGCGTTTTATTAGAATCATAATTGGAAAATAAAACGAAATACATTACAATTCGCAAAAAGACTAGACTATAGGGATGTTGCTTGACTAAAAAAAATGTGATCTCTTTATTCCGTCAGTTAGATTATCGAAAAATATTGAATACGTGTTTTTAGTTTTATCTAATTAATAATATTTGACGAAGATAACACGCGTCAAAGATCATGAGTGCTTGTGACGTCACTTTCTGATAAAAAATGTACTGAAATGTGACAATTCCATCTTCATTTTTTGTTTACGTGAAAAAAAGAAAAATTAAGTGTCCAATTTTTTTTGGAAATCTACTTGACGGACTTATTAGATTTTTTTGTCATCTACGCTATTCATAATATAATAAAAAGAAATAATATAAAAAAAATATAAAAAACCTTTTATTTCCTACTAATTATTGAATACTGTTTTTAAGTTACTTATGTAACTATTTAAAAAAATACTAATCCTAACTAGTTCTCTTTGACTAATTTTACTGTTTGCTTAATAAAATTATAATATGCTTAACTAGTTTGTCTTCGTTACTGCTTTACTTATAAATTCTTAACTAATCATATTAACTACATGCGTAAAAATCAAAATATTTTATCTCACATGGTCACTTACAAAACATCGAAAAAAGGTGTACGGTTTGGGTTGATCGTTTCCTAGGAGAAGAACCGGCAAGAAACTCCATGTTTTTTCAGTTTCGCATTATAATATTCACTTGGATATAGGATTTTGTTGGTACATATTTACTTGTGAAATTAACTGTGTTCGTCCCAAACATTTAAACTGAAATTACCATTGACACTAAAAACGGGATATATTTACCATGTTGAGTATTTGTTTTGAGTTCCCGATATTATTCCGTATTATTATTTTAGTTTATCTATGATCACGGTGTTAAGTAAACATGGTAAATATGTATTCCGTTTTCAGTGTAAAGTAATAATGTTGGTGACCATGTTTATAAATTTTAAACTGAAAAGCTTTAGGTTAGTTGTATTGTTGATTTTAGAGCAGTGGTGGCCCAGTGGTGGCGGCCCCCACTTACGAACAGTATAGTCGTGGGTTCGAATCCAGGCAGGCGCATTACTTTGTGTAATTTATATTATCACCGCCGCTCTCAAAACGGTGAAGGAAAACGGCGTGAGGGCACAGGCATTTTTTTTTTTTTTTGGGACAAGCCCGCCACACTATTCCCAAACCACTGTAACTCCTGTTAGCCAGAATCAACAGTGGCGACCACAAGAAAAGCGCCGAGACAATGAAGCTCGACGAAGTCCCAGAGAAGCGATTTAACTGTCTTGGATCCCGCAACGAAATTAATCAGAAAAGAATAGCGGAGGAGTAGGAAAAAACATAATTTCCACTTCCCTCCATATCAGCAGGAGACAGAACAGAACAAGGCCAATAGGCACACAGGGACGTATACAACTGGGATAAGCCCAGTTGCCTAGCACCACGGATATTATTGTCATTAATATTACTGGGTCCTAAGTTGTGAGCTGTTATATTTGATTCCAATAATAGGTATGACAAAAATGCTTAAACGCACGGAAATTTGTTCTAGTTTTTACAAGGTCCGTATAGTAAATAACTCCGGATGTAACCTGTACACTATTTAACATAATATTACGTTCATTCTGCCAAAGACTACACTCCCATAAAATGTGATGTGCAGTTTGTTCAAATTCGCAGTCAGATGTAGAACATTGACAAAAAGGCGAGGCAACAAGCTTGAAGGAAAATAATTTACTCTTAAAGTTACCATGACCTGTGAGAAATTGGGCGACACAGTGATCCACCTCCAGCCATGTCCTGGCCAGCCGCTCACGAACGGATGGAAAGAACTGGTGGAGGTGTCGGCCTTTGATGGAATTAACCCACCTACATTGCCATTCAGACAAAAGTTCCTCCCAGACGTCAGTCTGTGGTTTAAGTAATCTAGCTATTTTAGCACGGTCACGTTGCGTTAAAAAGTCTGCGCACAAAAGGGCACAGGCATGTCTTAGAACTTAAAAAAAATTGAAGACATGTGACATCTACCAACCCGCACTGGGCCCGCTTGGTGGATTATAGCCCATACCTCTCCTAGAGAGGAGGCCTGAGTCACTGCAGTGGGAACATTATAGGCTGAAAATGACATTTTACGTTTCGTTTACCGTCTACGTCAAGCGGTCTTGGTAGGCCCACCGAATAATAAAACAATTCGTACTCTCGTAGTGCCTACACCTTTATTCTTCGTTCCACACCCAAAAATACTAGCTGCTATAGTCTTACACAACAGAATGATATGCACCCCGTCAATCGGGAAAAAATGACCGCTGACCACCCCCTACAGACATTCATAACGAACGACCCCGAGGGATGCATCACAATCAAACTGGATTTTATTCGCAATATTTTAATATAGGTACCATCGCTTTGACTATGGCCAATAAATACAATTCTATGAACTTACGAAGCGAGTGTGGTCCAAGCTTTTGATATGAATGAATGGATGCATGACTGAACAGAATAGGACGATAGGCTTCAACGATGTGGTTGATACAATTTTAGACATATTTCGGTCGTAGAATCAAACGACAATCAATCAACATTTTTTGACTTATGTTCTACTAGATATATTATATTCTACTTAATTAACATTTTAACTTTTGTGGTATTTTGTATATATACTTATAAACTAATATGTTATTCTAAAGAAGTAAAGTTTGTGTGTTTGTTAAATTGTAAGGGGTAATCTCGGGATCTACTGAACCGATTTTAAAAATTCTTTCACCAATAGAAAGCCACATTATTGCTGAGTGTCATAGGTTATATAAAAAAAAACGAAAAATAAAAAGGCTTTTACGTGGTAGTCCGTTTTGCAAAGTGAATCGGAGAAAAAACCAAAGCAGCGGAAGGCGCGCGATGGTTTCGGGTTTAATTCGGTTCGCGTTCGTGCTCGCTTCGGGAGAAGGGGGCGTGGCCTTTTACATCTGATCTGAGAAGTAGGTACCCGCGCGGCTCAGTCGCGTGGTCGGCTCCTTACGCAGCGGACATCCCCGAAATTCAATTTTTCGAAACGTAATTAGCACACTTTCGACTAATTATGCCCAACGAAGTGGGCACGGGTCAGCTAGTATACTATTTACAAAATACATATTAATAATAATATACTATATACTTTTGTTGTTCGTTATAATCTAGTAGAAGACAAAATAATACCATCAAGCCATCATCTACCTAGCCATATTAGGGTCGGCTTCCAGTCTAACCGGATGCAGCTGAACACCAGCATTTTACATGGAGCGACTGCTTATCTGACTTCCAAAGCCCAGTTAGTACCGGCCAGTGGCGTGCTTAGGGGCCAACAATATGGCAAGCCTATTAGGCAAGCAGACAGTTCAGAACCTAACATCTATTATCTACTACCATTTTTACCGCTATAGGTACCCTATAATGTCATCAATGGTGATCTGAGTCTGACATGTCCGCTTTGTTTGTTGTGCGAAGTTGGATGTGCACTTAAGAGCACACGAAAGAGCAGCACAACAAAGCTCTTGACAATCTATAGAAAGCCATCGAATGCAGTCGGCCGAAATCGGCTTGATGGCATCATCATCATCATACCATTTTTAGTAAGTTTGTTTGTGGTGGCCTTTTTGGCAGACTTCGCCAACATATATTGGCAAAAATAACGGAAATACGTTACTTACTTGGAATATATAGTAAGTTTTAGTCAAGATTTACTTGAGTAATTTTATTGCTGCTA